>CM024524.1:8940939-10415339 GCA_014182375.1 Eucalyptus virginea | reverse complement strand
AAGCTTGTACATTTTGCTGGAAATAAGAAAAGCATCATCAGCGGTTGATGATGATGGTGATGATGGATTTGGAGAAGCAAGGAGACATTCCTGGGATCCTTAACCTACACGCTCCGACACCGTATCCCCATGTGAACGAATTCTTTTATGCCCCGGCCAAAGGCTGCGTGCTCGTTAGCGCAGTCAAAGGTGGTCACCTAACCCCATCTTTCTCTTTCTCTCTCTCTCTGAGTCACGCGCTCACGTGATGTCTGTTTGGGCTGGTGGCCAAACTTTAGGGCACGGCATGTAAAGTGCGGCGCGGCTCTGAAGTGGGGTCGTTGCTTACGCATGGAGGGTGAGCTCGAGCTGCTCATGATTGCGACCAGAGACACACTTCCGAGGGGTCAGGTCATTACAATATAGTTTCTTTCTTGATTAGCAAAAACTGGAATGGTTTAATCATTAAGTGAAATGACCCGACTTTGCATGCTACGTGTGAAAGTATTTTGGGACTTGAGCTACAAATGGAGATGAACATGGCTGCTCAGGTGCTTGTTGTAATGCTTGACAGGAGTGCATTGATCGTGACTTTCTGTGGAATGTATCTTATTTATGTGGTTGAATTTCTCCTAGTCCTCTAGCTTCGAGGATTGGTTAAGTGGGTTCATAGCATTGTCTTTCAGATTAGGTAGTCCAGTTAAATGGTGCTGTTTCCTAGTCATATGGATTTGGTTAGGTGCCCAACCGAACCCTCTTGTTTCTTGCTTTTCTTCTTTCTTTCTTGTGGAGAAGGCAGTTCACTTGTTGGTTTTAGTCCATGTGGTTTCTTTCCTATTCAAGGAAAGAGCTCGGATGATCACTAGGGTGATGGTCAAACCATCACTTTTGTGTCTGAAGAAAATGTGCACGAAATTCCATGGGTGCATCTATGCAGAAGCGATAAATTGAGCATTGATACATGTGGTAACTGGCAGTGCCAGTAATCAGAAATGCACGGGGTAGAGGTTTTTCTAGTAGGATACTGTGGATTTGAACTTTTGACGCTTGACCTTGGAGGACCAATAAGATGGGTCTGTAGCAAACCCTTTGGCATTGGCATAAGGAGATGTCAGAGTTTATGTGGATTTGGTTAGGTGCCCAACCAAACATCAGTTGTTTGATTAATCACATGTCTGTGTCAGAAAACAATAGCGTCCGTAGTTGCTGTTAGGTCTTGCTTATGATTACCTAATACTTGGTCTCCACACATGATCAAGTAAATGAAAGGAAAAAAGAATCATGGATTCTGTTCTATAGAGCAAAGCCTTCACATTGAACAGGAACTTACAGATCTATCACACAAGCTGAGAAATACTTTTTGTAACATGAAAGAAAAGAAAAGAAAAGAAATGAATACTTCTCTCAGCTTTAGAAATTCTGATTTACCTGACATTTCAAATTTTTATATATGATTTACCAACTTGAGATTTGTCCCGTCATACCTCAAAGCAATTTTAAATTATAAGCCTAAAAGAACCAACAACCCATGACAAAACTTTTTTGAGTACCTAAAGAGAATGATTTATAGCACAAAGACATCTTCACTGACTCATCAATCAGAACTCCAGTAACTTTTATGCCATTCTGTTAGCATCAGCAATTTATTTGAAGTTGTAGATGAGGAAGTTATGTTATTGCTGCATAGACATGCCTAGAAAATAAAACTGCGAAGTTGTCTGCTTGAGAATGAAAGATGCTTGGATATTATGAGGACTTCTGCCTTGCAAAGTTTTAAGCTTTTTGAGAGGACTTTAGAAGATTTGCATGGTACCTGCTGGACCTATGGGCAACAGTTTCAGGATGCTTGGAGCATTGTGTGAACCCGTAGTAAAAGTTGCTTTCATGATTTTTCCCTTATTATGTTGCATATACGGACTTCCTAGTAAGAAGCCCTGCAAAGGAATGACAAATTTTCTGAGCCTTTGGGCACTGAACTGAAATTTGCTTTGCACGTATTAATTGGGTTCCCTTCTCAAACTGCTGCGTATACAAGTGTATCAAACAATGTCTTGCTTAACAAGTCCACAATATGGAAGCCCCATCGAGTTGTCACTTTGAAATGGCATAGCCTCACTAGAATCTTCAACCCTTTCAACTATTTATGTTTCCTTCTTTTTATTGCTCGGTTACGTTTATGTGTTCATTTTTTCTTTTCTTTTCAAATTCCTACCAGTGACATATGAGCAGAAAACTTGAAATGACCAAATACTTGGCAAGACGTATGCTTGGTTCGGCGTACCTGTCCCTAGTTGACTCTGCATCAAGCATTCCGTCATTTTTAGGATATCACCTAACTGACAGATAGTTATTAGTCTTTGATTCAAAGTTGCAAGAAAGCAGGCAGGGTAATCTGCATCAAGATTTAAAAATTCCACAGAAAAGATTGGGCTGGTTGTGGATGAGTAGGATTCAAAAAACCCCACCTTGTGGTCCATAGCCACAATCTCTAATGTTCTGAGCCTATCTTTTGCTAGTGGCATTGTGGCAATGGAACTATGAATGCAGGCAGCATATGCCCACAGGCCACAGCCATTGCTTAGCAGAAGTAGAAGTCAACTTGGTTTGGGAATTCCAGATTTCAAATATAGAAATCTATCCTTGTAATGCGTTATCATGTGTTTAATTGCTATACCTCAATTGCTAATGGAACAGGGAAATCACTTCAAATACTTTCTCGTGTTTAGAAAGCAATACACGGAGGAATCTCAGCACTATCTCTCTCACAGAGGGAGACGTTTTCATTGTTTTAGATCATTTCTTCTTCTAATTGTTATTTAGGATCCTCCTTCAACAGGCAAATCAAGTATCCATATTCATGAAAAACAAGAACACAATGTACCTCTTGACTTATTATTGTTGACTCTTTCAACCGGATCTTCCGGTTCTTCAGCACTTCCATTTCACCTTTAGAGGCTTGAGGGAATGCATTTTGGGTCAGCATTCTCGGACAGAAAATGTGAGAACGAATTGGTTCCAAGTCCAACAAAAGCCAGTACTATGCACTCTACACCTGTGGATATATAGCTCTGTAACATATGTTTACTTCCTTGATAAACAATTGAATGATTACAGTACTACAAGCTCGGCGAAAGCCTCTGATCATTCAATTTCTCGGAAAGATGCAAACGCGTTAAATGCTCCTGATTGTCCATTCTTGTCCATACATTTTGGCCAATCTCAAAATTGGATATAGGGGACACAGGAGTTCGACATTTTTGCGCCTTCTTATTTGGCGACAAGTTATCCACAACCAAAGCGCAGATGACGCGAACTGTGAACCGCCGCAGTGGAAGGTCCCGATAACAATGCCAACCGGTACCTTAACAATTACATTCAATGGAATCCTCCCGGTGTGCCGGTTCTCCATCAAAACTTCCTGAAGTCCTGACCCAAACTCACTCTTTCCTTTCAAAACGACTTTATCATGGTTATGTTCTTGTGGCCTTGGTGGAAAGCCGGGAGCTGGCCATTACACAGCGTTGAATCCTGATAAGCGACCATGACCGAGCTGTCCCTTGCCATAATTAAACCCTATGTTCGAATTAGGATTGTTGGCCTTCACGGTCACCACAAACTCGGTATAGAGGCTGAAGTCCGGCTGCATGTCGAATGCATTGGTCGCAAAGCTGTCAACAGTGTAGGATGGGACCTGCGGCTGAACACGGCATAGAAATAGAAGGCAAGGGTGGCGACGACGAAGATCAGGATGAAGAGGGAGCAACAGCAGCAGCAAAGGCACCTCATGCAACAACTCCCGCCACCGGACTTGGGGTGGTTGAAAGTGGTACCGGGAACGCTTGCGGCGGTAGGGGGCGGGCGGATGCTACCCTGGCTGTCCTGGAGCATCACGTATTTTGGTGGGTAGGGCGGTGGGGGTTCCATGCCGGTCGAGGGGTTGGCGCCCACGGGATAGACCCTTTTGTGGGCATGGTCCATAGAATTCTGGGAGGAGAGAAGAAGAAAGATCGTTTTTCTAATTTTTTTTCAGTTTCTTCTTCCTCCTTTCTCAATTCCAAAACAAGGGCATGAGGTGGATGGAGAAAACTGGGATGGTTTTAGGATCGTCCACTGATCAAGGGCATTGTTACATGTGTGTGGACGTAGAGATGCTCTAAAGGATGGCCTGAGCTTTTGGTAACTGCCGAACTTTGTGGGATTCAACTGACATTCTATTGTATTCCTCTCTCCTCCTCTCTTCTAGAACCTGACATTTTCTTCCTGTCGGAAAACTTGGGTTACATCCTTTCTATAAGGCTCAAATATGTGAAATGAACTCCGTAATCTTTGTTGAAATTGGTTGATGAAATGTTCTTCTCGATGGGCAAATCTAAATGATATATAGTTCAGTGCAATATAAGCAAATTGCATATTGCTTTCTATCCCAATGATTCATCCAACCTACAAATCTGGTACGTCTAAAGAGAATACGTCATAGCTCAGCACAAAGTAGAATGAAATCTTCCATTTATCATAGAGCTTCACCGTAAAATTTATACAAATGACTCAAAAGAAAAGAATGAACTTATGCCCCAGGCTATATAATTTGATTCACCAGATCAGTTCTTAAAACTCAACCAAAGAATCATCTCAGAAACATCTCGTTATCGGCAGCGGACAGGACACATTTATCACCGACCTGCAATCGCAAGGCCTTGGCCGGGCAAATGAAACGATCGCAACCACGAGTCTCTTCACCTTGACCACAATCTTCCTCGACTTCTTATACCTGATGGTCCTTCCCTTCCTCCTCTTCCCTAAGCTGTCCGCAGATGCCAGCTTGTACGTTCTCAAGAACACTTGCCGGTGCCTCGACCTCTCATTGCGCGTAATGCGACTCCATGGATCACTGCTCTCATCATCGGTCGCTCTGGAATCGCGGTTCAAGAGCTCGTAGTCATGGGATATAGCTGGGCTCGACCAGAGGAAATTAGCTGGGCTCAACCGGAAGGGGGTGTTTCTGACCATAGCGCTCATGGCTAAAAGAGATGAAAACTATACTGTAACGCCAAGGTATGATCTGGTAAACATGGCAAGTTCATTCCGTTCTTATATAGTGACAAGAATTGAATCTAGTAGTCTAAACAGATGCCCAAAACGTTCCCTCATTGGCGGGCGCGTACGGTCTCTGGAACCGCGATTGACTTCACAGGCAGTCAAACCGCTCATCAATTCAAGAAAACGCCACACAAAAAGGCAAAAGCTTGACAACCAAAAGGGCACAGTCCAACCGCGTCAATGTTGATCAGATGCATAATCCTCGCCGTTTCAATCTTACATAAACCATATTTTCTGGGGCTCTACAAAGTTGACGTTTGACCAGAGAAGAGACCAAGTCAACGGAAGGTGAATGGAGGGAGAAAAGCCCTATTAAGACGTGCAGGTCATCTCCCGCCCCGGGGAAAGATCGCAGAACTTGGGGAGGGACTGTCCTGCTCCGTTTATGGCAGCTTTCAGAATCCGGCCAAGCATCGTCGTCACGAGTTAGTTCGTTCTCTAATGTGAATAGCATGGTTAATTACTAGAACCATTCGACGACATGTGAAACACGGTTTCATAAGATAATGCTTCCTGCATCAAACCTAATGACGTTTTGTCTTACGTTTGTCAAATGGACTGATTCTTTGCTTTTCTATCTTCAGGTAAAATGTAAGATGTCGCTTAGGCCTACCCATCAATAGTAAAATTGTTTAGGATAATACCGCATAAAATCTCAAATTGTGTATGCGTTTACATTTACTTTAAACTAATTTCATGTCACTAGTACACTCGTGCAAAATTACCCAAGAAGTTTTGAAGTTGTTATACGGCATCTATTACCATAAACATTTTAATTTGGTTAATTTAAGACAATTTGTCAATTGAGTCTTTTGACCAATTTTAGCCAAATGTCCATATGAACACCAATTGTTCTATATGACATAGCAAACATTGGTGTGGATAATTTTTCAATTTAAAAAACTATTATTTTTTAAAATTTTCTTTTCTTTTGTTGCCTTGGCTTTTTTTTCATTATGGCCAGCAAGGATCACCTATGGCACTCGCCAGGCCCTCACCAGCCATGAATGCCTCATTAGCGTTTGATGCTAATTGTGAGCGAGGTGGCCATTGCCCAAATCTAGCAACCCATGGCTAGCAGGGCTGTGAAGGCCGTAGCCAAGGCTATCGTGGCCTTGAGGGCCTTGTCCGCAAGATGAAAAAAACAAAGAAAAAAAGAAATGAAAAAAAAAAACTATCCGCGTTAATGTTAACCGTGCCACGTAACTGCTAATGTCCATATTAGCAGTTTCCAACCATACTTGACTAGAAGGACTTAATAGGGGAATTGTCAAAAGATTTAAAATTAAATTGACGAATTATCCATTATTACATTTACCTTAAATTAATTTTTGTGTCATAACATATTTAAAATTGGTACACTCACGCCACATTTACCGTGAACTAATTTCTACGTCACCAAAATCTCAAAATAGTACACTCGTGCCACATGTTCCAAAATCTAATTGTGTCACCAAACAAAAATCTTAAATTGGAAAACTTGCCAAATTTTTACCAAGAGGTCCCTCAAGTTTGGAAAATCAATTAAAATGCATAACTTGTTGTGACATGAAGATTAGTTTGGGTAAATATGACCTGTGTATTAAGTTTGAGATTTTTGTGACACAAAAATTAGTACAGAATAAATGTGGCACATGTCCAGCGTTGGGATTTTGCATGACATGAAATTAATTTTGGATAAATATAATACACGCGTATCGGTTTATGATTTTTTTGAGGTAATTATGTAAGAAGTTTACACCATTTCCGTAACTTGACGGGCTTTGTCTCTGAATGACCTATTCCAAGCCCTCCCAAAATAGCCTTCAAGCCCGTTTGGCCCGTTTGGCCCGAGCCGGCCCGTGCTCAGGTTGAGATCTCCTATTGAACGACGCGGCACTGTTTCAACTGAACACCGTATCGCACTTAGACCATGTATCTTCCCAATCGGATGGGAGCACCTGTCCGGTCACATCAAAGCAAGTAATGGTTTTGGTTTCAATGCTCTGAGCTTTCAGGCTTTCGATCGCTGCTGAAGAACCTGCTGACCGAAGTGCAAGCGTTGAATCGTCCGCGAATAGGCCTCGAGGAACTCAAACCCAAAAGCTAGTGACGCCAGCCCGATCGACGATTTCGAGCTGTCCTTGAATGGCGAGTGGTCCAGAGGAATAAGAGTTAATGGAAAAGCTCAAGCTCATCAATGGAGGTCGTTGGCCGACATTAATGGCGGTCACATAATTGACCACCCATTGCAATGTCCGAGCTTTCTTTAACTTCAACACATGAGGATAGGGAAAGCGAGGAAAACACAAAAGCCAACGAGCTCGCGTTTCATTTATTGTCCGACTCACGGAGGAAGAGCAACTTCCGCACTTTCTTCGACCATCATCAAACCCATGAAGTCTCCTTCCATCAGACGATCACAATAAGCTTCCGGTGCTGTTGCATGTGAGCTCTCTGCGGGCGCATCGTCTTTCATGTGACCTCCCTCCTGGGGTTTTGCATACGCACTCTCGCCTGTGATCTGCTTCAATTTCCGATCTGCTGTTGCGCTCGTGAATATTTAAACGTGGCCTGAGTCGTCCATCTTGCGGCACCCTCTCGGCGAGTGAATCTGACGAAGGTTCACGTCTTTCCGGGTTTGATATTACTGTCGAGGGAGAGAGATTCAAGAAAAGAGATTGAGAGAAAGAAGAGCCAGAATACTGCACTCTGCAAAAAGCGATGAAGGGTTCTGCGCTTCTTGTTGCTTCGCTCCTCATCCTTCTCCTTCTTGTTCCTTTTTCTACCGTCTCCGCGAGGCGCATCGGCCGACCGAGCTCGAGTATGAGACTCTCTCTGTCAGATACTTCTTTTATAAGTTTTTCGGGGAAAGATTATTTATAGACTGATTTTACAGAAGTATTTGGCGAGAGTTCTTTTTGTTGTTTTCGAAACTACTTTGAGTACTGTTTAAACTGCTAAGGTGGTAGACTTAATTTATGGCACCATTTGTCATAACATGTGGAGTCTCATACAAATTTTTTTGCAGAGCTAATATTACTATGCTTCTACCGAAATGTGTAAATCTTACCATGACTTATTTCAGGATTTAAGTTACTCCGCTTCTACATACTCATATGTGCTTCAGTTACCGTAGAAGAAAATGATATGGGGTTAATTCATTCGATAGAGCTCTGATAATTATCTCTTAGCCTTCATCTTATAAAGCCATAACATGGGCGTTTCAGATCATCGTCACCGACGCTTGATGCGGCCTAAGGTGAAGGCTGAGCTCCAAGCAAAACCGAACGTCTACTGGGAGAGAAGGCCACTGACGAAGCCAGGGAGGAGGGCGGACACGGTCCAAATTGCTGGGTCGAGCTTGCCGGACTGCTCGCACGCCTGTGGCTCGTGCTCGCCGTGTAGGCTGGTCATGGTCAGCTTTGTGTGCGCATCGGTACAGGAGGCAGAGACGTGCCCGATGGGTTACAAGTGCATGTGCAACAACAAGTCTTATCCCGTCCCATGACCTTCGATCGACCAACATCTCCAACCCTTCTTGTTCCTAAGACAATGTAACATAATGATCCTGTGACAACGACATTTTCTTTGGGCACTTTTTCCCAGAAAATTTTCTTTTCTAGGCATCCAAAGAATAAAAGGAAAGTCTTGTTAGGCCATCACGGTTTTTGGAGTGTAATGGGTGGGTGTCCTTCTCTTTGGTCGATTATTCGAGAGCCTCATCATTAGCATTCGTTGAATTTCATATGGAAAAGAGCATGCGAAAGATCTCGTTTCATGTGTCAAGTTGAACCAACGATGGTACGCATGAGACATCGTACCTTTTACCTATCTTAGTATCTTTCCAATTTAAAGGCCGGCCAAATAATAATAAAAAGAAAAAAATAAGAGCTCAAAGAAAGCAAGAATCTCACACAAATTGTCATGAACTAACCTTGGGGATGTGGAGAAATTTTATTGATAGCAGCGAAAGCAAGATGTGTAGGCAGATCAACTCATCAGGATCCCGTCAAAATAGGATCCATAAGTAAAGTGGTTCACTAAGAACTTAAATTAGGTATCTCCATGCAACTATCCTCCAGTTAGCAGAAAATGAAAATCCACCCAAGGTCGTCATTATTTGTTTTGCCGGTCAGCGTACGAGTTTGTTTTTGGGATAGTAATCTTTTAGGATCTACAAATAAGATGTCGAAATTAATTTTTTTCTAAAAAGTTATAAAAACATGAAAAAAATAGCTACTGAGAATTAAGTAAGGACATTGAAAAAGTCACTCAGTACAATTACTTATATGGAAATCTGCAATGCTAGGTGAAAACTTACTAATCGAGTGTAAAAATTGTTAATTTCCAAGTAATTGGCATTTTACCTTTTCCCATAGAAGTTTAGGACACGTTTGATAATCATTTCGTTTTTAGGAATAATTTTGCCTCAGAAATGATTTTTTTTATTTTGTTTTTGAGAATAATTTCTGAGTTTTTAAAAACACTTGATAACTGTTCAAAATTTGTATTCCCAAAATAGTAATATATTTTGTGGGACTATTAATTTTTTTGTTTTCTTTTAATTTTTAATAATTTTATTATATTTTTCTCTTTTTTTTTTTTTTTTTGCTTTTCTTTCTTCTTCCTCCTTCCGATGACCAACTTGGTGACATCCGATGAGCTCGCTAGAGGCTTGCTTGACCACCGCGACCTCGATCTCGCAGAGATCTAGGCAATGCCGAGCCTCGTTGTGGCCTAGCGATGTGACGTCCCGAAATTCGAGACCTTTGAGGGATGAATGAACGTGAATTTCGTCAATGTATTGTTGGTTGAACTCACTGAATTGATCACTCCCGAGATATTGACCTTAAGGGGAAAGACTAATGAGGACATAACTCGTGAGACTAAAGAACTTGACCTGGGAAGATGACTTGACCGTGAGACTTGCGTGAGGACGATCCTGTAGATAGGCAAGCTGATTTCAGGGATGACTAGAAGTCGATTCGCGGACAGAACATAATGGGATGACGGGTGATTCCGTTTATTGTTATCGAGCCCGCGAACGACCCTATGTCAATTCTCGGTAATCGTGTACTTTGAAATAGGAATCTATTCTCGGCAATTTCATGTAATCAAGGACGTCCATGTGTCGAGATGTCTTGAACGTGGTTTGACATGAGTCGGTTACGTGTGAATCCTTGAAGCCGCCTATCAGTCTGAGTTTTACCAAAATGGCATTTGGACGAAATTGACATGGCATGAGAATCCAAGATTGGACTTCGAATTTTCGGGAGCGTCTGGGATGGACTTTTGGACGATGCTACTTCGACAATCGACAGTGCCAGTTAAGCCAAGTATTTGGAGAAAGGATTTACAGACCGAGGAAGCGAGTCTATGAGTCCGTGGGCTGGGCAAGGCCAGTGTAGGCCTCAGGCCCAAGGTGGGATAGCCACCATGGTGGGCCCAAAGCAAGCAAGTGAGCCCATTGGACCCAACCAACCATTTTACCTTTCGAGCCCATTATCTAACTTTGAGCCGTATCAAGCCCAACCAATTCCCGAGCCCATTTCTATTCATTTCCTAGCCCATTTCTTAGGCTCGCCCCTCATTTTCAGCCCATGGGTAGATTGGGAAATGTGCAAGGTGGAAATGACCATTTTGCTCCTAGTTGTTGTGAGGAAAAGTCAAAAGAAGATAGAGAAGATGGTGTCACTTGCATGGGGAGTTGAAGCAAACATTGAATGGCCTTAATGGAGGTGTGCAGCTAGCCCTCACATCACTCTCTCTCTTCCTCTTTAGCCCAAGAATTCGTAGCCCTCTCTCTCCCTTTGTTTTCTCCTCTTCCTTCTTCTTCTTCTCCTACAGACCTTCCTCCAAAAACCTGAGTTGTTTGTTGTCTTCCCGTGAGAATCACCGCCTGTGCCACCCACTACCATGCTCAAGACATCAAGTCCGTACGGATCGTGGCGGCCGCTCGCCGGTCGGAGCCCCGACTGACCCGCCGGCTGGCCAAAAGCCACTGTCGGCCATCCCACCTAGCTTGCACTGCTTCTCCTTTTCAGCCTTTTCCTCCTGTTTCGACTCAATCTTCGCCCAGCCCAGCCACCAGCAAGTCCCCCTTGACCCCAAGTGCCGCCGGTCACCGGCCAGTTGCTCGCCGGAGCTCCGGCAAGTCGGCCCAGCTTCTTTCCGCCTCTGCAGTTCGGTTTCCAGAGTTGCAGTGAGAGGCAGAGTTTGTTGCTGCTGTTTCAGCCTTGGGACCACCTTGGATCATCGTGGTTGAGGTCCTCGTGTGTCGCCTTTGTCGTTGCCGCCGCATCGTGTCTCCGACCCGCTTAACGGGTGAGTTTAGCCCTTAATCCTTTGTTTAGTACCTAAACTTGCTTAAGGTTGGTTTAGTTAGGGTTAATTCTAGTTAAGGGGTTTAATTAAGTTGTATTAGCCCTAAGATAGGTGGTTAGATAGATGGTTAAGATTATCTTAGCTTAATCTTGCTTTTTGTTAATTAATTATGGTTTGTGTTTAATTAAGCATGTTTAGCCTTAATTAATTGATTGTTTATTTTAATTAAGGTTTTGCTTAATTTCTGAATTTAATTTGGAATCCTTGTCCTTAAGGAGTGCATCCTCTCCGGCCTCCTCTCCGTCGACGGCCTCAAGGTCCTCTCCTCCCCCATCCTCCTTCGTTTCCTCCTTCTGTTGTTTCCTCGCTCGATCAATTGGTTCGATTCGATTCGATCTCATGTCCTCTGTCTCCAATGTCTGAATCCTGATAAGAGTCGCGATACCGAGAGTAAATATCGCGCAGAATTTAGCTTGCGTTGTTGGATTCGTGGAAGTTGTGTTACGCGCTGACTTCGGTTTTGAGTCGGTGTTCGTATGGATTGGCGAGTCGGTTGATCATGTTCGGATCTGGAGCGGTGGAGATTGATGATGAGGAGATCGCGATTGGGACTCGGGAGCATCGTTTTGATGTGATTGATTGTCTCGGACTTTGGCTGCTGGTGTATTTCTCGCGTTCAATTTGTGTTGGATGGATGAGCGAGGCTCTTGAAATAGAGCCTCCAGCTTTGCTAACCGGTTTTACATGAGAAAGGCGATACTAATTCCAGCGGAGATAATCTGAGAAACCGGTCTGCAGTTAGATTGAGCTTTGCTGTTGTGGTTTTGAGCTGCTGATGAGCTTGATTGAAATTGTGAATTTGCGTCCTGTCAAGTGGTCTTTGATCTCAAATGCAAGTGGCGACTTCACGATAATTGAATCGAGTTAGTCTTGAGTACGTTGACTTCATGTGAAGTCGTTTTTGAGCATAAGTTAAATTATATGAATGGCCTAATTGAAGTACTCAATCTCAAGCTTTGAGGACAGTGAAGGTGGAGTAGTAAATTCTCTCGACCGATTGACTTGTCACCATGCCTTCAATGGAGACAGAAGCACTTCTCTTCCATCTTGTTGGATAGATAGGAGAATTGACGGAAAGCTCCTTGAAATTTTAGACCACTGCAGCAGATGGTATGTCAACTCAAGGGAGGTTGCCCTTTTCGACAATTGGTTGCTTCTGTCAGTCTCATGCCAATAGGTTGCTTCAGTTGCTCTATCAGAAAATAAACCAGTCCCTATAGACTTGATAAGAATGTTGTGGCTATACCTATCGGACTTCTTGGTCTCTAAGCGGAGTCTGGTACGTGATCCCGCGATTTCTGTAACATATCGACAATTGCAATAAGAATACCTCCATATGCCGTAGCTCTGTCCTGAGCTAGTAGGACAGCGGAATACTTTGGTCAGTTGGCCACCTTTAAATGATCCACACCCTTCTACCATTCTGATACTGGCAAGTGGACTAGCAGCCCTCGCTTCACTCTGCTTTTACAGCTGGCTGAAACACTTTTTGTGGAAAATCACGTTAATGGAAGTGCTGAATGTCATTCAAGGCTAGACTAGAGCTAGCTGTGTTTGCTTCCTCGTAACATTGATAAGGCTAGTTGTTAGTTGTATGGTATAGGAACTTACTGAAGCAAGTATTGTTGAACGCTATATCCATTCCACGAGTTTATTTATGTACTAATGTTTTCTTTTTTTCAACGTTCATGCTACTTTGGCACTTCCGCATCAAGAACAATGAATTTCAAATTATGTGCATATCTTTATATTCGATTATATATATTCTTGTCCTAGCTATGTAGATAGTGGGATTGTGCGTTTTCCATGTCTAACAAAGCCTATCTAGATTCTTAATCATATATGTCTCATAATAAAACTCACGTAATCAATCCACATGATTTATAAACCACACAGTAACTTTTCCGGTCAATATGTATTTTTTCATTTTGATATGCGCACCTTTTTGTTTTGAACGCGTTTGACCAATCATGTGGAATGAGTTTAGTCACTTGTAACTACTCATTTATCTATCTTACAGGCCAAAATACACCTAATCTGATGTCTCATAGGCGTTCTCGTCTTATCCATGGGGAATCAAGTTTATAGGAAAACATTATCCATTCAATCAAGTAAAAATACATTATATATATTGTGGTATCCCGAAGTTTTAGCCATGTTCTAAATATACTCATTAAATATATCTTGAATCTCATGACTATTCATATACCATTTATTTCGTCGGTAAATAAGTTGTGTAACTTCAAACTAGCACTACACTTTTTAAAAGCCATATGAGTTTGGTAGGGCAGCTTATCTTGTTTTTCAATTAAAAAAGTCATTATTTTTCTCCATTTCCAATCGGAGAGAATTTTGTTTGATTAGTCTTTTAATTGATGGGATCTCAAAAGTTTCTATATAAACTTAGCGGCGTTAATTTTTTTTTTTCTATTCTCTCCTTAAGGAACCAAATCCTCCTTACCCTTAGTTTCCACGAAGGAAGCCTACCGGTTCGCTATCTCGGGTTCCCATCATCACTTCCAGGATCAGTAAGGTGGATTGCTGCGTGTTAGTCAACCGTATCACAATGAGGGTACAATCTTTGACTCATCGCTTCCTATCATTCGTTGGTCGGCTACGATTGATTAGGTCAGTCCTTCATGTCATCCAAGCATATTGGGTTAGTGTATTTATTTTACTTGCAATGGTCTTGGATCAAATAGAAAGAATTCTTAGACAATTCCTATGGAAAGGCCCGGAGTTGGGAAGACGGGGTGCAAAGGTCCCTTGGGAGGACGTGTGTTGTCCAAAGAAGAGGGGGCCTTGGCATCCGTAGGCTTCGGGAGTATAACAAGGCTACCATGTTAAAACATATCTAGATCCTGTTTGCCGATAAGGAATTTTTATGGTGCAAATGAATTCACTCGACCTTCTTAAAAAGGTCGAATTTCTGGGTGGCCAAAAAGCTGACCTGTTGTTCGTGGGCTTGGAAGAAGATCCTCCAACTTAGGACTGAGTTTCGAAGCTCATCCTATTAGAGAATTGGGGATGCTTGCTTGGTGTCCCTTTAGTTTGATAATTGGCACTCCAGGGGTCCTCTGAACTTATATTTTCTGGACTCAAAGCAATATATACATCTGGCCTTTCTAGGCAAGCGACAGTGTTGGACTTATTCACTGACCGTGGAGCTTTGACCAAGTTAGTCTTGGACTCTTGGGCAGAACCTCTTCCCACCCTTTCTCACCTCTCCGATTGTTTTGGTTGGAAGGGAAACACCTCTCATGTGTTCACGGTGGCCTCGGCTTGGGATTTGACTAGGAGGAGGAAGACTTGGGTCTCCGGCACACGCTCATATGGAACAACTCGATCACTCCAAAGTACCAACTAAACCTTTGGTTTATTGCCAAAGGCAAGTTTCCTACCCAAGCTCTATTATAATCTTATGGTAGGATAGATAATGCCTTGTGTCCCTTTTGCAATGAGGTATCGGATTCCATAGACCACCTATTTTTTCGATGTCGCATCTCCGCTAGCATCGCCTTCTTTTGGGCTTCCGAAGCAATTTGCCATGGCGGAACGGCTTGTGGGTCGAGAACCCCAACTGGGCCGTCTCCTTCCTTGCGGGCAAAGACTTTTACAAGTGCATTGCTCACTTCTCTTTTGGTGCTCTTTGTTATTTCATTTGGAAGCACAGGAACAGCATCCTCTTTAAAGAGTAGCGCTTATCCATTCCAGCGGTGAAGAATCAACTCATCAAGGTCGTCAGAGACAAGGCCACCACCTTTAGGAGTGTGGATGATACTTATAGAAACCGGAGATTGCAGCGTAGCTGGGATATTGATCTGATCATTTTTTCAGCTAGGGAGTCTTCTACTTCGGCAGGGCCCTAGCTTGGTGTTTGTTGTCTGGATACTCTTCCTCCGCATGGGTGCTTCCTTGATGGCTCTTCACTTTTGTCGTTGGCTGATGTGGGCGTAGATTGTGGTTCATCTGGCCTTCTGTGGCCTCCCGCTGCTTTCCTTTTCCTTTTGCCTTTGTTTTGGCTATTTCTGCTTCCTCAGGCCTGTTCTTGTGGTCCTCTTTTGCATTTGGCTCCCTTCCACTCACTCTGACTGACTTGTTGTCTTGTTAAGTGTAAGTTTTGTGGTGTCGGATCTTTTGTAATTGTTGGTTTAAGCTATATATCTTACCCTTTACCAAAAAAAAAAAAAAAAAAAAAAAAGGTCCTCAAACTGGAGCTGTAATTGATGGATTACAAACATTAATTTCACATACTGACAAACTTACCTAAATATAGTTGTGGAGATGTCCTTTTTTAATCCAACTACCAAAAGACTAGTTGGAGAAAATACATTCCAATAAATAGGCTAAAATAAAACTTTTCTTATGGAACAATATTTGGCAGTCGAAACAACCCCCAAAATTAAACTTTTCTTATCGAGCGCATGCCAAAATGCCCTGTTTACACTGAACAATCTATATGAGAGGAAGGTAGTACCTGAACACGTATGCTTATTACACAAAAAGGAAGCGGAAATGATCAAGCACACCTTGTTGCTAGGACATCCGAGATATGGCGTGAGGAAACTCTGCAAATCAGCAGAAAAAGAATGGGATTAACTCGATTTGATGAGTGGCTGGTTAAATTGAAAGAAGACCCACAAAGCTCTCCAAGATTCGAATTTATTGCGACGACCCTTCGGTGCATATGGAAAGCCCGCAACCATTTCATCTTCAAGAAACAACCCCTAGATCCGAAACAAACCGTGAACAGGGCTATTGCTTTGCATGAATTTTTGCGGCTTGGACTGGGAATTGAAGGGAAAAGCGGGATGTGGAGCCTCACCTCAAAAATGGATACCTTCGGACTCTGGGATCTTGAAGATAAACATCGACACCTCTTTTGCAACCACCACGATGACAGGAGCGATTGCTTGTGTCTGCCGAGTCTCCTACGGTAGATTGGTCGACGTATTTTCCAAATCGGTGGAAGTTAACTCGGCGGCACAAGCGGAGGCCATAGCACTCGTGGAAACCTAAGCTTTCCCACGCCCATAGATGCACGTGGAAACTGATTGCGCTGTACTTGTGATGAGTGTTCTCACTTCTGAGTTGGGAAATACAACCGCTTGTGGACCGAGCCAAGATCATGTTGGGGAAATCTTCGGGCCTTACTTTGATCCATTGCAGCAGGGAAACAAATAAAATTACAGACTGGATGGCAAAGCTCAATGGATGAATTGCTATTCTTGTAATTAGGTCGTAAATTCCCCACCTATTCTTTTCGATTTATCATGTTATGATGCTTTTGATGTGTATTCACAGAACTTGGTTAAGTGAATGATACCAATTATTTTCCGACCAAAAAATAAAATCTTAGCATAAAAATCCTTAAAAACGTCAAAAACGCGACCCTAAGCCCTACAAATTGGCCCACATCTCCTCTCTCTTCTCGCTCTTCCCCCATTCTTCTTTGCATGGCATCAGCAAATCACCCGCCATCAATCTGTCACGTCCCAACAACACTCCTCTTCAAAGCCCTCCATCGATGTCCTCCCTCCCCTCCCCTCCCTCTCTCTCTCTCTCTCTCTCTCTCTCTGTGCCTCACAGTCTCCTTCGTCGCGACCTGAGGTCACCATTGATCTGACGTCTCAATCTTAATGGGCGATTGCCCATGCCTCAACAAATACTTAATTTGTTTATAAATTCAGTGAAATCGTGCCACGCAAGACGTCACTAGTGAATATAAAGGACAAAGTTCTCTTGCAACGAATAACAAAGGAGATCATGACCGGTTGTTATCAATCCCAAACTCTTTAGATTAGTCTCTCCATTTATGTCAGCGAGGGGAAATCCCCTTTCTTTCTTTCTTTCTTTCTTTATTGATTTTTTTTTAATACTTTGGTGGACTTAGCGTCGATCGCAAGTTACCTCAGTTTTTTTACCTTCGCACATCACAACATGCAGAATTACTTCAATATCGTATCCTACATTCCAAAAGACGTGATGCGCAAGCATAGAAAAAGCGACGCATCACTATATGTTTCAGACACGATACTAATTCACAAGGTGGTCAAAGGATCGAGAAATTTTTGGGCACTCATGACGTCTCCGTTCATTCAGGTCAATAACAAATGTCATGATTCATTTTTCCCAACTGATGATGTGGCATTGAATGCATAATTAGATTAGATGGATGTGACATAATTGTCTTGGAGGAATATTTAAATACTTTTGTCTTAGAATATACAGATAAGGAGTCAAACGAAAACGAACGATACAATCCAGCTGATTTTTTTTTTTTTTGTCCAGAAAATCGCATTCATTAATAAAAATATACATAAGAAGTACATAGAATTCATAGTAAAGAATATTGAAGCATAGCAAAGTTCAAAATACTGCAAAACAAAGTCAAATCTAGAAAACAATAAATATCAACAAATCATCAAAGGTTAAGCAAGCGCCAGTTTAACAAAAAAAGGATCTATCAAGCAATATTATTGGTAACTGATTACTATATCTCATATCTTCATCAATTATGAGTATACACCGAAAATTTCTAAGACGTTGCCAATTGGCTCTGTGTGTCTAAGTTTGACGAATAACTCTTATATGTAGAACTAGATTAAGAGAGTCCAATTTCTTAGATCTAAAACTAAATTAGGGTATCTAGCAACATTCCTTTCTATACTCCAGTGAGCCAAAAATGAAAATCCATCCATGGTCATGGGGACCCTTCGATTTTGATGAGAGAATATGCATTGGCAAATCGTAATAGCCCAAAAAAATAAATAAATCAATTACAAGTTTTGCTGAGCAACGAGTGATTTTCTAAATGGGTTTCGTAAAAGGTTAAATAAGATGACGAAAATTACTTAGATTACATGGAAACTTATAATTCTATGTGATATGTTACTAATTGAGTGCACAAATTATTAATTTCCAGTAAATTGAAATTTTACGTTTTCTCATGGAATTTTGCAAGTCACATAAGAAAGAAAATTCTAGTTATTCCCAAAAAGAGGAGAAACTAATGAAAATATTTCAAAGAATATATAGATATAACTACTCAATTTTTACACTAAAACAAGAAGTTATTAGCCATGTGGATAAATTTAATAATTCTCAAAATTTTGAAAAGTTATTTTTCCACGCAAGATTGGTACTTATATACTTTTTGAATACGAAAAGTTAATAAACCATCGAGATAATATTAAAATCAGTATAACCAATTACTTGATATCTTGATATTTGTTGAAATTTATGCATGATTAATAGCTTCTGCATAACGAAGTTGTTCAGTGCATTTGTAGTTACTAGTAATCTTTACACTACTATAATCTAAGCCGCCTTGTATTTCATGCCCATGGAAATGTAGAACCACCTAATGCTAGTGAAACCCAAATATTTAATTTGTTCATAAATTCAGTTAAATCATGCCACGTATGACGTCATTAGTGAATACAAAGGACAAAGTTCTCTTGCAACAATGAAAAAGGAGATCATGTCCGGCTGCTATCGATATCAAACTCCTCGGATTAGTCCATCCATTTACGTCAGTGAGGGGAAATCTCTTCTCTCTCTTTCTTTCTTTCTTCATTAAATTTTATCTTTGGTAGACTTAGCGCGGATAGCAAGTTTCCTTAATTTCCTTAACCTCACAATTCGCAACATGCACAATCACTCTAAACTTCGTATCCAAGATTCCAAAAGACGTGATGCGCAAGCATAGGAAAAGCGACCCATTACTATATTCTTTTGACACTGTACTAATTCACAAGGTCGTCAAAGGATTGAGAAATTTTTGGGTGTTTCCAAATAGGATGACTTCTCCATTCATCCAGGCCAATCACTTAGCATTGAATATCACGATTCATTTTCCCAAACTGATGACAACATTGCTTTGAATGCAGAATTAGATTAGATGGATGGGACAAATTCGTCTTGGAGAATATTTTCAACACTTTTGTTTAGGATATGTGATTTAGGGGTCAAACAAAAATAAAGGATACAATCCAGTTGAAGTTTTTTTCTTTTTCTTTGATCGAAAGAAAATCATATTCATTACTCAAAAGAATACATGACAAGTACATAGTGTTAATAGTAAAGAATATTGAAGCACAACAAAACCCATAAAACTGCAAAACAAAGTGAAATCCAGAAAATAATCATGTTGAACTAGATCAAGAGAGTTCAACTTCTTAGATCTAAAACTTAGTGTATCTCCATGCAATGCTCCTTTCTATACTCCAGTAAGCCGAAAAATGAATTTTCATCCATGGTCATTGGGGATCTTCGATTTGAATGAGGGAATATGCATCGATAAATCATATTAGGCCAAAAAATTAATATTCAATTAAAAAAAAAAGAAAAATTACTGGTTTTGCCAATCAACGAGCGATTTTCTAAATGGGCTTCGTGAAAAGTTACAATATACTGATAAGATGTCAAAAAATAACTTTGATGGATATTATAAGCATATAAACATTGCTACCGATCAAAAAGCACTTACGTTGCTATGAGAATTTAGTAAGCACGTCAAAAAAGTTACTCGATAATTTTACATGGAAAATTATAATCTACGCGATACTTTACTAATCAATCGTAGAGATTGTTATTTTCCAGCAAATTTAAATTTTACGTTGTCTCCTGGAAGTTTAGAAGTTTCAAGAAAAAGAAAATTCCAGTTATTCCCAAAAAGAGAAGAAACTAATGAAAATATTTGATAAGCATATATTTTACACTTACTATTAGGTAAAAAAATAAGAAGTTATTAACCATGTGGATAAATTTACTAATTTCCTATATGTTGAAAAGTTTTTTTCCTAGCAGGATTGGTGTGTAATTACTTTTCGAATATGAAAATTTAATATAACATCGAGAAAATATTAAAATCAGTATAACTAAGTACTTGATATTGATCAACAATTACACATGATTAATAGCTTTTGCATAACGAAGTTGTTCGAGGCATCTGTAATTAGTAGTAATCTTTACACGACTATAATTTTAAGCTGCCGATTTTTATCCCTTGTATTTTATGCCCCTGGGAACTGCAGAACCACCTAATGCTAACGCAACCAAAATACTTAATTTGTTCATAAATTCAGTGAAATCATGTCATGTATGACGTCACTAGTGAATATAAAGCTCCGGAATTCAGTCAAAGTTCTTATGCAAACAATGCAAAGGAGACCATGTCCAGTTTGCTGTCGATATCGAACTCTTCAGATTAGTCCATCCATTTACGTCCGCGAGGGGGAAATCACTTTCTTTCTTTATCAACCTCACAGCCGACAACATGCACAACTAATTCAACTCCGCATCCTTACATTCCAAAGGACGTGATGCAAAAGCATAGGAAAAGCGACCCATCACTGTATGCTTTTGACATTGTACTAACGGAGCTAGCACAAGTGTGGGATACTTAGAGTGTCAAAACTTGACATGAGAGAACACTTAAATATTAAAAGTTATGTAAGTAACACATAAATGCTATTTTTTTTTTTTTGAAAATGGAACACGTGAATATCAAGTCTAGGGAAGATGGTCAGAAATCCTATGTGACAACTTTTTATTAATATAACTCACTTATGTGGCACATTGGAGAACTGAGTCAGTGACGAAAAATCAAAACAATATTGTTTTGTCTTTTTATGAATTTCAATATAAATATTAATTAAATTAAAATATTTATATTTACAAAAAAATTAAAAAGAAAAAGAAAAAGAAGGAGGTGGCGATGAGGGCTCAGCCCTCAGCCGCATGCAATCTTAGTCTTCATCCCTTTTTTATTTATTAAAATAATATATAAATACATTTAGTTTCAAATTTAATTTAATTAATATTTATATTAATTATTTAGTCATGTTACCAAAACAACGTTATTTTTGCACTTGTCTAGCCACGTCAACGAGCATAACGACGTTGTTTTGAACTTGTCTCGCCAAAAAATCGTTACATCAACATTTTGGTCAGATTTTCTCATCGTGGGCAATTAACTGATGAATTTCGTTTTAATTTTTGTACTTAAGTGCCACTTTCATAACTTTTAGCAATTAAGTATAATCCCGTATCAAGTTTTGGCACTCTAGGTGTTCTTTTCTTGAGCTAGCACATATTTTATTCACAAGGCCGTTTTTGTGATAAAGGATTGAGAATTTTTCTTGGCATCTTCAAATAGCATGATGTCTTTGATCATCCAGGGCAATCATCGAGTATCGAACGTCACGATTCATTTTTCCAAATTGATGATGTTGCTTTGAATGCAAGATCAGGTTAATTGGGTAAGGACATATTCATCTCAAGGTTGAACACTTTTGTTTTTGAATATGTAATTTTTTTTCAAAAGAAAAATTGTATTCATTGCTCAAAAAGGATATAAGAGAAGTACATAAAGTTCATAGCAAAGAATATTCAAGGATAACCAAGCCCATGATACTGCAAAACAAAATTAAATCTAGAAAACAAGGAGCATCCACATGGCATTAGCAGGTTAAGCACTCGCTAATTCTATAAAAACATATTTATCAAGCAAAATAATTGACAGCTGATCATCGTATTTTGTATCTTCATTAGTCATGAAAATATGTCAAAAATTTATTCTCCAGTAAATAGGGCGTTGCCAATTAGTGGTGCGCGCTTCAACTTCCTCTACACCATCACCGTATGGAGACAACCAAAATAAATTAAACAAACACAGATTTGACAATTGGGAGAACAAATTCAGTGAGACACTCTTATGATCACTATTGAAGCTTGAGGTAGAGGACTTATACACGTACAAAGCATTGGGGCATAAAATCCCCGAAAATTATTAAATTCTCAGATCTAGATCGGGAGAGAATGGTTCTAGGATGTAGAATTAGATCAAGAGAGTTCAATTTGTCAGATTTGAAACTAGCTTCGAAGAAGAAAACTTCTGGATCTAAGTCGAAAGAGAATAAGAAACAAAAATACAAATAAAATTAACTAGATAGAGGAGGAGGGTGAGATTAGTTCAAACCTTCTATATGGCTGTAGATTAAAGAGAACATTGAGAGAGGAAAGTAGGAAAGATAGAAAGTAGAAAAGTCAACCATTCATTAGATCGGTGCTTTTGAACTCCAATCAAGCTCAGTTAATTTGGCGAAATTTATTGCTCAGATTGCACTCGGAAATCAAGATGTGGAATTAGCCAATGGTACATTAGGATTGATTCTCAAGCCTAGGTTTGAGCTGAAGGGGAAAATAAGCAGTCGTGCCCACATCGCCCTAAAGGTGCTTCGAGCCCCACCACCCACCGACAATGCTCCGTACGCGAATGACCCTCGACGGCGATGGCAACGGGTCGGCCACCAAATTTAGAAACGAGCTAAGCAACATCATCAACCACGACCTGGTTACCTAGTCGAGACAATCCAAGCCCTAGCCCCGCCAATCATGCGTTCCCAAGCGAATCTCCATCCGCCAGCAATCGAGACGTCGACTGCGCTTCGAAGCACAAACGACCTGCGATCCCTGCCTTGTTTCGCATGCCATCACCTTGCCTGCTTCGTGTTGGTCATCGGTGCCACATGTCACCTAATGAATAGTTCGACATCAACACCACGTGAGACAAGGATACTGCCCCATCGGTTTCAACGTCAGCTGCGCATCAGCTCCATATTCACTCGCCAAAGTGAAAAACCATCGAGCACTTAACCTCATACATTGCGGAAAATGTTAATTAGTCTAGTTAATTACTTAATATCTTGATACTTGGGAACATTCGTAGATGATTAGCAACTTCTGCATGATGAAATCAAGCGTTATTTACTACAGTTTTTGATTTTTTTAAGCTTGTCTCTTCAATTTCATGCTCATGGAGATGTAGAACCACCCAAAGCAGCCGAGATACTCAACTTGTTCACACATTCAGTGAGATTGCGCCACATCATCATTAAATATAAGCGTAAAAATCGAGAGGGGTTTTGGATGCGAAAATCTCAACATATGCCCATTACTGATGGTTTTTATGATTGGACACCGATTATTTTTTGGTATTAGAGCATGCTTATAACTACAAATTATTTTTAGGTTTTGTTTTGTTTTTTGGCGATTTTGAAAAATTCATTGCTCGGTAGCTTTTTACTATTCTTTTTTGTTTGATTATGATAAATGGATGAGTTTTTTTAATAAAAAAAGAGAGGATATTCCAATCGAATCATGAAATTGCAATTTGCCGGGAAAGTCAAAAGTCTAAACGTTTTTTAATAATTAGGTAGGGATGCCTTTTTTTTTTGTTCTTTTCTTCGACGAAGATTAGGTAGGAATGCTTGCTTTCCTCTTAATGCGACATTATTTCTAGTGCCTATCAGATGTGACCTTTGATCTCGATTTTTGCGTTTAATTACTTTTCTGTGGGTGCTTAGAAGGGAGAAAGTCCCTTCTTTATTAATTTTACATGATCAAATCTTATCGTTTGGTGGACTTAGCATCGGTACAATCAGGTTTTTCAAACCCGCAAGTCAAGACACGTGCGAAGAAAATAGTGGTACTTTGAATGCATGATTAGATTCAATCAAATGGATAAGGTTCCAAAAACATTTAATCACTTTTTTTAGAATATAAGGGTACAATCAAGCTAAGTTAATTTGTAGAAATCCATTGCCCAAAATTGCACTTAGGAATCAAGATGTGACATTAGCCTATGATACATTTGATTCTTAAGCTTGAGCTTGAGCTCGGCTTTGTGAGTACTCTGCATGCTCAAACTTGCTTTAGCTTTAAACACTTGTGCATGTTAAATCATCTTCAATTTTCTTATGAATATGTTCATATATCTTTCTATTAATTACAATAATTGGCTGTGAATTTTACTTATAAATTGAAATTTTTCAATGAAATCTATACCCTCATGTAAAACTTTGCCTTTATTTTTTGTATTTAAGACTAAGCACAAATGAAAAAGCAAAACACATGATCCGATGATGCTTCAACCTCCATTTTGCGGTTTTGCTCCCCCCCCCAAAAAAAAAAACTGATGTACAATGATTTTGGCGCGTCTATTATTTATCCAAATTTTCCCTTCAAAAGTAATGATATTTGTAACTAACAGAAAGATAATAGTTAGGTTAATATTAGTTCTACTGATTATGTGCAGATTGCTCTTCCTTAGGGCCAGCTACACATGGCAAAAACTTAGACTCAATTGGTCCATGAGACTCAGAAGGTGTTTCATGGGCTTCCAAGTAGGTAGGTCTCCAAGCTTGTGCTTCTGAATTATGAAAAAAGAGAAAATAATTGCTTCATAAAATGATATTGTTATACCTAACGAGTTGAACAAGTTATTTGACATCTCTCTCTCTCTCTCTCTCTCTCTCTCTCGAAAATTTCCCTTGTAAAGTAATAAATTTATCTATAATCCATGAAAACATACTAAGCTAATAACTTGTAACTTCACCACCTGATATTTTTGTGCCCGACGTGTGCTTGGATCCTAGCTTATCATAAAAATAGCTTTAACTACTTAATTGTTTTATGGGTCACATTAATCAAGTATTGAATACTTTGAGATTAACTTGATTTACCCACCGGTGGGCAGCGCAATTGGTTGGGCTTTACTACCTCATTGCCGAAGGAACGGGTTCGAATTTCTGCGTTGCTAACACGTCTTAAGTGGGGAGTCATGGTGGTGAGGTCCTATGCTAGCTACCTCCAAGGTTTACGTCTAAATAGCGGCTTGCGGCGAGACCTGACAGTGTCACCGGGCACTGGCGGGTCGTGTGACCCCGTAAGGGGGCTCCGGCGGTTCCTCGGTATCAAAAAAAAAAAAAACTTGATTTTAATGCTTGAGCCACTTAAATCAATTAAGCTGCTTAATTAGGGCTAACAAGCTTTCGTGAGCAATTTGATTCAAGTAATATTAATATCAAAATTTAATTTTCATATGAACTTCACAGGAAGTGAATGGCCGCAACCTGGTAACGAAGTTGTTCCAGGGTGCTGAACGAGTCAAGGTCGATTTGCTTGGCAAACATTTTTGTCTCTTCTCTGTGAGGTGTACATAAAGTCGCCGCTGTCTAATACAAAACCGGAGAATTTCCAAACTCTGATTTTGGTGTCAAATGTTTAGTGGAGTTAAAACTGGGGAAACATCAAGTTAGTGCGACATTAAATATTTGAGTAGGGTCAAGATACAAGAAAAATCGCGCATGAAAAGAGAGCAGGCACTTCTAGAATTCTCTTTCTTCCCTCTTGTGTCTATATATTACGACGCCTCTGGTCTCTTCCCTTCGTTCCTCGTACTATACTGCGAATCAAAGCAAGCTCTGTGAGAGAGAGAGAGAGAGAGAGAGAGAATGGAATCGCTTGATGAAACTGAAGCAACCCTAAGAGGCCAAGCACACATATTGAATCTCCTGCATGCATATGCCGACTCCATGGCGCTAAAATGCGCGGTCGAGCTCCGAGTACCCGACATCATCCATTCTTATGGCGGCGGGCCCGTCACCCTAGCCCAAATAGCCTCCCGCATTCCATCCCCATCCCTCGGAACCGCCTACTTGGCGCGCATCATGAGACTCCTTGTACGTGAGAACATCTTTTCCGCCAATCGTTGCCAACCTGATGGCGGCCATGAGAGTCATGAGATACTCTACAGCCTCACCCCATCATCGAGATGGCTCCTCCAGGGGCCCGGGTCCGAGCTCAGCCTTGCGCCCTTGGTGTTGATGGAAAACCACCCATGGATGATGTCCCCATGGCATTGCTTTGGCGACTGCGTCAAGACCGGCGGCATCGCATTTGAGATGGCTCACGGCCGCAAGATTTGGGACTTTGCATCAGAGAATCCCGAGTTCAACCACTTGTTCAACGATGGGATGGCCTGTGTGAGCGGGATCATGGTTAGGGGCATCATAGAAGTGTACAAGGACGGCTTCGAGCGCGTTGGATCTTTGGTCGATGTCGGAGGGGGGATCGGCAAGACCCTGGCCGAGATCATTAAGTCATTTCCACGCATTCAGGGGATTAATTTTGATCTACCTCATGTTGTTGCAACGGCGCCGGCGCACGATGGAGTCACTCATGTTGGAGGAAACATGTTTGAGATTATACCACATGCTGATGCAGTTTTTATGAGGGTGAGTATTACTGCCAGATACTTTAAACATATTAATTAATTCGTGAATTTTGCATTTTTCCTATGGCACATGATCAATTTCTTTTTTAATTTTTTGTCCTTTTTAATGTGTCAAGAGGATGGGAATCCATGAACTGCTATAACAATTCTGTTCGAGTAATGCCACGGTAAAGGGAAAAATTATTCATAGCCTATAAATTATATAGGGGTCAAGTGCAAAACTATCTAGATTCTTAACATATAAGTCTTATAATAAAACTCGTGTAATTAATGATTGAAATTATATTGATCCACATGATTTATAAGACACAGTAATTTTTCCGGTTAATGTGTACTTTCATCATTTTGAAATATGCATCTTTTTATTCTGCAATCCGCGTTCGCATGGCTTGGTAGGAGTTTAGTTGCTTGTAACTACTCGTTTCTCTATCTTACAGCTCAAGATCTACCTTTTTTGTCGTCTTATAGGCGTTCTAAATTGATGTGCTGATGTATTTATTTTTCCTTCATATCTTTATCTATGGGAAATCAAGTTCCCTGAAAAACAGTTTCATGTGACTCTATTCGTTCAATAAAGTAAACACGCACTCCATATGTATAGTGGTATCCAGAAGTCCTAGCCATGTTCTAAACTATTTGCGACAAATATATCGGATTTCACATTATTTATGTGTCTATTTTGTCACACTGGTAAATAAGTTTTGTGTAACCTCAAACTAGCACTATATATAAGCCATACAAGCATGGTAGGGACCGAGCACCTTGTTTTTGAATAAAAAGGCTTTATTTTTCTCCATCTCTAAATGGAGAAATTTTCCTCTGATTAGTCTTTTAATTGGTGGGATTTCAAAAGTTTCTATGTAACTCACACATAAACTTAGCAGCATCATTTTTTGTTCTATCCCTAATTGGAAGATAGTTTCTCAAACTGGAGCTCTAAATAGTGGGTTACAAATATTAATATCACACGCACACATATTATACACACACACATGTAAAAACATAAACTTAACCAAATATTGTTGTGGGGATGTCTTTTTTTTAGGGGTGTACTTCGGTCCTGATTCAACTTAGGAATCAGAACAAACCGGTTGGTTCTCGCCGAATTTGGTCCAATTAATTTGCAATCGGGAATAATCGATTCAACTCTCGATTCCTCCATGAACCAGACCAATCCGGCCCATAGTATTTTTTTTCCATTTTTTAAATTCGGGCAAGGCAAAAAGTACAAATAATTTATGAAAGTTATTTCTTATTTTAGTAGTGACTTGCATGTGATTAGTAATTTCATCCTATACTAGAGTAACTTTCAATATATTTACGTACCTTCAAGAAAGAAAATAAATGATAACCACTAATTGCTGAGACAACCTCAAACTGATTGATCTAGTCCACAATGCTGTCCATCCTAGAACCAAACCAACCAATCACCCTTACTTTCTTTAATCCAACTATCAAAATAGTGGTTGAGGAAAACATATTCCAATAGGAATGGAGGAAACATGGCCTTAAACTTAGCATTAAAAAAATCCTCAAAAAGTTAAAAACCTTACCATAGGCCCTGCAAATCTCAATTTTACAGGCCTATCGCCCATGCCTCAACGGGACCGCAGGCCTGAGATCGCCAAGGCAATAATGAGGTCGCCATCTCGGAGTTAGAGAGAGAGGGATGGTGAGAGAGTGTGCATCTTGGGCGAGAGAGGGGTGGTCATATGGGTGGCGCAAAAACATCTCATGCCTCAGGGCATTGGTAACAATTTCAATGGGTTTTCGCTGAGTTCCCTTTTGTGTAGAGCAAGCAAGAGATAAGAAAATTTTTTTTTTTTTCCTTTTTTGAAAACGTTGGGTTACATTTTAGCCAATTATGTCAACTCTTCATAAGCATAGAGATTAACACAATGACCACATTGATGAAATAGTGTAAAAAGAAACCATGATTCTTGACTCCAATAATTCTATGTCGTTTGTTTTACAGGGGATAATGCATGATTGGGGGGACGAAGATTGTGTCAAGATTTTGAAGAATTGTAGAAAAGCAATACCAGAAAAGAATGGCAAGGTTATCATAGCAGATATTGTGCTGAAACCAGAGGGCGATAGCATGTTTGATAAGACCAGGCTAGTGATGGATCTGGTCATGATGGCACATTGCTCAGGCGGTAAGGAAAGGGACGAACCTGAATGGAAGAAGATCTTGGAGGAGGGAGGGTTTCCTTGCTACAATATCATCAATACCCCTTCCTTGTTATCCATCATTGAAGCCTATCCACTGTGATACGCTATAATTATGTAAGGAAAAAAAATGCGAGTCCTATGCTCTACTTATGAAAGACTTCGGTAGTTAAGGCAGTTGGATTCACTTAGGTCTCTTGATCTCAGACCAAGTTTATGGTTTCCTATCTATGAATAATCCAGTTACCAACCAATGAGCAAGGGAACTTTTCGAGAGGTAGTTCGATCCATGTTTTAGCCGCGACTTGCGGGGTACCAATCGGTTGCCGACCGTGCGGCGGGTTCCCTGGGTCACAAAAAAAAAAATCCAGTTACCATGTTTTAGGCTACCAATCAATGTGGTTTGTAATCATTCACAGAGGATTATTCTCATGTTGGATCGCATGCTTTCCAGCTTTTCCTATACATAGATGTTGCGACCTCCTTTCAGAGCCCTTACGCATGGGTAGACAAAGGCTAATGATTTGCTAAGTATTAGGCTTAGCGCGGGCTCTTTCAATACCACCAATTCACGACTTATGGTCATAATATTTTAATTTGCAAATCAATTTCAAATAAAAATAACTATGATTTGTGGTAGATTGATTAGAAACTAAAGTAAAACTAAAGAAATTAAGATTGAGGACTTAACTATACTAATTAATCATCTTCAGTATCTAATATTGTTTAACCCCGAGGTTTGATTTTTTTTTTTTTTTTTTTTTTTTTTGCAGTTTCATGTTTTCTTCACGCATTTGTGGAAAATGAAAACCATTTTTTAGGATTTTTCTGATTTTCGGAAAATGTAAATTATTTTGGATTTTTCTGATTTTTTTAATATTAAAAATGTTATATTTTATTATTAAAAAAGGTTGAACCGACCCGGGTCGCCAACCCCGCGGCTGGACTGGGCCTGTCGGTCCCCGTCCAAAATGAAGCCCATCCGAGAAGGAATAAAAAAGACGGCCACCCCAAATCTTTTCTCGATTCTAAAGCCCACTACGGCTAAGCTCGCTTTGAGCCCAAAAGAAGCCGAGTTTTTCTCTGTCAAATCAAAACCCAGATCTTAGTGAGCCCAACAGACCCCTATGAACAAGCCCACTCTAGCCAATCTCTCGTCTTCCCCCTCACGGCTTCACGGAAGCATTTCCTTTGCCTGAACGCGGGCCTCCTCCTTTCCAAGGTCCAAGAACAATGGCTGATGCGCAAACAGCTAGAAGGAACCAAGTTTTAATTAGAGTAGGTCGGACACAATACAAGCCACGTCAAGCCACTGCGCGGCTGTCATATGTGGCCAAAACCACCACCGCCCCTCGTCTTCGCCAACCGAGAACCGGCCACCCGCAGAAACATGTCGTACACCAAAAGAAACCACGACACGAGGGCATTCAAAGCAAAGGGCAGCGGTGGAAATCTACCGGAACACATTTGACAAACCACGAATACTAAAAACGGACGGAGGCCTAAGAATAAGTGTGTACATTTCAGTTAGACATTTCGTCGAACAAGCGGAGGGCGTCAGCTGAAAGGAAACTTCGAACTCGTCCGAGACACAAACTTAGACCAAAATCAGCAATTAATGAGCGAGCGAGGTACAAGCTCGGCACAGGGACAACTCATTTATACTCAGTATTAACAGAAAGACGGCAAGTTTCGGGCACAATGAAGACCATGAACAGGCGTCTAGTTTAGGTAATTTATCGAACACTTAGAATACGCAAACTGAGGGGTGAGAAACGGGGACGACCGAGCCGAGCTCGAGCCGGGATTCCGAAGAAACGACACATACGACCCTAGAACAGCAGCACAAGCGCAAGGATGGCCGGAAACTGGAGCAAGCCAGGCAAAGGCAGCGCCATTGGGCAAACACGAAACAGAACACGAGGAGAAGGGAATGGAGGCTGTCGGACGGCGGACGAGCTCGATGGATCGGGCTACGTCCGTCCGCCTCGCTCGTCCCCCAGCCGGGATCCTCGAGAAACCGGCCCCCCAAAATCGGAAAAGTCGAAAACCGGCGAAAACTCGAGGTCGGAACCTACCGAGGATCGGCACAAGGGAGGAGGGGGAAACTTCCATATGCTATTGACTCCGGCGAAGGCACAGTGGTCGCCGGGGGCTCAGTCGCTCCCTGCTTCCTCTCCCTCCCCGGCCTGTTGAGAATCATCCCGCACGAGCACAGCCTGTGTTGCTGTTTCAACAAGGAAGAAAAGAAATGAAGATGCACAAGCACAGCAGCTTGCACAAGCACAGCCTGCTGCTGTCTCAACAAGGAAGAAAAGAAATGAAGATGCTGCTGTTGCAACAAAGACAAGAAGAAATGAAGTGAGCGAATCATCAGCTAGGTCAGCTACGCGTATACATGGTGTTGCTGCTTCGACTAGGGAGGAAAGAGATGAAGTCAGTGGTGAATCTTCCAGCTCCACGTGTCCAACTATGAGTGGAGCCCTGCTGCAGAATCGTTACTCTGTTTTGTGCTCTTAACAGAATGAGCAACAGATTGAGAGCTATGATCCTTTTACTTTCATTCTCTTCTGTTTTCTGTTAGTTTCTTTTTTTTTGTTAAGATGAACTATAAAACTACCTTTGGCTATTCTTTAGATCTGAGCATGTAATATAAATAGAGAATAGAGCAAGCAAATAAGTGAGCTCTCAGATGAATGTTTTCTTTAGAATACAGAGAGAAGAAATTATGAAAGTTCAAATCCTTCGTCTATACTCTTCGCTCTTCCTCTCATTCTATTCATAAATTTTCACACGGCCTCCTTTCTCTTTATAAACCCATTGCGTCACACGTGGAGCGGGCGGGTTTGCCGCCGACCGGGCGTCCGGCGGGCTGCCGGCCATCGCGGCCCCGGTCTGCCGCCTTGCCCGCTCTGCAGCTCCCGTCTTCTGGGCTCCGTGTCTTCACTTACGCTCGTCCTCGATGGCGCGAGGAAGAAGAGAAGAGAAGGGGGCCGGACCAAGGGGAATGTGTTGGGCGAGATGGGCCCTGGGTCCAGAAGTGGGGGAAGAAAAGGAAATGGGGCTGTGGCGAAGGCCCAGCCCCCGTGGGCTTCTTTTTTTTTTTTTTTGAAGGATTTTTTATTTAAGGTAAAATAAGGGAAGATAAAATGAAAAATATAACTTAGAAGATGCAAATCATATTAATGTCTAGGTGATGTGAAAAATATTTTTGATAGGCCAAATTGGTCCCTAGCTTTCTATGAAGTTTAAATTTAGGTGTCAATAATAGATATGCCATATATTTGACATAATGGCTTGAACCCTTGTTATGGATGAAATAGGTAAGAAATGAAATTGAACAGGTGCTGCGCATATAAATACATCAATGGATGTTGTAAGTTACTGGTTAAATTAGTGTGGCCATTCTTCTTAGAACATGCAAATGAGAAAAATGAAGAACATTTTCTCCTATCTAGTTATCCACCAATGCGATTATTCTGACCTCATAACAATCGGAAATATAGAGGGACAAGTAACTATGAAAATCCCAATTAATTGGATGACGCAAAAGGGAAACAAAAGTTGCCAATTTATGCCGTCCATTTTTAGCAGTGATATTAATTCACTTTTTCTTCCTCTTACATCCATTGGTACTTCATATGAAATGAGTACATGAATATCGGGTCGCGCTCTAAAAGTCCATAACAACTTTGAAATATAAATTAAAACTTCTATTATTTCAAAAGGTTTGTAGTAGGAAACTGCTCTACATATAACAATGAACGCTTATTTGATTCGGTGCAAATCACGAGTAGGTAACCACTTAGAGTTCTAGGTATCATAAAGATTTTGATTCGGGTCGCATCAGGTTGGATCACAAACCTGAATCCAAACTGAAATAAATAAGTTCATGACTAGAAGTCTAGGAAGGCGTTCTCAGTGATTAGTTCAGTATTTCTGGTATGGTCTGATCTCCTTCCACTACTCTTATGTAAGCACGTAAGATTGATTTTTAATATCTTATGATTTTGGCTTTGCCTTCTTTTTTCTGCGTGCATTGATTTTTGAGAAGCAGAGTAATATGATCTCCATCAATTATCGTTTAGTCTTCATTTAGAGATCTATTGTTTCAGATGCTCATTGTGCATTTCACATGTATAATTCTGAAGCGGTGCGTTGTGTCACTCGTGAAGACCAAAAGTGGAACTTTTGTTCCATACCTCAACCCAGTCGTGTAAATGAATTTGATTAGTATTTTATGTATAACTTCTTGTTGATCAGCTACTGCTTGCCAACTTTTCTTCTATTTGTCAAGAGTTTGTTGAGGACTATACATCCAATTGAACAACAATTTACAGGTTCTAAACATCATAGATAAAAGGATTGCTAGACGTTTGCAACAAGTGATTCTAGTGTCACAAATTGAAGGAGGAGATCTGTAGTGTGGGAACACTTTAAAATGATTCATAATCAAGAAAATGTTGAATGTTTATATTGTGGAGCCCTTATTAGTTGTTCTAGTAGTCAAAGAGACCAATTTGATGCATCATTATTTAGCTAAATGCAAGGAATACCCATATGCGACTGTTGAGAAAGGCAAAAAAAGTTCCTCAGGTTAATTTGTTAGGGCCAGTAATTCTTTTGGTTCATGTGAATTTGACCAAAATGCTAGTCAAAAAGACCTAGCGACCATGTTTATCCTTGATGAATTACCTTTCAAGTTTGTAGAAAATGAGGAATTTCAACATTCATGAATAGAATCTAGCAAGAGTTTTTTAATCCCATCACATGACACATTGAGGCATCACTGTTACGATATGGGCAAATGACAAAGCAAAACACAAGATCCAATGCTGCTTCAACCTCCATTTTGTGGTTTTGCTCTAGAGAAAACCTGACGTACGATGAATTTAGCACATCTATTAACTCTCCAATTTTCCCTTCAAAAGTAATGATATTTGTAACTAATGGAAAGATAATGGCTAGGTTAATACTAGTCCCACTGATTGTGCAAACTGCTCTTCTTTTCGCCATCTGCACATGACAAAAACTTAGACTCAACTGGTTCATGATATGGGCTTCCAAGTAGCTAGATCTGCAAGCTTGTGCTTCTTAGTTCGATAAGTTATTTGACATTTTCTATCGTGAAGTAACACATTTATCTTTAATCCATGGAAACATACTAAGCTAATACTTTATAACTTTACCACCTGATATTTTTGTGCTTGACGTGTGCTTGGATACTAGTTTATCATAAAAATAGCTTTAAATACTTAATTGGCTAATGGTTCACATTAATCAAGTACTGAATACATTGAGATTAACTTGATTTAAACACTCGAGCCACTTAAATCAATTAAGTTACTTAAATTAGGGCTAATGAGCTTTTGCAAGCAATTTGATTCAAGTAATATCAATTTCAAAATTTGATATTCATCTAAACTTCACAGGAAGTGAATGGCCTCGACCTAGTAACAAAGTTGCTCCAAAGTGTTCAACAAGTCAAGAGTCGATTTGCTTGATAAACATTGTGTCCACATTTTTGTGATATGTACATAAAAATCGTCATTGGCTAAAACAAAACCAGAGAATATCCAAGCTCTAATTTTGCTGCAAATCTTTAGTGGAGTTAAAACTGGAAATATATATATATATATATATATATATATATATATATATATATATATATATATATAAAGTTAGTACGAAACTAAATATTTAAGTGGGGTCAAGAAAAAGAAAAATCGCGCATGAAAAGAAAGAAGGCACTTTCAATATTCTCTCTTCCCTCTCGTCAAAGATTGAAATGGAATGTGCATGATGCAACTGCAACTACTCTCTCTCTCTCTCTCTCTCTCTAGAGTGAGGCTGAAGAGAAAGCATGGGAACTGCGTCTAGAGCGCCGATTCTGCACAGGTTGGGAGACTTTTTTGCTTAGCTTTTTGCATTTTGCCAGCCTTCATTTACCGTCATAAGCAGTTTTTTATTTAATTTATTTTATAGTCTCTTCCACTTTCTAGTTTGACACTTTCATATACCTAAATGTGTTATGGCTATGACTATCACCTGAAGGGGAGTGAATAAGTGATGTTGCGGAATTTAAATTAATATTGCAACTAAACAACCCCTGGGACAATAAGCGCAAAGGTAAGATCTTACTGGTATGCAATTTCTATCACAATTAAATATAGAGAGAGTAAGGAATAGAAAATTGCACATAAAAGATTATAATGATTTGGCTTTTGCAAGCTTATGTCTACTCTTCCGCGCTGATAGCTTATTGCCAAAATTCCACTATTAAGAACCAACCAGAGGTCATAAGATCTGAGCAGTGAATACTCAAGCTTATGTGAATAACTCCTCACACATTCTCAAGTTCTAAATGATTATGCAATGTCACTGTTGACACCTAAATTTTGGGCAACCCATTTAGTCATTTATTGCATAAAAATTAGGGATTAATTTTTAACCCCTAAGAAAAAATATTATAATTCAATTGCATAGCATATAGATTTAGGTGCATTTGTTTTTAATTTGCCTTTTTTTACATTTATTTACTGGACCGGTGGCGGATGGGTCGAATTAGTGGTTTAAGGTTTTAAATTAACAGGCTGGATTAAGCCCATGAAGAGTACAAATTGGCCCGAGCCCGTTTTCTGTAATTGAGATTTAAAATGAGGATTTTTGAAATTTAAGAAAATCGGGTTGTAATCTTATCTTTAAAAATCAGTAGAAGATATTCGGGAGATAAGGAAAAGGATTTTCGTGATCGTATGGGTTATAAGCAATCTTCGTATGAGATGAAATATTTACAAAAGATTGTATTTTGTTTTCCTTATATAAGAAGTGCACGGAAAAAGTTAAAAGGGGGGGGGTTCTTTTCTCGAGGGTGAGGACAGAAAATTGAACAAAAGAAATTCTCTTCCGATTGAGAAAAGTGAAAGTCTCCTGCAGAAAGTACACAGGGGGCAGAGGGAGAGTGACGTGAGAGAGGGAGAGAGAGAGAAGAAAAAAGAAAAAGAGAGAGAGAGAGAATCGGATCGTCTTCTTCGCAGGGGGGCTTCGACCACGCTGTCCCCGCGTCCGCACCAGCCGACGCCGGGATCTTCTCTGCCGGCCATCTCCGACGCCGCTGCCTGCTCCGGCCCGCGACCCAACGCCGACACCCAGCAGCACCACCGGAGTCCGACGCCACCGTTGCTGTCTCTCTCCTGCCGCCGTTCGCTTGCAGCAGCTGCCGGACCCCCTCAGCCTCCGTCTGTGCCGCCGTCTCACCGTACCGACGTTTGCACATCACCCGAGCCGAATCTGTGGTCTGCCGCCCGCGACGCCACTGGAGCCCCAAATCAGCCGTACCGCCGAGCCGATCTGCCCTCTGTTGCAGCCCACTGTGACCCGCGACCTCTTGCTCGCTCGCCACCGCGCTAGAGTGCCACCCGATCCGCACCTTCTGCAGCAACTGACGCCGCCGCGCCTCTGTACCCGCGAGCTCGCCGCTCCGCTCTACCGCGCACCACTATCGCCCTGCTGCTTGAGCCTTCCGACCCGACGCTGCTCTGTCCGAGCCCGATTGCCCCGAGGACCAGCGACCGACAGCCTTGATCTCGACGCCCTGTTGCTCGGAGCCGAAGCCCTGTGACCCGCCTCTGGCCGTTGCCACCCTCGCCGGAGTTTCCCCCTGCCAGACCTCCGATCCGCCACGCTTCATCGGAGCCGGTGACCAGCCGCACGAGCAAGCCCACTTTTGGGAAAAAGAAAAAAACAAAAAAAAAAAGAGAAAAGGAGGATTAGGTAGTCTTTTTATTTATTTATTTTTTGTTTGCTTTTATTTTCTTCTATAGCTTGTTTTTTTAGTGAAATTGTTCCTAAATATATGATTGATATTCCAACATGAAAGTGCTCCTCAGATTAGGGGTTGTCAGTCCGATTTTCGCGCCCGAAATCCGATTCGCAATCCCTTGCAAAAATCGACAATCCAATCTCAAGCCTGAGATTCGATTCGGGATTTAATTTTAAAATTGGTTAACCCCATCTCATGCGCGAGATATGGTTCGCCAATTTTTGGATATCAACATTGTCTTGCTTGATTTGATGTCGTGGTGTTCGGATCAATTTTATTTTCATAAGAGGAAAAAATCAAAAAATTCGAATTAGGGTTAAGTTTCTTTCAGAATGTTCCGAGTCTTAGGGTTAGAATTGCAATCTTATTTTGAATTTTTAAATAAGAAAATCCAAAAAATGTTGAATTAGGATTAGGTTTGTTTTATTATTATCTTGCATATTTAGAATAGGAATTTTATTTTTGAATCATGGAAAAGAAAACCAAAAAAGAAAGCACATTCATTTAGGATGTTAGTTTTATCATTATTTGAATTGCATGTGAAATTTTAATTTCGAAATTAATAAAAACACAAAAAAATCATCATGCAGTGTTAGGGCATCTTTTTGTACGTCATTGCATATTAGGGTAAAATTGCACTTAGTTTAATTCTAAGTAATATTTTCCTTAATTCATTATAAATTTAGATATTAGATAGATTGCATTTTAGGATTACTTGGATTAAGATAATATTTTAGTTTAAATTAGGATTTGGCTTAACCTAATTCCTAATGCAAATTGAATAGAATCTTAATCTAGTTAGATAATTTTCACATTTTACCTAATTCCGAATTTCATGAAAAAATACAAAAATGTCTTAAGATAAATTAGTTTCAATCCCTAGGATAGATTGCATTCTTTTTAAGAATAAAAAAATAAAAAATGTCATTTGCATGTCATATAGGATTAGATTCATGAAATGCACATCATTTAGAGATTGTTATTAGGTCCATTTAATTAGAAATTGCATGTCATTAGAGTTAGGTCACTTAGCTAATATTGCATCGCATATTGCATAATTTTCATTAAAAAAGTGAAAACAAAAAAAGAAATTGCGTGTTAATTAGAAACCATATCTAGGATTGTTAATGTGGATTTTAATTTAACACTGCAGATACTTTCGTTGCTTTGAGGTAAGTTTTGCAATTTATTCATTGTTTTCTTGGGTGTTAAATTGGTGGATTGCGCACCTGCATGATCACCTCACATGTTAGGAAAATAAACTTAAAATCAATCCAAACTGCCTGCAAAAAATTTTTTTCAAAATAAAAGAGAAAGGTACCGAAATGACGTTAGAGAAATCTAGCGTAATCAAGTCCCCGAATTCATAAATCTCTGGTTCGTAGGAGTAAAGTAAAACTCCCGTTACTTTACTTGGGTTTCTAATCGACCCACCAAAAATAAATTAGTGGCGACTCCTAATTGAAAATCAATTGCATGTTAAAAACTTGAATCTAAGTCGTGAATTGGTATGGGCTTGGGAGAGCCCGAGCTAAGTTTAGGCTTAGTAATCCATTAGCCAAACCCTAGGTGGTGCACCCGAAAATTTGGTCGCGACAGCTTGGCGACTCCGCTGGGGATTTGTGTTAAAACACTTAGTGGACTTAAGCCAATTTTTTTTTTTTTAAAATGTTTTTGTTTGGCAGCAAGGACACCAGGTATGTTCCTAACATTTAAGGTGTTAAATGTTTTTGCAGATTGGGAGGTATAAGGGGAAGTGATTGCTAACCCTTGCCTTGCAAGTTGGAGTTAGGGATGTATGGTTTATTTTTTATTGAAGTGTTGTTTGATTTAAACTGATGTGCATGCTTTGCATTTATTACTACAATTTGCACACACAACCTGCCGCCGGACCTGGGCCGCATAGGATCATTTATGATGGTATTGAGATGGATACCACTCTGACCGCATGCTCACGGTACGAGTCGCCTATCTCAATCCCGAATTTTCTTTCATGGTGTCAAGAGTACCCACCTCGGTCAGCATGCCCGCGACCCGGGTCGGCTCTTTGACCAAGCCGGAGTCATGAGGACCCGACATAGTCCACAAGCCCGTGGCTAGTCTGATCATCCTTATGGCTTCACCTTCATAAGCCTTATAGAATAGAAATCGAACCACTTACCATGCGCATGTCTATGTGATTGCCATTGATCTTTCTTGGTGAAGTAAGTATTCTATCCTTATATCATGCAATTTATTTTTTCATACTCTTGGCCCGTCCATGACAATTTCGGTCAATCATTGATTTAATTCAATTGTCGATTAGAAATGAAATGAGGAAATTGCCATGCAATGAATCATTTGAAAAAAAAAAAACAAAAAATTTGGAGAATTTGTTTTAAATTCATGTCTAGGAAATTTGATCTTACTACGGTGCCTATTTTTCTAGCTCTCTTTAGGAAATTCCCTTCTTGTAAGAGCTTTTCATGAAAAAAAAAATGAAAAAAGTTGATAGATCATTGTCATGGATTGATTCTCTATTTGCACCTCGTACTTATATATTTTCATTCATTCACTTTAGGTGATAACGGATTCTCCACTCTCTCCCATCATTACGCAATCAAGGGCTAAAATGGCTGATCAAAATGAAATGCGTGATCGTATGTTCGTTGTGGAGACTCAACTCCAACAAGTACTCGCCTCTATACAGCTTGTGACGGATGAACTCCAATTCCTCCAAACGAATCCAACAGCTCCACCCGCTCTTCCTGAAGTAGTTATCCCGAAGCAAGCAAACAAGGTTCAAACAATTGACGACGACATGCCCAGGTTGGAAGATGACTCGGTCCTTGTTGGAAAGGCCAAGCTTGACAGCGTTCCCAAGACAGATCAGGATGAGCGTGTTGTGAAGCTGGAAGAGAAAGTGAGACAGCTGCAGGAGTCACAAAACTCACTCCCGTTCGACCTCTCGGTCTATGAGAAGGTCAAAATGCCGAGCAAGTTCAAAATGCCGGAGTTTGAGAAATATGACGGTACATCTTGCCCAAAATCTCATCTGCAGATGTACCACGTGCGCATGGCCCAGCACGTCAAAAATGAGCCCCTCATGATCCAATCGTTCCATGCAAGTTTGACTGGACCTGCACTAAACTGGTATGTGATGAAGAATGTGAACCTCCTCGACACCTGGAACGAAGTGGCTGACGCGTTCCTCAAACAGTACAAGTTCAACATGGACATCGCACCTTCTTGAGAAGACCTGGAGCGGATGGAAAAGAAGAAAAGCGAGTCGTTCAAGGAATATGTTGTGAGATGGCGAAACCTCGAGGCTCAAATCACTCATGAACCTACTAACAAGGAGCTGATGAAGTTATTTGTCAAGACTCTCCCATTTGAATTCCACAACCGGATGGCTAGCACGTATGTTGAGAACTTCAACCAACTTATCCCGATGGGTGAACAGATCGAGATGGGGATAAGAGAAGGGTGGTTTACTGAGCCATCTAACAAGAGATTTTCTACCAAGAAGGAGAAGGATCCTGAAGTTGAGATTAATATGGCCTACTCTCAACCGAATCGTGATACATCCAATCGCGCTCCGGTAATTAAGATTTCTACTAAGCAACAAGGTGGAGGACATCAGTTCTCGGGTCGACGACGTAATGTTAGGAGACAGTTTACACCTCTTCCCGGACCCCTATCCAAAGTTTTGCTTATTCTCCAAAAGAAGGGATTAATCTCTACTGAGCCGAAGCGACCAAATCCCGAGCATTATCCTGCATATAATCCCTTCGAAAAGTGTGACTATCACATGGGAGAGGTTGGTCACTCCACTGATGATTGCTATGTTTTGAAGCATAAGGTCCAAGATCTCTTGGATACAAAGGCGTTCTCTTTCAGCAGTAATCAGAAAAATCCTCCGCCCAATCATGATGGAGGCGCAAATGCTGTCGCTGAGTGAAGAAGTTCTTATCTTCTAGGATTTCAAGTTTTTTAGAATTTCCTGCTTTATGAGATTTCAATTATTGCTTTTGTTTCTAGGGTTTGCTTGTTTGCATTTTCCATTTCAATAATGTAATTCATTTGATTATATTCAATGAAATTACAATTTTATTTCCAATTTTGAGGGCATAATGGGCACACCAAACCAGCCCGGTGACGATATCCAACAATGAAAAGAAAATATCATCCATGGAGAAAATCTGAGGACTGGGCTTCTTCATGCTTCCTCATAAAAAAATTCCCAAAAAAGGAGAATAAAAAAAAAATCATTTTTCAAGCCATTTCCAAAAGCATACATTAGGTTAGCCTTGTTTAATTTCCTAACTCATTTACTTCATGTTTCAGAACATTACTTTCTTGCCTTGATGAGAAAGTATCTGAAAAGGGTGCATCAAATAACAGATTGGGGGCATGGCAGATTTCGGGGCAAAAAACGGATTTTCACTTTTAATTGATAGAGATAATCCAATGACATCCATTGCTGAGACAATCCCTTTGTGGAGCAATCCCCTGAATGAATGCTTAAAACCATGTTTTGAGTGCAATAAATTGTTTGTTTTGAAATCACAAACTCTTTTCATGCTTAAAGTTGCTAGACTCTTTTGAAAAAAGAATTTTCATATTGATTTAGCTCACCAATTTCATGTGGAGATTTGTCAAGATAGACAACTCAATGGAGTGACATCAATGTTTAAGAATGCTGAATGAGACGTATCAGGATGATGAAAGGCAAGCCTTATTTTATACACAGTTTCCTACTCATACACTTGTGAGAAGAGTGTAGAAAGTTCCATATCTACAAGGTAAAAAGTTCTCTCGCAAAAGGTACGACAACCGAAATGATGAGGGGCGATTCATTTCTCTATCCTAAACACAACAAGTGACCCATTGCTTAACCCCTTTGAGCCCCATACACTTGTGGAAATTCTTTCAAATTACCCTGGTCAAGAATCACCCCACATCGGGGCAGCTAGGAGATAAAATGGCATCATGAGGTGAGGAAAATGAATTGAAATTTTCTTACTCTCACTTGCATCAATCTTCAAGTAATGCTATTACATTGAATTCATGTGTTAATTTAAGTGCCTTAGGATGACGAAGAGCATTTCTTTCTCTATTCCATACACTTATATCCTTTGCATAGCCCACTTGAGCCTGCAATTTCATTTCTTTAAACCCAATTGGTGATCATCCCCCACACTGGGGCAAGGCAAAAGGTAGATGAAGACCTTTGAAAGTTCAAGTGTCATTCAAAGCGTAATTGCTTGACGCATGCATTGTGCGCAAGAATTGAATTCAAAATAGAACTAAGGGGCATGAAAAAGTAGTGTGCCTGGTAAAAGCAAGGCCAGTGCCCATGAAAAAGAAGTGAAGAAAAGTGAATGAAAACTAGGGGCATGAAAAAGCGGTGTGCCTGGTAAAAGCAAGGCCAATGCCCATAGAACTGTCAATTGCAAGAATTGAATCCCAATGGAGCAAATACTCAAAGAACTCAAAAGTTGAGTTTTTACAATCAATGGGGCATTTCATGAAGACAATCCTCGATGATGAAAAAGAAAATTGGTGGCAATGCCAAGATGATCACCAACTCTTACCATTCACACACATTTTGAGCCTAATGATCCTTTCATTTCTCAACCCATGAACCCAGCCTACGTTACGTCCTTTACAAAGTCTCTTTAGATTATGGCACTTGAATTAACATAGGAGTTCATATGTTTATAAGCATCGCTCGAAGAAGTGCGAGCAAGATTATTTCTTTCTCATTTTGCAGGGTTCTTGACTTGTAAACCTGAAAATGATTATAGAATTGTTCTTTTAATTGCCTTGACTTGAAGAGTCCCTTTGTTAAGCCATTGACCAAGCCCACATTACGGTCCCTATTAAAGTTCTATCAGATTGGTAAGGTCGTACCGCTTGCGAGAATACTTGAACCCTTGTTGGTATGATGATAGTGAGACGAAGTGATTCTCATAAAATAGCCTCTAAATGAGAGTGAGTGAAAGTCCTTTCTAACTGAAGGTCCCTCATTTGGTATTCTTAGAAAATCCATGTCATGAGTGAAGATTGTCTTGAATGATAATTCTCTCCAGTGGAAATTTGGGTGATGCAAAGGTCATTATGCATGAACCTCGATTGAGTTGATGAAAACCTCACTGAATTTTGAAATGTGCATTCTAGAGTAGCTTAGATTGTCTATCTCTTTGATGAATGCATATCAGTTTTTGCTCTAAATCATGTCTGACAGGTAATTCAAGTTCATTTCAAAATGTTTCATGATATTAGGAGATGAGAAACCTCCACCATGAGGTGAAAGACCTCCACAGGATATCTAAATTCCAGAAGACATATCCCCAAGAATTAGAGATATCACCAGGTAAATATATCTCTACCATACTCTAAAATATTTGTCATTGTGCAGGTATTCTCTCTCAAGTGCATTGACACTTGACTTGGTCAAGCTGTCCAGTTATATCGACCTGGCGTGCTTTCGTAGCCCAGAGTCATTTTCATCGACTCGGCGTGCTTTCGTAGCTCGATGTCCCTTTCTTGACCTGGCGTGCTTTCATAGCCCAATGTCTCTTTTAATAGATTCGGCGTGCTTCCATAGCCTAATGTCGCCTTTAATAGACCCGGCGTGCTTCTGTAGCCCGGAGTTCTGGACCTGGTGTGCTTTTGTAGCCCATAGTCCCTTTCATTGACCCGGCGTGCTTTTGTAGCCCGGTGTCCTTCATATTGACCTGGCGTGCTTTCGTAGCCTAGAGTCCCTTTTAATAGACCTGGCGTGCTTTTGTAGCCCGGTGTCCTTCATATTGACTTGGCGTGCTTTCATAGCCTAGAGTCCCTTTTAATAGACCTGGCGTGCTTTTGTAGCCTAGTGTCCTTTATATCGACCTGGCGTGCTTTCGTAGCCCAGAGTCCCTTTTAATCGACGCTCGATTGAGTTGTCCTCCAAAGATTTTCCTCCAGATTCAATCTGATTAAGGCGACCGAAGAACGGTTCGGGTCCTGGTCCGATGATCTATGTTGCAACGCTGGGCGACCGAAGAATGGTTCAGGTCCTAGCTAAGCAAAATCTCCGTTTAGGCGACCGTAGAATGGTACGGGTCCTAAACAACATTTATTGCTCTAACAGGCGACCGTAGAATGGTACGGGTCCTGGAAAAGCAATTTCCCCATTCAGGCGACCGTAGAATGGTATGGGTCCTGAAAAATGAATCCTCGTTTAGGCGACCATAGAATGGTACGGGTCTTATACATAACCAAGCACTGCCGTACTGGGCGACCGTAGAATGGTACAGGTCCTAGGAAAGCAGTCTCTTCATAAAGTCATGTTACTATTCTAGGTGACCGTAGAATGGTACGGGTCCTAGACATGTAACACCAACTATCTTGAATCACTCTACCACCCTCGAAGGTAAGTCATTCCAGGTAGGTTCCTTTATCATATGCATTAGCATTTCCATGTGTCATATAAATTGCATTTCAAAATGGGATTCATTTTCCAAAAAAAAAAAAAAAGTCATTCAGTGCATGTGCATAGTCAAAATTTAGGTCTCAATTTGTCTTTGAAGGCAACCTCTTCGAGCTCACATTCAAAGAGGGGTAGCTGTTGACACCTAAATTTTGAGTAACCCATTTAGTCATTTATTACATAAAAATTATGGATTAGTTTTTAACCCCTAAGAAAAAATATTATAATTCAATTGCATAACATATAGATTTAGGTGAATTTATTTTTAATTTGCATTTTTTTACATTTATTTACTGGACCGGTGACAGATGGATCGAATTGGTGGTTTTGGGTTTTAAATTAACAATTTGGATTAAGCGAAGAAAATACAAATTGGCTGCCCGTTTTTTGGAATTGAGATTTGAAATGAGGATTTTTGAAATTTAAAAAAATCGGGTTGTAATCTTATCTTTAAAAATCAGTAGAAGATATTCGGGAGATAAGGAAAAGGATTTTCGTGATCGTATGGGTTATAAGCAATCTTCGTATGAGATGAAATATTTACAAAAGATTGCATTTTGTTTTCCTTATATAAGAAGTGCACGGAAAAAGTTAAAAGGGGGGGTTCTTTTCTCGAGGGTGAGGACAGAAAATTGAACAAAAGAAATTCTCTTCCGATTGAGAAAAGTGAAAGTCTCCTGCAGAAAGCACACAGGGGGCAGAGGGAGAGTGACGTGAGAGAGGGAGAGAGAGAAGAAAAAAGAAAAAGAGAGAGAGAGAGAGAGAGAGAGAGAATCGGATCGTCTTCTTCGCAGGGGGGCTTCGACCACGCTGTCCCCACGTCCGCACCAGCCGACGCCGGGATCTTCTCTGCCGGCCATCTCCGACGCCGCCGCCTGCTCCGGCCCGCGACCCAACGCCGACGCCCAGCAGCACCACCGGAGTCCGACGCCACCGTTGCTGTCTCTCTCCTGCCGCCGTTCGCTCGCAGCAGCTGCCGGACCCCCTCAGCCTCCGTCTGTGCCGCCGTCTCACCGTACCGACGTTTGCACATCACCCGAGCCGAATCTGTGGTCTGCCGCCCGCGACGCCACTGGAGCCCCAAATCAGCCGTACCGCCGAGCCGATCTGCCCTCTGTTGTAGCCCACTGTGACCCGCGACCTCTTGCTCGCTCGCCACCGCGCCGGAGTGCCACCCGATCCGCACCTTCTGCAGCAACTGACGCCGCCGCGCCTCTGTACCCGCGAGCTCGCCGCTCCGCTCTACCGCGCACCACTACCGCCCTGCTGCTCGAGCCTTCCGACCCGACGCTGCTCTGTCCGAGCCCGATTGCCCCGAGGACCAGCAACTGACAGCCTTGATCTCGACGCCCTGTTGCTCGGAGCCGAAGCCCTGCGACCCGCCTCTGCCCGTTGCCACCCTCGCCGCAGTTTCCCCCTGCCAGACCTCCGATCCGCCACCCTTCATCGGAGCCGGTGACCAACCGCACGAGCAAGCCCACTTTTGGGAAAAAGAAAAAAACAAAAAAAAGAGAAAAGGAGGATTAGGTAGTCTTTTTATTTATTTATTTTTTGTTTGCTTTTATTTTCTTCTATAGCTTGTTTTTTTAGTGAAATTGTTCCTAAATATATGATTGATATTCCAACATGAAAGTGTTCCTCAGATTAGGGGTTGTCAGTCCGATTTTCGCGCCCGAAATCCGACTCGCAATCTTCGTAAAATCGACAATCCAATCTCTGGCTCGAAATTCGATTCGCGATTTAATTTTAAAATTGGTCAACTCGATCTCACGTACGCGAGATATGGTTCGCCAATTTTTGGATATCAACATTGTCTTGCTTGATTTGATGTCGTGGTGTTCGGATCAATTTTATTTTCATAAGAAGAAAAAATCAAAAAAATTCGAATTAGGGTTAAGTTTGTTTTAGAATGTTCCTAGTCTTAGGGTTAGAATTGCAATCTTATTTTGAATTTTTAAATAAGAAAATCCAAAAAATGTTGAATTAGGATTAGGTTTGTTTTATTATTATCTTGCATATTTAGAATAGGGATTTTATTTTTGAATCATGGAAAAGAAAACCAAAAAAGAAAGCACATTCATTTAGGATGTTAGTTTTATCATTATTTGAATTGCATGTGAAATTTTAATTTCAAAATTAATGAAAACACAAAAAAATCATCATGCAGTGTTAGGGCATCTTTTTGTACGTCATTGCATATTAGGGTAAATTTGCACTTAGTTTAATTCTAAGTAATATTTTCCTTAATTCATTATAAATTTAGATATTAGATAGATTGCATTTTAGGATTACTTGGATTAAGATAATATTTTAGTTTAAATTAGGATTTGGCTTAACCTAATTCCTAATGCAAATTGAATAGAATCTTAATCTAGTTAGATAATTTTCACATTTTACCTAATTCCGAATTTCATGAAAAATACAAAAATGTCTTAAGATAAATTAGTTTCAATCCCTAGGATAGATTGCATTCTTTTTAAGAAAAAATAAAAAATGTCATTTGCATGTCATATAGGATTAGATTCATGAAATGCACGTCATTTAGAGATTGTTATTAGGTCAATTTAATTAGAAATTGTATGTCATTAGAGTTAGGCCACTTAGCTAATATTGCATCACATATTGCATAATTTTCATTAAAAAAGTGAAAACAAAAAAAGAAATTGCGTGTTAATTAGAAACCATATTTAGGATTGTTAATGTGGATTTTAATTTAACACTGTAGATGCTTTCGTTGCTTTGAGGTAAGTTTTGCAATCTATTCATTGTTTTCTTGGGTGTTAAATTGGTGGATTGCGCCTGCATGATCACCTCACATGTTAGGAAAATAAACTTAAAATCAATCCAAACTGCCTGCAAAAAAAATATTTTTCAAAATAAAAGAGAAAGGTACCGAAAGGGCGTTAGAGAAATCTAGCGTAATCAAGTCCCTGAATCCATAAATCTCTGGTTCGTAGGAGTAAAGTAAAACTCCCGTTACTTTACTTGGGTTTCTAATCGACTCACCAAAAATAGATTAGTGGCGACTTCTAATTGAAAATCAATTGCATGTTAAAAACTTGAACCTAAATCGCGAATTGGTATGGGCTTGGGAGAGCCCGAGCTAAGTTTAGGCTTAGTAATCCATTAGCTAGACCCTAGGTGGTGCACCCGAAAATTTGGTCGCGACAGTCACTTATAGACATGAGTGTATTAGATCACGGAACACTATTCAAACTTTACAATTAAAAGTTTCAATTCTCTTGAGTTGCGATTAATCCTTCCAGCTTCAAGATCTCCTTTTATACTCCCCCCAATCCAAGCTGACCATTAGACAAATCTCCAGGAGGATTATCTAACCAATCTACCCATTGGCCTAGATTTTGCTTAGAATGTTTGATTACTTCAAGATCGTTGAGGATGATGCTTCACATAAATTCCGTTGCCCTTACAATAGTTTGAGTTTGCATAAGTCAAGTGCTTCCACTTGGAAAGAATGTTTCGCCTCAAGTATATTGTTCCAAGAAAGTTTGAATCTCCAAGAAATTTTAGAAAACTTCCCTCTTAGAACTTCTTATAAATAAGACAGAAAATCCAACCAATTGCCACTAGTCGTTGCACGAGTATATTTCCTCATTCCTAACCAATTGATAGAATAAATAAGGAAGGAATATTTTAGCTATAACTTTGGTTCTGATTAATAATATCTGATCATATCCCATCAGACCTTCTACTTAAAAAATACTCATAATTAGAATCAAATTTTTTACTAAGGATAAGTTTTGTCATTCTTCAAAATTGCTTTAGAGAATATTATCTCAATAATCTCTCCCATTTTGATGATGACAAAACTTCCCAAACAAAATTTTAGAGATAAAATAATTTGAAAACTAATAGCTCTAATTAAAGCCATATTTGAAATAAAGTGGAAACAAACCATAAGAAAGTTTAAATTGGAAGAATTTTAGTGATATTCCTATAGATAATGCTTTGAATTAAAAAAAAAAAGGGATAAAAAGCTCTATAACCAATCCTGTCAACCTTTACGATGCTTAGAGACTTAGAATATCCTGCAAAAACAATGTTAGTGCAATAAAATCCACAAGTTTGCTAGGCTATCCTTCTCCACCTTTTTTGTCAACAGCCAAAAAAATATTAAATAAACTAAGATATTATAGTCCAACCATATTACAAACGTTTGTCCAAAATACCCAAACATAAAGTTAATCAAAAACATTACAGATCAAACTAAATAACAATCCAAACTTTCAAGGAATAACGCAAGCAAAGAAATTTATTTGGAGGAAAATGGTTGGTTTGGGTAAGGGTCTAGAATGGGAGAAGAAAATCTAACTTCGGGAAGTAGTTGGACTAGAACATAGTACTGCATATTCTCAATAGTGCGCTCCACACTCTTCATTCGCGAATCCAACTCCTCAACCTGGTGTCAAAGGAATAGTTGTAGATTCTCTAGCTCTTTCTCCAAAGCAGCATTGTGTTATTTGATGTTGACTAAAGTCTGGAGGAACAACCTATCTTCAGTACCGTCAATAACAGGCACATTGTCGGGATTTACCTCAATGCCAAGTTTCATCACCATGCGGATATCCTCTCTTATTTGTCTGTTAGCTTTGGGCTCCCTCTCAATATTATTAACTCCTTTCCCTTTATCTTGCATATCTTTTTCAGTAGAAAGGTCAAAACAACATGTTGGGTTTGCTCACCAAAAGAAGACATGCCATCAATTCCAGCAGGAATTTGAGAAATAAAAATGGCAGAGGCATCAACATCATTTGTAATTTTTGGAGCTTTGGGAAGGTCAATAGCTACATCCTCATAAATTTCTGGAGCTTCTAGAGGGTCATCAATATCACCAGCTACTTCTTCAAGAACTTCTAAAGCCTCTGGAATATCATTAGCATCATCGGCTGCTTCTTCAAGGACTTCTAGAGCCTTTGGAATGTCATTAGCATCATCGGTGGTGTCTACAGATATGTTCTCAACCAAAGGTTCCTCAAGAACAACAAGTGGATTTGCTTGATCGAGGTCCCCTTGAATGGATGCTCCCCTAGGGGAAGGTGGATCAACGTTAGCAGTTTCCTTTTTCGCAACAGTGTCTTGATCCTTAGCAATGTCCTGGTCCTCGGCAGTCTTTTGATCCTCAGCAATGTCTTGGTCCTCAGTAGTTTCCTAATCCTCATTAAGATCAACATCAACTCTACTAACTTGATCTGGTTGACTTAGAGGAACACTAGTAGAACTAGCTGTTTGTTTGTTTTTCAGCAGTATCTCCTTGTTCTTTTTCAGCATTAGTTTGCTTTGCCTAATCAACAACCGTCCCTATCTCTATTTCTCCATCAGCTTCATTTCCTTCATCAACATTATCATTAGATTCAGGTTGACATGCATCTATTATATTATCCAACTCATTAGTGTCCCCATCTAACTCGTCCAGGAATTCTTCATTACGTCTCTGTAAAAAAGCTTGACAACTTTGTCTCTAAACAACAGTCCTTCTCTTGGTGGGACATGAAGAAGAATCTAGTGTATTGTCATCTACACCCACCTTCAATAGTCTGCCTTTCTTATTTTTCCACTCTTCACCAGTGTACCTGAAACTCATTTTCCTCATCATCTGGTCATCTACTTTCATCAAAGGCAATTGTATCTTGCTTAACTTCCTTGAAATTTCAATATATAGATGATGGAAAATTTTTGTGATTAGAGAGCCATAGGGTAACTGACCATTGTTCTTCAAGACAACTCTATACATATGAAGTAAAACAAGATGAGCAATAGAAAACGAATGACCATTTAAAATTGCCCATATCAGCTTAGCCTCATAACAAGAGACATCAGTCTTTGAAAATCCCTTCGGTCTCAAACAATTGATGATAATCTTGTGAAGAACAATTTCGTTTCAGAGAAAATAAATGATGAGAAACATGAAACTTATCATCTCCGGTAAAGTCAAGGATTCCAAAAAGAAGTCTATAAGTAATATCCAGATCAACATCAACCGTCTCAAAGTCTAAATACTGAACTCCCAAGATTTTTGCCAAATTCTAGGCTTAGAATAGATAAGACTTATCAAACACTATGAATTCAATTGTATCAACAGAGTAAAATGAAAGACTTGAGTAAAAATAAGTAGTTAGTGCTAGATAAGTTGGAAATTCCGTAACATAAGATCAGTTAACATATGATCATCAAAGAATTATTTGATCTGAATACCAGATGACTCAAATAAATGAAAGTTGACAATCCTTTGATTTATTACTCCTCTACTCATTAGAGTTTCGAAGTATTGCATGTGTTATGTGGGCTCAATCAACTTATCTACACGATTTTCATTAGTCACATAACAAGTAATTCTTCTTTTGAAGTAGGCATACATCAACCCTTTTTCCTAGAAGAAGACGTTTTAGCCATGTTTCCTTTCCTTTTTGAGACTTCACACCACTTGAACCACTAGTACTCACATGAGGCATGCTTTTGATGGGGTTTACAAATATCAACTCTAACGCTTCTTCATTTTCGAACCTATGCTTAGCCAGCAGTTTAGAGATAACATCCTCACTATAAATCTTTGAGAGTAGCAATAATGGATTTCAATTGTGAGTACTCAAAAGAAGTTTCCTTTTCGGTTGTACCTTTAATGCTGTCAGAAGAGTTAGATAAATCGAAGAACTTAGTGCTTCCTCTCGCTCTGGACTGCATACCTACAATGGAATTCAATCCAATGATGTTGAAGGTCTGGACTTCAACTTGGGTGCAGATTTTGGGGCCATGGTTACGAGAGTAGAAGAAAGTTTTGATCTTTTTGCCAAAAGAAAGAAGTTTCGAGAAGTTTTTTTTTTTTGGTAGAGGGAGTTCTCGAAGGAAGAAGAAGAACAAGGAAGAATGAAAAAGACGACATTTTTAAGGGAGATGAAAAGAGGTAACTTAAATGAAAGTAGTTTCCAAAAAAAATTGGTTCGGTTTTTAAGGAGAAAACTGTAAAACGGTTTAAAAATAATAATAATTCAAACAAATCTCGAGAAAACTATATTTTGCAATTAATTTCTCAACATAATTATTTAAATAAGGAAAAAAGAATCTTACTTGATTTGCTTCTAAAAATACTCTTATCGCCAAAATTTGAAATCGCCATAGTTGAATTGCTCAACATCATCTAATGTTATTTCTTCAGATATAACTTGTCTTAAACACTCGGAGCAAATGGATCAATAATTCCCAGTTTATTGTAAATAAAATTGAATGCTTTCCTTTCAAGAGGCTTTGTAAATATATTGGCTAACTGATTTGGGGAATCAATAAACTGAATGTTTACTTCATCGTTGTTGACATGATCGCATATGAAATGATGCTTAATTTCAATGTGCTTAGCTTTGGAGTATAGGATTGGATTCTTCGCCAGGTTGATGGCACTCGTATTGTCGCATTTGATTATTATGTTCAAATCCATAACTCCATGGTCCTTCAGCTATTGCTTCATCCAAAGAATTTGAGTGCAACAACTTAGCAATGTAATGTACTCAGCTTCAGCGATTGACAATGCTATTATTGATTGGTTTTTGGAAAACCATGATGCAAGCATACTACCAAACAACCAACAAGTTCCAGAATTACTTTTCCTATCTATCTTACATCCTACAAAATCAACATCAGAATCCTCAGATAATATAAATTATGATCTCTTAGGATACCAAAGTCCAATAGAGGGATAAGTGTTAATGTACTTAATAATCCCTTTTACTATAGATAGATGAGACTTCCTAGGATTTGACTGAAATCTAGTGCACATGCATATACTAAAAATGATATCAGGTCTTGATGCTGTGAGATAAAGTAAGGAGCCGATCATACTTCTATACAGCTTCTGATCAACCTTTTTGCCATTTTTATCTTTGTCGAGCTTTGAGGACTATGACATAGGAGTCTTCGTTCTCTTTGAATTTTCCATGTGGAACTTCTTCACAAGCTCTTTTTCATACTTTTCTTGGAAGATGAAAGTTCCTTCTTCCGTTTGTTTGATTTGCAAGCCGAGGAAAAAATTTAATTTTCCCATCATGCTCATCCCAAACTCATCCTACATTAACTTAGCAAAATCACTTACAAAGATTTTTGTTAGGAAATCCAAATATAATATCGTTGACATAGATTTATGCTAACAAGATTTCCTTACTTTCTTTCCTTATAAACATAGTAGTATCAACATTACATTTTTTAAAACCATTCTAAATGAGAAAATTTGTTAGCCTCTCATATCAAGCTCAAGGAGCTTCTTTCAGACTGTATAGGCTTTCTTTAATTTGTAGACATGACCGGATTTTCTTGGTTCTTCAAAATGTAGGGTTTGGTCTATGTACACCTTTTCTTTGATGAATCCGTTCAGGAAAGTACTCTTCATATCCATTTGAAAAAGTCTAAAACCATGGAAACATGCGTAAGCAAGTAAAAGTCTAGTTACTTCTAATCTTGCGACTGGCACATGAGTTTCATCGTAGTTGGTTCCTTCTTTCTACAAGTAGCCTTTAGTGACCAATCTTGTTTTGTTTCTTGTGACTTTTCCATAATCATTTAGCTTGTTCTTGTATACCTATTTTGTTTCTATCACATAATGGTCTTTTGGTCTAGGAACCAATTCCTATACTTCATTAATTCAAAATTATTGAAGTTCATCCTGCATTGCTTGGATCCAGTGTTCATCTAACAAGGCTTCCTTAGTACTTCTTGGTTTAATATCTGAAATGAGTGCTAGAGTACTTATCACTTCGTTTAGTGTTGATCTCTTTCTAATCTTATTATAAATGTTTCCAATGATTAGATCTTTTCGATGACTTGACTTGTACTTTCAGTTTCTATTGAATCTATCATCAGATGCTGTAGGTTTCTCACTATTGTGCTTCTTAGATTTTTTGGGTTGCTAAGGCTATTAATCTGATTTTAACTCTTTAATTTCTTCTTGTTCTTGAGCTACTTCAGATCATTGTTCTCTTTGCTTAGAATTTTCATGAGTATGAGGATTTTCATCAAATTTCACGTTGATAGACTCCTCTACTATACAAGATCTTTTATTGTAAACTCTGAAAGTTTTGCTTGTATTTGAGTACCCTAAAAATATACCTTCATCTGACCCTTCATCAAGCTTACCAGGCTAGTCATTAGCATTACAGCTAAAGACTCAAAAATATGAAATATCTAGTTTCCTATCTTTGAAAGCTCATAGGGTTTTTTTTTTTTTTTTTTTCTAAATAAGGTCTAAGAAAAACTCGATTGATAATATAGCATGCTGTTGAAATGGCTTCTGCCCAAAAATGTGATACAATTTTGCTTTGAATAAGAAGGGCTCTTACCATTTCTTGTAATGATTGCTTTTCCTCTCTACTATATTGTTTTGCTCAAGTGTATAGGGAGTCAAAAATTGATGCTCAAAATCACTTTCCTTACAAAAGTTTATGAAACTTTGATTTTCGAACTCTCCTCCATGATCCATTTTAATGCAAAAAATTGAATATCCTTTTTCATTTTGAATTCTTTTTGCATATTTTGAAAAACGAGAAAATGCTTCATGCTTGTGTGCAAGAAAGAAAACTCACGTGTACCTTGTATAATCATCAACTATTACCAAGTAGTACCTTTAACCTTCCAAACTTTGTGTTCTTGTTGGTCCGAAGATGTCCTTATGAAGAAGTTACAAAACTCGGTTAGTACTAACATAATTGATGGGTTTGAAGGAACTTCTTATTAATTTGCCAAGGGCACAGCTTGAGGAAACTTCATATCTTTCAAACTTTAGATTTGGTAACCCTTGTACAAGTTTCTTTGAGGAGAGTTTCGAGATTTGCTTGGTACTTATGTGTCCAAGCTTCCTATGCTAGAGGTCTGATTCATCTTTGATTGAGATCAAATATTGAACATCATCAGCTGTTATATCCAGTAGGTAGATGTTTCCGTGTCTCCTTCTGGTAAAAGACTGCTTCAGATCTTTGCTTGTGCTTGAGCATTTGTCTTCTTGAAACCAGATCTTGTATCTAGTGTCACATAATTGGCTGATGTTGATCAGATTATAGTTTACTCCTTTGACAAGGGATATATCTCTTATGATCAGGTTACCAATCTCAACTGTTCATTTGCTAATAATCTTTTCTTTGTTGTTCCCTCCAAAGGATACACTTCTACCATCAAATCTTGTGAATTCAATGAACTTACTTAAATCACTGGTCATGTGTCTTAAGCAACCACTATCAAGGCACTACTTGTTCTTCTTCTTCTTCTTCTTCTTGGTACCCATAAATATCAAGACAAACTCAAGTTTTCTTTAGTACCCATATTTTTCTAGGTCCTCTTTGGTTAAAAAGATCATCCATGCTTAGAAAATTTCTCCAAATTGGCTTCCAACCTTTTGAACAGTCATTTTCAAAGTGATCATGGCTGCCCCAGATTGAACATTTAAGAAGGTTTCAATCAACAGATTTTACAAAGTGTTCAATAAAGTAAACGCACACCATATGTATTGTGATATCCCAAATTTTTACCATGTTCTAAATATACTCGTTAAATATCTCTTAGATCTTATAACAATTCATATATCGTCTCTTACAGTGTTAAATATGTTTTGTGTAACCTCAAACTAGCACCGACCAAAAAAAAAAAAAAAACCTCAAACTAGCACTACACTTGTAAAAAGCCATATGGGCATGGTAGAGACCAATCATCTTGTTTTTGAATTTAAAAAAAAGGCTTTATTTTTCTCAATTTCTAATCAAAGAGAATTTTGTTGGAAAATGCTTAGTTGACCATCCTTAGTCAAATGACGAAATGATGGTCAGATAAGGGCCACATATTTTCAATGGAAACCGGTTGACTTTTTCAACCGGTTTTCATCTTTTACCTTGTTTTTTCTTTTTCCTTTTTATTTTTATGTTTTCTTATTACAAGCTTAAATTGAGAGTAAAATCATAAGAGAGCCCACACAATCAATTTTCATGATATGATGAAAGAAAAAATCAATTAAATACCGAAATAAAAATAATTACAAGTAAAAAAATATTATCACCTACTAAAAAGAAATTGTTAATGTCATTATATAGATTTATTAAATTTACAAGATGAAAAGCACTTGAAAGTTGGCTTCGTCAATTGGTTTAATTTTTACTCTATTTTTCTTTTTCTTTTTCCTGAGATTTGTATAATTCTTTATTGCAAGCTCAAATGAGAAACAAATCAAAGTAATAACATTCATACAATAAGAAACACACCCTACAATACTATTCAAATAATAAGAAATATATGAAGAATTCAGTTGCAACTTTTAAAATAGTGAATATTATTCTTTGACCAAATAAAAAGATTATGTATATATTGTTCCCAAAAAAAAAAAAAAAACTTAATAACTCAAAAAATAGGAACGTAATTATCTTCTTCTTCTTCTTCTTCTTCTTCTTCTTCTTCTTTTGTAGAATGTGTAATTATCTTGTATGCTTTGAACTTCGATTGTTGTACGATTTTGTAATTGAATAAGTCATAACTGTGGAGAAAGGTTCATTAATCTCTACTTTTCTTATTGCAAGAAAGTAAAAGGTATTCATTGTTGTCAAATTTTAGTTTGTATCTGTATATTTTAAGGATCTCATTGAGCTCAAAAGAAGAGAATTTTTCGAAACAAAGTGCTGCTTTCTACGAAGAAAGCATCTCAATAGACATTTCCAAGAAATGCTCAAATTATTCTATGTAGTGGAGCTAATCCCAACTTGAAGTAGGTATTTTTGGCCTCCATTCCAAAGAAGATTAGCCATATGGTGGAAAGATCCATTTAAAATAAACAGCAAATTGTCACTGGTGTTTCCCTTGGAGAACTCCAGCAAGAGATACATCTTACTCTTGATGATTTTTGCATTTGTAGAAATGTTTTCAGAAGTTATCTCAAAAGTAATAAGGAACTTAACTAGGCTTGCCAAAAGTCTTAGTTTAGAATCAAGTGTTCAAAGAAAGACTCATTTGATAATCCTTCTTGCGGAAATCGATGCGAAAAACGAAGGCATTTCAAAAGATTCTCCTTAAGACATGCGAAGAAGAGATGCAAATGGCAATTCTTGCGAAAGAAACTCTCTAAACGAAGCTCTTCCAGAAGGGGTAGAAAATTTGATAGGTTTTACATTTGTAACAAGAAAGGCCATTTTGCCAAGAATTTTTCCTAAGTCTAAAGGAAGAAATTCCCATTTAATCCAAAAGATAGAGAAGTAAACTGGAGTATTACTCTAGAATGATGATGTTGAATCAGTTTTCTCCTTGGAAGATGAACCAACTAAGCACACTATATGTGTTATTCAGACATGGTCACGGACTAGTGACATTGAAAGCTCGTTAGAAGAACCAAAAGAAGAGGTATTGTTCTTCTTCTTCTTCCTTTGAGCTTAATGAGATCCTTTGGTTTACCAATAAGGAATTAATGGATTATCCAGATCACATAATGAAAATTTATTTGGAGCAAGAATGTCATTTGATCCTGGTCAGAAATAGAACTCCACCAATCTTTTAGGCTTTTAGTGAATCTACTTACAAACTCAGCTAGTATGTCATACTGGTGTTCAACAAAAAGTTCTTTGGTGATAAGCCAAGCATGTAATTCTTGCGATCTATCTAGCCATTTGGAATATGGAATGTCGTCAAGTGTGAGGTAGTATTTTAAAGTCAAAGACTTTTGTTCAGGATTTGAATCATGAAGGTGTACTACTTCTGGCTCAAATGAATTTGATTACATCTCTACGTTAGGGGGGTCAGCCATAAAATAGCGAGTACGCAGGTTACTGGTATTTATGGCTCAGAAGTTGAAGTGTTTTCGAAGGATAAGGAATCTGATTCTAAGACTAATTCAAAGGTATTTTCCTTGACAAAATCAAATGAAGCAATAGTTGATATACTTTGTTTGCCTTGGTCTCGCTGAAAATCCTCAAGTGAATTTGAGACCATATGAGTAGAGGGAGGCTCTTGAAAAGGCTCAAGATTTGGTTTCTTTTCTTAACTGATTCTTCTTTATCTTTCTACTTCTCTAATACGATTTCGAAGTGTGACAATATCCCTTTGATCTTGCTTTGGGGCTTCATCAATAACTGAAGCAATTGAGGTAGTCCTAGAAGGGGGCTACATCCTTTGAAATCGTTTGCCAAGGTTGAGAAAAATGGATCTAGATTAGGGATCAATTTTCCATTCTACAGGAACTTGATTTGTCTCATTAATTTTTCCATTTCAACAGTTCTTCCAGATTCCATCTGGTGAAGTTTTTTTTTTTTTTGTAAAATGTCTCAAGTAATTCATTTGTGACCAAAGCTGTTGGATCAACACTAAGTAGTTTGGAAATCCAACTTACTCAATGTTACTTTTGTAGGACACCCTTAAACTTGAAGATGATTCAAGCTAGATTTATATTTAGTCCATAACTCAAAAGAAGTTGATGGAACCGCTTTGGTTGTAACACGATTTATAATGTGAAGTGTTGTTTTCAAAGCTTTATCCCACAAAAAATCATGTAAATTTGTTTAGCTAATCAAACTCCTCATCATATTCATAAAAGTGCGATTGTATCTTTTGTCTACACCATTTTGTTCAAGACTCCTAGACATAGTAAATTGAGTTATTATCCCAGAATCTTCTAATTTGACAAACGGCCCTTTAGTTGTCTAGCATCATGGTACTTACCAAAATATTGACCGCCACGGTCAAATCTGACAATCTTTATGACTTTTCCCAACCATTTCTCTACTTCAGTCTGAAAAATCTTGAATTTGTCAAGGGACTCAGACTTTCCTTTAATTAAGTATAGGTATCCACATTGAGAATAATTGTCAATAAATATGACGAAGTAAAAATTTCCACACAAAGTTGCCGTGTATGATTATTAGTATCAGTGTGAATAACCTCAAATAGGTCAGAACTTTGAGCTGCGCTATTCTTCTTTATTTTAGTTATTTACTTCTAGAACAGTCTATGCAAATCTCTAAATCAATTTTAAGAGTAGGCAAGATGTTAGTCTTTATCGACCTTTCTACTCTTTCTCTAGAGATGTGATTAAAGCATTTATACCATAATGTATAAAACTGTTTTTGAGATAGAGGTCTTTTGAAAATAATATTTTCAGTTAAATAAGCGACATATACATCATTAAGAGATAAACACAATTAGTATTGTTTATAGGATAAATTACAGCACCAAACCTTATTTGAATTAAAAAATATATAAAAATACTATTGCTTTTATCTAAAAGAGTATCATATATGTCCAAACAAGACGGAAACTAAGTTCCGTCTAAAAAAATGTATATAAAAAGTGTTTCTTAATATCAACCTAAAACTAAAATTTAGAATTAACATAACATTTTCCACGAACTTGATATCGCCTTTAATGTTCTTTCCTATAGTGAGCTTTGATCCATTTTAGTTTGGCGTCCTTCGATTTATGAATCTCTATATGATAAACACGACATGATTAGTTGCACCGCTATCTAGTCACCAAGAACTAGATGGGGTTTTAGATAGGTTGGATTCACAAACAAATACTAAAAAGTTGTTACTTTTAGGCTCAATCTTGGTTCTCTTGGATAACCAAGTTTTATATTTATTGCGGTGTTTTTTTTTTTTTTTTTTATATGTCCTCTCTCCCTACAAAAGTAACAAAAAACACCATCATTCTTGAAGGTGCTATCTTATGACCTAGACTGTTAGAAAAACCAGCGGCTTCAGAATTTCCTTTATGATTGGAATGACTAGTGGCTTTAGAATTTCCCTTATGAATATAATCTTTGAACCTTTTACCCTTGTCACTACCAAAACCAGAAGTATAAAGGGCAACGTGCCCTTATATTTCTTTAATTTCACTTCCTATGCCACCACCCTTGCAATTGGATCATTAATTGACGAGGTCTTGTATTGAGAATTACAATTGGTCTTGATAATCCAAAAATCGGGAGAAAGAATATTTAAAGCTTGATGCACAATGCAAGTAGTAGGAATAGCAACATTAAGAGCTTGAGGCTTTATCTACAGATCTACCATCCTTAAAACATAATCTTTAACTCCATCAGAACTATCATACTTCATATTAAAGAGTGTTTGCAAGTGTATCCCTACCTTAGCATTAGGCAAGATACAGTTTCATGGCACCAAGGCTTCCATCATCTGTCTAGCTTTATAGACCTAGCTCTGTAGTTTGCAGGTAAATCACTTTTTAAGTGTTCCTGAATGGAACACTTCATGGACCGCAAGCAAATTCGATTACTCTTTTCCCAAGCAACAAATTGTGCTTTCTACGCTTCTGTACTTTTGGTAGTAAGATCTGTTGGCTTATCGGTAGTAAGAGCAATATGAACATTTGCCATCTCCATACCAAATGAAATAAAATAAAAAAAAATCCTCTCTCCATATCTTAGAGTTTGAACAAGCAAGAACCTCAATAGTGATGAAGTTACTGTTTACAAAAAAATGTAACTAAAAAACAAGCAATGTATATAATTAGCAATGTAACTTGAAGACATATAAGTACACATCTAAAGAGTTATATACATCATCACATAGTCATCTTTGATCAGAATACATAACATGCAATTGTATAATTCCCACATGACAAAGGCCATGAAAATATATTCTAATATTTGTGAATTCATCACCTTTGGGTGTATGAACCAATAGGATCGGTCACTCTTTTACCATACTATTATGTATTCCTCCATGAAATGATACACAATCACTTTTTTTAGGAGTATGACCATGCATCAGAACATGAAACATTCAATCATTACATGAAATTGATATTTCTCAAAACCAATTAAATGTGCCACCTTGGTGGTCATAACTCAATTGAATCCTTGAAATTCTCTCATACTAAGGATATAAACTTTACTTCTTACATACACTATATACATGTGATTTTAACTTTAGTAACATGGGCAATTTATATCATACCAATTCTACTGCTTTATTCATTGATACAAGTTAAACTTTAAATATATTATCAATGAATCACACTCTACTCAACATCCATGTGATGATATACCTGTAAACCAATACCTATATTTGCAAAACCATAGAAAAATTCAAGAAAATACGCAAAAATACCTTAAAAATACACGTATTTAGGGTTCCATATGTTATTTTACATCCATAAAATTATCAAACATCTAAAATAAAATAGACAACGGCGTAGAGGATCACCACACGAGCACATAGCCATTGACCATGCACCGATCGGAGCTTCCACACGCTTGCACACACAACCTATGTATGCGGCGTGTAGAGCACAGGCATGGGCGGCTACCATGCCAATTTCTTGGTCCGATCAGTTCCCATGGTTGAGTCACTGGGTCAACCGAGTTGGGTCGCCGAGCTACTAACATCATGATGACATTAGCCGGTCGTGTGTCAGGGCGCATGAAGGCTCGTGGCCATGTGTGCTCGATGCATGACGGTGCATAGCTACATGTGGGGGTGCCTACAACCTCCCTTGGCAGCACGCCACTCACGATTTTACTCGTCTAGGCGAGTTCTTTCTGTTTTTATAATTAAAATCAATTTTTGCTGCACAAAAAATCACGAAAAAGGGCAAAAACTATACGTTAGTATTCTAATCTATGGAGACTCTAATACCACATGTTAGTCACCATAGCTAAAATAAGAACGCATATAATCAAGTAAAAATATTAACGCACCTGCTTTGGAATCCATTACTCTTGATACAAAAAAAGTGATGATTCAAACGCAAGTGCTTCTCCTCTATTGTCCTTTGTATCACTGATTCAATGAAACGGCCCGTCACCCTTAGCGCTTAACAAATGTTCCTTCGTGAGGATAATTGTATGTGTCATAAAAGTTAGAAGAAAGAATTAAGCATTATTTATAGAGTCAACTAAACCCTCTTATTACGGGCTGAGCTCAATTTGGCCCATATTAACTAGCCTCACAATTAAGAAACATTTTATCTCACTTTAGATCAACCCTATAAAATGATAAATTATAATATCAATTAATGTAACTCGTATAAAAAAAAACTCCTACAGAAAATTCATGGAGCTTTAGTTGATAGATTATAAACATTAATTTCACATATGCACAAACTTACCTAAATATAGTTGTGGGGATGTCCTTTTTTTAATCCAACTACCAAAATACTAGTTGGAGAAAATATACTCCAATAAACTTAGTCTTAAAAAAAAAAATCCTTAAAAAAATCAAAAACCCGACCCTGAGCCCTACAAATCGGCCCACGTTTCCTCTCTCTTCTCACTCTCTTCCCTTCTTCTTTGCATGGCATCAGTGAATAACCCGCTATCAATCCGTCGCATCCTAACAACGTTCCTCTTCAACCCGCTCCATCAACATACCCTCCCTCTCCCTCCCTCTCTCTCTCTCTCCGCCTCACAATCTCCTTTGTCGCAACTTGAGGTTACGATTGATTTAACGTCTCAACCTTAAAGGTCGATCGCCCTTGCCTGAACTAATACTTAATTTGTTTATAAATTCAGGGAAATCGTGCCACGTATGACGCCACTAGTGAAAGTAAAGACAAAGTTCTCTTGCAACCAATGAAAAAGGAGATCATATCCGGTTGTTATCAATATCAAACTCTTTAGATTAGTCTTTCCATTAATGTCAGCGATATGTCAGCGAGGGAAAATCCCCACTCTTTCTTTCTTTCTTCATTGATTTTTTTTGTTTTGTTTAATCTTTGGTGGACTTAGCTCAATTGCGAGTTACCTCAATTTTCTTAACCTCACATGTCACAACATGCACAATTACTTCAATTTCATATCTTACATTCCAAAAGACTGTGATGTGCAAGCATAGGAAAAGTGACCCATTGCTATATGCTCTTGACATGATACTAATTCACAAGGTCATCAAAGGACCAAGAAATGTTTGGGCGTTTTCAGATAGCACGACGTCTCTATTCATGCTGGCCAATAACGAATGTCATGATTCATTTTCCCAAACTGATGATGTTGCTTTGAACACATAATTAGATTAGATAGATGTGACATATTCGTCTTGGGGAACATTTAAATACTTTGTTTTAGGATATGTGAGTAAGAGTTCAAACAAAAACAAAGGATACAATCTAGTTGAATTTTTTTTTTTTGAAAATAATCATATCAAAAGGATACATGAGAAGTACATAGAGTTCATAGCAAAAAATATTGAAGCACAACAAAGCCCAAAAAACTGCAAAACAAAGTCAAATCCAGAAAACAATGAGTATCAACGGAGCACCAGAGGTTAAGCACACGTTCGTTTTACAAAAAATAGATCTATCAAGTAAAATAACCGGTAGTCAATTACTATATCTCGTATATTCCTCAATTATGAGCGCACGCCAAAAATTCCTAGGACGTTGCTAGTTGACGGTTCGTGTCTAGGTTCGGCTTCCTCTGTACCATCATCGTATAGAGATAATAAAAATGTTGAACAAACATAGATTTGACATTTAGGATAACAAATTTAGTGAGAAGCTCGTAAAGTTGAAGGTAGAGGACTTGGATACAGATAGAGTACTGGGTGTCAAATCTCCGAAAACAAATTTATTAAACTCTTAAGATCTAAATCGGGAGAGGATAGCTCTTATATGTGGAACTAGATTAAGAGAGTTCAACTTCTTATATCTAAAACTAAATTAGGGTATCTCCATGCAACACTCCTTTCTATACTCCAGTGAACTGAAAAATGAAAATCCATCCATAGTCATTGGGAACCATTCGATTTTGATGAGAGAACATGCATCGACAGATCATAATAGGCCAAAAAAATAAAAATCAATTACTGATTTTGCCAGTCAATAAACGATTTTCTAAATGGGTTTTGAGAAAAGTTATGCTATACTAATAAGATGTCGAAAATTACTTTGATGGATATTTTTAGTGCATAAAAATTATTGGGAAAATTGTCCAAAAAGTCCTAAACCTATTGCACTTTTGCCAATTCAGTCCTAAACCTTTTAACTTTGCCAATTGAGTCCTAAACCTTTTCACTTTTTGCCGATTCAATCCATCCTACCAATTTTGGCCAGAAAATGCTGACGTGGATGACGGCGGTGTCACGTAGGACTGCTGGTGCTGACGTGAACAATTTTTAATAATATTTTAATATTTTTTTGAATTTTTTTGAATTTTTTTTTTCTGTTTTTTCCTTCTTTTGGCTTTTTCCTTGGCCTTTTCCGGTGGCCGGCCATCGGCCACAGGCTACAGCCGGCCGTCGGCCACAGCCGGCTGGGTGAGGAGGAGCACCGGTGAGGGGAGCCCTCGCCCAAGCGCAGCCCGGCAAGGGTTACCTGGGCGAGGCTGACCCTCACCCAAGCCAGGGCGGCCTCGCCGGGTGACGGCGACGCCGGGCGAGGCCGCCCGGCCCCGGCGAGGGCCGGCCTCGCCCTCGCCTGCACCAGATCCGGCGAGGCTGGCTAGGGCGAGGCCGACGCCGCCCGGGTGAGGGCGAGCCCGGCGAGGGCGGCCTCACTCGACGTCACCGTCGCTCGGCCGATGCCCAGCAAGGCCACCCTGGCCTGGGGGAGGGTCGGCCTCGCTTAGGCGACCCTCGCTGGGCCGCGCCTGGGCGAGGGCTCCCCTTGCTAGTGCTCCTCCTCGCCCAGCCGGGCCTCGCCTGTGGCGGGCGAGGCCAGCCGGCCGGCTATGGCCAGTGGCCGGTCGTTGCCTGTGGCCGGTGGCCGGCCACCGGAAAAGGCCAAGGAAAAAGTCAAAAATAAAAAAAGAAAAGAAAAAAGGGAAAAAAACAGAAAAAATTCAAAAAAAAATTCAAAAAAAATTAAAATATTATTAAAAATTGTCCACGTCAACGCCGATAGTCCTATGTGGCACCATTGGCATCCACGTCAACATTTTCAGGCCAAAATTGCCCGGATGGATTGAATCGGCAAGAAGTGAAAAGGTTTAGGACTCAATTGGCAAAGTTAAAAGGTTTAGGACTGAATTGGCAAAAGTGCAATAGGTTTAGGACTTTTTGGACAATTTTCCCAAAATCATTCGCTACTGATCAAAAAGCAATTACGTTCTTATGAATTTAGTTAGCAAGTTGAATAAAGTTACTCTGTATAAATACTTATATGGATACTTTACTGATCGAGCGCACAAATTATTGACTTCCAGTAAATTGAAATTTTACATTTTCTCATGGAATTTTACAGGTCACATGAAAAAGAAAATTCTAGTTATTACCAAAAAAGGAGAATTTAATGAAGATATTTGAAAAGAATATATAGGTATAACTACTCAATTATTACACTATAAAGAAGTTATTAACCATGTGGATAAATTTACTAATTCTCGATATGTTGAAAAGTTATTTTTCCTTGCAGGATCGGTACTTATATACTCTTTGAATATGAATAGCTAATAACATCAAGATGATAATACAATCAGTATGACCAATTACTTGATATCTTGATATTTGTTGGAATCTGTATATGATTAATAGCTTCTGCATAACAAAGTTGTTCAGTGCATTTGTAGTTACTAGCAATCTTTACACTAACATATTTTAAGCCGCCTTGTATTTCATGCCCATGGAAATGTAGAACCAGCCAATGCTAATGTAACCAAAATACTTAATTTGTTCATAAATTCAATGAAATCATGCCACATGTGTCGTCATTAGTGCATTCAAAGGACAAAGTGCTCTTGCAACCAATGAAAAAGGAGATCATATCCGGTTGCTATCGATATCAAACTCTTCACATTAGTCTATCCATTTATGTCAGCGAGGGGAAATCCCCTTTCTTTCTTTCTGTCTTTCTTCATTAAATTTTATCTTTTCGATGGACTCAAGGTCGATCGCAAGTTACCTCAGTTTTATTAACCTCACAATTCACAACATGCACAATTACTTGAACTTCATATCCAACATTCCAAAAGACGTGATGTGCAAGCATAGGAAAAGTGACCCATCACTATATGCTTTTGACATTGTACTAATTCACAAGTTTGTCAAAAGACCAAGAAATTTTTGGGTGTTTTCAGTTAGCATGACGTCTCCATTCATTCAGACCAATCACTTAGTATTGAATGTCATGATTCATTTTCTAAAACTGATGATGTTTTTTTTTTAATGCATTATTAGATTAGATAAATGGGACATATTCGTCTCGGGAAATATTTAAACACTTTTGTTTTAGAACATGTGAGTTAGGGGTCAAACAAAAACAAAGGATACAATCTAATTGAAGTTTTTTTGGTCGAAAGAAAATGATATTCATTACTCAAAAGGATACATGAGAAGTACATAGAATTCATAACAAAGAATATTGAAGCACAACAAAGCCCAAAATAATACAAAACAAAGTCAAATCCATAAAACAATTAGTTTTTACAGAGCATTGGAGGTTCATCACACACTCCTATAGAAAATGAATCTATCAAGCAAAATAACTAATGGCCAATTACTATATTTCTTATCTTCATCAGTTATGATCACACGCCAAAAATTCTTTTGGCATTGTCAATTGGCAATGCACGGCTATGTTCAACTTCCTCTAGACTATCACCATACAGAAACAATCAACAAAGGTTGAACGAACATAGATTTGACATTTAGAATAACAAATTCAACAAGACGCTCCTATAATTATTATTGAAGCTGAAGGTACAAGACTTGTACACAGATAGAGTACTGACACATCGAATCTTCGAAAATAAATTTATGGAACTCTTAGATCTAGATTGAGAGATGATAGCTCCTAAATGTAGAAGTGAATCAAGAAAATTCAACTTCTTAAATTAGGGTATCTCTATGCGACACTCCTTTCTATCCTCTGGTTTGCCAAAAAATGAAAATCCATCTATGGTCATTGGGGACCTTCGATTTTAATGAGAGAATATGCATCGACAAATCATAATAGGGCCAAAAAAAAAAAAATTAATTACTGGTTTTGCCAGTCACAAGCGACTTTCTAAGTGGGCTTCACGAAGAGTTACGATATACTAATAAAATTTCAAAAATTACTTAAGCACGTAAAATTTATTAGCTACTGATCAGAAAGCACTTAGGTTCTTATGAAATTTAGTACGCACGTTCAAAAATTACTTAAGAATGTGATACTTTACTAATCAAGCATACAGATTGTTAATTTCCGGTATATTGAAACTTTAAGTTGTCTCTTGGAATTTTACAGGTCACAAGGAAAAGAAAATTCCAGTTATTCCCAAAAAGAGAAGAAACTAATGAAAATATATGATAAGTATATACTTTTACACTTACAATTTAGTAAAAAAGAAGTTATTGACCATGTGGATAAATGTACTAATTCCCTGTATGTTGAAAAGTTATTTATTAACATTTATACATGATTAAGAGCTTCTGCACAATGAAGGTGTTCGATGCATCTGATGTTAGTAGTAATCTTCACACGACTCTAATTTTAAGTCGCCAATTTCTATCCCTTGTATTTTATGTCCATTTTAACTGTAGAACCACCTATTGCTAATGCAACCAAAATACTTAATTTGTTCATAAATTCAGTGAAATCATGTCATATTTGACGTCACTAGTGAATACAAAACTCCAGAATTCAGACGAAGTTCTCATGCAAACAACGCAAAGGAGACCATGTCCGGTTGCCATCGATATCGAGCTCTTTAGATTTGGTCCATCCATTTACGTCTGCGGGGGGCAATCACCTTCTTTCTTTATCAACCTCACAAGTCACAACATGCACGACTAATTCAACTCCGCATCCTTACATTCCAGAAGACGTGATGCACAAGCATTGGAAAAGCGACCCTTCACCATATGCCTTTGGCACGGTACTAATGGAGCCAGTGCATATTTTATTCACAAGGTCGTCACTGTGATAAAGGATTGAGAAATTTTCTAGCCGTCTTCAGATGGCATGACGTCTCCAACATCTAGGCCAATCACCGAATATCAAATGGCACGATTCATTTTTCCAACCTGATGATGTTGCTTTGAATGCATGATCAGGTTAATTGGACGGGGTTCGTCTTGGGGAATTATTAAACACTTTTGTTTTTTAATATGTTAATTTTTTTTGAAAGAAAATCATATTCATTACTCAAAAAGGATATATGAGAAGTACAAAAAATTCATAATAAGGAATGATGAAGTACAACAAAGCCCATAATACTATAAAACAAAGTCAAATCTAGAAAACAAGAAGCATCACTATGGCATCAGTAGGCTGGGCACGTGCTCGTTCTATATAAATGGATTTATCAAGCAAAATAAACGGCAGCCAATCATCGCATTTCGTATATTCGTCAGTCATGAGAACACGTCAAATATTTATTCTCTAGTAAATAGGGTGTTGCCAGTTATTGGTGCGCACTTCGGCTTCCTTTGCATCATCACCATATGGAGACAACCAAAACAGATTAAACGAGCACGAATTTGATATATGGGTGAACAAATTTAGCGAGACGCTTCTATGATCTCTATTGAAGTTAAATGTAGAGGACCTATACAGGAACAAAGCACCGGGGCATCAAATCCCCGAAAGTAAAACTATTGAATTTTCAGATTTAAATCAAGAGATGATAGTTCTTAGATGTAGAATTAGATCAAGAGAGTTTAACTTGTTAGATCTAAAATTCGATCGGAAGAAGAAAACTCCTAGATCTAAATCGAAAGAAAATATGAAATAAAAGAAAAATCAACAAGAGAGAGGGGGAGGGTGAGACTAGCTCAAACTTGAAAACGACTGATAGAGGAAATCGGAAGAGACAGAAAGTAGAAAAGTCAACCATTCATTAGATTGGTGCTTTTAAACTCCAATCAAGCTGAGTTAATTTGGCGAAATTTATTGCTCAGATTGCACTCGGAAATCAAGATGTGGAATCAGCCTATGGTACATTAGGATTGATTCTCGAGCCTAGGTTTGAGTCGAAGAGGAAAATAAGGGCTTGTTTGTTTGTGTTCTTTTTTTGTTCTCCGGAACACAATTTCTGTTCTTTTGTTCCAAGGAACCAAAAAAGAACAAAAACGTGTTTGTTTACGCTTTTGTTCCTGAGAACAAAAAATTTATTTTTTTTTGTTCCTGGGAATAAATTTAGAACAAAAACAAGAACAAGAAACTTCCCATGAACACTTTTGAAGAAACAAAAGAACAAAAACACAAAACTTATTTTTTTTCTCCTTTTTCTTCTTCTTCTTCTTTTTTTCTTTTTTCTTTGGCCGGCGACCTCACTAGACCGTCGTGTTGGCTGGGCGAGCTCGAGCTCGCCAAGATGAGGCCGACCTCGCGCCGCCCGGGTGAGGCCGAGCCTCGCCAAGCCGGGCGAGGCTCGACAAGGCTTGCCGATGGCCCGGTGAGGCTCGCCGAGGCTAGGCCGGGCGAGGCTCCGGTGAGCTCGTCGGACGTCACCCAGCCGGTCGCCAGCCATGATGGCGGCCGGCGACCGGCCAAAGAGAAAAAGAAAAAGATAAAGAAAAAAAGAAAAAGAAAAATAAAATAAAAATATTATAAAATGAAAAGAAACAAAAAAAATTATACAAGTTTACCAAACGTGTTTTTGTTCTTTTTCTATTTCAGAAACATAAATTTTGTACAGTTACCAAACGTGTTCTTCTGTTCAAAAATTGTTCCCTGGAACAGAAATAGTTTTTTCTATTTTTGTTCCCTGAAACAATTTTTGAACAAAAACGTTACTAAACGCACTCTAAATAGTCGTGCCCAGGTTAACCAAAAGGTGCTTCGAGCCCCACCACAAACCGATCATGCTCTGTTCACGACGCGAATGACCCTTGACCGCAATAGCAATGGGTCGGCCACCAAATTTAGAAACGAGCGGGTTAACATCATCGACCACGACCTGTTTACCTAGAGAAGACAATACAAGCCCTAGCCCCGCCAAGCATGCGTTCCCAAGCGAATCTCCGTCCGCCGGCAATCGAGACGTCGACTGCGCTTCGAAGCACAAACGACCTGCAATCTCAGCTTTCATTTCGCGTGCCATCACCTTGCCTGCTTTGTGTTGATCATCACTGCCACATGTCACCCAATGAGTAGTTCGACATCAACACCACGTGAGAAAAGGATAGTGCCATGTCGGTTTCAACGTCAGCTGCGCATCAGCTCCATAGTCACTCGCCAAAGTTAAAAACCATCGAGCAATTAACCTCATAAATTGCGGAAAATTTTAATCAGTCTAGTTAATTACTTAATATGTTGATACTTAGGCTATAGTTTGTGATATTTTTAAGCTTGTCTCTTCAATTTCATGCCCATGGAGATGTAAAACCGCCCAAAGAAGTCAAGATACTCAACTTGTTCATACGTTTCAGTGAGATCGCACCACATCATCATATAAGCGTCAAAACCGAGATGAGTTTTTGAAAGCAAAAATCTCGACGTGTGCCCATCAATAATGGTTTTTATGATCGGTTGCTGATTGTTTTGTGACATCATAACAAATATGGTCGTTTGAAATGAGAGCATATTTATAATTGCAAACTATACTCTTTTAATTTTTAGATTTTGTTTTTTTTTTTTTTTTTCAGCTCTTTTGAAAATTTCATTGCTCGGTAGCTTTTTATTACTCTTTGTTGTTTGAATATTATAAATTAATTATTTTTCTTTAAAAAAGAGAGAGGATATTCCAATCGAATCATGAAAATTGCAATTGGCTGCGAAGTCAAAAGTCTAAATGTTTTTTAATAATTAGGGAGGAATGCCTTTTTTTTTTTTTTTTTTTTAATACGAAGATTCGGTAGGAATGTTTGCTTCCCTCTTACGCGACATTATTTCGAGTGCTTATCAGATGTGACCTTTCATCTCGAATTTTGAGTTTAATTACTTTTTTTTTTTTGGGTGTTTAGAAGGGAGAAAGCCTCTTCTTTATTTTTTGCTGGGAAAGTCAAAAGTCCAAACATTTAATAATAATTAGGTAGGAATGCCTTTTTTCTTTTGTTTTTTTCTGACGAAGATTAAGTAGGAATGCTTGCTTCCCTCTTAATGGGATATTATTTCTAGTGCTTATAAGATGTGACCTTTGATCTCGATTTTTGTGTTTGATTATTTTTTGGGTGTTTAGAAGGGAGAAAGTCCCTTCTTTATTTTTTTACATGATCGAATCTTATCGTTTAGTTGACTTAGCATGGGACCTATTAGGTTTTTCAACCTCGCAAGTCAAGACACAAGCGAAGAAAATAGTGGTACATTGAATGCATGATTATATTAAATCAAATGGATGAGGTCATAGTTACTTCCCAAAACATTTAATCACTTTTTTTTAGAATATGAAGGTACAATCAACCTAAGTTAATTTGATGAAATCTATTGCCCAAAATTGCACTTAGGAATCAAGATGTGACATTAGCCTATGATACATTTGATTCTCAAGCTTAAGCCAGAGCTTGGCTTTTTAAGTACTCTACATGCTCAAACTTGCCCTAGCTTTAAACTCTCGTGCATGTTAAATCATTTTCAATTTTCTTTTGAATATGGTCATTTATCTTTCTATTAATCACAATAATTGGCTGTGAATTTTACTTATAAATTGAAATATTTCAAGGAAATGTTGAAATATTTCAAGGAAATGTTTACCCTCGTGCAAAGCTTCCCCCTTATTTTTTGTATTTAAGACTAAGCACAAACGAAAAAGCAAACACATGATCCGATGTTGCTTCAACCTCCATTTTGTGGTTTTGCTAAAAAAAAAACCCGAAGTATAATGATTTTGGCATGTCTATTATTTCTCCAAATTTTCCCTTCAAAAGTAATGATATTTGCAACTAACAGAAAGACGATAGCTAAGCTAATATTAACCCTACTAATTATGCAGATTGCTCTTCCTTTGAGCCACTTACACATGGTAAAAACTTAGACTCAACCGGTCATGAGATTCAGAAGATGTCTTTTGGGCTTCCAAGTAGCTAGATCTCCAAGCTCGTGCTTCTAAATCATAAAAAAAAAAGAGAAAATAGTCGCCTCATAAAATGATATTATTGTACCTCATGAGTTTAATAAGTTATTTGGCATTTCTCTCTCTCTCTCTCTCTCTCTCTCTCTCTCTCTCTCTCTCTTTCTCCAAATTTTCCCTTGTAAAGTAACACATTTATCTGTAATCCGTAAAAACATACTAAGCTAATACCTTGCATCACCACCTGATATTTTTGTGCTAAACGTGTGCTTGGATCCTAGCTTATCATAAATATAGCTTTAACTACTTAATTGTCTAATGGGTCACAATAATCAAGTATTGAATGCATTGAGATTAACTTGATTTTAATACTTGAGCCACTTAAATCAGTTAAGCTGCTTAAATTAGGGCTGATGAGCTCTCGAGAGCAATTTGATTCAAGTAATATCAATTCCAAAATTTGATTTTCTTTTGAACTTCACAAGAAGTGAATCACCGCAACCTAGTAACGAAGTTGTTCCACAGTGGTGAACGAATCAAGGTCGATCTGCTTGGCAAACATTGTGTCTCTTCTCCGTGAGATGTACATAAAGTCATCGCTGGCTTATACAAAACTGGAGAATTTCCAAGATCTGATTTCGGCGTCAAATGTTTAGTAGAGTTAAAAGTGGAGAAACATCAAGTTAGTGCGAAATTAAATATATGAGCAGGGTCAAGATACAAGAAAAATCGCGCACGAAAAGAGAGCAGGTATTTCTAGAATTCTCTCTGTTCCCTCTTGTGTCTATATATTACGACGCCTCCGGTCTCTTCTCTTCATTCCTCGTACTATACTGCGAATCAAAGCAAGCTCTGAGAGAGAGAGAGAGAGAGAGAGAGAATGGAATCGCTTGATGAAACTGAAGCAACCCTAAGAGGCCAAGCACACATATGGAAGCTCATGTATGCATACGCTGACTCGATGGCGCTGAAATGCGCGGTCGAGCTCCGAGTACCCGACATCATCCATTCTTACGGTGGCGGGCCGGTCACTCTAGCCCAAATAGCCTCCCGCATTCCCTCCCCATCCCCAGGAACCGCCTACTTGGCACGCATCATGAGACTCCTTGTCCGTGAGAACATCTTCTCCGCTAGTCGTTGCCAACCTGACGGCGGCCATGAGAGTCACGAGACGCTCTACAGCCTCACCCCATCGTCGAGATGGCTCCTCCAGGGGCCCGGTTCCGAGCTCAGCCTCGCGCCGTTGGTGTTGATGGAAAACCACCCATGGTTGATGTCCCCATGGCATTGCTTTGGCGACTGCATAAAGACCGGCGGCATTGCATTGGAGATGGCTCACGGCAGCAAGATTTGGGACTTCGCGTCGGAGAATCCCGAGTTCAACCTTTTGTTCAACGATGGGATGGCGTGTCTGAGTGGGGTCGTGGTTAGGGGCATCGTGGAACTGTATAAGGACGGCTTCGAGAGCATTGGATCTTTGGTCGACGTCGGAGGGGGGGTCGGCAAGATCCTGGCCGAGATCATTAAGTCATTTTCACACATTCAGGGGATTAATTTTGATCTACCTCATGTCGTTGCGACAGCACCAGCGCACGACGGAGTCACTCATGTTGGAGGAAACATGTTTGAGACCATACCGCATGCTGATGCAGTTTTCATGAAAGTGAGTTTTATTGCCAAATACTTTATACATATTAATTAATTTGTGAATTTTGCATTTTTCCTATGGCGCATGATCAATTTTTTTCTTTTTTTCTGTCCTTTTAATTTGTCAAAAGGGTGGGAATCCATGAAGTGCGATAACAATTCTGTTTGAGTAATGCCATATTCAAGGGAAAAATTATTCATAGTCTATAAATTATATGGGGTCACGCGCAAGCCTATCTAGATTCTTAGTTATATAAGTCCTATTATAAAACTAGCGTAATTAATGATTTAAATTATATTGATCCACATGATTTATAAGACACACAATGACTTTTCCGGTTAATGTGTAATTTTTTCATTTTGAAATGTGCGTCTTTTCATTTTGTAATTCGTGTTCGCCTAACTTGGTAGAAAGAGTTTAATTGCCTGCAACTACTCGTTTCTCTATTTTACACCTCTTAAGATCTACCTTTTCTGCTATCTTACAGGCGTTCTAAATTGATGTGCTGATGTATTGACTTTTCCTTTATATCTTTATTTATGGGAATCAAGTTTATAGTAAAACAGTTCCATGTGACTCTGTTTGTTCAATAAAGTAAACACACACTATATGTATAGTGGCATCTAGAAGTCCTGGCCATGTTCTAAATTATTTGCGACAAATATATCGGATTTCGCATTATTCTTGTATTTTGTTTGTTACACTAGTAAATAAGTTTTGTGTAACCTCAAACTAGCACCGTGTATAAGCCATACAAGCATGGTAGGGACCAAGCATCTTGTTTTTGATTAAAAAGTTTTTATTTTTCTCCATTTTTTATTGGTGAAAATTTCCTCTTATTAATCTTTTAATTGGTGGGATTTCAAAAGTTTCTATATAACTCACACATAAACTCAGCGGCTTTATTTTTTCTATCCCTAATTGAAAGATAGTTCCTCAAATTGGAGCTCTGAATAATGGTTATAAATATGAATATTACACATATATATTATATACACACGCAAAAACACAAACTTATCCAAATAATGGTGTGGGGATGTCTTTTTTCTAGGGGTGTGCTTTGTTTCCAGTTCAACTTAGGAATTGGATCAAATCGGTTGATTCCCACCGAATTTGGTCCAATTGATCTGGAACTAGGAATTATCAATTCGACTCCTAGTTCTTCCATGAATTAGACCTATCCGGCTCATAGTATAATTTTTATTTTTTTTATTTGGGAAGGTAAAAAAGTATATATTATTTATGAAAGTTGTTTCTTCTTTTTAGTAGTAACTTACATGTGATTAGTAATTTCATACTACACTAGAGTAACTTTCAATATATTTAGGTACTTTTGAGAAAGAAAACTAAACATTTTCAAAAAATAAATAACACCACTAATTCTTGAGACAACCTTGAACTGATTGGTCTGGTCTAGGATGCTGTCCATCGTGGGATCGGACCAACCGATCACCCTTACTTTCTTTAATCCAACTATCAAAGTATTGGTTGAAGAATACATATTCCAATAGAAATGGAGGAATCACGGCCCTAAACTTAGCATTAAAATAATTTTTAAAAAAAACCCTCAAAAAGTAAAAAAACCTTGCCATAGGCCTTGAAATCGGCCCACATCTCCTCTCCCCTGTCTCCTCGCTCTCTCCCACTCTTCTTTGCATAGCATCAGCGAGTTGCTCACCATTGAACCGTCACATCACCGATAACCCTCCTCTTCAACCACCTCAATCAACATTCTCTCTCTCTCTCTCTCTCTCTCTCTCTCTCGTCACGACCTCAGGCCACCATTGGTCTAACCTCTATATTTTACAAGCCTATCGCCCGTGCCTCATTGAGACCTTAGGTCTGAGATCACCAAGGTCATAATGAGGTCACCGTCTTGGAGTTAAAGAGAGGGAGAGTGAGAGACAGTGTGCATCTTGGGCAAGAGAGGGGTAGTTATATGGGCGGTACAAAAACTTCTCAGGCCTCAGGGTATTAATGACAATTCCAGTGGGTTTTCGCTGAGTTGCCTTCTATGTAGAGAAAGCGAGAGAGTAGATGAATTTTTTTTTTCCTTTCTTTGAAAACATGGGGTTACATTTTAGCCAATTATGTCAACTCTCCATAAGCACAGAGATTACACAATGAGTACACTAATGAAGTACTGTAAAAAGAAACCATGATTCTCGACTCTAGTAATTCTCTATCTTTTGTTTTACAGGGGATCATGCATGATTGGGGGGATGAAGATTGCGTTAAGATTTTGAAGAATTGCAGAAAAGCAATCCCATAAAAGAATGGCAAGGTGATCATAGTTGATGTTGTGCTGAAATCAGACGGCAATGGCATGTTCGATGAGAACGGACTGGTGTTGGATCTAGTCATGATGGCACATTGCTCGGGCAGTAAGGGGAGGGAAGAACTCGAATGGAAGAAGATCTTGGAGGAGGGAGGGTTTCCTCGCTACAACATCATCAAAACCCCTTCCTTGTTATCCATCATTGAAGCCTATCCTCTGTGATTTGGTCACGCTATAATTATGTAAGAAAAATAAATGCGAGTCCTATGCTCTTTCAATGAAAGACTTTAGTAGTTAAGATAGTTGGATTTACTGAGGTCTCTCGATCTAAGACCAAGTTTACCGTTTCCTATTGATGAATAATTTAGTTACTATGTTTTGGGTTACTAATCAATGTGATTTGTAATCATTTATAGAGGATTATTCTCATATTGAATCGCATGCTTTCTAGCTTTTTTTGTTCATAGATGTTGCAACCCCCCTCCAAAGCCCTTACGCATGGGCAGGTGAAGGTTAATGACTTGTTAAGTATTAGGCTTAGCGCAGGCATTCCCGAGGCCACCAATTCACGATTTATGGTCCAACTACCAATCAATTCGTGGAAGGTCAATTAAAAAACCTAAATAAAATATTGAGAGAAATATTTTAGAAATGATAAATGGGGACTTATTACACCAGTTAATCAACTTGATGCCCTTTCGATACTTAATCTTGTTTAAACCCTAAGCTTTGATTCTTTTTGGATTGTCAAGTTTTTTCTAGGCATTTGTGGAAAATGAAAATAATTTTTTAGGCTTTTTCTATTTTTGGAAAATTTAAATTATTTTTGGATTTTTCTAATTTTTTTCAATATTAAAAAAACACACTTCATCGCGAAGTAACTCCGTAGTTGCTAACATGTTTTAAGTGGGGGGGCATGGTGGTGGGGTCATGTGCTAGTCTCCCCCGAGGTATAGGGGTCCGGCCATTTAGTGTCGTCCGGGTACGGGGGGCCCGTGGTGGAGTCCTCGGTTATCAAAAAAAAAAAAAAACAAGGTTATATCATATTATTAAAAAAGTTGGACTGACCCGGTCGCCAAACCCACTACTGGACTGGGCCTAATATCCCCTCCCAAAATGAAGCCCATCTGAGAAGGAATCGAAAAGACGGCCATCCCAAAGCAAAGGAGACCCCTAAACCAGCCCCAGCCCAAATCTTTTCTCTCTTCTAAAGCCCACTACGGCTGAGCTCGCTTTGAGCCCAAAAGATGCCTAGCTTTTCTCAGTCAAACCAAAACCCAAATCTTCTAGAGCCCAACAGACCCCTATCAACACTCAAGCCCACTCTAGCCAATCCCACGTCTTCCCCCTCACGGCTTCGCAGAAGCATTTCCTTGCCCGAACGTGCGCCTCCTCCTTTCCCAAGGTCCAAGAACAATGGCTGATGCAAACAGCTAGAAGGACCCAAGTCTTAACTTTTTTTTTTGGTCGAAAATACGGATGAGATGCATTAATTAACTGAGTTTTTTGTGAATACATCAAGAGCATCAGCACATAGCAAACCCAAGTCTTAATTAGAGTAGTTCGGGCACAATGCAAGCCACGTCAAGCCACGGCGCGGCTGTCATATGTGGCCACAACTACCACCGCCCCTTGTCTTCGCCAACTGAGAACTAGCCACCCGCAGCACGCCGAAAGAAACCACGACACGAGGGCATTCAAAGCAAAGGACAGCGGTGGAAATCTACCGGGACACATTTCACAAACCACGAACACTAAAAACGGACGGGGGACTAAGAATAAATGCGTATACTTCAGTCAGACATTTTGTCGAACAGGCGGAGGGCGTCAGCCAAGAAGAAGCTTCGAACTTGTCCGAGACACGAACTTAGACAAAAATCTGCAAGTAATGAACAAGCGAGGTTCAAGCGCGGCGCATGGACAACTCATTTATACTTAGTATAAACAAAAAAACAGCGAGTTTCGGGCACGATGAAGACCATGATCAGGCGTCTAGTTTAGGTAATTTATCGAACACTTAGGGTGCGTTTGGTAACATTTCTGTTTAAAAATTGTTTCTGGGAACAGAAATAGAAAAAGTATTTGTTTGAGGAAACAATTTTTGAACAAAAAAAACGCGTTTGGTAAACTGTTCCGAAATATAAAAAGAATAGAAACACGTTTGGTAAATTTGTACAATTTTTTTATTTCTTTTAATTTTTAAATATTTTTTCTATTTTCTTTCTTATTTTTCTTATTTATTTTTCCTTTTTTTTTTTTTCTTTTTCCTTTTTTTTTTTTCTTCTTTTGGCCGGTCGCCGGCCTCGACCATGGTCGGCGACCGGCCGACAAGGGCCGGCGGCCTCGCCCGGCCGGCCGGCAAGGCTCGACGTCGCCGGGCCACCGCCGAGCGACGCCGACCGGCGGTGGCTCGGCGAGGCCGAGCGTCGTCGGCCGGCCGGGCGAGCTCGGCCTCGCCGGATCCGGGGTGAGATTGAGCTCGCCCGCCCGGCGTGAGGTTGGCCTCGCTAGGGGCCGGTGATGCTCGGCCTCGTTGAGGGCCAGCGACGCTCCGGCGAGGTCGCCGGCCCTCGACGGCCGGTCGCCGGCCATGGCCGAGGCCGGCGACCGGCCAAAGAAAAAAGAAAGAAAAAAGAAGAAGAAAAGAAGAAGAAAAAAGAGTGAAGAAAATGGAAGAGAGAGAAAAAGTGTTCCTAAATTTTGTTCCAGAAACAAGAAACAACTTTTTTTTATTTCTTGTTTCCGTTCCAGATGTGTTTCTAGGAACAAAAAAATAATTTTGGAACAAAAACGCAAACAAACGCGTTTCTGTTCCTTTTTTGTTCCTAGGAACAAAAAAACAAAAATTTGTGTTCCTAAGAACAGAAACACATTTTACCATGCAGGGCCTTCGTATACGCAAACTGAGGGGTGAGAAACGGGGACGACCGAGCCCGAGCTCAAGCCGGGATTCCGAAGAAACGACATAGACGACCCCAGAACAGCAGCACAAGCGCAAGGAAGGCCGGAAACTCGCGCAAGCCGAGCAAAGGCAGCGCCATTTGGCGAACATGAAACAGAACACAAGGAGAAGGGAATGGAGGCTGTTGGTTGCGTTCCCTACCTGGCCCGGTGGCGTCGGACGGCGGACGAGCTCGATGGATCGGGCTACGTCCGTCCGCCTCGCTCATTCCCCAGCCAGGATCCTCGGGAAACCGGCCCCCCAAAAATGGGCAAATCGAAAACCGGCGAAAACTCGAGGCCACAACCTACCGAGGCTCGGCGCAAGGGAAGAGGGGGGGAAAGTCCATATGCTATCGAATCCGGCGAAGGCACAGTGGTTGCCGGGGGCTCAGTCGCTCTCTGCTTTCTCTCCCTCCCCCGCCTCCCTTCTCTTTATAAACCCATCGCATCGCACATGGGGCAGGCAGGTTTGCCGTTGACCGGGCGTCCGGCGGCTGCCTGCCATCGCCGTGTCTTCAGTCACGCTGGTCCTCGATGGTGTGAAGAAGAAGAATAGAAAGGGGGCCGGACCGAGGGAAATGTGTTGGGCGAGATGGGCCCTGGGCCCGCGCTAGGGGGGAAGAAAAGGAAATGGGGCTGAGGTAAAGGCCCAGCCCCCGTGGGCTTCTTTTCTCTTTTTTGTTTTAAGATTTTTTATTTAAGGTAAAATTGGGGAAAAAAAAACTTAGAAGAGGCAAATAATATTAATGCCTAGGTGATGTGAAAAATATTTTTGACAGGCCAAATTGGTCCCTAACTTTCTATGAAGTTTAAATTTAGGTGTCAATGATAGATATGTTATAAATTTGACATAATGGCTCAAACCCTTCTTATGGATGAAATGCTTATAATGAAATTGAAAAGGTAGTGTGCATATAAATATATCAATGGACGTTGTAAGTTACTGGTTAAATTAGTGTGGTCATTCTTCTTAGAACATGCAAATGAGAAAAATGAAGAACATTTTTCTCCTATCTAGTTATCCACCAATGCAATTATACTGACCTCATAACAATCGGAAATACAAAGGGACAAGTAACTTTGAAAATCCCAATTAATTGGGTGACGCAAAAGGGAAACAAAAGTTGCAAATTTATGTGTTTACCGTCCATTTTTAGCAGTGATGTTAATTCACTTTTTCTTCCTCTTACATCCATCGGTACTTCATATGAAATGAGTACATGAATATCGGGTCGCGCTCTAAAAGACCATAACAACTTTGAAATATAAATTAAAACTTCTATTATTTCAAAAGGTTTGTAGTAAGAAACTGCATTACATATAACAATGAACGCTTATTTGATTCGGTGCAAATCACGAGTAGGTAACCACTTAAAGTTCTAGGTATCATATAGATTTCGATTCAGGTTGTGTCGGGTTGGATCACAAACTCGAATCCAAACCGAAATAAACAAGTGTATGACTAGAAGTCTAGGAAGGCGTTCTCAATGATTAGTTCAATATTTCTGGTATGGTCTGATCTCCTTCCACTGTTCTTATGTAAGCATGTAAGGTTGATTTTTAATATCTTATGATTTTGGCTTTGCCTTTTTTTTTTTTTTTTTTCTGTGTGCATTGATTTTTGAGAAGCAGAGTAATCTGATCTCCATCAATTATCGTTTAGTCTTCATTTAGAGATCTATTGTTTCAGATGTTCATTGTGCATTTCACATGTATACTTCTGAAGTGGTGCGTTGTGTCACTTGTGAAGACCAAAAGTGGAACTTCTACTCCATACATCAACCTAGTCGTGTGAATGAATTTGATTAGTATTTTATGTATAACTTCTTGTTGATCGGCTAGTGCTTGCCGACTTTTCTTCTATTTGTCAAGAGTATGTTGAGGACTATACATCCGATTGAACAACAATTTGCAGGTTCTAAACATCATAGATAAAGGGATTGCTAGATGTTTGCAACAAGTGATTCTAGTGTCACAAATTGAATGAGGAGATCTGTAGTGTGGGAATACTTTAAAACAATTCATAATCAAGAAAATGTTGGATGTTTATATAGTTGTTCTAGTAGTCAAAGAGACCAATTCGATGCATCATTATTGAGCTAGATGCAAGGAATACCCATATGCGACCATCGAGAAAAGGCAAAAAAATTTCCTCAAGTTAATTTGTTAGGGCTAGTAGTTCATCTGGTCCATGCGAATTTGACCAAAATGCTAGTCAAAAAGACCTAGTGACCATGTTTATCCTTGATGAATTACCTTTTAAGTTTGTAGAAAATGAGGAATTTCAACATTCATGAATAGAATCTAGCAAGAGTTTTTTAATCCCATCACATAACACATTGAGGCATCACTATTATGATATGGGCAAAATAAAAAAGCAAAACACAAGATCCTGTGCTACTTCAACCTCCATTTTATGGTTTTGCTCTAGAAGAAAACCTGACGCACGATGATTTTAGCACTTCTATTAACTCTCCTAATTTTCCCTTCAAAAGTGATGATATTTGTAACTAACGGAAAGATAATAGCTAGGTTACTACTAGTCCTACCGATTGTGCAAAGTGCTCTTCTTTGTGCCACCTGCACATGACAAAAACTTAGACTCAACTGGTTCATGAAATGGGCTTCCAAGTAGCTAGGTCTCCAAGCTTGTTCTTCTTAGTTCAATAAGTTATTTGACATCTCTCTCTCCAAATTTTCTATCGTAAAATAACACATTTATCTTTAATCCATGGAAACATGCTAAGCTAATACTTTGCACCTGACATTTTTGTGCTTGACGTGTGCTTGGATATGAGTGCGATTGTGCCTTTTGTTCACACCATATTGTTCAGGACTCCCAAACATAATAAATTGAGTTAGTATCCCAAAATCCTCTAAGAATTTGACAAACGGTCCTTTAGTTGTCTAGCATCGTGATGCTTGCCAAAATATTCACCGTCACGGTTAGATTTGACAATCTTTATGACTTTTCCCAACTGTTTCTCTACTTCAGTCCGAAAAATCTTGAATTTGTCAAAGAACTCGGACTTTCCTTTAATTAAGTATAAATATCCATTATCGAAAATAATCATCAATAAATATGATGAAATAAAAATTTTCACACAAAATTGTTGTGTATGGTTATTAGTATCGGTGTGAATGACCTCCAAGAGGTCATAACTTTGAACTACAGTATTCTTCTTTATTTTGGTTATCTTACCTTTATAACAATCTACCAAATCTCTAGATCAATTTTAAGAGTAATCAAGATGTTAGTCTTTATCAACTTTTCTACTTTTTTCTAGAGATGTGACTAAGGTGTTTATACCACAATGCATGAAACTGTTTTTTAGGCAGGGGTCTTTTGAAAATAATATTTTCAGCCGAATAAGTAACATACACATCATTGGGAGATAAACACAATCAGTATAATTCATTGGACAAATTGTAGTACCAAACCTTATTTGAATTAAAATAATAATAAAAATACTTTTGCTTTTATCTCAAAAGAGTATCATACATGTCCAACCAAGACATACAAATTAAGTTATGTCTAAAGGAATGTACATAAAAAGTGTTTCTTAATGTCAGCCAAAAACCAGAATTTAGAATTACCATAACATTTTCCACGAACTCGACGTCGCCTTTAATGTTGTTTCCCGCAATGAGCTTTGATCCATTTAATTTGACATCATTTGAATTATGATAAACGCAACATGATTAGTTGCACTGCTATCTAGTCACCAAGAACTGGACGAGGTTTTAGATAGGTTGGATTCACGAACAAATGCCAAAAAATCGTTATTTTTAGGTTAACTCTTGGTTCTCTTGGATAACCAAGTTTTATATTTATTGTGGCGTTTCTTTACCTATCATCTCTCCCTACAAAAGTAACAAAGAACACCATCCTTCTTGAAAGTGCTATCTTAGGATCTAGACTGTTAAAATGATTAGCGGCTTTAGAATTTCCTTTATGATTGGAAGGACCAGTGACTTCAGAATTTCCCTTATGAGTATAATTTTTGAACCTCTTACCCCTGTCACTATCAAAATCAGAAGCATAAAGGACAATGTGCCCTTATCTTTCTTTCATTTCTCTTCCTCTGCCACCACCCTTGCAATCAAATCACTAATTGATGAGGTCTCGTATTGAGAATCATAATTGGACTTGATAATCCCAAAATCAGGAGGAAGAATATTTAAAGCTTGATGCACAATGCAAGTAGTAGGAATAGCAACATTAAGAGCTTGAGCCTTTATTTGTAGATCTACCATCCTCAAAACATAATCCCTAACTCCATCAGAACCATCATACTTTATATTAAAGAATTTTTGCAAGTGTATCCCTATATTAGTATTAGATAAGATACGGTTTCGAGCCATTAAGGCTTTCATCATCTGTCGAACTCTAAAGACCTAACTCTGCCGTCTGCAAGCAAATCACTTTTCAAGTGTTCCTAAATAGAACGCTTCGTGGACCGCAAGCAAATTTGATTACTCTTTTCCCCAATAGCAAATTGTGCTTTCTAAGCTTTCGTACTTTCGATAGTAAGATTTGTTGACTTATCGACAGTAAGAGTAATATGAACATCTGCCATCTCCATATCAAATAATAATAATAATAATAAAAATCATATCTCCATATCTTAGAGTTTGAACCAACAATAACCTTAATAGTAATTAAATTACTGTATACAAAAAAATGTGACTAAAAATCAAGTAATGTATATAATTAACAATGTAACTTGAAGATGTATAAGTACACATCCATAAAGTTATATGCATCATCACATAGTCATCTTTGAGCAGAATACATGACATACAATTGTATATTTCCCACATGACAACGGCCATGAAAATATATTTCAATATTTGTAAATTTATTACCTTTAGATGTATGAACCAATAGGATCAGTCACTCTTCCACCATACCGTTATGTATTCCTCTATGAAGTAATACGCAATTATCTCATTTAGGAGTATGATCATGCATTAGAACATGAAACATCCAATCATTACATGAGACGATATTTCTCAAATCCAATTAAATGTGCTACATTGGTGGTCACAACTCAATTGAATCTTTAAAACTCTCTTATACCTAGGATATAAACTTTACTTCTTACATACACCATATACATGTGATTTTAACTTTAGTAATAGGGGCAATTTATCACTAAAATCACATATCATATCAATTACACTGTTTTATTCATTGATACAAGTTATACTTTAAATATATTATCAATGAATCACACTCCACACAACATCCATGTAATGATATACCTGTAAACCAGTACCAATATTTGCAAAATCATAGAAAAATTCAAGAAAATACACAAAAATACCCTAAAAATACATCTATTAGGGTTCCATATGTTATTTTACATCCATAAAATCATCAAATATGTAAAATAAATACACCACAATATATAGGATCACCACACGACCACGTAGCCATTGACCATGCAGCAATTGGAGCCTCCACACGTTTGCACACGCAACCTATGTAGGCAGCGTGTAGAGCACACGCATGGGCGACTACCATGCCAATTTCCTAGTCTGACCGGTTCCCATGGTTGAGTCATTGGGTCAACCGAGTTGGGCCGCCAAGTCACTGGGCTGCTAACATCACAATAACATTAGCCGGCCGCATGTGAGGGCACATGAAGGTGCGTGGCCGTGCATGCTCAACACACGACAACGCATGGTTACATGTGGGGGCGCATACAACCTCCCCCGGCAGCTCGCCAAACATGGTTTTGCTCGTTTAGACGAGTTCTTTCTATTTATATAATTAAAATCAATTTTTATTGCACAAAAAATCATGAAAAAAGGCAAAAACTATACGTCTGTGTTCTAATCTATGGAGACTCTAATACCACATGTTAGTCAACATAGCTAAAATTATAATGCATATAATCGAGTAGAAAGATTAACGCACCTGCTTTGGAATTCATTGCTCTTGATACAAAAAAGTGATGATCCAAATGCAAGTGCTTCTCCTTTATTGTCCTCTGTATCACTGATTCAATGAAACCGCCAATCACCCTTAGCACTTAACAAAATGCTCATTTATGAGGATAATTATGTGTTATAAGGGTTAGAGGAGAGACTTAAGCATTATTTATAGAGTCAGCTAGACCTTCTCATTACAGGCCAAGCTTAACTTGGCCTATACTAACCAACCCCATATTAGATAAATTAAGAAACATTCTATCTCACTTTAGACCAACCCCATAAAACGATAAATTATAATACCAATTAATGTAACCCACATCAGGAAAGCTCTTACAAAAATACAAAAAATTCATGAAGCTTTAATTGATAGATTACAAACATTAATTTCACATATGCACAAACTTACCTAAATATAGTTGTGGGGATGTCCTTTCTTTAATCCAACTACCAAAAGACTAGTTGGAGAAAATATACTCCAATAAACTTAGCCTTAAAAAAATCCTTAAAAAAGTCAAAAACCCGACCCTGAGCCCTACAAATCAGCCCACGTTTCCTCTCTCTTCTTGCTCTCTTCTCTTCTTCTTTGCATGGCATCAGTGAATCACCCGCCATCAATCTGTTGTGTCCCAACAATGTTCCTCTTCAACCCCCTCCATCAACATCCCCTCTCCCTCTCTCTCTCTACCTCACAATCTATTTCATCGCAACCTGAGATTACCATTGATTTAACATCTCAACCTTAAAGGCCGATCACCATTGCCTCAACTAATACTTAATTTGTTTATAAATTCAATGAAATCATGCCACGTATGATGCCACTAGTGAAAATAAAGGACAAAGTTCTCTTGCAACCAATAAAAAGAAGATCATGACCAGTTGTTATCGATATCAAACTCTTTAGATTAGTCTTTCCATTAATGTTAGCAAGGGGAAATCCCCTCTCTTTCTTTCTTTCTTCATGGATTTTTTTTTGTTTAATCTTTGGTGGACTTAGCTTGATTGCGAGTTACCTCAATTTTCTTAATCTCACACGTCACAGCATGCACAATTACTTCAATTTTGTATCCTACATTCCAAAAGACGTGATGTGCAAGCATAGGAAAAGTGACCCATCATTATATGCTTTTGACATGATACTAAGTCACAAGGTCATCAAAGGACCAAGAAATGTTCGAGCATTTTCAGATAGCATGATGTCTTTGTTCATTCAGGCCAATAACGAATGTCACGATTCGTTTTCCTAAACTGATGATGTTGCTGTGAACGCATAATTAGATTAGATGGATGTGACATTTTCGTCTCGGGGGAATGTTTAAAAACTTTTGTTTTAGAATATGTGAGTAAGGGGTCAAACAAAAACAAAGGATACAATCTAGTTGAAGTTTTTTTTTTTTTTTGATTGAAAAAAATCATATCAAAAGGATACATGAGAAGTACATAGAGTTCATAGCAAAGAATATTGAAGCACAACAAAGCCCAAAATACTGCAAAACAAAGTCAAATCCAGAAAAGAATGAGTATCAACGAAGCACCAAAGGTTAAGCACATGCTCGTTTTACAATAAACAAATCTATCAAGTAAAATAACTAGTAGTCGATTACTGTATCTCGTATATTCCTCAGTTATGAGCACACGCGGAAAATTCGTAAGATGTTACTAGTTGACGATCTGTGTCTAGGTTCGACTTCCTCTGCACCATCATTGTATAGAGACAATCAAAATGTTGAACAAACACAGATTTGACATTTAGGATAACAAATTTAGTGAGAAGCTCCTACGTTTGAAGGTAGAGGACTTGGATACAAATAGAGTACTGAGGGGTCAAATCTCCGAAAACAAATTTATTAAACTCCTAAGATCTAAATCGAGAGAGGATAGCTCTTATATGCGGAACTAGATTAAGAGAGTTCAACTTCTTATATCTAAAACTAAATTAGGGTTATCTCCATGCAACACTCCTTTCTATACTCTAGTGAGCCGAAAAATAAAAATCCATCCATGGTCACCAGGAACAATTCGATTTTGATGAGAGAATATGCATCAACAGATCATAATATGCCAAAAAAAAAAAAAAATCAATTATTGGTTTTGCCAGTCAATGAGCGATTTTCTAAATGGGTTTCAAGAAGAGTTATGATATACTAATAACACGTCGAAAATTACTTTGGTGGATATTTTAAGCGCATAAAAATTATTTGCTACTGATCAAAAAGCAATTACATTCTTATGAATTTAGTTAGCAAGTTGAATAAAGTTACTCTATATAAATACTTACATGGATACTTTACTGATCAAGCGCACAAATTATTGATTTCCAGTAAATTGAAATTTTACGTTTTCTCATGGAATTTTTACAAGTCACATGAAAAGGAAAATTCTAGTTATTACCAAAAAAAGGGGAAACTAATGAAGATATTTGAAAAGAATATATAGGTATAACTACTCAATTTTTACACTAAAAAGAAGTTATTAACCATGTGGATAAATTTACTAATTCTTGATATGTTGAAAAGTTATTTTTCCTTGCAGGATCGGTACTTATATACTCTTCATCTATGAAAAGTTAATAAACCATCGAGATGATAATAAAATCAGTATGACCAATTACTTGATATATTGATATTTGTTGAAATTTGTACATGATTAATAGCTTCTGCATAACAAAGTTGTTCAGTGCATTTGTAGTTACTAGCAATCTTTTCACTAATATATTTTAAGCCGCCTTGTATTTCATGCGCATGGAAATGTAGAACCACCTAATGCTAAGATAACCAAAATACTTAATTTGTTCATAAATTCAGTGAAATCATGCCACGTGTGATGTCATTAATGCATTCAAAGGACAAAGTGCTCCTACAACCAATGAAAAAGGAGATCATATCTGGTTGCTATCGATATGAAACTCTTCAAATTAGTCTATCCATTTATGTCAGCGAGGGGAAATCCCTTTTCTTTCTTTCTTTCTTTCTTTCTTTCTTTCTTTCTTTCTTTCTTTCTTCATTAAATTTCATCTTTCGATGGACTTAGGGTCGATCGGAAGTTACCTTAGTTTTCTTAACCTCACAATTCACAACATGCACAATTACTTAAACTTCATATCCAACATTCCAAAAGACGTGATGCGCAAGCATAGGCCCATCACTATATGATTTTGACATTGTACTAATTCACAAGTTTGTCAAAAGACCACGAAATTTTTGGGTGTTTTTAGTTAGCATGACGTCTCCATTCATTCAGACCAATCACTTAATATTGAATGTCATGATTCATTTTCTAAAATTGTTGATGTTTTTTTTTTAATGCATAATTAGATTAGATAGATGGGACATATTCGTCTCGGGAAATATTTAAACACTTTTGTTTTAGAACATGTGAGTTAGGGGTCAAACAAAAACAGAGGATACTGTTGCAATCGGCAGCGCAGCGGAAGCGGATCGAAAATTTTGCTATTATATTGGGAGCTATAGAAAAATCGAGAGAAATAAAATGAGGAACAATAAAAGAACATCAGAAATTTACGTGGTTCAGTAAAAATGTCGGAACCTCCGTCCATGGGGAGAGCCAGCAAAATAATCCACTATAAATCGGAGAATTACAGGATTACAATCACTCATGCACTCAAGTATTTCCCGGCCCTACTTTATACATGATACCCATGGTGTTTAACAACTCAATCCAATGGAATTGACTCCGCACAAACCTCTATGAGCTCACGCCTCTCGCTCTCTCTCGAGCTCGTTTCTCTCGCTGCTGCTACGTCCTCAGAAGCTCTCTCTCCTTTTTATCGGTGGCAGGAGGGAAGGAAACAAAACAAAATTGTACTTCAGAAATGTCAACACGGTGCCGATCTTCAAAGCATGCGCCTCCATGCAATTAATGATGGCTTGTGAGCGTATGACCATGCACAAGGAGAATAGCTTCTGCCTTCCCTCTTTCTTTATCAATAAAAAGACAAAAGAAGTCCACAAAAGATGACCAAGAGAGAGAGGGGATTCGGCGCCTACAAGATAGGCTTCAGAAGCAGCAAGTGCTCACCAATTTCTATGGGCATGCATGCACATGGCCATGTGCACGCATTTAATGAGGTTGAAAAATTCGGACGATCAACTCTTCAGAATGATTTCATGCTGACAAATGAGAAGGGTCACAAAAGGATTGTAGCCTTCATTTCCAACGTAAAGCTCATATCTAGGTTGGATCCTTTCTGCTCCTATCACGCGCCATTTCTCATCAAATGCTCCGCGGACGTTCTTTCTCATTTCGGCATGTAAATGTTTTGTACAGATTGTGTATCATACATGGACTCAAACTCGAAACATAATTTAACAGATATAGTCTAATTAAAATTTTTTTTGGTAAAAAAAAAATCATATTCATTACTCAAAAGGAGACATGAAAAGTACATAGAATTCATAGCAAAAAATATTGAAGCACAACAGAGCCCAAAATATTACAAAACAAAGTCAAATCCAGAAAATAATTAGTTTTTACAAAGCAATGGAGGTTAAGCACACACTCCTATAGAAAATGGGTCTATCAAGCATAATAACTAATGGCTGATTACTATATTTCTTATCTTCATTAGTTACGAGCACACGCCAAAAATTCTTTTGGCATTGTCAATTGGTAATGCACGACTATGTTCAACTTCCCCTAGACTATCACCATACAGAAACAATCAACAAAGGTTGAATGAACATAGATTTGACATTTAGAATAACAAATTCTACAAGACGCTCCTACAATTACTATTGAAGCTGAAGGTAGAAGACTTGTACATAGACAGAGTACCAGCACATCGAATCTCCGAAAATAAATTTATCGAACTCTCAGATCTAGATTGGGAGATGATAGCTCCTAAATGTAGAAGTAGATCAAGAAAATTCAACTTCTTAGATCTAAAATTAAATTATGGTATCTCTATGCGACACTCCTTTCTATCCTCCGGTTAGCCAAAAAATGAAAATCCATCTATGGTCATTGGGACCTTCGATTTTAATGAGAGAATATGCATCGACAAATCATAATAGGCCCAAAAAACTAAAATTAATTACTGGTTTTGCCAGTCACAAGCAACTTTCTAAGTGGGCTTCACGAAAAGTTACGATATACTAATAAAATTTTTAAAATTGCTTAAGCACGTAAATTTTTTAGCTACTGATCAAAAAGCACTTACGTTCTTATGAAATTGAGTAAGCGCGTTGAAAAAGTTACTCGGTATAATTTTACATGGAAATTTATAATCCGTGTGATACTTTGCTAATCAAGCGTACAGATTGTTAATTTCCGGTATATTGAAACTTTAGGTTGTCTCTTGGAATTTTACAGGTCACGAGGAAAAGAAAATTCCAGTTATTCCCAAAAAGAGAAGAAACTAATGAAAATATGTGATAAGTATATATTTTTACACTTACAATTTAGTAAAAAGAAGTTATTAACCATGTGGATAAATGTACTAATTCCCTGTATGTTGAAAAGTTATTTTTCCTTTTAGGATCGTTACGTAATTGCTTTTCGAGTATGAAAAGTTAATATAACATTGAGGAAATATTAAAATCACGATAACTAATTACTTGATATGTTGATATTTATTAACATTTATACATGATTAAGAGCTTATGCACAATGAAGGTGTTCGATGCATCTGATGTTAGTAGTAATCTTCACACGACTCTAATTTTAAGTCGCCGATTTCTATCCCTTGTATTTTATGTCCATTTTAACTGTAGGACCACCTATTGCTAATGCAACCAAAATACTTAATTTTTTCATAAATTCAGTGAAATCATGTCATATTTGACGTCACTAGTGAATACAAAGCTCCAGAATTCAGACGAAGTTCTCATGCAAACAACGCAAAGGAGACCATGTCCGGTTGCCGTCGATATCGAGCTCTTTAGATTTGGTCCATCCATTTACGTCCGCGGGGGCAATCACCTTCTCTCTTTATCAACCTCACAAGTCACAACATGCACGACTAATTCAACTCTGCATCCTTACATTCCAAAAGACGTGATGCGCAAGCATTGGAAAAGCGACCCTTCACCATAAGCTTTTGGCACGATACTAATGGAGCCAGCGCATATTTTATTCACAAGGTCGTCACTATGATAAAGGATTGAGAAATTTTCTAGGCGTCTTCAGATGGCATGACGTCTCCAACATCTAGGCGAATCACCGAATATCAAATGGCACGATTCATTTTTCCAACCTGGTGATGTTGCTTTGAATGCATGATCAGGTTAATCAGACGAGGTTCGTCTTGGGGAATTATTAAACACTTTTGTTTTTGAATATGTGATTTTTTTTCGAAAGAAAATCATATTCATTGCTAAAAAGGATATATGAGAAGTACATAAAATTCATAACAAGGAATAATGAAGTACAACAAAGCCCATAATACTACAAACAAAGTCAAATCTAGAAAATAAGAAGCATCAATATGGCATCAGTAGGTTGGGCACATGCTCGTTCTATATAAATGGATTTATCAAGCAAAATAATTAGTAGCCGATCATCGCATTTCGTATATTCGTCAGTCATGAGCACACGTCAAATATTTATTCTCTAGTAAATAGGGTGTTGTCAATTATCAATGCGCACTTCGGCTTCCTTTGCATCATCACCGTATGGAGACAGCCAAAATAGATTGAACAAGCACGGATTTGACATATGGGAGAACAAATTCAGCAAGACTCTTCTGTGATCACTATTGAAGCTGAATGTAGAGAACATATACACAAACTGAGCACTAGGGCATCAAATCCCCAAAAGTAAAACTATTAAATTTTTAGATCTAAATAAAAAAAAATGATAGTTCTTAGATGTGGAATTAGATCAAGAGAGTTCAACTTGTTAGATCCAAAATTCAATCGGGAGAAGAAAACTCCTAGATCTAAGTCGAAAGAAAATATGAGACAAAAACACAAACAAAATCAACAAGAGAGAGGAGGGATGGTGAGACTAGCTCAAACCTAAAGATGACTGATAGAGGAAATCGGGAGAGAAAGAAAGTAGAAAAGTCAACCATTCATTAGATCGGTGCTTTTAAACTCCAATCAAGCTGAGTTAATTTGGCGAAATTTATTGCTCAGATTGCACTCGGAAATCAAGATGTAGAATCAGCCTATGGTACATTAGGATTGATTCTCGAGCCTAGGTTTGAGCCGAAGAGGAAAATAAGTAGTCGTGCCCAGGTCACCCAAAAGGTGCTTCGAGCCCCACCACGAACCGATCATGCTCTGTTCACGACGCGAATGACCCTTGACCGCAATAGCAACGGGTCGGCCACCAAATTTAGAAACGAGCGAGTTAACATCATCGACCACGACCTGTTTACCTAGACAAGACAATCCAAGCCCTAGCCCCGCCAAGCATGCGTTCCCAAGCGAATCTCCATCCGCCGGCAATCGAGACGTCGACTGCGCTTCGAAGCACAAACGACCAGCAATCTCAGCTTTGTTTCACGTGCCATCACACGTGAGACAAGGATAGTGCCACGTGGGTTTCAACGTCAGCTGCGCATCAGCTCCATAGTCACTCGCCAAAGTTAAAAACCATCGAGCAATTAACCTCATACATTGCGGAAAATTTTAATTAGTCTAGTTAATTACTCAATATGTTGATACTTGGGAACATTTATCGATGACTAGCAACTTCTGCATGATGAAATCAAGCGTTATTTGCTATAGTTTGTGATATTTTTAAGCTTGTCTCTTCAATTTCATGCCCATGGAGATGTAAAACCGCCCAAAGCAGCCAAGATACTCAACTTGTTCATTCATTCAGCGAGATCGCATCACAATATTATATAAGCATCAGAACCGAGACGAGTTTTTGAAAGCAAAAATCTCGGCGTGTGCCCATCAATAATGGCTTTTATGATTGACCCTTGATTGTTTTCTGACGTTATAAGAAATCTGGTCTTTTAAAATGAAAGTGTAATTATAATTTTAAGCTATACTCTTTTATTTTTTAGATTTTGTTTTGCTTGTCAGCTCTTTTGAAAATTTCATTGCTCAGTAGCTTTTTATTATTCTTTCTTGTTTGATTATGATAAATTAATGATTTTAAAGAGAGAGAGAGAGAGAGAGGATATTCCAATCGAATCATGAAAATTGCAATTGGCTGGGAAAGTCAAAATTCTAAACGTTTTTTTAATAATTAGGGAGGAATGCCTTTTTTATTTTATTTTTACGAGGATTCGGTAGGAATGCTTGCTTCCCTCTTGATGCGACATTATTTCTAGTGCTTATCAGATGTGACCCTTCATCTCGATTTTTGCATTTAATTACTTTTTTTTTTTTGGGTGTTTAGAAGGGAGAAAGTCCCTTCTTTATTTTTTTACATGATCGAATTTTATCGTTTAGTTGACTTAGCATGAGACCTGTTAGGTTTTTCAACCTTGCAAGTCAAGACACGCACCAAGAAAATAGCGGTACATTGAATGCATGATTATATTAAATCAAATGGATGAGGTTATAGTTACTTCCCAAAACATTTAATCACTTTCTTTTAGAATACGAAGGTACAATCAACCTAAGTTAATTTGACGAAATCTATTGCCCAAAATTGCACTTAGGAATCAAGATGTGACATTTGCCTAAGATACATTTGATTCTCAAGCTTAAGCCTAAGCCCAGCTTTTTAAGTACTCTAGATGCTCAAACTTGCCCTAGCTTTAAACTCTCGTGCATGTTAAATCATCTTCATTTTTCTTATGAATATGGTCATATATCTTTCTATTAATCACAATAATTGGCTGTGAATTTTACTTATAAATTGAAAATTTCAAGCAAATCTATACCCTGGTGCAAAGCTTCCCCCTTATTTTTTGTATTTAAGACTAAGCACAAACGAAAAAGCAAACACATGATCCGATGTTGCTTCAACCTCCATTTTGTGGTTTTGCTATAAAAAAAAAAAAAAAAAAAAAACCCGATGTATAATGATTTTGGCACGTCTATTATTTCTCCAAATTTTCCCTTCAAAAGTAATGATATTTGCAACTAACAAAAAGATGATAGTTAGGCTAATATTAACCCTACTGATTATGCAGATTGCTCTTCCTTTGAGCCACTTACACGTGGCAAAAACTTAGACTCAACCTGTTCATGAGATTCAGAAGATGTTTTGGGCTTCCAAGTAGCTAGATCTCCAAGCTTGTGCTTCTGAATTATAAAAAAGAGAAAATAGTCGCTTCATAAAATGATATTAGGTAGGAATGCCTTTTTTTTTCTTTTTCTTTTTTTCTGACGAAGATTAAGTAGGAATGCTTTCTTCCCTCTTAATGCGATATTATTTCTAGTGCTTATAAGATGTGACCTTTGATCTCGATTTTTGTGTTTAATTACTTTTTTTTGGGTGTTTAGAAGGGAGAAAGTCTCTTCTTTAGTTTTTTACATGATCGAATCTTATCGTTTAGTTGACTTAGGATGGGACCAATTAGGTTTCAACCTTGCAAGTCAAGACACGTGCGGAGAAAATAGTGGTACATTGAATGCATGATTATATTAAATCAAATGGATGAGGTCATAGGTACTTCCCAAAACATTTAATCACTTTTTTTTAGAATATGAAGGTGCAATCAACCTAAGTTAATTAGACGAAATCTATTGCCCAAAATTGCACTTAGGAATCAAGATGTGACATTAGCCTATGATACATTTGATTCTCAAGCTTAAGCCTAAGCCCAGCTTTTTAAGTACTCTTCATGCTCAAACTTGCCCTAGCTTTAAACTCTCGTGCATGTTAAATCATCTTCAATTTTCTTATGAATATGGTCATATATCTTTCTATTAATCACAATAATTGGCTGCGAATTTTATTTATAAATTGAAAAATTTCAATGAAATCTATACCCTTGTGCAAAGCTTTCCCCTTATTTTTTGTATTTAAGACTAAGCACAAACGAAAAAGCAAAACACATGATCCGATGTTGCTTCAACCTCCATTTTGTGGTTTTGCTCCAAAAAAAAAAAAAAAAAAAAAAAAGCCCGATGTATAATGATTGTGGCGCGTCTATTATTTCTCTAAATTTTTGCCTTCAAAAGTAATGATATTTGCAACCAACAGAAAGATGATAGCTAGGCTAATATTAACCCTACTGATTAGCAGGTTGCTCTGCCTTTGAGCCACTTACACAGGGCAAAAATTTAGATGTCTTATGGGCTTCCAAGTAGCTAGATCTCCAAGCTCGTGCTTCTGAATTATAAAAAAGAGAAAATAGTCGCTTCATAAAATGATGTTATTATACCTAATTTTTTTTTTGGACATAATGTTATTATACCTAATTAGTTTAATAAGTTATTTGACCTCTCTCTCTCTCTCTCTCTCTCTCTCTCTCTCTCTCCAAATTTTCCCTTGTAAAGTAACACATTTATCGGTAATCCTTGGAAACATACAAAGCTAATACCTTTTATCACCACCTGATATTTTTGTGCTCAACGTGTGCTTGGATTAATTGTCTAATGGGTCACAATAATCAAGTATTGAATGCATTGTTATTAACTTGATTTTAATACTTGAGCCACTTAAACCAATTAAGCTGCTTAAATTAGGGCTAATGAGCTTTCGCGAGCAATTTGATTCAAGTAATGTCAATTCCAAAATTTGATTTTCTTATGAACTTCACAAGAAGTGAATCGCTGCAACTTGGTGACGAAGTTGTTCCAGAGTGGTGAACGAGCCAAGGTCGATTTGTTTGGCAAACATTGTGTCTCTTCTCCATGAGATGTACATAAAGTCGTCGCTGGCTAATACAAAACTGGAGAATCTCCAAGCTCTGATTTCGGCGTCAAATGTTTAGTAGAGTTAAAAGTGGAGAAACATCAAGTTAGTGCGAAATTAAATATATGAGCAGGGTCAAGATACAAGAAAAATCGCGCGTGAAAAGAGAGCAGGTATTTCTAGAATTCTCTCTCTTCCCTCTTGTGTCTATATATTACGACGCCTCCGGTCTCTTCCCTTCGTTCCTCGTACTATACTGCGAATCAAAGCAAGCTCTGAGAGAGAGAGAGAGAGAGAGAGAATGCAATCGCCTGATGAAACTGAAGCAACCTTAAGAGGCCAAGCACACATATGGAAGCTCATGTATGCATACGCTGACTCGATGGTGCTGAAATGCGCGGTCGAGCTCCGAGTACCCGACATCATCCATTCTTACGGCGGCGGGCTCGTCACTCTAGCCCAAATAGCCTCCCGCATTCCCTCCCCATCCCCCGGAACCGCCTACTTGGCACGCATCATGAGACTCCTTGTCCGTAAGAACATCTTCTCCGCTAATCGTTGCCAACCTGACGGCGGCCATGAGAGTCACGAGACACTCTACAGCCTCACCCCATCGTCGAGATGGCTCCTCCAGGGGCCCGGGTCTGAGCTCAGCCTCGCGCCCTTGGTGTTGATGGAAAACCACCCATGGCTGATGTCCCCATGGCATTGCTTTGGCGACTGCATCAAGACCGGCGGCATCGCATTTGAGATGGCTCACGGCCGCAAGATTTGGGACTTCGCATCGGAGAATCCCGAGTTCAACCGCTTGTTCAACGATGGGATGGCGTGTGTGAGCGGGGTCATGGTTAGGGGCATCGTGGAAGTGTATAAGGACGGCTTCGAGAGCGTTGGATCTTTGGTCGATGTCGGAGGGGGGGTCGGAAAGACCCTGGCCGAGATCATCAAGTCATTTTCACACATTCAGGGGATTAATTTTGATCTACCTCATGTCGTTGCGACAGCACCAACGCACGACGGAGTCACTCACGTTGGAGGAAACATGTTTGAGACTATACCGCATGCTGATGCAGTTTTCATGAAAGTAAGTTTCATTGCCAAATACCTTATGCATATTAATTAATTTGTGAATTTTGCATTTTTCCTATGGCACATGATCAATTTTTTTTCCTGTCCTTTTAGTGTGTCAAAAGGGTGGGAATCCATGAAGTGCGATGACAATTCTGTCTGAGTAATGCCATAGTCAAGGGAAAAATTATTCATAGTCTATAAATTATATGGGGGTCAAGCGCAAGCCTATCTAGATTCTTGATCATATAAGTCTTATTATAAACTCGCGTAACTAATGATTTAAATTATATTGATCCACATGATTTATAAGCCACACAATGACTTTCCGGTTAATGTGTATTTTTTTCATTTTAAAATGTGCATCTTTTCATTTTGTAATTCGTGTTCGCCTAACTCGGTAGAAAGAGTTTAGTTGGCTGTAACTACTTGTTTCTCTATCTCATACCTCAAGATCTACCTTTTCTGCCATCTTACAGGCGTTCTAAATTGATGTGCTGATGTATTGATTTTTCCTTTATATCTTTATTTATGCGAATCAAGTTTATAGGGAAACAGTTCCACGTGACTCTATTTGTTCAATAAAGTAAACACACACACCGTATGTATAGTGACATCTAGAAGTCCTGGCCATGTTCTTAATTATATGGGACAAATATATCGGATTTCACATTAATCTTGTATCTAGTTTGTTACACTAGTAAATAAGTTTTGTGTAACCTCAAACTAGCACTATGTATAAGCCATACAAGTGGTAGGGACCAAGCACCTTGTTTTTGGATAAAAAGGCTTTATTTTTCTCTATATTTAATTGGCGAAAATTTCCTCTGATTAGTCTTTTAATTTGTGGGATTTCAAAAGTTTGTATATAACTCACACATAAACTCAGCGGCTTTATTTTTTTCTATCCCTAATTGAAAGATAGTTCCTTGAGTTGGAGCTCTAAATAGTTGGTTACAAATATGGATATCACACAACATATATTATATACACAATGCAAAAACACAAACTTATCCAAATATTAGTGTGGGGATGTCTTTTTTTTAGGGGTGTGCTTCGTTTCCAATTCAATTGGGGAATTGGATCAAATTGGTTGATTCCTGCCGGTCCAATTGATTTGGAACTGGGAATAATCGATTTGACTCCTAGTTCTTCCACGAACTAGTGCTATCCAGCCCATAGTATAAGTTTTTTGATTTTTTTTTATTCGGGAAGGGAAAAAGCATATATTATTTATGAAAGTTATTTCTTCTTTTTAGTAACGACTTACATGTGATTAGTAATTTCATACTGCACTAGAGTAACTTTTAATATATTTAGATACTCTTTAGAAAGAAAATAAAACATTTTAACAAAATAAATAACACCACTAATTCTTGAGACAACCTTGAACTAGTTGGTTTGGTCTAGGATGTTGTCCATCCTAGAACCGGACCAATCAATCACCCTTACTTTCTTTAATCCAACTATCAAAATATTGGTTGAAGAATACATATTCCAATAGAAATGGAGGGAAACATGTTTATATATATTAAAAAAAAAAACCTCAAAATGTGAAAGACCTTACCATAGGCCCTTGAAATCGGCCCACGTCTTCTTTCCCGTCTCCTCGCTCTCTCCCACTCTTCTTCGCAGAGCATCAGCGAGTCGCTCACCATTGAACCGTCACGTCACCGATAACCCTCCTCTTCAGCCACCTCAATCAACATCCTCTCTCTCTCTCTCTCTCTCTCTCTCTCTCTCTCTCTCTCTCTCTCCCTCGTCACCACCTCAGGCCACCATTGATCTAACGTCTATATGTTACAAGCCTATCACCCGTGCCTTAATGAGACCTCAGGTCTAAGATCACCAAGATCACAATGAGGTCACCGTCTCGGAGTTAAAGAGAGGGAAAGTGAGAGACAGTGTGCATCTTGGGCAAGAGAGGGGTAGTTATATGGGCGGCGCAAAAACATCTCAGGCCTTAGGGCATTAATGACAATTTCAGTGGGTTTTCGCTAAGTTGCCTTCTGTGTAGAGCAAGCGAGAGAATGGATATATATATATATATATATATATATTTTTTTCCTTTCTTTGAAAACATTGGGTTACATTTTAGCCAATTATGTCAACTGTTCATAAGCACAGAGATTACACAATGAACACACTAATGAAGTACTGTAAAAAGAAACCATGATTCTTGACTCCAGTAATTCTCTGTCTTTTGTTTTACAGGGGATAATGCATGATTGGGGTGACAAATATTGCATTAAGATTTTAAAGAATTGCAGAAAAGCAATTCCAGAAAAGAATGGCAAGGTGATCATAGCTGATGTTGTGCTGAAACCAGAGGGCAATGGCATGTTCGATGAGACCGGACTAGTGTTGGATCTAGTCATGATGGCGCATTGCTCGGGCGGTAAGGAGAGGGACGAACTCGAATGGAAGAAGATCTTGGAGGAGGGAGGGTTTCCTCGTTTCAACATCATCAAAACCCCTTCCTTGTTATCCATCATTGAAGCCTATCCTCTGTGATTTGGTCACGCTATAATTATGTAAGAAAAATAAATGCAAGTCCTATGCTCTTTCAATGAAAGACTTCAGTAGTTAAGATAGTTGGATTCACTGAGGTATCTCGAGCTAAGACCAAATTTACTGTTTCCTATCTATGAATAATTCAGTTACTATGTTTTGGGTTACTAATCAATGTGGTTTGTAATAATTTATAGAGGGTTATTCTCATATTGAATCGCATGCTTTCTAGCTTTTCCTGTACATAGATGTTGCAACCTTCCTCCAAAGCCCTTACGCATGGGCAAGCGGAGGCTAATGGCTTGTTAAGTATTAGGTTTAACGCAGGCTTTTCCAAGGCCACCAATTCACGAGTTATGGTCAAACTACCAATCAATTCGTGATAGGTCGATTGAAAAACCTAAGTAAAATATTGAGAAAAATATTTTAGAAATTATAATTGAGAACTTAATTACACTGGTTAATAAACTTAATACCCTTTCAATATTTAATCTTGTTTAACCCTTAACTTTGATTCTTTTTGCATTTTCAAGTTTTTTCTAGGCATTTGTGGAAAATGAAAATCATTTTTTGGGCTTTTACTATTTTTGGAAAATGTAAATTATTTTTGGATTTTTCTGATTTTTTCAATATTAAAAAAAACAAGGTTATATTATATTATTAAAAAAAAGTCGGACCGACTCGGGTCGGAAATGATCAGGGTTGCCAAACCCACGGCCGGACTGGGCCTAATACGCCAGCCCAGTTCGGTCCCCTCCCAAAATGAAGCCCATCCGAGAAGGAATAAAAAAGACTGCCAACCCAAATCTTTTGTCTCTTCTAAAGCCCACTACGGCTGAGCTCTCTTTGAGCACAAAGTCAAACCAAAACCCAGATCTTCTTGAGCCCAACAGACCTCTATCAACACTCAAGCCCACTCTAGCCAATCCCACGTCTTCCCCCTCACGGCTTCGCAGAAGCATTTCCTTGCCCGAACGCGCGCCTCCTTTCCCAAGGACCAAGAACAATGGCTGATGCAAACAGGAAGAAGGACCCAAGTTTTAATTAGAGTAGTTCGGGCACAATACAAGCCACGTCAAGCCACTGCACGGTTGTTACATGTGGCCACGACCACCACCGTCCCTCGTCTTCGCCAACTGGGAGCGCCCACACGCAGAAACATGTTGCACGCCGAAAGAAACCACGACACGAGGGCATTCAAAGCAAAGGACAGCGGTGGAAATCTACCGAAACACATTTCACAAATCACGAACACTAAAGGCGGACGGGGGACTAAGAATAAACGCGTACACTTCAGGAAGACATTTTGTCGAACACGCAGAGGGCGTCATCGAACTTGTCCAAGACACGAACTTAGACCAAAATCTGCAAGTAATGAACGAGTGAGGTTCAAGCGCGGCACAGGGACAACTCATTTATACTCAGTATAAACAAAAAGACAGTGAGTTTCGGGCACGATGAAGACCATGAATAGGCGTCTAGTTTAGGTAATTTATCGAACACTAAGTGTAGGCAAACTGAGGGGTGAGAAACGGCGACAACCGAGCCCAAGCTCGAGCCAGGATTCCGAATGTTGACACCTAAATTTTGGCGACCCGTTTATTCATTAAAAAATTAGGGATTAATTTTAACCCCTAAAAAAATATTAGTTAATTAATTAATTGCATAGCATATAGATTTAGGTGCATTTGCATTTTTTGCATTTATTGGACCAGTGACGGATGGGTTTGAATTAGTGGTTCTGAGCTTTAAATTAACAGGCTGGACTAAGCCCACAAAGAGAGCAAATTGGCCAAAGCCTGTTTTTTTTATGATCGGAAATTATCTTACGAAAATAATAATTTAAAATTTTCCGAGATATGATGGAATTCTTCGGATAGAGCAAGTGAAAAAATGAATATTGCGTTCGGCAAAACAAATATTACATTTAGAAAAAGAATCTTTGTAAATACCGATTTGGAAAGATTAAAAACCTTAATTCGCAGCCTATAAATAAGTAAAAACATATAAGCTGCGTTTGGTAGTCCAAATTTGAGTATGGATAGGATAATTTGTTATCCTATCCGATGTTTGGGAATGTCCACCGGATCGGACAAAACCAGATATATCCGGATAAAATGCCGGATAAAAAATCCGGGGGAGGGGGTGGGATAAGCCCGGATTGGATAAATTTTTTTTTAAGGAAAAAAAGAACTTAACAAAAAGATAAGATATCATAAGCATCTACGTCAAATGGATGCCTCCGCCTCTCCAATTCATTTGTCAGCCCTCTTCTTCCACTTCTTCTCCCATCTTCGCTTCTCGTACGCTAGCAATTGGGTGCCCCTTCCTTTGGATCATGGACTTGCTGAATCTGATGACCAAGTACGTTGGACGTCTCAAAGGAAGAGGGGAAGATGGTGATGGTGATGAAGCAGTTGTAAATCTTTGGTATCGTTGACAATTTGGGATCTCGATCGATTTGAGGCAATGCAAAGACTACTTCGGTGGTCGCCTAAAATTCCCCCACCCCCCTCTCTGTCGTAGTCTAAGATTTACCGATTTGCATTGCCGTTGCACGGCGATGTTGGTGCTCGCCGTTTTCAATGGTGGCCACTGCAGAGGTGGCCACAATTCCTAGATCTAGGGCTTTTCCATGGCCTTTGATTAATTGAATTTTCTATTTTTTAATTTTATAATTTAATTGAATATCATATTTATTCTTTAATCTTATCTTGAAGTGCGCCAAACACTGATAGATTAGATATGCCCACGCCAGTTAAGACATTTGGCCACGTTTTTTTTTTTTTTTTTTTGGTCGAATAAGACATTCGGCCACGTTGAGGGGGAAAATTTCCGAGAGAAAAACGTGAGAGAGGGGCTTTTCTCTCGATTTTCGAGGTCAGATTTCAAGAGAAAAAGAGAAGAAATTTCTTTCTTCGTTTCTAGGGTTTTCGAGGGGCTTTTGTTCGTTTTTCTAGGTCAACCATTCAATAAAAAAGAAGAGCAGGAGTTTTTTCCATCCGGCTAACAGAAGCAGAAGAGAGGGAAGCGATGTGAGGGAGACGTGAGAGGTGTGGCAGAGAAAAAAAAAAGAGAAAAAAGGAAAAAAAGGTCTTCTTCCTCAGCAGCTCTTCGACGAAGCGCTGCCTGTTTTTCTCGCTCGCAACGCTCCGCCGGTCACCCCCCCGCGCCGGCTGCGCCGGGCGGCACCGCCGCTCGTCGCTTTGCCCGTAACGCTCGCCGAGTCGCCCCGCGCTGCCGCTCCTCCATCGCTGCCCTGATCTCGCAGACCCCGCCTCTGCCCAGATTTGCCGTGCCGAATCGCTTCGGTCTCTGTAGCTTCTCCTCCCCGACGCTGATTCCGGTCCGCTTGTCGCCGGTCAAAGAGCCACCGCCCCTGCCGAGCCGCTCCATCCTCTGCTGCAGTGCCTCTGTCTCCTTCGCTGCGACCCAGCGTCGTCCGCTCGTAGCTAGTCTCGCCGCCCCCGCCGGTCGTCGTCCGTGAAGCCCGATGCCGGAGCCGCTCCTGCCCTGCTCCGCCAATTATCTACGACTACCCAGCGCAGATCTCGCCTTCGTCGAGTCCCTCGTTGCGCCATCGAGACTCCGGTAACCTGAAGCGTCTTTGTTGGCACCCGTATGACGTTGCTACTACTCTGCCCTGCACGCCGGTGCTCTGTCCCTGCCACCGCTTCGCCCCACCGGATGCCAAGCCGATGCCCCTACAGTGCCCCTGTTCACGAAGCCACCGCCGATTCGCCTCCGCCATCGCCCCTGCACGCGCTCGAGCTCCCTTTCGCCCCTCAACAACTGCGTCTCTGCAACCTGACGCCATCCCTGCAACAACTCACTCCTGCCAGTGCCCGACGCCAATACCGAACGGAACGTCGGCCTGCACCGTGCCGCGCCGAGCTTCCCCGAGCGACGGCCCTGCAGCCCCTGCGACGCTGGTCTCCCCTGTTTCGCTACTGGTCTACTCTTCGCCGGACCTCGCCGGAGCTCCGCACGACCGAGACCCGCCGCTTTTGGTGACCCGAGCACAAGCCTTGCTTGGAAGGAAAAAAAGAAAAAAACAACATTAGGTAGTTTTTTATTATTATTTATTATTGTTATTTCTTTTATAGTTTTATTTTTTTAGTAGAATTATTCAGTAACATATGATTGAAATTTCGACATGAAATTGCCTCTGAAATTTGAGATTGATAGTCCGATTTTCGCGCCCAAAATCCGACTCGCAATCGCAATCACTGAAAAAAATCACCAACTCGATCTCACGTTCGAGATTTGATTCGCGATTTATGTAAAATTAGCCAACCCGATCTCATATGGTTTGTTAATTTGGATATCAATCTTGCATTTGTTGTCGTGTCGTTAAATTAATTTTGTTTTCGTAAAAAAAATCAAAAAAATGTATGTTAGAATTAGGTTTATTTCATGTTTTAGGGTTTGCATATTTAGAATAGGAATTTTATTTGAATTTAAAAAATCAAAAAATCAAAAATCAAATCAATCAATTTAAGTTGCTAGATTTTTAATTTGGATTGCATGTTTAATTATTTAACAATTATTAATTTTGATTTTTTTTTTTTTTGTCTTTGGAGGTAGGGGTGTGCTGAGGCAAGGCCAACCGGTTCCGGATCGGCCACCCGGAAAACAAGGTCGGGAACCGGTTCCACGGTGAAACGAGTCCGAGAACCGGTTCGGTTGAAACCGGTCTTGGAACCGGTTTCGAGGGAATACCCACCCGGGAACCGGATCGACCGGACCGGTTCGGGAACTGGTTTGAGAACCGATTTTTAAGGCAAAACCCTAATTCGTTTCTTTTTATCTTTACTCTCAACTACTCAAGCTCTCACGGTCTCACCTCTGCCGATCTATCCATCCGAGCGCTACGCCCACCGTCGCCTTCCTCCCGCGACACCGGCTTCGTCAACATCACCGACTTCCAAGGCAGCAAGGTGGGCTTCGACGCCGTCGCCCCCGGGTCCAAGCTTGACTCGTCGTACACTGGCTTCATCTCCGTCCTCCAGATCAGTGCCGGCTTGCAATTTCCTTGCGAGTTTTGGTTTTCAAACGAGGAGTGCTTGGCGTTGGCATGGCTTAAGCGCGTCTCTTTCCTCCTCCTTCCGTCCAACACTTCGCATTTTCCCTTCATCGACGGCCCGAAGTCTCCTTCCCTTCCCTTCCCTTCTTCTTGACTCGTACTTCTCTCTCTCTGTGTTTGGACTCTTGCAGATTCTTGGGATTGTCTCTGGGTGGCTTTGTTCTGAGTTCTTGATTCCATCTTGCAGCATCTCCAGGTACTTGGTCGATAGGCCGATTGGTTTTTGAATCATACCCGTTTTTTTTGTCGGGCGTCTGCCACTTCCAAATTCAAGATCTTCAGTGTTTTAATCTGACCGGCGAAGAAGTCTTCATGCTGATTTTCTGTAATTCAAGATCTTGCTGAATCCTTGTTTGTGAATCCTACCTCCAACCCAATTGCTGGCAGCGTCGTTTCTGATTTGCATTTGTACCCGTTTTCTTTTCCTGGTCCCGGCCATCCTCGCTGCCCCTCACCGGCGACAGAGCCTACAGGTACGAAGTCGAGCCCCCTCTTTAGGTCGTTGGTATCTGTTCCTTGCCTAACGGGACGGCGATTCATGCCGCGGGCTTCTTACTTAGTGAATTTTGCTGGCGTTCTCGTGGGTTGACCTAGTTTTGCTGGATGTAGAATGATAAATCTGGATTAGGAGATGGTGAAAACAGGGATTATATGGTTCTAAAAGTGAATCGTTGATTCATATTCTTGTATAAACTCCTTGATGGAAATGCATATCACGTGTTTGATGAAATGCTGGAACCAGATCCGGATGTGTTTCTAGTAGATCATTGAGCCGAAAGTCGTAATGCATCAACTCAACTTATTCTTGACTTATGAAATCTCACTGTGGCCGGTTGAGTTGGAATACGATGCTCATTTGTTACTGAATTGGCGTTATGATTCTCATGTTGGAAATTGCGTCTTGATTTCTCTGGTTTGAGTTGAGTCTCCTATACGAACGGAGTTCAGTGTTGGAATCGTTGCTTGTATGCTCAGATTTCTCTATTATATCTCATTTTCCCCTGTCCATATCACTCTGATGTGTCATTGCTGTGTATGAGGTGTGGCCAGTGATCGAGTGAGAGCTTGCCTCTCGAAATAGAAGCTCACTGACAGTGGTTGACAAGGCCACAATCATTAACTATGGACTCTCTGCATTTAGTTGTTTTCATTACTTGTGTTTCTTCTTTTCTGTCCACCATTCACATCTTTGTTATTGAGCTGTTTCAAGGTCCTGTGAGAATGGTGAAAACAGAAAAATTTTGCAAAACAGGTTCCAATATAAATAGGGTTAACCCTGTTCCCGGACCGGAAAAACAGGGTGGGTCGGGAACAGGGTCCAGGTCTAGACCCTACCCGATCACCCCTAGCTGGAGGAACCGCCTCAGCCGGTAGCCGAAGCATAAACCCCCAAGTGCTACGTAAGCGGGAGGACCCACCACCCCCAGTAGCACACTTAAGTCACCAAGTGACTCCCCTAGAGCCCCCAACGGGGGTTTCGAACTCCTCACCTTCCTCGCAAAGGTTCATTGAAGCCTACCCAACGGAGCCACCACGGCCGGTGGTTATTAATTTCGAAATTAATAAAACAAAAACACAAAAAAAAAAAATCATCATGCATATGTCATGTAGAATTAGGGCATTCTTTGTACGTCATTGTATATTGAATAAAATTGCATGTCTCATTTTAAGTTTAAATTGATTTTTAGATAAATTGAATCTTAGGTTAGAGATTGCTAAGTTTAGATAATATCTTAGTTTAAATTAGGGTTTAGCCTAACCTAATCCTTAATATAAGTTGGATAGAATCTTAATTTAGCTAGATAATTTTTGCAATTTTCTAATTTCGAAATTTCATGGAAAATACAAAAAAAAAAATTGTCTTAGAATAAATTAATTCCATTCTTTAGTATAGATTGCATTTTATTTATGTCATGTAGTTTAAGTCATATTGCCATGTCATATTATTTCATGTTAGATTAGTAGCATGCATTCCCGATTCTCATTAATTAAGTGAAAACAAAAATTGCGTGTTAATTTGGAATCATATCTAGGGTTGTTGATGTGAATTCTGATCTAACAACGCAAATGCTTTCGTTGCTACGAGGTAAGTTTTGTAATTTATTCACTGCTTTATCTAGGTGTTAAATTGGTGGTTTGCGCAGCCGCATACATGTTAGGTAGATAAATTAAAATCAATTCAAGCTGCTTGCTAAACATTTTTTTCAAAATAAAAGAGAAAGGTACCGAAAGGGCGTTAGAGAAATCTAGCGTAACCAAGTCCCCGAACTCATAAATCTCTGGTTACTCCCGTTACTTTACATAGGTATCTAATCGACCTACCGTAAACTGATTAGTGGCGACTCCTAGATAAAATCCATTTGCATGTTAAGAAATTTGAACCTAAGTCGCGAATTGGTATGGGTTTGTGAGCCAGCTTAACAATCCATTTAAGTCACACCGAAAATTTGGTCACGCAGACAATCATAAATAGAAACTTGAATGTTAAATCATGTTTAGCCATTCGAGCAAATTGCTCAAGAGATGCTGGTCAAGGTATTGTCTTTCGGTGAAGCCGAGATTAGGTGAGCAAACCTTTTTACCAACAGATTATTACTACATTTTGCCCATAATGTCAATTTCGGTAGAAACTTGAATGTTAAATCATGTTTAGCCATTCGAGCAAATTGCTCAAGAGATGCTGGTCAAGGTATTGTCTTTCGGTGAAGCCGAGATTAGGTGAGCAAACCTTTTTACCAACAGATTATTAACAGGTAATTAAGTGGATTGATGATCATAGGAATAAGGAACCAAAGTAAGAAAAGTATTCTCTTATCTTCCCTTCATTTCTTTTCTAAATCTATCTTATGAACATTAAGAGAACAATCATCGTTCGTCTTGTAACTAGACATAGCCTAGGAAAGATGTGAATGCATTGAACTAATGCCTAGGAAAGATGTGAATGCATTGAACTAATACCATTGTCTGCTCACATCGGGAAGAGAGAACTTTGAACAAGCCCCACAAGCTAAGTTTAAGGGACAAGTACAACTTGATGTCACGTATTTGCACATTTGCGCGTTCCAAGCATTCATTCTCTTTCATAATCGAGTACCATTACATTTCTCCTATAATGTCAGTTTCGATAGAAACTTGAATGTTAAATCATGTTTAGCCATTCGATCAAATTGCTCAAGAGATGCTGGTCAAGGTATTGTCTTTTGGTGAAGCCGAGATTAGATGAGCAAACCTTTTTGCCAACAGAAGATTAACAGCTAATTAAGTGGATTGATGATCATAGGAATAATGAACCAAAGTAAGAAAAGTATTCTCTTATCTTCCTTTGGTTTCATTTTTTGAAGTTTCTTTACTATTTCCTTTTTCCTCTCAACTTATGCTGACGGCAGATTCCAAGATATTCTTTTGGTTGAATTAAATTATGCTTTCTAGAGGGAGGAGTCCCTCACTATATCCCAATGAAAAATCACATTTTCTCGATAAATCTACTCCAATGCAATAGAAAATAAACATGAAAGTGACTATAAAGGAAATACAAGATTTTAATGGATTATCTAATTAAAAACTACATTTTATCATGCGAATTTTGATATTACTTAAATCAAGATTTCTTTCTTCTTCTTTTTTTGGTGAATTTTTCCCGTTTTGAATTTTATCAAGAATATTGCTTCAAAATGAGAGCTGTCATGTAAATTTAAAAACATTTAATTGTGAATTTATTAGAAAGGCAAAAGTTTGTAGAGCAAAAATACCATGCTCTTAACTCCGGCAAGACTGAAGGAAGAAAAATGATATTTTGGGAAGATGGGACAGAATTAAGTTGGTTGAGAGTTGAGACTGACCAATCGATTTGTGCAATTGATTCACGTGAATTTCGCCATATCTAAGAAACATCGACCCCATTGTTTGCGAGATCATTGAGGATGAGGAGTATTGATTTGAAAAAAATTCCTTTATTTTTCTGGGTTTATTATTATTCCTAGTTCAGATCATTTTTTCTCAATTCGTTGATCACTAATTTAAGGTGAAAGTTCCTTTCTACGGTTGTTGTGACATTATTCGAGGTGAGTCTATGACATTCTTTGGATTGATCAAAAGACTAGTGAGTAGACTTGTTTTATTAATGATGGAATGAACAAAATTAATCATGGTGTAGAAATAAAATTGAATGGGTCTCACTAATTTTGGACACAATGGTTAACATAGTCTATTTTACTAGGACTCCGCAACAACTTCTCGAGCCGATCTCTAATTGATTGTGGATCATTAATCAATGACATCGGCCGACATGAGTCGTATCGGGTGTTCGGTTGATGTAAAGACTCGACCCTTTACATAAGTTAGAGTGCTCTCTCTCCTCTTGCATTCTTACTACATAAGGGGGTAAGAGATCAAAAAAGACTCCCGTAGTCCGAAATGGCCCACGCTATAAGCATGGATGATAGTGAAACGAGGGCGACGCAAAACAAAAGGCTTGAAGCTTTGAAGGTGAGATACTACCCGGCTCCAAATACCCGACAAGCACCCAGAGATGATGATAAAATTATGGATCGTGACTTATATGAAGCCACGAAAGAAGGAGATGTCGAGAAATTCATTGATGCATTAGAAAAGGCGGTTGAGTTGAGGAAGGTAGTTTTGTTGCTAATCTTCGACCAAGTCACTCCCTCCGGGAATTCATTGCTTCATGTAGCAGCAAGCTCTGGGAAAGATGATGTCATGGAGCTCATTCTCATTCATTTTCCTAGCACCGTGACCCGGAGAAACTCCTCGGAGGATACTCCGCTCCATGTTGCGGTTCAAGATAAAAGGCTCAACGCAACAAAAAAGCTAATTCTTTTGGGAACAAACTCAGAAAATATATATTGGAAGAACAAGGATAGTAAATCTCCATTGTACCTGGCAATCGAAAAGTGTGAGCCTAGAGAAGGGGTGGGCTGGGAGATTCTTCAGCTTCTCTTGGAAGAATATGCTCGAGATGAAGCTTACGCAGTCAAGATACAGGGCAAGTCACCAGTTTTGGCCGCAATCATGGAGCCGCGACGAGGTAATCGATACTTTTACGTGTAGTTCTAGTCCATAAATGCATATACGTAAGTAAACTGCACTGCTTTTTGCTCTTTTTCAAAGTCCATGTTCGTCCAAATTGGAGAAAAGCTTGATAATGGCATTCGGTCAAAAAGCATATAACTCTGCAGGAGCTAACAGAAATAATTATTTAATGAGTTAATTGCACCCAACCTAAAAAGTGCGATGACCTATAATGTCAGATATATTGGAAAAAATTATAGACCAGCTTCCGAAGTTAATCCGCTTGCGCGATGAAAACGGGGGGACACCACTGCACGCTGCAGCATCGGTTGGAAATCATATGGCAGTGAGGCTCCTGCTGGAGAAATGCCCTTATCTTGCCCTTCAAACGGACGAAAGCGGCTACTACCCGATTCACATCGCTTGCGAACGCTTGAGGAGGGCATTCACACTGTTACTATTTGACACGTGGCCTGACCCGGCAGAGATCAAAAACAGAAAGGGTCAGAATATTCTTCACGTTGCAGCCAAGGCCGGGAACGACTTCGCGGTCTATTGTATACTCTGGAAATACAGGCAGCCCGATATCATCGAGAAGCTGGTGAGTGCGAAAGCCCGATATCATCGGGAAGCTGGTGAGTGCGAAAGATGACGATGGAAACACACCCCTCCATTTGGCATCGATGCACAACCATTGCGAAGTTATGCGCATTTTGACGAAGGACAAAAGAATGGACTTGTCGCTTCGGAACAATGATGGGTTGACCGCCCTGGATGTGGCCATGGAATCCAGAAGCTTGTCGACGGAAAATCCAGCGGTAGTGTAATTTTGGTTGCAGGCTATGTTTACTCTTAACTGAATCGAATGTGCTCGGAATGATGACTAATTCTCTGATTTGACACTTGCAGTTAGTAGGACGTGCAATTTTGATTGTCGCTGGTGTGCCGTTAAGCAAAGGTCGAGACGTTTTGTCGCCAAGAGAACAAGATTCTGAAGCGAGCAAATAATCTCCCGCCGAATGGATCAAGGACCAGGTCAATACTTTATTGCTAGTGGCCACGCTTGTGGCCTCTGTCACGTTCACTACGGGCTTAACCTTGCCCGGTGGATATAATGCTTCTGGTGATCCGCACCCGGGAACGGCGACCATGCTACACCATAGAATGTTTCGGGCTTTCGTAATTGCTAACATGTTGGCCATGTACAGCTCCATTCTTGCAGTCGTAGTCCTCCTCTAGGGTCTCAATAGAGATTTCTGCGTTGCAAAACTAGCTTACCACTTAGCAGGGCCATTATTGTTGATGGCTCTCACCGGCATGTCAGTGGCTTTTTTTGCAGCCATAACTGTAGCAGTGAGCAAACTTACTTAGCTAGGGAGCCTTGTTATGTCCGTTGGAGTCCTTTACCTCGCGATGGTCGTGGTGGTTTTAGCAGCCTTGATATTCCCCTCCTCCAAGACTACTATGTTTTTTTTTTTTTAGGTAAGTTCCGAGACTACTATGTTTATTGTGGTCTTTTACTATATAGCGGTATATACAGTCAGAACATATGTCAAATTCTATGTTAAGGTTTTTTACGTAATTATGTTTGTAATACCTGCATTGCTATTCACTTTATGTTTCCAAAAAGTAGTCACAGTTTACAAATGTGTATTCCGATTACGAGAGTCCTCCTAAGAACTTCATCGGACTCTGTACTTATCATCAATTCAATGGGAATCTTCTATTATGTTTGTAATACCTGCATTGCTATTCACTTTATGTTTTCAAAAAGTAGTCACCGTTTACAAACGTGTATTTCGATTACGAGAGTCCTCCTAAGAACTTCGTCAGACTCTGTACTTATCATCAATTCAATGGGAATCTTCTATTCCATCTGATTAATGGTTCTTTTCATTAGAAATTCTTCACAATCTTCTATATTCCCTTCAATAAAATGGGAGTTCCCACTCTTTCTCTTTCCTTTTTTCCCTTCCTTTTCTCCTCAGTTTCCCTATTAGTACATCCTTATATTTATATATCTTCTAATGCATTAACACGGGACATCAAGAGAGAAGCCTGCGAACATCCACGTAAGAATGCCACGTGTCAATCAAGTCGCCCGCCCTTCCCCCTCCAAATTTTTTTTTTTTTGGTCGCTCTCGCAAATAGGTTCTCGCCCTTCATTTGCCAAACAAACGTAAGAATTTTATGGAGTTGAGTTTTTCCTCTTTCCTCTATATTATTTTTTTAATTAAAAAAAATTATTTATAAGCATTTCACGTCAACATATTAATGTGCCGTTCATTATTATTATTATTATTATTATTATTATTATTATTATTATTATTATTATTATTATTATTATTCTTCTTCTTCTTCTTCTTCTTATTATTATTATTATTCTTATTATTTTGTTGTATTCTGTTAATAATTCTTTCTTACTTTTGGTACGTGTCATTTTGGAATGCCTATTTTTATGGAATTAGATTTTGAGCTTGTTGAACAAGAATAACCTTTGTAATTTTGAAGAATTGAGGCCCTTGCAATTTACTTTCTATGGCTCTCTATATGTTAATTAATGATTGAGTAACGGGTTCAAATTTCAAATTTCCAGCTAAGGGCGATCATCGTTTGTATTCCAGTTCACAAATTTCTGAGTTATTTGTCTTTTTCGTTGTTCTAATGATTCTCCCCAAAGTTGTATTAATTGAAATTTTAAATAACAAATTTTTGTATTCATTTCCTCACAGCATGGATAATTCAAATTCTCAATTTTTACTTTGCAACTATTGGAATCGATATTTTCTCAATATTAATTTGGATATGTATAGCTGTTTTCTGAACACAGGAATACAGTGAAAAACTGTAAATTCTAGCTTCAATAGTCAATAAATTTTCAGAGTATATTAGATCCAAATTATTTTGGAGATTGTTAGAAAGTCAATTTACAGCGAAAACCATGTGTATCAAGATTATATAACACGTGGAATTTGACAATGGGCACACATGTAAACTAGAGCAAAACTTGATTCCGATACGGTATTAGAATATTTGACTTAAAATCTTAAGCCAATAGGTGGAAAAAAAGTCACATGTATATAAAGAGTATATAACCTGCATAACATGCAATGTGGGATATTTCAATAGCTACTGTATTATCCAATTTTTTTTATTCTCTTTAAATGGTAAATATATATGTTGATGGTTTTAGTAAGCTTGTAGTTCACTTCTATTCCCATAGCGATTTGGAATATGGTATTTAATTATGTTAATTCTATTTCGTGCTTGGCTGTTTCATTTTGATATCAAGACTTTTAATTGGTACGTTAGACGCATTCCCGAAGGACATCACATGTCTAGTTGAAGAACTTAATAGGAAATCCATCCGATCCTTTACTTTCACCACCTTCTTATTTGAATTCATTCAGTAATCATTTAATGACTATAAAGAGAGATCTTGTGGGTCATTAGCGTTGAGCATATAGTTGAGTGAAGCATCAATGTTGATGTGCAAACATGATGTTATTGGAAAACATTTTCTAATAAGTCATTATTCAGAAAAATAGCAACGTCATTTTATGTTTGGTGAAAATTAAAAGATGAGTTAAAAACAATTCCTGCTATTGGAATAGAAAATTGTTTTGTGATGATTTTCATTATGGAATGGGATGAATTATCTTTTTAGGAACACCCCTAAAGCTGTGGCGAATGGTCTCTCTGTTGTTTGGTGCTCTGCACTGGGCAAACAAGGAAGGAAAGTTCCCCGTTGCATTTGGCAGTCGAAGCCGAGCACTTGGAGATCCTCACACTTTCGCTCGCCGTTCCATTTGGTCCATCAAGGATTCAGGGCATGTCCCCTCCTGTGCCTTGGTAACTCACCGGAATCTGGTTAACTTCAGTTTCAAGTTTCGAAATGAGATGTTGTCGTTGCAAGCACTGATCCAAGGATAAGAAAAAACTCAGGTTGTATAAAGAATTTAGCGTAAGTTCCAGCATATTCATTGTCACCTAAGAAAGTAAACCATCAGTCATGGTCGTTGGGATCCTCAGCGCCTTTAATGCCAGTCTGCTGAAAGAGATGGCAGAAAGGAAGGGGGAGCTTTTCCATTCGAGAGATGATGCAAATTACAAACGGCATCAGCTACATTCAGCAGCATATCTCAATCACGGTGACAGAGTTCAGTTTATGCTGAGAAAATCCACCATTAGCGCTATCCAGGATGACAGAGATGGCAATCTTCTGATTCACGTCGCTTGCAAGATGAATCAGCTTGGGAGAGTCAAGGATCTACCTTCGCAGTAACTGAGCAAGAATCTAAACAGACAGAGACATAACATTCTGCATGTTACAGCAAAGTATGGCATATACTCGGCCGTGGAATACATACTCAGAAGTCCCAAAGCAGAGAAGCTTGTGATTGAAAGGGACAGTGATGGGAATACATCACTCCATTGGGGGCCACAATGCATTGGCAATCTGGGATTTTGTTCCTTCTCTCGAGGGATACAAGAGCTAATCTCAAGGTGGTGACTAAGGCAAGCTTCACAGCGCCGGACATTGCCCGGGAGCACTTGAAAACTGGCTATCCCTACCAAAAGGTATGACCGTCTCTACAATATCCGCAGCCAGTGCAAAACACACGCTTTTCATAGGCGATGTATGATCTAGCGATATATGCAACTGAAATCTGATTCAAAGTCATATACGGCAATTGGCAACGAATACCACTAGTAAATAATATTATGAGCTGTACACACATAGACATAGCACAATGTCTTTTCCTTCGCTTCCATGATAGAGTCTAACACGATGTATGATCCGATATATGAAAGTATACGGCAATTGGCAACGAATACCACTAGTAAATAATATTGGCAAGAGATTTGGTCACATTTATGCCTGAGCGAGAGCATTACATTATAGTGGGACAAATCCAGACTCCAAGAGGAGACTTCATGGAGGACCAGTAAACGCCCGCTTGCTCTTGGCAACACTCATGTCCACTGTGACTTTCACCACTGGTCTGGCAATTCCAGGAGGTTATAAAGGTTCTGGCGCAGAACAAGACCATGGCATTGCCACTGCATTGAAGAAGACCGCGTTCCATGTATTATCTGCATGCACTACCCTCTCCGTGTTCAACTCGATGGTCATGGTCGTCATGCTCCTCTATGCACAAATCAATGACCCTCAAGCGGCGCCATTTACATATGGAACCATGGTATTGCCAATGTTGGCATCTCTCGAATGTCCCCACATTCACAGCAGGCTTGTACATGATTGTCAGCAAACTCAGCCGGCTCGTGAATACTACTTTGGTTATGGGTGTCATTTACTTAAGCATCATCTTCACTCTTCAAGCTATGTTCTATGTGCCACTTAGATTGAATCTAACTTACCTTCGCCATATCTCCTACTACCTAATCTCGACTGCTATTTACGGGACAGGAAGTTTTGACTGAAACTGTGCCGACACTGACATTGAAGAGAGGAGGATATCTCAATGTGAAGACTCGAGAGGGCCGAGATGTACACTCAGCCTAGTGGCTCGGAGTGGACTTAGTGGTCAAGGGCACAAAATATCTTCACTGGAAAATTGGGCCAAGGGAAGGATAAGTTTGATAGCATTACAACTAGCTATAGCTACCATAGTTCGAAAGACGAATGCAAGCTAGTTGAAAGGATTTTTCTTTTCCAATCCAGCATCATTTAGTAATGTTCGCTTGGTGGAAGGCCAACGTCAAGAAGGCAAGATTGGTGTTTCCATATTTAACAAAAGGGGTCATGACAAGGACGGACAAAAGGCATCCCAGAGCGACAATCTGGTCTATTGAATTAAATTATCTTCTGCTCACAGAGTTATACCGGTAACATAAAGGGATAAATCATCTAAGCTAATGAATAAAAATAGATCGTGTCAAGAGAGCAGTCAAGGTTATTTCCCACCTAAACATCAGAAAACCTGCAGCATGTTTGGATTAAAAGCTCTGCCCTTCACTCTGTTCTGAGGCATCTACAAGAAGTTGTGCTTATTCTTTACCGGAGGCAGCTAGTAAGCACTCAAATTAACCAAATTAAGAGAAGGAAAGTCAATCATATAAGAAAGAGAATGGAAAAGTTGCATCACTCGGCAGTGACTGCCCCCGATCAGCAGCTTTTTCTCCCTTAAGGGCTTCATGAACCTCTGCTTTCTCAGGGTCACCACCATCGGGGGTGACTTTGGGAGGGTCGCCAGCTTCTCTGCAGTCGGTTTCTCTGCAGCACTGCCAGGAACATCACCAGATGTGGCAACTGCTGGAATTTTCCCACTCTTTTCATCCTTGCTCCCTTCCTTTGAGTCCTCCTCCTTCGCATCTTTCCTGGGCAGTGGCGATGGGGGAGGCATCATGTGAGGCGGAGGGTGCTGTTTCAGCTTGAACAAAACTTGCCTCATTCTCGAAAGATCGGTGGGCTTTCCTAGCTTAGGGCCCCGAATGACCACTACTGAGGGCTTTTTCTCGGCGTCCCTCTTCCCTCTCTTCTCGATGGTTGGACTTCTCGAGGGATGATCTCAGCTATGGACTTCCATTAATGTTGGTCGGCTTCCTTGCGAAACTTGTCTTGGTCGGCCAAGTACAATTGACGGAGAATAAAGTAATGCTCATGAGATATCCTACCGAAGATTTTCTCGTGGCGTTTTGTAAAGAATGAAGTGACGTGAAAAGAGTGACCATGACTACTTGAGAGAAGTTATACCTTCTCTCTTTCTACTTCTCTCTCTCTGTTGCTGGCCATGTTCGCTTCCCAGTGAGGAGTGGCTAGAATGCACCATGTCTTAGGCTTACATGGTATGTGTTTTTATTGAAGTCCAATAAAAAAATGTCGCATTTCAATCTTGTGCACATAAATAAAAAATTAAAACTCTCACTTCCTTTTTCACTCTCCTCCCTCTGTCGTCGTGGCAACTCGCATTCGTTGCCCATCCATGGTCGAGCCAGCAACCCACTTCGTCATGCCTCGCGACCACCCCTTCGTGAATGAACAAACCCCAGAATAACTTGCAGCTCGTTCATTTGCTTCCCCAGGTGGTCAAGCAAAGGTAGAGACTTTCAAGTCAATCTCACTTTGAGACTATCAATGGTGTAGCCATTGAAGCATACGACAATGGAGTGAAGGTCCATCACATAAAAAAACAAAGTTGAGACCTTCAAAGGCCATCAAATATGTCTTTGTACAAATCTAGATATGAGTGATGCTCCAAATCCGTCCAACAACTCTTTTTATGATTAGATGAAACCACCAAGCGATGTCGACACTTGTCCGTGGCCATTGTCGATGTCATTCTTCCAGATCTGGAATTCTGGGCGCTCGCGAAAACATGAAAATACCAGGTCCATGGTTGCCGGAGGAAATCTGGAAATCCGTGCTGCATGGCCAACGGCGGGAGTCATCGGAGCTCACGGTGGAAATCTGAGGTCTTTGGCCACCGGCGGAGTCGCCGGCGCTCGTGGAGATCTGGAGATTGGAGGACGATGGCTACAGATGTCTGGGGACAGCGTAGAAAGGTGAAAAAACAAGAAAGTGAGATTTTTAATTTTTTTATTTATTCCTTGTCATCGACATGTGGCATTTTGTGATTGGACCTCAAAAAAGCCACGTCAGCCTATAATGTGGTGCATTCTAAATACTGAATACTTTATTCTTCAGTTGAGCTTCATTTCTCATAGAAAGCTCGTTCGAACTCTTCGACTTCAGTGCGATGATATGATTCCACATCTCCGCCTCCTCCTTTTACTTGAGGTTTATGGCATTTCGACTACGTTTGGGAAGTGGGTGCGATTTTAGTCTCTACTAAATTCATGGAAAAAGTGCAACTATTGTCACAAGGTACTACAAATGCAATCTCTATCTAAGCAGCAAGATCAAATAATGCTTTCAGAAAACAAGAGCAATGAAATTAAAATCCCACAGAAATGTCCAAAGCATATAAGAAACCAAATCCTTCCTAGTTTATTATGAACTTTAACTAATAAACCAATGCAAATGGAAATCAATGAAGATGAGTAAAAACCATAGAGTTCCTACCCGAAGTTACACCGAACTCAAAATTATAAATCTCGTCGATCCATGAATAAGTGCAGCTTCCTATTTGTTTGATTGTATACCGTTGAATGTATTAGCGTTGGCCTTACATGGTGATTGTTGAATATATCAACCACCAAATCTCGGTTCAGTGACAAGTACCTCGCATGAAGTTAGGACAAGGGTAGGGGCCCTACCCTGAAGATGTCGCCCTCCGCAGCATACAGAGGGGGGAGCATTGGCGGAGAAGTCAGTTGGAGGGGGCGAAGGCAAGGTCGTATCCAAATGAAGGCATCGTCGTGGAAAGGGCTTAGCTGGTGGGCCTACTGGTCGGGGTTGCGGGGGTGTGCTCTAGCTTCGGTGTCCACCACATCGAATGACTCCATTTCTCAACCTCATTTTGGGTTTGAGCCAGGTTTGGCCCTGGGCCTCAATGCCCTAATCCAGGCCCAATTTATTTTCTTGAATAGGCCGAATCTGACAGCCCGTCACATGGGCCCAACCTTATTGAAGTTTTGGGTCTCAAGAGGATCATTTGCACGATGTTTAAATTAAACACAAAAAAGATATAAAAAATCTACCAAGACAAGCCCTATCTATATGGGTAATGTTTGGGAAAGCACGGAGCTTATAATTCACCGCAAGTGACGGACCCCATTATTGTCCTTCCATTTCATGTGTCATCTTCTCTCTTTTGCCTCTTTTCCTTACTTTTTCCTCTTTTTTCCAAAGGCAGCCATACATGTCATGCCCCGAACCCCGAGTGCGCGCACATCCCTCTGCGGTCGATACAAATGCGACGTTCCCAGGACGCGGCGCCGACCCATTGATTTTAATACACATGCAGAAGCGTATAAATACGCCTGACAACAAACAACATGGGATAGGAAAGCAGGGCACATTTCACAAAAGCATACTTTTATAAACAACATGGTTTAGTTACAAAACGAGTCTGGTCAAAAGTCTACAAAAGGTCGACTCTAAAAAAGAAGCTGTCCTACGACATACTAGTCGGACACAAACGCCAATCCTTCAGACTTCACCTCCATAGACTCCGAGGCTTCAATCCTCCACAACCACCAACTATGGACCTGAAAAGATAAGCTCACGACGGGGTGAGATAATGTCTCAACAAGTTCACCTCCTAAACCCCTATTAGGAAGGAAATACACTCAAGGGTAGCCTAGCCACACCATACAAAGGATTTACCTCGCCTCAGTTCCTTCCTGCATGTCAGCACAGTTTATATCACTCAATCATATGCAGTAATACAACTCAAACAACTGGAACACAAACACTTTCATCTCAAATAACCACAGGGGTTCAAATTATAAGACCAAACCGTTATGACACGTCCCATACCATGGTTTTGTCCCATAATCCGACGCATATAACTCAATCAATCATGCGTTCCAATTGTTAATTTCACCCCTTAAGAGTACGGCCTACTCTAAGTTCGGCAGTCTACTGGCGTAGCCAGACATCGTCTCACCACCTTTGAGCACGGCTTCATCAGTACGTTGACGGCATTCCAAAATGAGCATCGGTCCAGAATCTACTGCGACCGGCAACATTGTGCGGACATCCCATATAGGAGCACGTCTAGCTCTACAACTTGGGATGGGTTCTCTTAACCAACACACGACCACTCAATCTCGGCCCAAGATACTGTGCATTGCACTCAAATATCTCAATTAAAACAGTGATCATAACCTATTTTCTTCGTATTAAAAATATCCAAAAAGTAGTCGTGCGTGGATACACGGTCAATTCGAATTAGAAAAACTGATACATTTCCTTTTCAAACCCCACTATTAGATATAGTACTTAAAATCCATTTTCGGTGTAAAAACCCGACACCCGGGATTTTCTAAATAAATATCATATTTTCACAATCATCACTCAATTTGCACAATCCAACAATCAAATGCATAATTTGAATACACCACAGCAGTCGGCACGAAATTCAAGTCACCGGCTATCCCGATCTAATTTTCGGAAATAATAAATAATTAAATTTATTTCGAAAATTAAATTAAATATTATATTATATTATATTATATTATATATATATTATATTATATTATATTTAATTTAATAAAATAATATTTATAAATTCGAAATAATTAATTAATCTAAAATAATTAATTAAGGCATAAACAAGATTACACTAATCTAATAATCTAATTAGCCATAATTAATTATTCACTAAACTAATCACATACATTAATCTAATCCATAATTAACTAAACTAATCTAACCACATAAGCATACTTAGCCTAATCTAAACACTCCTTAAGCATGATTAACCTCCTAAGCAAGGTTTAGAAAGTAAACTTACCAGTTTAACAATCCGGTAAGTTCATGAGGACGGGAGGCGGGTGACAAACCTCCAAGCAGCGACACCAACCAATGCCGGGAAGGGCTCGAAAACGGGCTTTGAAGTCTCAAAGCCTTGTTGGTCTTCAACTACTGGCCTTGGTCGAAAAATGGTGGATCGATGGCTGGTTTGGCACGAAAATAGCAAGGAGGAGCAGCGGTCCAAGCAATGGTAGGCGGAGCTTCCGGCAGCTGGACGGTGGATCACGGCGGCTGGACTATGCTAGACAGGAGCTCTGGTCATCGGCTAGGACAAGGACGACAAGTAGAGGAGGTGGAACAGAGGCGTGCAAGCGGGAGAGGCAGTGACGGCTTCGGCTGGACGAATGGCGGCCAGGGGTGGTCGGATGGGCTTGCGGGCTGCTCGGCGGCTTGCTGCTGGCTTCTCTGGTTTTCCTTGAGCTCTTAAGACTCTCAACAATGGAGAAAGGTTGGGAATGGAGGAAGAAGATGGGCTGCTGAAGAGGGGGACCCCAAAGTGCCTCACTAGCCTTCAACACTTGTCTCTCTCTCACCTCCCAAGCCCCCCCACCGGCAGCCCTTTATCCTTAGCCATTCTCTCTCCTCAATCTTCCTCAAGAAGCCTCCCAACATGGCTGAAATGTTGCACCCCTCATGGCCTACGAATTTTGTACAAATGCCCTTCAATTCCCTTCAATTCTTACTCAATTCAATCCAAATTGAAGCCCATAAATCCAACCAAGATGTCCTCACTTAAATCCACATTTTTCCTTGTCCATTGAACCAACTTGTATCCCAAAATTGCAATCAAAAGCGGGCCTACCAATTTCCTGATCCAAAATAACCATACTTTGATTTTTCGCCGAAAATCTCGGTTTGCAGAAAAATCTTTTGAGGATGAGTCGACGTTCCTAAAATGATTTGCGATATAACAGAACTTTCAATTTCTGAAATTAGGTTTAAATTCGCGGTTAATTTCAATCTGGCGCGATTTTAGCACGTCCTAGCCTACCGGGTAGCTTTTAGGAATTTTAGTGCATTTGACCTGTGGTTGATTGTTTTCAAGCCACAAAATGCATCTTCGACTCATTGGCGACTCTTAGTTGTCATGAAAATCTTGAGGTTTCAAATACGGACACAGGGTACAGAAAAGATAGAAAAATCGATTTAATGCCGATCGACGAGAATTTTGCAATTAGGTGGAATCACTTACACTTAATCACATACCTTTGTCCAATCGACCTATCTCCGGTCTCTAATCGATTTTGACAGTGTCGTAATGAATCTTGCAAATGAGCACGGTCGAGTAATCATTTCCTAGTCGAATTCTCAAGTCTATTACATTAAAATCCTTTAACGGCTTCACCTGATAAATTAGTTATCTCGTGAGTGATCAGCTCAGAGAATAGAACTATAGGTGCATCGATGAAAAGCCCGACTTATTAAATTGAAAACGGAATTGGAAAATCAGGATGTCACAACTCTTCCACTCTTATAAAAATTTCTTCCTCGAAATTTAAACCATTACAAAACTTTAAACAAAAAGGTGGGGGTACAGTTGTCTTATTGAATCTTCACTTTTCCCAAGTTGCTCCTTCTGTGCCGTGGTGTTGCCAGACCACTTTGACCAATAGGATGGTTTTGGTGCGCAAAACCTATTCCTTTCGATCCACAATCTGAACCGGTCTTTTCACGTACGACACCCTGTCGTCCACATCTAATTCCTCAAAATTTAGCACGTGGGTTGGGTCAGGCTCATACTTTCTCAACATCGACACGTAAAAGACGTCATGCACTTGCGCCAGCTTCAACAGTAATGCAAGACGATATGCTAGAATCCCTATCCTTTCCAAAATTTCAAAGAGATCTACGTACCTCGGACTCAGTTTTCCCTTCTTGCCAAAGTGCGAAATACCCCTCATTGGTGACACTTTCAGAAAGACGTGCTCACCAACTTGGAATTCCAATAGTCTCCGACGCTTATCTGCGTAGCTTTTCTGGTGGCTCTGAGCGGTCTTTAATCTGTCTCTAATAACTGCAACTGCATCCACTGACTGCTGAACTAACTCTGGGCCTATGATTTTCCGTTATCCGACCTCATCCCAACACATTGGCGTTCTAGGCGATACAACGCTTCAAAAGGAGCCATCTAAATGCTCTGTTGGTAGCTGTTGTTGTAGGCGAACTCAATGAGATGAAGCTGTTCTTCCTAGCTTCCTTTGAAATCCAATACGCAAGCTCGCAGCATGTCTTCGAGGGTTTGAATCATCCTTTCAGACTGGCCATCGTCTGAGGATGATAGGCCGTACTGTACTGTAGCTTTGTTCCCAATGCACTCTGTAAACTTTTCCAAAAGACGGCGGTGAACCTCGGGTCTCTGTCTGATGTAATTTTCACCGCACTCCATGCAGACGAACAATCTGACGCACGAACAACTTTACGTGCCTGTCCAAATCAAGGTCCTTTCGTACTGCAATGAAGTAAGCCGACTTCATCAGTCTGTCGACCACTACCCAAATGGAACCATTACCTCTCTGACTCATTGGTAAGCCTGTCACAAAGTCCATTGTGATATGTTCCCATTTCCACTAGGGAATCTTGAGAGATTGCAAAAGTCCTCTTAGCTTACAGTGCTGTGCCTTCACTTGCTGACATGTCAAACACTTGGCGACATGCTTGGTGATGTCCGCCTTCATACCAGACCACCAATAATGTTGACACAGATTCTAATACATCTTTGTACTGCCAGGATAAATACTGTAACTGCTACAATGAGCTTTGATAAGATATCCTCTTTAAGCTTTGCATCACCAGGTACACACAATCGTTCTTGGAACCTTAGTGCTCCGTCTTCAAAAATCTGGAAATCAGTCTTTCTCTTCTCGGTATCCTCTTGCAAGATTTTCAGAACATCCGAATCTGTCGGCTGAAGCATCTTAATTCTGATCTGCACCTCCGGTTCAATTATGAGGGTGGCCATAAGATTCAAAAGGTGGCCTACCTCAAACTTGAAAATCGAATCTCGAGCTCTCTCGAGTAAACTCCATTCCTTAACCATCATATGGGCAACTGAAGACTTCCGACTCAGTGCATCTGCGACCTTGTTCGCCTTTCCAAGATGATACAGAATATCATAATCATAGTCCTTTAGGAGTTCCATCCAGCGACGTTGTCTCATATTCAACTCTTTCTGAGAGAATAAATACTTGAGATTTTGATGGTCAATGAAGATCTGGAATCTTTCTCCGCACAAATAATGTCTCCAAATCTTCAAAGTGAAAATAATCGCGGCGAGTTCTAAGTCATGTGTCAGGTAATTTAGTTCATGAGGTCTCAACTGACGGGACATGTATGCAACAACTCTACCATGTTGCATCAGCACGCAACCCAGTCCTCTAAACGATGCATCATTATAGATCTCATATCCTCCAGGACCAGATGGTATGGTCAGCACAGGTGCGGTAGTTAGCTTCTGCTTAAGCTCTTGGAAACTACACTCGCACTTGTCTGTCCACACGAACTTCTCTTCCTTCTTTAGTAGTCGAGTCATTGGCAACGCTAAAGCTAAAAACCCTTTCACGAATCTTCTGTAATACCCTGCTAAACCCATAAAGCTTCTGATCTCTGTCACTGTAGTCGGTCTTGGCTAGTTGATCACTACTTCTATCTTGGCGGGGTCCACTGATATTCCTTCTCCTGAAATCATGTGACCTAAGAAAGCCACACGAGTTAACCAAAACTCGCACTTATTGAACTTGGCGTACAACTCATGATTCCTCAGAGTCTGGAGCACTACCCTTAAGTGCCTTTCGTGATCCTCAGGACTACTAGAGTACACCAAGATATCGTTGATGAATACGATTACAAACTGATCCAGGTACTCCTTGAAAACTCGTTTCATCAGATCCATAAAAGTAGCTGGGGCGTTCGTCAAACCAAACAGCATTACAGTGAACTCATAATGGCCGTATCGAGTACAAAACGCTGGCTTCGGTATATCTTCCTTTCTGATCCTCAGCTGATGATACTCTATCTTCAAGTCGATCTTAGAAAATATCAACGCTTCTTGCAACTGATCAAACAAGTTGTCGATCCTCGGCAGCGGATACTTGTTCTTGATCGTCACCTGATTGAGTTGTCGATAGTCGATGCATAGACACAACGGACCATCTTTCTTCTTCACGAACAGAACTGGTGCTCTCCAAGGTGATGCATTGGAACATATGAATCCCTTATCCAACAACTCCTGCATCTGCACCTTCAGTTCTTTTAGCTCCGACAATGCCATCCGGTAAGGAGCCTTAAAGATTGGCTCTGTCCCGAGGGCTAACTCAATCACAAACTCAATCTTTCTCTCTGGCGGCAGACCTGGCAATTCCTTTGGAAACAAATCTGGAAACTCTTGAACCACTATAATGTTCTCGATCTTCAGCTCCTCAACTGTCGTATCCACAACAGTCACCAGGTAACCTTGACAACCCTTGTCTAACAAACGAGTTACCTCAAGCGACGAGATTAAGGAAATCGAGGGTCCTCATCGACTCCCAATAAACTCGAAGCTCTCACCCTCTAATGGGTTAAACTGAATCGCCTTGCGATAGCAGTCCATCTTAGTTCGTTGCTTGGTGAGCTAGTCCATTCCAATTATCACATCAAAATCATTTATGGCTAGGACTATCAAGTCTATTTTCCCATCTCGCTCACTAATCACTAACTTGCAACCAGGACAACCCACGGCAGCTAATGCCTTATCCTTTAACGGTGTAGATATACCGATCACTAACTCCAACAACTCAAAAATTAATCCTACCAACTTAACATATTGCTCAGCTATAAATGAATGAGTTGCACCAGGGTCAAATAAAGCATAAGCATCGTCGTTGTTCAGCGAAACAATACTTGTAATCACATTAGGCGCATCTTCAGCCTATCCTCTAGTGATAGCGTACGTCCTTCCTTGAGCTGGAGGTCGGTTCAATCCACCCTGCGGTGCATTCGGTGGCTCGATTCCTCGGATCTAACCCATCGATGGTGGCAGCAGTAACTGCTGCTGTCCCATCAGTCTTCTGGGACAGTTCCTAGCTATGTGACCCTGCTAGCCACACACAAAACAAATGTTGGAGAAAACTTCCTTATCTGTTTTAAAGTTGACAAAACGTTTCCTTCCATCAAAGTCTGAAGATCACCAGACTCAAGTTTTAAAGTCTGCCCTCATTGACAGTTTCTAGACCGACGAAGATGTCTTATTCAGATGCGAGTATATCTTTAATGATTTGATTTGTTTGGTTGAAGATTATCTCACGGCTGAAAATAGCATCTTAAGATCTATTATTCGTATTGCAAATAATTCGAGTAATATAGATCCGTTGATTGGCGAAGTATACTTGGAAGGTTCTACTTATGGAAACCTAGATTCTGATTGTATGGGCGAACAGGATTGATGGGCTATCTTCATTTTCCTTAAGTAACTCAAGATCTTCCTAATTGATTCTGTCCAACGGGTAGATTGGAAGAACTCATTTGGAAGGTGCCAACGGTTATGAAGGCATGGAGGAGTATATAAGGAAGACTTTCTAATTATTTGAGTGAGTGCAAGATAGAAGAATTCCAAAGTCTGAAGCTTCTTGTTCTTTGCTAGTTCATTTGTTAAGCATAAACTTGCATTCAAAAGAGTGTCTAGATACTTGTGAAACCTTGAGGAAGTGTAGCAGAGTTTCTACACTATGGAATCAAGGACGTGCGACTGTAACATCTCTTTTGATTCTTTGTGAAATCCAGCCGGTGGGCTGTTAGTGCAGGAGAGTAGACGTAGGTTTGGTTTAAGCCGAACCACTATAAAACATCGTATTCCAATTCTCTTTCCCTTATCTCTTTACTTAATTCGCAATCTTATATATATTACTACAAATCTTCTATATCTTAAGTCCTCGGTTTTCATATAAGTCGAATTATGTTGCTAAGTCTTGTAAAATTTTTGTTTTTACACCTATTCACTCCCCTCTAGGTGTTCGTATTAGCACTATCAATTGGTATCAGAGCCTGTGTACTCATTTAATTGATGTGTTTTTACTTCAGAGTTAAAGATCCATGGCTAGTATGTTGGCTCTAGGATTGGTTGAAGGGCAAAGCAACACCAGACCGCCTTATTTCGATGGAAAAGAGTACATCATATGGAAAAACAAAATGAAAGCATTCCTAAGATCGAAAGATCCTTTGGAATGGGATGTGGTAGACAAATGAATCATTCCTAAAGTTACAACAGTCTCAGAAAGGGGGAAAGAAGTTGTAGAGGCTAGCGATATAACTCAAGAAGAGATAACCAAGAGACAAGCTCTTGATGCAAAAGCAATTTACTCCTTATATTATGCATTATCTCCTACTGAATATAACATAATATCTTCTTGTGAAACAGTTAAAGAAGTCTGGGATAGACTGCACATCACTTATGAAGGAACAGATCGAGTGAAAGAAACCAGAATCAATATTCTGCTCGGACAATATGAAGCCTTCAAGATGAAGCCAGAAGAATCTATTACTGACATGTTTAGCCATTTTACAAAAGTCGTAAATGGTCTTGAGTATCAGGGTCAACCAATCTAAAGACCCATGAAGGTTAACAAATTGCTGCGTGGACTTTTCAAAGAGTGGAATCACATAAAGACTTCAATAAGGGAAACACAAAAGATCATGCCACTCTCCATTGACGAATTAGTTGGAACACTTCAGTCCTATGAAGTGGAGCAAATCAATGAAGAAGAAGATCCCTAAGGTAAGAAGTCTATTGCCTTAAAATCGACACGCGGACCTCTGGAGTGCCATAACTTGGCAAAAAGGGACACTTAAGTGCCATAACTTACGAAATGCACACTTAAGTGCCACATTTTAAGAAAAGTGGGACACTTGAGTGCCATCTTCGGCGAAGTTGGCCGGAAATCATACTTGGCATTAAAATATTAATATTTATCGCCGATGTGTCTCACCGAAGAGTGAATCGCTCGAATTCATCCCAAACGACGTCGTTTTGGCATAATTTGAATTTTAATATAATATAAAAATTATTTAAATTAAATTTAACAATAAATTTATTTAAAACATTTAAAAATAAATTTTAAAATTTTAAAAATTACAAAAATTTTAAAAAGTCAAAAAATTTAAAAAAATTACAAAAATTTACAAAAATTTACAAAATTTACAAAAAAATATAAAAAATTTACAAAATATTTCAGCCCTCAGCCGCCTCCTTTTTCTAATTTTTTTTTAAAAAAAAAAAATTGTAAATTTTTTAATTTTTAAAATTTTATTTTTAAAATTTTTTAAATAAATTTTATTTTAAAATTTAATTAAATTAATTTTTATATCAAATTTTTTACCACGTCGGCACCAAAACGACGTCGTTTCGGGTGTTAGCCAGAATAGAGCCCTTAAATCGAGCAAAACGACGTTGTTTTGGCTAAGTTGAATTTTAATATAATATAAAAATTAATTAAATTAAATTTAAAAAATAATAATAATATAATTTATATTTATTTAAAAAAAACGGAGGAGGAGGAGAATGGCAGCTAGCGGCGAGGGCGAGCCCTCGCCGCCGCCGCCGCCCCCGCCTTCTCCGGAAGGTGGGGGAGGGTCGGCGGGCCGCCTCCCTTTTTTAAAAAAAAATTTAAAATTTTTTAAAATTTTTTTTAAATTTTTTAAGTTTTTTTAAATTTTTAAAATTTTTAATTTTTTTAAAATTTTAAAATTTTTAAAATTTTTAAAATTTTTATATTTTTAAAATTTTAAAAATATTTTTAAAATTTTTAAATTTTTTAAATTTTTTAAATTTTTAAATTTTTTAAATTTTTTAAATTTTTTAAATTTTTAAATTTTTAAATTTTTAAATTTTTTAAATTTTTAAATTTTTTAAATTTTTAAATTTTTAAATTAAATTAAATTAATTTTTATATTAAATGTTTTCTGCGTTAGTACCAAAACGATGCCGTTTTGCACTCGCTTCGCCGGAAAATTGACACGTCAGCGTTTTGGCCGGATTTTGGTTGGATTGGTGCTCAAATGATCCATTTTGCTCCGATTTTCGCACGTAAGTGTTCCTTTCGTAAGTTGTGGCACTTAAGTGTCTATTTGTGCCAAGTTATGATACTTGAAGCGTTCTTTTGCCCCTTAAAATCTAATTAAAATTTTGATGTTACAGACTCTGAAGACGATATAGACAATGAAGAACTTGCTCTCATGATAAGAAGATTCAAGAAATTGAACAGAAAGGGAAGAATATTCAATTGGAAGAAACAAAGTTCTCAAAGATTTCAAAACAAATCAGCTGAGGATAATGAATCTAATAAAGATGTGATTTTCTTTGAATGCAAGAAAAAGGGACACATCAGACCCAACTGTCCCTTAGTGAAAAAAAAGAAAGGAAAAGCTGAGAAATACAGAAAAGCACTCAAAGCATAAACTTGGAGTGATACAGAATGTGAAGAGAGTGATGATAATTATGCTAATATTTATTTAATGGCAAAATCATAATCAAACTCAGACTCTGAAATAGATACATACTCAGACTCAGATAGTGAAATCGAGGTAAGAAATTTAAAAATTCCTATTAAAGTCTCAAAGTACATTGATGAATTGTGTCTTGGTCTCAAAACATCTCTCAAGAGGATTTCTGAGCTGAAAAGGGAGAATTCTACACTGAAGCACATGAAATTTTATGGAAAGAAAAGTTTGAAAATCTAGATAAAAGTGTTATTACTTTAAAAGAAAAAGCAGACTCTCTTTCAAAACACACTCTTGAAAAATGATATTTCAAGCATTTCAAAAAGGTTTTCTATGGGATCTGAGAAATTGGAAAAGATACTTTCAATACAAAGACCCTACTTTAACAAATCAGGCTTGGGAATGACTTCTAAAACCATTCCTTTAATTGATTTTCCAAAAGTAAAGGAAAGAATCAAACAAAGACCTACAAAAGCCTTTTACAGAAATCATTTTCAAAAAGTCTTTGTAAAACCTGTTGGCCGAAGTCCTCTTAGATGTTCTAAGTGTAACAGCTCAGAACACTTTGAGAAAGAATGTCCTATGGTTTGGAGGCCTGTTAAGAAGGATTGGGCAAAGACCGTATATTGCACAAACTCTACTGAACCCAAGAAAGTGTGGGTACCAAAGAAAGCTTGAGTCTCATTTTTAATTACAGGTCACTATCAAGAAAAAGGTTAAATGATATTTGGATAGTGGCTGTTCAAGGTATATAACTGGAGATTCAAATTGTTTTATTAAACTAAAACAAGTAACTGGTGAAAAAGTCTCCTTTGGCGGAAACAGCAAGGGAAGAATTGTTAGATGTGGAACTGTAAAAATTGGAAGTTTCACAATCAACAACGTCTTCTTAGTGGAAGGACTCAACTACAATCTGCTCAGCATCAGTCAATTATGCGACACTGGTTTCAAGATCAATTTTCAGGAAGGAATATGTTCAGGAACTAGTAAAGATCTTTCACAATCCTTTACAGGGCGAAGACATGGAAATATTTATCTTTTGGATATCAATCCAGAAAGATCTCAATGTCTAATTTCAATACAAGATGAAGCAAATCTCTAGCATCGAAAGCTTGGCCATATCAACATGAAGCAAATTGCCAAGATCTCTTCAAAGAAGCTTGTTTGTGGACTACCCAACCTGAAGTACCAAAAATCTGACTTATGCACACCATGTGTATTGGGAAAACAGGTTAGAAATTCTTTCAAACCAATAAATCAAGTTTCCACTAATCGTGTGCTATAGCTCCTGCATATGGATCTCTTTGGACCAACTAGAACTCAAAGCATTGGTGGAAAGAAATATTGCCTAGTAATAGTAGATGATTATTCACGATTTACTTGGGTATACTTTTTGGCAAGTAAGTCTGAAACCTTCTCTTATTTTACTAAGTTCGCCAAGAAAGTACATAATGAAAAATGGTATGTTATTTCAAGCATACGGACAGACCATGGAGGTGAGTTTGAAAATCAAGACTTTGCTCAATTTTGTGATGAATCTGGTTTTCAGCATATGTTCTCCTCTCCATACACTCCCAAACATAATGGAGTTGTGGAAAGGAATAATAGATCTTTGCAAGAAATGGCTAGAACTCTTTTAATTGAAAGCAATATTTCTTCTCGTTTTTGGGCTGAAGTAGTTTCTACAGCATGTTATATTATTAACAGAGTTTTCTTAAGGCCTATTCTGGAGAAAACTCCCTATGAGTTGTTCAAAGGAAAGAAGCCAATTTTTCTTATTTTCATGTATTTGGTGGCAAATGTTTTGTCTTGAAAAATGCAAATGATTGAATTGGTAAGTTTGAAGAAAAAGTAGACGAAGGAATCTTCCTTGGGTATTCAACATCTAGCAAAGCTTACAAAGTATACAACAAGAAGACTCAGTCTATGGAAGAATCGATGAATGTCAAATTTCAAGACTCTATGCAAAATCAATCGATCCAGACTCAACCTGAAGAATCTGAACTTGCTCCAGACTCTACAAAGTCTACTTTCCCTGAAGTAGCTCAGACTACAGAAAGACAACAACGAACGAACATTGAAGAATCAACTGAAGAAGAAGTTCAGCAGTCTATCAGACCAACTAGCAACTGGAAGCACAAATCTAGTCATCCCAAAGAACTCATCATTGGTAACATTGATGAAGGAATTCGTACAAGATCCAAAAGGCATGAAGAGTCTAGCGCTGTGGCTCTTATTTCTGAAATAGAACTCAAAAGCATAGAATAAGCTTTAACTGATGAAAGCTGGATTGAAGCTATGTAAGAAGAGCTCAGGCAATTCAATGTTAACGATGTTTGGGAACTAACTCCTAAACCAAAAGGTAAATCTGTTATTGGAGCTAAATGGGTTTTCAGGAACAAGATGGATGAAAAAGGAAAAGTTGTAAGGAACAAAGCAAGACTCGTGGCCAAAGGATATACACAAGAAGAATGGATAGACTATGATGAGACTTACACACCAGTAGCAAAGTTAGAAGCAATTAGATTATTACTTACTTTTGCTTGTTACAAGGATTTCAAGTTATTCAAAATGGATGTCAAAAGTGCATTCCTGAATGGATTTATCCAAGAGGAAGTCTATGTTGAACAACCTTCCGGATTTGAAGACCCAAGAAATCCAGACTCTATATTCAGACTAAAAAAGGTTCTATATGGTTTAAAGCAAGCTCCTCGAGCTTGGTACGACAGGTTAAGTAAGTTTTTAATTCAAAATGGTTTTGTCAAAAGTAAAGTGGACACTACTCTATTTATTAAAAGGGAAAGTAAAAACTTTTTACTTGTTCAAATTTATGTTGATGATATAATATTTGGATCATCTAACGAAAATCTATGCAAGAAATTCTCTAAGTCTATGCAGGATGAATTTGAGATGAGCATAATGGGTGAATTGTCTTTCTTCCTTGGACTTCAAGTAAAACAATTGAAGGAAAGGATTTTCATTCACCAAGAAAAATATGCAAAAGAACTTATTAAAAAGTTCGGATTAGATAATTGCAAAAAGACTGAAATACCAATGTCTAGTTCTTTGAAGTTGGATAAAAATGAAGGAGGAAAGAAAGTTGACCAAAAACTTTACAGGAGTATTATTAGTTCACTTCTTTATCTTATTGCTTCTAGACCTGATATTTTGTTTAGTGTTTGCATTTGTGCTAGATTTCAATCAGATCCAAAAGAATCTCATTTAAGTGCTGCGAAACGCATCATCAAGTACGTTGCAACAACCTCGAAGATAGGTCTATGGTATCCCAAAGAATGAGACTTTACTCTCCTTGGATATTCAAACGCAGATCTACAGGTTGCCGAGTTGAAAGAAAAAGCACTTCCGGTACTTGTCAATTGCTTGGTAACAGGACAATATCTTGATTTTCAAGGAAGCAAAGTACAGTAGCTCTTTCAACAGCAGAAGCAGAATATGTGGCTCTTGGAAGTTGCTGTTCTCAAATCTTATGGATAAAACAACAACTAAGGGATTTTGGAATCGAATACTCTTACACTAAGATCAAATGTGACAACACCAGCGCGATTAATCTCACAAAGAATCCAATTCTTCATTCAAGAGCAAAGCATATAGAGATTCGACATCACTTTATTAGAGATCATGTTCAAAATGGAGAAGTTATGATCCAATTTATTGACTCAAAAAATCAACTGGTGGACATATTTACAAAGCCACTAGAGAAAAGTCTATTTGAGTATATTCGCACCAAACTGAACATCATATCTCTTACCTAGTAAAGTCTGGAGGTACACAAGACTCAAAAGGTAAAGTTTAAATGTGTTCAGACTCAGAAGACCAAGAGTTACAACGGTAAGTTGTTTATATATTTTAAACTTGAAAAGGTACGGTTATCTATTAATTGCTAATTGATTAAAATTATCTTTCCAAGTTTTTCTTACTTTTTCAAAAAAGCAGTTATCGATTTTTGAAAAGACAATTATTCAAAAAGGGAAGTTTTTCTTTTCGAAAAGGCATTTTTATTTTCCTTTTACAACGTTTCGTTTACTCCACTTCACTTGCTTTATATACTGCCGAGACTCGTCTTCTTTGTTTTTACACTGAAATCCTAGAATACAAAATTCCTATTTGCTTTCACTTTCACTCTCGATCTGTCCAAAAGTTATCTCCTTTTTCGAACAAGTGGTGAATTCCTCCCTTGAAGCGACAATGTCTTCGAGAAAGTCTTCAAGGATTGCAAGCATGGGACCACGAGTTATGCCTAAGGGTCCTACCCATTTTGACTTGACCGAGGAAGAAGATTCTTCTCCACCATTGCGTCCGAGTCAGCAACAACCTTCTCAGCAGCGTCAATCTTCTCCACCGACTCAACCAGACGATGAGGTTATAGAGGAGGCTGAACCTGTAAGAACTCTAACTCCCAAGGTTGCTTACAAGCTCTACTCTAATCTAAAGAAATGAGGAACACCGATGTCTTTAATCGATGAATTCTTGAAAGATAGATGATTCAAGAATGAAACCTTGTTTTTGCGGGATTTGGAAAAACTAGGAGTTGTAGAGAGAGGATCGGCTGAAAGAACGTTTGCGAACATACCGAGTGACCCATTCTATGGCACTGCAAATCAACCACAAACTCTGGACGACGATGAACGGATGTTTACTCATTTTTAGCTTAGATCGGGTGTGGCTGCAGATATTACTAATGGCCCTAATCTGTTTAGATTGAAGGGTCACAAGAAGGTTTATTCGAAACTTCTGAAGAGAGGGGTGATGAACTCTAGAACTGTTGACTTTGATTTTCTTGATTTGATAAAGGTCAATCTGCGCGAGAAATTTGCTCTACTACAACTGGAACGGTTCTATTCTGAATCTTCTGCAGCTTTTTCAGAACTCACTGCGTACTTTTACTCGAACTTGTCTTTCTTGGATGCAAACAGTTTTATTTTCACCGTGAAGGACAAGGAATTTTTGGTGAATACTGACACATTGGCTGACATAATTTGGGTGGAAAGAACGAGTTTCCAATCAATTAGTGTGTCTATTGCTCATGCTATTTTGTCGTTGGTGAGAGACAGGGATGTGGAAGGAAAAATTTCTTACTCAAGGATGAGTGCCTCTAACATTTTGCTGCACAAGATTGTGATAAACTGCATTTGTCCCAAATCGACATCCAAGACTGATGTCTCTCGATCGGAAGCTAAATTGATGTGTGCCATCAACACTGGATTTAAATTCTCTCTGCCTCACACCATATTCTTTCATATGTACCGCACTGTGGTGAAGGATAAGGGATAACTTCCTTATTCTGCTCTTATCTCACGATTCTTTCGGCACTTTAAAATTCACATCTCTGCACCATTATGCCTGTCAACCATCTCTCCTATGGTGATTGGGTTCAAAATGGTCACAAAGATGAGATTGAAAGAGTTGAACAAAGTGTTGGAGCGTATGAAGGAAAAGTCTCCCACAAAAGCTAAACAAGACTCTGCTGCTATGAAGAGAAAAGGCAATGAGCCCATGGTTGCTCCTGTGAAGAAGAAAAGAACTCTCATCTTGCAAGATGAAGAAGATGAGGATGAAATGACTATATCAGCCTTAGAAACTTAAAGAGTTTTATCAGCTTTTGTGAGACAAGAGAAGAGCCAGAAGAAGAGGAAAGAGAGAGAGAAGAGACGGAGAAAGAAGACGAACAGAGGAGGACAGAGGAAAGAAGAAGAGAAGAGGAAGAAGAAAATGAAGGAGAAGAAGAAGAGGAAGATGAAGAAGGAAGAAGAGACGAAGAAGAGGAAGAGGAAGAAGAAGAGAGAGAAGGAGAACAAGATCAGGGCCAAGAAGACTCTTTTGAGCCAACCTTGGCTATCTCTTTGTCTAGTGCATCTGAGATAAGAGGATCTGGATCTGTCAATGCTCATCACTCTGAAGATGAAGAAACCTTTCCTACTCCACCTGAGGGCATCAAAACAGGGGGAGCTGTTGAAAAAGGTACTTCTTCACCTTTATTCACTAGTGATGTAAGTCGTTCTGCAGCAGACCCAGAGGATGTATATGCCTCGCACTATCCAGAAAACAGTCATGGTGGACAATCTACTGAAGCTCCATCGCTTTTCAAAATCCCTGAATTTGACTCGGCTGGTCCTAGTGATGCAAATGCTCAAATAGCAGACTTTTAAGACTACTGGAAGTTCTATTGGATGTTCGAAAACAACAATATGCCATGGGATTTGAGATGCAGGATCTCAAGAATGCTTTTAAGGCCACTTCAGTGTCTTTGCATGAACAATTGAACTCCCTAAAGATTCAAGTACAGTCTAATGTGCAGGGTGAAGATTTTCAGTCACCGAAGCAGAGTTTCGACAGGCTTGAGAAGATAGTGCATTCTATAGGAGAATTCGAGCTTGTTCGCCTCGCCCAAACAACCTTGATTTTGACTCCATTTTTAATCCATCCATTTTTAGTCTATTCTCCACTTTTTGCTGTCGACAAAAAGGGGGAGGGGTTTTATGCAGATTTGATGACTTATCCTATCCTTTTTGCTTGACTTTTTGACTTGAACTTTATCTTTTGTTTGGTGTGGTTTTAATTCGGACTGGTTTGGGCCAATTATGCTTGCAACTTAAGCCATTATTGATTATGATAAAGATAGTTGTGTTTACAGGACTAACACGTTTTCTGTGGTTGCAGAATTGCTACTATCCTTATAGTAATCTCTAATCTTTATGTATAAGAAATCTTGGTTTACTTAAGTGTTATCTTGCAGGTCAAAGTGTCCAAATCTGCGGGAAAGTTTTGTCACCATAAAAAGGGGGAGATTGTTGGAGAAAACTTCCTTATTTGTTTTGAAGTTGACAAAACGTTTCCTTCCATCAAAGTCTGAAGATCGCCAGACTCAAGTTTTAAAGTCTGCCCTCATTGACAGTTTCTAGACCGACGAAGACGTCTTATTCAAATGCGAGTATATCTTTGAGGATTTAATTCGTTTGGTTAAAGATTATCTCACGGCTGGAAATAGCATCTTAAGATCTATTATTCGTATTGCAAATAATTCGAGTAATATAGATCCGTTGATTGGCAAAGTATACTTGGAAGTTCTACTTATGGAAACCTAGATCCTGATTGTTTGGGCGAGCAGGATTGGTGGGCTATCTTCATTTTCCTTAAGTGACTCGAGATCTCTCTAATTGATTATGTCCAATAGGTAAATTGGAAGAACTCCTTTGGAAGATGCCAACGGTTATGAAGGCATGGAGGAGTATATAAGGAAGACTCTCTAGTTATTCGAGTGAGTGCGAGATAGAAGAATTCCAAAGTTTGAAGCTCCTTGTTCTTTGCTAGTTCATTTGTTGAGCGTAAACTTGCATTCAAAAGAGTGTCTAGATACTTGTGAGACCTTGAGGAAGTGTAGTAGAGTATATACACTGTGGAATCAAGGACGTGCGACTATAACATCTCTTTTGATTCTTAGTGAAATCCAGCCGGTAGGCTATCAGTGTGAGAGAGTGGACGTAGGCTTGGTTTAAGCCGAACCACTATAAAACACCGTGTTCCAATTCTATTTCCCTTATCTCTTTACTTAATTCGTATATATATATATATTACTGCAAATCTTCTATATCTTAAGTCTTCGGTTTTCATATAAGTCGAATTAAGTTGCTAAGTCTTGTAAATTTTGTTTTTACACCTATTCACCCCCCCTCTAGGTGTTCGTACTAGCACTATCAACAAACACCCATCCTAGAAGGACACGGGGCTAATCCATGTCGTCTTCCACAAGAACGACACACTCTGTTTTGGCTCGATGCTGACTTTCCTATCCCACCCTTCTTGTTGGGCGGAACAAGATACCTTCCTCCATTCATCAGTCTCTTCCCAAACCGATTTCCATCCCTATTCAAACCAAACCGCGACCCAGATGCAGCGGCTTGTTCGTTCTAATCTCTCTCTATCATATGGACCCGCTCATACAGGTCATTGTAGTTCCTTAGGTTGAGTAGTATCAGTGGACTCCTCAATTCCGGTCTGAGTCCATCTCTGAATCTCCTAACTCGGTCTATTGGATCCTCAACCAATCTAGGGCGTGCTACGACAGTTCCGCGAACTTTGCCTCGTATTGATCAACTATCATCGTACCTTGGCACAAGTGTTGGAATTCTGCCATCTTCAGCTCTCTAGCGGTCTTAGAAAAGTACTTACTGTTAAAGACCTCAACGAAGGCGTTCCACTCCGGAACCACACCTTCAGGGAATACCAATCCTCTGGTGGTCATCCACCAAGTGTTTGCAATTCCCTATAGCTGATAGGCTGCAAGGATGACCTTCTTTGTCTTGGTGCACATCAGCAGTTCAAAGGTCTTCTTCAAACCCTGAATCCATAGAGCTGCAGCTTCGGGGTCTCCTGCCCCAATGAACGTTGGTGGGTTCAGTTTCAGAAATTGTTCCACCAGCTTATGCATCGACCTCACAGAAACCACGTTCCCAGGTGGAACCTCAGTAGGGACGATAGCAAGTGTGGCGGCGGTTGTGGTAGCAGTGGCTTCAGTGGTGGTAGTAACAGCAGCATTGGCAACGGCAGTAGCAGTAGCTGTAGCAGCGGCGGTAATGGCGGCGGCTTGATTTTGGGCTTGCTGATCCATCCGATTTCCCATTTCCTCTAGCACCTACATGATCACGTCGATTCTAGGATCACCAGAGGCTGCTACCCCTGCACCGACTGGAGGCGGTGCTACTCCACTAGCGCTGGCTTCAGCCTGTGCTCTACCACAACCACTTCGAGTACCGACCTTGGTCGGCATCCTACCCCGAGTCACAGGGCCTATTGCCCTTTTCCTAGGAGTCCTCTGCTCCTAATCACTCATGTTATAGGCTCCTTACAGACACCTGTTTTCCAATTCCAATACCACATTAGAATTTAAGTTACCACCAAACAAGCTACCAATCAGCTATCAACCACATGCATCAGCATATTAAAATGGCCTTACCTACTAACTATCCCATGACCCATCGCACCTTATCACTCCATACACAGACCCGCTCTGATACCGCTTAAATGGGGATGTCACGCCCCGAACCCCAAGCGTGCACATCCTTTTGCAGTCGATACAAATGCGACGTTCCCAAGACACGTCGCCGACCCATTGATTTTAATGCACATGCGGAAGCGTATAAATACCCCTGACAACAAACAACATGGGATAGGAAAGCATGGCACATTTCACAAAAGCATACTTTTATAAACAACGGGGTTTGGTTATAAAACGAGTATGGTCAAAAGTCTACAAAAGGTTGGCTCTCAAAAAGAAGCTATCCTACGACATACTAGTCAGACACAAACGCCGATCCTTCAGACTCCACCTCAACAGACTCCGAGGCTTCGGTCCTCCACAACCACCAACTATGGACCTGAAAATGTAAGCCCACGATAGGGTGAGACAATGTCTTAGCAAGTTCACTCCCTAAACCCCTATTAGGAAGAAAATACACTCAAGGGTAGCATAGCCACACCATACAAAGGACTTACCTCGCCTCAATTCCTTCCTACACGTCAGCACAATTTATATCACTCAATCATATGTAGTAATACAACTCAAACAACTGGAACACAAACACTTTCATCTCAAATAACCACAGGAGTCCAGATTATAAGACAAAATTGTTATGATACGTCCCATATCATGTCACACAGTTTTGTCCCATAATCCGGTGCATCTAACTCAATCAATCATGCGTTCCAATTGTTAATTTCATCCCTCAAGGGTACCGCCTACTCTAAGTTCAGCGGTCTACTAGCGTAGCCAGGCATCATCTCACCATCTTTGAGCACGGCTTCATCAATACGTTGACACCGTTCCAAAATGAGCATCGGTTCAGAATCTACTACGACCAGCATCCATTGTGCATACATCCCATATAGGGGCACGTCCAACTCTACAACTTGGGACGGGTTCTCTTAACCAACACACGACCACTCAATCTCGGCCCAGGACACTGTGCATTGCACTCAAATGTCTCAATTAAAATAGTGATCATGACCTATTTTCTTCGTATTAAAAACATCTAGAAAGTAGTCATGCGTGGATACACGGTCAATTCGAACTAGAAAAACGGATACCTTTCCTTTTCAAACCCCACTATTAGATATAGTACTTAAAATCCATTTTCGGTGTAAAAACCCGACACTCGGGATTTTCTAAATAAATATCATATTTTCACAATCATCACTTAATTTGCACAATCCAGCAATCAAATGCATAATCTGAACACACCACAACACAGCACGAAATTCTGGTCACCGACTATCTCGGTCTAATTTTCGAAAATAATAAATAATTAAATTTATTCCGAAAATTAAATTAAATAATATTATATTATATTAATATATTTTAATAAAATAATATTTATAAATTCGAAATAATTAATTAATCTAAAATAATTAATTAAGGCATAAACAATATTACACTAATCTAATCATCTAATTAGCCCTAATTAATTATTCACTAAACTAATCACATACATTAATCTAATCCACAATTAACTAAACTAATCTAACCACATAAGCATACTTAGCCTAATCTAAACACCCCTTAAGCATGATTAACCTCCTAAGCAAGGTTTAGAGAGTAAACTTACCAGTTTAACAATCCGATAAGTTCACGGCGACGGTGACGGCGACAGCGAGGCGGGCGACAAACCTCCAAGCAGCGACACCAACCAAGGCCGGGAAGGGCTCGAAAACGAGCCTTGAAGTCTCAAAGCCTTGCTGGTCTTTAGCTACTGGCCTTGGTCAAGAAAGGGTGGATCGGTGGTTGGTTTGGCGCGGAAACAGCAAGGAGGAGCAGCGGTCCAAGCGGTGGTAGGTGGAGCTTCCGGCAGCTGGACGGTGGCTCACGGCGGCTAGACTACGCTAGACAGGAGCTCTGGTCGTCGGCCAGGACAAGGACGACAAGCAAAGGAGGCGGAACAGAGGTGTGCGAGCGAGAGAGGCAGCGACGGCTTCGGCTGGACAAACGGCGGCCAAGGGTGGTCGGACGGGCTTGCGGGCTGCTCGGCAGCTTGCTGCTGGCTTCTCTAGTTTTCCTTGAGCTCTCAAGACTCTCAACAATGGAGAAAGGTAGGGAATGGAGGAAAAAGATGGGCTGCTGAAGAGAGGGACCCCAAAGTGCCTCACTAGCCTTCAACACTTGTCTCTCTCTCACCTCCCAAGCCCCCCCAACGGTCAGCCCTTCATCCTCAGCCATTCTCTCTCCTCAATCTTCCTCAAGAAGCCTCCCAACATGGCTGAAATGTTGCACCCCTCATGTTCTATGAATTTTGTACAAAGGCCCTTCAATTCCCTTCAATTCTTACTTAATTCAATCCAAATTGAAGCCCATAAATCCAACCAAGATGTCCTCACTTAAATCCACATTTTTCCTTGTCCATTGAACCAAATTGTATCTCAAAATTGCGATCAAAAGCGGGCCTACCAATTTCCCGATCCAAAATAACCATACTTTGATTTTTCGCCGAAAATCTCGGTTTGCAGAAAAATTTTCTAAGGAAGAGTCGACGTTCCTAAAATGATTTGTGACATAACAGAACTTTCAATTTCTTAAATTAGGTTTAAATTTGCGGTTAATTTCAATCTGGCGTCATTTTAACGAGTCCTAGCTTATCGGGTAGCTTTTAGGAATTTTCGTGCATTTAACCTATGGTTGATTATTTTCAAGCCACAAAGTGCATCTTCGACTTATTGGCAATTCTTGGTTGTCATAAAAATCTCGAGATTTCAAATACGGACACAGGGTACAGTAAAAGACAGAAGAATGTGTCTAGTGCCGATCGACGAGAATTTTGCAATTAGGTAGAATCACCCACACTTAATCACATACGTCTGTCGAATCGACCTATCTCTGATCTCTGATCGATTTTGATGGTGCCATAATGAATCTTGCAGATGAGCACGGTCGAGTAGTCGTTTCCTGGTCGAATTATCAAGTCTATTCCATTAAAATCCTTTAACAAATTCACCTGATAGATTAGTTATCTCGTGAGTGATCAGCTCAGAGAATAGAACTATAGGTGCGTCGATGAAAAGCCCGAGTTATTAAATTGAAAACATAATTGGAAAATCAGGATGTCACAATACAGATGTAACATAAAGCCATAATTTTCTGTCATCTCTCCTTTTTCCTATTTTCCTTACTTTTTTTTTTCCAAAAGGCGATCACAAACAATTTTCTATTTTTGTCTCTTTTTCCTCTTTTCCTTACTTTTTCCTCTCTTTTTTTCCAAAGGCAGCCATATAGATGTAACATAAAGCCATAATTTTCTGCCATCTCTCTTTTTCCTATTTTCCTTACTTTTTCTTTTTCCAAAAGGCGATCACAAACAATCTTCTATTTTTGTCTCTTTTTCCTCTTTTCCTTACTTTTTCCTCTTTTTTTCCAAAGGCAGCCATATAGATGTAACTTAAAGCCATAATTTTCTGTCATCTCTCTTTTTCCTATTTTCCTTACTTTTCTTTTTCCAAAAGGCGATCACAAACAATTTTCTATTTTTGTCTCTTTTTCCTCTTTTCCTTACTTTTTCCTCTTTTTTCCAAAGGCGGCCATATAGATGTAACATAAAGCCATAATTTTCTATCATCTCTCTTTTTTCCTATTTTCCTTACTTTTCTTTTTCCAAAAGGCGATCACAAACAATTTTCTATTTTTGTCTCTTTTTCCTCTTTTACTTAGTTATTCCTCTTTTTTCCAAAGGTGGCCATATATATGTAACATAAAGCCATAATTTTCTGCCATATCTCTTTTTCCTATTTTCCTTACTTTTTCTTTTTCCAAAAGGCGATCACAAACAATTTTCTATTTTTGTCTCTTTTTCCTATTTTCCTTACTTTTTCCTCTTTTTTTCCAAAGGCGGCCATATAGATGTAACATAAAGCCATAATTTTCTGTCATCTCTCTTTTTCCTATTTTCCTTACTTTTTCTTTTTCCAAAAGGCGATCACAAACAATTTTCTATTTTTGTCTCTTTTTCCTCTTTTTTCCAAAGGCGGCCATATAGATGTAACATAAAGCCATAATTTTCTGTCATCTCTCTTTTTCCTATTTTCCTTACTTTTTCTTTTTCCAAAAGGCGATCACAAACAATTTTCTATTTTTGTCTCTTTTTCCTCTTTTTTTCCAAAGGCGGCCATATAGATGTAACATAAGGCCATAATTTTCTGTCATCTCTCTTTTTCCTACTTTCCTTACTTTTTCTTTTTCCAAAAGGCGATCACAAACAATTTTCTATTTTTGTCTCTTTTTCCTTTTTTTTCTTACTTTTCCCTTTTTCATAGGACCATCACATAAAGTATAAGATAAGGTCACAATTTTCCACTCATTGTGCAAAATAATCTTTTAATGGAAAAAATTTTCATTGGCCAACATATCATAATCACCGTCGACTTACCAAGGCTACTCTACATCCAGAACAATCAATTCAAGCCTAGCAACCATCTCATTATAGCTTAGACAACAGCATCAGCATCATAGGGAATGCTATAGTGGCTACACAATCTCTGGTGTTCGCTAGACAATATCAACTTTATGCTCGATTGTATAATGTTACATTTGACTTCCAATAGTAAATATTATTGTTTTATATCAGCTATCTCATTCTCTCAGTGTTTCTTTTCTATGAACCAAATGCTAGAAAATTCAAAAATCTTCTTTCTTGGAAGTTGTTTTTCGTGAAACAAATGTAGCCTAAGATATGTTTGGTCCCAGCGTAACTTTTCTAGCGACAATTATCCCCTAAATCAAGAGAATCCTTATCTCTTTTATTTTTATGTTATTGCACAAGTTATTTCACTTCTTCATGAAACTTATAATGTCACAAAACAAACTATCTAAGAATAGCTTTCTAGATCATATAAAAAAATTCCTTAATGCTTCTTGTCTACCATATTAGAACTCTTTAGAATAAGAGAGTGTTAACCCCGTAATCCTGCTCACAAGGCCATAATTAACCATTCAGAGGCTGTGTGTAGGCCCTGGTTTTATGAAGCGTACCCATAATAAGTCCATGGGCATAAACTGTAGTTATCTTTATATAGGTATACACCCTCTTTCTGTATTGCGGCCTTGAGGAACAACTATATGCAAGAAATATTCTGGAAAAGCTGCTATAATTGAGCTAAGATAAGTGACAAAGTCTTTTAGATGCAAAGCAGTAATCCGATGCAAAATACAGTTCTGGGACAAGTGCGCTTGAAGCACTAAAATTTATCACAAAATTGCAATCGAATCCAATAATTTTCAGATAGTGCAATCAAGTCTAGCTTGTCAAATTGATACAATAAAATCTCTTTGTTAAACTCCATTCAATTTGGTTAATGGAATATATTAATATGACATTTTTTGTTACTTTCCTAAGACACGTGGTCCCAATGTGGTGCCTAACAAGCGCCACATTAGAAAAAACTTTGAAATTTCAAAAAGAAAAAGAAAAAAGAGGATGAATGAAATTAAAAAAGGAAAAGGAAAATTTTTGTTGTTCATATCTTTAAAATCACCATGTGGAAATCTTGCAAAAACAGTAGGAAAATTACCTACTTCAGTAATTGGTATGGTGATTTTGAATTTTCTACATAGGGCAATAATAGAAGATCTTTTTCGGTAGAAAGAGAATTTCATCAAACAAAAGCATAATCCTCACCAAAACCATTCATAATAGTGGGGGCATACGCCCATCAACATCAACACTAAATCATTTAGCAAGAAAGGTATACCGTGGAATTCAAAGATAACAAAGTCATTTTCTAGATTCCACATTGTAAACTTTGGGGTATTAGTAACGTGAGAAAAATTTTAATACATCGATATCAAAGTAAGAATAAGTCGAGGTTTTTGTTATAATTTTCTAGATCTACTTAACTTCCATTTGTTTATAAGTTGTTTTAACAGAATTGCAACAGACTACATTCTTATTATATTGCTTTAAGTTTGAAGGTTTTGATGATATGATAAAATATTCAAAGTATTAATATTATAATATGCATGATTTAGGATTCTAAGTAATAATTTAGAGATTTAGGTGATATTTGTCCTTTTTACAGTACTTATCTTTTTTACCTTGAGGTAATTCATCACGTTTGTTTTCTCTCTGAGTCCAAGAAGTAATTTGTCCCTGTCGCTGTCCACATGATGCGGTATCCTATTTCCATTTGTCAAAAAGTAAGAAAAGTCCGTCACTAAAGAGCTAAAAGACAATCCAAAAAAAAAAAAAAAAAGAGCTAAAAACAAACAGATATATAGACAAGTCTAAGTTAGGCATAGAGAATCTTTTGACTTCTGACGTAAGAAAAGTCACCTATTGGACAGCTAAAAGACAAACAAATATAATGACAAGTCCAAGTTAGGCAATTAGAATTTTTTGACTTATGCTAGTAAGAAAAGTCACCAATTCGACAATTAAAAGATAAACAAATATAAAGACAAGTCCAAGTTAGGTATAGAGAATCTTTTGACTTCTGTCCCCGGCCATCACGAATTAATATTCACGTGCTTGTAAAGGTCTTGTCAACGTATGCTTCTAAAATATTTGTTAACAATGCTTACTAAAAAAATACTTTAATTTCCAACAAACTGACTACCACATAAATTAAGATTAATACCTCGAAAAATTCTTAATTAGTACATATGTGATAAATTTACCCTAAACTAATTTTTTTTTATAACGAAAAACCCCAATCTACAAAAATCTCAACCTAATACATTTGTGATAAATTTACCCTAAATGACTACAAAAAATCTCAACCTAATACATTTGTGATAAATTTACCCCAAACTAATTTGTTCAACTGCCACAAATCCCAAACTAATACATTAATTGGATTAATAACACAAAAAATTACAAAAATGATATAACCGTAACAAATATATAGTAAAATCTCAAACTAATACACTAGTCCATTGTCACAAATCATCCAACTTAGTAATTTAACAATAAAATTTAATTGAAGCTAACAGAGAATAAATTTGTCACAAGTATATTAGTTTAGAGTAAATTTGTTAAGGGTGTACCAATTTGGATTTTTTTGTGGTCAAAAAATTAATTTTGAGTAAATTTGTCACAAGTATATAAGTTTGGAATTTTTTAGGACATTAACCCCATAAATTAAAAAAAGTCCCCGCACAATCCCATATCTAGAGACATTTTGATGTCGTGATTCAATCTCTCTTGATGCTAAGTTATAGTTTAGCAACTAATGAGCACACAATCTATGAGAAGAAAAACATCTTTAAAACATTAAAGAAAAAAAGGATTAAAAGAATAATTGGACGAGATATGGACAATGAAAGAGTCAGCAATAGCAATGAGAATAAAATATTAAAAAAAAAAACCATAAGTAGGACGAAATTAACATAATGTCTCGATTGTACTAATTTGATGAGTTTTAGGACCTTATTATAGTTTTTGTAAGTTTTATGATTTACTTGCACTTTTGTGATAAGTTTTAAAAATTTCAGTAAACTTATTCTTTCATAAATATCTCATTTGTTCCTTGTCGGTCCCCTTCCAAAACTCTCCACATTGATAGTGCACTTGATCGTCGTGGATACAATCATATATTTGTAGACTCCGTGAAATAATACTTTTACCCATTTACCACCCCAATGGAAAGAAAAAAAAAGGAGGATGAAGTCATTGTGTGCAAACTTGAGCAAACTTTATTTATACCAAAAAGGCTTAGCAAATGCATGAAGTGTGTAATGATCCAATGATAAAAGGAGAACATTGTCTTCCATTTGATTACAAGATTAAGTCATGTCATGAGGTTTGTACAGTTATGAGTGAACAGAATAGTTATGAATCAAACCAAACATGTTGTAATGGGCATGGATCCTCGGCAGATATAGAAGATAAGTTGAAAACTAACATAAGCATTGAGTTATAGCTAAATTCAAGAAAAGTAAAATGAGTAATGCTACTTGTGCTAAGAGTTTGTTAAGAAATTTTTCCTAAATGATGTGGCAACTCGTGTGCCTTATGCCATGACATTAAGTCTGCATACAATTAGTAATAATAATAAATAAGTAAATAATGAAAGAAATTACAAATTGAACAAGACTAAAACCGATTTATTTTCCAAAAGAAATGAGGTAAAATTCCCAAGCTTCACTTATTCTACTAAGAGTAGAATTAAGGGGGACTGAGTATAATTAACTCGAATAATCCGAATGTCTCTTTTGTACCCAACTAGTAAAATTGGTGAAAAACTATCTAAAACATTATGTTAGAAGGCTACTATGGCACGAGGTTATCTATGCATGGAAAGACCTTTCATATAATTGAAAAAGAAAGTTGCAGGGGATTGGACTTGACGAGGGCATGCATGACAAAATTTCTGAAAAAATTTTCATTTCTTACTTTTGTTTCAGAAATAGAAAAATTAAAAATTTTAGCTTTAAATCTATGTTTCAAATTTATTTTTAAAATAGAAATCTGTTCCAAAAATAGAAAGATTATATTACGTTATCAAATAAATTTATGTTCTAAACCTATTTTGAATAATAAAAAAGTAAAAAATAGAAAAATAAAATTTTTATCACGTCCCTCTTTTGCTTGTGAAAAGACCAAGGCAACGTGATAAAACTTGCTGCAGATGCCTCGCTCGATGAAAGTCCCAGTCCCTATCACCTGTACCCTTTACTTCATGCGAGATGATAGACAACAAAAAGATGTGGGGTCTCCCAGAACAGGAGATGCAGAGGGGCGGACCGGATTAGTCTCCATTCATGGAAAGAGCTGAGGCAACAAGCCAAACTGCACGTGGAGGCCTCGCTCAATCGAAGTCCGTACCAGTATAGTACTCTATCATTCAATGCAAGAAAGAGAGGATAGGATGTGATGTGGGGTCTGACGGAAGAAAAGAAAGATGCGGGGCCGACTTGATCAGAGAAAAGTAGGATACAGCTAAGAGACATGATATGGCCATGCGACAGAACCTGTCTCAACTTTTCTTGAATGCTATAATCCCCCTCGCTAAATATATACCCATACAAAATCATGGGGAGCAGATATTTGGGTGTCGCCCCTTTGGAAATTATTCAATAAATTTAATACTTAAATTACAAATATATACAAACCGTAGGATTTGATGCGGACCGTGGAGGATACTTTTTTTCCATAACAAGAATCTCTTTTTAATTGGTACAACGTTAGCCAAGATTTTTATTTCTCTAGGACTGAAATGGGTTTTGGCATGTCATTAGTCTAGAAACGTGAAAGCAAAATAATTTTTTATTAAAGAAACTTTTCTTTTTAAACTCTTTAATCATAGTGCAACATGCACAGCACTGGATGTCAACTTTATTTTTTTTCCTTTGCTTTTCTTATCCTTTCTCTTTTGATTGGGAAGGTCATTTTCCCTAAATAGTAACTTTTTTCCGTCCAGTTTTTGGAATTTGCAAGGTGTTCAATAAATGTCCAGGTAGCCAAGCCTATCGTATCCCTAGATTCTTAAATTACAGAGAACTATTATAAGCATTGAGTTTTAGCTAATTTCAAACAAAGTAATATGAGTATTGATTAGTGTGGTAAGAGTTTACTAAGAAATATTTACCAAGTGATGTGCCAACTCATGTGACGTGTGCCATGTCATTTAGTATGTGTGTAATAAGCAATAATGATACATAAAAAAAGAAAATATAAATTGGGCAAGATTAAAAAAGCTTTTTTTTTCTCCAAGCCTCACTTATTCCACTAGAAGTAGAATTAATGGGGAACTGAGTATCATTAGCTTGCATCATATAAATGTCTCTCTTGTACACAGCCGGTAAAATTAGGAAAATTTGTCTAAATCATTTCGACGAAAGGCTCAAATGGTACGAAGATTCTTTATTCATGGAAAGACCTCATATAATTGGGTAAAAGAGGAGGTGCCCAGGACCATATCCGATTTAGTCTCGAGCTAGGCCCACCTAATTTGGAAGATATATTTCTTCTACTCAATAAAGGACCTAGGCAACAAGCTAGACCTGATGCAGAGGTCTCGCTCAATCAAAGGTCATCATCTGTACTCTGACATTGAATGCAAGATCAGAGAGAAATTACGATTTGGGGTCTCACCAGAAAAAAAGAGATGCCGATTAGTCGTGAGCATGGCGCACCTTTCGGAAGATATTTTTGCTAAATTATCTAGGTCAGAGGTCTCCCCAGAAAAAGAAAAAGAAAAAGGAGTTCTTAAATTAGTCCCTGACCATTTTTAAAATTTTTTTCCAGTTGCTGCTGTCTAATGATCATATAATAATGTAAGTTAATAACTCAAAAGATGGCATCACCTCGTTCATGACTGCAAAGATCAGGCTAGATAAGCATTGTAGAGAGAGTAGGTTTGCTTTTGACACAATTGTCAAGTGTAATTCGTCTTTCTTTCGGAAGTAGCAATGTCATCAAAGGTAAAAGTTATTTTTCCACATGTTGTCCTATCAAATGCAACTTTGAAAATCAAAATCAATAGAATTTGAGATATTGAGGAGTTTACTCTTATTAAGACCAAACAAAGGCCTAAATCCTTGTAATTAGATAAATTATAATTTCCAATCTTTCTATCATTTATATATATTTTGAAGGATTGCATATCCCTAGGTGGGGTGGGGGTGTCTCACTCCCAATGAAACATCCCCTCTCTGATAAATCGATTCCAATGCAACAGAAAAAGTAAATGAAAGGACAAAAAAAATCAAGGCTGCGACTGATATAAAGCAAATGCAATTTTTTAATAAATTAGTATATATAAAACTGAATCGTCTAATGGGAAGTTTGATCTTTAATTTAATTTACAGATTTGGGCATTTTCTTGATCTTGATTAGCAGTCTCTTATTTTTGCATTCAAGAAAATACTATAAATTGCTCGGTGCAATCAATAGAATACAAAAAGAAGTCCGTCCTTGATCAATTAGTAACCACCCAGGTCATTCCATCCTGATTTCCTGAAAAGGAGTACTCTAAATAAGTAATTGTTTAAGATAGTGAATATTTGGGGTGGATGTTAGCTTTTATATCGCTCAATATAGCATCTCCCGTTGGATGCAAAAATTGGTATGTCATAATTCCTCCATTTAAGTAACTCACATCCTTATTAAAGTTGGCTTGAATTGTTCACTATTTAATATGTAATCTATTCCATTCCTACACTCTTTGTCATTTTAAAAGTTTGCCAGAAGTCGCACATTATCCAAACCCTTTGCTTGGATGAGCACTCTCTACCCTTGTAATATCTAGCGTGGGCCTAGTCCGTCCACGAACGACACATATATTGAATGGGGTCATGTTCTGATACCATTTGTAATGACTCAAACATTTCGCATCAGCTAAACCCAAAAAAAGTAACCATACAAGTTAGTGACTATTTGGATGCGAGCGTTAATTTATTTATCACTCAATAAAATTTCTCCCATCCGATATGGAATGTGAGATGCCATTGACCAAACGAGAGCTACGTGCCCAAAAAAGAGGCACACCTCCAGTATGACACATCCCCGATTCCATCAAAAAAGGATCCATCGACGCGCCACAGATTTGCTCCGTATGCAGTGATCAATGGCAGGATTCAGAAAAAAATGAGGACTTATTCTAGCGAGCAAACCTGAGAAAAAGACTATAGACCACTAGATTTTCGCAAACTGTGACACAAGTATGTGATGTCCCTTCTAGATAGGAGGGAGTTTGATCAAACACCACATACACCAGAGCCATAGAGTGAAAACACTTGTAGGATAGAAAGTGTGTCATAAGCTCAAGTTCCTTATGGATAAATCTCCTGTGACTTTGTTATTCTCCCATGAGAATTTACAAAAGCACTACTGATCTCTGTTCATCCAAAATACAAGGGGAGAGTCAACTCACTTTTGGTGACTATGGGTTCTTCATTTGTGACAGAATAATTGAGACCTTAAGAAGAGACAAGACAAGGAAATTAGAGTTTGAATAGCGTAAAATGACACAAATAGAATGTATGCTATTTTGTCGGCTTCCGCCAACAGCTAATTAAAGAGAACCCAAATCAAAGCCAATACTACACTGATAATTACATAACCATCATCACTCCAGCTAAGAAATTATGAAGAGCAATTGGAGTAAGTAAATTCTGAAATAGAGATATGGTTTGGCATTAAAGAATACACGGGCTCGGCAGGACGCACTTAGGCTAATTGAGCTCACTGAGGGATAAATTTAAACATTTGAATATATATGGTCACTAAACCAAATGAATACATCAGAATGGAAATATCTCGGTTGGTCAATTTAAAGCAAATCTTTGCAATGCTAATGTTGTTGTCTCATGATAAATGATGGATCGAAGATTCGGTCAATTCCATTGCCATCTTATTTTCTTTCCCAATAAGAAAACACGTTGTGTTAGCACAAGAAGAATGCATCAAATATGACTGACAATTAACGATTAACCTTCTTCGACGGATGACCTCCAAAAAAAGTATAAAACATTTGTTTAAGCATAAAAAGAAGCACAAGAATGTTAATACCATTAATCCGTTTGATCATAGCTTAATGATTTTTAACACTTTGAAGCAAAGTTATATCTGTTCAATAATTTTTACTTTGTCAAGATGGAAACAATAATCAAATCATTACCGCAAATGAATTAATTTTTTACTCCCATGACTATTGCCATAGGCTCTCCCATAAGACCCCACTGTTGTTGTTGAGAAAATTATCCAAAAAGTTCTAAATCTATTATATGGCGGCCGATTCAGTTATAATTTTATTTATTTATTTTATGAAGCATACCTACAATAGTTCCATGAACATAAGTTGTAGTTATTTTTATGCTAGTGTACACACTCAATCTGTATCACTTGCTTGAGCAATGACTATATTCAAGAAATGCTTAGAACGAACTGATATGATTGAGCTAGTATAGGTGACAAAGTGTCTTAGAGACAAACGAGTAATTCGATACAAAATATAGTTCTAGGATAAGTGCATTTGAAATACTAAAATTTATCACAAAAGTGCAATCGAGTCCAATAATTTCACATAGTGCAATCATGTCTTACAAGTTGTCAAATTGATACAATAAAATCTCTCCATTAAACTCCATTCAATTTGGCTAATGGGATATACTGATGTAGCTTTTTTGTTACTTTCCTAAGACACGTGGTTTCAATGTGATGCCTACCAAACCCCACATCAAGAAAATTTTGAAAACTCTAAAGAAAAAAAAAGGATAAATGAAAGTAAAATGAAAAAGAAAAAAGGAAAATAATTAGTTGTTCATATCCTTTTGCTCACTTATACAGTATGGAAATCTACTGAAATCCCCACTCTCTTTCTTTCTTCATTGATATTTTTTGTTTTTGTTTAATCTTTGGTGGACTTAGCTCAATTGCGAGTTACCTCAATTTTCTTAACCTCACACGTCACAACATGCACGATTACTTCAATTTCGTATCCTACATTCCAAAAGACTGTGAAGTGTAAGCATAGGAAAAGTGACCCATCGCTATATGCTCTTGACATGATACTAATTCACAAGGTCATCAAAGGACCAAGAAATGTTTGGGCGTTTTCAGATAGCACGACGTCTCTATTCATTCAGGCCAATAACGAATGTCATGATTCATTTTCCCAAACTGATGATGTTGCTTTGAACGCATAATTAGATTAGATAGATGTGACATATTCGTCTTGGGGAACATTTAAATACTTTTGTTTTAGAATATGTGAGTAAGAGGTCAAACAAAAACTAAGGATACAATCTAGTTGAAGTTTTTTTTTGGTTGAAAAAAATCATATCAAAAGGATACATGAGAAGTACATAGAGTTCATAGCAGAAAATATTGAAGCATAACAAAGCCCAAAATACTGCAAAACAAAGTCAAATCCAGAAAACAATGAGTATCAATGGAGCACTAGAGGTTAAGCACACGTTCGTTTTACAAAAAATAGATCTATCAAGTAAAATAACTGGTAGTCGATTACTGTATCTCATATATTCCTCAATTATGAGCGCACGCCGAAAATTCCTAAGACGTTGCTAGTTGACGGTCCATGTCTAGGTTCGGCTTCCTCTGTACCATCATCGTATAGAGACAATAAAAATGTTGAACAAACATAGATTTGACATTTAGGATAACAAATTTAGTGAGAAGCTCGTAAAGTTGAAGGTAGAGGACTTGGATACATATAGAGTACTAGGCGTCAAATCTCCAAAAACAAATTTATTAAACTCCTAAGATCTAAATCGGGAGAGGATAGCTCTTATATGTGGAACTAGATTAAGAGAGTTCAACTTCTTATATCTAAAACTAAATTAGGGTATCTCCATGCAACACTCCTTTCTATACTCCAGTGAACCGAAAAATGAAAATCCATCCGTAGTCATTGGGAACCATTTGATTTTGATGAGAGAATATGCATCGACAGATCATAATAGGCCAACAAAAAAAAAAAAAAAATCAATTATTGATTTCGCCGGTCAATAAGCGATTTTCTAAATGGGTTTTGAGAAAAGTTATGCTATACTAATAAGATGTCGAAAATTACTTTGATGGATATTTTTAGTGCATAAAAATTATCCGCTACTAATCAAAAAGCAATTACGTTCTTATGAATTTAGTTAGCAAGTTGAATGAAGTTACTTTGTACAAATACTTATATGGATACTTTACTGATCGAGCGCACAAATTATTGACTTCCAGTAAATTGAAATTTTACTTTTTCTCGTGGAATTTTACAAGTCACATGAAAAAGAAAATTCTAGTTATTACCAAAAAGGGAGAATTTAATGAAGATATTTGAAAAGAATATATAGGTATAGCTACTCAATTATTACACTAAAAAGAAGTTATTAACCATGTGGATAAATTTACTGATTCTTGATATGTTGAAAAGTTATTTTTCCTTGCAGGATCGGTACTTATATACTCTTCAAATATGAAAAGTTAATAAACCATCGAGATGATAATAAAATCAGTATGACCAATTACTTGATGTCTTGATATTTGTTGGAATTTGTACATGATTAATAGCTTTGCATAACAAAGTTGTTCAGTGCATTTGTAGTTACTAGCAATCTTTACACTAATATATTTTAAGCCGCCTTGTATTTCATGCCCATGGAAATGTAGAACCAGCTAATGCTAATGTAACCAAAACTTAATTTGTTCATAAATTCAATGAAATCATGCCACACGTGACGTCATTAGTGCATTCAAAGGACAAAGTGCTCTTGCAACCAATGAAAAAGGAGATCATATCCGGTTGCTATTGATATCAAACTCTTCACATTAGTCTATCCATTTATGTCAGCGATGGGAAATCCCCTTTCTTTCTTTCTTTCTTTCTTTTTCTTTATTTCTCCATTAAATTTTATCTTTCGGTGGACTCAAGGTCGATCGCAAGTTACCTCAGTTTTCTTAACCTCACAATTCACAACATGCACATACTTGAACTTCATATCCAACATTCCAAAAGACGTGATGTTGCAAGCATAGGAAAAGTGACCCATCACTATATGCTTTTGACATTGTACTAATTCACAAGTTTGTCAAAAGACCAATAAATTTTTGGGTGTTTTCAATTAGCGTGACGTCTCCATTCATTCAGACCAATCACTTAGTATTGAATGTCATGATTCATTTTCTAAAACTGATGATGTTTTTTTTTTTTTTAATGCATAATTAGATTAGATAAATGGGACATATTCGTCTCGGGAAATATTTAAACACTTTTGTTTTAGAACATGTGAGATAGGGGTCAAACAAAAACAAAGGATACAATCTAATTGAAGTTTTTTTTGGTCGAAAGGAAATCATATCCATTACTCAAAAGATACATGAGAAGTACATGGAATTCATAACAAAGAATATTGAAGCACAACAAAGCCCAAAATAATACAAAACAAAGTCAAATCCAGAAAACAATTAGTTTTTACAGAGCATTGGAGGTTAAGCACACACTCCTATAGAAAATGAATGGGATAAGTGCAATAAAAGTCCTAAAACTTGTAACGAAAATGCAATTGAGTCCTAAAACCTGTAAAAAGTGCAATTAAGTCCTAAAACTCGTCAAATTGGTTTAATTGAATCCAAAAGTTAACACTGTCTAACTTTTTAACAGAAAATGCTAACGTGGCTTTTAAAATAAATTTTTATTTTCCATTTGGCTTTTTAAAATTATATTTTTATTCAAATTAGATTTAAAAACTAGAAAAGAAAATCTGAAATTTATTTAAAAAACAAAACAGTTCAAAAAAAAATTGCTGCCACTTCGCCGTCACCGCCCATCGCCGATGGTCGTCGGAGGGGCCGACGATGGTCGCCGGAGGGGCCAGCGACGATCGGGGGTGGGTGAGGCCTCATCGGCCCCAAGCGAGGGTCGGCTACCCTCGCCAAGCTCGGGCGAGGGTGCCCATATTTGGGCACGCCGGCCCTCGTGGCTAGCCCCTCGCGAGGGCCGACGAGGCCTCGCCCGGGGGCGAGCAACGGTCGCCGGCCCCCGCGAGGGCTAACATGCCCAAATCTGGGCACCCTCGCCCAAGCTTGGCGAGGGTCGCTGCCCCCTCCGGCAATGGGTGGTGGAGAAGGAAATGCCTACCATTTTTTTTTTTTTTTTTTGAACTGTTTTTTTTTTAAAAATAAATTTTAGCTTTTCTTTTCTATTTTTAAATCTAATTTAAATAAAAAATAATTTTAAAAAAGCCACATGAAAAATAAAAATTCATTTTAAATGCCACGTCCGCGCCACGTCAGCATTTTTCATTAAAAAGGTTGATGGTGTTAACTTTAGGACTCGATTAAATTAATTTGACAAGTTTTAGGACTTGATTGCACTTTTTACAAGTTTTAGGACTCAATTGCATTTTCGTTACAAGTTTTAGGACTTCTATTGCACTTATCCCAAAATGAATCTATCAAGCAAAATAACTAACAGCCGATTACTATATTTCTTATCTTCATCAGTTATGAGCACATGCCAAAAATTCTTTTGGCATTGTCAATTGGCAATGCATGGCTATGTTCAACTTCCTCTAGACTATCACTATACAGAAACAATCAACAAAGGTTGAAAGAACATAGATTTGACATTTAGGACAACAAATTCAACAAGACACTCCTACAATTATTATTGAAGCTGAAGGTAGAAGACATGTACACAGACAGAGTACCGACACATCGAATCTCCGAAAATAAATTTATTGAACTTTCAGATCTAGATTGGAAGATGATAGCTCCTAAATGTAGAAGTGGATCAAGAAAATTCAACTTCTTAGATCTAAAATTAAATTAGGGTATCTCTATGCGACACTCCTTTCTATCCTCCGGTTAGCCAAAAAATGAAAATCCATCTATGGTCATTGGGGACCTTCGATTTTAATGAGAGAATATGCATCGACAAATCATAATAGGCCCAAAAAAAAAAAAATTAATTACTGGTTTTGCCAGTCACAAGCGACTTTCTAAGTGGGCTTCACGAAGAGTTACGATATACTAATAAAATTTTGAAAATTACTTAAGCACGTAAAATTTATTAGCTATTGATCAAAAAGCACTTAGGTTCTTATGAAATTTAGTAAGCACGTTGAAAAAGTTACTCGGTATAATTTTACATTTATACATGAAAAAGTTACTCGTTAATTTCCGGTATATTGAAACTTTAAGTTGTCTCTTGGAATTTTACAGGTCACAAGGAAAAGAAAATTCCAGTTATTCCCAAAAAGAGAAGAAACTAATGAAAATATATGATAAGTATATATTTTTACACTTACAATTTAGTAAAAAAGAAGTTATTCACCATGTTAATAAATGTACTAATTCCCTGTATGTTGAAAAGTTATTTTTCCTTTTAGGATCATTACATAATTACTTTTCGAGTTTGAAAAGTTACTATAACATTGAGAAAAAAATAAAAACACCATAACTAATTACTTGATATGTTGATATTTATTAACATTTATACACGATTAAGAGCTTCTGCACAATGAAGGTGTTCGATGCATCTGATGTTAGTAGTAATCTTCACACGACTCTAATTTTAAGTCGCCGATTTCTATCCCTTGTATTTTATGTCCATTTTAACTGTAGAACCACCTAATGCTAATGCAACCAAAATACTTAATTTGTTCATAAATTCAGTGAAATCATGTCATAGATGACGTCACTAGTGAATACAAAGCTCCAGAATTCAGATGAAGTTCTCATGTAAACAATGCAAAGGAGACCATGTCCGGTTGCCGTCGATATCGAGCTCTTTAGATTTGGTCCATCCATTTACGTCCGCGGGGGGCAATCACCTTCTCTCTTTATCAACCTCACAAGTCACAACATGCACGACTAATTCAACTCCGCATCCTTACATTCCAGAAGACCTGATGCGCAAGCATTGGAAAAACAACCCTTCACCATATGCTTTTGGCACTGTATTAATGGAGCCAGCGCATAATTTATTCACAAGGTCGTCACTGTGATAAAGGATTGAGAAATTTTCTAGGCGTCTTCAGATGGCATGACGTCTCCAACATCTAGGCCAATCACCGAGTATCAAACGGCACGATTCATTTTTCCAACCTGGTGATGTTACTTTGAATGCATGACCAGGTTAATTGGACGAGGTTCGTCTTGGGGAATTATTAAACACTTTTGTTTTTGAATATGTGAATTTTTTTCGAAAGAAAATCGTATTCATTGCTCAAAAAGGATATATGAGAAGTACAAAAAATTCATAACAAGGAATGATGAAGTACAACAAAGCCCATAATACTACAAAACAAAGTCAAATCTAGAAAACAAGAAGCATCAATATGGCATCAATAGGTTGGGCACATGCTCGTTCTATATAAATGGATTTATCAAGCAAAATAATTGGCAGCCAATCATCGCATTTCGTATATTCATTAGTCATGAGCACACGCCAAATATTTATTCTCTAGTAAATAGGGTGTTGCGTGCGCACTTCGGCTTCCTTTGCATCATCACCAAACGGAGACAACCAAAACAGATTGAACGAGCACAAATTTGATATATGGGAGAACAAATTTAGTGAGACGCTTCTGTGATCACTATTGAAGTTGAATGTAGAGGACTTATACACGAACAGAGCACCAGGGCATCAAATTCCCGAAAGTAAAAAAATAAAGAGATGATAGTTCTTAGATGTAGAATTAGATCAAGAGAGTTTAACTTGTTAGATCTAAAATTTGATCGGGACAAGAAAACTCCTAGATCTAAATCGAAAGAAAATATGAAATAAAAACACAAACAAAATCAACAAGAGGGTGAGACTAGCTCAAACCTGAAGACGACTGATAGAGGAAATCGGAAGAGACAGAAAGTAAAAAAAGTCAACCATTCATTAGATTGGTGCTTTTAAACTCCAATCAAGCTGAGTTAATTTGGCGAAATTTATTGCTCAGATTGCACTTGGAAATCAAGATGTGGAATCAGCCTATGGTATATTAGGATTGATTCTCGAGCCTAGGTTTGAGCTGAAGAGGAAAATAAGTAGTCGTGCCCAGGTCACCCAAAGGGTGCTTCGAGCCCCACCATGAACCGATCATGCTCTGTTCATGACGCGAATGACCCTTGACCGCAATAGCAAAGGGTCGGCCACCAAATTTAGAAACGAGCTAGTTAACATCATCGACCGCGACCTGTTTACCTAGACAAGACAATCCAAGCCCTAGCCCCGCCAAGCATGCGTTCCCAAGCGGATCTCTATCCGCCGGCAATCGAGACGTCGATTGCGCTTCGAAGCACAAACGACCTGCAATCTCAGCTTTGTTTCGCGTGCCATCACACGTGAGACAAGGATAGTGCCACATGGGTTTCCACGTCAGCTGTGCATCAGCTCCATAGTCACTCGCCAAAGTTAAAAACCATCGAGCAATTAACCTCATACATTGCGGAAAATTTTAATTAGTCTAGTTAATTACTTAATATGTTGATACTTGGGAACATTCATAGATGACTAGCAACTTTTGCATGATGAATTCAAGCGTTATTTGCTATAGTTTGTGATATTTTTAAGCTTGTCTCTTCAATTTCTTGCCCATGGAAATGTTAAATCGCCCAAAGCAACCAAGATACTCAACTTGTTCATACATTCAGTGAGATCGCACCACAACATCATATAAGCGTCAGAACTTAGACGGGTTTTTGAAAGCAAAAATCTCAACGTGTGGCCATCAATAATGATTTTTATGATTGATCCTTGATTGTTTTTTGACGTCATAACAAATCTGGTCTTTTAAAATGAGAGCGTAATTATAATTGCAAGCTATACTTTTTTATTTTTTAGATTTTGTTTTGTTTTTCAGCTCTTTTGAACATTTCATTGCTCGGTAGCTTTTTATTATTCTTTCTTGTTTGATTATGTTAAATTAATGATTTTTCTTAAGAGAGAGAGAGAGAGAGAGAGAGAGAGAGAGAGAGAGGATATTCCAATCGAATCATGAAAATTGCAATTGGCTAGGAAAGTCAAAATTCTAAACGTTTTTAGATAATTAGGGAGGAATGCCTTTTTTTTTTTTTTTTTTTTTTTTTTTTAACGAAGATTCGGTAGGAATGCTTGCTTCCCTCTTGATGTGACATTATTTCTAGTGCTTATCAGATGTGACCTTTCATCTAGATTTTTGCGTTTAATTACTTTTTTTTTTTTTTGGTGTTTAGAAGGGAGAAAGTCTCTTCTTTATTTTTTTTGCCTTACAAAAAAAAAAAAGTCTCTTCTTTATTTTTTGCCAGGAAAGTCAAAAGTCCAAACGTTTAATAATAATTAGGTAAGAATGCCTTTTTTTTTCCTGACGAAGATTGGGTAGGAATGCTTGCTTCCCTCTTGATGCGGCATTATTTCTAGTGCTTATAAGATGTGACCTTTGATCTTGATTTTTGTGTTTAATTACTTCTTTTTTGGGTGTTTAGAAGGGTGAAAGTCTCTTCTTTATTTTTTTACATGACCGAATCTTATCGTTTAATTGACTTAGCATGGGACCAATTAGGTTTTTCAACCTTGCAAGTCAAGACATGAGCGAAGAAAATAGTGGTACATTGAATGCATGATTATATTAAATCAAATGGATGAGGTCATAGTTACTTCCCAAAACATTTAATCACTTTTTTTTAGAATATGAAGGTGCAATCAACCTAAGTTAATTAGATGAAATCTATTGCCCAAAATTGCACTTAGGAAACAAGATGTGACATTAGCCTATGAGACATTTGATTCTCAAGCTTAAGCCTGAGCTCAGCTTTTTAAGTACTCTTCATGCTCAAACTTGCCCTAGCTTTAAACTCTCGTACATGTTAAATCATCTTCAATTTTCTTATGAATATGGTCATATATCTTTCTATTAATCACAATAATTGGCTGCGATTTTAATCATAATGAAATTTTTCAATGAAATCTATACCCTCGTGCAAAGCTTCCCCCTTATTTTTTGTATTTAAGACTAAGCACAAACGAAAAAGCAAAACACATGATCCGATGTTGCTTCAACCTCCATTTTGTGGTTTTGCTCAAAAAAAAAAAAAAAAACCCGATGTATGATGATTGTGGCGTGTCTATTATTTCTCCAAATTTTCCCTTCAAAAGTAATGATATTTGAAACTAACAGAAAGATGATAGCTAGGCTAATATTAACCCTATTGATTATGCTGATTGCTCTTCCTTTTAGCCACTTACACATGGCAAAAACTTAGACTCAACCGGTTCATGAGACTCAAAAGATGTCTTATGGGCTTCCAAGTAGCTAGATCTCCAAGCTCATGCTTCTGAATTATAAAAGAGAGAAAATAGCCGCTCCATAAAATGATGTTATTATACCTAATGAGTTTAATAAGTTATTTGACATTTCTCTCTCTCTCTCTCTCCAAATTTTCCCTTGTAAAGTAACACATTTATCTGTAATCCGTGGAAACATACAAAGCTAATACCTTTTATCACCACCTGATATTTTTGTGCTCAACGTGTGCTTGGATCCGAGCTTATCATAAATATAGCTTTAACTACTTAATTGTCTAATGGGTCACAATAATCAAGTATTGAATGCATTGAGATTAACTTGATTTTAATACTTGAGCCACTTAAATCAATTAAGCTGCTTAAATTAGGGTCAATGAGCTTTCGCGAGCAATTCGATTCAAGTAATATCAATTCCAAAATTTGATTTTCTTCTGAACTTCACAAGAAGTGAATCGCCGCAACTTGGTGACAAAGTTGTTCCAGAGTGGTGAACGAGTCAAGGTCGATTTGCTTGGCAAACATTGAGTCTCTTCTCCGTGAGATGTACATAAAGTCGTCGCTGGCTAATACAAAACTGGAGAATTTCCAAGCTCTGATTTCGGCGTCAAATGTTTAGTAGAGTTAAAACTGGAGAAACATCAAGTAGTGCGAAATTAAATATATGAGCAGGGTCAAGATACAAGAAAAATCGCGCGTGAAAAGAGAGCAAGTATTTCTAGAATTCTCTCTCTTCCCTCTTGTGTCTATATATTACGACGCCTCCGGTCTCTTCCCTTCATTCCTCGTACTATACTGCGAACCAAAGCAAGCTCAGAGAGAGACAGAGAGAGAGAGAGAGAGAGAGAGAGAGAATGCAATCGCCTGATGAAACTGAAGCAACCCTAAGAGGCCAAGCACACATATGGAAGCTCATGTATGCGTACGCTGACTCGATGGCGCTGAAATGCGCGGTCGAGCTCCGAGTACCCGACATCATCCATTCTTACGGCGGCGGGCCCGTCACTCTAGCCCAAATAGCCTCCCGCATTCCCTCCCCACCCCCCGGAACCGCCTACTTGGCACGCATCATGAGACTCCTTGTCCGTAAGAACATCTTCTCCGCTAATCGTTGCCAACCTGACGGCGGCCATGAGAGTCACGAGACACTCTACAGCCTCACCCCATCGTCGAGATGGCTCCTCCAGGGGCACGGGTCCGAGCTCAGCCTCGCGCCCTTGGTGTTGATGGAAAACCACCCATGGCTGATGTCCCCATGGCATTGCTTTGGCGACTGCGTCAAGACCGGCGGCATCGCATTTGAGATGGCTCACGGCCGCAAGATTTGGGACTTCGCATCGGAGAATCCCGAGTTCAACCGCTTGTTCAACGATACGATGGTGTGTGTGAGCGGGGTCATGGTTAGGGGCATCGTGGAAGTGTATAAGGACGGCTTCGAGAGCGTTGGATCTTTGGTCGATGTCGGAGGGGGGGTCGGCAAGACCCTAGCCGAGATCATCAAGTCATTTTCACACATTCAGGGGATTAATTTTGATCTACCTCATGTCATTGCGACAGCACCAGCGCACGACGGAGTCACTCACTTTGGAGGAAACATGTTTGAGACTATACCGCATGCTGATGCAGTTTTCATGAAAGTGAGTTTCATTGCCAAATACCTTATGCATATTAATTAATTTGTGAATTTTGCATTTTTCCTATGGCACATGATCAATTTTTTTCCTGTCCTTTTAATGTGTCAAAAGGGTGGGAATCCATGAAGTGCGATAACAATTCTGTTTGAGTAATGCCATAGTCAAGGGAAAAATTATTCATAGTCTATAAATTATATGGGGGTCAAACGCAAGCCTATCTAGATTCTTAATCATATAAGTCTTATTATAAAACTCGCGTAACTAATGATTTAAATTATATTGATCCACATGATTTATAAGCCACACAATGACTTTTCCGGTTAATGTGTATTTTTTTTCATTTTAAAATGTGCATCTTTTCATTTTGTAATTCGTGTTCGCCTGACTCGATCGAAAGAGTTCAGTTGGCTGTAACTACTTGTTTCTCTATCTTACACCTCAAGATCTACCTTTTCTGCCATCTTAAAGGCGTCCTAAATTGATGTGCTAATGTATTGATTTTTCCTTTATATCTTTATTTATGCGAATCAAGTTTATAGGAAAACAGTTCCACATGACTCTATTTGTTCAATAAAGTAAACACACACACCATATGTATAGTGGCATCTAGAAGTCCTGGCCATGTTCAAAATTATTTGGGACAAATATATCAGATTTCACATTATTCTTGTATCTAGTTTGTTACACTAGTAAATAAGTTTTGTGTAACCTCAAACTAGCACTATGTATAAGTCATACAAGCATGGTAGGGACCAAGCATCTTGTTTTTGGATAAAAAGGCTTTATTTTTCTCCATATTTAATTGGCGAAAATTTCCTTTTATTAGTCTTTTAATTGGTGGGATTTTTTTTTATCAGTCCTATTCTATTCCTACTCTAACTCTCACTCTCAGACTTTTGCTCTACCTCCTTGCATTGTAAGGCGTGAAAGTCGAAACCCACTCCTGAAACTAATTCGTCCCCACCCCAACCCCCCGAGAAGGTGGGGATTCGAACCCCCCACCTCCCCCTTCTATGTTGGAAGGGTGGTCACTAGGACAAACCCTAGTGGTTAATTGGTGGGATTTCAAAAGTTATATAACTCACACATAAACTCAGTGGCTTTTTTTTATCCCTAATTGAAAGATAGTTCCTCGAGTTAGAGCTCTGAATAGTTGGTTACAAATATGAATATCACACAATATATATTTTATACACACACGCAAAAACACAAACTTATCCAAATATTGGTGTGGTGATGTCCTTCTTTTAGGGGTGTGCTTCGTTTCCAGTTCAACTTGGGAATTGAATCAAGTCGGTTGATTCCTGCTGGTCCAATTGATTTGGAACTGGGAATAATCGATTTGACTCCCAGTTCTTCCACGAACTAGAGCTATCCAGTCCATAGTATATTTTTTTTTCATTTTTTTTATTCAGGAATGAAAAAAAGTATATATTATTTATGAAAGTTATTTCTTCTTTTTAATAATGACTTACATGTGATTAGTAATTTTATACTACACTAGAGTAACTTTCAATATATTTAGATACTTTTGAGAAAGAAAATAAAACATTTTAACAAAATAAATAACACCACTAATTCCCGAGACAACCTTGAACTGGTTGGTCTAGTCTAGGATGCTGTCCATCCTAGAACCAAACCAACCAATCACCCTTACTTTCTTTAATCCAACAATCAAAATTTTGGTTGAGAATACATATTCCAATATAAATGGAGGAAATATGGCCTCAAACTTAGCATTATATTATTAAAAAAAAAAAACTCCAAAAGTAAAAAACCTTACCATAGGCCCTTGAAATCGGCCCAAATCTTCTTTCCCATCTCCTCGCTCTCTAGGGCTCTTCTTTGCAGAGCATCAGCAAGTCGCTCACCATTGAACCGTCACGTCACCGATAACCCTCCTCTTCAGCCACCTCAATCAACATCCTCTCTCTCTCTCTCCCTCGTCATGACCTCAGGCCACCATTGATCTAACGTCTATATTTTACAAGCCTATCGCCCGTGCCTCAATGAGACCTTAGGTCTAAGATCACCAAGATCATAATGAGGTCACCATCTCGGCGTTAAAGAGAGAGGGAGAGTGAGAGACAGTGTGCATCTTGGGCGAGAGAGGGGTATTATATGGGTGGCGCAAAAACATCTCAGGCCTTAGGGCATTAATGACAATTTCAGTGGGTTTTCGCTGAGTTGCCTTCTATGTAGAGCAAGCGAGAGAATGGATAATTTTTTTTTTTTCCTTTCTTTGAAAACATTGGGTTACATTTTAGCCAATTATGCCAACTCTTCATAAGCATAGATATTACACAATGAACACACTAATGAAGTACTGTAGAAAGAAACCATGATTCTTGACTCTAGTAATTTTGTGTCTTTTGTTTTACAGGGGATATTGCATGATTGGGGGGACGAAGATTGCGTTAAGATTTTGAAGAATTGCAGAAAAGCAATTCCAGAAAAGAATGGCAAGGTGATCATAGCTGATGTTGTGCTGAAACCAGAGGGCAATGGCATGTTCGATGAGACCAGACTAGTGTTGGATCTAGTCATGATGGCGCATTGCTCGGGCGGTAAGGAGAGGGACGAACTCGAATGGAAGAAGATCTTGGAGGAGGGAGGGTTTCCTCGTTTCAACATCATTAAAACCCCTTCCTTGTTATCCATCATTGAAGCTTATCCTCTGTGATTTGGTCACGCTATAATTATGTAAGAAAAATAAATGCGAGTCCTATGCTCTTTCAATGAAAGACTTCAGTAGTTAAGATAGTTGGATTCGCTGAGGTATCTTGAGCTAAGACCAAATTTACTGTTTCCTATCTATGAATACTTCAGTTACTATGTTTCAGGTTACTAATCAATGTGGTTTGTAATTAGTTACAGAGGGTTATTCTCATATGGAATCACATGCTTTCTAGCTTTTCCTGTACACAGATGTTGCAACCTTCCTCCAAAGCCCTTACGCATGGGCAAGTGGAGGCTAATGGCTTGTTAAGTATTAGGTTTAGCGCAAGCTTTCCCAAGGCCACCAATTCACGAGTTATGGACCAACTACCAATCGATTTGTGGTAGGTCGATTGAAAAACTAAGTAAAATATTGAGAAAAATATTTTAGAAATTATAATTGAGAACTTGATTACACTAGTTAATCAACTTAATACCCTTTCGATATTTAATCTTATTTAAACCCTAAACTTTGATTCTTTTTGCATTTTCAAGTTTTTTCTAGGCATTTGTGGAAAATGAAAATCATTTTTTAGGCTTTTACTATTTTTGGAAAATGTAAATTATTTTTGGATTTTTCTGATTTTTTCAATATTAAAAAAAAACAAGGTTATATTATATTATTAAAAAAAAGTCGGACCGACCCAGGTCGGAAACGATCCTAGTCGCCAAACCCACGGCCGGACTGGGCTTGATACGCAGGCCCAGTTCGGTCCCCTCCCAAAATGAAGCCCATCCGAGAAGGAATAAAAAAGATGGCCAACCCAAAGCAAAGGAGACCCCTAAACCAGCCCAAATCTTTTGTCTCTTTTAAAGCCCACTACGGCTGAGCTCTCTTTGAGCCCAAAGTCAAACCAAAACCCAGATCTTCTTGAGCCCAACAGACTCTTATCAACACTCAAGCCCACTCTAGCCAATCCCTCGTCTTCCCCCTCACAGCTTCGCAAAAGCATTTCCTTGCCCGAACGCACGCCTCCTCCTTTCCCAAGGTCCAAGAACAATGGTTGATGCAAACAGGAAGGACCCAAGTTTTCTGGGCGACCGTAGAATGGTACGAGTCCTGGGAAAGCAGTCTCTTTGCGAAGTCATGTTACTATTCTAGGCGATCGTAGAATGGTACGGGTCCTGGACATGTAACACCAATCTATCTTGAGTTACTCTACCATCCCCGAAGGTAAGTAATTCCAGGTAAGTTCCTTTATCATTTGCATTAGCATTTCCATTCATCATATAAATTTCATTTCAAAATGGGATTCATTTTCCCAAAAAAAAAAAAGGTCATTCAATACATATGCATGATCAAAATTTACGTCTCAACTTGTCTTTGAATGCAACCTCTACGAGCTCACCTTCAAAGAGGGGCAACTATTGACATCTAATTTTAGCAAATCTAGGAAAATAAAGAAAATAAAAATTGCATTGGAACAAATAAAAGGAAAAAATGAAAAAATGGGGAAAATTGATTTGATTGATTATGCATGGAAATTTGAAATTCTGATGAATATTCGGATTTTGTTAAATGCAGAAGCAATTTAAAAATAAAGTGAATAAGGGCAAGAATTTTGCAAAATGGAATAAATCTGAGCAAGATCGAGCTGATTGCGAAATCACGCTATAATTTACAGATTTAATTTAATGTGGCAAGAGATGGAAACTCGGAAAATACCATACAAAGCGGCCGTCCGGAATACTACAAAAGAGTCACAATTTTCATGACCAAAGGGGAGCCACACATTGAACATACGGCCAAACAAGATGGGTTTTTCTCTCGGTTTTTTAGGTCAAAGATTCGAAAAAAAAGAGAGAAAAATTCCTTTTGTCGTTTCTAGGGTTTTCGAGGGGCTTTTTCTAGTGTTCTAGGTCATAAATTGAACAAAAGCAAGAGAAAAACCTTGCTGGCTTTTGGGGGTTTTTTTTTTTCCTTTTCCCTTCGTTCTTTCGAATAAGGGAACACAAAAAAGAAAGAGGAAAAGGCTGCTAGGGGAAGGAAAGTCAGAACAGAGAAGACAGCGGTGAGAGAAAAAGTGAAGAGACGTGTGCAGTAGAAGGAGAAAAAATAAAAAAAAGGAGAAGAAGAACGTCTTCTTCTTCGCTGCTTCTGCCCGACCTCCCCTGGCGTACGCGAGCTCTTCAGCCGCCTCCGCACATCGCTGCTGCACCCGCGCTGCTGCGCTCGCAGACCACCGCCGCGGTGCCCGATCGCTCCCATCACCGACGCCCGTCGCTACGGCTTCGCCGCCACTCGTGCGCCTCCGCCTCGCCTGCAACCTGCAAGATCCCGTGACCCGCCTGCTGCTCCGCCTCTGCTCTGTCTCGCCGAAGTCGGACCCGAGCCATATCTGCTGCGCCACCGCCGCGACCCCCCTGCTGCCGAGTCGAGCTTCCCTGCTGCCCGAGCCACCGCCGCGCCACCTCTGCTCCACCCGCGGTGACCCAACGCCTCCGCCTGGACACTTGTCCCTCGCGTCCACCGTCGCTCCTGTAGCCGGATCCGACGCCTGCAGCGCACCGACCCGCGAGCCAGCCCTGAATCCGTCGCCCCTGCTGCCCTGCCAACCGAGCCCTCCGCCGAGCGACGAGCCGCTGCCCCTGATCCGAATGCTGCGTCATCAGCTACTGCCCGAGCGATCCCCTGTTTTGTTGCAGGTCTACCTTCGCCGGACCTTGCCGGAGCTCCGACCACCGGGACCTCCGACCGACGGTGACCAGCGACACCACAGCCGCTGTCCTTGTACAGTCCCTGCCGCACCGAGCTTTCTTCGTGGTCCAATCTACCGGATATTGGAAAAAAATTCAAATCTAGGTAGAGATTTAATTTATTTTATTAGGTAGGTTTATTCCATTTATAAGGCTTTAGATGGAATAATTAATCACGCGGGAGTAAAATTGATGTCTTGATCTTTAAGGCTTAAGATCAATTTATCGATTTTATCATCGAAATAATCAAGTTTGAATTTCAATTCGAATGATGGATAATATCTTTGATGATTGTGAATGGTTTGGTGCATATCTTTTAGTTGTTTTGTTTATCCCGAAAATACAAAAAAATGCATTTGCATATAGATTAGAATTGTTTTCCTAGATAATGTTGCATGATAGAGTAGTTCTTTTTAAAATGCATGTAGTATCTAGGTTAGATAATATTTTTTGGATTGGATTGGATTGCATGACGAGATAATCTTCTAGATTAAGATATGATTCAGATTGGTCTATTCCTAACTTAAAATAAAATAATGTCTCGCTTTAGTTAGATTTTTTAGTGATTTTAATTAGAAATTTTTCATATAAAAAATACAAAAAAAATCACGCGCATGTCATGTAGGACTAGGTTCATGAAATGCACGTCATTTAGTGATTGTTTATAAGTTCATTTAGTTAGAAATTACTCAGCACTAGAATTAGGTCATTTGGTTAATTTAGATGGCATAAGTGTTGCATTTCTTTAATTTCGAATCTTATGGAAAATACAAAAAATCATTTTTTTAGAATAAATCCATCTCATGCTTTAGGATAGACTGCATGCTTATTTATGTCATATTGCTTAGGTCATATAGGACATGTTATGCTGTTATGTCATATCATTGCATGTTAGATTAGAAGCATTGCATTGCATATAGATTATATTCACATTAAAAAAGTGAAAACAAAAAATTGAGTGATTGTGTATTAATTAGAAATCATATATAGGATTGTCGATGTGAATTCTGATTTAACATCGCAGATGCTTTCATTGCTACAAGGTAAGTCATGTAATTTATTCATTACTTTCTTGGGTGTTAAATTGGTGGTTTGCGCACCCGCATGGTCACCTCACATGTTAGGGAAATAGATTTAAAATCAATTCGAGCTGCCTGCCAAACATTTTTTCAAAAATAAAAGAGAAAGATACCGAAAGGGCATTAGAGAAATCTAGCGTAACAAAGTCCCCGAACTCACAATCTCTGGTTCGTAGGAGTAAAGTAAATCTCTCGTTACTTTACTTGAATTTCTAATCGACCCACCAAAAATAGATTAATGGCAACTCCTAATTAAAAAAATCAATTGCATGTTAAGAACTTGAACCTAAGTAGCAAATTGGTATGGGCTTGGGAGAGCCCGAGCTAAGTTTAGGCTTAATAATCCATTAGCCAAATCCTAGGTGATTCACCCGAAAATTTGGTCACGACACATATCATATCAAATACATTGTTTTATTCATTTATACAAGTTATACTTTAAATATATTATCAATGATTCACACTCTACACAACATCCATGTAATGATATACCTGCAAACCAGTACCAATATTTGCAAAATCATAGAAAAATTCAAGAAAATACTCAAAAATACCCTAAAAATACATCTATTTAGGGTTTCATATGTTATTTTACATCCATAAAATCATCAAATATATAAAATAAATACACCACAATATAGAGAATCACCACACGACCATGCAACCATTGACCATGCACTGATGGGAGCCTCCACACACTTGCACACGCAACCTATGTAGGCAGCGCGTAGAGCACACGCACGGGCGACTACCATGCTAATTTCCTAGTCCGATCGATTCCCATGGTCGAGTCACCGGGTCAACTGAGTTGGGTCACCGGGTCACTGGGCTACTAACATCACGATGACATTAGCCGGCCGCGTGTGAGGGTGCATGAAGGGGTGTGGCCGTGCATGCTCAACACACGACGACGCATGGTTACATGTGGGGGCACGTACAACCTCCCCCGACAGCACGCCACACACAATTTTGCTCATCTAGACGAGTTCTTTCTGTTTATATAATTAAAATTAATTTTTATAGCACAAAAAATCATGAAAAAAAGGCAAAAACTATACATCCGTGTTCTAATCTATGGAGACTCTAATACCACATGTTTGTCAACATAGCTAAAATTAAAACGCATATAATTGGGTAGAAAGATTAACGCACCTGCTTTGAAATTCATTGCTCTTGATACAAAAAAGTGATGATCTAAACGCAAGCGGTTCTCCTCTATTGTCCTCTGTATTACTAACTCAATGAAACCGCCAATCACCATTAGCACTTAACAAAATGCGTTGTGAGGATAATTGTGTGTGTTATAAGGGTTAGAGGAGAGATTTAAGCATTATTTATAGAGTCGACTAGAGCCTCTCATTACAGGCTGGGCTTAACTTGGCCTATACTAAACAACCCCCATATTAGATAAATTAATAAACCTTCTATTTCACTTTAGACCAACCCCATAAAATGATAAATTATAATACTAATTAATGTAACCCACATCGGAAAGCTCTTCCAGAAATACAAAAAATTCATGAAGCTTTAATTGATAGATTACAAACACTAATTTCACATATGCACAAACTTACCTAAATATAGTTGTGGGATGTCCTTTCTTTAATCCAACTGCCAAAAGACTAGTTGGAGAAATATACTCCAATAAACTTAGCCTTAAAAAAATCCTTAAAATAGTCAAAGACCCGACCCTGAGCCTTACAAATCAGCCCATGTTTTCTCTCTCTTCTTGCTCTCTTCCCTTCTTCTTTGCATGGCATCAATGAATCACCCGCCATCAATCCGTCGTGTCCCAACAACGTTTCTCTTTAACCCCCTCCATCAACATCCCCTCTCCCTCTCTCTCTCTACCTCACAATCTATTTCATCGCAACCTGAGATTACCATTGATTTAACGTCTCAACCTTAAAGGCCGATCGCCATTGCCTCAACTAATACTTAATTTGTTTATAAATTCAGTGAAAGCATGCCACGTATGACACCGCTAGTGAAAATAAATGACAAAGTTCTCTTGCAACCAATGAAAAAGAAGATCATATCCGGTTGTTATCGATATCAAACTCTTTAGATTAGTCTTTCCATTAATGTCAGCGAGGGGAAATCCCCTCTCTTTCTTTCTTTCTTCATAGATTTTTTTTTTTTTTTAATCTTTGGTGGACTTAGCTTGATTGCGAGTTACCTCAATTTTCTTAATCTCACACGTCACAACATGCACAATTACTTCAATTTCATATCCTACATTCCAAAAGACGTGATGTGCAAGCATAGGAAAATTGACCCATCACTATATGCTTTTGACATGATACTAAGTCACAAGGTCATCAAAGGACCAAGAAATGTTCGAGCATTTTCAAATAGCATGATGTCTCTGTTCATTCGGACCAATAACGAATGTCACGATTCATTTTCCTAAACTGATGATGTTGCTTTGAACGCATAATTAGATTAGATGGATGTGACATATTCGTCTCGGGGGAATGTTTAAATACTTTTGTTTTAGAATATGTGAGTAAGGGGTCAAACAAAAACAAATGATACAATCTAGTTGAAGTTTTTTTTTTTTTTTTTTTTGATTGAAAAAAATCATATCAAAAGGATACATGAGGAGTACATAGAGTTTATAGCAAAGAATACTAAAGCACAACAAAGCCCAAAATACTGCAAAACAAAGTCAAATCCAGAAAAGAATGAGTATCAACGAAGCACCAAAGGTTAAGCACATGCTCGTTTTACAAGAAACAAATCTATCAAGTAAAATAACTAGTAGTTGATTATTGTATCTCGTATATTCCTCAGTTATGAGCACATGCCGAAAATTCCTAAGATGTTGCTAGTTGATGATCCGTGTCTAGGTTCGACTTCCTCTGCATCATCATTGTATAGAGACAATCAAAATGTTGAACAAACACAGATTTGCCATTTAGGATAACAAATTTAGCGAGAAGCTCCTACGGTTAAAGGTAGAGGACTTGGATACAAATAGAGTACTGGGGGGTCAAATCTCCAAAAACAAATTTATTAAACTCCTAAGATCTAAATCAGGAGAGGATAGCTCGTATATGCCGAACTAGATTAAGAGAGTTCAACTTCTTATATCTAAAATTAAATTAGGGTTATCTCCATGCAACACCCCTTTCTATACTCCAGTGAGCTGAAAAACGAAAATCCATCCATGGTCACCGGGAACCGTTTGATTTTGATGAGAGAATATGCATTGACAGATCATAATAGGCCAAAAAAATAAAAAATCAATTACTGGTTTTGCTAGTCAATGAGCGATTTTCTAAATGGGTTTCGAGAAAAGTTATGATATACTAATAAGATGTCGAAAATTACTTTGGTGGATATTTTAAGCGCATAAAAATTATTTGCTACTGATCAAAAAGCAATTACGTTCTTATGAATTTAGTTAGCAAGTTGAATAAAGTTACTCTATTTAAATACTTACATGGATACTTTACTGATCGAGCACACAAATTATTGATTTCCAGTAAATTGAAATTTTACGTTTTCTCATGGAATTTTACAAGTCACGTGAAAAGGAAAATTCTAGTTATTACCAAAAAAAAAAAGGAGAAACTAATGAAAATATTTGAAAAGAATATATAGGTATAACTACTCAATTTTTACACTAAAAAGAAGTTATTAACCATGTGGATAAATTTACTGATTCTTGATATGTTGAAAAGTTATTTTTCCTTGCAGGATCGGTACTTATATACTCTTCGAATATGAAAAGTTAATAAACCATCGAGATGATAATAAAATCAGTATGACCAATTACTTGATATATTGATATTTGTTGAAATTTGTACATGATTAATAGCTTCTCCATAACAAAGTTGTTCAGTGCATTTGTAGTTATTAGCAATCTTTACACTAATATATTTTAAGCCGCCTTGTATTTCATGCCCATGGAAATGTAGAACCACCTAATGCTAATGTAACCAAAATACTTAATTTGTTCATAAATTCAGTGAAATCATGCCACGTGTGATGTCATTAATGTATTCAAAGGACAAAGTGCTCCTGCAACCAATGAAAAAGGAGATCATATCCGGTTTCTATCGATATCAAACTTTTCAGATTAATCTATCCATTTATGTTAGCGAGGGGAAATCCCTTTTCTTTCTTTCTTTCTTTCTTTCTTCATTAAATTTTATCTTTCGATGGACTTAGGGTCGATCGGAAGTTACCTCAGTTTTCTTAACCTCACAATTCACAACATGCACAATTACTTGAACTTCATATCCAACATTCGAAGACGTGATGCGCAAGCATAGGCCCATCACTATCTGCTTTTGACATTGTACTAATTCACAAGTTTGTCAAAAGACCAAGAAATTTTTGGGTGTTTTTCATTAGCCTGACGTCTCCATTCATTCAAACCAATCACTTAATATTGAATGTCATGATACATTCTCTAAAACTGATGATGTTTTTTTTTTTTTAATGCATAATGAGATTAGATAGATGGGACATATTCGTCTTGGGAAATATTTGAACACTTTTGTTTTAGAACATGTGAGTTAGGGGTCAAACAAAAACAAAGGATACAATTTAATTGAAGTTTTTTTTGGTCGAAAGAAAATCATATTCATTACTCAAAAGGATACATAAAAAGTATGTAGAATTCATAGCAAAAAATATTGAAGCACAACAGAGCCCAAAATAATACAAAACAAAGTCAAATCCAGAAAATAATTACTTTTTACAAAGCATTGGAGGTTAAGCACACACTCCTATAGAAAATGGATCTATCAAGCAAAATAACTAACGGCCGATTACTATATTTCTTATCTTCAATAGTTACAAGCACACGCCAAAAATTCTTTTGGCATTGTCAATTGGCAATGCATGACTATGTTCAACTTCCTCTAGACTATCACCATACAGAAACAATCAAAAAAGGTTGAACAAACATAGATTTGAAATTTAGAATAACAAATTCAACAAGACGCTTCTACAATTACTATTGAAGCTGAAGGTAGAAGACTTGTACACAGACAAAGTACCAACACATCGAATCTCCGAAAATAAATTTATCGAACTCTCAGATCTAGATTGGGAGATGATAGCTCCTAAATGTAGAAGTGGATCAAGAAAATTCAACTTCTTAGATCTAAAATTAAATTAGGGTATCTCTATGCGACACTCCTTTCTATCCTCCGGTTAGCCAAAAAATGAAAATCCATGTATGGTCATTGGGGACCTTCGATTTTAATGAGAGAATATGCATCGACAAATCATAATAGGGCCAAAAAAAAAAATTAATTAAGTCACTTTCTAAGTGGGCTTCATGAAAAGTTACGATATACTAATAAAAAAAATTAAAATTATTAAGCATGTAAATTTATTAGCTTGATCAAAAAGCATTTACGTTCTTATGAAATTTAGTAAGCACGTTGAAAAAGTTTCTCGGTATAATTTTACATGGAAATTTATAATCCATGTGATACTTTACTAATCAAGCGTACAGATTGTTAATTTCCGGTATATTGAAACTTTAGGTTGTCTTTTTAATTTTACAGGTCACGAGGAAAAGAAAATTCCAGTTATTCCCAAAAAGAGAAGAAACTAATGAAAATATATGATAAGTATATATTTTTACACTTACAATTTAGTAAAAAAGAAGTTATTAACCATGTGGATAAATGTACTAATTCCCTGTATGTTGAAAAGTTGTTTTTCCTTTTAGGATTGTTACATAATTACTTTTCGAGTATGAAAAGTTAATATAACATTGAGAAAATATTAAAATCACTATAACTAATTACTTGATATGTTGATATTTATTAACATTTATACATGATTAAGAGCTTCTGCACAATGAAGGTGTTCGATGCATTTGATGTTAGTAGTAATCTTCACACGACTCTAATTTTAAGTCGCCGATTTCTATCCCTTGTATTTTATGTGCATTTTAACTGTAGAACCACCTATTGCTAATGCAACCAAAATACTTAATTTGTTCATAAATTCAGTGAAATCATGTCATATTTGACGTCATTAGTGAATACAAAACTCCAGAATTCAGATGAAGTTCTCATGCAAACAACGCAAAGGAGACCATGTCCGGTTGCCATCGATATCGAGCTCTTTAGATTTGGTCCATCCATTTACGTCCGCGGGGGGCAATCACCTTCTCTCTTTATCAACCTCACAAGTCACAACATGCACGACTAATTCAACTCCGCATCCTTACATTCCAGAAGACGTGATGCACAAGCATTGGAAAAGCGACCCTGGCACGGTACTAATGGAGCTAGCGCATATTTTATTCACAAGGTCGTCACTGTGATAAAGGATTGAGAAATTTTCTAGGCGTCTTCAGATGGCATGACGTCTCCAACATCTAGGCCAATTATCGAATATCAAATGGCACGATTCATTTTTCCAACTTAGTGATGTTGCTTTGAATGCATGATCAGGTTAATTGGACGAGGTTCGTCTTGGGGAATTATTAAACACTTTTGTTTTTGAACATGTGAATTTTTTTCAAAAGAAAATCGTATTCATCGCTCAAAAATGATATATGAGAAGTACATAAAATTCATAACAAGGAATAATGAAGTACAACAAAGCCCATAATACTACAAACAAAGTCAAATCTAGAAAACAATAAGCATCACTATGGCATTCTATATAAATGGATTTATCAAGCAAAATAATCGGCAGCCGATCATCGCATTTCGTATATTCGTCAGTCATGAGCACACATCAAATATTTATTCTCTAGTAAATAGGGTGTTGTCTGTTATCGATGCGCACTTCGGCTTCCTTTGCATCATCACCGTATGGAGACAACCAAAACAGATTGAACGAGCATGGATTTGACATATGGGAGAACAAATTCAGCAAGACGCTTCTGTGATCACTATTGAAGCTAAATGTAGAGGACTTATATACAAACTGAGCACTGGGGCATCAAATCACCGAAAGTAAAACTATTAAATTTTCATATTTAAATCAAGAGATGATAGTTCTTAGATGTAGAATTAGATCAAGAGAGTTTAACTTGTTAGATCTAAAATTCGATCGGGAGAAGAAAACTCCTAGATCTAAATCGAAAGAAATATGAAACAAAAATACAAACAAAATCAACAAGAGAGAGGAGGGATGGTGAGACTAGCTCAAACCTAAAGATGATTGATAGAGGAAATTGGGAGAGACAGAAAGTAGAAAAGTCAACCATTCATTAGATTGGTGCTTTTAAACTCCAATCAAGCTGAGTTATTTTGGGGAAATTCATTGCTCAGATTGCACTCGGAAATCAAGATGTGGAATCAGCCTATGGTACATTAGGATTGATTCTTGAGCCTAGGTTTGAGCCGAAGAGGAAAATAAGTAGTCGTGCCCAGGTCATCCAAAAGGTGCTTCGAGCCCCACCACGCACTGATCATGCTCTGTTCACGACGCGAATGACCCTTGACCGCAATCGCAACGGGTCGGCCACCAAAGTTAGAAACGAGCTAGTTAACATCATCGACCACGACCTGTTTACCTAGACAAGACAATCCAAGCCCTAGCCCCGCCAAGACGCGTTCCCAAGCGAATCTCCGTCCGCCGGCAATCGAGACGTCGATTGCGCTTCAAAGCACAAACGACCTGCAATCTCAGCTTTGTTTCGCGTGCCATCACACGTGAGACAAGGATAGTGCCACGTGGGTTTCAACGTCAGCTGCGCATCAGCTCCATAGTCACTCGCCAAAGTTAAAAACCATCGAGCAATTAACCTCATACATTGCGGAAAATTTTAATTAGTCTAGTTAATTACTTAATATGTTGATACTTGGGAACATTTATCGATGACTAGAAACTTCTGCTTGATGAAATCAAGCGTTATTTGCTATAGTTTGTGATATTTTTAAGCTTGTCTCTTCAATTTCATGCCCATGGAGATGTAAAACCGCCCAAAGCAGCCAAGATACTCAACTTGTTCATTCATTCAGCGAGATCGCACCACAACATCATATAAACATCATAGCCGAGACGAGTTTTTGAAAGCAAAAATCTCGGTGTGTGCCCATCAATAATGGCTTTTATGATTGATCCTTGATTGTTTTTTGACGTTATAAGAAATCTAGTCTTTTAAAATGAGAGCGTAATTATAATTGTAAGCTATACTCTTTTATTTTTTAGATTTTGTTTTGCTTTTCAGCTCTTCTGAAAATTTCAATGCTCGGTAGCTTTTTATTATTCTTTCTTGTTTGACTATGATAAATTAATGATTTAAAGAGAGAGAGAGAGAGGATATTCCAATCAAATCATGAAAATTGCAATTGGCTGGGAAAGTCAAAATTTTAAACGTTTTTTAATAATTAGGGAGGAATGCCTTTTTTTTTTTTTTTTTTTTTTACGAGGATTTGGTAGGAATGCTTGCTTCCCTCTTGATTCGACATTATTTCTAGTGCTTATCGGATGTGACCTTTCATCTCGATTTTTGCGTTTAATTACTTTTTTTTTTTTTTTGGTGTTTAGAAGGGAGAAAGTCTCTTCTTTATTTTTTGCTGGGAAAGTCAAAAGTCCAAACATTTAATAAAATTAGGTAAGAATACCTTTTCTTTTTTTTTTCTTTTTTTTTGACGAAGATTAAGGAGCTGTTTGGTTCAGCTTTCCCAAGGGGCTTTCAGCCCTGAAAGCCCCTTGGGAAAAAGAATTAGTGTTTGGTTAAGCATTTGGAGCCCCCATTTCCCAAATGCTGACCTTTGGAATGCTGAAAGCCCAAAGCAGGTGGGGACCTGCTTTGGGCATTTCAACATTTTCGGCATGTTAGTCCCTTTATTAATGAAATTTTGTTGATTACCTATTTTACCCTCAAAATTTTATTAAAAGTCCAATTTTACCGATACTAAACAAAACCCTAACTCTTTTAACACTCTTTCAACGCTTTCTCCTCTGTTCTGCAATGACAACGGCTCTCTTCTTTTTCGTCTCTCTCTCCCTACAACTTGCACCACTCCATCACGATTTGAATCCGAGCACCACTCCATCAAGGCCGAAGTTTGTCGCGACGAGCGAGCGAATCCGAGATCTGGATCTTCTATCCTCTTGATGAGCGAGCGAATCCGAGATCCGAGGTTGGTTTTGTTTCTTTTTGATCATTTGCTTCCTCTTGCGGATCGGTGACGGCTCTGCTTCCTGCTCCTACGACAGTGAAACCCTAGGGACGAAATGGGGGGTTATCTTGTCTTGTGTTGCTGACTTGAACTTGCCGTTTCGATTTGAATCGGTGGCAGCGAGGATCGAGGTGCACGAGCTGAGGCAAAAGTCGAAGACCGACCTTCTGACCCAGCTGAAGGAACTCAAGGCCGAGCTCGCCCTCCTCCGCGTCGCCAAGGTCACCGGTGGCGCCCCGAACAAGCTCTCCAAGATGTACGTCAGTGTTCTTACTTGATTTTCGCGATTTCGATGGTCTACATTGGAGCTTTTTTATGTTTTTGGTAGATGGTAATGTTGGGTTTGGGATGACCATGAGCTTTGGTTATGGTGGTTAAATTGGGTTTTCGGCACATATTGGATTTCTTGTTTGTGGAAGTCAGTCAGAGCATGCTGTATTTGTTGCTGTTTATATGATGGATGATCAATGTTTTGGTGATGGGTACTTTCTGGTAATGGGTGGCCGGAAGCATGGGATGGTTATATTTTGTAAGGCATTGGAAATTCAGAAAAGCTCGATGGGTATAATTCCCTACCGGGCAGTTATGTTTGGCAGTGAGGTGTTTTTAATGTCAGGCTTGTAGAGTTAAAAAAATTGCTTCTTGCCGATGAACTCGACCCCTCTGTTTTGCTGAGCATTATCGAGTCAATGTCGAGATCACATTGGTGGTTTTGGGAGTTGAATTGGCGTTGGACCCTTTCTTTTGCGTGATGGGCTGTCCTACCGGCGGCGACTTGGTCTCCTCCTTTTCATTTGCTGAGATCAATTTGTTTGGTGAGCTGTTTGGTTGCTAGAGCTTTTGCAATCGATTGAGCAACGATGTAGGTTTGCTTACTGGGCTATGTGGCGGAAGACTTAAGACGACCTTGATCGATTTTCGTTTCGAGATTGGAAACTGTCGGGAATGCCGGAATCGATGTCTTGTCTGTTTGAAATTCTCAATTGGAGTTGGTTTTGGGTTGGAAAAATGTGAATTCTGCAAATCGGTTCAGAACGTGTCCAGCATTGTTATCCTTACACATTCGATATTCAATTTTCTGGACACCATTTGACGTATCCATTTTTGGAGGGTGGAGAAGTTAAATTGTTTGAATAATGCCATAGGATAGTATTATGACAGATTAAGGTAGGTACGATGCTTTTGAGTTAATAATGGCTCATCATTGTCTAATTATCAAGTTGCCTTATTTCAAAGTTGCCAGCATTATACTTGAAAGCCTTCCGAGTTTGCATGCTTCAAATTCAGCAGGGAGGATAAAGTTTCATTTTCGGCATTTTGTACCTGATCTTGAAACGTGGTTCTAGTTATATTGACCTCAGCTGTTGGTTAATCTCTCTTGCTTTGCTGAGAAATGACGGATAGTAATTTGTCTTGACCAGAGAATGAGGCGCCGTTGACACCATCTGATTATTTCCACTGGATGTACCTCCAGAAATTATCTGAATAAAGCTGCAGGGCAGCAAGGGAAAACACTCGCATATAGTTAGATTTAGTGATTTGTCATGGAAGTTGAAGTGTCTTAATTTACTTAGCAGGTCTTTTCTGAGGTAATTTGATAGATGGATAATCTATTGGGCGACTGTTTTACCCAGGAGCAATGCTCGCTAGAGGCACTAAAACTTCTTCTGGAAATTTCTTTGCAGTGTTTCTCTGATAAATCTTGATTTTTTTAGAAACTAGTAGGGTGTTCAAGCTTTTGATGATTGATAACTTGTTTGAATTTAAACATCAAATAGGGTCTGGTCATATCAATTGAGGATAAGTTTTAATAGGAGGTAAATCTGTCAAAATCACAACCCACTATATCAATTCAGATTTATTGTAATAGATTATCTATGGACCACCTCAAACTTGAAATATGGTAGCAACTCGAGAGCTGCTTGAGATGACAAGACAGGCCTTAAGGTGGGAGGCACGTGACAGGACCAGGTCCTCCTGGGTTGGAGTGAGGGGTTGTCGGCAAACACGCTGGCAGAGGCCGCGCGGCAGTGAAGGCGGCAGTGTGGAGACTAACAACCAAAGTCACCGATCAACGTCGTTACAAATCAACACCGCCACCGCACAACACCATCGCCGACCATCTCCATTCACTAATTACAGCCACAATCTCAAGGAAATGATTAGGATATGAACAAAATGCATATTTCTAGAAATTATATAACCCAACACCATCTCCAGCCATCGACCACTTTCATCAGCCACCATCACCGAATGGAACCACCATCACAACAATCACCCAAGACTTTTGCCAGTTATTATCCACCCCAAAATTGACATCTTTTGTCACTGTCGATCACCGGCATCTCACATTCAGAGCACGAAACAACAAATATATCAAGAGTACAGATTGGAGAGAAAAATTGATCCAGAATATCTTATAGGATTGACATTACTGATGTAGACTCCGAACATTCCCTCATCGGCAAGCACATACCGCAAGGAGACATGCAAAAGGAAGTAAAAGAAAGGAACAATTGTATGCTCAGTCTTGGTCTCATGATAAAAGCAACACTCCAGAAAAAAAGGGGTTTCTAGTTGTACTAATGATCATTAATTAACGAAGATGATTAATACTATAACAATTAAAAAAATTATTCAAAGTTGAAAACAAACCTAAAAGAACTCTAGGCCAAAAGTTGAGCTTTGCATCTAATTTATAATCAAATTTTTTTAATATAATTTTTAAATAAATTTACTAATATGTATCTTTTACATTACTCTCAACATGAAAATGTAAAAGGTTATATAGCCACTGTTTCTTTTTTGCAATTTTAAAAATACTAAAACTAAAAAATTTAATTTGGTCACACCAAAGGGCTTTTCAAATATATATTTACCAAACAGTCTTGCATTTCCTTAGAGCACTTTTCAGTTATAGTTTACCAAACAGTCTAGCATATTGGAAAACCCATTTACCTCAAAGGTATTTGCATTCTCCCAAAGGCATTTCCAGAAAGCTGAACCAAATGGGCCCTAAGTAGGAATGCTTGCTTCCCTCTTAATGCGACATTATTTCTAGTGCTTATAGATGTGACCTTTGATCTCGATTTTTGTGTTTAATTACTTTTTTTTTTTTTGGGTGTTTAGAAGGGAGAAAGTCCCTTCTTTATTTTTTTACATGATCGAATCTTATCGTTTAGTTGACTTAGCATGGGACCTATTAGGTTTTTCAACCTCGCAAGTCAAGACACGCACGAAGAAAATAGTGGTACATTGAATGCATGATTATATTAATCAAATGGATGAGGTTATAGTTACTTCCCAAAACATTTAATCACTTTCTTTTAGAATATGAAGGTACAATCAACCTAAGTTAATTTGACGAAATCTACTGCCCAAAATTGCACTTAGGAATCAAGATGTGACATTAGCCTATGATACATTTGATTCTCAAGCTTAAGCTTGAGCCCAGCTTTTTAAGTACTCTAGATGCTCAAACTTGCCCTAGCTTTAAACTCTCGTGCATGTTAAATCATCTTCAATTTTCTTATGAATATGGTCATATATCTTTCTATTAATCACAATAATTGGCTGTGAATTTTACTTATAAATTGAAATTTTTAAAGCAAATCTATAGCCTCGTGCAAAGCTTCCCCCTTATTTTTTGTATTTAAGACTAAGCACAAATGAAAAAGCAAACACATGATCCGATGTTGCTTCAACCTCCATTTTGTGGTTTTGCTATAAAAAAAAAAACCCGATGTATAATGATTTTGGCACGTCTACTATTTCTCCAAATTTTCCCTTCAAAAGTAATGATATTTGCAACTAACAAAAAGATGATAGCTAGACTAATATTAACCCTACTGATTATGCAGATTGCTCTTCCTTTGAGCCACTTACACATGGCAAAAACTTAGACTCAACCGGTTCATGAGATTCATAAGATGTCTTTTGGGCTTCCAAGTAGCTAGATCTCCAAGCTCATGCACTGAATTATAAAAAAGAGAAAATAGTCGCTTCATAAAATGATATTAGGTAGGAATGCCTTTTTTTTTTTTTTTTTTTTCTGACGAAGATTAAGTAGGAATGCTTGCTTCCCTCTTAATGCGATATTATTTCTAGTGCTTATAAGATGTGACCTTTGATCTTGATTTTTGTGTTTAATTACTTTTTTTTTGGGTGTTTAGAAGGGAGAAAGTCTCTTTTTTATTATTTTACATGATCGAATCTTATCATTTAGTTGACTTAGCATGGGACCAATTAGGTTTTCAACCTCGCAAGTCAAGACACGTGCGAAGAAAATAGTGGTACATTGAATGCATGATTATATTAGATCAAATGGATGAGGTCATAGTTACTTCCCAAAACATTTAATCATTTTTTTTAGAATATGAAGGTGCAATCAACCTAAGTTAATTACTGACCCAAAAAAAAAAAAAAAAACCTAAGTTAATTAGACAAAATCTATTGCCCAAAATTGCACTTAGGAATCAAGATGTGACATTAGCCTATGATACATTTAATTCTCAAGCTTAAGCCTGAGCTCGGCTTTTTAAGCACTCTTCATGCTCAAACTTGCCCTAGCTTTAAACTCTCGTGCATTTTAAATCATCTTCAATTTTCTTATGAATATGGTCGTATATCTTTCTATTAATCACAATAATTGGCTGCGAATTTTATTTATAAATTGAAATTTTTCAATGAAATCTATACCCTTGTGCAAAGCTTCCCCCTTATTTTTTGTATTTAAGACTAAGCACAAACGAAAAAGCAAAACACATGATCCGATGTTGCTTCAACCTCCATTTTGTGATTTTGCTCCTAAAAAAAAAAAAAGAAAAAAAAAAGCCCGATGTATAATTATTTTTCGCTTCTATTATTTCTCCAAATTTTTCCCTTCAAAAGTAATGATATTTGCAACTAACAGAAAGATGATAGCTAGGCTAATATTAACCCTACTGATTATGCAGATTGCTCTGCCTTTGAGCCACTTACACATGGCAAAAATTTAGACTCAACCGGTTCATGAGACTCATAAGATGTCTTATGGGCTTCCAAGTAGCTAGATCTCCAAGCTCGTGCTTCTGAATTATAAAAAAGAGAAAATAGTCGCTTCATAAAATGATGTTATTATACCTAATTAGTTTAATAAGTTATTTGACATCTATCTCTCTCTCTCTCTCTCCAACTTTTCCCTTGTAAAGTAACACGTTTATCGGTGATCCGTGGAAACATACAAAGCTAATACCTTTTATCACCACCTGATATTTTTGTGCTCGACGTGTGCTTGGATCCGAGCTTATCATAAATATAGCTTTAACTACTTGATTGTCTAATGGGTCACAATAATCAAGTATTGAATGCATTGATATTAACTTGATTTTAATACTTGAGCCACTTAAATCAATTAAGCTGCTTAAATTAGGGCTAATGAGCTTTCGCGAGCAATTTGATTCAAGTAATGTGAATTCCAAAATTTGATTTTCTTCTGAACTTCACAAGAAGTGAATCGCCGCAACTTGATGACGAAGTTGTTCCAGAGTGGTGAACGAGCCAAGGTCGATTTGCTTGGCAAACATTGTGTCTCTTCTCCATGAGATGTACATAAAGTTGTCGCTGGCTAATACAAAACTGGAGAATTTCCAAGCTCTGAATTCGACGTCAAATGTTTAGTAGAGTTAAAAGTGGAGAAACATCAAGTTAGTGCGAAATTAAATATATGAGCAGGGTCAAGATACAAGAAAAATCGAGCGTGAAAAGAGAGCAGGTATTTCTAGAATTCTCTCTCTTCCCTCTTGTGTCTATATATTACGACGCCTCCGGTCTCTCTCTCTCTCTCTCTCTCTCTCTCTCTCTCGAGAGAGAATGCAATCGCCTGATGAAACTGAAGCAACCTTAAGAGGCCAAGCACACATATTGAATCTCCTGCATGCATACGCCGACTCCATGGCGCTAAAATGCGCGGTCAAGCTCCGCGTACCCGACATCATCCATTCTTATTGCGGCGGGCCCGTCACCCTAGCCCAAATAGCCTCCCGCATTCCATCCCCATCCCTCGGAACCGCCTACTTGGCGCGCATCATGAGACTCCTTGTCCGTGAGAACATCTTCTCCGCCAATCGTTGCCAACCTGATGGCGGCCATGAGAGTCATGAGATACTCTACAGCCTCACCCCATCATCGAGATGGCTCCTCCAGGGGCCCGGGTCCGTGCTCAGCCTTGCGCCCTTGGTGTTGATGGAAAACCACCCATGGATGATGTCCCCATGGCATTGCTTTGGCGACTGCGTCAAGACTGGCGGCATCGCATTTGAGATGGCTCACGGCCGCAAGATTTGGGACTTCGCATCAGAGAATCCCGAGTTCAACCACTTGTTCAACGATGGGATGGCGTGTGTGAGCGGGATCATGGTTAGGGGCATCATAGAAGTGTACAAGGACGGCTTCGAGCGCGTTGGATCTTTGGTCGATGTCGGAGGGGGGATCGGCAAGACCCTGGCCGAGATCATTAAGTCATTTCCACGCATTCAGGGGATTAATTTTGATCTACCTCATGTTGTTGCAACGGCGCCGGCGCACGATGGAGTCACTCATGTTGGAGGAAACATGTTTGAGACTATACCACATGCTGATGCAGTTTTTATGAGGGTGAGTATTACTGCCAGATACTTTAAACATATTAATTAATTCGTGAATTTTGCATTTTTCCTGTGGCACATGATCAATTTCTTTTTTAATTTCTTTTTAAATTTTTTGTCCTTTTTAATGTGTCAAGAGGGTGGGAATCCATGAACTGCTATAACAATTATGTTCGAGTAATGCCACGGTAAAGGGAAAAATTATTCATAGCCTATAAATTATATAGGGGTCAAGTGCAAACCTATCTAGATTCTTAACATATAAGTCTTATAATAAAACTCGTGTAATTAATGATTGAAATAATATTGATCCACATGATTTATAAGACATAGTAATTTTTCCGGTTAATGTGTACTTTCATCATTTTGAAATATGCATCTTTTTATTCTGCAATCCGCGTTTGCATGGCTTGGTAGGAGTTTAGTTGCTTGTAACTACTCGTTTCTCTTTCTTACAGCTCAAGATCTACCTTTTCTGTCGTCTTATAGGCGTTCTAAATTGATGTGCTGATATATTTATTTTTCCTTTATATCTTTATCTATGGGGAATCAAGTTCCCTGGAAAACAGTTTCATGTGACTCTATTTGTTCAATAAAGTAAACACACTCCATATGTATAGTGGTATCCAGAAGTCCTAGCCATGTTCTAAACTATTTGCGACAAATATATCGGATTTCACATTATTTATGTGTCTATTTTGTCACACTGGTAAATAAGTTTTGTGTAACCTCAAACTAGCACTATATATAAGCCATACAAGCATGGTAGGGACCGAGCACCTTGTTTTTGAATAAAAAGGCTTTATTTTTCTCCATCTCTAAATGGAGAAATTTTCCTCTGATTAGTCTTTTAATTGGTGGGATTTCAAAAGTTTCTATATAACTCACACATAAACTTAGCATCATCATTTTTTGTTCTATCCCTAATTGGAAGATAGTTTCTCAAATTGGAGCTCTAAATAGTGGATTACAAATATTAATATCACACGCACACATATTATATACACACACATGTAAAAACATAAACTTAACCAAATATTGTTGTGGGGATGTCTTTTTTTTTAGGGGTGTACTTCGGTCCTAATTCAACTTAGGAATCAGAACAAACCGGTCGGTTCTCACCGAATTTGGTCCAATTAATTTGCAATCGGGAATAATCGATTCGACTCTCGATTCCTCCATGAACCAGACCAATCCGGCCCATAGTATTTTTTTTTCCATTTTTTAAATTTGGGCAAGGCAAAAAGTACAAATAATTTATGAAAGTTATCTCTTATTTTAGTAATGACTTGAATGTGATTAGTAATTTCATCCTATACTAGAGTAACTTTCAATATATTTACGTACCTTCAAGAAAGAAAATAAATGATAACCACTAATTGCCGAGACAACCTCAAACCGATTGATCTAGTCCACAATGCTGTCCATCCTAGAACCAAACCAACCAATCACCCTTACTTTCTTTAATCCAACTATCAAAATAGTGGTTGAGGAAAACATATTCCAATAGGAATGGAGGAAACATGGCCTTAAACTTAGCATTAAAAAAATCCTCAAAAAGTAAAAACCTTACCATAGGCCCCGCAAATCTCAATTTTACTGGGCCTATCGCCCATGCCTCAACGGGACCGCAGGCCTGAGATCGCCAAGGCAATAATGAGGTCGCCATCTTGGAGTTAGAGAGAGAGGGATGGTGAGAGAGTGTGCATCTTGGGCGAGAGAGGGGTGGTCATATGGGTGGCGCAAAAACATCTTGAGCCTCAGGGCATTGGTAATGATTTCAATGGGTTTTCGCTAAGTTCCCTTATGTGTAGAGCAAGCGAGAGAGAAGAAAGTTCTTTTTTTTTTTCTTTTTTTTTCCTTTTTTGAAAACGTTGGGTTACATTTTAGCCAATTATGTCAACTCTTCATAAGCATAGAGATTAACACAATGACCACATTGATGAAATAGTATAAAAAGAAACCATGATTCTTGATTCCAATAATTCTATGTCGTTTGTTTTACAGGGGATAATGCATGATTGGGGGGACGAAGACTGTGTCAAGATTTTGAAGAATTGTAGAAAAGCAATCCCAGAAAAGAATGGCAAGGTTATCATAGCGAGATATTGTCTTTGAAACCAGAGGGCGATAGCATGTTTGATAAGACCGGGCTAGTGATGGATCTGGTCATGATGGCACATTGCTCAGGCGGTAAGGAGAGGGACGAACCCGAATGGAAGAAGATCTTGGAGGAGGGAGGGTTTCCTCACTACAATATCATCAATACCCCTTCCTTGTTATCCATCATTGAAGCTTATCCACTATGATATGCTATAATTATGTAAGAAAAATAAATGCGAGTCCTATGCTCTACTTATGAAAGACTTTGGTAGTTAAGGCAGTTGGATTCACTTAGGTCTCTTGATCTCAGACCAAGTTTACGGTTTCCTATCTATGAATAATCCAGTTACCATGTTTTAGGCTACCAATCAATATGGTTTGTAATCATTCACAGAGGATTATTCTCATGTTGGATTGCATGCTTTCTAGCTTTTCCTATACATAGATGTCGCGACCATGTCGCGACCTCCTTTCAGAGCCCTTACGCATGGGTAGACAAAGGCTAATGATTTGCTAAGTATTAGGCTTAGCGCGGGCTCTCTCAATACCACCAATTTACGACTTATGGTCATAATATTTTAATTTGCAAATCAATTTCAAATAAAAATAGCTACGATTTGTGGTAGATTGATTAGAAACTAAAGTAAAACTAAATAAATTAAGATTGAGGACTTAACTACACTAATTAATCATCTTTAGTATCTAATCTTGTTTAACCCCGAGGTTTGATTTTTTTTTTTTTTTTGCAGTTTCATGTTTTCTTCACGCATTTGTGGAAAATGAAAACCATTTTTTAGGATTTTTCTGATTTTCGGAAAATGTAAATTATTTTTTGATTTTTCTGATTTTTTTAATATTAAAAATGTTATATGTTATTATTAAAAAAAGGTCGAACCGACCCGGGTCGCCAACCTCGCGGCTGGACTGGGCCTGTCGGTCCCCGTCCAAAATGAAGCCCATCCGAGAAGGAATAAAAAAGACGGCCACCCCAAATCTTTTCTCGATTCTAAAGCCCACTACGGCTAAGCTTGCTTTGAGCCCAAAAGAAGCCGAGTTTTTCTCTGTCAAATCAAAACCCAGATCTTAGTGAGCCCAACAGACCCCTATCAACAAGCCCACTCTAGCCAATCCCTCGTCTTCCCCCTCACGGCTTCACGGAAGCATTTCCTTTGCCTGAACGCGGGCCTCCTCCTTTCCAAGGTCCAAGAACAATGGCTGATGCGCAAACAGCTAGAAGGAACCAAGTTTTAATTGGAGTAGTTCGGACACAATACAAGCCACGTCAAGCCACGGCGCGGCTGTCATATGTGGCCACAACCTGTCAACCACCACCGCCCCTCGTCTTTGCCAACCGAGAAGCGCCCACACGCAGAAACATGTCGCACGCCGAAAGAAACCACGACACGAGGGCATTCAAAGCAAAGGGCAGCGGTGGAAATCTACCGGAACACATTTGACAAACCACGAATACTAAAAACGGACGGAGGCCTAAGAATAAGTGTGTACATTTCAGTTAGACATTTCGTCGAACAAGCGGAGGGCGTCAGCTGAAAGGAAGCTTCGAACTCGACCGAGACACGAACTTAGACCAAAATCAGCAATTAATGAACGAGAGCGAGGTTCAAGCTCGGCACAGGGACAACTCATTTATACTCAGTACTAACAGAAAGACACCAAGTTTCGGGCACAATGAAGACCATGAACAGGCGTCTAGTTTAGGTAATTTGTCGAACGCTTAGAATACGCAAACTGAGGAGTAAGAAACGGGGACGACCGAGCCCAGCTCGAGCGGGGATTCCGAAGAAACGACACATACGACCCCAGAACAGCAGCACAAGCGCAAGGAAGGCCGGAAACTCGCGCAAGCCGGGCAAAGGCAGCGCCATTTGGCAAACACGAAATAGAACACGAGGAGAAGGGAATGGAGGCTGTCGGACGGCGGACGAGCTCGATGGATCGGGCTACGTCCGTCCGCCTCGCTCGTCCCCCAGCCGGGATCCTCGGGAAACCGGCCCCCCAAAATCGGAAAAGTCGAAAACCGGCGAAAAGTCGAAAACTTCCATATTGACTCCGGCGAAGGCACAGTGGTCGCCGGGGGCTCAGTCGCTCCCTGCTTCCTCTCCCTCCCCGGCCTCCTTTCTCTTTATAGACCCATCGCGTCGCACGTGGGGCGGGCGGGTTTGTCGCCGACCGGGAGTCCGGCGAGCTGCCCGCCATCGCGTCGCCGGTCTGCCCCCTTGCCCGCTCTGCAGCTCCCGTCTTCTCCGCTCCGTGTCTTCAGTCACACTCGTCCTCGATGGCGTGAGGAAGAGGAGAAGAGAAAGGGGGCCGGGCCAAGGGAAATGTGTTGGGCGAGATGGGTCCTGGGCCCAGAAGGGGGGAAGAAAAGGAAATGGGGCTGTGGCGAAGGCCCAGCCCCCATGGGCTTCTTTTCTTTTTGTTGAAAGATTTTTTATTTAAGGTAAAATAAGGGAAGATAAAATGAAAAATATAACTTCGAAGATGCAAATAATATTAATGTCTAGGTGATGTGAAAAATATTTTTGATAGGCCAAATTGGTCTCTAGTTTTCTATGAAGTTTAATTTAGGTGTCAATAATAGATATGTCATATGTTTGAAATAATGGCTTGAACCCTTATTATGGATGAAATAGTTAAGAAATGAAATTGAATAGGTGGTGCGCATATAAATACATCAATGGACGTTGTAAGTTACTGGTTAAATTAGTGTGGTCATTCTTCTTAGAACATGTAAATGAGAAAAATGAAGAACATTTTATCCAATCTAGTTATCCACCAATGCGATTATACTGACCTCATAACAATCGGAAATATAAAGGGACAAGTGACTATGAAAATCCCAATTAATTGGATGACGCACAAGGGAAACAAAAGTTGCCAATTTATGCGTTTACCGTCCATTTTTAGCAGTGATGTTAATTCACTTTTTCTTCCTCTTACATCCATCGGTACTTCATATGAAATGAGTACATGAATATCGGGTTGCGTTCTAAAAGACCATAACAACTTTGAAATATAAATTAAAACTTCCATTATCTCAAAAGGTTTGTAGTAGGAAATTGCTCTACATATAACAATGAATGTTGATTTGACACGGTACAAATCACCAGTAGGTAACCACTTAGAGTTCTAGGTATCATAAAGATTTTGATTCAGGTCGCATCAGGTTGGAACACAAACCCAAATCTAAACCGAAATAAATAAGTTTATGACTAGAAGTCTAGGAAGGTGTTCTCATGATTAGTTCAATATTTCTGGTATGGTCTGATCTCCTTCCACTGCTCTTATGTAAGTGTCACGGGTCGGTCAAACACAATCAATCAAACACTGTGCAGCCTTAGGATTTGTGGTCCCAAGTCAGTCTTTTCATTCACACGCACAAACACAAGGGTCAGCAACACAAAGCAGCAAATGTATTCAATATGAATGAGCTGAGCTCAAATGAGGGAGAGGGACCCATATTTATACAAGTTCGGGTCTAATCCGGCCATTGATCGTCCCTCAGATTCAACGGTGGAGTTTGAATTGTGTCAAGTCTACACATCAAGTCACTCAATGGCTGCAGGCATTGGGAAACAGCCATAGGCGCAAGTCAGAAGCAAGATCAGGGTCAGCATGGGCGAGTGTGGGTGCCTGACACAGAGCAAGTGAACAATTCTAGGTTGTACAGGGGTTGACCAAGCATTGATCAAGAGTCGGTCACTGGTCGTGCATGGATCATTCCTCGTATCACGCATGGATTGATCAGGCACGCTCACGGATTGCGCATGGATCGGTCAGTAATTTATTAGGGATCAATCAAGGCTGTTCGTGAGCAAGCCCTTGTGCGTGACATGGCCGAATCACGGACAATCTTGGACATGCTTCGTCCGTTGGCCTTGTCATAAGCATGTAAGATTGATTTTTAATATCCTATGATTTTGGCTTTGCCTTCTCTTTTCTGTGTGCATTGATTTTTGAGATGCAGAGTAATCTGATCTCCATCAATTATCATTTAGTCTTCATTTAGAGATATATTGTTTCGGATGCTCATTGTGCATTTCACATGTATAATTCTGATATGGTGCGTTGTGTCACTCGTGAAGACCAAAAGTGGAACTTTTGCTCCATACCTCAACCTAGTCGTGTGAATGAATTTGATTAGTATTTTATGTATAACTTCTTGTTGATCAGCTAGTGCTTGCCAACTTTTCTTCTATTTGTCAAGAGTTTGTTGAGGACTATACATCCAATTGAACAACAATTTGCAGGTTCTAAACGTCATAGATAAAAGGATCACTAGACGTTTGCAACAAGTGATTCTAGTGTCACAAATTGAAGGAGGAGATCTGTAGTGTGTGAACACTTTAAAATGATTCATAATCAAGAAAATGTTGAATATTTATATTGTAGGGCCCTTATTAGTTGTTCTAGTAGTCAAAGAGACCAATTCAATGCATCATTATTTAGCTAAATGTAAGGAATACCCATATGCGACTGTTGAGAAAAGGCAAAAAAAGTTCCTCAGGTTAATTTGTTAGGGCTGGTAGTTCTTCTGGTTCATGTGAATTTGACCAAAATGCTAGTCAAAAAGACCTAGCGATTGTTTTATCCTTGATGAATTACCTTTCAAGTTTGTAGAAAATGAGGAATTTCAACATTCATGAATAGAATCTAGCAATAGTTTTTTCATCCCATCACATGACACATTGAGGCATCACTGTTACGATATGGGCAAAACGATAAAGCAAAACATCAGATCCTTCAACCTCCATTTTGTGGTTTTGCTCTAGAGAAAACCTGACATACGATGAATTTAGCATGTCTATTAACTCTCCAAATTTCCCTTCAAAAGTAATGATATTTGTAACTAATGGAAAGATAATGGCTAGGTTAATACTACTCCTACTGATTGTGCAAACTACTCTTCTTTTTGCCACCTGCACATGACAAAAACTTTGACTCAACTGGTTCATGATATGGGTTTCCAAGTAGTTAGGTCTCTAAGCTTGTGCTTCTTAGTTCAATAAGTTATTTGACATCTCTCTCTCCATCTTTTCTATCGTAAAGTAACACATTTATCTTTAATCCTTGGAAACATACTAAGCTAATACTTTGTAACTTTACCACCTGATATTTTTGTGCTTGACATGTGCTTGGATACAAGTTTATCATAAAAATAGCTTTAAATACTTAAATGGCTAATGGTTCACATTAATCAAGTACTGAATACATTGAGATTAACTTGATTTAAACACTTGAGCCACTTAAATCAATTGAGTTACTTAAATTAGGGCTAATGAGCTTTTGCAAGCAGTCAATTTCAAAATTTGATATTCATCTAAACTTCATAGGAAGTGAATGGTCTCGACCTAGTAACAAAGTTGCTTCAAAGTGGTCAACAAGTCAAGAGTCGATTTGCTTGGTAAGCATTGTGTCCACATTTTTGTGATATGTACATAAAAATCGTCATTGGCTAAAACAAAACCAGAGAATTTCCGAGCTCTAAATTTGCTGCAAATATTTAGTGGAGTTAAAACTGGAAAAAAAAAGATTATAAAGTTGGTACGAAACTAAATATTTAAGTGGGTCAAGATAAAAGAAAAATTGCGTATGAAAAGAAAGAAGGCACTTTCAATATTCTCTCTCTTCCCTCTTGTCAAAGATTGAAATGGAATGTGCATGATGCAACTGCAACTCTCTCTCTCTCTCTCTCTCTCTCTCTAGAGTGAGGCTGAAGAGAAAGCATGGGAACTGCGTCCAGAGTGCCGATTCTGCACAGGTTGGGAGACTTTTTTGTTTAGCTTTTTGCGTTTTGCCAACCTTCATTTACCGTCATAAGCATTTTTTTATTTAATTTTTTTTATAGTCTCTATCCACTTTCTAGTTTGACACTTTCATATACCTAAATGTGTTATGGCTAAGACTATCACTTGAAGGGGAGTGAATATGTGATGTTGCGGAATTTAAATTAATATTGCAACTAAACAGTCCCTGGGATAATAAGTGCAAAGGTCAAATTTTACCGGTATGCAATTTCTATTGCAATTAAATATAGAGAAAGTAAGAAATAGAAAATTGCACATAAAAAATTATAATGGTTTGGCTTTTGCAAGCTTATGTCCACTTTTTCGCGTTGACGGCTTATTGCCTAAATTCCACTATTAAGAACCAATCATAGGTCATAAGATTTGAGCGGTGAATACTCAAGCTCATGTGAATAACTCCTTACACATTCTCAACTTCTAAATGATTATACAATGTCACTCACAGACATGAATGTATTAGATCACGGAACACTATTCAGACTTTAGAATTAAAAGTTTCATTTCTCTTGAGTTGTAATTAATCCTTCCAGCTTCAAGATCTCCTTTTATATTCCTCCTAATCCAAGCTGACCTTTAGACAAATCTCCAGGAGGATTATCCAACAAATCTACTCGTTGGCCTGGATTTTGCTTAAATTGTCTGATTACTTCAAGATCATTGAAGATGATGCATCACACAAATTCCATTGCCCATACAGTAGTTTGAGTTTGCATAAGTCAAGTGCTTCAACTTAGAAAGAATGTTTTGCCTCAAGTACACGTAGGTTCACGACTCAGGGTTTGCAATGCAGGATGGGATCTCAGTCGTCATTCGGGTCGTACTCTAGGTCATCCTCGGGATCTTCTCCTGACGCCTCCTCCGGTTCCTCACTAGGGTCCTCCTCTTTAGGTTCTTCCTCCTCCGGTTCCTCCTCCTCGGGGTTCCTCCTCCCAGTTCTCTTCTGGGTACACTTCTTCTTGTTCGACCTCTCCTTCTGGCATGCTCCAACTGGAGTTTACTGCTGATTGCTTGGGAGAGTCGATGTCACTCTTGAGCTTGAGATCTCTAGCATCAGTCATTGCTCCATTCTTGGGATCTGCCATCCCTTCCCCGAACGCTTCCCTTAAAACAAATAGAGGTACATTACTTTCCGGCATAGGACCTTCCCTTCGCCCATCATGATACTCACGGTACCACGACCGATACTCGTGGGGCCTCAGGTCATCTTTTCCCACGTCAGCCCAGACGGTCAACTTAACCAAGACGTACTCTAGTCCTTCCGGGTGAGGGTTTATCGGTAAGTGAGTTTTTATTTCGATGACTTTTTCGGGTATATCGAAATGCATGGGAGGACGAGGAGGTGGATGTGCTACCATCTAGGGACCTGAAATGTTATCCTACAACTGGGATGAGACTATTAAATATACACTATCACATCACATCACTCAATCAGATCGAATCATCGATCAATCGACCTAGTTGATTACATGTCAAGCAGACCATTTCCTAGTTATTTTAATCCATACTATTCATTTTCCCAGACGATAAATATATCTAGTCACCGAGCCACGTGCATTTTCTAAGGCGACATACTTAGTCATCGAGCCACGTGCATTTTCTAAGGCGACATACTTAGTCATCGAGCCATGTGCATTCTCCAAGGAGACATATCTAATCACCAAGTCCCGTGCATTCTCTAAGGCGACGTACTTAATCACCGAGCCACGTGCATTCTCAAAGGCGATATTCCAAATCACTGAGTCACGTGCATTCTCTAAAGTGACGTACTAATCACCGAGCCACGTGCTATCCACATGTGATTTATTTAATCTGCGAGTCACGTGCATTCTCCAGGACGACACTCTAGGTCCTTTGAGCCACGTATTACGACTCTCTTTCTAATTACTATATAGTAAATCAATAGGTTAAGTGCATTTTCCAGGACAACCTTCTTGGTCTCCGAGCCACGTAATATAACTCTCTTTTCTATCACTTTATATATAGCCCATCAAAACATTAATGGCACTGTAGACCCACGCTCGGTCATTTTCAATCAATTACTAAAATTGAATAGCTTAGGAATAAAATCCTAAAATCATATTTAATTCAATTCAGGACAATCAACGCTCAAATAAATAAACAAACTGCACCACGATAATTAGCATAAGATTCTGATCGTTGGCTATCCCTGCCTAATTTCCAAAAAATAAAAAAATAAAAAAATAATTTTGAAAATTATTAAATAAATACAATAAATCCAATTTAGGCTTGTAATGCCTAATTAGAAGCCGAGACGAGCTCGGAAAATTACTGAGACTTGTTCAATAAATAATAGGGCTTGTCTACTTGTTAATTACACTAACCATTTGCCTAACATGCATCGGTAAATCCCTAATTTAATTATTCTAATATAATCTATCTACCTAATTGCACTTAATTAAATCTAATCAACCCATAAGCATCATTAGCATACTAATAAGGGATTAGTGAGCAAAACTCACCCATTTAATAATTTGTTCAGATCAAAACGTTGGGAACGTCGTGGGGGACGTTTTTCTCCAAAGCAAGCCTAAGATCCGAGGTTCGGAAACACCTCAAAACGGGCTTGGAAGCTGCTGTGAGACCCACTAAAATATTGATCTATTCTTGCTGAAAATGAGAGGAAATTAGCTCGGTTTAGGCGGGAATTGATCGGAAAGGAGGAAATAGGTCAAACCGGGCTAGATGTGGACTCACGTGGGTCGAATGGGGTCGGGACAGCTCCGGGTGAGCTGCAACAGATCTAAAATAGCTGCTGGATCGTGGGAGGGGCGAGTGAGGCGACAGGATTGGCCGTGGTGCGCGCGGCAAGGCGGTGTGGCTTCGGCGTGCGAACGGTGACAGCGCGGCAGTCTTGGCGGTGACAAGCTTGCTCCGGTTGCTCCTACTAGTTGCTGGCATCGAGAATGGAGGGGAGGGAAAGGGTTTGGTTGACCAAGGGAGAAAGAGAGGGAAGGGATAAGGATGTGGCTGGAGACAAGGGCTCCACTTGCCTCAACTTTCCATCTCATAGTCTCCTTGACCATTTCTAGCCAAGCATGGCTTCCTTGGCTATCCATGAGCCACCAAGGCCCGCTTCTAGAAGTCCGAAGCGGTCCAAAAGTCGCAGGTGATGGGGGCACAGGAATTTGGTTCGGTTTTTCCTCAATTGGACCTTGACTCAACACCACCGGGCTCAATAAAATTAGCCGACATCTCACCGATCCATTTGGCATTTTTTCACACCCATACAATCCACTTGCTTCCCAATTTTGTGATAAAAAATGATCCATGGCATTTTCCAAACAAAAAAAGTCCTATATCGACTTTTTCTCAATAAGTCTTGAGTTACAGAAAAATCTTTTGAGACTGAGTTGACATTCTTAGAATTTATTGTAATATGACAGGATCTTCAATTTCTAAAATCAGACTTGAATTCATGGTTAATTTCCATTCAGCGCGTTTTTAGCGTAACTTAGGCTACCGGGTAGTTTTCAAAATTTTTTAGTACAAATGACCCATGGTCGATTTTCTTCGACCACAATGAATCCACTCGACTCAATGGCTACTCTCGATTGTCATGAAAATCTTGAGGATTCAAATCTAGACACAAGGTACCAAAACGACAGAAGAATCAGCTTAGAGCCGATTGATGAGAATTTTCCAATTTAGTAGTGTCACTCACGATTAGCCACACATCTCAGTCGAATAGACTTATCTCTAATCTCAAATCGATTTTTAACAGTGCCGTAATGGTCTCTAAAGATGAGCACGGTCGAGAAGTTGATTCCTAGTCGAATTCTCAAGTCTATTGCCTTAAAATTCCTTAATGACTTCCCTGAATAGTCTAAGTATTTTGAGAGTAATCAGCTCTAAGAACAGCCCTATAGGCGTGTTAATAAAATGCCTGATTTATCCAGTAGAAAAAAGAATTGAAAATCTGGGATGTCACAATGGGGCTTCGGTTGAGCTCGACGGGCTCAGGGGACGGCTTGGGGTCGCGGCTGGAGCAGAATGGACGGCGGATGGGCGCAGAACAAGCGCGGCACACGCGAGGCTCGTGGGCGGCGCAACAGCGAGCGGTGGTGATCCAAGCGGCTCGGTGATGGCAGGGGGCTTGAGGCTTGGTTTTTTTGCAACTTTGGGAGCTCAATTATACCTCTAATATAGAAAGCAAGTCTGAAGAAAAAGGAAGAAGCCAGCTGCCCTTGGAGGGTCCCTCCAAGCTCAAATATCCTCCCATTTGATCATTGCCTTGGTCCCCACCATGTCTGCCCTATCCTCAGCCATTTTGCAGCCACCAAGCTTCCTTAGGAAGCCAAGGAAGTGGTCCAAAGGTTGAGAACCATGGGGGCTATGAATTTTGAAGCATTTCCCCCCAAATCTACTTCAATTTCTTCTTGAATTGATTCAATTCGGCCGCCATAAATCCAACTAAGATGTCATCGATCAAATTGACATTTTTCCTCGCTAATAGAACCGACTTGCATCCCAAAAACGCGGTAAAAAATGATCCCTTGAATTTTCCAGACAAAAACGGCCCTATATTGAATTTTCGCCAAAAATCTCGGTTTGTAGAAAAATCTTCGAAAGATGAGTCGACGTTCCTAAAATAAATCGTGACATGATAGAACTTTCAAATTTTGAAATCAGACTCAAATTCATGGTTAATTTCAATCTGGCGCAATTTTAATGTGACTTAACCTACCGGGTAGCTTTTAGAAATTTTTAGTATAATTGACCTGTGATCGATTTATTAAGAGTCACAATGTACATCTTTGACACATTGACAACTCTTGGTTTGTCGTGAAAATCTCGAGATTTCAATTACAGACATAGGGTACCAAAACGACAGAAAATCGGTCTAGTGCCAATTGACGAGAATTTTGCAATCTAGTGGAATCACCCACTCTTTAATCACCTATCTCAGTCGAATCAACCTATCTCTGATCTCTAATCGATTTTTAACTGTGCCATAATGATCTCTGCAAATGAGCTCGGTCAAGTAGTCGATCCCTAGTTTGAATTCTCAAGTTTATTGCGTTAAAATCCTTTAACGACTTCACCCGATAATCTAGTTATCTCGTGAGTGATCACCTCAAAGAATAGCACTATAAGCATGGTGATGAAAGGCCCGATTCATTTAATTGAAAAACAGAGTCTGAAATTCAGAATATCACAGTAGGCTAATTCCCCATCTTGATTTCCAAGTGCAATCTGAGCAAAAATTTTTGCCAAATTAACTCAGCTTGATTTGAGTTTAAAAGCACCAATCTAATGAATGGTCGAATTTTCTACTTTCTGTCTCTCCCGATTTCCTCTTTCAGTCATCTTCTGGTTTGAGCTAGTCTCACCTTCCTCCCTCTCTCTTGTTGATTTTGTTTGTGTTTTTGTTTGATATTTTCTTTCGATTTAGATCTAGGGGTTTTCTTCTCCTAATCGAATTGTAGATCTAACAAGTTGAACTCTCTTGACCTAATTATACATCTAAGAACTATCATCTCCTGATTTAAATATGAAAATTTAATAATTTTACTTTCAGGGATTTGATGCATTGGTGCTCTGTTTGTGTATAAGTCCTCTACATTCAGCTTCAATAGTGATCACAGAAGCATCTTGCTGAATTTGTTCTCCCATATGTCAAATCCGTGCTCGTTCAATATGTTTTGGTTGTCTCTATATGGTGATGATGTAAAGGGCGACAAAGTGTGCACCGATAACTGGCAACACCCTATTTACTAGAAAATAAATATTTGACATGTGCTCATGATTGACGAATATATGAAATGCAATGATCGGCTGCCAATTATTTTGCTTGATAAATCCATTTATATAGAACGAGCATGTGTCCAACCTATTGATGCCATGTTGATGCTTCTTGTTTTCTGGATTTGACTTTGTTTGGTAGTATTATGGGCTTTGTTGTGCTTCAATATTCTTTGTTATGAACTTTATGCACTTCTCATATATTCTTTTTGAGCAATGAATATGATTTTTTTGGAAAAAAAAAATTCACATAGTTAAAAACAAAAGTGTTTATATTCCCCAAGATGAACCTCGTCCAATTAACCTGATCATGCATTCAAAGCAACATCACCAGGTTGGAAAAATGAATCGTGCCATTTGATACTTAGTGATTGGCCTAGATGATTGGAGACGTCATGCTATCTGAAGACGCCCAGAAGATTTCTCAATCCTTTATCACAGTGACGACCTTGTGAATAAAATATGCGTTGGCTCCATTAGTACAGTGCCAAAAGCATATGGTGACAGGTCGCCTTTCCAATGCTTGCGCATCATGTCTTCTCGAATGTAAGGGTGCGGACTTGAATTAGTCGTGCATGTTGTGACTTGTGATGTTGATAAAGAGAGAAGGTGATTTCCCCCCACGGACGTCAATGGATGGACCAAAGCTAAAGAGCTCGATATCGATGGCAACTGGACATGGTCTCCTTTGCGTTGTTTGCATGAGAACTTTGTTCCTGAGCTTTGAATTCACTAGTGACGTCATATATGACATGATTTCACTGAATTTATGAACAAATTAAGTATTTTGGTTTCATTAGCATTAGGTGGTTCTACAGTTAAAATGGACATAAAATACAATGGATAGAAATTAGCGACTTAAAATTAAAGTCGTGTGAAGATTACTACTAACATCAGATGCATCGAACACCTTCATTGTGCAGAAGGTCTTAATCATGTATAAATGTTAATAAATATCAACATATCAAGTAATTAGTTATAGTGATTTTAATATTTTCTCAATGTTATATTAACTAACCATTGGGATTCGCCCCAGTGACCACCCTTCCAACATGGAAGGGGGAGGTGAGGGGTTCAAATCCCCACCTTCTCAGGGGGGATGGGGTGGGGACGCGTAAGTTTCAGGAGTGGGTGTTGACACCTAAATTTTGGCGACCCGTTTAGTCATTTATCGCATTAAAAAATCAGGGATTAAATTTTAAGCCCTAAAAAAAAAAAAAACATTAATTACATAGCATATAATTTTAGGTGCATTCATTTTTTATTTATTGCATTCGCATTGGATTAAAAATGGTAGATGAACTCAAGAGAATGAGACTCTAAATATTTTCTTACAAGGTCGTGGAATATACTTCATCGATTCCTTTGTGGTGGCGTCTGCATAATCTTGAACTTTTGGCAATTGAAAATATGAATTTTTCCTTTCATGAACAAGGCGCTTATCCTTAGCATGATATACGGAATCGACCAACTCGTGAGCTGATATTTAGTTGGAAGAAATAAAATCGATAAAGATTATTCCTCATATACGAACAAAAGGAAAGAAATATGCACGAATTGTCAAAAGATGGATTCACGGTCAAAAGGAGGGAAGAAAAGGACAAATCATGATATCATTTAAGCAATCAGAAGATGAAATACGATTTGCTTTCTTTCTTCGTAACCCTGCCGGTTGACGTATAAAAGGAACGCTTCACGACCAAAGCGAAGGGGAGGCCACACAATTGAAAACATACGGCCGCAATTGAGAGAAAAAGGAGCTGCAGCCCTAGAGAGAGAGCGAGAGAGAAGAGAGAGAGTCCTCTCTCGGCCGAACCAAGGAGACCCCACGTTATGCAAGACCCCTTGTCGCGGTGCCGCACCTGAGCCGCCCGAGTTGCCGCTGCACCGTCCTTGCCGCGTCGCCCCCGCAGCAACGACAGACTTGCTGCTGTGACTTCGCTGCTACCACAACAAGCCGCCAATCCGGTGCCGACCACCCATCATCATATTCAACACCAGGCTTCAAAGGGGTCCACTTATCATCCCCACGTCCCATTCCTCCGTGACACCTCAGTCCATGCAAGCCAGCTCTGACGTTGAAGTTCTACGGCTAAAACAGCCAAATTCGGTCACCGCAAGCCCCTTGCACCGGGCGACCACGCTGTTGTTGTGGCTTTGCCACACGACGGCGCTGTTTTTCTGGTCTCGCCGTGCGGACAACGAAGCTGCTGTTCCCCCATCTCGACACGCTGCCCCTGCTGATTCCATGCTATCGCTGCACCGCGCCACGACCCTTCGGTGATGACTCGCTACTGGTGATCACCGCCGAGGAGCTGTTGCCCGTGTCCCACAACGGCAACATCGCCTGCCCGCACTGCTCTGACGTCAAGTTCCACTCCCACGAGTGTTTTCAGAGTCCTGACGATTTCTCCGAGTTTGGGCTGCCACCCCCGACGCAAGCCGCATCCGTGTGGCCCATTAGGTCATCCGCGGAATCCCCAACGACGCATACTGGTCTTTCTTTGCAGGTGGAGAATCTGTGGTCAAAGGTTGAAAATTTAGTGGGATCATCAAAGGATTAAAGGATCCCACGGAGCCAACAGTGAAGAACAAACCTATTGGAAAGGAAAAAAAAAGTTGTCTGTGCCTGCGCCCAATCACCGACGAGTCCCTTGTCGAGCTTACAAATTCTTGTTTCGCAGGTCTCGTGGAGCCCATCGGGTGACTTTCGCGAGTAGTCATTCGAGGATCGGAATTCGGAAACCAATGTTCGAATTAGGTGATTATCTTATCTATTTTGATTTTCGAAAATTCCATTACCTTATTTGAGATATTTGTTGATGCATAATTGGAAATCTCAATATATCACCTGATTCGCAACCGCGCCATGGTTTTTTTATTTCATCTATAAGGCTTTAGATGAAATAATTAATCAAGTGGGAATAAAATTAATATTTTGATCTTTAAGGCTTAAGATCAATTTATCGATTTTACTAGCGAAATATTATCTCTTGATCTGAAGGATGTGTGATATTTTGATGATTTTGAATGAGTTGTCTTGTCTTAATTGCTTTGTTTATCTTGAGATATGTTTGAGTTAGAATATTGCATGTTTTAGGATTTACATGTTTAGAATAGGAATTTTATTTCAAATTTAAAAAAAAAATTCAAAAAAATCAATTTAGGTTGCTAGATTTTAAATTGAGTTGCATGTTTAATTATTTGGCAATTATAAATTTCGAAAATTAATAAAACAAAAAAAAAAATCATCATACACTTGTCATGTAGAATTAGGGCATATCTTGCATGTCATTGCATATTAGGGTTAAATTGCACTTAGTTTAATTTAGATAATTTTTTTTTAAATTTATTATAAGTTTAGGCATTTTTTAGATATATTGCATTTTAGGATTATTTAGGTTAAGATAATATTTTAGTTTAAATTAGGATTTGGCTCAATCTAATTCCTAATATAAATTAAATAGGATCTTAATCTAGCTAGATAATTTTCACATTTAACCTAATTTCGAATTTCATGAAAAATACAAAAAATGCCATAGGTTGAATTAGTTTTATTTTCTAGGATAGGTTGTATTCTTTTAGGAAAAAGAAAGAAAATAAAGAAAAGAAAAATGTCACATGCACATCATTAGGATTAGATTCGTTGAAATGCATGTCATGTGGTAATTGTTGCTAGGTCCATTCAATTAGAAATTACATGTCATTAGAGTTAGGTTATATAGTTAATATTGCATCGCATATTGCATAATTTTCATTAAATAAGTGAAAACAAAAAAAGAGAAATTGCGTGTTAATTAGAAACTATATCCAAGGTTGTTGATGTGGATTTTGAATTAACATTGCAGATGCTTTTGTTGCTACGAGGTAAGTCCTGCATTTTCTATTTGCTTTCTTGGGTGTTAAATTGATGGATTGCGCACCCGCATGATCGCCTCACATGTTAGAGAATTAGATTTAAAATCAATCCAAGCTGCTTGCAAAACATTTTCTTTGAAATAAAAAAGAAAGGTACCGAAAGGGCGTTAGAAAAGTCTAGCGTAACCAAGTCCCCGAATTCATAATCTCTGGTTTGTAGGAGTTACTTTACTTGGGTTTCTAATCGACCCACCAAAAATAGATTAGTGGCGACTCCTAATTGAAAAATCATTTGCATGTTATAAACTTGAACCTAAGTTGCGAATTGGTATGGGCTTGGGAGAGCCCGAGTTAAGTTTAGGCTTAACAATCCATTAGCCAAACCTTAGGTGGTTCACACCCGAAAAATTGGTCGTGACAGTGGGTTTCGACTTCCACGCTCTGCAAGAGGCAGGGCAAAAGTCTGAGAGTGAGTGTAGAGTAGGAATAGAGTAGGACTGATAAAAAAAATGTTATATTAACTTTTCATACTCAAAAAGTAATTATGTAATGATCCTAAAAGGAAAAATAACTTTTCAACATACATGAAATTAGTACATCTATCCACATGGTTAAAAACTTCTTTTTTACTAAATTGGGAGAGTATGCACTAAGCCTAATACTTAACAAGCCATTAGTCTCTGTCTACCCATGCGTAGGGGCTCTGAAAGGAGGTCGCGACATCTATATACAAGAAAAGCTAGAAAGCATGTGATCCAACATGAGAATAATCCTCTATGAATGATTACAAACCACATTGATTGGTAACCTAAAACATGGTAATTGGATTATTCATAAATAGGAAACCGTAAACTTGGTTTGAGATCAAGAGACCTAAGCAAATCCAATTGCCTTAACTACCGAAGTCTTTCATTAATGGAGCATAAGACTGCATTTATTTTTCTTACATAATTATAGCGTATCACAGGGGATAGGCTTCAATAATGGATTGCAAGCAAGGGGTTTTGATGATATTGTAGCGAGGAAACCCTCCCTCCTCCAAGATCTTCTTCCATTCGGGTTCGTCCCTCTCCTTACCGCCTGAGCAAAGCGCCATCATGACTAGATCCATCACTAGTCCGGTCTTATCGAACATGCCATCGCCCTCTGCTTTCAGCACAATATTTGCTATGATCACCTTGCCATTCTTTTCAAGGATTGCTTTTCTGCAATTCTTCAAAATCTTGACACAGTCTTCGTCCCCCCAATCATGCATTATCTCCTGTAAAACAAACAACGTAGAATTACTAGAGTCGAGAATCACGGTTTCTTATTACACTATTTCATCAATGTGTTCATTGTGTTAATCTCTATGCTTATGAAGGGTTGACATAATTGGGTCAAATGTAACCAATGTTTTCGAAAAAGGGAAAAAAAAATATTCTCCTCTCTCTCGATTGCTCTACACAAAAGGCAACTCAGCGAAAACCCATTGAAATTGTTACCAATGCCTTGAGGCCTGAGATGTTTTTGCACCACTCATATGACCACCCCTCTCTCGCCCAAGATGCACACTCTCTCACCATCCCTCTCTCTTTAACTCCAAGATGGTGACCTCATTATGACCTTGGCGATCTTAGGCCTGCGGACCCATTGAGGCACGCCCGTAAAATTGAGATTTATAGGGCCTATGGTAAGGTTTTTAACTTTTTGAGGATTTTTTAATGCTAAGTTTAAGGCCATGTTTCTTCCATTCCTATTGGAATATTTTTTCCTCAACCACTATTTTGATAGTTGGATTAAAGAAAGTAAGGGTGATCGGTTGGTTTGTTTCCTCCATTCCTAAGTCAAATAAGGACCGAAGTACACCCCTTAAAAAAAGGACATCCTACAACAATATTTGGATAAGTTCGTGTTTTTGCGTGTGTATATAATATGTGTGCGTGTGATATTAATATTTGTAACCCACTATTCAGAGCTCCAGTTTGAGGAATTATCTTCCAATTAGGGATTGAAAAAAAATGATGCTGCTAAGTTTATGTGTGAGTACTTTTGAAATCCCACCAATTAAAAGACTAATCAGAGGAAATTTTCTCCAATTAGAGATGGAGAAAAATAAAGCCTTTTTATTCAAAAACAAGATGCTCGGTCCCTACCATGCTTGTATGGCTTATATATAGTGCTAGATTGAGGTTACACAAAACTTATTTACCAATGTAACAAACTAGACACGTAAATAATGTGAAATCTTATATATTTGTCGCAAATAGTTTAGAACATGGCTAGGACTTCTGGATACCACTATGCATATGGAGTGTGTGTTTACTTTATTGAACAAATAGAGTCACATGAAACCGTTTTCCAGTGAACTTGATTCCCCATAAATAAAGATATAAAGGAAAAATAAATACAACAGCACATCAATTTAGAATGCCTACAAGACGACAGAAAAAGGTAGATCATGAGCTGTAAGATGATAGAGAAACGAGTAGTTACAAGTAACTAAACTCCTACCAAGCCATGCGAACGCGGATTACAGAATAAAAAGATGCACATTTCAAAATGATGAAACTACACATTAACCGGAAAAGATACCGTGTGTCTTATAAATCATGTGGATCAATAAAATTTTAATCATTAATTACGCTAGTTTTATTATAAGACTTATATGTGAAGAATCTGGATAGGCTTGAGCTTGACCCCCATATAATTTATAGACTATGAATAATTTTTCCCTTTACTGTGGCATTACTTGAACAGAATATTTATAGCAGTTCATGGATTCCCACCCTCTTGACACATTAAAAGGACAAAAAATTACAAAAGAAATTGTTCATGTGTCATAGGAAAAATACAAAATTCACGAATTAATTAATATGTATAAAGTATATGGCAGTAATACTCACCATCATGAGAACTGCATCGGCATGTGGTATAGTCTCAAACATGTTTCCTCCAACATGAGTGACTCCATCGTGCGCCGGCGCCGTTGCAACAACATGAGGTAGATCATAATTAATCCCCTGAATGTGTGGAAATGACTTAATGATCTCGACCAGGTTCTTGCCGATCCCCCCTCCGACATCGACCAAAGATCCAATGCTCTCGAAGCCGTCCTTATACACTTCTATGATGCCCCCAATCGTGATCTTGCTCACACACGCCATCCCATCGTTGAACAAGCGGTTGAACTCGGGATTCTCTGATGCGAAGTCCCAAATCTTGCGGCCGTGAGCCATCTCGAAAGCAATGCCACGGGGACATCAACCATGGGTGGTTTAACATCAACACCACAGGCGCGAGGCTGAGCTCGAACCCGGGCCCCTGGAGGAGCCATCTCGACGACGGGGGGAGGCTGTAGAGTGTCTCGTGACTCTCATGGCCGTCATCAGGTTGGCAACGATTAGCGGAGAAGATGTTCTCACGGACAAGGAGTCTCATGATGCGCGCCAAGTAGGCGGTTTCGAGTGATGGGGAGGGAATGCGGGAGGCTATTTGGGCTAGGGTGACGGGCCCGCCGCCATAAGAATGGATGATGTCGGGTATTCGGAGCTCGACCGCGCATTTTAGCGCCATGGAGCCGGCGTATGCATTCATCAGATTCGATATGTGTGCTTGGCCTCTTAGGGTTGCTTCAGTTTCATGAAGAGATTCCATTCTCTCTCTCTCTCTCTCTCTCTCTCTCTCTCACTCTCACTCTCACCCTCACTCTCACTCAGAGCTTGCTTTGATTCGCAGTATAGTACGAGGAATGAAGGGAAGAGACCAAAGGCGTCGTAATATATAGACACAAGAAGGAAGAAAAAGAATTCTAGAAGTGCCTACTCTCTTTTCATGCGCGATTTTTCTTGTATCTTGACCCTACTCAAAAATTTAATGTCGCACTAACTTGATGTATCCCCAGTTTTAACTCCACTTAACATTTGACACCGAAATCAGAGTTTGGAAATTCTCCGGTTTTGTATTAGCCAGCAACGACTTTATGTACATCTCACAGAAAAGAGACACAATGTTTGCCAAGCAAATCGACCTTGACTTGTTCACCACCCTGGAACAACTTCGTTATTAGGTTGTGGCCATTCACTTCCTATGAAGTTCAGACGAAAATCAAATTTTGAAATTGATATTACTTAAATTAAATTGCTCTTGAAACCTCGTTAGCCCTCATTTAAGCAGCTTAATCGATTTAAGTGGCTCAAGTATTAAAATCAAGTTAATCTCAATGTATTCAATACTTGATTAATGTAACCATTAGACAATTAAGTAGTTAATGCTATTTTTTATGATAAGCTAGGATCCAAGCACACGTTTAGCACAAAAAAATCAGGTGTTGCAGTTACAAGGTACTGTAAAAACGTGTTACCGCCACTAACGTGAGCGATGACGATTTTGATAGCGACCTTTAAGACTTTGTGACCTACAAGTGAGCCCCCCGATGCGTCTCTGGCCCGCAAGAGAGCCCACCCTTTCAATGTTTTCCATACTAAAAATAAGTTGCGTCTTCGGCCCCACACTCATCACGTGTCTCTCTGTTGATGGCCTACCCTTGGAGACTTGCCACGCTCAAGCCAAGGTCCGTCTTGACCCACCATCGTCGTTACGTTTCTCTTCTCGCACAATTTGGTTGAAGGGTAGAGCCTCTAAATTCCAGGTCGGAACTCTCTCTCGTATATAAAGGGGCAAAGCCAACCCGACCCTCACATTGCAGAAGATTATTCTAAGGACCAAGGAGACGACGCAGTCACGGGGGAACTCGAGCTCAAACCGATCATACCCCTGATCGCCAGTGCAGTAAAATTCTAATTTCTAAAACGCTTTTCTCAATATTTTACTTAGGTTTTTCGATTAACCTACCATGAATCGATTGGTAGTTGGAGCATAATTCATGAATTGGCGGTGGGAAAGCCTACGCTAAACCTAATACATAACAAGTCATTAGCCTCCACCTACCCATGCATAAGGGCTTTGGATGGAGGTTGCAACATCTATGTTCAGGAAAACCTAGAAAGCATGTGATCAATATGAGATAGCCCTCTGTAAATGATTACAAACCACATGTCGTGACATTCCCAAAGGTGAATTACTCAAAGAAGACTAATGGATTACTAAGTTCGAAGACTTGGGAAGGACCTTCCCAAGTTTTACCAATCGTGACTTGATACTAAGAAATTATCAATTTAAACATGTAACTATACTCAATTTGGAGCCGCCACTAACCAATTAGGATTCATTAGAAACCCAAGTAAAGTATGGGAGAATACTTTATTTTTGCGAACCAGAATCTCAATAGGTCCAGGGACATTATTACGCTATATTAATTTAACGCTCTTTCGGTATCTTTTCATTTTAATTTCAAAATATTTTGCAAGCAATCTTGATTAATTTTAACTTAGGCGGGTACACAATCAATAAAATAACATTCAATAAACCGAAGTAATATATTGCAAGAAATTATAAACTACAACTTTATTAAAGTCTACTCTCTAAAAAAACTTACAAAAATGCTAATAAAAAAGGCATGCCCTAAACATGATTTCTAAATGACATGACACCTACTTTTTTTAAATATTAATTATATGCAATCTTAATTTAAATTTGATATGCATGATTTCTACTCTAATGACATGTGAGATGCAATTAATATTACTTAACTTGAACCAACACAATATGTGTGCAATTTAATTCACATGATCCCAAATATGCGTGTGCTACATGATATGGAATGGATGACGTGGTAAATCTATATGCATGTTCTTTTCTTTTTCTTTTTTTTTTTAAATAATGCAACTCCGATAAATAAATATATATATATATATTTTTTATATATATATATATATATATATATAATATACACTAAATAAATAATAATGACATGAAATGGGATTAATTACGAATTAACCTATTAACTAACCAAGTAAATGACATTTGTGTTTTCTCTCTTTTTTTTTTTTAAATAAATGACTTAATAAATTTTATTGAAAAGAAAGTAACATATTGATGCAACGCTCATCTTTAGGCATTTTCCTTTTTTCTTTTTTCGATAAAAAAACTACATGATAGGTACTAAAACATTAAACCTAAAACGTGTGACTCACTAACTAAAGCGCAATATATGCCATGCATATTAAGAAATCTATATGACCTAAATAACATTTTTTTTGTTCCATTTTTGGTTTTATTAAAGGAAAATTATCCTGACATTATACGAATCTTAAAAATCAAAATGCTTGCTTTAAACATGAAATGTGTATGGACCTAAATTCTAGATATGACATATGATGCATGATAGTGAGGTGCACTTGATGATGATGCACCAAAATGTATGTCCTATTGATAATCTACCAATACGAATCAATGACATATTATCTTGATGCGAATCAATTACGCAATCCGTAAATTTACCATGAAAAGTCGAAATAATAAAAAATCTAACCCGACGTCTCGTGGCTCAATATTTTTTTATTACTATGAATTAATATGACAAATTTTCTAATCAGATAACGATTAAATATGACAAAACAAATCAAGTCAGAATCACAAGCTAAGAATCCGAATATTCTAACTGAATTTAGTCTAAAGAGATTACCTAGTCCAAGTTTTCTCAAGGGGACGTCGACGAGGCTTGCAAATCGTAATCAGTGATCTGGAGTGTTGACACCTAAAAAAGATTAAATTAAATTATTGCATGTAGATTATCTAGGTGTTTAATATAGTTTTTTTTAATGGAATATGTTTTTCCTAAAAAAAAAAAAAAAGAAGCAAGCTGGGGCTGATGATCTGAATGTGACTAGCCAAGCCCAGGAGATCATATTGTAATTAAAACGGCAAGTTGGGGCCAAAATGCAATTTCCAAAAGTTGAGGGACCAATTTGCAAAATTTGCAAAATTTGCAAAATTTTGCCCGAACCCTTAAATCATTATCTTGGCCCCCAATTGAGTTGAAATTGAACTTGGTTCAGGTATAATTAATCGAATCGGGCAAAAAGGACCTAATTGCATTGAATTTTGCATTTTCGGGCAATAAAATGGCCAACTTTGAGGGACTTTCTTGCAAAATTGGGTGGAGACAATTGTGAAAAATGGTCAAGATCTTAAAATACTATACATGAGCTTTCTAATTGATCAAAAAATGCAGCCAAATTAGTGGATTAAAGCACTCAAATCAGCAGCCAAAACTCAGTCCACGAGTTGGTCTTAATTTGGAGTTGCCGAGTAAGCAATTTGGTGGCCCCACCATATCCTCGTCAGCTGCCCAACCAGCCCGATATTTGTATGTGATGGAAGACAGTATATAGTAGTGCAAGTCGACGAAAATTTTCCAGGGATAAGCTGCTTACAGCACCGGAAAATCGCAGCAAAATCCGCACACTCAACAGCTGCAGAATTAAAAAAATTGGCTAAGTCAAAGAGTGGGTGAAGTAGCCCTGTTGACAGGCTTGGTAGGTGGACAAAAGGCTGACCAAAAATCCTCTAATTCAGGGGATAAGATCTACGAAGTGAGGTCTTTCAATGGACGAGAGGAAAGAGACGATAGGGAGAGGAGAGAGCTCGGGGTGGTTCCCCAAAGACACCTTCAGAAGCAACTTCAGAAAAAAAAAGCCCAGAAATTCCAGATCAACCTTCTGAGAGAAAAGTGAGATTTTCACAACCCTTCGGCCAAAATTAGCAAAAACCTTCAACTAGAGAGTGAAACTTCACTCAAATATCTTTCCATCCATAGGTCACACGTCCCAAATGGAGATCGGGAAGGCCTCCTAAAGCCCCCCGAAAAACACCCTCCAGGCGGGCCAGGAAACACTGAAAATTTTTCTAAGTGTTGAGCCCAGTTGGTCACGAGTGGAGAAAAGCCAGTGTTTTTGAGAAATTTGAGAAACAAATGAGAAAATATTGACATTTACCCAAAACTAGAATACATATAGTTTGGCTTGGTGTCAATTTTTCCAACAAAAGACGTCTCGAAGTCTAATTTTAGAGGTCAACAAAAACCGTTGTTGTCAGTTCTTTTTTTTTTTCTGCAGATCTCATTTCCAGTTGAAGAAGCCAACTTACATGGGCCCCCGAGGATAATTTCTTGGTTTCCTCGGCCGAGAACCACTTGAAAAAGAAACTAGGAAGCAAGTTAAGTATCCTAGATGTATTTTACTTCGAGCTTGAACATGTTTTAATAGTGAAAAATCAAGAGGAAAACTAGTCCAAAAAACTGATTTTGAGGCTGGAATTTTTCTAAGTGTTGAAATCTCTTCAAGAGTTTTGCATGTGTGCTTCTTGGAGAGGTCGTTTTGATGTTGTTCGGTGAGTCATTCTCTATGATATTTGTTGCATTTGAAAGCCCATGTTATCTACTTTCACACGGATTAAGTAGCATTTCCCTTAGATCTCGTATGTGATGAGTGCCGGGGCTTGAATATGGGCATGTAACCTGTTTGCTTAACTTGGGTTCAAACCCAGATTTGCAAAATCAGCTCAAACCCGTGCATTTGAGGACGATTTTAGCTTGGTTCTAGTGTGTTTTTAGCTATGATTTCTATCTAATCTTGTTCTTTGTATGTGTTAGTATAATCTTGATACTTTAGTTCCACATGAGATTGCTTATGAGTGGAGATTGAAGGCTGCAAACATGGCTCGAGGAGGCTATTGGGGCTAGTTTAATGCACACCAAGTGTTCGACAAAATGCCCAAACTAAGCTTCGATCTTGAAACGGTCGATTTGAGCTTGATTATTGTGATATTCATGTGCTGTGTTACTCTATGTTAGCATAGATCGGTTTAAGGAATTATTATTAATTTTTTTAAAATTTTTTTTTTAAAAAAAGAGAGAAAAATATGAAAATTTCAAAAATATCAAAAAATGTTAGATAGCATCAAATTAGGATAGAAATGACATATATGAAATTTTCCTAATTTTAAAAGGTCATTTTCCTAATTTAATGCTATTTTGGTATTTTATAACCATTTTTGTAAATAATCCATTTTGCGTAGATTAAAACTATTTAAAGTAATTTCATGCATATAGAGTAATTTCATGCATATTTGAATTCTCATTTTGTTCATGGGGGTCCTGTCCCGGGCGTGATAACAAGGCCATGTAATATTATTTGCCCGACTTGTATCGGGTTTACATTTTCCGCGTTTATTTTCAAGTCATTTCAATTTCTTGGATGTTTACTTATGCGCCGCTTTTCATTATTTTGAGTGTAAATTTCTCTTCTAAATTATGTTAGGATTAGTCTAAACATTAAAAAAACTACAAAAACATTTGCATGGACACTTAGTGGTTTCATAAAGATTATAATTGGTAATCAAGATTGTATGGCCATTTAGATAAACAATCTTCCAAGTTAGTGGTACCGCAAGGGCGCTAATAAAAACATTGGCGTAAACAAGTCCCCGTTCCTAGAAATCTCTGGTTGCATATGAATCGAGACAACACTCCCGTGTCTTGATTGGTTTCTAGCCGACCCCAATAGGCTAGTGGCGACTCCTAGAATTACATAGGTTGTTAAGAACTAAAAAAACGAATCCAACGTCGCGCGAGGTATGGGCTTGGGAGAGCCCGCGCCTAATCTAGGGCCATTGGTCCACCTCTTTAGGCAAGTACCCCTAAACCTTTCTTCCTTTTCCCCCGGACGGAAAAAAAAGGAGGTCGTGACATGGAGGAACGATTGCTGAACGTCCTCTCTACTTGTGTGATGGCGGAATGAATTATATCCCCCAACGCTCGGCCTTCTTTTGATTATCCTCCATGTGGACGTGTTGGAAGATTCTGGGGAAGCTCTTTAAAAATTTGCTAGCCACTTGGACAACACGGCAAAGATGTGGTGCAGGTGCTAGCGACAATGAGGCGCTAACCAACAAGGGAGATTAGCGCAACGGCATCGTCGTGGGTGGGACACAGTCCGGCAAAGCAGCTACAGCAAATGGTTGTCGTCACTGAAGAGTGCGGTGACCTAGTCACGGCCAGGATCAAGGAGCAACTATGTCTTCGTGGGTGTAGAGAAGGCAGAGGCGTAGGAAGTGGGGCGCCACAAGTTGACGAAAGCGAGGTCACTGCCGTGACAAGGCTTGGCCGTGGCAGCTCTACTCTCTCCCTCTATCTCTCTATCGCGTTTTCTTTTTTCTACTCCTCCATGTCACTCACGAGCACTCTACCGATTGCTATCACCATTCCCTTTAACCAAACCCCAACTTAAACGAAGCCTCCCAACACTTTTTGCAATTTTCCCCCTATGAAACCACACGAGCACCTTTTGTCAAAAATTTTCACCCCTTTCAAATGAAACTCCACCAGCACTTTTTAAAATCTCTCCCCCACTTTAAACGAGGCCTTGTACTCTCTATTTATAGAGAAAAAAAAAAAAAAAAAAACAAGCTTGTTTTGCAAGAGAAGATTTTCCAATATGATTGCATATATTCACTCAATCGCCGAAGATCATCTTTCGAAGAAAAAGGATGCACTCAACAAGAAAATGATTCCAAAATATAAAATCCTTTATGAAGATTTTCCAAGATAATTCACTCAATCGTTAAAGATCATTTTCTGAAAATGCTCTATTATCTAAAATCTAAAATCTTTCAAAATCTCCCTCCACAACCAAATGTTTTACTTTATAGATTATTTCTTATCCTCTCTTTTTTCTTTTTTCTTTTTTGATTTTTTAGAACAATTTTTTTTTTATAGAGATAAGTTAAATATTATTGTTACCTAAATGTAAATGTTATGAAATGCTTGATGTAGTTTTTATATGATGAACAAGTAAATAAAATAGTCAAAATTTAGGTGTCAACAGCTACCTATCTTTGAAGGAGAGCTTGTAGAGGTTTCCTTTAGAGATAAATGACACCTAAATTAAACCATGCAAAATGAATGTGCAAATGTTAATATGCTGACTCTTTTTCAGGAATGGACTCCAATGAGTTTAATCCTATTTTTCAAATGTTGCAATAAAGAATGCAATGTAAATGCAATGGTTTGGTCAGAAACATAGAACTTAATGATTTTTCTTCTTCTTTTTTTTTTTTAAATAATGCAACTCCGATAAATTCTTTTTTCTTTTTAATATATATATATTTTATATATATATATATATATATATATGCAACCTACACTAAATAATAATGACATGTGGGATTAATTATGAATTAACCTATTAACTAACCAAGTAAATGACCTTTGTGTTTTCCCTTTTTTTATTTATTTATAAATGACTTAATAATTTTTATTGAAAAGAAAGTAACATATTGATGCAACGCTCATCTTTTGGCATTAACTTTTTTTCTTTTTTCGAGAAGAGAAACGTAATGACGATGGTAGGTCAAGACGGACCTTGGCTTTGAGCGTGGCAAGTCTCCAAGGGCGGGCCATCAACAGAGAGACACGTGATGAGTGTGGGGCGGAAGACGCAACTTATTTTTAGTATGGAAAACATTGAAAGGGTGGGCTCTCTTGCGGGCCAGAGACGCATCGGGGGGCTCACTTGTGGGTCACAAAGTCTTTAAAGGTCGGCTATCAAAATCGTCATCGCTCACGTTAGTGGCGGTAACACGTTTTTACAGTACCTTGTAACTGCACCACCTGATTTTTTTGTGCTAAACGTGTGCTTGGATCCTAGCTTATCATAAAAATAGCATTAACTACTTAATTGTCTAATGGTTACATTAATCAAGTATTGAATACATTGAGATTAATTTGATTTTAATACTTGAACCACTTAAATCGATTAAGCTGCTTAAATGAGGGCTAACGAGCTTTCAAGAGCAATTTAATTCAAGTAATATCAATTTCAAAATTTGATTTTTATCTGAACTTCACAGGAAGTGAATGGCCACAACCTAATAACGAAGTTGTTCCAGGGTGGTGAACAAGTCAAAGTTGATTTGCTTGGCAAACATTGTGTCTCTTCTCTGTGAGATGTACATAAAATCGTTGCTGGCTAATACGAAACCGGAGAATTTCCAAACTCTGATTTCGGTGTCAAATGTTAAGTGGAGTTAAAACTCTGGGGATACATCAAGTTAGTGCGACATTAAATTTTTGAGTAGGGTCAAGATACAAGAAAAATCGCACATGAAAAGTGAGTAGGCACTTCTAGAATTCTTTTTCTTCGTTCTTGTGTCTATATATTACGACACCTCTGGTCTCTTCCCTTCATTCCTCGTACCTCTAAGTGAGAGTGAGAGAGAGAGCGAGAGCGAGCGAGAGAGAGAGAGAATGGAATCTCTTCATGAAACTGAAGCAACCCTAAGAGGCCAAGCACACATATTGAATCTGCTGAATGCATACGCCGGCTCCATGGCGCTAAAATGCGCGGTCGAGCTCCGAATACCCGACATCATCCATTCTTATGGCGGCGGGCCCGTCACCCTAGCCCAAATAGCCTCCCGCATTCCCTCCCCATCCCTCGAAACCGCCTACTTGGCGCGCATCATGAGACTCCTTGTCCGTGAGAACATCTTCTCCGCTAATCGTTGCCAACCTGATGACGGCCATGAGAGTCACGAGACACTCTACAGCCTCCCCCCATCATCGAGATGGCTCCTCCAGGGGCCCGGGTTCGAGCTCAGCCTCGCGCCTGTGGTGTTGATGTTAAACCACCCATGGATGATGTCCCCGTGGCAATTCTTTGGCGACTGCATCAAGACCGGCGGCATTGCATTCGAGATGGCTCACGGCCGCAAGATTTGGGACTTCGCATCAGAGAATCCCGAGTTCAACCGCTTGTTCAACGATGGGATGGCGTGTGTGAGCAGGATCACGATTGGGGGCATCATAGAAGTGTATAAGGATGGCTTCGAGAGCATTGGATCTTTGGTCGATGTCGGAGGGGGGATCGGCAAGAACCTGGTCGAGATCATTAAGTCATTTCCACACATTCAGGGGATTAATTATGATCTACCTCATGTTGTTGCAATGGCGCCGGCGCACGATGGAGTCACTCATGTTGGAGGAAACATGTTTGAGACTATACCACATGCTGATGCAGTTCTCATGATGGTGAGTATTACTGCCATATTCTTTATACATATTAATTAATTCTGAATTTTGTATTTTTCCTATGACACATGATCAATTCTTTTTTAATCTTTTGTCCTTTTAATGTGTCAAGAGGGTGGGAATCCATGAACTGCTATAAATATTCTGTTCGAGTAATGCCACAGTAAAGGGAAAAATTATTCATAGTCTACAAATTATATGGGGTCAAGCACAAGCCTATCCAGATTCTTCACATATAAGTCTTATAATAAAACTCGCGTAATTAATGATTAAAATTATATTGATCCACATGATTTATAAGACACATGGTAACTTTTCCGGTTAATGTGTAGTTTCATCATTTTGAAATGTGAATCTTTTTATTCTGTAATCCGCGTTCGCATGGCTCGGTAGGAGTTTAGTTACTTGTGACTACTCGTTTCTCTATCTTACAGCTCATGATCTACCTTTTTCTGTCGTCTTATAGGCGTTCTAAATTGATGTGCTGTTGTATTTATTTTTCCTTTATATCTTTATTTATGGGGAGTCAAGTTCACTGGAAAACGGTTTCATGTGACTCTATTTGTTCAATAAAGTAAACACACACTCCATATGTATAGTGTATCCAAAAGTTCTATCATGTTCTAAACTATTTGCGACAAATATATCAGATTTCACATTATTTATGTGTCTAGTTTGTTACATTGGTAAATAAGTTTTGTGTAACCTCAATCTAGCACTATTTATAAGCCATACAAGCATGGTAGGGACCGATCATCTTGTTTTTGAATAAAAAGGCTTTATTTTCCTCCATCTCTAATTGGAGAAAATTTCCTCTGATTAGTCTTTTAATTGGTGGGATTTCAAAAGTTTCTCTATAACTCACACATAAACTTAGCAGAATCATTTTTTTTTCAATCCCTAATTGGAAGATAATTTCTCAAACTGGAGCTCTGAATAGTGGGTTACAAATATTAATATCACACGCACACATATTATATACACACACAAAAACACAAACTTATCCAAATATTGTTGTAGGATGTCCTTTTTTTAAGGGGTGTACTTCGGTCCTTATTCAACTAAGGAATCGGAACAAATCGGTCAGTTCCTGCCGAATTTGGTCCAATTAATTTGCAACCGGGAATAACCAATTTGACTCTCGATTCCTCCACGAACCAGACCGATCCGGCCCATAGAATTTTTTTTTCCATTTTTTATTCGGACAAGGCAAAAAGTACAAATTATATATGAAAGTTATTTCTTATTTTAGTAGTGACTTGCATGTGATTAGTAATTTCATCCTATACTAGAGTAACTTTCAATATATTTAGGTACTTTCGAGAAAGAAAATAAATGATACTAATAATTGCTGAGACAATATTGAATTGGTTGGTCCAGTCCACGATGCTGTCCATCTTGGAACTAGACCAACCGATCACCCTTACTTTCTTTAATCCAACTATCAAAATAGTGGTTGAGGAAAAAATATTCCAATAGGAATGGAGGAAACATGGCCTTAAACTTAGCATTAAAAAATCCTCAAAAAGTTAAAAACCTGACCATAGGCCCTATAAATCTCAATTTTATAGGCGTGCCTCAATGGGTCCGCAGGCCTGAGATCGCCAAGGTCATGATGAGGTCATCATCTCGGAGTTAAAGACAGAGGGATGGTGAGAGAGTGTGCATCTTGGGCGAGAGAGGGGTGGTCATATGGGTGGTGCAAAAACATCTCTAGCCTCAAGGCATTGGTAACAATTTCAATGGGTTTTGCTGAGTTGCCTTTTGTGTAGAGCAATCGAGAGAGAGGAGAATTTTTTTTCCCTTTTTGGAAAACGTGGGTTACATTTTAGCCAATTATGTCGACTCTTCATAAGCATAGAGATTAACACAATGAACACATTGATGAAATAGTGTAAAAAGAAACCGTGATTCTCGACTCCAGTAATTATATGTTGTTTGTTTTATAGGAGATAATGCATGATTGGGGGGACGAAGACTGTGTCAAGATTTTGAAGAATTGCAGAAAAGCAATCTCGGAAAAGAATGGCAAGGTGATCATAGCAAATATTGTGCTGAAAGCAGAGGGCGATGGCATGTTCGATAAGACCAAACTAGTGATGGATCTGGCCATGATGGCGCTTTGCTCGGGCGGTAAGGAGAGGGACGAACTCGAATGGAAGAAGATATTGGAGGAGGGAGGGTTTCCTCGCTACAACATCATCAAAACCCCTTGCTTGCAATCCATTATTGAAGCCTATCCACTGTGATATGCTATAATTATGTAAGAAAAATAAATGTAGTCCTACGCTCCATTAATGAAGGACTTTGGTAGTTAAGGCAATTGGATTCACTTAGGTCTCTTGATCTTAGACCAAGTTTACGGTTTTCTATCTATGAATAATCCAATTACCATGTTTTAGGTTACCAATCAATGTGGTTTGTAATCATTCACAGAGGATTATTCTCATGTTGGATCACATGCTTTCTAGCTTTTCTTGTACATAGATGTCGCGATCTCCTTTCAAAGCCCTTACGCATGGGTAGACAAAGACTAATAGCTTGTTAAGTATTAGGCTTAGTGCAGACTCTCCCAATTTAGTAAAAAAGAAGTTATTAACTATGTGGATAAATGTACTAATTTCCTGTATGTTGAAAAGTTATTTTTCCTTTTAGGATCATTACATAATTACTTTTCGAGTATGAAAAGTTAATATAACATTGAGAAAATATTAAAATCACTATAACTAATTACTTGATATGTTGATATTTATTAACGTTTATACATGATTAAGAGCTTCTACACAATGAAGGTGTTTGATGCATCTGATGTTAGTAGTAATCTTCACACGACTCTAATTTTAAGTCACCGATTTCTATCCCTTGTATTTTATGTCCATTTTAACTGTAGAACCACCTAATGCTAATGCAACCAAAGTACTTAATTTGTTCAGAAATTTAGTGAAATCATGTCATATATGACGTCACTAGTGAATACAAAGCTCTAGAATTCAAACAAAGTTCTCATGCAAACAACGCAAAGGAGACCATGTCCGGTTGCCGTCGATATCGAGCTCTTTAGCTTTGGTCCATTTATTGACGTCCGTGGGGGAAAATCACCTTCTCTCTTTATCAACATCACAAGTCACAATATGCACGATTAATTCAACTCCGCATCCTTACATTCAAGAAGACGTGATGTGCAAGCATTGGAAAAGCAACCCATCACCATATGCTTTTGGCATTGTACTAATGGAGCCAGCGCATATTTTATTCACAAGGCCGTCATTGTGATAAAGGATTGAGAAATTTTATGGGCATCTTTAGATAGCATGACGTCTCCAATCATCTAGGCCAATCACTGAGTATCAAATGGCACGATTCATTTTTCCAACCTGGTGATGTTGCTTTGAATGCATGATCAAGTTAATTCGACGAGGTTCGTTTGGGGAATATTAAAACTTTTGTTTTTAAATATGTGAATTTTTTTTCCCAAAAAAATCATATTCATTGCTCAAAAAGATTATATGAGAATTACATAAAGTTCATAACCAAGAATATTGAAGCACAACAAAGCCCATAATACTACCAAACAAAGTCAAATCCAAAAAACAAGAAGCATCAACATGGCATTAGTAGGTTGGGTACAAAACAAAGTCAAATCTAGAAAACAACAAGCATCAACATGGCATCAGCAGGCTAGACACATGCTCGTTCTATATAAATGGATTTATCAAGCAAAAAATCGGCAGCCAATCATTGCATTTCATATATTCGTCAATCATGAGCACACATCAAACATTTATTTTCTAGTAAATAGGGTGTTGCAAGTTATTGGTGCACACTTCGTCGTCCTTTGCATCATCACCGTACGGAGACAACCAAAATAGATTGAACGAGCATAAATTTGACATATGGGAGAACAAATTCAGCAAGACGCTTCTGTGATCACTATGAAGCTGAATGTAGAGGACTTATACATGAACAGAGCACCAATGCATCAAATCCCCGAAGTAAAATTATTAAATTTTCAGATTTAAATCAGGAGATGATAGTTCTTAGATGTATAATTAGATCAAGAGAGTTCAACTTGTTAGATCTAAAATTCGATAAGGAGAAGAAAACCCCTAGATCTAAATATAATATATATAGATATATGGAACAAAAACACAAACAAAATCAACAAGAGAGAGGGAGGAGGGTGAGACCAACTCAAACCAGAAGATGACTGATAGAGGAAATTGGGAGAGACAGAAAGTAGAAAAGTCGACCATTCATTAGATTGGTGCTTTTAAACTCAAACCAAGCTGAGTTAATTTGGCGAAATTTATTGCTGAGATTGCACTTGGAAATCAAGATGTGGAATTAGCCTATTGTGACATCCCAAATTTCAGGCTCTGTTTTTCAATTAAATGAATTGGGCCTTTCATCGCCACGCCTATAGTGTTATTTTTTGAGCCGATCACTTACGAGATAACTAGATTATTAGGTGAAGCCATTAAGAGATTTTAACGTAATAGACTTGAGAATTCAACCAAGGATCGACTATTTGACCGTGCTCATCTGTAGAGATTATTACGGCACAGTTAAAAATCGATTAGAGATCAGAGATAGGTCGATTCGACTGAGATAGGTGATTAAAGAATGGGTGATTATCGATCGGCACTAGACCAATTTTTCTGTCGTTTTGGTACCATGTGTCTATAATGGAAACCTTGAGATTTTCACGACAATCAAGAGTCGTCAATGTGTCGAAGATGTACATTATGACTCGAAATAAATTGATCACGGGTTAATTGCACTAAAAATTTCTAAAAGCTACTTGGTAGGCTATGTTACACTAAAATCATGTCAAATTGAAATTAACCGCGAATTTGAGTATGATTTCAAAAATTGAAAGTTCCGTCATGTCATGATTTATTTTAGGAACATCAACTCATCATCCGAAGATTTTTCTGCAAACTGAGATTTTTGGTGGAAATTCAATATATGGCCGTTTTTGTTCGGAAAATTCAAGGGACCATTTTTTATCGCGTTTTTGGGATGCAAGTTGGTTCTATTGGTGAGAAAAAATGTCAATTTGATTGAGGACATCTTAGTTGGATTTATGGGGGGCCGAATTGAATCAATTCAAGAAGAAATTGAAGTAGATTTGGGGGAAAATGTTTAATGATCAAATGAGAGGATATTTGGGCTTGGAGGGACCCTCCAAGGGCAGCTGGCTTCTTCCTTCTTCTTCAAAACTTGCTTTCTCCATTAGAGTCATAATTGAGCTCCCAAAGTTGCAAAAAAATTGAGCCCCAAGCCCTCTGCTATCGCCAAGCCACCTAGATCGCCACCGCTTGCCGTCGCGCCGCTCGCGAGCCTCGCGCGTGCCATGCATGTTTTGCAGTCATCTGCCAACCATTCCGCTCTAGTTGCGACCGCAAGCCGTCCCTCGAGCCCGTCAAGCTTAGCTAGAGCCCCATCGTTGCCATTCCACCGCCGTCTGCCTCTACCAAGCCCCGCTGCAGGCGTCCGCCAGCCACCCTTGCCGTTTCCAACCCAAACGGTCTCCGTTCCAACTTCTCGGCCCACCCAGCAAAATCGAAGCCAGCAAGCCAAGCCGTGGGCTTCAAGGCCCACTTTGGACTACTTCCGAGCCTCACAAGGTGTCGCCGCTTCGAAGTTTGTCGCCCGTCTCCACCTTGCCATCGTCGTGGACTCATTGAATTTCAAAACCGGTGAGTTTACTTACTAAACTATGCTTAGGGAGTTAATTATGCTTAAGAGTTGATTAGTTTAGGCTAAGTATGGTTTAGGTGATTAGTTAGAATGGATTAGCAATTTAATTACTCATTATTGCATGTTAGGTAGTTAGATCGGCTTAATTAGCAACTAGATAGGTTGTATTATTTATCTAGATAGGTTTAGAATTTTTTTGGGCCTGTTTCGGTATTTAATTAGGTCTTTTCGGCCTAAATCTCTATTTATGGTATTTAATTGTATTTATTTAATTAATTTTGGTATTTATATAATTATTTATTATTTTCCAGAAATTATACTGGGATAGCTAGTGACCGAAATTTTGTGCTAATTGCAATGGTATGCTTGTTTATTTAATTGAATGCTAGATTGTGCAAAATGAGCGAGAATTATAATTTTAGGTATTTATTCCAAAATTGAGTAATTTCAGTATTTAATTGGAAAATACCGAGTGTCGGTTTACAGAGCTGAAAATGTGTTTATGGACTATTATGACTAGTGGGAATTTCTAAAAGAAAGATATTGAAGTTTTGGCTCAGGCCAACTGTATACCCACACACGATTATTTTATCGGATATTATCAATGTGGTGATTTCAACTAGGTCGTTTTATCAGCTTGAGTGAGCACGACTTATATATATCAGTTATGATCATTTTATCAGCTTGAGCGAGCTATGACCATATATTGCAACTTTTGTGAGTAGTGGTGGAACCAGAGGATTGATATATGGCATTGAATTGATAGATAGTATTGTTGGTATGGACTTAAGCCGATTGACTGATTAATCAATGGTTCAATTTGAATTGAGTGACTGTACTAACTTGCAAGAAGGAACTGAGACAAAGGTACGTCATCTATCTTATGTGTGCATAGGCAGTTTTTAGGTGTATTTCCTTCCTAGTTAGAGTTTAGGGGGTGAACTTGCCGAGATATCGTCTCATCTCGTCTCACCCCATTGTGGGCTAACATTTACAGGTCATTAGATGACTATTCCTCGTAATCGTTTCTGCATGCGCATTTAAAATGAAAAGGTCGGCGATGCATCATGAGACGTCGCTATTTAATCGATCGCAGAGGGATGGACACATGCTCAGAGGATCGGGACATGACATCATGCCTATGGAAATGTAGAGCCACCTAATGCTAATGTAAGCAAAATACTTAATTTGTTCATAAATTCAGTGAAATCATGCCACGTGTGACATCATTAATGCATTCAAATGACAAAGTGCTCTTGCAACCAATGAAAAAGGAGATCATATCTAGTTGCTATTGATATCAAACTCTTGATATTAGTCTATCCATTTATGTCAACGAGGGAAATCCCTTTTCTTTCTTTCTTTCTTTCTTCATTAACTTTTATCTTTCAGTGGATTTAAGGTCGATCGGAAGTTACCTCAATTTTCTTAACCTCACAATTCACAACATGCACAATTACTTGAACTTCATATTCAACATTCCAAAATATGTGACGCGTAAGCATAGGCCCATCACTATATGCTTTTGACATTGTACTAATTCATAAGTTTATCAAAAGACCAATAAATTTTTGGGTGTTTTTAGTTAGCATGACGTCTCCATTCATTCAGACCAATCACTTAGTATTGTGTCATGGCTAAGAAGTTTATGTAGCTAAAGGACCGTGCATTTTTGAGGAGGTCCTCCCGAGATCTCCTTGGCTTCCTACAAGAGAACTTCCAGAGCATTCCAAAGGCAGGCAATACGGTAATTGAGCCAAAGTCTATAACTCTCCTACCATTAGTGTCGATAGTTGGTAAGTTGGGCGGTACGATCTCGTTCTCCGGATGAATTCTTGATCAATTGTTGTAATAAAAGAAATACTAATATAAGAAGGGGTGCCCTCCCCCTCATTTGTAACCATCCAACCATTCAGTAACTAAGGCTCATTTCTCTTCCAGAGCTTCTCTCTCTAGAAACTTCCCTCTCTACGATTCGGGTGAGTGAGCGAGTGAGCGATCGATCCGAGCAAGGCTTGGCTTAGACATCCTTACGATCCGAGTCGATCCAAAAGAGCCTAAGTCATTGCCGCAAGGTCACGATTCCAATCGATCGGCCCGTGACAAGTGGTATCGGAGCAAGAAAGGAGATCCGTTTCGTGAGATCGAGTAGCACCAACTATTCGAGAGAATGTCGAGCCAGGAAGTTGTTATGGATGGAGAGGCCGTTCAAGTCAAGGAGACTCGCAGCCGAACAAAGAAAAGAGAAGCCTCGATGGATGCCGTAGCCGCACTCAATGAGAAGCTCGCAAAGGTCCAAAGTGCCATGGCCAAGTTCATGGAAGGACTTGACAACGTGAGAGATTGCATCATGGAGGTTGAGGTCTCACTCCGTGAAGACTTCACGACTGGCATCAACCAAGCTATGGCTCCATTGCACGACAAAGGATGAAGCCCTTGAAGCATCAATCGATGTCCTGAGGGAACATGTCCAAGTGATCGAGGAAGAAAGCCCTCATAGGGACGAGGTTGAAGCCATGAAGGTGGAGATCCAAGAGCTCAAGACCGAGCTCACCCTATGCAAGTCGAGCATCACAAATGGGTCGATGCCTACACAAGTGGTGCCCAAGCTTGAGGTGCCAAAACCCAAAGAATTCAAAGGCAACCGATCCGCGAAGAAGGTGGACAACTTCATGTGGAGCATGGAGTAGTACTTTGGTGCCATCAACATTCAAGACGAGTCAATCAAGGTAAGAACCGCTTCGATGTTCCTGACCGATATTGTAATGCTTTGGTGGCGCAATAGGTGTGACAAGACCAAGTGTGGCGCCAATCCCGTGAACACATGGGACAACTTCGTAAAGGAGTTCTGGGACTATTTCTTCTCCGAGTTTGCTTAGCAAGAAGCCCGTAGCAAGCTCCATCGCCTTAAACAACGAGGGATGATTCGAGAGTACGTGAAGGAATTCACCGAGCTCAAACTCCAAATCCATAATCTTGGAGAGGAGGAAGCTCTCGGAGCGTTCATGGATGGACTCAAGCCGTGGGCGCCACTTGAGCTCAAGCAACGGGACGTGAAGAGTCTCACGAGAGTGCTAAGTGTGGCCTAGTCCTTCGTCAATCTCACCAAAGCTAAGCGGAAGAACCGAGCAAGGGATTGGAGGTCGGATCGATCCTCCGAGGACAAAGGTAGAAGCACTCCTCGAGGCTTGCATGACCAAGGTGGCCGAGTCAAGACATGGGGGGAAGGAACTTCCAAGCTGTCCTTCTAAAAGGGCTAACCTCAGGTGGACTACACCACAAGTTCGACCAACCCCCGCTATCTCCTCGCTTCATTTGCAAAGGTCCGCATTGGACCTAAAAGTGCCCAAAGAAGGGAAAGATCAACGCTTTCCTTCCCATAGAAGAAGAGGAGGAGGAGCCTAAAGAAGAAAAGAGGCAAATCCGGCTTGGAGCGGTGAAGTACGTCAATGCTGTCCAAGCCCGATCACCGTCCAAAAAGAAAGAAGCTACCCCGAACATGGACATGTTCTTCATAGAGATCGAGGTATGTGGCTGAGCGCTATATGCCTTGGTTGACACAGGAGCCTCAAACATGTTTATGTCGATTGAGGTGGTGAAAGTCTTGAGACATCGCGTAGAACCAACCGAGAAGTCATTCAAGACCGTCAATTCGGATGGCCTTACGGGCGGAGGATCAACTCCTGATGTGGACGTCCAAATCGGAGGATGGAAGGGCAAGCTCTCCTTCGAGGTAATTCCTCTCGATGATTATGATCTCATTCTGGGCATGCAGTTCTTCCATAGTGTGAGGTCCATGATCGACATGAGGACCAAATGCATCATGATCCTCGACCCACAATGCCCGACGATGATACCCATGATGAAAGGAGTGATCGACACCAAGATCATCGCCAGGATCCGATGCCTCGACAAGAGTTTGAAGGTTGAGAAGTGCATGAGCTAGCAGCCAACCATGGAGAAGACGAAGGAAGAGTTGGATCCTCCTATTCCAACTTGCGACATGCCGATCCGAGTACTCTTCCCCGAGGTCAAGTGAGTGCCGAGTGCCATGGCCGAGCCACAGTTGGAGGCGTATGGTCCACCGTTCGAGAGGCTCCGAACCAAGCGGAATCGTAACAAAAGGGCTTGTGCTCGTGCCAAGAAAACCGCTCTTTAACTTGCAAGCGATGAGGGTGTCGCTCGAATGAGTGGGGGAGAATGTCATGGCCAAGAGGTTTCTGTAGCTAAAGGACCATGCATTTTCTAGGAGGACCTCCCGAGATCTCCATGGCTCCCTACAAGAGAACTTCTGAAATGTTCTAAGGGTGGGCGATACGGTAATTGAGCCAAAGTCTAGAACTCTCCTGCCATTAGTGTCGATAGTTGGTAGGTTGGGTGGTACAATCTCGTCCGTCGAATGAATTCTTGATCAATGGTTGTAATCAAAGGGCTACTAATATGAGAAGGGGTGCCCTCCCCCTCATTTGTAACCATCCAACCATTTAGCAATCTAAGGCTCCTTTCTCTTCCAGAGCTTCTCTCTCTAGAAACTTCTCTCTCTATGATCTAGGTGAGCGAACGAGTAAGTGATCGATCCAAGCAAGGCTTGGCTTAGGCATCCCGACGATCCGAGTCGATCCAAAAGAGCCTAAGTCGCCGCACGGTCACAATTCCAATCGATCGGCCTATGACAATTGAATGTCATGATTCATTTTCTAAAACTGATGATGTTTTTTTGAATGCATAATTAGATTAGATAGATGGGACACATTTGTCTCGGGAAATATTTAAACACTTTTGCTTTAGAACATGTGAGTTAGGGGTCAAACAAAAACAAAGGATACAATCTAATTGAAGTTTCTTTTGGTCAAAAGAAAATCATATTCATTACTCAAAAGGATACATGAAAAGTACATAGAATTCATAGTAAAAAATATTGAAGCACAATAGAGCCCAAACTAATACAAAACAAAGTCAAATCCGGAAAAACAATTAGTTTTTACAGAGCATTGGAGGTTAAGCACACACTCCTATAGAAAATGGATCTATCAAGCAAAATAACTAACGGCCGATTACTATATTTCTTATCTTCATCAGTTACGAGCACACGCCAAAAATTCTTTTGGCATTGTCAATTGGCAATGCTTGGCTATGTTCAACTTCCTCTAGACAATCACCATACAGAAACAATCAAAAAAGGTTGAACAAATATAGATTTCACATATAGAATAACAAATTCAACAAGACGCTCCTACAATTACTATTGAAGTTGAAGGTAGAAGACTTGTACACAGAGAGAGTACCGACACATCGAATCTCTGAAAATAAATTTATCGAACTCTCAGATCTAGATTGGGAGATGATAGCTCCTAAATGTAGAAGTGGAATCAAGAAAATTCAACTTCTTAGATCTAAAATTAAATTAGGGTATCTCTATGTGACACTCCTTTCTATCCTCCGGTTAGCCAAAAAATGAAAATCCATCTATGGTCATTGGGGACCTTCGATTTTAATGAGAGAATATGCATCGACAAATCATAATAGGCCCAAAAAAAAAAAAAATTAATTACTGGTTTTGCCAGTCACAAGCGACTTTCTAAGCGGGCTTTACAAAAAGTTACGATATACTAATAAAATTTCGAAAATTACTTAAGCAGGCAAAATTTATTAGCTACTGATCAAAAAGCACTTACGTTCTTATGAAATTTAGTAAGCACGTTGAAAAAGTTACTCGGTATAATTTTACATGGAAATTTATAATCCATGTGATACTTTACTAATCAAGCATACATATTGTTAATTTCCGGTATATTGAAACTTTAGGTTGTCTCTTGGAATTTTACAGGTCACAAGGAAAAGAAAATTCCAGTTATTCCCAGAAAGCGAAGAAACTAATGAAAATATATGATAAGTATATATTTTTACACTTACAATTTAGTAAAAAAGTAGTTATTAACCATGTGGATCAATGTACTAATTCCATGTATGTTGAAAAGTTTTTCCTTTTAGGATCGTTACATAATTACATTTTGAGTTTGAAAAGTTAATATAACATTGAGAAAATAGTAAAATCACTATAACTGATTACTTGATATGTTGATATTTATTAACATTTATAGATGCATCTGATGTTAGTAGTAATCTTCACATGACTCTAATTTTAAGTCGCCGATTTCTATCCCTTGTATTTTATGACCATTTTAACTGCAGAACCACCTAATGCTAATGCAACCAAAATACTTAATTTGTTCATAAATTCAGTGAAATCATGTCATATATGATGTCACTAGTGAATACAAAGCTCCGGAATTCGGATGAAGTTCTCATGCAAACAATGCAAAGGAGACCATGTCCGGTTGCTGTCGATATCGAGTTCTTTAGATTTGGTCCATCCATTTACGTCCGCGGGGGGCAATCACCTTCTCTCTTTATAAACCTCACAAGTCACAACATGTACGACTAATTCAACTCCGCATCCTTACATTCCAGAAGACCTGATGTGCAAGCATTGGAAAAGCGACCCTTCACCATATGCTTTTGGCACGGTATTAATGGAGCCAGCGCATATTTTATTCACAAGGTCGTCACTGTGATAAAGGATTGAGAAATTTTCTAGGCGTCTTCAGATGGCATGACGTCTCCAACATCTAGGCCAATCACCGAGTATCAAATGGCACGATTCATTTTTCCAACCTGGTGATGTTACTTTGAATGCATGATCAGGTTAATTGGACGAGGTTCATCTTGGGGAATTATTAAACAATTTTGTTTTTGAATATGTTAATTTTTTTTGAAAGAAAATCATATTCATTGCTCAAAAATGATATATGAGAAGTACATATAATTCATAACATGGACCGATGAAGTACAACAAAGCCCATAATACTACAAAACAAAGTCAAATCTAGAAAACAAGAAGCATCAATATGGCATCAGTAGGTTGGGTACATGCTCGTTCTATATAAATGAATTTATCAAGCAAAATAATGGCAGCCAGTCATCGCATTTCCTATATTCATCAATCATGAGCACACGTCAAATATTTATTCTCTAGTAAATAGGGTGTTGCTAGTTATCGGTGAGCACTTTGGCTTCCTTTGCATCATCATCGTACGGAGACAACCAAAGCAAATTGAACGAGCATGGATTTGACATTTGGGAGAACAAATTCAGCAAGATGCTTCTGTTGAAGCTGAATGTAGATGACTTATACACGAACTAAGCACTGGGGCATCAAATCCCCGAAAGTAAAACCATTAAATTTTCAGATTTAAATCAAGAGATGATAGTTCTTAGATGTAGAATTAGATCAAGAGAGTTCAACTTGTTAGATCTAAAATTTGATTGGGAGAAGAAAACTCATAGATCTAAATCGAAAGAAAATATGAAACAAAAACACAAACAAAATCAACAAGAGAGAGGGGGGAGGATGAGACTAGCTCAAACCTAAAGACGATTGATAGAGGAAATTGGAAGAGACCAAAAGTAGAAAAGTCAAACATTCATTAGATTGGTGCTTTTAAACTCCAATCAAGCTGAGTTAATTTGGCGAAATTTATTGCTCAAATTGCACTCGGAAATCAAGATGTGGAATCAGCCTATGGTACATTAGGATCTAAGAAGTACCGACACTCTCCGGAAGCCTTCGTGTCATGTCCGACACTCCGACACGTGTCCGACACGCTTCGACATGCTCCAACACATTCCGACACGCGGTCAACGGGTGTCAAGAAATCCGACATGTGGTCAACTCTTCCCAACACGCTCCGATACGCGAGTCCGAAATTCTGACACGCGATTCCAACACGCATGGGGTCAATTTTAAAAATTTTCAATACTTGAGTGGTCAAAATATAAATATATGAAAAAATAATGAAAATAACAAAAATAAAGAGGAAAGAAGAAAATTCTCACTCTCAAGTTTCTCACTTATAAATTTTGACATTCCCGTGAGTGACAATGAAACGCCTCTCTTCTTGCCGGCGTCACTCCGCCACTCCCGCAGAATTAAAGTTGTGATTTTTTTTTCTACTTCTTTCCGCCTCTCGCAGGCGTCGCGTGTGAGTTATCTCTTTTGGTTTATTTCATTAGCTTGTGAGTTATCTCCTACATTTTCCATGGCGAATTGAGTTCTTGTCCTAGATTTTCATTTTTCTCGAACCTTGTTTTGTAGAGGAGCTCCAAGCCAGTCTATATCATGAAATATGAACTCTGACTGGGACTATAAAAATCTCATTAATTTCCGACAAGTATAAGAAAACATGATATGTTTTTTCAAATTTACTCTTTTGTGTTTGCAATTTTTGAATTACTTATTCAATCTCTATCAAATAAAAACAATGAATGATATTAACAAATGTTGAATTAATATTTTTAGTAAAAATTAATTCTGTGCTCTTTTTATTATTTATTTTTTCATTTATATATAAAAATATATATAACGTGTCGGTGTATTGTGTCGTGTCGTGTTGCGTGTCGCGTGTCTGTGTCGGTGTTACATAGATTAGGATTGATTCTCGAGCCTAGGTTTGAGCCAAAGAGGAAAATAAGTAGTCGTGCCCAGGTCACCCAAAAGGCGCTTCGAGCCCCACCACGAACCGATCATGCTCTGTTCACGACACGAATGACCCTTGATTGCAATAGCAACGGGTTGGCCACCAAATTTAGAAACGAGCTAGTTAACATCATCGACCACGACCTGTTTACCTAGACAAGACAATCCAAGCCCTAGCCCCGCCAAGCATGCGTTCCCAAGCGAATCCCCATCCGCCGGCAATCGAGATGTCGACTGCGCTTCGAAGCACAAACGACCTGAAATCTCAGCTTTGTTTCGCGTGCCATCACCTTGCCTGCTTTGTGTTGATCATCAGTGCCACATGTCACCCAATGAGTAGTTCGACATCAACACCACGTGAGATAAGGATAGTGCCACGTCGGTTTCAACGTCAGCTGCGCATCAGCTCCACAGTCACTCGCCAAAGTTAAAAACCATCAAGCAGCTAACCTCATACATTGCGGAAAATGTTAATTAGTCTAGTTAATTACTTAATATCTTGATACTTGGGAACATTTGTAGATGATTAGCAACTTCTGCATGACGAAATCAAGCATTATTTACTACAGTTTTTGATTTTGTAAGCTTGTCTCTTCAATTTCATGCTCATGGAGATGTAGAACCACCCAAAGCAACCGAGATACTCAACTTGGTCATACATAGAGGTGTCAAAATGGGTCATTGACCCATTTATGTTTAAATGGGTCGTTAATGGGTCAAGCATATTTCCTAAAACACCCATAATAGGTTTTAATGGGTCAAGACTAAGATATATGGATCTTAAATAGGTCAAAGGGTTGACCCATTTATCAACCCATTAAAAATGAACCCATTTATTTTCACTCACAATCTCACAATCTCTCTCTTCTCTCTTTAACTTTACAAAAATATTTTTTTTTTAAAACCGAAATTATAATTATTTTTTATTTTAATTTTCTTTTCTTTTTTTCTTTTTTTCTTCTTTCTTTATTCTTCCTCCGGTCGCCAGCACGGCGATGGCCAGCGACCGCCAAGCGAGCCTCGAGCTCGCTAGATCTGGCGAGGCGGAGGCCTCGCCGACGTCCGGCGAGGCTCGAGCCTCGCCGGATCCGGCGACGGGCGAGCTGGAGCCCGCCCGACGTTAGCAAGCCTCGAGCTCACCGGATTTGGCGAGGTGGAGGCCTTGCCGACGTCGGCGAGGGCGAGCTCGAGCTCGCCCGACGCCGGTGAGCCTCGAGCTCGCCGGATCCGGCGAGGTGGAGGCCTCGCCGACGTCGGCAAGCCGGGCGAGCTCCAGGTCGCTTATGGCCGGCCGCCGGCCATTGTCGTGGTGGGTGGCCGGCCAAAGAAGAAGAAGAACAAAAAAAAAAAAGAGAAAAGAAAATTTATATTTATATTTAAAAATAAAAACAAAAATAATTAAAATTTTAATTTAAAAAATAAAAAATAATTAAAATTCGATTTTTTAAAAATATTTTTAAAAAAATTATAAAAATTGTCCATTAAATTTGCATTGTATAAAATTATTTTAGCAATACCATTATATATATATATATATATATATATATATATATATATATATCTATATCTATATATAATAAGCTTTCTTAAGTTTAGTTAAATGGATCGGGTATAGATCGGGTATGGGTCGGGTCGGGTATGTGTCAAAAATTTTGTATTACAATAAATGGGTCATAAACGGGTTAAATTGGTCGATTTGAGTTGAACCATTTATGACCCAACCTAAACCCGACCCGACCCACCCGTTTAACAGGTATAGTCATACATTTAGTGAGATCATGCCACATCATCATTAAATATAAACGTCAAAATCGAGACGAGTCTTTGGATGCGAAAATCTTGACATATGCTTATAACTGCAAGCTATATTCTTTTAATTTTTAGGTTTTGTTTTGTTTTTCAACACTTTTTGAAAATTTCATTGCTCAGTAACATTTTACTATTCTTTCTTGTTTGATTATGATAAATGGATGAGTTTTTTAATTAAAAAAAGAGAGGATATTCCAATCAAATCATGAAAATTGCAATTTGCCGGGAAAGTCTAAGCATTTTTTAATAATTAAGTAGGGATGCGTTTTCTTTTCTTTTTCTTTTTTTTTGACGGAGGTTAGGTAGGAATGCTTGCTTTCCTCTTAATGCGACATTATTTCTAGTGCTTATCAAATGTGACCTTTGATCTCGATTTTTGCGTTTAATTACTTTTTTGTGGGTGTTTAGAAGGGAGAAAGTCTCTTCTTTATTTTATTTTTTTACATGATCGAATCTTATGGTTTAGTGGACTTAGCATAGGTCCAATTAGGTTTTTTGACCTCGTAAGTCAAGACATGTGCGAAGAAAATATTGGTACTTTGAATGCATGATTAGATTCAATCAAATGGATAAGGTCATATTTATATCCGAAAACATTTAATCACTTTTTTTTAGAATATGAGGGTACAATCAAGCTAAGCTAATTTGATGAAATCTATTGCCCAAAATTGGATTTAGGAATCAAGATGTGACATTAGCCTATGATACATTTGATTCTCAAGCTTGAGCTTGAGCTCGAGCTCGGCTTTGTGAGTACTCTGCATGCTCAAACTTGCTTTAGCTTTAAACACTTGTGCATGTTAAATCATCTTCAATTTTCTTATGAATATGTTCATATATCTTTTTATTAAACCGTTAGGGTTTGCCCCAGTGGCCACTATTCCAACATGGAAAGAGAAGGTGGGGGGTTCAAATCCCCATCTTCTCAGGGTAGGTTGGAGTGTGGACGATTTAGTTTTAGAAGTGGGTTTTGACTTCCACGCTCTGCAAGGAAGCAGGGCAAAGGTCTGAAAGTGAGAGTTAGAGTAGAACCGACAATATATATATATATATATATATATATATATATATGTGTGTGTGTGTGTGTGTGTGTGTGTGTGTGTCTTTCTATTAATTACAATAATTGGCTAGGAATTTTACTTATATATTGAAATTTTTCAATGAAATCTATGCCCTTATGTAAAAATTTCCCTTTATTTTTTGTATTTAAGAGTAAGCACAAATGAAAAAGCAAAACACATGATCTGATAATTCTTCAACCTCCATTTTGCGGTTTTGGTCCAAAAATAAAAAAACCGATGTACAATGATTTTGACGCATCTATTATTTCTCCAAATTTTCCCTTCAAAAGTAATGATATTTGTAACTAACAAAAAGATAATAGTTAGGCTAATATTAGTTCTACTAATTATGTGCAGATTGCTCTTCCTTAGGGCCACTTACACATGGCAAAAACTTAGACTCAATTGGTTCATGAGACTTAGAAGATGTTTCAGGGGCTTCCAAGTAGGTAGGTCTCCAAGCTCATGCTTCTAAATTAAGAAAAAAGAAAAATAATCGCTTCATAAAATGATATTGTTATGTTATATCTAATGAGTTAAAGAAGTTATTAGACATCTCTCTCTCTCTCTCTCTCTCCAAATTTTCCCTTGTAAGGTAATAAATTTATCTGTAATCCATGGAAACATACTAAGCTAATACCTTGTAACTTCACCACCTGATATTTTTGTGCCCAACGTGTGCTTGGATCCTAGCTTATCATAAAAATAACTTTAACTACTTAATTGTCTAATGGGTCACATTAATCAAGTATTGAATACATTGCGATTAACTTGATTTTAATACTTGAGCCACTTAAATCGATTAGGCTACTTAAATGAGGTTTAACAAGCTTTCAAGAGCAATTTGATTCAAGTAATATCAATTTCAAAATTTGATTGTCATCTGAACTTCATAGGAAGTGAATAGCCACAACCTGCTAACGAAGTTGTTCCTGGGTGGTGAACAAGTCAAGGTCGATTTGCTTGGCAAACATTGTGTCTCTTCTCTGTGAGATGTACATAAAGTCGTTGCTGGCTAATACAAAACCAGAGAATTTCCAAACTCTGATTTCAGTGTCAAATGTTAAGTGGAGTTAAAACTGGGGATACATCAAGTTAGTGCGACATTAAATATTTGAGTAGGGTCAACATATGTTGGGAATAACTGATTCCCTAAAATGAATTCGACTCTAAATCGAACCCCTAAAACGAATGCGGAAGACGAACCCAATAATAACATGTATCACCGATTAAAGATACACCACGGAATCGAGCGTACCTTATTATCCACAGATTAAACACCGATATTGAAGTTCGAGGAAGAATCCTGATCCCGTTCTACCGAGGAGCATATTGTTGCTGTTAAGGGGGAGAAAACTCTATCTCTTGGAAGCGTCCTGTCTTTCGTTATTTTTGGAGGGGGGGAGAAAGCTTCTAACGTACGTACACTAAGGTACGTTCTCTTTTTCTTTTCTTTCTTTTTCCCTCAAAGCGTCTCCTCCAAAGGACGCAACCCCTCAACGTAATACCTATCCCAAAAGACGCAACCCCTCGCATCGCAACCGTTCCTCCAAGGGCCCTTATTTTGCGGGCCGGGTTCTTAGGCTCAACATGGACGGACGGGCCCACTTAGGCCCATCAAGTCATAGACTAAACCCATCATCTTCCACTCGCACATGGTGGGCTGAACATGATCCTCTTTACCTCTCTGCTATATTCATACCGGTGAATAATCCATGCGACCAGCATACTTTGAGAGCTTGTTGCCATACATATGTTAGGAATATATAGCAGCTATAACGGGCATCACACTTTGAGTAGATTTAGTATGCAGTACCTAGATCGATCAATCACATTTATATCTCTCTCTTGATCTCTTTTTAAACATTGATATATTGTATTCACAATTATGATTATCCCAAAAAACAATCATAATTAGTCGACCAGTGAATACAAAACTAGAATGTGATTCTCCAAATTCAATCTTCCTCTTTCCTTCAAACTCTCAATTTCAGTTTAGCTTGCTTTTCTAGAAATATCCCATTAGATCGAATCAATACATGATCATTGGCAACATCCTAAGATAGCAAACACTAAATAGAAATCTTGAGAATAAGTAAGAATCATGAGGGCACTAAATTGAGGAATTCTTTTCCTCAAGAGTCTCACACGGCATAAAAGTTGAGATCAAACTTTTGCCACTCTTATTGGTCGTCTCATGCATACGTAGTATGAAATACATATTACGGTATTTAACTCATTTCCCATTAAACGTATGTCTACACCTTTAATACCGTACAGATGATAGTTTAAACATACCTAATGTCTAATTTGAGTTCACATATCTACTCATACACAGAATTCATCAGAACTCACATCTGGCATCATAGACAGATAAAGTAAAATATGTGAGTTATTTTACTTTCGGACATAGTAAATATTATGTCCTCATCTTAACACTTAGTTAATGTGACATATGTATTTTAAGCTTGAGCTCTCAATTATCACCTAGATAATAAGCTTAAAAAATCGTCTCATAATTATTTATCACATAGTAAATAGAGGTGATTACCGGTGTGAGTGGGCTAATCCTTTATTTGTCCGACATACTTTCTCAACTTTATATAATGCACTGAGCATTAAGATACATAAACATCAAACAAAGATTCATAGACATTAATAATGAAAAATACAAATTCATTAAGTGTGAACACTTCAGGGAAATTACAATGTTCAGTACATCAGCCTCTACGCAATCCTAGAATTTTACATTACCACAAAACACATCTCTAGATATTGGCTTTGTCATAGGATCTACTACCATTCTATGCGTAGATATGTACTATAAGTTCACATCTTTTCATGCAACCATATCTTTGACAAAATTATACCTGGTATTTATATGTTTGGTCTTGCCATGATATTTTGGATCTTTGGTGTACGCTATGGCTATTTGGCTATCACAGTTAACCAATAATGGATTTGCAGCATACCCAATGACACATAAATGATCCAAAAATCTCTTAAGCCAAACACATTCTTGTACTGCTGTTGATAATTCACGAACTCAGCTTCCATTGTGGACAAGGCTATATACGTTTGCTTCTTACTGCTCCAAGATATGGTGCCATTATTCAATAAGAAAGCAAAACCAGAGGTAGATTTCTTTGATCCAAATATCCTCCCCAATCAACATCTGAATAGTCTTCAAGTCGTAGATCATTTCCTTGGTAATTCAGCTTGTAATCAACAGTTCCTTCAAATACCTCAGTATTTTTTTTAATGGCCTTCCAATGTGCTTGACCTGGATTGGATTGGTATCTACTCACCATTCCAACTACAAAACATATGTCAGGTCTTGTATACATCATATCATACATTAAGCATCTCACAACTCTAGCATAAGAAACATGTTTCATTTGTTTCTTTTTTTGTGGAGTCCTTGGACACAGTCTATGGCTCAATCATTCATCTTTTGCAATAGGAGTTACTATGGGTTTACAATCTTGCATACAAAATCGTTCAAGAACCTTATTTATATATATTTCTTGTGAAAAAGATAATGATCTCTTCGAACGATCTCTTGAAATCTTAACTCTAAGAATGTATGCAGCCTCACCCATATCTTTCATCTCAAAGTTGGAAGATAATCAACTCTTCATAGTATTAACAAACTCCATATTACTTCCGGCAATTTGTATATCATCAACATATAATGATATGATCACAAATTGATCTTTGGATCTTTTTATATATACACAATGATCCTCATCTATCATTGTAAAATCATATGCTATTATGGCATTATAAAAACGTATATACCATTGTCTCGACGACTACTTAAGGCCATATATCGATCTCAAAAGTCGACATACATTTCCTTCTTGGCCTTCCATAATGAAACCAGCAGGTTGTTTTATATATATTTATTCCTCTAATTCTCCATTGAGGAAAGCAGTATTTACATCCATTTGATGTAACTCAAGATCCATGCTAGCCACTATTGCCAGAATAATGCGAATCGAGGTAAATCTCACTATAGAAGAAAATATTTCTTCATAATCAATTTATTCCTGTTAATTATACCCATTCGTCACAAGGCGAGCTTTATAACTTTCTATCGAGCCATTAGCTTTACGCTTTATTTTGAGAACTTATTTGTTCCCAATAACTTTACGTCATTTTGGAAGATCAACTAGTTCCCAAACATGGTTTGACTTTATTGACTCCATCTCTTCTTCCAATGCATGCATTCATTTTTCCTTACTAGGGCAATTTAGAGCCTCATTAACATTTCTTGGCTCATCTTCATCTTGTGGAGTAACCATAAAAGTTTCCCCTTTAATGTCAAAGCGTCGACGAGGAATACTTTTGCGACTTGTTCGCCATATGGGAGATTGTACACTTTGCACATCATTCCCATTTATACTCCCACTTGAATTAGATAATGACGATGTCATCTCACCATGTGTTTGTAATTGAGAGTGAGTTGAATTAAATTCATCACTTCTCGTGTTACTCCCACTTGGATGAACTCCACTAAATTCATTATCAAGATCCAAGGTTTCAAATAGGGAATAATCCTCACCTATTTCGCCATTTCTTAGGAAATTCATTATCTAAGAATATGACATCCCGTGATTCGAATTCAGTTATACTTCAATTTTCCTGCTCACCTATGAACACATACCCTTTCGAGTGTTCAAAGTATCTTATGAAAATACTCTTATTTCCTCTGAGACCCAATTTCCCAAACTTGTGAGATGGCTCATGAGTATAGGCAGCACAACCCCATGGTTTAAGAAAACTTAAGTTTGGTTTTCTACCTGTCCATAACTCATATGGAGTGAAAGTAACTGATTTGGAAGGCACTCGGTTAAGTATATAAGCAATAGTTAATAACGCATCACTCCAAAAAGTTATAGGTAAGTTAGCATGCCCCATCATGGATCTAACAATCTCCAATAGGGTTCTGTTCTTTCTCTCCGCAACACCTTTTTGTTGAGGAGTATATGGAATAGACAACTGTCTATCTATTCCTTTTTTATTACATAAATTTCTGAACTCATCAAATAAATATTCTCGACCTCGATCGGATCTCAATACTTTTATTTTCTTGTCTAATTGATTTTCTACTAAGTTCATAAACCTTTTGAAATAACTCAATACTTCAGATTTATGAAAAATCAAATAGACATATCCAAATCGAGTATAATCATCTATAAATGTGATGAAATAAACAGCCCCATGCCTTCCTCTCAAATTTATCGGACCACAGACGTCAGAATTGATTAATTGCAAAGGAAATTCAGCTCTTTTACCTTTTCCAAATGGTTTTCTTGTCATTTTCCTTACTAGGCAATGCTCACATATGGGCAAATTGACTTTTTCAATATTGCCTAACAAGCCCTCTTTGGCTAGTCTATTCATACGTTGTTGGCCAATATGACCAAGTCTAGCATGCCACATATTCACATCATTATCATATAAATCAGGAAACGTGAAAAGGAAATAACAAACATTGGCATTACCATAGTCAATATTTAATACAATGAAACCATCTAGAAAATAACCACAACCATAGTAATTTGTATCCAAATACAAATTTACACCACTATTATGGAAGTTCATATTAAACCAAAGCTTAATCAACACTAAAACAGACACTAAATTTCAACGAATCTCTGGAGCATACAATACATCATGTAGGAACAAAGTGCGTCCACCACACATGTTCAGTTGGCAGGTGTCAATCCCTTTTACTTTTGCTCTGGAGTTGTTTCCTACATAGATCCACTTAGTTTCAGTTGGTACTCGTCGGAATTCCACGAAGGATTCTCTATCCTTCGCTACATGGTCTGTTGCTCCCGAATCTACAGTCCACAAAGGATTAGATTCAGTTTAGAATACAGAACTTGACATATTAGCAAAGTTCTTAAGAGTACAAGGGGTGAGTACCTTCTTTGACTCACGACAATCGTGAGCGTAGTAACCCTTCTGGTCACAGTTGTAACACTTTGCTCTTGAAATACTCTTCACTCGAGAACATTTTCCTCTCTTATGTTGGTTAGCTCTTGGTTTCTTGCAAGAAGGACTTGATCCCTTGCATTTCCACATATTGAACGAATCAATGCGCTTGCACTTAGAGCTCGAAGTTCCTTCTGAGCTGGAAGCAATATAGCAAATATGTGTTTCCTTCTCAAATGCCTTGAGGCAGTCCTCTGCTAGCTCAAGGTGGCACACAGCATCCTCAAGTTCTTCCATAACATGGTCAAAAGCTTCTAGTGCTTCTTGCTTTTCAAGCACATATTGAATTTTCATATTTAATATTTCACAGTTCTCGCCGTTCTTTTTGTCTTCTTTGTTCAAATCAGCAATTATGTTCTTAGTTGTTGAAGCAATCGATCTGAACATATTAGACACATATGCACAAATTATTAATGCCTATCGTTTATGCATCCATTTTGCATAGACCCATCATATTAATGAATAATTTTAAGTAAGGTTTCGGAATCAAAAGGCCACTAGGTTTCCAATCATCATCCAAAAAATCCTAACTTAAAACTATCATTAATATAATCTTTCATGCAAAATAAGTTCAGCAAAGTCACTAAAACTTTCTTGAACCTCCCACAACTAATTATAAATTAACATACTATTTACAACAATAAATAACATTGAACTTTCAATTATTAAACATGTCCATTACACTAAGTAATATATCTAGAGGAAAATATCAACATAAAAAGAGATATTCACACCTAAAACATCTCAAACTAATCTAAGAAATAAGTAGGGAAACTCTCTTCTAATCTATCAGTAAAAATCTCTAAGAAATCTGAAGGCACATTGGCCAACCACGGAAAAACTTTTGGAGAGCTCTCATGCCACCTCCAAGGCGCATTCACTCTACGCCATGTGGCACTCATCCTAAGGGTTGAAATTTTGGTTAACTCGATCCTATAGTATTCTCTTACAAAAGCTACTGTAAGCCTCCTATAATCCGGGACTACATTGACCTCCCATAGGCAATCTAACACTGCTTGCCATTCAAGTGGAAGAGTGTTCATTAAGGTCGGCACATTCTCAAAATCTGGCATAAGATAACCATTACAGATGATTTCTTGTATCATCTGATTGACCCTGACCACGTGAGATACTACTTCACCGTCATTCTACCGATAATTAGCTAACTTTGTTATTATCCCTTTAAGTCTTGCATTTTCCTCCTCTGTTCTCGGAAATGCAAGTATGCATGCATAACGCATCATAGTTTCTACAACAAATGCAGAACAAAAATGGATTATTTATAATCCACAATGAACAAAAGGAAAAATACATAATTTTTCATGATTCGTGCAACAAATGCAGAATAAAAAAAAATGGATTACTTATAATCCATAACAAACAAATTGGAAAATACAAAATTTTCCTTTGTTTTTTTTTTTTTTTTGTTTTTTTGTTTTTGTCGAGCAACGCTGGTGAACGGTGGTCAACGCCGGTCAACGGTGGTCAACGCAGGTCAACGATGGTCAACGGTTGACGGTTAAAGTCAATAGTCAAAGTCAACGATCAACAGTCAAAGGTGGTCGACGGTCAACGGGTCAACGGCCATCGAGTCGGACCGGTCGGACCAATTAGGCCGGTCGGGCTGGTCGGGCTGGTCGGACAAACCGACCGGCACATGCCATGCGCATGCCTGGATGGCGTCACTATGACATGTCTGGTGCGTGCGCGGCACATGCCAGACCTCCGTGCGTGCGTCGCATGCACTTGGGACCAAAACAGCACATGCGACGCATACGCCTAATAGGGACTAGGTTTGAGCCAAAGAGGAAAATAAGTAGCCGTGCCCAGGTCACTCAAAAGGTGCTTCGAGCCCCACCACGAATTGATCATGCTCTGTTCACGACGCGAATGGCCCTTGACCGCAATAGCAATGGGTCGGCCACCAAATTTAGAAACGAGCTAGTTAACATCATCGACCATGACTTGTTTACCTAAACAAGACAATCCAAGCCCGAGCCCTACCAAGCATGCGTTCCCGGGCGAATCTCCATCCGCCGGCAATCGAGACGTCGACTACGCTTTGAAGCACAAACGACCTGAAATCTCAGCTTTGTTTCGCATGCCATCACTTTGCTTGCTTCGGAGAAAATATTGGCTGGGTTTTACACTCCACGTCAGCGAGATGTAAGACCATTTAGAATTCGACATGTGGCTCCACGTGTAAATGGCATCAGAGGTTCAAAATTCGCTCGGCACGCTCTCTCTTGCACACCTGGGGCCCACCACTCTGATGCTCTCTCTCCTCTGCTCGAGAGAACGCACGGAGAAAAGACAAAACAGTAAAAGCGCACTCCCGCTCAAGAAAAACCTCTCTCATTTTTTCAATTTCCAATGGCTCTCTCTCTCCTCACGTTCTTTCCTTCGCACTCCCACTCAAGAAAAACCTCTCTTCTCTTTTCAATTTTCAAGGGCTCTCTCTCTCTCCCCTCACATTCTTTCCTTCGTCTTCCTCCCTCATCGGCGACAACCCAAGCGAGAAGCTTGCTCAGGATTAGCAGCAACGGGCTCCGGTCATCAAGGAACGCGATAGTGACCTTAAGCGGAAGCACCTGGTGCAATTCGACCTGGCGGAGTTCTCCCTCCGGGATTCCTTCCTTCGTCTTCCTTCCTTATTGGCAATGACCCAAGCGAGAAGCTCACTCAGAGTAAGCAAAATCAGTAGCAACGGGCCTTGTCCATCAAGGAATGCGATGGCAACCCCGAACGGAAGCACGAGGTGCGTTTTGACCTCTCCGAGGACCGCGACCCCTTCTTCTTGCCCGTCGGTTTGTTTTGACTGAGATCTCCCTTCCGGGACTGCGACCCCGTCTTCCTACTTGCTGATCTGTTTATGTTCCGCAAGGGGTTAATAGATCGTGGTCTTTTTTTGCCATTTTAGTTGCAGCTGACCATCCCTCTCTGCGCGTATCTGGGCAGGCCACACTCTCCACCATCTTTGCCCATCTCCCCTCCCCTCCTGCCTTCCTCCATACTTTCATAACTTCCTCCCCTTTCCTGCTTGACCCTTTTCCTCTCTCTCTCTCTCTCTCTCTCGAAGCGAGCTTGGGACGCATAACAATGGAAGCTGCTGACAAGGCTGCGGAAAAAGCAAAAGCCGATTCCGTCTCGCATGAACTGAACCCCGTCTTTCTCTTTGTTTTTCTTTCTTTTTTCTTGTCCAAAAAACGTGCGAAGCTCTCTGCAGAATCAGTTGTCATAACTGAATTTCAAATATACTTGCTGTGTATGTAAATGAAATGCTTAAATCCAATGACACATTTGTGATCATTCAGTGAATCAAGCTTTGGCCGGCGTTAGAGATCATAATTTTCACATTGCTTCCTTGCTTTTGCTTAATTTTAAGATCAAGGTTTTGCGGGTGAATGATTCTTGCTCTGTTGCATAGAATACTTGCCTTGATACTAGAAAATGCTGCTTATTATGATACCAAATATTCTTGGATTGTGTTTTGCTATAACGATTTACAATATTCTTCCACTTTGCCAAAAAATTTCGATTAGATTATTGTATCTGGGTAGAATGAACTTGCTTTTCTTAAATTGACGTGCTAATTCCGAGCAATAGAAAAACGCTGACTAGCACGATTTGAACAGATGATGGTGTCGCCTTCATCCTTTTAGGTTGATAATGCCATGAGAATGATTGAACAAGCCCCGCAAGCTCATTATTGGAGACGACAAAATGGCAAACAATGCCATGATAGATGAAACAAAAACAAAGCAGATTAAAAAGGCAACTGTATATGCCAAATTCTAAAAGGTTAGTAAGTTGGACAAACAATGTTGGTAAATTTTAAGAGAAGTTTGTACATTTGAAGCGAGCAAATGAACACGTTGGTAAGTTAGACAAACAATGTCGTTAAATTATAAATGGGTTCGACAAGTGACAAAAGTTTTTAAAAAAAATATACCAACATGGAAGAGCATTCTACATTTTGTGTACCATAACGCTAGAAATCTGCAAAATGGTAACAAACAACAGCAAATTGCAACATTATTATTGTTGATTATTTCAGAAAATAGCACATTTCTTCAAACTCAGGGACTTAGCTACATGCTTTCCCTTCCAGATCCAAGGGACTTAACAATCCCTCATTTTATTTTTTCATCGAGATCCCCATGATCAATTTTAGACCTCGGTTACAGACGGAAAAGAACAATGCAGAGAGCCAAATGGTGCTCCATGAAACATAAGGAAGTGTAGGCCGACGATTTCCCATATCTCGAGGCCATGTCTGCATACCCCCACGAGCAACAAGCAAACCCTTCATGAATGCTGTCACCAGCGACCTCCTCGATCGGCATGGCATCCAATATATCTCTCACATCATCCTCCGCAAGATGGGGTTCAGTTCGTGCGAGACGGAATCGGCTTTTGCTTTTTCCGCAGCCTTGTCAGTGGCTTCCATTGTTATGCGTCCCAAGCTCACTCCGAGAGAAAGAGAGAGAGGAAAAGGGTCAAGCAGGAAAGGGGGAGGAAGTTATGAAAGTATGGAGGAAGGCGGGAGGAGAGGGGAGATGGGCAAAGATGGTGGAGAGTGTGGCCTGCCCAGATACGCACAGAGAGAAATGGTCAGTTGCAACTAAAATGGCATAAAAAGACCATGATCTATTAACCCCTTGCGGAACATAAACAGATCAGCGAGCAGGAAGACGGGGTGGCAGTCCCCGGAGGGAGATCTCAGTCAAGACAGACCGACGGGCAAGAAGAAGGGTCGTGGTCCTCGGAGGGAGATCTCCACCGGGTCAAATTGCACCTCGTGCTTCCGTTCGGGGTGGCCATCGCGTTCCTTGATGGACAAGGTCTGTTGCTGCTGATTCTGCTTACTCTGAGCGAGCTTCTTGCTTGGGTCATTGCCGATGAGGAAGGAAGACGAAGGAATCTCTGGAGGGAGATCTCCGCCAAGTCGAATTGCACCCCGTGCTTCCGCTTAGGGTCACCATTGCGTTCCTTGATGGCCGGAGCCCGTTGCTACTGATTCTGAGCAAGCTTCTAGCTTGGGTCGTCGCCGATGAGGGAGGAAGGCGAAGGAAAGAACGTGAGGGGAGAGAGACAGAGCCCTTGAAAATTGAAAAGAGGAGAGAGGTTTTTCTTGAGAGGGAGTGCAAAGGAAAGAGCGTGAGGAGAAAGAGAGAGAGAGAGAGAGAGAGAGAGAGAGAGAGAGAGCCCTTGGAAATTGAAAAAAGGAGAGAGGTTTTTCTTGAGTGGGAGTGCGCTTTTATTGTTCTGTCTTTTCTCCGTGCGTTCTCTCGAGCAGAGGAGAGAGGGCGTCAGAGTGGTGGGCCCCAGGTGTGCAGGAGAGAGCGCGCCGAGCGAATTTTGAACCTCTAACGCCATTTACACGTGGAGCCACGTGTCAAATTCTGAATGGTTTTACATCTCGCTGACGTGGAGTGTAAAACCCAACCAATATTTTCTCGCCTGCTTCGTGTTGATCATCAGTGCCACATGTCACCCAATGAGTAGTTCGACATCAACACCATGTGAGACAAGGATAGCGCCACGTCGGTTTCAACGTCAGCTACACATCATTTTCCTAAACCCAACCTAGTATGCTAGGAGAAGGACTTCACGGGAATCAAGGCCGGGGACCCGAATTAAGGGTGATCCGAACCCCGTGGTTATCATTACCCCATTTTACTGTTGGGATTGACTCCGAGAACAGAAGCAGTTTAAGGACATGCTCAGGTCCAAACCTAGCCAATATTTTCTCACCTGCTTCGTGTTGATCATCAGTGCCACATGTCACCCAATGAGTAGTTCGACATCAACACCACGTGAGACAAGGATAGCGCCACGTCAGTTTCAACGTCAGCTGCGCATCAGCTCCATAGTCACTCGCCAAAGTTAAAAACCATCGAGCAATTAACCTCATGAATTGCGGAAAATTTTAATCAGTCTAGTTAATTACTTAATATGTTGATACTTAGGCTATAGTTTGTGATATTTTTAAGCTTGTCTCTTCAATTTCATGCCCATGGAGATGTAAAACCGCCCAAAGAAGCCCAGATACTCAACTTGTTCATACATCCAGTGAGATTGCACCGCATCATCATATAAGCGTCAAAACTAATACGAGTTTTTGAAAGCAAAAAGCTTGACGTGTGCCCATCAATAATGGTTTTTATGATCGGTTGCCGATTGTTCTGTGACGTCATAACAAATATGGTCTTTTGAAATGAGAACATATTTATAATTGCAAGCTATACTCTTTTATTTTTTAGAGTTTGTTTTGTTTTTCAGCTCTTTTGAAAATTTCATTGCTTGGTAGCTTTTTATTATTCTTTGTTGTTTTTTTTTTTTTTTGGTTAAAATTTATTATTCTTTGTTGTTTGAATATGATAAATTAATTATTTTTCTTTAAAAAAAAAAAAAGAGAGAGGATATTCCAATCGAAACCTGAGAATTGCAATTGGCTAGAAAAGTCAAAAGTCTAAACGTTTTTTAATAATTAGGAGCAATGCCTTTTTTTTTTTTTTTTTTTTTTAATAAGAACATTCGGTAGGAATGCTTGCTTCCCTCTTATGCGACATTATTTCTAGTGCTTATCAGATATGACCTGTCGCGATCAAAATTTCGGGTGCACATGGACTACTAAATCTAAACTTAGCTCGAGTTCTCTCAAGCCCATACTAATTCGCGACTTAGGTTCAAATATTTAACATGCAAAAAAGAGTCGCCACTAATCAATTTACGGTAAGTCAATTAGACACCTAAGTAAAATAATAGGAGAATTATTTTACTTCTACAAACTAGAGACTTTGGGTACGGGAAGACTTGGTTACACTAGACTTTTTTAATGCCCTTTCGATACATTTCTCTTTTTATTTCAAAAAAATAATTTGCAGGCAGCTTAAATTAATTTTAATTTATTTTCCTAATATATAAGGTGATCATGCGGATATGCAAATCATTAATTTAACACCCAAGAATGCAATGAATAAATTGCAAGACTTACCTCGCATCTGCAGTGTTAGATCATAATTCACATCAACAATTCTAGATATGATTTCTAATTAATACGTAATTACTCAATTTTTTTTGTTTCCATTTATTTAATGGGAATCATGCTTTATGCAATACATGCTACTAATCTAACATGAAATGATATGACATAGTAGTATTGCCTAAACTATATGAATGAGTAAAATAATTTTTATGTTTTCTTAATGAACATGCAATAATTAAATATGCAATTTAAATTAACTAAAATGACCTAATTTTAATGACGAGCGATTTTAATTAAATGAACTTAGCAATAATCATTAACCATTTCAATTCTAATTATGACGTGCACATGATTTTTATTTTTCTTAATAAGCATGCGATCTATCCTAATATGCAATGACGTGCAAAGAATGCTCTAATTCTAATTTTTTTTCTTTTTCTTTTATGAAATTCGAAATTAAAATTGCCAAATAATTAAACGTGCAATTCAAATTTAAAAAAAAAAAAAAAACTAACATCCAAAATGAATGCATTTTTTAATTTTAATTTTTAAAAAATTGAAATAAAATCCCTATTCTAAATATGCAAGATAATAATAAATATTCTAAAACAAACCTAATCCTAACTCAAATATTTTTTTAGATTTTTTTTTTTATGAAAATAAGATTGATTCAACCAACACGACGGCAAATTAGACAAGATAAGATTAATATCCATAAATCGACGAATCATATCTGCGCATGAGATTGGGTTGGCTAATTTTTAAACAAAATCGCGAATCAAATCTCGAGCGTGAGATCATATTGGCGATTTTCCAAGCGATTGTGAGTCGGATTTCGGGTGCAAAAATTGAACTATCAATCCTAATTTAAGAGACTACTTCATGTTGGGAAATCTCAATCATACGTTAAGGAATAATTTTGCTAAAAAAAAAAAAAATAAAATAAAATAAAAATAAAAATCAAATAATAATAAACAATAAAAAAATCAAATAAAGTAAATAAAAACTACCTAATTTGATTTTCTCTTTTTCTTTTTTTTTTTTTTTTCTAAATAGGGCTTGACAGCTCGTGGGTGCTCAGCCAAGGGCGGCTGGTCACCGTCCGGAGCTCCGGCGAGGGATTCGGTGGCGGGCGGATGCAGCAGCCGCGACTGGTCGCGGGTCAGGCAGGAAAGGGGCGGCACCCGGGCAGCAGGGACAACCGGCAGAGCAGGGGCGTCGCGGGATCTGCAGATCGCGGGCTTCGGCGGTGCAGCGACCGGCTCGAGCTCGGTTCTGGTCACGGGTCTATGCAGTCGTCGATGCTGGGCTTCGGGGACAAGCGGAGGCGCGGCAGAGCAGAGGCGGAGGTGCAGCGGCCGCTCGGGATCTGCTAGCTTCGCGGGCTACTCGCGGAAGAGGCGCGGCAGGGCGACGGTGCTGGCGTCGCGTTCGGGCTTGGGCGGCGCAGGAGCAGAGGCTGCGTCGCGGCTGGGGGATCGCGGGTTACTGCAGGCGTCGTAGCCTCGCGGGTTGCTGCGGCGTCAGGGGGACGGTCGGCGTCGACGCCGGGGCTGGCGGAGGCAAAGCTGGGTGGAGACGAGGCGGAGGTTCTGGCGGAGGGCAGCGCAGGCGAGGGCTGCTGGGCGTCGGAGCAGGGGCGGAGACGGGCGGTGGCTCGGCGGGGAAGACGAGCAGCGGTGCCGCGTGGGTTGCTGGCGCACCGGCGACGACGGGTGGAAGCGGCGGAGCTCCGGAGAAGAGGGGTCGGGCAGTTCCTCACGTCGCTTCGCTCTGTCCCCTTTCTCTGTCCAGCTGCAGAGAAAAATAGGCAAAACTCCTTTTGACTTTTTACTTCCCCTCAAGAACTTTTCCTTTTTCTTTTTGTGTTCCCTTCTTCGAAGAAGAAACCCCTAAGCAAGAAAAGTTTTTCTCTTCCTTCCGTTCAATTTTTGACCTACAACACGAGAAAAAGCCCCCCTTTCTCACCGTACACGGCATCCTTTTATAGGCCCAAAAAAAAAAAAATTGTGATCTTCGTGAAATATTTCATCTCATTTTCAATATACACGAAGATTGCCTATAACCTCTCGATCACAAAAAAAAAAATCCTTTTATTTTCCTCATCTCTTGAATATTTTCTATTGATTTTATTGCCTATTGCTAAAGATAAGATTGCAATGCAATTTTCTCAAATTCTAAAAATCCACTATAATATCATATCAAATCTCCATTTTTCAAAAGATAATTAATTTTTAAAAATAACGGGCTCGGGCTATTTTGCTGCCCTCGTGGGCTTAGTCCAACTCGTCAAATTAAAGTTCAGAACTATCAATTCAAACCCACATGTCACCAACACAATGCAAAATGCAATAATAACAAATAAACGTACCTAAAATTATATGCAATGCACTCTAATATTTTTTTTTTCAAGGATAAAATTAATCCCTAATTTTTATGCAATAAATAAATAATCGAGTCGCCAAAATTTATGTGTCAACATGACCTTTTATCTCGAATTTTGTGTTTAATTACTTTTTTTTTTTTTTTTTTTTGGTGTTTAGAAGGGAGAAAGTCCCTTGTTTATTTTTTCTTCTTTATTGTTTTTGTCGGGAAAGTTTTTCAAAAGTCCAAACATTTATATTAAATCAAATTAGGTAGGAATGCAAAACTTTTTTTTTTGGTTTTTCTTCTATTGCCCAAAGATTAGGAATCAAGAATGCCTATGATAAATTTGATTCTCCTTTTTTCTTAATGCGAAGATTAAGTAGGAATTATTTCTAGTGCTTATAAAATGTGACATTTGATCTCGACTTTTGTGTTTAATTACTTTTGGGGGGGGTGTTTAGAAGGGAGAAAGTCCCTTGTTTATTTTTTACATGATCAAATCTTATTGTTTAGTTGACTTAGCATGGGATCTATTAGGGTTTTCAACCTCACAAGTCAAGACACGAGTGAAGAAAATAGTGGTACATTGAATGCATGATTATATTAAATCAAATGGATGAGGTCGTAGTTACTTCCCAAAACATTTAATCACTTTTTTTTAGAATATGAAGGTACAATCAACCTAACTTAATCTTACGAAATCTATTGCCCAAATTGCACTTAGGAATCAAGATGTGACATTAGCCTATGATAAATTTGATTCTCAAGTTTCTTTTTTTCTTTTTTTGTTTTTTGCTTGACGAAGATTAAGTAGGAATGCTTGCTTCCCTCTTAATGCGACATTATTTCTACTGCTTATAGGATGTGACCTTTGATCTCGATTTTTGTGTTTAATTACTTTTTTGGGGGTGTTTAGAAGGGAGAAAGTCCCTTCTTTATTTTTTTACATGATCGAATCTTATCATTTAGTTGACTTAGCATGGGACCTATTAGATTTTTCAACCTCACGTCAAGACGCGAGTGAAGAAAATAGTGGTACATTAAATGCATGATTATATTAAATCAAATGGATGAGGTCGTAGTTACTTCCCAAAACATTTAATCACTTTTTTTTAGAATATGAAGGTACAATCAACCTAACTTAATTTTACGAAATCTATTGCCCAAAATTGCACTTAGGAATCAAGATGTGACATTAGCCTATGATACATTTGATTCTCAAGTTAATTAGGTAGGAATGCCTTTTCTTTTTTTTTTTTTTTTTTTTTTCGCTTGACGAAGATTAAGTAGGAATGCTTGCTTCCCTCTTAATGCAACATTATTTCTACTGCTTATAGGATGTGACCTTTGATCTCGATTTTTGTGTTTAATTACTTTTTGGGAGGGTGTTTAGAAGGGAGAAAGTCCCTTCTTTATTTTTTTACATGATCGAATCTTATCATTTAGTTGACTTAGCATGGGACCTATTAGGTTTTTCAACCTCGCAAGTCAAGACACACTCGAAGAAAATAGTGGTACATTGAATGCATGATTATATTAAATCAAATGGATGAGGTTATATTTACATCCCAAAACATTTAATCACTTTTTTTTTTAGAATATGAAGGTACAATCAACCTAAGTTAATTTGACGAAATCTATTGCCCAAAATTGCACTTAGGAATCAAGATGCAACATTAGCCTATGATACATTTGATTCTCAAGCTTAAGCTTGAGCTCGGCTTTTTAAGTACTCTACATGCTCAAACTTGCCCTAGCTTTAAACTGTCGTGCATGCTAAATCATCTTCAATTTTCTTATGAATATGGTCATATATCTTTCTATTAATCACAATAATTGGCTGTGAATTTTACTTATAAATTGAATTTTTTCAAGGAAATGTATACCCTCGTGCAAAGCTGCCCCCTTATTTTTTGTATTTAAGACTAAGCACAAACGAAAAAGCAAACACATGATCTGATGTTGCTTCAACCTCCATTTTGTGGTTTTGCTAAAAAAAAAACCCGATGTATAATGATTTTGGCACGTCTATTATTTCTCCAAATTTTCCCTTCAAAAGTAATGATATTTGCAACTCATAGAAAGATGATAGCTAGGCTAATATTAACCCTACTGATTATGTAGATTGCTCTTCCTTTGAGCCACTTACACATGGCAAAAACTTAGACTCATCCGATTCATGAGATTCAGAAGATGTCTTTTGGCCTTCCAGGTAGCTAGATCTCCAAGCTCATGCTTCTGGATTATAAAAAAGAGAAAATAGTCGCCTCATAAAATGATATTATTGTACCTAATGAGTTTAATAAGTTATTTGACATTTCTCTCTCTCTCTTTCTCTCTCTCTCTCTCTCTTTCTCCAAATTTTCCCTTGTAAAGTAACCCATTTATCTGTAATCCGTAAAAACATACTAAGCGAATACCTTGCATCACCACCTGATATTTTTGTGCTAAACGTGTACTAGGATCCTAGCTTGTCATAAATATAGCTTTAACTACTTAATTGTCTAATGGGTCACAATAATCAAGTATTGAATGCATTGAGATTAACTTGATTTTAATACTTGAGCCACTTAAATCAATTAAGCTGCTTAAATTAGGGCTAATGAGCTCTCGAGAGCAATTTGATTCAAGTAATATCAATTCCAAAATTTGATTTTCTTCTGAACTTCACAAGAAGTGAATCACTGCAACCTGGTAACGAAGTTGTTCCACAGCGGTGAATGAGTCAAGGTCGATTTGCTTGACAAACATTGCGTCTCTTCTCCATGAAATGTACATAAAGTCGTCGCTGGCTTATACAAAACTGGAGAATTTCCAAGCTCTGATTTCGGCATCAAATGTTTAGTAGAGTTAAAACTGGAGAAACATCAAGTTAGTGCGAAATTAAATATATGAGCAAGGTCAAGATACAAGAAAAATCGCACATGAAAAGAAGATAGGTATTTCTAGAATTCTCTCTCTTCCCTCTTGTGTCTATATATTACGACGCCTCTGGTCTCTTCCCTTCGTTCCTCGTACTATACTGCAAATCAAAGCAAGCTCAGAGAGAGAGAGAGAGAGAGAGAGAGAGAGAGAGAGAGAGAGAGAGAGAGAGAGAGAGAGAGAGAATGGAATCACTTGATGAAACTGAAGCATCCCTAAGAGGCCAAGCACACATATGGAAGCTCATGTATGCATACGCTGACTCGATGGCGCTGAAATGCGCGGTCGAGCTCCGAGTACCCGACATCATCCATTCTCACGGCGGCGGGCCCGTCACTCTAGCCCAAATAGCCTCCCGCATTCCCTCCCCATCCCTCGGAACCGCCTACTTGGCACGCATCATGAGACTCCTTGTCCGTAAGAACATCTTCTCCGCTAATCGTTGCCAACCTGACGGCGGCCATGAGAGTGACGAGACACTCTACAGCCTCACCCCATCGTCGAGATGGCTCCTCCAGGGGCCCGGGTCCGAGCTCAGCCTTGCGCCGTTGGTGTTGATGGAAAACCACCCATGGGTGATGTCCCCGTGGCATTGCTTTGGTGACTGCATCAAGACCGGTGGCATCGCATTTGAGATGGCTCACGGTCGCAAGGTTTGGGACTTCGCATCGGAAAATCCCGAGTTCAATCGCTTGTTCAACGATGGGATGGCGTGTCTGAGTGGGGTCGTGGTTAGGGGCATCGTGGAAGTGTATAAGGACGGCTTCGAGAGCATTGGATCTTTGGTCGACGTCGGAGGGGGTGTCGGCAAGACCCTGGCCGAGATCATTAAGTCATTTTCACACATTCAGGGGATTAATTTTGATCTACCTCATGTCATTGCGACTGCACCAGCGCACGACGGAGTCACTCATGTTGGAGGAAACATGTTTGAGACCATACCGCATGCTGATGCAGTTTTCATGAAAGTGAGTTTTATTGCCAAATACTTTATACATATTAATTAATTTGTGAATTTTGCATTTTTCCTACGGCACATGATCAATTTTTTTTTTTTTTCTATCCTTTTAATGTGTCAAAAGGGTGGGAATCCATGAAGTGCGATAACAATTCTGTTTGAGTAATGCCATAGTCAAGGGAAATTATTCATAGTCTATAAATTATATGGGGGTCAAGCGCAAGCCTATCTAGATTCTTAGTCATATAAGTCTTATTATAAAACTCGCATAATTAATGATTTAAATTATATTGATCCACATGATTTATAAGCCACACAATGACTTTTCCGGTTAATGTGTAATTTTTCCTTTTTGAAATGTGCGTCTTTTCATTTTGTAATTCGTGTTCGCCTAACTCGGTAGAAAGAGTTTAATTGCCTGCAACTACTCGTTTCTTTATTTTACACCTCTAAGATCTACCTTTTCTGCCATCTTACAGGCGTTCTAAATTGATGTGCTGACATATTGACTTTTCCTTTATATCTTTATTTATGGGAATCAAGTTTATAGTAAAGTAGTACCATGTGACTCTATTTGTTCAATAAAGTAAACACACACTATATGCATAGCATCTAGAAGTCCTGGCCATGTTCTAAATTATTTGCAACAAATGTATCGGATTTCGCATTATTCTTGTATCTAGTTTGTTGCACTAGTAAATAAGTTTTGTGTAACCTCAAACTAGCACTATGTATAAGCCATACAAGCATGGTAGGGACCAAGCATCTTGTTTTTGAATAGAAAGGCTTTATTTTTCTCCAATTTTTATTGGTGAAAATTTCCTCTTATTAATCTTTTAACTGGCGGGATTTCAAAAGTTTCTACATAACTCACACATAAACTCAGCGGCTTTATTTTTTTCTATCCCTAATTGAAAGGTAGTTCCTTAAAATGGAGATCTGATTAATGGTTATAAATATGAATATTACACACATATATATTATATATACACATGCAAAAACACAAACTTATCCAAAGATTGGTGTGGGGATGTCCTTTTTCTAGGGGTGTGCTTCGTTTCCAGTTCAACTTAGGAATTGGATCAAATTGGTTGATTCCCACCAAATTTGGTCCAATTGATCTGGAACTAGGAATTATCAATTCGACTCCTAGTTCTTCCACGAACTAGATGTATCTGGCCCATAGTATATATATATATTTTTATACGGAAGGGAAAAAGTATATATTATTTATGAAAGTTGTTTCTTCTTTTTAGTAGTAACTTACATGTGATTAGTAATTTCACACTACACTAGAGTAACTTTCAATATATTTAGGTACTTTTGAGAAAGAAAATTAAACATTTTCAAAAAATAAACATCACCACTGATTCTCGAGACAACCTTGAATTGATTGGTCTAGTCTAGGATGCTGTCCATCGTGGGATCAGACCAACCGATCATCCTTACTCTCTTTAATCCAACTATCAGAATATTGGTTGAAGAATAGATATTCCAATAGAAATGGGGGAAACATGGCCTTAAACTTAGCATTAAAAACCCTCAAAAAGTAAAAAACCTTGTCATAAGCCCTTGAAATTGGCCCACATCTCCTCTCCCCTGTCACCTCGCTCTCTCCCACTCTTCTTCGCATAGCTTCAGCTACTCACCATCGAACCGTCACATCACCAATAACCCTCCTCTTCAACTACCTCAATCACCAACCAAAAAAAAAAAAAAAAAAAAAACTACCTCAATCAACACATCTCTCTCTCTCTCTCTCTCTCTCTCTCTCTCCTGTCACGACCTCAGGCCACCATTGATCTAACCTCTATATTTTACAAGCCCATCGCCCGTGCCTCATTGAGACCTCAGGTCTGAGATCACCAAGGTCATAATGAGGTCACCATCTCAAGTTAAAGAGAGAGGGAGAGTGAGAGACATTGTACATCTTGGGCAAGAGGGGTAGTTCTATGGGTGGCGCAAAAACATCTCAGGCCTCAGGGTATTAATGACAATTTCAGTGGGTTTTCACTAAGTTGCCTTCCATGTAGAGAAAGCGAGAGAGTGGATAATTTTTTTTTTTCCTTTATTTGAAAATGTGGGGTTACATTTTAGCCAATTATGTCAACTCTCCATAAGCACGAAGATTACACAATGAACACACTAATGAAGTACTGTAAAAAGAAACCATGATTCTCGACTTTAGTAATTCTCTATCTTTTGTTTTACAGGGGATCATGCATGATTGGGGGGACGAAGATTGCATTAAGATTTTGAAGAATTGCAGAAAAGCAATCCCAAAAAAGAATGGCAAGGTAATCATAGCTGATGTTGTGCTAAAACAGATGGCAATGGCATGTTCGATGAGAACGGACTGGTGTTGGATTTGGTCATGATGGCGCATTGCTCGGGCGGTAAGGAGAGGGACGAACTCGAATGGAAGAAGATCTTGGAGGAGGGAGGGTTTCCTCGCTACAACATCATCAAAACCCCTTCCTTGTCATCCATCATTGAAGCCTATCCTCTATGATTTGGTCACACTATAATTATGTAAGAAAAATAAATGTGAGTCTTATGCTCTTTCAATGAAAGACTTTAGTAGTTAAGATAGTTGGATTCACTGAGGTCTCTCGATCTAAGACCAAGTTTACCGTTTCCTATCTATGAATAATTTAGTTACTATGTTTTGGCTTACTAATCAATGTGGTTTGTAATCATTTATAGAGGATTATTCTCATATTGAATGCATGCTTTCTAGCTTTTCCTATACATAGATGCTGCAACCTCTCTCCAAAGCCCTTACACATGGACATGCGAAGGCTAATGGCTTGTTGAGTATTAGGCTTAGCACAGGCTTTCCCAAGGCCACCAATTCACGAATTGTGGTCCAACTACCAATCGATTCGTGGAAGGTTGATTAAAAAACCTAAATAAAATATTGAGAGAAATATTTTAGAAATTATAAATGGGAACTTATTACACCAGTTAATCAACTTAATGCCCTTTCGATACTTAATCTTGTTTAAATCCTAAGCTTTGATTCTTTTTTTTTTATTTTCAAGTTTTTTCTAGGCATTTGTGGAAAATGAAAATCATTTTTTAGTCTTTTACTATTTTTGGAAAATGTAAATTATTTTTGGATTTTTCTGATTTTTTCAATATAAAAAAAACAAGGTTATATTATATTATTAAAAAAAAAGTCGGACCGACCTGGGTCAGAAACGATCCGGGTCGCCAAACCCAGCCAGACAACCAGTTTGGTCCCCTCCCAAAATGAAGCCCATCCGAGAAGGAATTAAAAAGACGGCCAACCCAAAGCAAAAGGAGACCCCTAAGGGAAAATTCCAAATAAGAACTCGAAGTGGATCAATTTTCTCAAATAAGAACCCGAAATGAACTTTGTATTAGATAAAGACTTAAAGTGGACACATTGTCTCAAATAAGGACCCGAAATGGTTCAATCAATTCTAAATAAGGACCTGAGCTTGTTGGTCAGCTTGTTGTCTCAAATAAATATTTGTCGGCTATCAAGCATGTGACATTTCCGACGACCGGAGTTTGGGCAATTTTGTCGAAAAAAAATCTAGGGAAAATTAACAAATCCTAAAAAAGAAACAAAGAAACCCTAGGTTTTCTATGGTCTCCCCGTTCCTTATATCCATCCTCTACGAAGTCAAAGACCGAAGTTCTTCCCATTCCTTGTACCCATCCTCCACAAAGTCGAATACCCAAATTCTCCGTCGGTTGAGGCATGATGTGGCACCCCTCAAACGGCCCCCGAACCGTTAGGGTCGCCACAGTTCGATTACCACTCGCTTAATCTGATAACATGTCACTCTGATACCATTTTGCAGCTAGTCCATACAACCATGGGGGTTCACATCTTTTATTATCGGTCCCTTGCGCAGTTCATATACGGAAGCACATCCAATAACTCCCTTCCCTATATTCAGAAAATGATGCACACCAACTAAACATTTATAGGTAAAAGCCGTACACTTTTATTTACTTAAACCAGATGGACATCATTCATCGGTACATCAAAATGCCGTAGTCTTCTATACTTGGCTATACTTCAAAAGATGACCGATATCTCCTCCACATCAGTCGTATACTTAAAGTCCATCGATCAGTATCGACGTCCAAAAGTTCCTTCCTTTGCTATCTTCTTCCTTGCGGTCATATCCAACCACTCGATCCATCTACCGGTGGCAGTGGCAGCAGAGGTAACTTATCTAGTCTGAAATATTATTCCCCAAAAGGGGTGAGTACAACCACTCAGCAGTAAAGGTCCACCATACTACTCATTGCATCAAACAAAACAATCAAGGCGTCATAACAAAACACATATCATTCATGTATATCAAGCACACCTCACCTAGCAACCATACATATATCATCATGACATCATCATCAAGCATTCATGCATACTCATGCCATATGTGCATATACCACCATGCACTCATCGTCAAGCATTCATGCATATGCCACCATGCACTCATCATCAAGCGTTCATGCATATCCATGCCATATGTGCATATACCACCATGCACTCATCATCAAGCGTTCATGCATATCCATGCCATATGTGCATATACCACCATGCACTCATCATCAAGCATTTATGCATATACCACCATGCACTCATCATCAAGTGTTCATGCATATCCATGCCATATGCATACACCCATGCATATGATTCATTTTCAATTTTCATCTTTCACAAGGATCTCATCAGTTTTTCTTTCCAGGGATCAATGTTTGCATCCCACAATTTATCGCTCGCATCCAACCTGGCATCGCGAGAAGCCTCCAGCACACACCCGGCATACACACCTCCGGCATCTCGTATCCCAACTAGCATCACGAGGAATCCCCCCGGCACACACCTCCGAGGCTTTCGGAATTACGTACCGACATACCACCAGGATTCCCCCCTCTAGAATTACGTACCGTATACCACTGGGCATCTCAAAACTCCTGAGGACCCTCCGAAATTACTCCATTAGGCCACCGGGCATCCAGCACCCCCACATTCCGGGCATCCCGACACTCCCGGGGTATCGTCGGCTCACACCTCCGACGGCCTTTTCATCACCACAATGCATATTCCCATACATCTCATTTTCAATTCCACATTTGATGCAACAATGTCGATGATTTGACAGCAGCCCTTTTTAAAATCATATAATATGCCTTGGGAAAAGTATCATTTGAGGCAATGGTTTTGAAAACTTCATTGAGTTCATGAAAATCCATCAATCCTTTGATGTCATATGAAATGTATGAATGTCATCATGTCATTGCACGAATAATAATCCAGGATATCATGATTTACATAATAAATCCAATAAACAGTAAATAAAACAATTTCCAGCTTAAACAGAATGCGTGCTATTCATGAAAAATTCTAGAAAATTAGTAAACGATGGAAATAAATTCTGAAAATTTACCACAATGTAGATAAGATCTAAGAAAAAATATTTCGTGAAGGACACCATATCAAACAAGGCTTCACAGAATACGTAAAGATCCGTATATATCACTGAAAAGGGTTTTTAACATGACCCATGCACAGTTTTCGAAAACAACTTCAATTGAACCCTCAAATGGACTCAGAAAATTCTGAAATTTGGAAACGTTGTATTTAAGATCTAGAGTTATAAGTTTCATGAAGAAATCATAGTCCAATTCGTTCTGGATTAAAAGATAAAATCGATTTACTTTTCCTATTCTCGGTATCATTTTTCAGATCTACCTGTGTTGAAGAAAAATCGTTTCCTTGGTCATTACTGGTCCATTTACTCTGAAATTTCAGTATGTTGTTCCTCAAAATATTACCTACAACTTCCATTAAGGACATATGATCAAATATTAACTATATGATTTTATAAAAATCCTGAAAACATACTAGGTCGAAGCAGGGTTTTTCCCAGATCCAGTTTCTTCAAAAGACAACGGTTTCACCGACCTATTTTCGTTCATTTCCTCTAAAATTTTGATATTTTCTACCTCAATAAGTATACTACAACTTTTTTAAGAGATCAAAGTGAGATTTCAACAAGAAAGTTACTTTATAGACCACAAAACTACTGAAGGTCATCACAACGAATTCCAGATCTAGTCTCTCCAAAGGAAAATAGTTTCACCAAGAAATACTTGTTCGTTTTATCTCAAATTTCAGTATGTTATTCCTCAAGATGTTCTCCACAACTTTTATGAAGAGATCGAAGTGAAATTCCAAATAAAAAGTCACATGCAACACACGAAATCACCAAGAGGTCAACAAAACAGTTTCCAGATCTAATGTTTTCGTAGAAAAAGGGTTTCACCCCTCAATACTTGTCCATTTTGTCTCAAAATTTAGTATGTTATACTTCAAGATGTTCTCTACAACTTTCATGAAGAGGTCAAAGCAATATTCCAACTAAAAGTCACATGCAACACATAAACTCGCGGACGGTCGGACTGGTCTTTCCGAAATCAGCATGCATGACCAACGAATCTCTCTTCAAAGCTCCAAAATCTCATCCCATCTACCACAACCAAGACTTACCATCTACTACACATACACACAGCAACACAAAGAGTAGGTTTTAGGACTTCACTTGCCTTAGATTCAAACACAAATCAGCAACAAACAAAGGCAAAACGGCGACGAATGGGCGGACTTCTTCCTCGCGCGGCCTCCTCCTCCTCTCTCTCGGTTTCCCTCTCTCACTCGACAACTCTCTCTCTCTCTCTCTCTCTCTCTCTCTCAAAACTGGCCACTCCCTCTCTCTCTTTCTTTTTGGTTGTTTAAATACTTGCATGCTTCCCTTTTTGCATGGAGGGACACTTGTCCCCAAGAAGGAGACAAGTGTCTCCCTTGTTGAAGACACTTGGAGGAGGCCATGTGGCTCCTCCTCCCCACCTCCATGTGTCGACAGCCCAATGGGCTTCATGGGCCAGCCTTTTGTCCCACTTTAGGCTCAACATTCTTGGGCCTAAAGTCCAAACTTAAGTGGCCCAAAATTTTCTTAAATAAGTCCTTTTTTTTTTTTTACTTTTAATAATTTACCTTAAATCCCCACTTATATAAATACTAAATTACAATTTCATATGGCCATAAAACTTGTAGTCACAAATCCATAAATTCCAATTTATAATACATATGGCCAATTATAGAATTTTCTTTCATATCACATAATTATCCATTAAAAGCTTGGCCATAAATCTTATTGCAAATTATGGATTAAATGGCCATAAAATAACTTAATGGTACTTCCATCACCTATTCATAGACTTTAATGTAACTAGAGGTCATCATGAATTTTGGGATGCCACACATGAATTCAAAAATAAGAAGAAAACCAAATGCTTCTTTCTTTGTTTGTGGAGACCCAAATTCTCCACCGGTCAAGCAAGGCGAGGAGCAACGAGAATCGAATTACAACAATGACCAAGCAGTGATTTGGTTGAGGAGTAGCGGGGGAGAAGAAAGAAGAAAACGTAAACATCTAAATGAATAACTTAAACTTAATTAATTTAGAATTTTCCCTTTTTTCCAATCATAAATTTCTGAAAAAATTGCCCATATTTTAATAGCCGGAGAATATCTGCCGGCGAGCTAAGGTCTTTAATAGAGATTAACTTGATCACTTAAGGTTCTTATTTGATACAAAATTCACTTCGGGTCCTTATTTGAAACAATGGGTCCACTTTAGATCCGTATTTGATATAAAGTTCACTTTTAGTCCTTATTTGAGAAAGTAGATCCACTCTAGGTTCTTATTTGGAATTTTCCGACCCCTAAACCAGCCAAAATCTTTTGTCTCTTCTAAAGCCCACTACGGCTGAGCTCTCTTTGAGCCTAAAGTCAAACCAAAACCCAGATCTTCTTGAGCCTAACAGACCCTTATCAACACTCAAGCCCACTCTAGCCAATCCCGCATCTTCCCCCTCATGGCTTAGCAGAAGCATTTCCTTGCCCGAACGCATGCCTCCTTTCCCAAGGACCAAGAACAATGGCTGATGCAAATAGGAAGAAGGACCCAAGTTTTAATTAGAGTAGTTCGGGCACAATACAAGCCATGTCAAGCCACTACGCGGCTGTCACATGTGGCCATGACCACCACCGCCCCTTGTCTTCGCCAACCGAGAAGCGCCCACACGCAAAAACATGTCGCACGCCAAAAGAAACCACGACATGAGGGCATTCAAGGCAAAGGACAATGGTGGAAATCTATCGAAACACATTTCACAAATCACGAACGCTAAAGGCGGACGGGGGACTAAGAATAAACGCGTACACTTCAGTAAGACATTTTGTGGAACATGCAAAGGGCGTCAGCTAAGAGGAAGCTTCGAACTTGTCCGAGACACGAACTTAGACCAAAATCTGCAAGTAATGAACGAGCGAGGTTCAAGTGCCGCACAGGGACAACTCATTTATACTCAGTATAAACAAAAAGACAACGAGTTTCGAGCACGATGAAGACCATTAATAGGCGTCTAGTTTAGGTAATTTATTGAACACTTAGGGCCTGCATGGTAACATTTCTATTTCTCCAATTTATGTTCTTTTGTTCCCCGGAACAAAAAAAGAACATAAATCCGTTTGGTAAAACTTTTGTTCTCGGAAACAAATTTGGAACATATATAAGAAACAAAAAAAAAAAAAAAGTAGCTTCTTGTTCAGGGAACAATTTCTAGAAATAAGCCAATTTTTTTCTTTTCATTTTTTTATTTTGTTTTTCTTGCTTGTTGCGGCCTTGGGTAGCCGCCCACCAACCATTGGCCACCTTCGGCCGGCGGCGGTCACTGTCGATCGACCACCGCTGTTTGATCGTCGTTACTTCCGCCCACAGCCCACCAACCACCCCCGACCGTCGATGACCGCCACCGACCACTATTGCAGCCGCCAACCGCCGGCCACCGCCGCAGGACCACCGACCGCCGTTGCCCATTGCCCATCGCCACCGGCCGGCAGTCTTGCGGCAATGGCCGACGGCGACGGGCAGCGGGCAGCTGCGATGAGTGGCGGCGGTTAGCGGTCGACAATCAACGGTCCGTGAGCAAGAATAAAAAAATAAATAAATACAAAAAATAAAAAAATCATACCAAACGCATTTCTATTCTTTTTCTATTTCAAGAATAAAAATTTTGTGTAGTTACCAAATAACCTATTTTACTTAGAAATTGTTCCCCGAAATAGAAATTTAAAAAAAAAAAAAACTATTTTTGAAAAGAAACTGTTCCCCGACCAAGAAGTGTTACCATGCGCACCCTTAGTGTAAGCAAACTGAGGAGTGAGAAATGGCGACAACCAAGCCCGAGCTCGAGTCGGGATTCCTAATAAATGACACATACGACCCTAGAACAGCAACACACACGCAGGGAAGGCCGAAAACTCACGTGAGCCGGGCAAAGGCAGACTGGTTTGGCGAACCCAAAACAAAACACGACGAGAAAGGAATGGGGGCTGTTGGTGGTGTTCTCGGCTCGACGGCATTGGATGGCGGACGAGCTTGATAGATCAGGCTATGTCTGTCCGCCTCCCTCGTCTCCGAGCCAGGATCCTCGAGATCCCCCCCAAAATGGGCAAATTGAAAACTGGTGAAAACTCGAGGGCGCAACCTGCTGAGGCTTGGCGTAAGGGAAGAGGGGGGAAAAGTCCATATGCTATTGAATCCGGTGAAGGCACAGTGGTCGTTGAGGGCTCAGTCGCTCTATGCTTTCTTTCCCTCCCCGGCCTCCTTTCTCTTTGTAGACCCATCACATCGCACATGGGGCGGGCGGGTTTGTCGCTGATCGGGCTTTCAGCGGGCTGCCCGCCATCGCAGTGTCTTCAATCACGCTGGTCCTCGATGGCGTGAAGAAGAAGAAGAGAAAGGGGGCTGGGCCAAGGGAAATGTGTTGGACGAGATGGGCCTTGGGCCCGCGCTTGAGGGGAAAGAGAAGGAAATGGGGCTGAGGCAAAGGCCCAACCCCCGTGGGCTTCTTTTCTCTCTTTTTTTAAAGATTTTTTATTTAAGGTAAAATAGGGGAAAATAAAATAAAAATAAAAATTAGAAAATGCAAATAATATTAATGCCTAAGGGATCTCAAAAATATTTTTGATAGGAACAAGTTGATCCCTAGCTTTTTATGAAATTTAAATTTAGGTGTTTACAATAGATACATCATATATTCGACATAATGGTTCAAACCCTTATTATGGACGAAATAGCTAGGAAATGAAATTGAAAAGGTGATGTGCATATAAATATATTTCCATGGACGTTGTAAGTTACCAGTTAAATTAGTGTGGTCATTCGTGTTAGAACATGCAAATGAGAAAAATGAAGAAGAACATATTCTCCTATCTAGTTATCCACCAATGCGATTATTTTGACCTCATAACAATTGGAAACATAAAGGGACAAGTAACTATGAAAATCCGAATTAATTGGATGACGCAAAAGGGAAACAAAAGTTGCGAATTTATGTGCTTACCGTCCATTTTTAGCAGTGATGTTAGTTCACTTTTTCTTCCTATTATATCCATCAGTGCTTCATATGAAATGAGAACATGAATATCCGGTTGCACTCTAAAAGACCATAATAACTTTGAAAGATAAATTAAAATTTCTATTATTTCAAAAGGTTTGTAGTAGAAAACTGCACTACATATAACAATGAACATCTTTTCGGGGTAAGTACACTATCGGTGCCAAAAGTTGTGTACGGCGCTCACTTTGGTGCCAAAAGTTTCTGTCGAATCACTTAAGTGTCAAAAAGTTTGAAAAATGATCATTTTAGTGCCAACTCCAATCTGGTTGGCCGGAAATCCGACATGGCACTTTTTTATTAATTTTTGAAGCTGATGTGACTCATCGGAGAATACAGTCAGCATTTAAACAACAAAATGACGCCGTTTGGTGTGTCTCCCCCAATTCAAAACCGTAAATCTCCGACCAGTCGCCGTCTTCGACGGCCCTTGCGCTCAGCGGCCATGGCTCCAACCTCGACCCCGACCCCGACGATGGCCACTCAGCGACCAAGTCGATGGCCGTGATCTAGCCGGTGCTCAGGGAGGCCGCCGACGAGTGCGCCGCCCCCGATCTCTCCCTCTCCATCCCCGACGAGTGCCTGGCCTCCGTCTTCTAGTACCTAGGCTCCGGCAACCGGGGTTGGTGTTCCCTCGTGTGCCGTCGCTAGCTTGCGATTGAAGGCCAAAGCCGCCAGAGGCTTGCCCTCCACGCCCACTTAGAGCTGCTGGACACGGTCCCAGTGTTGCTCGTGCAAGTTCAACTCAGTCACGAAGCTCACGTGGAAAGTGTGAGTTCGACTCGGCGGAAGTGTTGAGCATCGGCGATGACATGCTCATGCTGATCTTGCTCAAGTGTAGGAGCCTCACACGCCTCAAGCTGCAACCGAGCGACAACGGCTGAGCGAGCTAGGTCGACAACCAAGCGACGGCGTCCAAGCAAGCTAGGTCGGCAGTCGACGAGGATCAAAATCCTAATTTCAATCTCCAAATTAAAAAAAAAAATACCAAAATGAGTTATGCAACGTCATTTTTGTGAGACCATCCACTTAGGTTGGCAAAACGACGTTGTTTTCTTAAGGAGGATGGAAAACGACGAGAAAATGATGTCGTTTAAAAGCTATGTCAATTTTTTTTAAATATAAAAGCCACATAATCATTTTGGCCAAAATCTCTCATTGATGGCATCAAAGTGATTGTTTTTCCTCCGATTTGGCACTTAAGTGATCCGACAGAAACTTTTAGCACCAAAGTGAGCGTCATATACAACTTTTGGCACTGATAGTATACTTATCCCCATCATTTTCTTATTTGATTTGATGTAGAACACACATGTAGGTAACCACTTAAAGTTCTAGGTATCATAAAGATTTCGATTTGGGTCACGGCGGGTTGGGTCACAAACCCGAATGCAAACCGAAATAAATAAGTTTATGACTAGAAGCCTAGGAAGGCATTTTCTGTTATTAGTTCAATATTTCTGGTATGGTTTGATCCTTTCGCTGCCCTTATGTAAGCATGTGATATTGATTTTTAATATCTTAGGATATTGGCTTTGCCATTTTTTTTCTGTTTGCTTTGATTTTTGAGAAGCAGAGTAATCCGGTTTCCCTCAATTATTGTTTAGTCTTCATTTAGAGATCTATTGTTTCAGATGCTCATCGTGCATTTCATATGTATACTTCTGAAGTGGTGCGTTGTGTCACTCGTGAAGACCAAAAGCAGAACTTTTGCTCCGTGTAATTACTTGTTGATCAGCAAGTGCTTGCCAACTTTTCTTGTATTTGTCAAGAGTATGTTGAGGACTATATATCTTATTGAACAATAATTTGCAGGTTCTAAACATCACACATAAAAGGATTGCTAGACGTTTGCAACAGTTGATTCTAGTGTCACAGATTGGAGGAGGAGATATGTAGTGTGGGAACACTTTAAAATGATTCATAATCAAGAAACTGTTGAATGTTTCGTTCTAGTGATCAAAGAGACCAATTTGATGTATTAATATTTGGCTAGATGCAAGGAATGCCCATATACAACTATTGAAAAAAGGCAAAAAAAGTGCCTCGGGTTAATTTGTTAGGGCTGGTTGTGCATCTAGTTCATGGAAATTTGACCAAAATGCTAGTCAAAAAGACCAAGCGACCATATTTATCTTTAATGAATTACCTTTCAAGTTCGTAGAAAATGAGGAATTTCAATGATTCATGAATAGAATCTAGCCAGAGTTTTCTAATCCCATCACATAACACATTGAAGCATCACTGTTATGATATGGGCAAAACAAAAAAGCAATGAATGGCCTTTCAAGTTTGTAGTAAATGAGGGATTTCAACGATTCATAAATAGAATCTAGCCAAAAATTTTGATCCCATCACATAACACATTGAGGCATCATTGCTATGATATGGGCAAAATGAAAAAGCAAAACACATGATCCAGTGCTGCTTCAACCTCTATTTTGCGATTTTCCTCTAGAAAAAACCATACATACGATGATTTTGGCACGTCTATTAACTCTCCAAATTTTCCCTTCAAAAGTAATTATAGTTGCAATTAACAAAAAGGTAATAGCTAGGCTAATATTAGTCCTATGGATTACGTGCACATTGCTCTTGCTTTGTGCCACCTGCAAATGACAAAAACTTAGACTCAGTTGGTTCATGATATGGGCTTCCAAGTAGCCAAGTCTCCAAGCTCGTGCTTCTTAGTTCAATAAGTTATTTGATATCTCTCTCTCCAAATTTTCCCTCGTATTTTTGTGCTTGACATGTGCTTGGATACTAGTTTATCATAAAAATAGCTTTAACAAATTAATTGGCAAACGGGTCACGTTAATCAAGTACTAAATACATTGAGATTAACTCGATTCAAACACTTGAGCCACTTAAATCAATTAAGCTACTTAAATTAGGGCTAATGAGCTTTTGCAAGCAATTTGATTCAAGTAACGTCAATTTCAAAATTTCATATTCATCTAAACTTCACAAGAAATGAATGATCTTGACTTGGTAACAAAGTTGTTCCAAAGTGGTCAACGAGTCAAGAGTCGATTTACTTGGCAAACAACGTGTCTATTTTTTTTTTTTTGTGAGATGTACATAAAAATCATTGTTGGCTAAAACAAAATTAGAGAATTTCCAAGCTCTAATTTTGGTGAAAATATTAAGTTAGTACGAAATTAAATATTTAAGTGGGGTCGAGATAAAAGAAAAATCTCACCGAAAAGAGAGAAGGAACTTTTAGAATTCTCTCTCTTCCCTCTTGTCAAAGATTGAAATGGAACATGCATGATGCAACTGCAACCACTCTCTCTCTCTTTATCTCTAAAGCGAGGTTGAAGAGGATGCATGGGAACTGCATCCAGAGCGCCGATTCTGGACAGGTTGGGAGACTTTTCCTTAGCTTTTTGCGTTATCCCAACCTTTATTTACTGTCATAAACAGTTTTTTTATTTAATTTTCTTATAGTCTCTTTCCACTTTCTAGTTTGACACTTTGATGTACTCAAATGTTGATGACAATTATAAAGTTATAAATGATTAATATTAATCCCTGATCAAGCATAGAAAAAAAGGGTTATTATTGATCAGTTTTATAAATATATTCAACAAGATTATGATCAGTCATTACCACCGTATTTGTTTTTTCTTTTTCTTTTTTCCTATTGAGCGAATTAAGCAATCCTGTTGGAAGATATGCAGGATCTATTTTTGGTTATGATCATGCATTAAATCAATTAGGGATTAATTGATTAGATTGATTAGATTGAGATATTGATACGATTGTAAAAATATTTCTTTTCCTTTTATTCATGTATCTCTTTGTATTATAATTACAAAGTGTAATGAACATTGAATGCAATAGAGAAAAACAGAAAACTTCCACAAAAGCTTTACGATCTCCTCTTTCCTTCCGCCTATCTTTGCTTCTCTACATCTTCGACATGGTATCGAGCTTTGCTCTTAATTCCGCTTCCGCATACATTGATTGCCTATCGTTGCTTCCCGATCCGCAAAACTAGATCAAAGCAGAAAAGGAATCAAAAATTTGTTAGAGAAGAAAGAAGCAGAGGAAGTTACTCACCATGAATCCACCAGAAAATCCGTCCTCCGGCTCGTGGATACACAATCCACAGGAGAGGCTACATCCGCACAACAAGTTCAAACCACAATTCCGGCGATCCAACAAAGCAAACCCAAATTCAAAGTCCGCCATGGCGGTATCACCCGGCTCGCTCAAACATGGGGTTGCCCGTTTAGGCATCTTACCATTGGGTACCATATCCATGGTACGTTGGGGCTTCCCCAAATGCACCATCGCCGGGACGGGAGCAGCCTGAGCAACCCCCAGCCCGACGCGAGTCTGCCAACCACCAATGGGGTAAACTCAGCCGTCGGTTCAGAACAAGTGAGCGGGTCGGGTGAACCGGGTTTACGGTCGAATCCCTACCCGGGTGTTTCTAATGCGGTTTATGGATCCGGATTTACCGGATCGGGTACAGGGGCGAACCCCTACCCAAATTTTCCACGGGGTTCCTTCCGTTTCCGATGCCGCCGTCACGGCCGACCGGAACCTGGCGACCCTTTATACATATCAACCGCCGATGGTTTAGAACTGAAATTGATTAGTCTACAACTCACCGGGTCGGAGAATTATTCCAAATAGTCGCAGGATTTCCGGCAGGCCCTTGTGACGAAGGACAAAGACAGATTTCTCGACGGAACAATACCCATACCGTCGGACAGGAGGTTGGCCAGGCACTAGAGAAAGTGCAACCACCTCATCCGAACGTGGATCGGCAATTGCATTTCTCCAGAGGTGGCCGCCGGGCTTCCTCCGACGGAAGATTCAAAAAGAATGTGGGACAACATCAAAGAAATGTACGGGAAACTAGATCGAGCCAAGATCTTTTCCCTCATGCAGGAATTAAGCGAGTTAAAACAAGGAAATACGACCGTCACGGCCTGCTACAACAAATTGTCATCTCTCTGGAACCAACTCGAAGCAACGGAGGAGAAGCTCGAGGGACCGGCAGAGACGCTCCAATAGTACAGATCTATGAAGGAGAGAGAGAAGGCGACACGATTCCTTTTGATTTTGAACGAAAATTATCTAACCTTTCGATCTCAGATCTTGGCGATGGATCCGGTGCCTCCTCTCGGACGAATCTTCCAACTGGCTGTTCAAGAGGAAAGCCGAGGCTCGCGGTTCCGGAGCAAACGCGAGGAAGCGCAAAGATCGCCCTCGCGATGCGCGGCGTCCGGCGAGACTCGGGACAAACCCTAGCCCGAGAGAGAGAATCGCGAAAGGGGGCTAGGGTTCCCGTGGAGGATTCGCACGTCCCTTTAAAAGGGAAGGGACGAACGGCCCAAATATCCTCCGCCGAGATCCGACGGTGGACAGAGGCTCCATCGTTCGGTGAATCGGACGGTGGATATTATCCCTCGTTGAAGGGATCCGACGGTCGAACTATTCTCCATTAAATGGATCGGACGGTCGATTTATTCAACATCAAAAGGATCGGACGGTCAGGTTTTTTCTGCATCTTTAAAGAATTTTGGTCAAAATTCAAAGGGGAGAGGCAAATTATATTGTGAATATTGCAAACGCCCACATCATACCATAGATAATTGTTGGAAATTACATGGTAAGCCAGGAGAAAAAGGAAAGAAAAAGAATATGCTGCAGCCTTACTGTGTCACTGGACCAACTGGTCTAAATTGTGATCAACCTATTACACATGGGCAATATCGGTGAGCTGATGCAGACTTTGCAAAAGGTCGATGTTGGGAATAAAGGAGCAAGTTTTTCAGGTATTTCTCATTGCCTCGATAAACTCTATTTCAAGAAAAGCTTGGATAATTGATTCAGGGGCGAGCAATCATATTGTTTGTGATAGAGGATTTTTTTCCAATATGCATAAGAAATTAGATATACCTATTTCTGTGCAATTGCCAAATGGAAATATTACTCATGTCACTTCGACAGGCACTGTCCAATTAAGTCATCAAATTACCCTTCAAAACGTTCTTTATGTCCCACAATTCCAATTCAATCTGATTTCTGTCTCCAAAGTCTGCAGAGAAAATTCATGTCAAATATTTTTCGATTCTGACACCTGTTTTTTCCAGGCCCGTTCGACTGGCAAACTGATGGCCTTGGGTAATATTTTTGAAGGGCTTTATTTTTGGATCAGTTACCCTAGTCATTTTGATTTATCTTCCTTGAATAAAAAATCGTTGTGTAATCTATCTACCAATGATAACAATTCTCTTTGCATTCTCGAATGGGTCATAGTGCATTCTTTCCTTACTCTAAATGTGAAATATGCCCGCTTGCAAAACAATCTCGAAATCCTTTTCCTTCCAGTACAACTTGTTCCACTGAAATTTTTTCTCTGATTCATATGGATGTTTGGGGACCTTATCACACCCCACATCGGGATGGCTCACGATATTTTCTCACAATTGTGGATGACTATTCTCGTGCCACATGGGTTTTCTTGATGCAGTCAAAGGCACAAGTTGTTTCTCATCTAAGGATGTTTCTAGTCCTAACTAAAAATCAGTTTAAAAGGTCGATTCAACGGATTCGAACTGATAATGGGACAGAATTCTTTAATAATGATTGCCGTTCACTCTTTCTGTCCCATGGCATTCTTCATGAAAGTTCATGTATTTATACTCCACAATGAGAATGGGGTAGTAGAGCGAAAACATCGCCATCTCCCGGAAGTCACCGAGCACTAAAATTTCGGGGATCCGTCCCAGAAAATTATTGGGGAGATTGTGTTCTCACTGCAGCTTATTCGATCAACCAAATGCCAACACGGATACTGGATGGCAAATCGCCTTTCGAATTGCTTTATGAAAAAAGGCCGACCTTAGATCATCTGAGGGTTTTTGGCTGCTTATGTTATGCTGCAGTAATGGGGCCTCAGGACAAAATGAGTCATCGTGCTAGGAGATGCATATTCATGGGTTATCCAAATTTGCAAAAGGGATATCGTGTTCTTGACATAAGAACGGGAGATTTTTTTATTAGTCGAGATGTTATTTTTCATGAAAATGTCTTTCCCTTTCGTGAAAGCTCATTTTTTCAAGACGAATTAAATGCTCCAACGAGTTCCCAGCGGATTCTAAATGAAGAAGAAGCATCCCCTGGTTTTATTCTCACAACTCCACCAGAAGCAGATCTTCCTTCCACCTTGCCTGATTCTCCTCCAGAAGGATTTCTGGATAGTGCTCTTGACGACACGACCAATACGGAGGATACCCCGAGACACATGAAGAAGAACAATCTTCATCGCCACCACCGACAGCTCATCCACGTCGTTCGGGACGAGCCACAAGACCGCCAACCCGGACTAAAGATTATGCCTCGTGCTTCACTTAACTCACTGTGTATTCGCTATCCAATATCTTCTTACGTATGCTTTGATAAGCTTTCGTCGGAGCATAGATGTTGCATTAGCCATATTTCCCATGAGAAAGAACCCTCTAGTTATGATGAAGCATCTAGAGATCAACGTTGGCAACAGGCTATGGCAGCAGAACTAGAGGCATTGACTCGATAACCACACATGGGAATTAGTCACTCTTCCTCAAAACAGAAAGTCCATAGGATGTAAATGGGTGTATAAAATCAAATATAGATCTGATGGTTCCATTGAGCGTTACAAGGCTAGGTTGGTGGCTAAAGGATATACGCAACGGGAAGGTTTCGATTATCACGAGACTTTCTCTCCCCGTTGCTAAGGACGTCACAGATTCGTTCTTTTTATCAGTGGCAGCTGTCCACAATTGGTCCTTACATCAGATGGATGTTCACAACGCCTTTCTTCATGGCGATTTAGATGAGGAGATCTATATGGATATTCCTCAGGGCTTACGAAGACAGGGGGAGAATAAGGTATGTCATCTCCGCAAATCCCTTTATGGATTGAAACAAGCTTCAAGGCAATGGTATGCAAAGTTTGCGAATGCTCTCACAACTACAGGCTTCAAACAATCCAAGTATGATTACGCCCTGTTCACATGGATTAAAGGTATGTCATCTATTTACTTGATGATATATGTTGATGATATCCTCATCATGGGCAACGATGGTACCTGCAATAGGGAGTCTTAAGAAATATTTGCATGCTACATTCCATATAAAGGACCTGGGAGCATCGAAATACTTCCTTGGTATTGAGATTGCTCGATCCGACCAAGGGATTTCTCTCAGTCAACGGAAGTTTGTATTGGAGATCATTTTAGAAGCAGAATTATCAGGATGCAAACCAGCAGTTATTCCTATCGAGCAGAACATCAAGTTAACCACAACGGATTTTCTTGGAGGGATATCTCAGAATAATGACCCTATACTCAAAGATCCGACAAGTTATCAGAAGCTCGTTGGAAAACTCATATATCTGACCATGACCAGACCTGATATTTCATATGCCGTGCAAACTCTCAGCCAATTTATGCACAGCCCGAAGGAGTCTCACATGAATGCAGCCTTGAAAGTTGTGAAATATCTAAAGAAATGCCCAGGACTCGGGATACTTCTGTCTAGAAAGTGTAATATGGAATTGACGGGATACTGTGATGCTGATTATGCGACCTGCCCGATGAGTCGAAGATCGATTACTGGCTTTTGTATTAAATTCGGGGAATCTCTTATTTCATGGAAGACCAAGAAACAGGCGACCGTCTCCTTATCTTCAGCTGAAGCAGAATATCGGGCTATGGCGAAAACTACATGTGAAATTGTGTGGCTGCGGGGATTACTTGGAGATCTTGGGATAAGGCTAAGAGGGCCAACAAAGCTGTTTTGCGACAATGATGCAGCTCTCAAACTCGCAGCAAATCCCGTGATGCATGAAAGAACGAAGCATATAGAAGTGGACTGCCACTTCACTCGAGAGAAGATTCAAGAAGGAATCATTGAGACAAGAGGAATTGGAACCGTAGAACAACCCGCGAGACATCTTCACCAAACCTCTATGTCAAAGACAGCATGCATATCTTCTAAGCAAGCTAGGAGTCTTGGATATCTACAAGCCACCAGCTTGAGGGGGAGTGTTGGAAGATATGCAGGATCTATTTTTGGTTATGATCATGCATTAAATCAATTAGGGATTAATTGATTAGATTGATTAGATTGAGATATTGATACGATTGTAAAAATATTTCTTTTCCTTTTATTCATGTATCTCTTGTATTATAATTACAGTGTAATGAACATTGAATGCAATAGAGAAAAACAGAAAACTTCCACAAAAGCTTTACGATCTCCTCTTTCCTTCCGCCTATCTTTGCTTCTCTACGTCTTCTGACAAATCCCTTTTTTTTTTTTTTTTACCAAATTATGTGGATTTTCAACTTAAGCTCCAGTTTGTGGGCCAAGAAAAATCCAATTCGGCTTGCAAATCATCATATTCTCTTTTTTTTTCTCCTCGTCTTCTAGAGGTGACGGTGATTTTTTTTTTAATTGTCAGAATATTTCATTGAAATTTCATGAGTTATTTATATAAGCTTTTTAGTGTGTTGACGTTTCGTGCATTAGACACGGGAATGCAAACCCCATGTTCGGGGTTAGGGAGGATTTCTCGGTCTCATTAATTGTCGTGATTAATGCATGGCCAGACAGTAGATTTTGACTATATCATCGTTCTTTGAAGTTCAAGTGCTCTACTAATCTCCATCGCATGCGGTAGTCCCATCATCCTATATACGCCGAGACGCACAGATCTACGCCCCTAAAGCCTTTGGCCCCATGTATTACGACGCCTACAGTCTCTTCCCTTCATTTCTCAAACCACCCCAAACCAAAGCAACCGAGAGAGAGAGAGAGAGAGAGAGAGAGAGAATGGAATCGCTTGATGAAACTGAAGCAACCGTAAGAGGCCAAGCACACATATGGAAGCTCATGTATGCATACGCCGATTCCATGGCGCTGAAATGCGCAGTCGAGCTCTGATTACCTGACATCATCCATTCTTACGGTGGCAGGCCACCCTAGCCCAAATAGCCTCCCGCATTCCCTCCCCATCCCACGGAACCGCCTACTTGGCGCGCATCATGAGGCTCCTTGTCCGCAAGAACATCTTTGCCGCTGATCATTGCCTACCCGATGGCAGCCATGAGAGTCGTGAGACACTCTAAAGCCTCACCCCATCGTCGAGATGGCTCCTCCAAGGTGTTAGGGAAATCCCTTATGATGTTTTGAAGATGACAAAATAAATCAAAGGCTACTAATGTATTTGATGGTTGAGTAATAGGCTATGCAGATGATAGAACGTGTAAAAGATATTATCAAATCTATACTTGGAAGAACCGAGAAGACAGACTCTATGCTGAAGCGAACTAGAAGAGACTCTATCTTTGAAGCGAGAATATGTTCAGACTCGGATTGTAAAGTCTATTGCACTCGAGACTCAAATTGTAAAATCTATGGTTCTCGACTTTACATCCAGTTCGACAGAACGTAACTCAAGCCCAATCATATAACGGCTAGTGATCTGGTTTGGATTCCACATCAAGATTGATTTAATTGACTCAATCTATTTGATTGACAATTGGATCTTGAAAACAAGAACTTTCTATACGAAGGAGCTTTACTTATGAAAACCAAGATTCTGTTTGTATGGGCGATCGGAATCAATTTGGGATTCTATCTTTATCACTCAATGGCTACCAAATCTTCTAGATACAGAGCTGTCCAATGGGTAGATTGGAAGACGATCCTCAAGATACTGTCCAACGAGTAGTTTGGAAGTGGAGGAGTATTTAATGAGATCATGGTGGACCGATGAGCAAATAAGAGACGGAGCGTAGAATTTATAATTCCAAAGTCTGAGTGAACTTCTATCATACACTTGTCTTTGGTGAGCTTAAACGTTTGTGATTGTAAGAGAAATACCAAAAGAGTGACTTAGTGAGATTGTGTGATCTACTACTAAGTGTTTGCACTCAAAGTTGTAATCTCTTGTTGATTGCATAGTGCAATCCAGCTAAGAAGGCTGTTAGCGTGGGAGAGTGAACGTAGGTTTGGATTAAGCCGAACCACTATAAACCTTGTGTCTTATTCTCTTCCTTAACTCCTTTATTTTGCTTGGAGTTTATTTTATTCCACATATATTTGTCAAGGTTTATTTTAAACACCTATTCACCCCCTATAGGTGTTCATACTAGCATTCACAATTGGTATCAGAGCCAAGTGCTCGGTTTATAAAAGTGTTTTTACTTTTGAGCTAAAGATCTTCTATGGCTAGCATCTTGGCACCAGGACTTATAGAAGAGCAAAGCAACACAAGGCCACCATATTTTGATGGAAAGGAATACAACGTGTGGAAGAACAAAATGAAAGCATTCCTAAGATCCAAAGATCCCTTGCAATGGGATGTTGTGAAAAAAGGAATCAATCTCATTGCTGCATCTACATCAAATAAGATTGGCAAAGAAAAAGAAACCAAACCCCCCGCTCCTATGTCTCAAACGGAGTTGTCCAAAAGGGAAGCGCTTGATGCTAAAGCCATTTATTCTTTCTATTGCGCTTTGTCTCCTATTGAATATAACAGAATCTCTTCATATGAAACAGCAAAAGAAGTTTGGGATAGACTTCATGTTACATATGAAGGGACCGATCGTGTAAAAGAGACAAAAGTAAACTTCCTGCTCGGCAAATATGAATCATTTAAGATGAAGCAAGGAGAGTCGATTGGAGATAAGTTCAGCCATTTTACAGAAACTGTAAATGGTTTAGCATATCAAGGTCAGCCAATTTCTTCCCCAATGAAGGTCAACAAACTTTTGCGAGGTCTCTCAAAAGATTGGAACCATGTAAAGATCTCAATCCGAGAGACTCAGAGGATTATGCCACTCTCCGTTGATAAATTGATTGGCACTCTTCAATCCTATGAAGTGGAACAAATCAACGAAGAAGATCCGGAAGGTAAAAAGTCCATCGCTTTAATATCTAACGTTGTTTTTGATGAAACAGACTCAGAAAATTACATGGACAACGAAGAACTTGCTTTTATGGTCAAGAAATTCAAGAAACTGAGTAGAAAAAGAAGCAAATTTAGTGGAAGAAGAAAATACAAGCAGAATGACTAGAAAAGAACAATAAAAGAAGATGATGAGCAAGGAAATCTATGCTTGATGGCACATTCAAAATCTGAGTCTGACTCAGACACAGACTCAGAATCCGATGAGGAAATTGAGGTAAGCAATTCAAAAATTCCTTTCAAACTTTCAAAGTATATAAATGAGCTATGCTTAAATCTCAAATCTTCTCTTAAAAGGATCTCCAAACTTAAAAAGGAGAATTCTTGGCTTAGGCAACAGGATCTTTCTCAAAAAGAAAATTTTGAAATTTTGCAAAAGATTTTCTACAAACAAAAGAAAGTCGAGATTTACTTGTCAAAGAAAATGATTCTTTGAAGAAAGAATTTTCAAATATTTTGACAAGATTTTCAAATGGTTCAAAAACATTAGAGCATATCCTTTCCATATAAGTACCTTACTATAATAAGTCGGAACTTGGTTTCAAAAAGGAAGGTGATTCTCTAATTGATTTTCCTAAAGTTAAGGAGAGACTTAGACAAAGACCTCCAAAGACATTTTACAAAAATCATTTTCAAAAAGTGTTTGTAAAATCTATTGGTAGAAATGCCCTCAAATGTTCAAATTGTGGAGATTCAGAACACTTTGAGAAAGAATGTTCTAAAGTCTGGAGACCTATCAAGAAAGATTGGATAAAAACAGCATATTCTACTAACTCTCATGGACTCAAGAAAACAAATGGGTACCAAAGAAAAGATGAGTTGATTTTGCAGGATATAAAGAAGAAAGAAGAAAGAGAATTTGGTAAGGAATTTTTTATTCTCAATTTGATCTTGATTTCGATATATCCTTGGTTGATTGAGATTTTATAATGATCATATTTTGTTTCATTGAAGAAAGAATCGTATGATTTGTTTTTGTGATGAGTTGAGATTTGATCTAATACATGTAATTATTTAATATAATTCAAATTATTTTGTCTAATTTTAGATTTAGTCATATTTTGCAAAGTGAAAATATGTTTTACGTTATATTAATTTATTATGCAAAAGGATCTCATTCTCCCTGATTTTATTGAGCTTTGATTAAGTGATAAATTCTTTTCAAGATATTATTGTGCATAATATTCTTTCCTTAAATAATATGTTATGATGAGTTTAGAAAGAATATTTGATTATGGAGATTTTATATTTTGCTCTAATGAAATGGAAGGATCCAAATTGATGGATACCAAAAAGGAAATGAGTTCATTGCAGGAAATTCTATACGGGAAGAATGATTGCAAATCTACTCAGATTTTGCTGCAATAAGAAGAGAATCTCAAGTGAAGATTGGTAGTGACATTTTTTTAATCAATGGTATATTTCTAACATATACCATGGGTAAGAGAATATTTTTTATCATCCCGCCTTATAAATTTTTACATGCATGATTTTGGATGTTGTTTATTATATTGAATATCTTTTGTTACAAATACAAGGTATTGCAATTTTGGCATGTGGCAGAAATATCTATTTTCCTTTTGCAAAATGCATATCTGAAATTTATGCTCAAGGAAATCTCTTTGATCTCGAAAGATATTATTGCATATTCATGGATATTCTTACTATATTATTAGAAGATATATTATATCTAGCAAGTTTGATCCGCAAATCAAAGGAAGATATTACGTGACATTTTTGCAAAGATAAATATCTATTATACAAGATTTTGCAGGTGACAATAGAATCTTCCATATGAATTTTGGAAAGCTTGATTTGAAAATTATGAAGATGAAAATTATGAAGATTCTATACTATCTTTTAAAGGTTTAAAATTCCCTTCCTTGTGCAAAATTTTTGCTTATTGAGGAAATCCCTTATGCGTCGTACGAAAGATTGAGTAGTTCTGAATTTTAATTTCTTATATGAATACTTTTAATTTCATATATGGTATTCAATTTATTTATTTGCAGAAATGGGATTATATATTACGTGGATATTATTACAGCTTATTTGTGCAAAAAGTTTGTTAAGTTGATGTTGGTTGAATTCAAGAAAAGATTAATTGAAGAAAATAAATTTTTGCCTCAAATTTCATAATGCACGTGATCGTTGCAGATGTTGTTGCTACAAAGGAAATACTGGAAAAATATTATGTTCAACGTGCACAAGCAACAATTGTTTCTATTCGCAAATATTGCCATGATCACAGGGAGAGAAAGCAAATCCAAAAGAAAAGGAAAAGAATCGTGATCATCTCAAAAAGGCAACAAATTGAGGGGGAGCATTGATCAATTATGGAAAAATCTTTTTGGATTGATCGTGATCTTATTATGAATGGAAGGAAAGGTAAATGTGTCAGAATTTGTTCTAAAAAATCCGGTTAGTGCATCTTTTATTACCTTTTGTCATTAACAAATCTCTTATTGATATTATCATTTTATTATGACAAAATGGGTCAAGTGAATTTTATAATGCATCCGTGATTTTTATTGGATAGTTGCTAATATATATATATATATATGATCGAAGTGAGCTATATTGCATATATTTAATATTCGATTTACTTTATAAAAACTGATTTTTGGAAATTATGTTTCATGCAAGACAATTGTTATCATTTTATATTCTCTACGTAATACTATTTCCATTGTTATCGCTTTTTGATTATGACAAAAAGGGGGAGAAGATATGAATATGCATATGTGTTGATTGGTTAATAATATTTATTGCATAATATTGAGCTAAGATTATTTTTCTATATATTGTTATGCTCAATCTATTTGCTTTCTTTTGATATCCTTTGATTTAAATTAATATATTTAAAAGTATGTTTACAAATCTGCATATTCAGATATTGTTTTATCATCATCAAAAAGGGGGAGATTGTTAGGGAAATCTCTTATGATGTTTTGAAGATGACAAAATAAATCAAAGGCTACTAATGTATTTGATGGTTGAGTAATATGCTATGCAGATGATAGAACGTGTAAAAGATATTATCAAATCTATACTTAGAAGAACCATAAGACAGACTCTATGCTGAAGCTAAACTAGAAGACAGACTCTATGCTGAAGCAGAATATGTTCAGACTCAGATTGTAAAATCTATTGCACTCAGACTCAGATTGTAAAGTTTATGGCTCTCAAACTTTACATCCAGATTCAACAAAACGTAACTCAAGCCCAATCATATAACGGCTAGTGATCTGGTTTGGATTCCACATCAAGATTGATTTAATTGACTCAATCTATTTGATTGACAATTGAATCTTGAAAACAAGAACTTTCTATACGAAGGAGCTTTACTTATAGAAACCAAGATTCTATTTGTATGGGCGATTGGAATCAATTTGGGATTCTATCTTTGTCACTCAACGGCTACCAAATCTTCTAGATGCAGAGCTGTCCAATGGGTAGATTGGAAGACGATCCTCAAGATACTGTCCAACGAGTAGTTTGGAAGTGGAGGAGTATTTAAGGAGATCATGGACCGATGAGCAAGTAAGAGACGGAGCATAGAATTTATAATTCCAAAGTCTGAGCGAACTTCGATCATACACTTGTCTTTGGTGAGCTTAAACGTTTGTGATTGTAAGAAAAATACCAAAAGAGTGACTTAGTGAGATAGTGTGATTTACGTTTGCACTCAAAGTTGTAATCTCTTGTTGATTGCATAGTGGAATCCAGCTAAGAAGGCTGTTAGCGCAGGAGAGTGGACGTAGGCTTGGATTAAGCCGAACCACTATAAACCTTGTGTTCTTATTCTCTTCCTTAACTCCTTTATTTTGCTTGAAGTTTATTTTATTCCGCATATATTTGTCAAGATTTATTTTAAACACCTATTCACTCCCCTCTAAGTGTTCATACTAGCATTCACATAGGGGTGCGAGTCCGAGCTCAACCTCGCACCGTTGGTGTTGATGGAAAACCACCCATGGCTGATGTCCTCGTGGCATTGCCTTGGCGACTATGTCAAGACCGGCGGCATCGCATTCGAGATGGCTCACGGCCGCAAGGTTTGGGACTTCGCATCAGAGAATCTCGAGTTCAACCGCTTGTTCAATGCTGGGATGGCGTGTACGAGCAGGATCTTGGTTAGGGGCATCGTGGAAGTGTATAAGGACGGCTTCGAGAGCATTGGATCTTTGGTCGATGTCGGAGGGGGGATTGGCAGGGCCCTGACCGAGATCATTAAGTCATATCCACACATTCAAAGGACTAATCTCTATCTGCCTCACGTCATTGCGACGGCACCTACGCATAATAGAATTACTCATGTTGGAGGAGACATGTTTGAGACTATACCGCATGCCGATGCAATTTTCATGAAGGTAAGTTTTATTGTCATATACTTTATACATATGTGGCACCCCGAATCTCCTTAGGTCGCCACAGGCACCAAACGTTACACCTAATTACATCTCTTAGAAGAAGCGTCGTAAATCATAGACATTTTTTTTTTTTTAAACTGTCCCAGTAGCGACTCACTAGCGGAAGCAAAACATAGTATCGCCATCTCCCCCCTCCATCAACCATGATACAATTTGCACACCGCTAACATCATAATAAAAGACAAAGCCACGACACTTTATTTACATATTTCTCGAGATGGGTTTTCCTTGGGTCGGTACATCAAAAGGAAATACTAGGACTTATAGCCACACTCGGCCATAGCCTCAAAAAAACACTCGACCCACTACAATAATCGTGAAAGATCCCCCATCACTAGTGTCGGCTAACCATCCCAAAAAGTTTCAACTCCTACTTGTCACGTACGGGCCCTCACACCCATCCCGGTGCATCAGGCGGTGGCGGCGGTAACATCCCACGCATCACCCCGTCTCGGCGAACATGGACGGATATGAACTCCTGGACAACAGGGCCCCCAGCCAGGCCTATGTCGTACATAACCAAACAGCGCACTCTAATATATGTCAGTCCGGGAACGGAAGGACAGTGAAACTCCTCGCACTCGACCTCTACATCGGAAGGTAGGCCGTAAAACACGCCCCTCGTGACAGTAGGGAGCGGCATCCTACTAATTTGAAATGTTGGTCCCCAAAAGGGGTGAGTACAGCCACTCAGTAGGTAAAAGATCCGATAACCACTCAAAGCATCATACAATACAATCATAGCATAATACAGGTCATACATGCATTCCAGGCATCACTTACCTTGAAGCCATGCATATACCATCATACATCTCATCACTATCATATCACATACATGTCATCATATCATAGATTATCATCATCATGTCATCATCATATCATACACATGTCATCATCATCATCATCATCATGACATCATCATATCATACACATGTCATCATCATCATCATGACATCATCATATCATATCATATATGCATATCATCATGCCATAAGTGATCATCATCATATCATATCATATATGCATATCATCATGCCATAAGTGATCATCATCGTATCATACCATATATGCATATCATCATGCCATAAGTGATCATCATCATATCATATCATATATGCATGATTCAATTTCCACTTTTATCTTTCAATTCGATCACCACATCACTCTTTCTCGGGATCATCAATTCCATCACATACTTTACACTCGCACCCCAACCTGGCATCGCGAGAAAACCCTCCGGCATTCAGCCATTTAAGGCCACCGGGCATCCGGCAACCCCACTCTCCGGGCATCTCGCATCCCAACCGGCATCACGAGGCATCCCCTTGGGCAAAGACCTCCGAGGCTTCCGGCACCCAACCATTCCGGGCATCTCGATACTCCCGAGGACATCCGGCCATGTATCTCTATACATTCCGGCCATCCGGCACCCCATCCCGGGCATCCCGATACTCCTGTGGCATTATCATCCGCCACAAACGGTTTCCTCATTCATCATTATTCATGGTCACCAATTTAGGTCTCAACTCAGCATGGTACACAATATAATGGCAAACAAGATCATATTCAGCATTGAATTCATACATGCATCTCAATTCATTGTCATGCATGCATCAAGACATCATCATCCAATCCATACAAAATTCCAGCAAATACCACTTTTAGAAAATATTTAAATTAAATATCCATATGCTTCTCAAAAATCATAAAATAAAGACATGTGATAGACAAGACAATAAGATAGCAAATTCATGAAAAGCACATGCCCAATAGAGTTCCACACAAGAAGGTACAATTCACACAAAACAGCATGCAAATTCGGATAGAAACAGAATGCACAGTTTCAGAAATAATTTGATTAAAATATCCAAACGACCTTCGAAAATTATGAAATTTTACCAGATTATAGCCAAGACACTAGAGCAGATTTTTCATGAAGACTTCCAAGCCAAATTAGTTTTAGATTATTTTCTATAGTCATACGAAGCTTCTGGATCTAGCACCGAAACGTCCAGTGTATGTTTCTCCGAAATACTGATTTTTCAACCACTTATTCTTCTTCGTTTCCTCTTAAATTTGGGTATGTTTTATGTCAAAGGATCCCCTACAACTTTCATTAAGGAACCTAAGTCAAATTTCCAGAGTATAGTCATCATATGGGTTCATGAAGTCTCGGGTGTCCAGTACCGTGTTTCCAGATCTACCATCTTCAAGAGTAAGTCGATTCACTAGGCTACACTTGTTAATTTTACTTCAAATTTTATTATGTTAAACTTCAAGATGTTCTCTACAAGTTTCATGAAGAAGTCGAAAAGAGATTCTTAGTGAAAATCAACATGCAACCACGAATCCACCGAAAGGTCAGTGAAATCGTTCCAGATCTGGTGTCTCCGTAGGATGAGAGTTTTACCCCTCAAATCTCCATAATTTTGTACAAAATTTTAGTATGTTGTAGTTTAAGATGTTGGCTACAACTTTTATGAAGAAATAAAAGTCAAAATCGAACTCAAAACATGCATGCAAGCTCTCACAAGATTCTGAGTCATGCGGATCTCACGAAAACAGCATGCAACTCAAGAAAACAAACCACCTTAGCTTCACTTTCTTGCCTCCAAACATCCTAGATTTCGACCACATATGCAAAACATTCATGCAAGAGTTGAAAGTGGATCCCAACTTGCCTCTAGACCGAACTATCGATGAGCACACGGCGGCGAACGGGAAGCAAACGGGCGGCGACGGGCGGACGGACGGCGAGCTCCTTCCTCTCGGCTTCTCCTCTCTCGGCCTCACTCTCTCTCTCTCTCGCACGGTTCTCTCTCTCTCTCTCTCTCTCTCTCTCTCTCTCTCTCTTTGGCTTGGACGGAACCAACTGGCCACTCTCTCTCTCCTTCCCTTTTATTCCCCCATTTCTCCATCATTAGCAATCATCACATGCCTCTCCACAAGCCAATGCATGAAGACCTCTTTGCCACTTGGCAAAGCCCATGCAATGGGCCGGCCACCCTCCTTCTTGGGCCTCCCTTGGGCCGGCGACAGCCCCCTCCGTGGGCCTCTATTGGGCCAACCAGCTTGGCCCATCTTAGGCCCATCCCTCTTGGGCCTAAGACCCAAGCTTAATTACCCTAAAATCAACCCTTTTTAAATTACTTAAATCCCTATTAAATTGAAGTACTAGATTACAATTTAAGATAATTATACACTTGAAATTATAATTCCTTGAGTTCCAATTTGTCACACATACATGGCCAAAGTCTTGTATCATTTTATTCATAGGAATCTAATCTATAAAGTGTATAGCCAAGCATATATTATTCTCATTAATTTATCCTATAGTCCTAATTTCAAAAATTCATGAACACAAGCACATAACACATAGCCTTAAGAGAAAACTAATGGCTAAAGCATAAACCATAGGTAATTTCATTACCTAATTACGAGCTTTAATTTCTCTAGAGGTTGTCTTGAATTTTGGGATGCCACAACATATTTATTAATTCGTGAATTTTGCGTTTTTTATGGCACGCTGTCCTTTTAATGTATCAAAAGGGTGGGAATCCATGATTTGTGACAAAAATTCAGTTCGAATAATGCCATAGTCAAGTGAAAAAATATTTCACAGTTTATAAATCATATGGGGGTCAAACTTGTCTGGATTCTAAATCACATCAGTCTTATAATAAAAACTCACGTAATTAATGATTTAAATTATATTGATTCACATTATTTATAGACCACACAGTAATTTTTCCGGTAAATGTGTATTTTTTTCATTTGTGTGCTTCATTTCGTTTTGCAATTCACGTTGGCCTGACCTCGTAGGAGTTTAGTTACTTGTGACTACTTGTTTCTCCATCTTACAACTCGAGATCTACCTTTTCTGCTGTCTCATAGGCATTCTAAAGTAATAAGCTGATGTATTTATTTTTTCCTTTATATGTTTATTTATGGGAATCGAGTTTATAGGAAAACAGTTCGATGGGACTCTAATTTTTTAATTAAATAAACACACACCATATCTATAGTGGTATCCAAAGTCCTAGCCATGTTCTAAATTATTCGAGATAAATATATCTTGGATTTCACATTATTCTTGTATCTAGCTTGTTACATTGGGTGTAACCTCAGACTAGAATTATGTATAAGCCATACAAGTGCCATAGGAACAGAGCATCTTGTCTTCTAATAAAAAGGCTTTATATCTCTCCATTTCTAATTGGAGAAAATTTCCTCTTATTAACCTTTCACTTGGTGGGATTTCAAAATTTTTTATATAATTCGCACATAAACTTATCGACATCTTTTTTTTCTATCCCTAATTAGAAGATAGTTCCTCAAACTGAAAATTTGAATAGTGGGTTACAAACATGAATATCACACAAATACACACACATAGATACCCAAACTTATCCAATATTAGTGTGGAGATATGTTGACACCTAAATTTTGGCGACCCGTTTATTCATTAAAAAATTAGGGATTAATTTTAATCCCTAAAAAAATATATTAGTTAATTAATTAATTGCATAGAATATAGATTTAAGTGCATTTACATTTTTTGCATTTATTGGACCGGTGGCGGATGGGCTTGAATTAGTGGTTCTGAGCTTTAAATTGACAGGCCGGACTAAGCTTACGAAGCGAGCAAATTGGCCCAAGCCCTTTTTTTTTATGATCCGAAATTATCTTGTAAAAATAAGAATTTGAAATTTTCCGACATATGATGGAATTCTTTGGATAAAGCAAGTGGAAAAATGAATATTGCGTTGGGTAAAACGAATATTGCATTTAGAAAAAGAATTTTTGTGGATACTAATTTGGAAAGATTAAAAACACTAATTCGCGACCTATAAATAGGTTAAAATATATATGGTTCGGGGGCCACACATTAGAAATACACGGCAACATCCAGAGGCTTTTCTCTCGATTCCTAGGTCAAAAGAAAATTCAATGCAAAAGAAAAGAGAGGAAAAATTTTCACTTGGTTCGTTCGTTTCCCTTGGTCCGTTTGTTCCTTTGTAAACACAAAAGGTGAAGAGTTAGAAAAAAGAAAACAGAGAGCTGATGTTCATCTCCTCACGGTCTCCTTCCGTCAGCCGCACGCCGTTCCTCCCGCGACCACTTGTTGCCGACCGCCGTGCCGCCTCGCGCAGCCCAAAGACCTAACGACGTCTCCACCTGTTGCCGCTGCCTCGCCGACGCCTCTGCTTGCCCGTCCGCAAGCCCATCTCGCCGCGTCTCCGATCGACCCACAGGAGCCCGCACCGCGATCCGACGCCCTTGTTCGTCGGACGCTGCATCGCCCTTCCGCCAGCCACCGTCGCGCTCCGCCTCACCTGCAACCCGCGAGATCCCGGCGAACCTGCTGTCGCCTCAGTATGTCCGTGATCTGCTCACCCAGCAGTGCTGAACCCGCAACGACCTGAAGCTCCGCCCCTTGCTGCCGAGATTTCCACCGCCGGTCTTCGATGCCCCCACCGGGCCGATCTACGACAACCCTGACTCTGCTCCTGGTTCGTTCGTCGTCGCTGGTCTGCCTATGGTCAGCCCTTCCCCCCGGCAGCTCTACCCACGACGCCCTGCTCCGCCCTTGCCATCGAGCTGTCTAACCTCTAATCTGGGTCCCCTCGCTGCAAATATGCTTGCTGCTGCCTGCGCCGCCGAGCTCCACCACTTGCAATCGCCGGAGCTTCCCCATGACAGACCTCCGATCAGCCACCGTTGGCTGGGCACCACGCGAGCACAAACCGTGCTTTGGAGAAAAGAAGGAAAAAACAAAAGAAAAATTAGGTAGTTTTCTCTTTTATTTATTTATCTTATTTTACTTTACTTTATTTGTTCTTTTTAGTGTAATTATTCCTTAGTGTATAGATGAGATGTTCGACATGAAATAGCCCGTGAAATTTGTGATTGTCGGTCAGATTTTCTCGCCGAAATCCAACTCGCAATCACTTGAAAAATCTCTTCGCGCCCGAAATCCGACTCACAATCACTTGAAAAATCGCAATTCCAATCTCCCACTCAAGATTCGATTCGCAATTTATGTAAAATTGGCCAACCTGATCTCATGCGCGAGATATGGTTCGTCAATTTGCATATAAATATTACATTGATTTACCGTCGTGTCGTTTAAATTAATTTTATTTTCTTAAAAAAATCCAAAAAATGTAAGTTAGAATTAGATTTATTTCTTGCTTTAGGGTTTACATATTTAGAATAGGAATTTTATTTCTAATAAAAATAAAAATCAAAATCAAATCAATTAATTTAGGTTGCTAGATTTTTAACTTGGATTGCATGTTTAATTATTAATTTCGAAATTAATTTAAAACAAAAAACAAAAACAAAAAATATCATTCATATATCATATAAAATTAGGACATCATTTGTAAGTCATTGCACATTAGTATAAAATTGCGTATTTCATTTTAAATTTACATTGATTTAGATAGATTGCATCTTAGGATAGAGATTGCGAAGTTAAGATAATATCTTGGTTTTAATTAGGGTTTAGCCTGATCTAATCCTTAATATAAGTTGGATAGAATCTTAGTCTAGTTAGATAATTTTCACATTTTTTCTAATTTCGAATTTCATAAAAAATACAAAAAATGTCTTAGAATAAATTAGTTTTACTTTCTAGGATAAATTGCATGAAAAAATGTCATGTGCATGCCGTATAGGATTAGATTCATAAAATGCATGTCATTTAGTGATTTATTTAGAAATTGCATGTCATTAGAATTAGGTCTTCTAGTTATATTGCATTGCATAAAACACGATTCTCATTAATTAAGTGAAAACAAAAAGAAATTGCGTGTTAATTAGAAATCATATCTAGGATTGTTGATGTGAATTCAACGCAGATACTTTAGTTGCTACGAGGTAAGTCCCTGCATTTTTTTTATTTGCTTTCTTGGGTGTTAAATTGGTGGATTGCACACCCACATGATCATCTTACATGTTAGAGAAATAGATTTAAAATCAATCAAGCTGCCTACAAAAACATTTTTGAAAAATAAAAAACATTTTTGGAAAATAAAAGAATGGTACCGAAATGGCAAAAACATTTTTGGAAAATAAAACATTTCTGGTCCGTAGGAGTAAAATAATTCTCCCACTATTTTACTTAGGTGTCTAATCGACCTACCGTAAACCGATTAGTAGCGACTCATAGATAATAATCATTTACATGATAAATATTTGAACCTTAAGTCGCGAATTAGTATGAGCTTGGGAGGGCCTGAGTTAAGTCTAGGCTTAACAATTCATTAGTCTAATTTTAGGTGGTGCACCTGAAATTTAGGTCGCGACATGATATCTTTTATTTTAAAAGTGTGCATTGATCCTTGTTCAACCTAGGAACTAGACCAAACCAAATCAAGCCGACCAATTATGGTGGTTCCCGTTGACAAACTGCAAATAACCGATTCCACTCCTGATTCCTCTAGGAACCAAACTAAACTGGCTAGAGAATATTTTTTGCTATTAAAAAAAAAAAATGGGAATGGAAAAAGTACATAATATTTATGGGAGTAATTTCTTCTTTTACTAGTAATGTACAAGTGATTTTCAAATTTCATCCTATACTAAAATAACTTTCAATATATTTAAGTACTTTTGAGAAAGAAAATTAAATATTTAAAAAAAAATAACTGCCATTCCCTTGACAATTTCGAACTGGTTGATCCAATTCCAAGGTGGACAGGTTTACTTCCTAGTTTCATATATTGGGAATCGATTATGTTCATACTATAACTGGATTAACCAATCATCCTTACTATTTTTAATTCAACTATTAGAATCCTAGTTGGAGAAAACAATCCACTGGAATGGAGGAAAACATCTAGTTACTATGTTCTAGATTACTTATTATGTGGTTTGTAATCATTCATAGAGGGTTATTCTCATGTTGGATGCCACGTTTCCATGTTGTTCTTGTACATAGATATATGTTCGACATGATGACTTAAACCCTAGTCATAGATGAAATAGCTACAAAATGAAATTAAAAAGGTGGTGTGTGTATAAATATAACAATGGACATAGTGAGTTGCATATCATATTAGTGTCACCATTCGTGTTATGATATGCAAATGAGAAAAATGAGGAAAAACATATTCTACTATCTTGGCATCCACCAATGCAAGTATAATAACCTCCTAACAATCGCAAAATAAAGTATAAAGGGACCAGTGAGTATTAAAATCTGAGTTAATCGGACGAAGCAAAAGCAAACAAGAGTTGAAAGTTTGTGTGTTTGCCATCCCATTTTACCAGTAAGTCAATTATGGTGTCACGCTCCAAAAAAGCATAATAACCCTGAAAATTAAAATTTCTGTTTCTATTGTAGTAGGAAACTACACCATATATATAACAGTGAACTCCTTCTATTTTGTTATTCTGTACGGATCACATGTGGGTGCATATATATGTATTCTCAGCTCTCAGCCGAAAGGGCTACAATACCTTCTTTATATGCTTTTATAGGGTGTTATATTATTCATATTCTAGTGAGAGAATGGCTTTTTGACTTTGGAAATTAGGATCAAATACAGAAGCTGAAGTCGCGCGACTTATATGGCCAAAAAGTGCACGTTTACAAGGAATTTATTAGACGTTGCATGCTTAACCAAGCACAAGTTGCTTAGCATATTAAAAGATGTTGCACGTTGACAATGAAAAAGAAAGAAAGGACATGCTGGTCAACAGATTAAAAATAGCACTTTTATAATGAGATGTACGACTTACTTATATCGACTATGAATCAATGAGATAATTACCAAAAAAGTCCTAAACCTTTTGTAATTGCGCCAATTCAGTTAAAAACTTATTTTTTAGCCATTTGAGTCATAAACATTTTATAATTGTGCCAGTTCAGTCTTTCCGACCAAAATTAGCCGGCCGGCTTTGCCATAATTTTTTTAATAATATTTTTTTTTTCAAATTATTTCATTAATTTTTTAATCTTTTTTACCTTTTTTTCTCTTTTTTTTTTCCCTCCCTCCTTCTTCCTTTAGCTCCGACAACCAACCAGCCCCCGCCGGTTGCCAACCGAGGTGGCTAGGCAAGCCCCTGCTGGATCTAGCAAGGGCTCGCCTCGACGTCGTTGGGTGAGGAGCCTCGCCAAATCTGACAAGGGAGTCCTCGCCCAGTGACGGCAATGACAAGGTCCCTAGATCTGGTGAGGTGAGGCCTCGCCAAATTCGGCAAGAGCTTACCCCACCAATGGCTGGGTAGGCTCACCCTTGCCCAGCGACGACGAAGCAAGCTTGCCCGGCTGCCTCAGTTCGGCGATCAATAAGGGCTAGCTGGTCGCCGAAGCCAAAGGAAGCATGAGGGAGGAGGAGGGAGGAAAAAAAAATAAAAAAGAGAAAAAAAGGTAAAAAAAAATTAAAAATTTAATAAAATAATGCGAAAAATAAGATATTGTTAAAAAAAAATTATTGCCGAAAGGACTGAATTGGCATAATTATAAAATATTTAGAATTCAATTGGCTAAAAAATAAATTTAGGACTGAATTGGCACAATTACAAAATGTTTAGCATTTTTTTAGTAATTCTCCCATGAATCGATTAAATCCACATGCAATTGATGGGATTTAAAAGAGGGAACTCTGTTGGAGAAATCGCTCTAGAAGATTTTGAAGCTGACAAAACGTTTCCATCAGTCTAGTCTGGTTATTTGTGTCCGAAGACTTTCGACCACCGACTCAGAACTCAAGACTCATATTTCAAGACTCAAGATTCAAGACTCAAGACTTAAGACTCAAAATTATTCTCATTGACAGTCTATCTAATTCGGTGTCGAAGGAAATCCAAATCCGAGGATTATGGTTAAGGATTTCATCTTGATCTCTCGGAGAAGATCTTTTGGCTGGACATATACAACGGATTCTTTGATTCGTATCTAGATCAATTGAAGATCCGATAATCGACGAAGTATTCTTGGAATGTTCTATTCATGGAAACCAAGATCCCGATTGTATGGGCGAGCAGATTGATGGGCTATCGTCGATTCCTTTAATAGCTCGGATGATCTTCTTGATTGATTCCGTCCAACGGGTAGATTGGAGGAATTCCTTTGGTAAGTGCCAACGGTTATGATGGCATAAAGGAGTATAAAAGGAAGACGTCTCGGTTGTTCAAGTGTGTGATCGATAGAGAAATTCCAGAGTCCGAAACACCTTGATTATTAGTCGATACGATCTCCGAGCGAAATTGTATACGAGAGTGTCTATACTTTGTGATACCTTGAGTGAGTGTGGTAGTTCATCTACACCCGTAAGTCAAGGAAGATCAACGCTGTAACATCTCTTTGTTCATAGTGGAATCCAGCCGATTGGTCGTCGGTGCGAAGAGTGGACGTAAGCTTGAATCAAGCCGAACCACTATAAACCTCGTGTTTAATTCTCTCTTTCATTCACCGAGTCTTACGATTGAATGTTATTTGCTGCAATTACTCAATTGTCTAAGTATTGTGCGAAAAATCGTTTATATACCTATTCACCCCCTCTAGGTACTAGCACTAGCTATATCAATTGGTATCGAGCTCGTGTTCTTACTTTATTTGAAGTGTTTTACTTCACAAGAAAAGATCCATGGCTAGTATGCTGGCACTGGGGCTGATGGAAGGGCAAAGCAATACCGAGACCTCCCTACTTTGATGGAAAGGATTACAACATCCGGAAGAACAAGATGAAAGCCTTTCTCGCGATCAAAGGATCCTCCGGAATGGGACGTTGTGGAAAAAGGGATCACTCCTACTGTTGCATCGTTTCGAAAGAGGAAAAGAAACAATTGAGACGGGTGGAATGACTCGGGAAGAAATCAATAAGAGACAAGCACTCGATGCAAAAGCAATTTACTCTTTATATTGTGCTTTGTCACCAACCGAATATAATGAATATCTTCTTGTGTTACAAAGAAAAGAAGTGTGGGACAGATTACATATCACCTATGAAGGAACAGATCGAGTGAAGGAGACTAGAATCAACATTCTCCTTGGTCAATATGAATCCTTCAAAATGAAACCAGGAGAACCTATAACCGACATGTTTAGTCGTTTTAGATATTGTCAATGGTCTTGAGAACCAAGGACAAAAGATCTACGATCCCATGAAAGTGAACAAGCTACCGCGTGACTTTCTAAGGATTGGAATCATATAAAGACTTCGATAAGAGAGACGCAAAGAATTATGCCACTATCTCGTTGATGAGTCTGATTGGAACTCTTCGTCTTATGAAGTGGAACGAATCAATGAAGACGAAGATCCAAGAGGTAAGAAATCTATTGCATTGAAATCAAATGATGATTCTGATAATGCAGATTCTGAAGATGATATGGACGATGAGGAGCTTGCTCTTATGATAAGAAGGTTCAGAAAACTGAATAGAAAAGGAAGAAGGTTCAACTCCAAGAAACAAAATTTTCAAAGACAGCAATCCAAGTCTGTTGATGATGAGGAACCAAACAAAGATGTAGTTTGTTTCGAATGTAAGAAAAAGGGACACATAAGACCCAACTGTCCTCTTCTCGAAGAAGAAGAAAGGAAAAGCTGAAAAGTTTCGAAAAGCACTCAAAGCCGAAACTTGGAGTGATGCGAGTGTGAAGAAAGTGAGGATGAATATGCCAATCGTGTCGATGGCACAATCGGACTCGCACTCGGATTCGGATCGACTCAGAAAGTGAATTTGAGGTAAGTGATTTTAAAATTCCTGTCAAAGTCTCTAAATATATTGATGAACTGTGTTTTAATCTTAAGACTTCTCTTAAAAGAGTTTCCGAACTAAAAAGGGAAAACTTAGTTTTAAAACAAAAAGAAAACATTTTAGAAGAAAGAATCAAAAGTTTAGATTTGAACGTTTCTACTCTTAAAGAAAAAGAAGATAATCTTTTAAAAGAAAATACTTTTCTAAAAACTGACTTATCAAATATTTCAAGGAAATTTTCAATAGGATCTGAAAAACTTGAAAAAGTTCTTTCAGTTCAAAGACCTTACTTCAATAAGTCTGGACTAGGAATGACAGCAGAAACAATTCCATTGATTGATTTTCCTAAAGTAAAAGAAAGAATTAAGAAGAGACCATCGAAAGAGGCTTACAAAAATCATTTCAAGAAAGTTTTTGTAAAATCAGAGGTCGAAATGCTCTAAGATGTTCAAAGTGTAACAAGAAGGATCATTTTGAAAAAGAGTGTCCTATGATTTGGAAGCACGTTAAGAAAGCATGGCCTTATAATGATTATTCTGCTAACACCAAAGGACCCAAGAAAATTTGGGTACCAAAGAAAGCTTGAGATTTTCATTTGAATGCAGGTCTCCGTCAAGAAAAGATAAAATGGTATCTTGACAGCGGATGCTCAAGACACATGACGGGAGACTCAAATAGCTTCATAAAGCTTATTCAAGTGAACGGAGGAAAAGTTTCATTTGGAGGAAAAAACAAAGGAAATATTGTGGGATTTGGAACTGTCAAAATTGGAAATCTCACAATAAACAATGTTTCGCTAGTAGAAGGACTCAATTACAATCTTCTCAAAGATCAGTCAATTATGTGATACTGGATTCAAGATTTTCTTCCAAGAAGGAACATGTTCGGAATCGCAAAGACTCTACTCGGTCTTTCAAAGGTCGAAGACATGGAAATATCTACCTCCTAGACGTAAAACCAAATGATTCGCATTGCTTAATCTCAATACAAGACGAAGCAAACCTATGGCATAGAAAGCTCGGCCATGTCAATATGAAGCAATTGGCCAAAATCTCATCAAAACAGCTTGTTCGAGGTCTACCAAAATTGTCATATCAAAAGACCAATCTATGTACTCCTTGCATTCTGGGAAAGCAGGTAAAAGATTCATACAAGTCTATAAATCATGTCTCTACTAATCATGTATTGCAGCTGTTGCATATGGATCTATTCGGACCAACCGTAACCCGAGTATTGGAGGTAAGAAATATTGCTTAGTAATTGTAGATGATTACTCCCGTTTTACTTGGGTATATTTTCTTGCAAATAAGTCGAAACACTCTCGTATTTTGAAAAATTTGCTAAAAAGATTCAAAATGAAATTGGATGTGTTATATCAAGTATAAGAAAGATCATGGAGGCGATTTGAAAATCAAAATTTTACAAAATTTTGTGATGACTCGGGATTTAAACATATATTCTCTTCTCCATATACTCCTCGGCAGAATGGAGTGGTGGAAAGGAAGAATCGATCTCTTCAAGAAATGGCTAGAACTCTGTTAATTGAAAGTAAAATTTCTTCACGATTTTGGGCTGAATCTGTTTCAACAGCATGCTATATTATCAATAGAGTCTTTCTAAGACCTATTCTGGAGAAAACTCCTTATGAATTACTCAAAGGAAAGAAGCCTATTGTTTCATACTTTCATGTTTTCGGATGCAAATGTTTTATATTGAAAAATGCAAAAGATCAAGTTGGTAAGTTCGAAGAAAGATCAGATGAAGGCATCTTCCTTGGATATTCTACATCAAGCAAAGCCTACGAGTCTATAATAAGAAGAGCGTCTGTGGAGGAGTCAATGAATGTCAAATTCCAAGACTCTATGCAAGGTGAATCCAATCAGACTCAAAGATGAAGAGTCCGAACCTGTTCCGCACCCTCAAAAGATTACAACTCAAGAAGCTTCTCAAATTCTGGAAGATCAGCATCAAGCTACTCATGAAGACTCGTAGATAAAGAAAAGGTCTTCAACCGGTTAAATCAACCAGAACCGGAAGCATAAATCCAGTCATCCTAAAGATCTCATTATCGGAGAAATTAATGAAGGAATCCGCACTGATCCAAAAGGCGTGAAGAGTCTAGTGCCGTAGCTCTTATTTCTGAAATTGAACCAAAAAGCATAGAAGAAGCTCTATCTCGATGAAAGCTGGATTGAAGCTATGCAAGAAGAGCTCGACAGTTCAACATAAACGACGTCCTGGGATCCGTCATCTAAACCAAAAGGTAAAACGTTATCGGAACCAAATGGGTGTTCGAAACAAGATGAATGAAAAAGGAAAAGTCGTACGAAACAAAGCAAGACTCGTGGCAAAAAGGATATACGCAAGAAGAAGGAATAGACTATGATGAGACCTACGCTCCCGTGGCAAGGTTAGAAGCTATTCGTCTATTACTTGCATTTGCTTGCTATAAAAATTTCAGGTTATTCCAAATGGACGTCAAAAGCGCTTTCCTAAATGGATTTATCCATGAGGAAGTTTACGTGGAACAACCTCCGTGGTTTGAAGACCCAAAGAAGCCGGACTCGTCTTGGACACGAAAAGGCTCGTATGGTTTAAAGCGAGGCACCTCGAGCTTGGTACGACGGACTAAGTAAGTTCTTATTAAAGAGTGGTTTTGTTAAAGGTAAAGTTGATACTACTTTATTTATTAAAAAGGAAAACAAAAGTTTTATACTTGTTCAAATATATGTGGATGATATCATATTTGGATCCCCTAATGAAAGTCTCAGGCAAGAAATTTTCAAAGTCTATGCGGGATGAATTTGAAATGAGTATGATGGGAGAATTAACATTCTTTCTTGGTCTTCAAGTAAAGCAATTGAAGGAAGGTACTTTCATTTGTCAAGAAAAATATGCTAATGATCTTGTCAAAAGGTTTGGATTAGAAAATTGCAAGAAGACTCGATATACCAATGTCAAGTTCGTTGAAAATAGACAAAGATGAAGAAGGGAAGAAAGTTGATCAAAAGCTGTACGAAGCATCATCGGTTCACTTCTTTATCTTACGCCTCTAGACCCGACATTTTGTTGAGTGTTTGCATCTCGTGCTAGGTTTCAATCGGATCCTAGAGAATCTCATCTCAAGGCTGCAAAACGTGTTATTAAATACGTTGCCTCGTCTTCAAGCATCGGTCTATGGTATCCTAAAGAGGGAGACTTCAATCTTCCGGGGATATTCGACGCCGATCTGGCCGGTTGTAGAGTCGATAGAAAGAGCACTTCAGAACGCCGCTTGCTTGGAAGCGAATGCAGTGTCTTGGTTTTCAAGGAAACAGAGCACCGTAGCTCTCTACAAACAAGCGCAGTATGTAGCTCTTGGAAGCTGCTGTTCGCAAATTCTATGGATAAAACAACAGCTACAAGACTTTGGGATTGAAGACTCATGCACGAAATCGATGTGACAACACCAGCGCAATCAACCTCACCAAAAATCCAATCCTTCATTCAAGAGCAAAGCATATAGAGATTCGACATCATTTTATTAGAGATCATATTCAAAATGGAGAAATCTCAATTCAATTTGTTGATTCGAAAAGTCAACTAGCGGATATATTCACAAAGCCATTGGAGAAAAATCAATTTGATTTTATCCGTACCAGACTCAACATTTTGAAGCTTGAAGAAGTTAAAGACTGAAGAATCTACATCAATCAGACTCTATCCTTCAGACTCTATACTTCAGACTCTGAATTCTCAGACTCAGACCTTCATTGTATAGACTGTAAGTTATTCTTTTAATCTCAAAAAGGTACGATCTTTCGTTCGCTTATATTTGATTGATACAATCTTTAATTTTTGTAAACATGCCTTTTCAAAAAGGGATAATCTCTTTTAAAATGGCAGTTATTATTTTTTAAGAAAGACGATTTGTTCACCTTTCTTTGTAACGATTGCTCTTGCCTTTTCAAAACCGAGTTATATATACACGTTTTCACTTTTTACTCGATTCTCAAAACCCTAAAAGGCATTCTTCTCTCAACCCCGTTTTCTACGTATCCATACTCGAGAAAGTTGTCATTTTCCTTGGGAAAACGAGTGAAGGAATCTTCCATTGACAAGAAAAGATGTCTTCTTCGAGAAAGTCGTCAAGAATAGCAAGCGGGGTCCACAGAGAATGAAAGAGGGACCTACGCACTTCGATCTCACCGAGGAAGATGATTTGTCGAGACAAAGAACGAGTCCCGTTCCCTCTCCACCTCATCACTCACCATCTACCCCACAAGGTGCGGGTCATCATCGGGGAGGAAGTCATTCTAGAGGACGTCGAACCGGTGAGAGCACAAAAACCCTCATTTATTTACATGCTCTATCGTGCATTGAAGGCTTCGGTTCTCCTCCGAATTATATAGATGCTTTTCTTAGAGATAAGAATTATGGGAATGAGTACAGATTTTTAAGCGAATGGAGGAATTGGGAATTGCTCCCAAAGGTAAGGTGAAGAATCACTTGCGAACATTCCAAGTGACCCTCGGGTTTCGGGACCGATTCCTAATGAGGGGAACGAAGATGATAAAATGTTTAGTGATTTTCAACCGAGAATGGGCATTGCTGCAAATGTGAAGGGAAAGAAGATGGAGTTGTTTAGATCGAATGATCGGAGAAGCTGTTCTTCGGTTTGTTGAAATGAGGAGTGATAAACCCCGGGAGTGTTGATTTTGATTTCTGGATGCAATTAATGTGAACTTAAGGGAAAAGTTCGAATTGCTTCAACTTGAGCAGTTTTGCACCGATACTACTGATGGTTATGCACACTTGACTGCTTATTTCTATTCAAATCTAAGTTTTCTTGATGCGAATAGAATATCATTCAGTGTTCGAGATCAGGATTATGTGATTGATGTAGACATACTGGCGGACATAATTGGTGTTGAACGAGGACGTTATCAACCAATCAAAGTCTCGATTGCTCGTGCTACTCGGATCTTGTCAAAAACGAGATACGAGGCGAAGATTACCTACTCGAAGATGAGTGCCATCAATATTGTGCTGCACAAAATTGTGATCAACCGCATCAGCCAAAGTCTACATCAAAGATCGATGTATCCAATTCGGAAGCCAAATTGATGTATGCAATCAACTCGGGAAGAAGTTCTCTCTCGCCTCATACTATTCTATTCCATATGTACAGAGCAATGTCGAAGAACAAGGGACAATTGCCTTATCCAAATCTTGTGACAAAGATCTTCAGACACATGAGTATCGAACTGCCACACACTCTCTGTGTTAGACCGTGCGATAAAATGGTGGTAGGTTTGAATATGTTGACGAAGATGCGTCTGAAAGAACTTAGCAAGGAAATGGCAAAGTTCAAGGTGAAAACTCCGCTCTCTTCGCATCAAAGAGAAAAGGGAAGGAGCCCATTCGTGCTCCATCCAAAAAGAGAAGATCTCTCATCTTGGAGGATGAAGAAGACGATGAAGATCACTCTATTCCCGCACCGGTAAGGACTAGACGTTCAGTATCTCGATCAACAGTAACTTCACCCCGAGCAAAGAGAAGAAGAGCTGCGAGAAAAAGAGAAAGAGGATGAAGAAGAAGAAGAAGAAGAACAGAGAAAGAAAGAAAAAGAAGATGAAGAAGAAGGAGAAGAAGAGAAAGAAAAGTCTCTCGCTGAACGGAGAGAAAGAAACGGAAGAGCATGATCATCACTCCACCCATCTTGATGTCTTAGAGACAGGGGAGTTGACGAGCAAGATTTTGATGTCTTAGAGACAGGGGAGTTGGGGAGCAAGAAAAATCCTCACCTCATGCTTCTCCATTACCCGAAGATCATCATGATACATCATCAAATCTGCAAGGTCATACGAAGCACCATCGTCGCATTCACTCCATCCGAGAAAGTAAATGCTAGTATACGACCGACAATTCCGCAGATTTTCATCGTATTCTTGATATTCTTCGGAAATGCGGGGACAAATCTATGCTCGACTATGAAATTCAAGCCATCAAGAATGCTGGCCAAGCATCTTACCCCGGAAGACGTAATGAAAGACCTCGCCGCAGATTCAAGCTAATGCCAAAGGAGAAGAGGTAGCAAAATTAAGGGAAGACTTGAAGAGGCTCGAAGGCATAGTACGAGTCCATGGGAGAATTCCAGATCGTGCGCATTCCCAGCGAGACATGACTCTTTTCTCACCTTTTACCGATGACAAAAAGGGGAGAAGAAATTTGAACCAACCATCTTTTTCAATCCTTGATTTTAAATTTGTTTTGTGATTGTGAGTTTTTAAGTTTTTGAGTATGACTTGTGTGAACTTGAGTACGGACTGAATTTGGCTGTGGATTGTGATGCTTGACTGTTGGCATTTATATCGAGTATTGTTATATGGTATTACTCATGAAAGTCTAACCAATTTTCTGTGGATGCAGAGTCCGGGTTGTTTATTAAATCTTTATGAGATAGCCATATTGCTTGAGAAATGTTTTTGCAGGTCAAGGTTGTTCAAATCTACAGGAAAGTTTTGTCATCATCAAAAAGGGGGAGATTGTTGGAGAAATCGCTCTAGAAGATTTTGAAGCCGACAAAACGTTTTCATCGTCTAGTCCGGTTATTTGTGTCGAAGACTTTCGACCACCGGACTCGAGAACTCAAGACTCATATTTCAAGACTCAAGATTCAAGACTCAAGACTTAAGACTCAAAATTATTCTCATTGATGATCTATCCGATCCGGTGTCGAAGGAAATCCAAATCGAGGATTATGGTTAAGGATTTCATCTTGATCTCCGGAGAAGATCTTTTGGCTGGACATATACAACGGATTCTTTGATTCGTATCTAGATCAATTGAAGATCCGATAATCGACGAAGTATTCTTGGAAGGTTCTATTCATGGAAACCAAGATCCTGATTGTATGGGCGAACAGGATTGATGGGCTATCGTCGATTCCTTTAATAGCTCGGATGATCTTCTTGATTGATTCCGTCCAACGGGTAGATTGGAGGAATTCCTTTGGTAAGTGCCAACGGTTATGATGGCATAAAGGAGTATAAAAGGAAGACGTCTCAGTTGTTCAAGTGTGTGATCGATAGAGAAATTCCAGAGTCTGAAACACCTTGATTATTAGTCAATACAGTCTGAGCGATATTGTATACAGAGAGTGTCTATATTCTGTGATACCTTGAGTGAGTGTGGTAGTTCATCTACACCCGAAGTCAAGGAAGATCAACGTTTGTAACATCTCTTTGTTCATAGTGGAATCCAGCCGATTGGCTGTCGGTGCGAAGAGTGGACGTAGGCTTGAATCAAGCCGAACCACTATAAACCTCGTGTTTAATTCTCTCTTTCATTCACCGAGTCTTACGATTGAATGTTATTTGCTGCAATTACTCAATTGTCTAAAGTATTGTGCGAAAAATCGTTTATATACCTATTCACCCCCCTCTAGGTACTAGCACTAGCTATATCATATTTCCATAGAATGCGGTTTGGTACAAACTCCCAAGCATTCACTAAACAATCTCATGCCATCATTTGTTATTGAGATTCAAACTACAGTAAAATCCTTCCTCATTCATCTTCATTTTAGATCAGTCTCCTCATCTTCTTTTGCTTCTCGATTAGCCAAATTCAAACCACGAGAACAAGCACGAATTCCCTCAAATTGAAATGCAAATCAAAAAGCGAGGACATGTTGATGTCATGGACCGATCTGGGAATTGGACCGGAGTGTTGGTACGATTCTTGGGTGGATCTAGGATTTTGTGGGCAGATTCTGATTCCCATTTTGTGGAATCCACTCTTAGTGGATGGTTCCTAGTTTCAAGTGGGAACCACCTATTTGGAACCGATCACCCTTAATCTAAACTGTGAGAGGTACAAAGTTTCAGAGAAAGCAAAAAGGGCAATAATAATGCTAAAAAATGAATTTGTCATATTAGAGAAGTGTCCATGCAAGCCTTAGTGTATTGTAGATTATGGCATGTGAATACCATGTTTATTCACATGCGGTTGCTAATTAATGGGGTCTCTTGACAATGCCTGTCGACGACGGTGTTTAAGGTATGCAATGTACCTCATAGTTATAGTCCTCAAAATCTAATTTGTAATCACACCCATTTGATCTCCTGTAACTCGTGGAACTATCTCAGTCCACATACTTAAAAGGAAAGAGAAACACTTAATTAACATCTCAAAATGGGGTTGCCAAATAATCAAGCCACCACTTTGTTTTCCCGTAATTTAGGCACCCTTTTTTTTTTTTTTTTTTTATGTGATCAAGAAAGAGAGATTAACCTCTCTTCTATTTTTGGGGTGGCCTCGTGGCTGAGGGGGAGGGGTTGTCCAAAAATATTTATTAAGCGAAAAGGATGTTAGTTACACCCAATCATAATTGTAGCTTAAACATATATTCATCATTAGTGTTAGGAACACATGACAACGATAGTTTCCATATCCCATTTAATGAAGAACAACAAAAGTCGACAAAGTACAGCTAAATCTGGTAATCTAATAATGCCTATTGACAACGATGTCTAATGTATGTACTTCATAGTCATAGTCCTCAAAATCTAATTTGTCACCACACCCATTTGATGTGTCAATCACATGTGGACAGAGGCTGATTCTAGTACTTGTACACGGCCGGTCATCATCATCAATCCTCGCAAATATTCTTATTTTTTATTTTTTATGTGGTCGAGAAAGAGAGATTAACCTCTCTTCTATTTTTCGGGGTGGCCGGGGGGTTGTCCAAAATATTTTTTAATCAAAAAGGATGTTTAGGTACGCCCAATTATAGTTGCAGTTTAAACATATGTTCATTATTGGTGTTAGGAACGCATGACGAAATAGTTTCCATATCTCATTTAATGAAGAACAACAAAAGTCGACAAAGTACAGTTAAATCGATGTCCAACGTACGTATTTCATAGTCATAGTCCTCAAAATCTGATTTATGGCCACACCCATCCGGTATCACATGTGACGGAGGCTGATTCTGGTACTTGTACAGGGTCGGTCATCATCATCAATCCTCGCAAATATTCAGCTGAACCCGACGATGACCTTGGCCTGGGCAGATATATGTAAGATCTGATGCTCTCTTCTTACCTCGCACACAGTCCCAAACAGAGAAAGCGAGCGCGCGCAGAGAGAGAGAGAGAGAGAGAGAGAGAGAGAGAGAGAGAATGGATCTGCTCGATGAAACGTTAAGGGGCCAAGACCAAGTATGGAAGCACATGCTTGCATACGCGGACTCGATGGCGCTGAAATGCGCGGTGGAGCTCCGGATACCCGACATCATCCACTCGCAGGGTGGGGGGCCAGTCACCTTGGCCCTAATAGCCTCCCGCATCTCCTCTCCATCTCCTGAAACCGCCTACCTCGCACGCATCATGGGGCTCCTGGCCCGCAAGAATGTCTTGTCATACGTAGAAATTATTGTCGTCGTGCGGGCTCCATGTCCCAGTATCCGCAGCCATGAGCTATCTGGAACGCGATTGATCCCCCGTCTTTGATGCAGTCACTGAGGTTGTGCCACGGGGATACCGTCGTCGGGTGGTCCGCCAGTAACACCAGCGGCGCGAGGCTGAGGTGGCCTGCCCCCTGCAAGAGCCATCTTGACGAAGGTGTGAGGCCGTAGAGCGTCTCTCCACCTTCTTGGTGCGCGGAGAAGACATTCTTGCGGGCCAGGAGTCCCATGATGCGTGCAAGGTAGGCGGTTTCAGGAGATTGAGAGGGGGATGCGGGAGGCTATTAGGGCCAAGGTGACTGCCCTCCCACCCTGCGAGTGGATGATGTCGGGTATCCGGAGCTCCACCGCCCATTTCAGCGCCATCGAGTCCGCGTATGCAAGCATATGCTTCCATACTTGGTCTTGGCCCCTTAACGTTTCATCGAGCAGATCCATTCTCTCTCTCTCTCTCTGCGCGAGCTCGCTTTCTCTGTTTGGGACTGTGTGCAAGGTAAGAAGAGAGCATCAGATCTTATATATATCTGGCCAGGCCAAGGTCATCGTCAGGTTCAGCTGAATATTTGCGAGGATTGATGATGATGACTGACCCAGTACAAGTACCAGAATCAGCCTCCGTCACATGTGATTGACACACCGAATGGGTGTGGCCATAAATGAGATTTTGAGGACTATGACTATGAAGTACGTATGCTGGACATCGTTGTCGACACGCATTACCAGATTACCACATTTAACTATACTTTGTCGACTTTTGTTGTTCTTCATTAAATGAGATATGGAAACTACTGTTGTCATGCGTTCCTATCCTAACACTAATAATGAACATATGTTTAAACTGCAACTAGGTGTACCTGACCATCCTTTTCGCTTAAAAAATATTTTTGGACAATCCCCGGCCACCCTGAAAAATAGAAGAGAGGTTAATCTCTCATTCTCGACCACATAAAAAATAATAAATAAGAATATTTGTGAGGATTGATGATGATGACTGGCCCTGTACAAGTACTAGAATCAGCCTCTGTCACATGTGATTGACACATCAAAGGGGTGTGGCAACAAATTAGATTTTGAGGACTATGACTATGAAGTACATACACTAGACATCGTTGTCGACAAGCATTATTAAATTACTAGATTTAGCCGTACTTTGTCGACTTTTGTTGTTCTTCATTAAATGGGATATGGAAACTATCGTTGTCATGCGTTCCTAACACTAATGATGAATATATGTTTTAACTGCAACTATGATTGGGTGTAATTGAACATCATTTTCGCTTAAAAAATATTTTTGGATAACACGACACCACCCCCCATAAATAATCTCTCTTTCTTGACCACATACAAAATAAAAATAAAAATAAAAATAAAAATATTAAAGGGTGCCTAAATTATGGGAAAACGAAGAGGTGGCTTGATTATTTGGCAACCCCATTTTGAGATGTTAATTAAGCGTTTGTCTTTCCTTTTTAAGTATGTGGACCGAGATAGTTCCACACGTTATAGGGGATAAAATTGGTGTGGCGACAAATTAGAATTTGAGAATTATTTCTATGACGTACATCACATAGATTAAACATCGCTGTTGACAATTATCAGATTACCAGATTTAGCTGTATTCCGCTGGCCTTTAATGTTCTTCATCAAATGAGATCTTGAAACTACCGTTGTCATGCCTTCCTAACACTAATAGTAAATATATGTTTAAACTACAATTATGATTGTGTGTAATTGAACATCCTTTTTGCTTAAGAAATATTTTTAGACGACCCCCCCTGCCACCCCCAAAAGTAGAAGAGAGGTTAATCTCTCTTTCTCAACCACATACAAAATAAATTAAAAAAATATATTAAAGGGTGCCTAAATTACGAGAAAACGAAGTGGTGGCTTGATTATTTGGCAACCCCATTTTGAGATGTTAATTAAGCTTTTCTCTTTCCTTTTAAGTATGTGGACTGAGATAGTTCCACGCGTTAGGGGGATCAAATGGTTATGGCGACAAATTAGATTTTGAGGACTATGACCATGAGGTACATTACATACATTAAACATCGTTGTCGACAGACGTTACTAGATTACGAGATTTAGTCATACTCTGCCGGCTTTTTTGTTCTTTCAAATAAGATCTTGAAACTACCGTTGTCATGCATTCCTCACACTAATAATAAACATATGTTCAAACTGCAACTATGAATGGGTGTAATTGAACATCCTTTTCGATTAAACAATATTTTTGGACAACCCCTCGCCAACCCCCAATAATAGATGAGAGGTTAATCTCTCTTTCTCAACCACATGCAAAAAAAAAAAAAAAAAAAAAAAAAACTAAGAAAAAAAAGGGGGCCTAAATTATGGGAAAACGAAGTGGTGGCTTGATTATTTGGCAACCCCATTTGGAGATGTTAATTAAGCATTTCTCTTTCCTTTTAAGTATGTGGATTGAGATAGTTCCATGTCTTATAAGGGATCAAATAAGATATATTAATTATTTCACACTATATAAATTCTTTCGTGTGGGATTTTTTTGATATAACTTACATATGAATCTTAATAAAATCTCCCATGTGGGCTTAGTGTTATGTATGTCTCCCCAATCATTGCCAACCAATGCAAGCATGACTTTCACCATGTTCTCCTCTTGCATCGAATCATGGGGGCAAATCACACTTGACAATTGCAAAGATCTATGGGCTCCTTTCCGTTTCCAAGATACCGATGCACAAAATTCCATTCTTGGAGTGCACAAGAAAAACCTGATAACTTTACCTAGAGAGATCATCAAGAGAGCCTAAGTTCAAGCTTATCAACACATTAAATTCAATTTACTTTCACTCAAAAGCTAAAGTCAATAAGTTATGAGCCAATTTGGATATATTAATTACTACTTGCCACACAAATTCTTTGATATGAGACTTTTCAAACATTGCTCACGTGTATATTTCAAACCAAATGGCCGACGATGGAGTATGATGGCCAGCGGCTTGTGACCGATGTCAACGGTGGAGTGCAGACAGTGGAGTCCATCGTCGGTGATCAGCGGCTGGTAATCGCGAACTTCAAAAGGCTACTGTCGGTGATGGAATTGAGTTTGTGATAGATTTGTAGTTATAATAAGTTTGGAATGGACTCCAATCCCGGTTACAGAAAGGTAATCCGCTTCCGCATTTTTTAAGTAATTATGTTCCATGGTAAATCAAAATCAATATTTTGATTCTTCTCCAAACACAAAAATAGTGCGAATTAGAATCCCACTCCTTGAGGAATCTGATTTCGCATCGAATCAATCAAGACACTGTCATACATTTCTAACACTTATTTTATTAAGTATGGTCAACGAGTGTCCCCGAAATACTTTACAAAAACTAATCTTATAAGTAAGTGAAACTTTCTTGTTAAAAGATGCTCTCATTGAAATTATACAAAGCATATCATTATACGTTGCACTAATGCGTCGCCGACTTACTCCTCAACTTCATTTTAAAATACTCTATGGATCTAGTATTCCTCTATATTTTGCGCATCTTTTTCTTTCCGAATGTTTCGTGCAACATCTCGATGGACATTGAAGGTGACGTGGAGGGTGCTCGAAGGAAGAGAAAGGAAGGGGGAGGCATCTCGCTGCCTCCATTCTTTGATGATTTTCTTCATATTTGGCAACATAGTTGGTGGAGTTCCTGAAAATTGCTGTAGAATCCTAAATTTATCTCAGATGTGAGAGAGGTATTAAAGTTTTAGAAGTTGCCGTGGTGATTATGAGTGGGATAAAAGAGAACAAGGAAAGCCATGGTTAAGTGAAAGGGGTTCGTTCATCAATTCTCACGGTTTAGAGCTAGTCTTTCTTTTCTTTTCTCTTTTTTTTTGGGTCGGTAGAGCAAGTCTTTCACTTAGCGCTTATATACACGACTTTTTGAATAAGAAACAGAGCGTACTCATATATTTCACGGACTATGAAATAATCACAGTGAAATTCGAGATTATTTAGTACTTACAAGCCTTTCATAGTCCTTGAAGCTGTATAAGCATTCCAATTTCTGTAGTATGTTTCACTTGGGAAAAACATTATCCGCATCGATGCGGATTATATTTATAATTGTTGCGAACCAACGAGAAGTCCGGTAGGAATAGATCATTTCTTTCATTCGCATTGGCATTTTTCCTTCTCTCTTTACAATTTTTTTTTTTTTTTACAATATTATTTGCCACTCAAATCGCGGGTCCATTTGCTTTGACTAGTTAAGTGAAAAGAAGTAACTTGCTGTCCTATATATATGTATGTATGTATGTATGTGTGTGTGTACAAATATATATACGTAAACTATTATTTACACGTTTTGAAAGGTTTAGTTGTTGCGACCTGCACGTTCAATACAATTTAGATATAAGATTTAGAAAAAGTAAAAAGGCGAAAGCAAAAAGATTACTCCATACTGAAGTGTCATATTAATGCGCACCTTAGTATGCCATATATATTTTGGCTTTTGTTTTTTGTTTGGGATAACATGGAATATTCAAACTTTTCGGCTTTATTAACCACGCAAATACAAATAAGTTGCCCCTTCCACATGTATGGAGTGTAACCCCCTAGGCTAATATGATTGGAAGACGCTCTGATTTGGACAAACAATTTTTTTTTTATCCAAATCGAACGCTTAATCACTTAACCAATTCGACAAGAGGGTCTAGTAGAAAAACATAAATACATAATAAGTAGCCGACAAGTAGTCAATCTCTGAATAAACCACAATCAAGCTGGGAAGGCTTCAATGATGGACAACAAGGAAGGGGTTTGGAAGATATTGCAGCGAGGGAAGCCTCCTTCCTCCAAAAGCTTCTTCCACTCTGGTTCGGTCCTCTCTTTACCTCCGGTTTGAGTTATCATGGTCAGATCGGAAGCTATCCCCGTGTCATCGAAGAGGCCATCGCCCTCTGGTCGCAACACAACTTCCGCCAGGATCACCTTGCCATTCTTTTCTGCTACAGCTCTCCTGCAGTTCTTCAAAATCCTTACAGAATCTTCATCATTCCAATCATGCAGGATCCACTGTAAAAAGGAGGAAGATGAAAATTTTAGTTGTAAATCAATTATGACTTATTAAATCATGAATGTTCAATGCGTCAATTGTCATTTGCAGTTTGTGCATTAGAAGTTGAACAATCATATCCAAGAGTGACATTCTTCCGAAGGAGATGCAGTGATAGAGATCATGAGGAATTGATAACCGGGTTTTCCCATTTATTGTTAGTATAAACTAGCCTTTTAAAATTCAGTTGAAGATTTTCAGTGCTTATGAAAATACTTATCGTTTACTAATTTTTTTTATTTAAAACTATATGACAAACATTAGCAAATGAATCGCTAAGCAGAGAAGCAAGTACTGAGTGCACTCAATTCATGTGAGTCCATAGAATAAGCGCCAAGTATACTTACCTTCATGAAAACAGCATCAGCACTTGGAATGGCCTCAAACATGTCTCCCCCGACATGACTGACCCCGCTGTGCGCTGGCGCGGCAGCAACAATGTGAGGCTGGTCGAAGTTAATCCCCTTGATGTGCGGGTACGCCCTCACTATCTCGGCTACGGCACTGCCCTGCCCGCCTCCAACGTCCACCAGAGATCCCACGCGCTCGAACCCATCCTTGTACGCATCCACGATAGCTTTCATCATGAGCTTGTTCGAGCACGCCATGGCATCACGGAACGTGCTGCTGAATTCAGGGTTCTGGGACTCCAAGTCCCACATTTCGCAGCCATAAGCCCTCTTTAACGGGAATGATCCCCCGTTCTTGATGTAGTCGCTAAGGCTGTGCCACGGGGACACCATATACTGATGGCCCGCCAGCAGTACCAGTGGCGAGAGGTTGAGGTGCCCAGCTCCTTGTAAGAGCCATCTTGACGACGGGGTGAGGCCGTAGAGCGTCTCTCTGCCGTCGTAGTGCACGGAGAAGATGTTCTTGCGGACCAGGGGTGTCATGATGCGGCCGAGGACGCAGGTTTCGACAGATGGGGAGGGGATGTGGGAGGCTATTTGAGCCAAGGTGACAGGCCCGCCGCCCAGCGAGTGGATGATGTCAGGTATCCGGAGCTCCACCGCGCAGTTCAGGGCCATTGAGTCCACGTACGCATACATGAGCTTCCATACTTGGACTTGGCCACTTAACGTTTCATCGAGCTGTGTCATTCTCTCTCGCTGTCTCTCTCTGTACGCCCGCCTATTTGGTTTGAGACAGTGTTTGAGTTAAGAAGAGAGCGTCTGTTCGTATATATAGGGCAAGGTAATCATCGGGTTCAGCCGAATGTTAATGTGTTTTCACTCAGTGCATCTTCTCAATTATTTATTTATTCATTGAGTTGCAATAATCAGAAGAAACCTCCGTCCCACGTATAAAGTAAACTGTTGTTATATTTTATTATTTCCAATATGATCGCAATTTTATATTTCCCAATTAATTCCGATTTATTGCCCGATTTATTATCTGCATTTATTATATGATACTTGCCCGTTAATATGTTACCATAATAATCTTGATGGAAGACGTTGGCAACGTAAGAAATGGAAAGATCTAGTTATTCCATATTTGTAGAACCCAATTTTATATTTCTCAATTAATTTCGATTTATTGCCCAATTTATTACCCGCATTTATTATGTGATACTTGCCCGTTAAAATGTTACCACAATGGTCTTATGTAAGAAACGGAAAAATCTAGTGATTCCATATTTGCAGATCTCAATTTTATATTACCCAATTAATTCCGATTTATTGCCCGATTTGTTATCCGCGTTTATTATGTGATACTTCCGTTAATATGTTACCAAAACAGTCTTGATGAAAGATGTCGATAAAGTAAGAAATGGAAAGATTTAGTTATTCCATATTTGTGGATCCCAATTTTATATTCCCAATTAATTCTGATTTATTGATCGATTTATTACCAGCGTTTATTACATGATACTTGCCTGTTAATATATTACCACAACGGTTTTGATGGAAGATGTTGGCAAATGTAAGAAACATAAAGATCTGGTGATTCCATATTTGCAAATCCCAATTTTATAATTCCCAATTAATTCAAATTTATTGCCCAAGTTGTTACCCATTGTCGCGACCTACTCTTCGGGGGAGGGAACATGTTTATGGGTCTTGCCTAAATAATAGACTTAAGGCCCATGATTAGTGCGGGCTCTCCAAAGCACATACCTCGTGTGACATTAGGGTATTCTTAAGAATTTCGCAATAAGGAGTTGCCACTAGCCTATTGGGGTCGGCTAGAAACCAAGTGAGGCATGGAGTGTACCTCACTTCCTACGTAACTAGAGAATCTAGGATCAGGGACTTGATTACACTAATTGATCAATTAGTGCCATTTTAGTATCTAATCTTGTTCATTTTAACAAAATTATATTTTGGCAGGTAGTTTAGATCGATTTTATACCTATCCACTAACATGTAGGGTGATCATGTGAGTGCGCAATCATTAAAATAATAATCACAGCTATCATAATCCTAATTGCAGTAAAATTAAACACGTGCAATTAAACATAATTAGATATGCAAATTAAACATACGATATAATCAAAATACGAACAAATAAAGGCCTAATTATACTAAGAATGTAATACATAGCAATTCCTAACCAAACCCCATCATTTTTGGATTTTGGATTTTTTTAAATTTTTTTAATTTTTTAAGAAATAATAAAATAATAAAATAATTTTTAATTTTTTTCTGGCCGGACCGGTCGGGTCCGGTCTCGACTGAACTTGGGTTTGACTCGATCGGTGTGGGTGGTTCGGACTTGCGTGGGTTTGGCTCGGCTGGGGGTCGGGCCGATCAGTCTGCCCAAAAGACAAGGCTCGACCAGCCTTGGTTGGACCTTCGTGCAGCTGGATGCGGCCCAACTGATGGGCCCAATCTTTACTTCCCCCATGCAAAAAATAGACCCATGCAGGCCTGCAACCTAAACCGGCCCACAAGCTCAAAAGCCCACAAGCCCACAAGCTCACAAGCCCAAACCCGGTCTTGATTCACCCAAAACCCTACCCGTCTCTTTGACTCGGCTCGTACCTCCTCTCTCTCCTAGTGACTTGGCGGCGACGTGGTGGGTGGTGGTAGAGTGGCGGCAGTGGTGGCAACACGGTGGGTGGCGGCTAGCAGCGGGGGCGCGGGTGATGGCGTCGGAGTTGAGGCGACGAGCTTGGACAGCGACTGTGCGGTCCTGGGTGGTCTGGTGGCATCGGTTGGGATTAGGGTTTCATGGCGACGTCGGAGGTTGAACGGCGACAACGCTGGACTGGTGCTATGACGGCGGCGGAGAGATCGGGTTATTGGCATGGCGGTCGTCGCGGCTGCAAGCGTTGCAGCGGCATCACGGCTTCGAGCTGCGATGGTGGTCATTGTGGTGTCGGCAATGGAGGGTGGCGGCTTGGACGGCGTTGGGCAGCGTCGACAACGCGTCCTCCGGTTTCTCTCCCTCTCTCTTGCTTTCGCTCCCTTAGCTCTCTCTCTGTTTGTTCTCTCCTCGGTTGCCTCTCACCCTCCTCTCTCTGCCCTATTTTTCCTCCCTCCACTCACCTCCCTTGCCCTCCGTTCTCCTCGTTCGTTGTGCTTGTTCTGTTTTTCTACAAGTCTTCGGGTGTAGGACAGCAGGAGTGAGGAAGGATGGGCACGGGCCAAGCCAAAGGAGAAAGGAGGATGGGTTGGGTTGGTGGGCCGTGTGTGAGGGGAAGGAAAAGGAAAGAAAAAGGTGGGTCGGGCCAAGGCCGGATCCTGCCCGACCTAGCCCCTTCTACTTTTTTTTTTCTTTTAAAATTTAATTAATTAGTTAATTTTTAATTAATAATTAATAATTTTTTTTATATATTTGAAAACACAAATTAGGTGTCAACAGCCGCCTCTCTTTGAGTGTAGCCTCGAAGAGGTTGCATTCAAAGTTAAAAGACACATAATTTATTTCGACGGTAAAGAGACCCTGAGTGCATAGACATGTATTAGGTTGACAAAAAGGACTTATAACTATGGAAGTGTGTCTTGTTAATAAAAGGAAGAGAAGGACTTCGGGCTACAAAAACACTCTATGTCATAGGAAGAAAGAGAGACTTTGGGCTACAGAAGCTCGCCGTATCATAGAAGAAAGAAGGACTCCAGCTACAGAAGCTCGTCGTGTCATGGGAAGAAAGAGAGACTTCGGGCTACAGAAGCTCGCCGTGTCATGAGAAGAAGAAAAGACTCTAGGTTATAGAAGCTTGTCATGTCATAGGAAGAGGGAAGACTTTGGGCTATAGAAACTCACCGTGTCATAGGAAGAAAAGACTTCAGGCTACAGAAGCTCGTCATGTCATAGGAAGAGGGAAGATTCTAGGCTACAAAATCACGTCGTGTCATAAGAAGAAGGAGATGGACTCCGGGCTACAGAAGCACTCCGTGTCACAAGAAGAGAGAAAGATTCCAGGCTATAGAAGTACTCCGTGTCATAAGAGAGAAATTTCAGGCTACAGAAGTACTTCGTGTTACAAGAAGAGAGAAAGACTCCGGACTATAGAGCACTCCATATCATAAGAGACTCCAGGATATAGAAGCACTTTGTGTCATAAGAAGAGAGAAAGATTCCGGGCTATAAAAGGACTCCGTGTCATAAGAGAGAGACTCCGGGTTATAGAAGTACTCCGTGTCCTAAGAAGAGAGAAAGACTCCAGGCTACAAAAGCACTCCGTATCATAAGAAGAGAAAAAGATTTCGGGCTACAGAAGTACTCCGTGTCATAAGAGAGAGAGATTCCGGGCTACAGAAGTACTTCATGTCATAAGAAGAGAGAAAGACTCCGGCCTACAGAAGCACTCCGTATTATAAGAAGAAAGAAAGACTCCGGGATACAGAAGCATGCCGTGTCATAGGGAGAAATGGAGACTCCGATCTACAAAAGCATTTCGTGTCATAGGAAGAAGGAAGACCCCGGGCTATAGAAGCTCGCCGTGCCATAAGAGGAAAGAGAGACTCCGGGCTACAAAAGCACTTCGTGTCATAAGAAGAAGGAAGACCCCGGGCTACAGAAGCTCGCCGTGTCATAAGAAGGGAGAAAGACTCCGGGCTAGAGAAGCACTCCTTGTCATAAGAAGAGAGAAAGGCTCCGGGCTTTAGAAGCACTCCGTGTCATAAGAAGAGAAAAAGACTCAGAGTTACAGAAGCACTTCATGTCATAAGAAGAGAGAAAGACTCCGTGTTACAGAAGCACTCCATGTCATAAGAAGAAAGAGAGACTCCGTGTTACAAAAGCACTCCGTGTCATAAGAAGAAAAGAGAGAGTCTCCATGGCTATAAAAGCACCGGCTTGAAAATACATGTTTGAGGAAAACCCATAAACCTTTGTATATGGCATGGTTTAAGGCTGACCATGAACCTTTGGAGACGGCATGGTTTAAGGTTGACTATGAATATTTAGAGATGACATGGTTTAGGCTGACCATGAACTTTATAAACGATATGGTTTGAGGCTGACCATGAAACTTCGGAGACAGCATGGTTTAAGGTTGACCATGAACTCCTGGAGATGACATAGTTTAAGGCTGACCATGAACCTTTGGTTTTTAGGGAAGCACCCATTAACCCTTTGAAAACTGCATGGCTTTACTAAGGAATTTTGTCAAACTCAACTTGAGCAAATGTCATTAGGGACGTCATCAAAAGAAGTATTGACAATATTATAGTATTAATTGAACAAGCTAATCAAGCTAGTTCGATTGCTTTAAAAAAAATATTCGATGTCAATCAGCATCATGTAGTGCAAAATTGTCATCTTGCTTGGGGATGTATCATTAATCATCAAATTCTCTAAAAGTCTAGTTTTTATTAGAATGGCTACAACTCATGAAAAAGGCTCATTAAGCATGTCAAACTAGAGCTTCTTAGTTAGAAAGGGTTTCTCACACACTCTTGATAAAATGGCTGCTTGATCCCATCCATTCGTGTGGGAAGTAACTGATTGCTGATGGTATTTCACATAACCCATGTCAAAGGCTTTCGAAACATTCACAATGAGCACTATTTGATCGATCAAAAGGTCTTTTGAAAGGACCGCAATATAGATTTGGTCATGGGCTTACGTAAAGGGATTATTGCTTTGAGGCCAATAAAGGAACATTTGTTGTTATCTTCATCAGGTTTACAAGTCGAGAACTTGAAAGATAAGATAATATAGAATTACTTCCAGTCCTTCAAGTAGTAGCTTCTTAGTGGTATTCTCATTTTCACTCAAATCATTCCCAATTAGAAGAGACTTTGGAAGAGGGTTGTAATGTTGGCTCAAGAGAGGCTCGAAAGGCTTAAAATTTTCAAGAGGGTTTTTAAGAGTCGATGATTATCATGGCATTGTGACTAGGTCACTCGACCTTTCAAAGCGTTTGACTTTTGAAACACTGCACATCTCGAAAGTCCCTTGACTAATCATTTTTGCAAGGGAGCTTTGCTCTTCTCTAATTTCCTTTGCCATTTGCGATGATTTTTTTTTTTCGCAGGCACTTGGATTTTGACTCTTTTCCTTAACGGGCATTGGCCTTACTTTTACTAGGCACACTACTTTTTCATACCCCCTAATTTTATCGAACTTTTTGCTCTTTGAACTTTTGGAGCTCTTATGACTTTTTTTTTTCATGTTTTCTTGTAAATGTCAATTGTATGTGCTCAATCCTTATGCATTGCCTCAGTGTAGAGAGATGATCACCACTCAAGGTTTAGAAATGAACAATTAGGTCCAAATTGTTTAAAGCAATGGGTATCGGTGTTTGGGTAGAGAAGGAAATGCTCTTTTTCACCTTGGGATGAGTCAAGTTCTGATGAGAATCCCTCTGAGGCTATCACCATAAGATTGATGCAAGTGAAAATAATAGAATTTTCTTAATCCTTCACTCTACAACATGACCGTAACCTCCTATATTGCCCCAATGTAGGGTCGTTCTCGACAAGGGTACTTTGAAGAATCATCTTTATTCAGGCCAAAGGGGAAGCAAGAGATTAGTATGATAATTGGGATTGATGAAGGAGACGCCTTTATTATTCCGATCTTTGCGCTCAATGTGAATGAACCCTTCATCCTAAGAGAAGGTCGCCTTTTATTCAACTTTCAAAAGTGTTTGAAGGATGTGTTTGGAAATGGCTTGCCTTTCTTCATCCTAAGCACTTCTTGTTTGGCATGGTTAACGTCTCCATCTCATTTTGTCGAGATCATTTAAGTAGATCAATCTCCATAGGGAAATTTGATTCAAAATGAATACCCCACAAAATGAGAAAACAATTTATGCTCAAAAAGTTTATAGAAATTTTTTCTTAATTATTCATTTTGTGTTTGTCTCTAGGAAAGCTTAAAATGTTTTTTTTTTTTTTTTTTTTTTTTTGTAATGAAAATTCTCCATTTTTTTTTTTAATTTGAGAAGAATGGTACTTACTTGCGGCATGGTGACCTAATAACCCTGTAAAGAATGTGAAAGAATATGTTAGTGCAAAGATCTTTAGGGATTGAAATGTTGGAAACGATACATTATTATCTTTCGCTCGCTTTTTTATCCTTTGGGTGCTAACATTTCTTAGATTCACCCTCGTGGATATTTGGTAACTCGACATTACCCTTCACTTGCATTTGCCTTTAAGTGTTTGATGCTTCCTTATCAAAGGAAAAAAGAATCATGTCAGAGAAGCTATCAAAATGAGCAATTGGAATAGACACAATTTACCCTTCACATGTTTTCGAATTCGCCTTTTTAGATGCTTGGCAACTCCCTTCATTTGTCTCATCAAGCAAAGTGAATGAGATTGATGGCCTATTTTGGCAACTAAGGCATTTGCGTCATTTCCTCGCGATAAAGCATATAACAAAGTAGCATTTTGCGACACGAATCTCTAATGTTGATTGCAGAAAGTTCTTGCAGCCAAATGTTCAAATGTTTTAATTTCCAAAATGTGCAAGAGCCTTAGTGCTAGCCTATTAATAACATATGATGTGGTTCTTGAGAAAACTCTTAAAAAACAATCTGGTGATGGCAATGCCCAATTTCCAAATAAAGAAACTTCCTAAAACGGAATTCAGCTTCGTTCCGCCTTTATTGGAAGATTGGTGCCTAACGAAGCCTCGATGCATGCTTGTTCCTCGAGTTCCATGAGCCTACACTTTTGAGTTTATTTTTAAAAGGATGATTTTCATGAAATTGAATTCCATTATTAAAAAAAGGTGAGTTGCATGATTTACAAAAGCATTAATTGGATTCGCAATCAAAACCCAAAATGGAAAATGTGATTCTTCACAAGAATAAAAACAATGATAAAATACAATAAACTCTTGCATAGTTAATAGTAAAAATCAACTTTTGTCCAAGCTCTAGAATTCACTTCTCCATGTGGTCAATACTAGAATGTCAAGGAGTATCACACATAACTTGCAAAAAGACGATGATGTAAGTAAGTGAATGAGAAAATGATCTTGAGATCGCTTCTTACAACAAAATCGAGGTGACGGTACATGTCCCATAGTCCTTATTACGGGGTTTTAGTATTTTGCCAAGATTTTATCATAAGAGAAGGGGCATCATTAAAAGATCGATCGATGGCTATTAATCGAACGTCCACTCTTTTTCTAAAAGTTTCATATGCAAAGGTGGCGTTGATTATTTATTTTTATTTTTTATTTTTGAAGAGATTGATTTTATGATTTTACTCTTGCAAAAATGAAGTGACTTCTATTTTGAGAAATCTATACACAAAATGTGATTTGCATTTCAGTCTCAAAATGTGAGAAGAAAAGAATTTGATTGAAAATATGATCTTAATTTTTCTTTTTCTTGTTTTTTTTTTCAAAATACGATTTTGAGCCCATAACTAGAAATTTAAAAAAATCATTTGTTCAATAGGGCCAAATCAAAGTGTTTAGAACTTGCATTCAATGTTCATTTGTCAAACGTGATTGCCAATTTTTTCAATTATAAGCCTACAGCACAGAGGGCATTCAATTGATGTTCACGAATTTCAAGATGAAAATTCAATTAAAAAAAAGAATAAAAAAGAAGAATGATACAGTGGGGTAAGATTTTCCTCTTTTTTTTTTTTTTTTTTTTAATTACATAGACATGCACATGAGATGTGGTTCGATTTTTACTCTATACGGCTCAAAATAGAGCCATAGGATCATAGGACCGAGCCAACAAGGTCGCGGCTAGGTTGGGTTACCCATGACTCCAGTTTTGTCAAAGAACCGACCCGTGTCGCGCAGTTGCAGATCGGGGTGGGTACTTTCGACATGAAGAAAGAAATTTCGGGGTAGAGTTGCGCGACTCGTACTACATGGTTGTAGTCAGAATGGTATCCACTTCAACACTATCCCAAGTGATCCTATGTGGCCCAGGTTCGACGATAGGTAGTGTGTACTAGGGTGTAGTGCAATGCAAAAGATACAACATTCTGTACATAAGAAATAAACCATACATTCCTACACCTCCCTGCAAGACAAAGGTGAGCAAACAATTTCTTTTATACCTCCCATTTTGCAAAAACATTTAATACCTTTAATGTTAGAGGCATACCTGGAATCTTTGTTGCCAAACAAAAATATTTTTGAACAAGATTAATTTTGGTCTAGGTCCTTTAAGGTTTAAAACCAAGTCCCCAGCGGAATCGCCAAGCTGTCACGACCTACCTTCTAGGAGGAGAGAATAGGTTTAGTGGTATTGCCTAAATGACAGACCCAAGGCCCATGATTAGGCGCGGGCTTTCTCAAGCCCATACCTCACGTGACATTAGGGTATTCTTAAGAATTTTGCAATAAGGAGTCGTCACTTACTTATTGGGGTCGGCTAGAAACCAAGTAAGGCATGAAAATGTATCTCACTTCCTACGTAACCAGAGAATCTAAGGTTGGTGACTTGATTATACTAATTGACCAATTAGTGCCATCTTAGTACCTAATCTTATTCATTTTAACAAAATGATTTTTTGGCAAGCAGTTTAGATCGATTTTATACCTATTCACTAACATGTAGGGTCATCATGCGGGTGCGCAATCATTAAAATAATAATTACAATTACCAAGATCCTAATTGCAGTAAAATTAAACACACGCAATTAAACATAATTAGATATGCAAATTAAACATACGATATAATCAAAATACGAACAAATAAAGGCCTAATTACATTAAGAAGAAATAAATAGCAATTGCTAACCAAACCCCATAATTTTTGGATTTTCGATTTTTTTAAATTTTTTAAAATAATAATTTAATCTTTTTTTTTTTGGCCGGACTGGGTTGGGTTTGGTCAGACTGGACCTGGGTCTGACCCGGTTAGGTGGGTCTATTTGGTAAGATTGGACCGGGTCTAATCTAGTCAGGACGAGTCGGTCAGACCCGCCTGGGTTCGGCCTGGCTAGGGGTTGGGCCGATCGGTCCGCCCAAAAGACAAAGCCCAACCAGCCTTGGTCGGGCCTTCATGTAGTTGGATTGGGCCCAACCGATGGGCCCAATCTCTACTTCCCCCATGTAGAAAATAGACCCACACAAGCCTACGACCTAAACCGGCCCATAAGCCCAAAGGCCCACGAGCCCACAAGCTCATAAGCCCAAACCTAGCCCTGATTCACCTAAAACCCTACTTGTCTCTTTGACCTGGCTTGTACCTCCTCTCTCTCCTAGCGACTCGGCGGTGGCGACGCGGTGGGTGGAAATAGTGTGGACGGCGGCGGCGACACGGCGGGTGGCGGCCGTGAGCAGCGAGGGGTGATGGCTTAGACAACGTTGGGTTGAGGTGGTGAGCTCGGACGGCGACAGTGCGGTCTTGGGTGGTTCGGCGGCACCGGTTAGGATTAGGGTTTCGTGGCGACGTCAGAGGCTGAATGGTGGCGGTGTTGGACTGGTGTTGTTACGGCGGCAGAGAGATCGGGCTGGTGGTGCGGCGGTTTTTGCGGTTGTAGGCGCTGCAACGGTGTCACAGCTTTGAGCTGCTGGTGGTCGCTGCAGTGTCGGCAACGGAGGGCCGCAGCTCGAACGGTATCGGGTAGCGTTGATGACGCGTCCTCCAATTTCTCTCCCTCTCTCTAGCTTTCGCTCCCTCTAGCTCTCTCTTTGTTCATCCCTCCTTTGCTCCTCTCACCGTTCTCTCCTTTGCTACCTCTCTTTTTCTCCTCCCATCTACTTGCTTCCCTTGCCCTCCGTCCTCCTGTTCGCTCTGCCTATTTTGTTTTTCTACAAGTCTTCGGGAGTAGGACAGCAGGATTGAGGAAGGATGGGCGGGGGCCGGGCCGAAGGAGAAAGGAGGATGGGCCGGGCTGGTGGGCTGCGCATGAGGGGAAGGAAAAGGAAAGAAAAAGGTGGGCCGGGCCAAGGCTAGATCCGGCCCGACCTAGCCCCTTCCATTTTTTTAATTAATTAGTTAATTTTTTAATTAATATTTTTTTTATATATTTGAAAACACAAATTTGTGTCAACACTTGCATTTATTATGTGATACTTGTTTGTTAATATGTTGCCATAACGGTCTTGATGGAAGACGTCAGCAACGTAAAAAATGGAAAGATTTGGTGATTCCATATTTACAGATCTAAATTTTATATTTCCTAATCAATTCCGATTTATTCCCCACATTTATTACACAATACTTGCCTGTTAATATGTTACCATAATGGTCTTGATATAAGACATTAGCAACGTAAGAAACGAAAAGATTTGGTGATTCCATATTTGTAGATCCCAATTTTATATTTCCCAATTAAATCCGATTTATTACCTGATTTATTACCTATTTTTTTATTATGTGAAAAACCCCAAATGTTACCACAATGGTTTTGATAAAATTTACCCCGGCGACTATAAAAAACGGAAAGACTGGTGATTCCATTTAGGTCCCAATTTTATATTTCCCAAACTATGATTTATTGCCCGATTTATTACCCCAAAAAATTCTTGATACTTACTTGTTAATATGTTACAAATAACGGCCTTACATAAGAAACGGAAAGATTGGATTAATTCCATAAAAAAATCACAAAATTTTATATTTCCTAATTAATTCCGGATAAAATTGCCCAATTTATTACCCCCGTTTAACATGATACTTGCCATTTAATGTTATTAATTTGTCTTGATAAAATTTAACGAAAACGTAAAATGGAAAGGTCTGATGAAATTTGTCCCAAATTTATATTTCCCAATTAATTCCAATTTATTGCCCAAATTTGATAAATATATTACTATAACGGTCTTATGTAAGAAACGGAAAGATCTTGTGATTCCATATTTGTAGATCCAATTTTATATTTCCCAATTAATTCCGATTTATTGCTCGATTTATTAAGTGATATTTGCCCGTTAAAATGTTATTACAACGGTCTTACGTAAGAAATGGAAAGATTTGGTGTCCATATTTGTAGATCCCAATTTTATATTTCCTAATTAAATCCGATTTATTACCCGATTTATTACCCGCGTTTATTACGTGATACCTGTTAATATGTTACCACAATGGTTTTGATGGAAGATGTCGGCAATGTAAGAAACGGAAAGATCTAGTGATTTTATATTTGCAGATCCCAATTTTATATTTCCCAATTAATTCCGATTTATTGCCCAATTTATTATCCACATTTATTATGTGATACTTGCCTGTTAATATGTTACCACAACGGTCTTAATGGAAGACGTCGGCAACATAAGAAACAGAAATATTTGGAGATTCCATATTTGTAGATCCCAATTTTTTATTTCCCAATTATTTCCGATTTATTATCCGCATTTATTACGTGATGCTTGTCTGTTAATATGTTACTACAATGGTCTTGATAGAAGACGTGAGCAACGTAAGAAACAGAACGATCTAATGATTCAATGTTTGCATATCCCTAATTTTATATTTCCAAATTAATTCTGATTTATTGCCCGATTTATTATCCGCGTTTATTACGTGATATTTACCCGTTAATATGTTGCCACAACAGTCTTCATGGAAGACTTTCAGCAATGTAAGAAACGGAAAGATCTAGTGATTTCATATTTGCAAATCACAATTTTATATTTCCCAATTAATTCCGATTTATTGCCTAATTTATTATCCACATTTATTATGTGATACTTGCCCATTAATATGTTATTACAACGGTCTTGATCGAAGATGTGGGCAACAGAAGAAATGAAAATATTTGATGATTCCATATTTGCAGATTCCAATTTTATATATCCAAATTAATTCCAATTTATTGCCTAATTTATTATATGATATTTGCCCGTTAATATGTTACCAGAACGGTCTAGATAGAAGACATCAACAACGTAAGAAACGGAAAGATTTGATGATTTTATATTTCCCAATTAATTCCGATTTATTGTTCGATTTATTATCCGCGTTTATTATGTGATACTTGCCTGTTAATATGTTACTACAACGGTCTTACGTAAGAAACGGAAAGATCTGGTGATTCCATATTTGCAAATCTCAATTTTAAATTTCCCAATTAATACCGATTTATTGCTTGATTTATTATCGCATTTATTACGTGATATATGCCCGTTAATATATTACCACAATAGTATTGATGGAATACGTTGGCAACGTAAGAAACAGAAATATCTGATGATTTCATATTTGCAGATCCCAATTTTATATTTATCAATTAATTCCGATTTATTCCCTGATTTATTAAATAATACTTGCCCATTAAGATGTTATCATAACGGTCTTGATAGCAGATCTCTCCGTTTCTTATGTTGAGAAACATAAAATTGGGATTTGCAAATATGAAATCGCCAGATCTTTTTGTTTCTTATATTGCCGATGTCTTCTATCAATACCGTTGTGGTAATATATTAACGGGCAAGTATCACATAATAAACGTGGTTAATAAATCTGGCAATAAATCCGAATTAATTGAAAAAATATAAAATTGGGATCTACAAATATGTAATCACCAAATCTTTCCGTTTCTTACGTTGTTAATGTCTTCCATCAAGACCGTTGTAGTAACATATTAACAGGCAACTATCACGTAATAATTGCAGGTAATAAATGAGGTAACAAATCAGAATTCATTGGGAAGTATAAAATTGGGATATGCAAATATGGAATCACCAAATCTTTTCGTTTCTTTCGTTGCCGACGTCTTCCATCAAGACGGTTGTGGTAACATATTAGCATGCAAGTATCACGTAATAAACACGGGTAATAAATTGGGCAATACATTGGAATTCATTGGGAAATAGAAAATTGAGATATGCAAATATGGATCACCAGATTTTTTCGTTTTCTACATTACTGACGTCTTCCATCAAGACTGTTATGGTAACATATTAATAGGCAATTATTACATAATAAACGCGGGTAATAAATCGGAATTAATTGGGAAACATAAAATTGGAATATGCAAATATGAAATCACCAGACTTTTCCATTTATTACGCTGCCGATGTCTTCCATCAAGACTGTTATGGTAACATATTAACAGGCAATTATTACGTAATAAACTCGGGTAATAAATCGGAATTAATTGGGAAACATAAAATTGGAATTTGCAAATATGAAATCACCATATTTTTCCATTTCTTACGCTGCCGACGTCTTCCATCAAGACTAACGCGGGTAATAAATCGAAATTAATTGGGAAACATAAAATTGAGATATGCAAATATGGAATCACCAAATCTTTTCATTTCTTAGGTTGCCGATGTTTTCCATCAAGACCGTTGTGGTAACATATTAATAGGATTTTACAAAAAAAAAAAAAACATATTAATAGGCAAGTATCACGTAATAAACACAGGTAATAAATTGGGCAATAAATTGGAATTGATTGGGAAATATAAAATTGGGATCTGCAAATATGAAATCACCGGATCTTTCCATTTCTTACGTTGCCTGACATTTTCCATCAAGACTGTGGTAATATATTAATAAGCAAGTATCACGTAATAAACATGGGCAATAAATTGGACAATAAATCGGAATTAATTGGGAAACATAAAATTGGGATATGCAAATATAGAATCACCAGATCTTTCCGTTTCTTACGTTGTTGATGTATTCCATCAAGACTGTTGTGGTAACATATTAATAGACAAATATCACATTATAAACACGGGTAATAAATAGGGTAATAAAGCGGAATTAATTGGGAAATATAAAATTGGGATAAGCAAATATGGAATCACAAGATCTTTCCGTTTCTTACGTTGCCGACGTCTTCCATCAAGACCGTTGTGGTAACATATTAATGGGCAAGTATCATGTAATAAACGCGGATAATAAATCGGGCAATAAATTAGAATTAATTGGAAACATAAAATTAGGATTAGCAAATATAAAATTACCAAATCATTCCATTTCTTACATTGCCAATGTTTTCCATCAAGACCATTGTGGTAATTTATTAATGGGCAAGTATCACGTAATAAACGCGGGTAATAAATGGGCAATAAATCATAATTCATTGAAAAATATAAAATTGGGATTTGCAAATATGGAATCATCAGATTTTTATGTTTTTTATGTTGTTGACATGTTCCATCAAGACCATTGTGGTAATATATTAACGGACAAGTATCACATAATAAACGTGGATAATAAATCGGGCAATAAATTAGAATTAATTTGGAAACATAAAATTGGGATTAGCAAATATGAAATCACCAGATCTTTCCGTTTCTTACGTTGTCGACGTCTTCTATCAAGACTGTTGTGGTAATATATTAACAAGCAAGTACCATGTAATAAACGCGGGTAATAAATCGGAATTCATTGGGAAATATAAAATTGGGATATGTAAATATGGAATCACCAGATCTTTCCATTTCTTATTGCCAACGTCTTCCATCAAGATTGTTAAGGTAAAATATTAATAGGCAAGTATCATGTAATAAATGCGGTTAATAAATCAGGCAATAAATTGGAATTAATTGGGAAACATAAAATTGGGATCGGCAAATATGGAATTACCAGATCTTTCTGTTTCTTATATTATCGATGTCTTCTATCAAGACCACTGTGGTAATATATTGACAAGCAAGTATCACATTATAAACGCGGGTAATAAATTGAGCAATAAATCAGAATTCATTGGGAAATATAAATTTGGGATTTGCAAATATGGAATCACCAGATCTTTTTGTTTCTTATGTTGCCGATGTCTTCCATCAAAACCGTTGTGGTAACATATTACAGGCATGCGTAATAAACGCGGGTAATAAATTGGGCAGTAAATTGGAAGTAATTGGGAAACATAAAATTGGGATTTGCAAATATGGAATCACCAGATCTTTTCGTTTCTTATGTTGTCGATGTCTTCCTTCAAGACCGTTGTGGTAACATATTAACAGACAATTATCATGTAATAAATGTTGATAATAAATTGAGCAATAAATCGGAATTAATTGGAAAACATAAGATTGTGATTTGTAAATATGGAATCACCAAATCTTTCCATTTCTTACGTTGCCAATGTCTTTCATCAAGACCATAGTGATAATATATTAACGGGCAAGTATCACTTAATAAACGTGGGTAATAAATTGAGCAATAAATGGGAATTCATTGGGAAATATAAAATTGGGATATGCAAATATGGAATGATTAGATGTTTCCGTTTCTTATGTTGCCAATATCTTCCATCAAGACCGTTGTAGTAACATTTTAACAGGCAAGTATCATGTAATAAATGCGGGTAATAAATCGGGCAATAAATCGAAATTAATTGAAAAACATATAATTGGGATAAGCAAATATGAAATCACCAGATCTTTCATTTTCTTACATTGCCGACATCTTCCATCAAGACCGTTGTGGTAATATATTAACGGGCAAGTACTATGTAATAAACGTGGGTAATAACCACCCGTGGTGGCGGCGTAGTGGTTGGGCGTTGGTTCCTTTCATGAGAGGTCCAATGTTCGACTTCTTCCATCAAGACCATTGAGTAATATGACTTACTCCCTCCAGGGTTTACGGGCAAGTAGGTTCCCTAAGTTACCAAAAAAATAAAAATAAACGCGGGTAATAAATCAGAATTCATTGGGAAATATAAAATTGGGATTTACAAATATGGAATCACCAAATCTTTCCATTTCTTATGTTGCCGACGTCTTCTGTGACATCCTGAAATTCGAGCATTTTGAGGGATGAATGAACATGAATTTTGTCAATGCATTGTTGGTTGATCTCACTCGGAATTGATCATTCTCGAGATATTGACCTTGAGGGGAAAGACTAATGAGGACATAACTTGAGCGACTAAATAACTTGACCTAGGAAAACGACTTGACCGTGAGACTTGCGTGAGGACGATCCTGTAGATAGGCAGGCCGATTTCAAGGACGACTAGAAGTCGATTCGGATAGAACATAATGGGACGATGGGTGATTCCGTTTACTATTATTAAGCCCGTGAATGACCTTGTGTCGATTCTCGGTAATCATATATTTTGAAATAAGAATCTATCCTCTGCAATTTCATGTAGTCAATGACGTCCATGTGTCGAGATGTTTTGAATGTGGTTTGGCACGAGTTGGTTACGCGTGAATCCTCGAAGTCGCTTGTTAATCTGAGTTATACCAAAATGACATTTGGGTGAAATTAACATGACATGAGAATCTAAGATTGGATTTTGAATTTTCGGGAACGTTCGGGATGGACTTTTGGATGACGCTACTTCGACAGTCAACAGCGCCAGTTAACACGAGTATTGGGAAAAAAGATTTACGGACCAAGGAAACGAGCATATGAGGATGTGGGTTGAGCAAGGTCAGTGTGGGCCTCATACCCAAGGTGGGACATCCACCATGGTAGACTTGAGACAAGCAAGTGAGCTCGTTGGATCCAACCGACCAAGTTACCCTTCCGAGCCTATTGTCCAACCTTGAGCCGTTTTGAGCGCAACCAATTCCCAAGCCCGTTTCTATTCATTTCCTAGCCTGTTTCTTAGGCCCGCCCTTCATTTCAGCCTAATGACAGATTGGGAAATGTGCAAGGTGGAAATGACCATTTTGCCCCCTAGATATTATGAGAAAAAGACAAAAGAAGAGAGAAGATGATGTCATGTTGCATGGGGAGTTGAAGCAAGCATTTAATGGCTTTAATTAGGAGTGTAGCCAGCCCTCACTTCACTCTCTCTCCTCTCCTTCAGCCCCACCACACCCTCTCTCTCCCCTTGTTTCATTTCCCTTCCTTCTTCTTCTTCTCCTTCAGACCTTCCTAAAAAAACCTGAGTTGTTCGTTGCTTTCCTATGTTGATCACTGCCTGTGCCACCCACCACTATGCTCAAGAGGTTCAAATTGTGTCCCCCACAGCGGCCTTTTATCGGACGAAACCACCGGTCAACCCGCCTGCCGGCTGAAAGTCAGCCGCTCCCTATCCACTTGTCCTTGCACTGCTTCGCCCAGTTCATCTATTTTCCTCCTATTCCGACCCAACCACCGCTTAGCCCAGCCACCAGCCGGTCCCCCTTGACACCTAGGTGCCGTAGGTCGCCGGCTAGCTGCTCGCCGGAGCTCTGATTAGCCCGCTTAGTCCCTTTCCTCCTTTGACAGTTCAGTTTTCCAGTGTTGCTGAGGGGGTCTGAGTTGCTTGCTACTGTTTTGACCCCGGGACCACCTTGGATCGCTGGGTCGAGGTCCCCGTGCATCACCTCCATTGTTGTCGCCGCGTTCGTGTCTCCAGCCCGCTTAACGAGTGAGTTTAGCCCATAATCATTTTTAGTGCCTAAACTTGCTTAGAGTTCATTTAGTTAGAGTTAATTCTTGTTTAAGAAGTTTAATTAAGTTGTATTAGCCCTAAGATAGGTGGCTAGATAGATGGTTAAGATTAGCTTAGCTTAATCTTGCTTTATCTGGTTTAATGTTGTTTATTGTGGCTTATGTGCTTAATTAATTATGTTTTGCCTTAATTAATTGATTGTTTATCTTAATTAATGATTTGCTTAATTTATGAATTTAATTTATTAATTATTTAATTTTGAAATTACACTGTTTTTTTTTGTACTCAGGGAACCCCGTACAGCCGGTAGCCGGCGGGTAAACAATTTTAAAATTACACTGTTCATAGTGCACTGTTCACAAATTATTGTTTACGTGCATTGTTCATACGATACTGTTCACGCGCACTGTTCATCCGGAAGTGAAAAATTGTCTAATTTCATGTGTTTTAATCTTATGAGGTGAATTGGATGTGTAAATGCATGGACATTTGCATGAATCGTATGGTTTTCACAAAAAAAGGGGAAAATGATTTGTCCGAGGGACACTGAAAATAGACTGCTTTTATGAGAAAATGATTTGAGGTTGTATATGCAAGCATGTGTGCATTGGCTAATGCTCAAAGATAAAAAGTGGGTTATGGTGGTATGCTTGCATGATCACTAAATTGAACTCGTTACATCGGCCGTAGTTCGGGGGGTGATAGTCTGATTTATCGGAAACCTGGCGTAGGTCTAGATGTGGAGTTGCGGTAGGGACCGGGCCCATGCTTCTTCGGCAATGTTGTTTTGGGAGAGAACCCTCAACGTTGCCGCGCCTCACAAGGGAGGGCAATGCTTGGTTATGCCAATAGACACCGGCGGTGGTTCGGTTGTAGCCTTGAGGGGTAGTAATAATAGGAACATATGTGGGTGCAAGAGCGTATGAGAAACATGGCATCATTGGTTCTAATTATGCATGAGTTGATCACATTGTTTATGGCATGTACACATGAATTGATAACGAGTAAGGTGTGGCAATGGCTAGATGAGATCGCTTGTGACGTGACTCGTATGTGATTAATGAACTGTATCATCTAATGATCATGTGCATTGTGTGTATTATGCTGAGATATAACGTGCAGAGTATGGCATACCGGGTAAGGTTGCATGTGAACCGACTATTTGATTGTTGGTTGACCCTAGCTGTTGTTATTTGTTAATTGTTGGTCGTTGGTTTGCTTGTGGGGTGGTTTTGGAGAGATACCTTGAGTTGAGGTAGTGTACTAACCGGGGCTTAAAAGGAGGACTCATTGAGATTTTATTTCACTAGTTATTGTATAACCACTTTCAGGCCCTTAGAATGGTGCACCCGCCGGTGTGATTTGGGATCCCTAAGGACTGGGAGACTGTCATAACGCACCACCGCTTCAAGGGTCGGGTGCATCTTTACGAGAAGTATCTCTCCACCATATGGGTGAATGAGGGATTGAGGCAATGGATACCCCATCGGTTCCTGGCGTGGTTCATCCGGGAGGACAATATGCTGATTGGTCCTCTATGGGATTTTGATGGGCCGCCCGGTAGGGGCCCCGAGGACGCCAACTGATCTCATGGAGCTGGACCCTCCTGACGGTGCAATGGAGAATCCTGCCCCCGCTCCACCAGTGATCGACCCGACGGAGCCTGAGTCCAATGGGTCCGAGTGATAGTGGTGCTAAACCCGAGATAGTGGTCCGGCTTAGAGGATGGATTGGTTCCTTTGTTGGGCTTGTAAATCGGAAATGATCATCCGTTGGTTAATCCAATGAAAATATATATACGAGTAGTTGTTGTTGTTCTTGCTGTTCATCCCTCTATCCCTGTTTGATTGCTTGATTGTCTATTTGACTGGGGGATGGTTCGTCTTCCGCTTGCATATAGTGAAAGATTAAAATGAATGGTCGTCAACGAGTTCTGGGACGTTACTTTCTATCGACCAAGGGAAGGGGTTGTTGCGTGCTCAGGGTTCGGGGCGTGACATCTTCCATCAAGAATGTTGTGGTAAAATATTAACAGACAAGTATCACATAATAAACACGGGTAATAAATCGGACAATAAATAGGAATTAATTGGGAAACATAAAATTAGACTCAACGAATATGGAATCACCGGATCTTTCCGTTTCTTACATTGCGGACGTCTTTCATCAAGACCATTATGGTAATATATTAATGAACAAGTATCATGTAATAAATGCGGGTAATAAATCAGGCAATAAATATGAATTCTTTGGGAAATATAAATTTGGGATATGCAAATATGAAATCACCGGATCTTTCCGTTTCTTACGTTGCCAATGTCTTCCATCAAAACCATTATGGTAACATATTAACAGGCAAGTATTATGTAATAAATGCGGGTAATAAATTGGGCAGTAAATTGGAATTAATTGGGAAACATACAACTGGGATTTGCTAATATGGAATCACTAGATCTTTTCCTTTCTTATGTTGCCGACGTCTTCCTTCAAGACCGTTCTGGTAACATATTAACAGGCATGTATCTCGTAATAAACATAGGTAATAAATCGGGCAATAAATCAGAATTAATTGGAAAACATAAGATTGGGATCTGCAAATATGGAATCACCAGATCTTTCTGTTTCTTACGTTGCCGACGTCTTTCATCAAGACCACTGTGGTGATATATTAATGGGCAAGTATCACGTAATAAATGCGGGTAATAAATCGGGCAATAAATCGGAATTCATTGGGAAATAGAAATTTGGGATCTGCAAATATGGAATCATCAGATCTTTCCGTTTCTTACGTTGCCGACATATTCCATCAGGACCGTTGTAGTAATATATTAATAACCAAGTATCACGTAATAAACGTGGGTAATAAATCGGGCAATAAATTGGAATTTATTGGGAAACATAAAATTGGAATCTGCAAATATGAAATTGCTAGATCTTTTCGTTTTTTACGTTGCGAACATCTTCCATCAAGACCATTGTGGTAATATATGAACGAGCAAGTATCACATAATAAACGTGGTTAATAAATCGTGCAATAAATCGGAATTAATTGAGAAATATAAAATTGGGATCTACAAATATGTATTCACCAGATCTTTTTGTTTCTTACGTTACCAACGTCTTCCATCAAGACTATTGTAGTAACATATTAACGGGAAAGTATCACGTACCCGTATGATCACATCGCGTGTTAATGGATTGGTATAAAATTAATCTAAACTGTTTGACAAAATTTCTTTCTAAAATGAATAAAATTAGGTACCAAAATGGCACTAATTAGTTAATTAGTGTAATCAAGTTTCCGACCCTAGATTCTTTGGTTGCGTAAGAAGTGATGTACACTCTCATGCCTCCCTTAGTTTCTAGCCAACCCTAATAAGTTAGTGACGACTCCGTATCACAAAATTCTTATGAACATCTCAATGTTGCGCGAAATATGAGTTTGGGAGAGCTCATGCCTAATCATGGACCGTAGGCTCAATCTTTAGGTAATACCCCTAAACCTATTCCCTTTCCCGAGGGGTAGGTTGTGACAGTTTGACGACTTCACTAGGGACTCGGTTTAAATCTTAGAAGACTTAGGCCTAAATCTATCTTGTTCAAAAATAAGTTTTGTTTAGTAACGAGAATATTAGGTACATCCCTAACGTAAGTGTTAAATGCTTTTGTAGTTGGGAGTTAATAAGGGAAGGGGTGATTGTTAACCCCTTGTCTTGCAGATGTGGAGTTGTGGCATCCCAAAATTCAATGTCAAGCCATAAGGTGTGTTAAAGTCTTTAATTAGGTGATAAAATTTTCTAAGATTTATGCTTTAGCCATTAGTCTTTTTTTAGAATAGATGGTGTGTGCATATGTTTGTGAGAATTTAAATTTGATAGATTATGATAATAATCTATGCTTGGCCATGCACTTTATAAATTAAATTTCAATAAACAAAATGTCACAAGACTTTGGCCATGTTAAAAATTTAAAATTTAAAAATATTTATAGAAGAAATTCAAAAAAAAAAAAAAGTCAATTTTTAGGATGGGCCTTAGGCCCATTGGCCTAAGCTTTTAATGGGCCAAGTTGGCCGGCCCAATGGAAGCCAAGAAGGAGTGGTCGACCGGCCCAAGCCCAAGCCCAAAAAGCCCAAGCCCAAATTCAAAAGCCCATAAGACAAGTGGCACAAGACTCTCATGTATTGGCTTAGGGAAGAAGGCCATGCATTGGCCATGGTTAAGGCAAGTAATGATTATCAATGATGAGAGTTTGGGGGTATAAGAGGGAAGAGAGAGAGAAGGTGGCCGGTTTTACCCTATTCGGCCGAGAGAGAGGGTGAGAGAGAGAGAGAGAGATTTCGAGAGAGAGGGAGAGGCCGAGAGAGAGAGGAGGAGGAGGAGCTGCCGTGTGCCGCCGTGTTCGCCGCCCTACGCCGTCGACCGACCGGTCTAGAGGCAAGTGGGAGTCCTCTAGCTTCTCTTGCATGCTTGTATGTTGTTTGCATGTTAAATTTTTGGGTGTTTAAGTGAGAAAAACCGAGGTATGGTTGGCTTATTCTTGAATCGCATGGCTGTTCTTGCTCGGACCGTGTGAGTCAGAAACTTGTTTGAGCTTGCATGTGTGTTTAGAGTCCGATTTTGGCTTCGATTTCTTCATGAGAGTTGTAGCTAACATCATTTACTAAAACATACTAAAATTTCGTGGAAAATGATGGAGATTTGAGGGGTTAAAGTCTCATCTTACGGAGACCTCAGATCTGGAAAGGTTTTACTGACCTCTTGTTGGATTTGTGGTTGCATGTTGGTTTGTGTTGAGAATATCTCTTCGATTTCTTCATGAAAGTTGTAGGGGATATCTTAAAATACAACATACTCAAATTTTAAGTGAAATGAACAAGTATAGCCTAGTATATCGACTAGATCTTGAAGATGGTAATTCTGGAGATGTATTCCGAGACACCCGAGACTTCAAGGACCTAAATGATGACTATATTCTGGTTATTTGACTTAGATATCTTCATGAAACTTGTAGAGAACATCTTGATGTATAACATATCCAAATTTCAGAGGAAACGAAAGAGAATAGGTAGGTGAAATATCAATATTTCGGTGATGTGTACACTGGACGATGCGGTAATGGATCCAGAAGTTTCGTGAGACTGTATAAAATAATCTAAAAAGAATCTGGCTTGGAAGTCTGCATGAAAGTTGTACGAAATTGACTTGGCTATAACTTGGTAAAATTTCGTAATTTTTGGAGGCCGTATGGATATTTTAATCGAATTTCTTCGGAAACCGTGCATTCTGGTTTCATCCGAAAATTGTATGATGTTTTGTGAAAATTGTGAAATCTTGTGAAATTCTATTTGACCATGTATTTTGCATGAAATTAGTATCTTATTGGCTAGTTTATGACTTGCCTTAATTATTATGATTATTGAGAATTTATAGATATTAAATTTAATATTTATGGAAATAACAAAAGCTGAAATTTAAATAAATAAATATAAAAAAAGGGAAAAATATAAAATAAATAGATTATTTTATTGGCCATAAATTCCATTAAATTTATTAAGAAATAATTATACCATGTTGCATGTGTGATGAGGTCTTGGTGTATGTATGACATTGAATTGAGATGCATGTGTGAATTCCATGCCAAGTATGACTTGTTTGATGTCACGTCATATGCCATGTTAAATTAAGACCGAAAATGGTAAATGTGGATAATGATAAGTGAGGAGGTGGTTGTGGTGGAGGATGATGCCCGGAATGTATAGAGATGCATTGCCGGATGGCCCTGGGAGATTCAGGAAGCCCGGAACGTGGGGGTGCCGGAAGCCCTGTCGGAGGTTTCTGCCCGAAGGGAATACCTCGCGATGCCAGGATTGGGGTGCGGGATGCCCGGCCAGGGAGTGTAAATGCCGGAAGCCCTGTCGGAGGTTTCTGCCCGAGGGGAATGCCTCGTGATGCCAGTTGGGATGCGAGATGCCCGGAATGTGGGGGGTCAGATGCCCGGTGGCCTGGGATGGCTGAATGCCGAAAGCCTCGGAGGTTTTTGCCCGAGGGGATGATGAAATTTATGATTTGAGGAATGGGTGATGTGGTGATCAAATTGAAAGTTAAAAAAAATGGAAATTCAACCCATGGCATGATATGCATGATGATGATGATGATATGTGATGTGGTATGATGATGATCACCCATGGCATGATATGCATGATGATGGTGATGATATATGATATGGCAAGATGACATGTGTGATGTGATGATGCCATGATGACGACGACATGTGTGATGTGATGAGGCCATGATGATGATGACATGTGTGATGTGATGATGTCATGATAATGATGACATGTATGCTATGATGATGGTACATATGTATGTGTTATGATTGTGATAATGATGCATGATAGTATGTGCATGGCTTCAAGGTAAGTAACGCCTGCAATGCATGTATGATTTGTATGATGCATTGAGTTGTTATTAGATTCCTTTACCTGCTGAGTGGTTGTACTCACCCCTTTTGGGGACCAACATTTCAGATTAGCAGTATGCCGCTTCCTGTCGTTGCGCGGGGTGCATTTTATGGTTTACCGTCCGACGTCGAGGTAGAGTGCGAGGAGTTCAGCTGTCCTTCTGTGCCTGGATTGACATATATTCGTGTGCGATGTTTTGTCACATACGACGTAGGCCTGGCTGGGGGCCCGATTGTCCAGGAGTTTGTCTCCGTCCACGTTCGCTGCGATGGGGTCATGAGAGGGATGCTGCCACCGCCACCGCCTGACGCACCAGACTGGGTGTGAGGCCCGTGCGTGACGAGTAGGGGCTGTTTCTTTTTGGATAGTTAGCCGACACTTATGATGGGGGTTGTGCACATGTGATGTAGAGGGTCGAGGGTTCTTTTTGAGGTTTTAGGCTGGACATGGCTGAGTCCTAACTTTTCCTTTTTGATGTATTGACCCAAAAGAAGTCCCATCTTGAAAGTATATGTAAATAAAGTGTCGTGGCTTGTCTATAAAATTACGGTGATTAGTGGTGTGTATTTGTAATCATGATTGGTAGGGGGAGAGATGGTGATATTTTGCTTCCACTAATGAGTCGCGCTGGGACCGCTTTTAAAAAAAAAATAATAATAAGAAAGAGGGTAATAAGGTGTAACATTGGTGCTTATGGCAACTGCCGAAGGGTTCGGGGGTGCTACAGGAGTTGGGAATGAATGTTTATGTTTTGAATTTTGAAGTGCTACTTGTTTATAAACTGTGGTTTATGTATTCTTTGCATTGCACTACACTAGCATACATGACTTGCTGCCGAACCTGGGCTGCACAGGATTTCTTAGGATGGTGTTGAGGTGAATACCACTCCGACTATGATCATGTAGTATGAGTTGCCCATCTCAACCTTGAAATTTCTTTCTTAATGTCAAGAGTTACCACCCTGGTTGACAATCACGCAACATGGGTTGACTCTTTGATGGAGCGGAGTCATGGAACCCCGACCTAATCGCGATCACGTTGGTTTAGTCCGGTAATCTAGTAGCTCCACTTTGAGCCGTATAGAATATAAATTGAACCACATTCCATGTGCATATCTATGTAATTTAAAAAAAAATAGAGAGAAAAGTCGCCTCCCATTGTAAGTATCATTTTTCTTTTTATTCACTTTTTATTATTTTTATTAAACTTTCATTTTGAAATTCACGGAAATCAATCAAATGCCCTCGATGATGTAGGGTTATAATAAAAAAAAATTGGCAAGCATTTTTGATAATGAACCTTGAATATAAATTTCAAGCCTATTTGATCTAGCCCCACTTAACATATGACTTTGTCTAAATTTTCAATTATGGGCTCAAAACCACTTTTTGTTTAGAAATTCTTTCAAGTCAAAATTATATTTTGGGGCACAAAAAATTGAGATCATATTTTCGATCAAATTATTTTTTTCTTACATTCTGGGATTGGAATTAAGATAATATTTTGTGTATAGATTTCTCAAAATAAAAGTCATCTCATTTTTCTAGGAGTAAAATCACAAATCAATCTTTCCAAAATCAATGTCACTTTTGCAGATGAAACTTTTGGAATAGAATGGACATTTGATCGATAGCCACCAATCGATCTTTTAAAGATGCCCCTTCTCTTATGACAAATCTTAGTGAAATACAAAAATTCCATAATAGGGATTATGGGGCATGTACCGTCATCTTGATTTTTTTGTAATAGGTGACCTCATTGAAAGATCAATTTTTCATTCACACACTAACATTGTCTTCTTTTCAATGGTCATGTGTGATGACACTTCTTGAACTTCACTCACTTGATCATGCCAAGAAGTCGACATTAGAATTAGGATGAGAATGGATTTATACGCTCATATATGCAAGTGTGTTTTGTATGATATCATTGTCTTTATTCTTGGTAGTAATCATATTTTCAGTTTTGAGTTTTGCATGCGAGCCCAATCGGCACTTTTGCGAATCATGCAACTGACATTTTTGAGTAATTAAATTCGATTTCATAAAAAACATCATTCTTTAAAAAAACACTTCAAGTATTTCAAATGGACCCTTGGAGCTTAGTTTTTATACCTTAGCTTCGAAATGTTTTGAAAAAAAAGTTTCAAGAAGAACTTGCGTAAAATTTCATCTCTTCACTTAGTCATTTTCTCAAGTTAGTCCATAAATGATACTTTGAGATGGTAAGGTTGTAATCGTTCCAGTAGGGACTTTTGGTATAACAACTGATTTGTTCATCCATTTTTGTTAACTAAGTAAAATAAAGGGATCATCTAAGATTGCCAATCACATCTTCTAAAGGACAAAAGTGCAGGTCTTTGAAACTCAAGCATCGGATGATGTGCCAGGAAGGAGGGTCCTCTGAACTTCAGAGTTCATCCAACAAAACAGAGAAAAATGACCAACTAGTTGAAGCAACAAAAGAAAGGTCCAAAATATCAAGACCACTGAAAAAAAAAAAAAACGGCATATGGAGAAGAGAATATGAGAATCTTAATTCCGAATCTGCATTAAAGATTATGCGTGATCAGATCATAATGGCAAAAGCATACGAAGAACTTCGGAGAAGGTTATTGAGTCACTAAAGAAACAAATCTAGGTGCTGAGCTTCATTCTAGGCAGAAGCAATGGGCCATGTCCTCTCTTTGGCAAAGGACCGCCTTACAGTCGCAAGGAAACTAGGAGGGATGCTTCGGTTAACTGAAGAAATCGTGAATGCTAAAAGACAAAAAAAGAGAGATAGGTATGAAGAATGATGGCGAGGAGGTTGCAGCGAAGGCACGTATGTTGTCTCCTGAGTTGTTGAGGAGTTTCTAGAAGATGTTAGTTGTTCACTTACTGGGGGCTTCCATTTCATCAACTCAGTGGAAACCTATCTTTCATATGCTTTACTGCGGTCTTCAGCTCGATTACCTGCATTACCTTTCTAGTCTCCTCATTGTATCCCTGTCGTTGCATTCTTCGATTGCGAAACTAAAAGCCCATTCCTGATGAGAACTCGAAGTGCCCCAAGCATGCGTCAAGGCTTTGTCGGCGCCAATCTTCCATAGAGGTGAAACGAAGTTGAATTCTGTTCTAGGAAGTTTCTTTATTTGGAGGTCGGGCATCACCATCACCAGATTTTTTACAAGCTTTACTAATAGCCGCATCATATGTTACTAAAAGGCTAGCACTGGGGCTCTTGCGCATTTTGGCAATTAAAGCATTTGAACATTTGGCTGCAAGAACTTTCTGCAATCAACTTTGGAGATTCAGGTCACAAAATGCTACTTTGTTATATGCTTTATCGCAAGGAAATAAGGCAAATGCCTCAGGTGCCAAAATAGTCCATCGATCTCGTTCACTTGCATGATGAGACAAATGAAGGGAGTTGCCAAGCATCCAAAAAGGCAAATTTGAAGGAAGAGTAAACTGTATCGATTCCAATTATCCATTTCTGATATCGTTTCTGACATGATTTTCTTTTCCATTGTCAAGGAGACATCAAGAGTACCAAGTTTTGTAACGTTCCAACAAATGCGATGGAGCATTATTAAGTCCTGTTCATCTTAAACAATGAAAGATTCAAATGAAACAGAGGGGCAATATTATCCCTTCCTCCATAAGAGATACCTTGGGATGTTGATCACCTGACTTTGGAAAAGAATGTATTTCGTTCATAAACTTGATTCTCTTTAGCATAAAGAAATGCCATATCCTTTTCTTTGGCATAGGATAGACTCGGACAAAACAAAGGTTTATCAAATAAAGAGCGGGGGAGCAACGTTTGACTTAGAAAAAATCTCTCCTTCCCCCACCAATGAAGCGTGCCGGGACAACATTGTCAAATTTATCAAGAAATGATGTATCATTCCTCAATTGAACCTAATTAAGTATGAAAATAACCCATTTCATCTCCTTTTCTCACAGGGTGATAAATGGGGGAAAAAGTTGCACATTGACTGTAGAAACAATGCCTTCTACCAAGGAATCATGCTAAGACCTGATTGTTCATTTTGGCGTAAAGGGATGTGTATAGTTCTTAAATGATTCCCAATCAAGCGAGGAAATAACATATCAAATCTTTTCTTTGCAAGCAATAAATGAGCAAAGCATCTAAAAGAACAATATCCTCAAATGTGGAAACAAGGAGCAATCACTCTCCTTTTAAAGCAATATCTTGAAAAACACATCTAATGATCAATATTTAAATTTTTCAAGCTCCTTTTTAATTAAATGTCTCTTCGAAAAGAGCATTTGAAAAAACAGGAATTGAACTTTGTGAATTGTTGTATATAATAAAGAAGTGCTTTTCATAAATAAAATCAGGGCTATATAGCCATTTTTCAATCAATCTTAGCCATTTTAGGCAAAGTTCGTACTTGAAGAATGAAAACATGTGAAGGATAAATTGTGTCGATTCCATTTGCTCATTTTGATAACGTCTCCGACATGATTCTCTTTTCCTTTAATAGGAAAACATCAAACACTTAAAGGCAAATGCAAGTTAAGGGTAATGTTGAGTTACTAAATATCCACGCGGGTGAATTTAAGAAATGTTAGCACTCAAAGGATAAAAGCAAATGAAGGGTAATAATGTATTGTTTCCAACATTTCAATCCCTAAAAATTTTTACACTAACATATTCTTTCACATTCTTTACAAGGTTACCGAGTCAACATACCTCAAGTAAGTATCCTTCTTCTCAAAATTAAATGAAAAAAAAAATGGAGAATTTCCATTACAAAAAAGAACCTTTAGCACTTTCCGAGAAACAAACACAAAAATGAATGATTGAGAAAAGAAAAAAAACTTTCTACAAACTTTTTGAACATCCTTTTTATCTCAAAATAGAGATTAATTTTTGAACATCCAGAGTGAAATGGAGATTTTATCTCAAAATTGCCATTTTCCTCGAACACTTTTTTGTGGGTTATTCATTTTGGATCGATGATTCTTCAAAATACCCTAGTCAAGAACAACCTTACATTGGGCCAACATAGAAGGTTACGGTTGAAATGTAGAGCAAAAGATTGAGAAAGATTCTATTAATTTTACTTGCATCAATCTTCTTGTGATAGTTTCAGAGGAATTCTTATTGGAGCTTGAAGAAGAGCATTTTCTTCTTTACCCAAACACTGACACCTGTTACTTAAACCAATTCGGGCTTGATTGTTCATTTCTAAAGCCCGAAGTGGTGATCATCTCCTTTCATTGGGGCAAGGTATAAGGATTGACACTATACAATTGACTTTTACGAGAAAACATGAAAAGCATTTTGAAAGTCATAAGAACTCCAAAAGTTCAAAGAGTAAAAAGTTTGACAAAAATTAAGAGGTATGAAAAAGCAGTGTGCCTGGTAAAAGTAAAGTCCCAAAAAGGCTGCATCTTATGTGAAAGAAAAGTTATCAAAGTCCAAATGCTTGCATAATAAAAAATCATTGCAAGTGCAAAAGAAATTAGAGAAATGAGCAAAGCTCCCATGCGGAGATGATTAGCCAAGGGACTTTTGACACGTGCTGTATTTCAAAAGCCAAGTGATTTTGAAAGATTGAGTGACATGGTCACTGATGCCATGATGATCACCAGCTCTTAAAAACCCTTTTGAAAATTTTAGACCTTTTGAGCCTCTCTCGATCTAACATTACAACCCTCTTCGAAGTCTCTTCTGATTGGGATTGTTTGAGTGGAAATGGAAATGCCATAAAGAAGCTATCAAGCTACCACTTGAAGGAGTGGAAGCAATTCTATCTTGTCTTATCTTCCGGGTTCTCGATTTGTAAACCCGATGAAGATAGCAACGAATGTGTCTTAGTTGGCCCCAAAACAATAATCCCTTGTGTAATCCCATGACTAAACCTATGTCGTGGTCTTTTCAAAAGACCTTTTTGATCAATTAGATTGTGCTCATCACGAATATTTCCGAAAGCCTTTGACATAGGTTATATGAGATACCATCAACAATTAGTTACTTCCCACATGAATGGATGTGGTCAAATAGTCATTTTCTCAAAAGTATGTGAGAAGCCCTTTTGACTAAAGAGCTCTAGTTTGGCATGCTTAATAAGCCTTTTTCAAAAGTAAAAATTGTTTTGATAAGAACTTGTCTCCTAGAGAATTTGATGATTAATGATACATCCCCAAACAAGATGACAATTTTACACCACATGATGTTGACCAACATTGAATGTTTTTCAAAGCAGTCGGACTTAGTTTGATTAGCTTGTTCAATTAATGCTGCAATATTGTCGATACATTTCTTGATGCTTCCCTAATGACATTTGCTCAAGATGAGTTTGATAGGTTTCCCTAGTGAACCCATGCAGTTTCAAAGGGGTTAGCGGGTACTTCCCTAAAAACCATAAGGTTCATGGTCAGCCTTAAACCACGTCATCTCTAAAAGTTCGTGGTCAACCTTAAAGCATGTCATCTACAAAGGTTATCGGTTTTCCTTAAATCATGTATTTCCAACCCAGTTGAAACTTGTTGTTATACGGTAAGACCTCATTTCTTTCCTCTTCTTATGACATAGCGTGCTTCTATAGCGCAGGACCTCTCTTTCTTCCTATGACACGGTGTGCTTCTGTAGCCCGGGGTTTCTTTTCTTATGACACGGCGTGTTTCTGTAGACCGGGATCTCTCTTTCTTCTTATGACACATCGTGCTTCTATAGTCCGGAGTCTCTCTTTCTTCCTGTAACACCGCGTGCTTCTGTAACCTGAGGTCTTTCTTCTTATGACACAGCGTGCTTCTATAACCCGGGGTCGCCATTTCTTCTTCTTATCAACACGACGTGCTTTCATAGCCTTGAGTCCTTTCTGTTGACTTGATGCGTGCTTATGCACCTAGGGTCTCTCTCTCTCTTGTCAGAATAATTTAGGTGTCTTTTATTTTTAAATGCAACCTCTCTAAGGCTACATTCAAAGAGGGGCGGCTGTTAACATCTAAATTTTACCATTTTATTTAGGACTTAATCGCGTACAAAATTAGGAATTAGTCGATAAAAAAAAGAGAGAGGAAAGTAAGTAGAGAGTAAAAAAAATAACTGTCGTGACCAAATTTTCAGGGTGAACCACCTAGGGTTTGGTTAATGGATTATTAAGCATAGACTTAATTTGGACTCTCCCAAGCCCATATCAATTCACGACTTAGGTTTAAGTTCTTAACATGCAATTGATTTTCAATTAGGAGTCGCCACTAATCTATTTTTTGGTGAGTCGATTAGAAACTCAAGTAAGGTAACGGGATATTTACTTTACTCCTGCGAACTAAAGACTTTAGGTACGGGGACTTGATTACACTAGATTTCTCTAATGCCCTTTCGGTACCATTCTTTTATTTTCAAAAATGCTTTTGCAGGCAGCTTAAATTGATTTTAAATATATTCTCTAACATATGAGGTGATCATATGAATGTGCAAACTACCAATTTAACACCCAGATAAACAATAAATTGTAAAACTTACCTTAAAGCAACGAAAGCATCTGCAGTGTTAGATTAGAATTCACATCGATAGTCCTAGATATGATTTCTAATTAACACGCAATTTCCTTTTTTTTTTTCACTTATTTAATGAGAATCATACAATATGCAATGCAATATAACTAAATGACCTAATTCTAATTACATGCAATTTCTAATTAAATGGACTAGCAACAATCGTTAAATGACATGCATTTCATGATGACGTGCACATAACTAAAACAGGCATGCAATCTATCCTAGAGAATGAAATGAATCTACCCTAAGACAATTTTTTATATTTTTCATGAAATTTGAAATTAAGAAAATGCAAAAATTATCTAGTTAGATTAAAATTCTATCCAACTTACATTAAGAATTGAGTTAGGTCAAATCTTAATTTAAATTATGATGTTATCTTAACTTGAAAGTTCCTAATCTATAATGCAATCTATCTCAAAAGATCTATCTAAATAAAATCAAACATGCAATCCACCTAATATGTAATGACGTGGAAATAATGCCATAATTCTAATTTTTTTCTTTTTCTGAAATTCGAAATTAAAGTTGACACATAATTAAACATGCAAACTAACATCCTAAGTGAACACATTTTTTCTTTTTGTTTTTTTGGATTTTTTATTTAAAAATTTGAAATAAGATTGCAATTCTAAACATGCAAGATAACCCTAAAACTAGGAATATTCTAAAACAAACCTAATCCTAATTCAAACTTTTTTTTTTTTTTTTTTTTCCTTTTACGAAAATAAAATTGACTCAAACACCACGACAAAGCAAATCAAGAAGATAAAATTGATATCCAAAATTGGCTAACCATATCTCGTGCGTGAGATCGGGTTGACCTAATTTTAAAATTAAATCGCGAATCGAATCTTAGACGGATTTGAGATCGGATTGTCGATTTTGCAAGAGATTGCGAGTCGGATTTCGAGCGCGAAAATCGACTGTCAATCCCTAATCTAAGGAGCTCTTTGATGTTCGAATATCAATCATATATTTAAGGAACAATTATACTAAAAAAAGTAAAATAAAATAAATAACATAAAAAATAGAATAAAGCAAATAATAAAAAAAGGCTACCTAATTAGGTTTTTTTTTTTTTTTTCCTTTTTTCACGGCTTGGCTCGTGGGTCTCCAAGGGGAGCCGGCCGTCGGTCCGGTGAAGGGCTCCAGCAAGGGTGAACCGGCGGCAGCAGCAGATCGCGGATGGTGCGCTGCAGGCGTCGGGTCGCTGGTCGGAGCGGCACGGGCGGAGCAGCAGGCACAGCTGGTCGCGGGTCAGGCGGGACAGGACGTTGCGGGCGGAGCTGAGCAGAGGAGCAGGTCGTCGGGCGGAGATGTGGGCGCGGTCAGTCGAAGCTCCGGTGAGGAGACAGCAGACGCGCGGCGAGAGGCGAGCTGCTGTGGCGCCGGTGCTCGGGCGGAGGGATGTAGGCGGAGACGCGGCGCGGAGATCCGAGCGCGATGGTGCGGCGCGGTGCAGGGGCACGGTGGTGCGACGACCAGCGGTGTGCGGGCAGCAGCGGTCCGGCTCAGATCTGCCGGAGTCGAGCGCTCAAGCGGGCAGATCAGGATAGCGGCAGTGGGGTCGTCTATCGGGCGCGGATCAGCAGCACTCGGAGCAGGGGCACGCGGTGGTTGGTGACTGGGCGCGGGCTGTGCGGGGCGCAGGAGCAGCAGCAACGGCGTGGAGGCGGTGACCGGCAGGCGGTGGAGGCGCGGCTACCGACGTCGGCAGCAGCGGAAGGGGAGTGCAGAGGGTCGGCGGGGCGCTGCACGAAGAAGGAGAAGAAGACCTTTTTTTCTTTTCCTTTTTGTCTTTTTTCTCTCTTCTCTTACTGCTGTCTCTTCCCTCTCTTCTCTGCACGCTTCTCTCCTTTTGCTGACTTTTCTCCTTTTCCCAAAAAAGAACCTCAAAAGCAAAACTTTCTTTTCTTCTTGCTGCTCTTTTCTTTTAAGAACGAAGGAAAAGAAAGACCCGAAAACCCTAAAACGAAAGAAAAGTTTCTTCTCTTTTAACTTCAATTTTTCGACCTAGAGAACCGAGAGAATAAAAAAAACTACTTGTATGGCCGTAATGTGTGGCCTCCTCAAAACTCTACGTGTATTAATCTATTTATAGGCCAGTTAGGGTTTTAATTTTTCAAATCCATATCCACGAAAATTTCTTTTTCGAACACAATATTTCGTTTTTCCGCACGCAATATTTGTTTTTGATATAATTCAGAATTGCAAAAAGATTATTTCTTAAATTTGAAATCTCGCAAAAATAAATATGTAAAATCTTTCCAAGAATACGGCAAGCGATTTGATTTTTTCTTTGCGCTTAACCCAACTTATCAAATTAAAATTCTGAACAATCAATTCGAACCCATCTCGTCACCAACCCAATGTAAATGCGAATTAAAAAATAAATGCACCTAAAACTATATGCTATGCAATTAATTTTTTTCAAGAATAAAATTAACCCATATTTTTTAACACGATGAATGACTACACGGGTCGTCAAAATTTAGGTGTCAACAATAACTTTCATTAAAATGCATTATGTATGTTTTCATTAAAAATCCATTACGGGTAGACATTAGGAGCATTTGCATAACTATCACTAATTATTAAATTTAATTTAAAAAAAATGCACGCGAGAGAGGTCGGGTTGGGCTGAATCTGACCTCAGCCCGACTCGCCCCTCCTTCCTTCCCCTACGTGGCCCAACCCATTTTTCTTTTTCCCCCTTTCTCCTTTTCACGCTGTCAAGCTTGGCCAGCCTTCCCTTCCCTTCGGCCCGGCCCATCCCAGCTTGTCTTCTTCCTTCGAACCAGCTTCGCGTGCGACCTGCAGAAAAGGAGGGAGAGGACGGCAGCAACAGGAGAGTAGGGGATCGCGAGCGGCAGGAGGGTGTTGTGATTTGCGGGTCGAGAGCATTCCGGCTGGCAAGCTGGCAGCGGTAGAGGCCATGCGTGCCTGTTGGTTGCCCTTAAAAGTGAGCGACTCGCTCATTTTCGAAGGGGGGGACTCTTTGGTGAGAGTCCAGGGGAGAGAGATAGAGAGAGAGAGAGTGAGGAGAGTGTGAGCCCAAGAGAGCGATCTGCCGTCGTCGGTGGCCTATCCATTAGTCGTCGTATGCCACAGTGCCCCACCTAAACCAGGTAAGTCCCCTCAGCCTTTGTGTGTGCTCTCTTTCTTGGTTATACCAGGCCGAAGCTTGTGGCCGTCCGGTTCGTGCGAGCTCCAACCTGCATCACCTTACTTTTTGTTTCCGATGTTTTGTTTGTTTTGTGTCAAAGATCTCGTTATGGTTCAAGACTCGGTTGAGCCAAAAACACCTCGTTATAGTAGCACACCTCATGTGTTTGACAAAATGCCCCAGAGAGAACCGAGAAGCAACTCGGGTCGAAGCTCGGTTTGGTTCATGCTGGTTCCTATAAAAGTCGGACCATGCTTGTCTTTTATGTTTCCATTGCGATTTCATGCAATTTTCGTGGGGCAATCGTGTATTCTTGAGCCGAGGAATTTTTGTGCTCGAAAATGGTTTGGCCGTCGAAGTTTGAAAGAAACCGAAGGCGATGGAGAGAGGAATAAAGTTTTTCTGTATTTCCTCGATATGTCTGTAAACTGTACAAATCCTAAAGATATATAACTAGGTTTGTACAATTAATGGAAATAAAGAATTCTATTTATCAATCTAGAATGTATCTAATCTTTAATTGATATGTACATAATCAAATCAAATCCAAATCTCCTAAAGGAATATCGCATATCTTCTAACAAAGTTCGTGGCCGATGGTGGTCATGTCGGAGTGGACAACCGGTAGATAGTGGTGGTTCGACAGTGGAAGGGTCGTCGGTTGCTATGCTGGTGTTGTTGTCTACGTGAGGTTTCGGGGAAGACATGCAAGGAGGCGTTGGGGAGAAGAAGATGCACAGGAGGAAAAAATACGTGGGGGAAGAAGATCATAGGGGCAGAGACAAATGAAAAATAAAAGAAAAGGAAAAATACAAAGAAAGTTAAAAAGTAAAACAAAATATGGAAAAAGAAAGCAAAAGTTTGCTTCAGAAAAGTGCAGAGAAAAGGTGCAGTGGAAAAGACAAAATAGGGAAGAAGACAAAATGGTGGAGAATAAATGAAATTAAAAAATCATTAATTTTTTAAAAAATTTCTTTTTTTAATCCAATTGGGTCGGGTCCAGCTCGTTGTTGGGTCAATGGGCCGGATTGGGTTTACCCGGTCGGGACCCCTTTTCCCGAATATAAAATAAAAAATTTTTTTGAAAAAAATAAAAAAAAATCAAAAAAAAGATTTCCGAAAATTCAAGACTTTCAGAGAAAATAAAAAATTCAAAAACTTTCAGAAAATGTTGAAAATTTGAGTTTTTAAATAATAATTAAAAATAGAAAATTTAGAAAATTAAAAAAATAAAAAATGTTAGAAAAGTCAAAATTTAATTTGAAAAATTTTAAAAAAAAAATTTCTGAGCTATTTTCTTAAAAATGGAAGTTTCTTAGCTTTAAAGTGTGCCAAAAAATTAAGTAAGCCTTTAGGACTCTACCTTATAGTTTTAATTATCTTCAAAGACAATTAGGGTGCGTTTGTTTGTGTTTATTCAAAAAGTGTTCTGCGAAAAAAAAAACTATTTTCGTTTCGGAAAACAATTTTTGATTTAAAAACGCGTTTGGCAAAACTTCGTTCTAATAAAAAAGAATGAAACATGTTTGATAAATTTTTGTTCTTTTTTTATTTCTTTTAATTTTTTAATATTTTTATTTTATTTTTCCTTTTTTTCTTTCTTTTTCATTTTTCATTTTTCTTCTTTTGGCCGGTAGCCTCGCCTAGCCACGGCGAGGCCCAGATCCGGCGAGGCCGAGCTCGCCCAGCCCATTGATCGCCCCGGGCGGTGGCCGGCGAGGCCGAGCCTCGTCGTGGGTCGGCGGCGACGCCGGTGAGGTTGCCGACTCGGACGGCCGGTCGCCGACCATGGCCGAGACGGCGATCAAAGAAAAAGAAGAAGAAAAGAAAAGAAAGGAGAGAGAAAATTTGTTCTTAAAATTGTTTTTAAACAAGAAACAAGTTTTTTTTTTGTTTCTTGTTTTTGTTCCAATTTTGTTCAGGAACAAAAAAAAAAAAAAAAACAAATTTGGAACAAAAACGCAAACAAACGCGTTTCTTTTTTTGTTCCCAGGAACAAAACAGAAAATCTGTTCTTGAACAAAAAAAAAAAAAACCATGCAGGCCCTTACTCTTCTTCACATGATTTTGCTGTTTTGATCCCTTTAGTCCAATTAAGATCAGCGTTTATATTTTCCTTAATGTTAAATATTTGTTCTTCCATGCAATTTATTTAAATGTTTTCCTTGGCTGCTAATGGCGTGCATGACAAAATTTTTGTTTCTCTCGTTTTCCGCTTTTTAGAACAAGTTTGGAACATAAATTTACTTGGTAACACAATTTCATTTTTCTATTTCTGAAATAGATTTCTATTTCAGAAATAGATTTAGAGCAGAAATAAGAAGTTAAAACTTTTAGCTTTTCTATTTTTGGAATAAAAATGAGAAATCAAAATTTTCCTCATCGTTTACTCTCTTCACCGCTCGTCACTCGCTTGCTGCCCATGAGATGCCGGATGCTTGCTGCCAGTTGCCGGCTGCCCGCCATCGGCCTCGGCCACCAGTCACCGACCACCGGCCACCGAACGTCGGCTGCCAGCCATCAAACTTCGATCGCCCATCACCAATCGCTAGTCGTCGAATGTCGGACGCCCACAAGTCGTTGGCTGCTCATCGCCAATCATTGGATGCCGGAGGCTCACCACCAACCACCGGATGTTCGCCGCCGACCATCCGTGGCTCACCACCGGTCGCCGGATGTTCGCCACCAGCTGCCAGACTCTGGCCACTGGCCACCTGCCATCGGCCTTTGGTCGCCAGACGGATGTTGAATGTTGGACGTTGAACTCCAGATGTTGGACGCTAGTTGTTGGTCGCTAGACTCCGGACTTCGGCCTCCCGTCGCTGGTTGTCGAACTCCAGCGCCAGATGTTGAATGTCGGACTCCGGTGTCGAATGCTGAACGTCGGACTCCGGACTTTGGCTGCCCGCCCTCGATCACCAGACACCGAACGTCGGTCGTCGGACGTTGGACTCTGGCCACTAGATGCCACTCGTTGCCGCTCTTAGAAATAGAAATTTTATTTTGTTATCAAACGAATTTTTATTTTAGAAATAAAAATTTTGAATCATTATCAAACGCGTTTCTTTGCTCGGAAACTCGTCTATGGAATGGAAATTGAGAAATCAATTTCTAGTAAGAAATTGATTTGTTCCGTAAATTTGTCATGCGCGCCCTAATTGTAATTTTAATGATTGCATACCCGTATGATGACTTCACGTGTTAATGGATTGGTCTAAAATTAATCCAAACTACTTGACAAAATTTCTTTCTAAAATGAACAAGATTAATACTGAAATGGCAATAATTAGTTAATTAGTGTAATTAAGTCACGGACTCTAGATTCTCTGGTTGCGTTGGAAGTGAGGTACACTCTCATGTTTCCCTTGGTTTCTAACTGACCCTAATAGGCCGGTGGCGACTCTTTATTATAAAATTCTTATGAATATCTCAATGTCGCGCGAGATATGGGCTTGAGAGAGCTCGTGCCTGATCATGGACCATATGCCCAATCTTTAGGCAATACCCCTAAACCTATTCCCTTCCCTGAGGGGTAGGTTGCGATAGGCAACATAAGAAACATAAAGATCTGGTGATTCCATATTTGCAGATCCCAATTTCATTTTTCCCAATTAATTTCGATTTATTACCCGCGTTTATTATGTGATACTTTCCTGTTAATATGTTACCACAACTGTCTTGATGGAAGACATTGGCAACGTAAGAAATGGAAAGATCTCATGATTCTATATTTGTAGATCGATCATGCTCCGTGCATCCTTTCAAGGTTTTTGGACTTTTTGTATTTGCAGATTTTTATCGATGGCTGGAGGAATGTTAATCCTTTATGTTTCCGCAAATCAATCCCGAATTATGCATGTATTTGTTTGATAATGATAGATCGGGATCGCCAAGTTGAGTTTATATTTAGTCTTACATGAACCGGTTGAAATCATTGAGGCACCGACCGGGAATACCAAACAAGGGAGTATAAAGCTCTCTGTGTTGGAGACAACACCTAATATGGGAAAGCAAGAAAAGTCCAAATTGGACTTTGGTCTTAACCAACTGGTAAAAGAAAATAAGATTACCGACTCCAAACATTGAAGACAGCTGACACATTTCAACATGCAAGCCGTTGGTCTAGAGATGAGCACAACTTAACACCTGAGTCAAAAAGGTGTCCTCCATGAGGGCGCCAACTAAGGCGGTTCTCCCTTTCACATTGAAGTCGGCTATTGGACTTCAAGAAGCGGTGAAACTTCACCTATAAATAAGGCTTAGAGTGAAGGTTTTAAAAGCAAGTCACCGTATGCTAAGGTGAGTTTCAAGTAAGAGAGAGGCAATGCAGCTTGATAGAAAGAGTAGCTCTGTGTGATCGAGTTATTCTACCGTGATCGAGGAGGGAAGATACCACAGTTGAGTGTGTGCTTGTATTAACTAGTTTGCTTTGACTTTTTTGAGTGTGGTGAGAGAAGTTATATTGTAATATTTGTGTGAAAGTGAGACAATATTTTGAATGTTATATCATGAGTATGTCTTTAGTTGTTTATTGTAGTTTTCTCGTGTTGTCATTATAATGCTGCCTCATACCTTACAAGTGGTATTGGAACAAAAGGAACGCAAACCTTACACTCTGTGCTACCCGATCTTAGATAGGCTTCTTCTACATTTGATTTTCCTAAATCAAAACCACACTTGGAAGAAAACGACCTATGTTCTTGAGATGAAACAATATCTGAATAATCCCCAATGGAGAATTCTTGTTCTTCATGTCAAATAATTTCTTCATCTTCGACCTATTAGTAGTAGAGGAAGACTTGATGTCAGAGGAAATATCACATCTCGTCTTTTTGCTAATTAGAATTCCTCAACAGCACTGTCTCGCATTTAAAAATTAAAGTGGTTCTTCTTTGGATTAATATCGAGAAATTAATTTGTTTTTCTTAGAAGTATGTGTTGCCTTTCATAATTTTACTAATTGATATTTAATTAAGATACAAATCATACAAATTAAAGGTATGCGATGCACAATGAAAAGAATTTAGTGAGTACTCATAGGCCTCGTTGAATAGGAAAAAGACTTTGTTAGCATAACAGCTTTTGAGTTACCGTAAGAATAATAGCTTGATGTGAGTCATAAGTCCTTAAAAGAGTAGACTCCACAACAATTAATAATTATTTGTTATTGCTGTAGAACATACCATCATTCTTGCAGTAAATTAAAAACTATCACCCAGTAATTTCTCATTAGAAAGATAGTGGTAATATACACGAATTCTTGAATAAGAAAGATAGCATAATCATATATTTCATGGACTATAATATAGTTACAATAAAATACAGGATTATTTACAACTCACTAGCCCTTCAAAGTCCTTAGGCTCTAGAGGCATTTCAGTTTCTGTAGTATCCGTCGCACGGTAATTCACTGGAATAATGTTCAAGTTCTTCTACAGTCGAGGCAAACGCCGAAACGGCGCAATTGATATTGGTGAGGGAAACCTCCTTCCCGCGACACTCTCTTCCCTTCCGTTTCGGTCCTCTCCTTTCCGGTGCTCGTCGCCATCATGGCCATGTGCGTATTGAGCACCATGTTCATTTCATCACACGGTCCCGTTCCCTTCTAGCCCCAACACCGCGTCCACGATGATCACCTTCCCCATCTTCATTCGGCAACACTCTTCTGCAATTCCATAGGACCATGACGCAATCTTTGTTGCTCCAACCGTGAAGAACATACCGTGAAATGAATTGCTGAACCTTTTTTTTTTACTCCGTGACGTGATCATTTATGAATATAGACATCATCCGCTCGTATACTTCACTATTAAATGTGGATCGTGCCTATATTTGTGGCACACCAATTAGAATTCTAATGAGAGGAAAATATTATTTTTTTTTATGGGCTTTACTAGCATAATAGTTTTTGATTTACTGTGACAGCAACAACATGTAGTGAGTCATAAATTCTCGAAGGGACTGATCCTACATTCCATTATAAACGTTGGCTTGCGAATGCCATGTGTATGCACTCGCAGTTGCAAATTGATGTGGTCTTTTAATTTTTTTGTGAGAATATGAAATAACTAACTTTTTTAGCTTTGCACATATATTGAGTAAGGCTCCTTCCATAAGGTGACATGTGTGATTCCCAAGATTGATAGATTGGAAGATGTAGTGATTTGGACATAAAATTTGCTGTATTCAAATCAAGTCATTGATCACTTAATCAAAGAAGGGATGTGCTTCATAAGATGTGAGAATTTGGACGCTAGGAAAACATAGAACTCGCTTTCATGTACCCTAAATATAAAAGTGCTCACATGTATGCTTAAAAATAAAACCGCGAGGCTCACGTAGCTTTCAAGTAGTTTTTCAATATCATCAAACAATCTTCATTGTGCAAGATCCACCCGGAAAAAAGGAGGAAAAAAATATAGTCGTGAATTAATGATGACTAATTAAATAATGAATTTTCACTGCATTGATTGTAATAAATAATTTCTACATTCCAATTCTGTTTATTTTGTGAAAATGAATGATTTGAAAAATATTTTCTTAAAAATGATCATTTATATGGCTTGAAATAATTAGTCAATTGAAGATGTTATTGTTATCGACAATAGTTTATGTCTAAACATTTACATAGATGATAAAAGTATTATTTGTTCATTTATTTTTATAAGTGATATAAGCGATCGTTTTTAGGAAAATATTTTCCAAATCATTTATTATTCATGAAACAAACAGAGCCTACAACTTGAACAAATATAGCCAAGTGCAACATTCTTCCAACGGAGATGTACATGATAGTGGTAATAGAGATTGAGATGAACTCATGACAAAGGTTTCCCATTTTCACTAGTGTAAAGTATATTTTGAATTGACATTATTGCTAAAACAGGACAATAAACCCATAAATTTTCAATTTCTGTTTTCATTTGTAGCATCCAATCAATTGATACATGGACAATAAACACACAAACTTTTAGCTTTTGTTTTCTTGGACTCGTCCTTATTTTGTTGGGTTGTCTGGCCAAAACCTCGTACATTCGCTTCTTGAATTTTATCACAAAATTTGTCGCCAGTGGCTCTCGCTGCACAAGCTTAGATCGACTCTTAGATCTAACCACGCAATTACACTAAAACGCTTGAGCTCATCTATACGTAAGACATGGATCCATTACTGATTAAGATAGACTATGCAGGTCAGGTCAAAGATAGTGCTTGGTAGGTTTAATAGTGTAGACATACTTGTTCTCCAATGCTCAATTGCGCACTGAAACATCTATAGGTTGAGATATTAGATAAATTAATATGCAACGTACATTAAAGCATCGCAGAAATTAGGACTGACGCACTGGGACTTCTTTAGATTGGCCTTGGATTACATGAGATCCATCTTATGTATAAGATAGGTATAAGATAGATAAGACAGGATACGTCGTAAAACTTAGAAAAGTACACGGACAGACTAAAATGCTGATCGTATGAATGTGGTTTAAATGACTCAAAATTCAAATATGTAGATGTAGGAAGTTCTTTTAGATCCATTCCGCTGTTGATGAGTTTGGTAACCAATTTAGATGAATTACACCACACGTATCTTTAATGTCAAAGTAAATCTTTTGCCCTCTAAGTACATGAAAAGTGCAAGAGTAGAGAAAACCACAGTTTCAATTTGACTTATTAGCACACGAAAACTCGTTATGTCGGCCATATAATATATACAGTACAGAAAGAGCTAGGAAACATGTGATCCAACACGAAAGTAGCCTTATGTAGATCACCACAAACAACATATCACGGATAGAGCTCAAGTGGGTTTGGTTGTTTATCTCGATCTTTCAGAGATCGATAATACGACTCGCATTTAATCGACATTTATCATTTTTGGGTGACCAAATCACAGTGGATATGCTTCAATGATGGACAACATGGAAGGGGTTTTGATAATGTTGTAGCGAGGAAACCCTCCTTCCTCCAAGATCTTCTTCCATTCGAGTTCGTCCCTCTCCTTACCCCCCGAGCTGTGTGCAATCATGAGCAGATCGAACACTAGTCCGATGTCATCGAACATGCCATCACCCTCTGGTTTCAGCACAACCTCTGCTATAATCACCTTGCCATTCCTTTCTGGGATTGCTTCTCTGCAATTTTTTAGTATCTTGACGCAATCTTCGTCACCCCAATCATGCATGATCCACTGTAAAAGGAAAGAGAATTACTGGAGTCGTGAATCATGGTTTTATTTTTTATTTTTTTTTAAACTATCCTCGATGAGTTTGTTCATTGTGTAATTTCTATGCTGAATCATCATCACTGCCCTAAGGTCTCAGATGTCATCGCACCGCCCGTATCATTGCCCCACTCCCAGCTTGAGACGCGCGCTCTCTCTCTATCCCGGTCTCTCTAATTCTGAGGTGGTGACCTGATCATGACCTTAGCGACCTCAGATCTAAGATCTCCTTGAGGCAAGGGCGATGGCATTTTGCGGTTGCGACAATGGTTGCCTAAGGTCACGATGAAGGAGATTGAGACGCGGGGAGAGAGAGAGAGAGAGAGAGAGAGAGAGGATGTAGATGTGGGTGGTCGAAGAGGAGGGTTGTTGACGATGCGACGGATTGATTGCACATCACTTTAGAAAGAGGATGTAGATGGGGGTGGTCGAAGAGGAGGGTCGGTGACGATGCGACGGATTGATTGCACATCACTTAGAAAGGGGTCGAAAAGGTCCGGAGTAGCTGGCGGGCATGTGTAACTCAACACATTAAACTCATTCTACTTGGCCAGGCCAGTGCCAATTGAAGAGCCAAATATGCACTTCACAAAATGAGAAGATACACCGACCAAAAAATAAAATAAAATAAAATGAAAAGATGCACATCGACCGGGGAAGTTATTACGTGGTTTATAAACTCTTTATTATGTGAGTCGTAAATAAACTCTTTATTATGTGAGTCTCATTACGACGTCTACGCAATTAATCATTCAAATAGACTTGTCCCCATAGGATACGTGTGAACTCTAAATAAATTTTCCCTTGATTATGGTATCACTAAAACAGAATTATTACCGGTTGTCATGAATTTCAATCCTTTTAACGCATCAAAAGGATTCCAACAAGGAAAAAAACACTCATCAAAAGGACATAAATGAAAATTTAATCACGTGGCATAGGAAAAATGCATAACCACAAATTAATTATCATGCATATTTTGGATTTGTTTGTTTCATGGAAAACATATCATTTTTGCAATTTTTTTTACAATGTCATTTTACTGGAAAAAGAATTTATTTCCAATACATGGATGAAAGCTCGAGAAGACCTGGAAAGTATTTTTCTTCATTTGATAAGAAAAATTTGATAGGGAAAATTATCAAAAATTCGTATTTTTTAAAAATTATTTTTATTTTATACTTTTCTTTTCTTTTTTCCTTTTTGCTTCTTCTTTGCTAGTTATCGACCACAATGATGGGCTAGTGACAAACCACAGGTGAGCTCAAGTCTTGCTGGCCTCAGGTTGCGAGCTCACCCAATTTGGTGAAGCTTGAGCCTTGCCGCTAGAAGTCATGAGTTTGCCCAATCTAGTGACGCTCAAGCCTTGCCGCTAAAGGCCGCAAGCTTGCCTGATTTGAGGTGGCCCAAGCTCATTGGCTATCTTCGTGGTTGGAGACTAGCCGAGGAAGACACAAAAATCTTAAGCTTGACTTTCAACTGTAATATTGTGTGAGATAACTTTGTAGGAAAACATTTTCCATTGACTAATTTTCCTAAGCGAACCCAATACCAGAAAATGGGGAAAATGTTTCCCTGAAAATGTTTTCCGCAAAACAGATTGACAATTTCTTTGACAATAAAACTCACCTTCATGAAAACTGCATCAGCATGTGGTATGGTCTCAAACATGTCTCCTCCAACATGAGTGACTCCAGCGTGCGCCGGCGCCGTCGCAACGACGTGAGGCAGATCGAAATTAATCCCCTGAATGTGTGGATACGACTTAATGATCTCGGCCACTGTCCCCCCGGTCCCCCCACCGACATCAACCAAAGATCCAATGTTCTCAAAGCCATCCTTATACCCTTCCACAATAGCCTTGACCAAGATCTTGCTCGTACACGCCATACCATCGTTGAACAAGTGGTTGAACTCGGGATTCTCTGATGCGAAGTCCCAAATCTTGCGGCCGTGAGCTATCTCAAATGCGACCCCACCGGTCCTGACGCAGTCGCCGAGGCAATGCCACGGGGACATCAGCCACTGGTGGTCTTCCATCAGCACCATCGGTGCGAGGCTGTTCTCAGACCCGGGCCCCTGAAGGAGCCATCTTGACGATGGGTTGAGGCTGTAGAGCATCTCGTGACTCTCCTGGCTGCCGTCGGGTTGGCGACGATGCGCGGAGAAGATGTTCTTGCGGACAAGGAGTCTCATGATGCGTGCGAGGTATGTGGTTCCGGGGGATGGGGAGGGAATGCGGGAGGCTATTTGGACTAGGGTGACAGGCCCGCCACCATAAGAGTGGATGATGTCAGGTATTCGGAGCTCGACCGCACATTTCAGCGCCATCGAGTCGGCGAATGCGAACATGTGCTTCCATATATGCGCTTGGCCTCTCAGGGTTGCTTCAGTCTCATCTAGCGATTCCATTGTTTCTCTTCTCTCTCTCTCTCTCTTTCTCTCTCACAGCTTGCTTCTGTCTGGGGTGGGTATGAAGAACATAAGAGGAGACAAGAGGCCTCGAATTATACGGGGCCAAAGATAGAGAAGGATTCTGCAGATGGTGAGCTGGTGGTTGGTTGACCTAGACGGAAGGGAGAGAATTCTAGAAGTGCCTTCTCTCCATTCAGTCATGATTTTCCTTTCATCTTGACCCTACTATGCGTAAATATTTAATTTAATATTAAATTAATATTTTCCCAGTTTTAACTTCCCTAAATTTTTGACACCAAATCCGGTTTTGAACTAGTCAACGACGATTTTGTGTATATCTCACAGAGAAATAGATACGGTGCTTGCTAATCAATTTGGGCCATCAGATTAGAGGTACGGATTAGCAAATCGACCTCGACTCGTTGACTGATGTGGAACCGCTTTGTTAACAGGTTGAGGCCATTCACTCACGTGAAGTTGGAGTTCAGTCCGAGTAATTCAAGAGTTTAGATGAAATCAGATTCTGTAAGTGATGTTACTTGACTCAAATTGTTCACAAAAGCTAGTTATCTCAATGTTGTCAATACTTGAATAAAGTGACTCATAATCCAATTACGTGGTTAAATCTATATAAGTATCAAGGAGATTTGTCATATTAACTCTAAATCTGTTATACGGATGTTAATTCAGTTTTAAATTTTTAAATTTTGCCAATTTAGTTTTAAATATCTGCGTGAAATTTCAATTCAGTCTTTCTAACTAATTTTTGCCGGAAAAATTGTGTGACACTACTTTGGTCGTCCTTCGTGAAGCACCTCAATTTAAGATATTTCTGATGAAAATTAATTGGAAGGATTATGTTAAAGGTTCATGCAAAAGCTTAGGATCAAACTGGACAAAATTGACAATTTCATAATTGAATCGGCATTCATACGAATAGGCTTAACACTAAGTGGACAATTCATGGTCTCTTTCAAATGGATTAAGTTTAGTTTTCCTCTTTAATAGTTTGAAGGGAGCAAGACGCGTGGTTGCAAAAACAATTTCCTTCCTTCTATTTTCGTACGTACTTATATCTTTCAAGCGCGAGATCAAAGGTCACATCTGATGAGCAGTAGAAATAACCTCGCTCGGTAAGCAGTCCCAATCGATGCCGACAAGGCACCCTTTAGACTTTCGGCACTCCCCTCAAACTGAAAAAGATCTGCCTCTGATCCGTTGGGTAAGACCTCGTCTGAACGCCCAACCTTATATCTACTAATGACGTGGCATGATTTGACTAAATGTATGAACAAGTTAAGTATCTTTTGTTGCATTGGGGGGCTCTCCAATTCCACGGGCCCAAAAGTGAAGACACAAAAATCGGCGGACTAAACATTTCAGTTGTTAGTTACTGGCGCTTGTGTGAAGATTGCTAACTGCAAATGCATTGAACAACTTCATTGTGCAAGAAGTTGCTAATCATGAATAAATGTTGCAATCTATCAAAGATTAACAACTGGTTAACGATGGTGATTAACATTTGTTACGATGCATGGGGGTTAGGAACTTAATGGCTCTCAACGTTCGCAAGTAGCCGAGGAGCTGATGCCCGGCTGACATAGGAACTGACGTGGCGTGGACCTTGTGCTAATGTGGTGTTAGCGTCGAACCGCTCATTGGGTGACCTGTGTCACCGACGATTGATGCAAAGTAGGCAGGGTTATGGCGCGTGAAATCGGGTTGGGTTTGTCGGTCGAATTCTGGATATATGGATTTTTGTGCTTTGATATAATATTAGACAAGCTGTTTTTCCCAAAGAAGGAAGTTATTGGGGATAGGGACAATAATGTTAAAATAACATATGCCTAAACACTTCCCCTTGCGTGTAAGGAGATCCTTTTAGGTGCAATATAGATTGTAAAACACTGCATTAAAGGAATAACCGGCACGCCTAATAGGAATAACTTATCGGAGAACGTTGATAGTAATTGTTGGGATTTGAACCCTTGATCTGTGCTCTGAAGCTTTAATATCATAGATAGATTATACTACAGGAATTCTATGTTTCATTGGAATGATGAAGACAAAGCACATCGCATTCTGTCCCTTTTTTTCGCGTTGCAAGTTCCACAGCTGCAATGAGTTGGAAAGCATGCTCATTTTGCGTGGACATGGACGCCCATATACTAACGCGACTCTGTGTGGTGTCCCAAGTCAGTGCATCCATCCATTTAATTGGTAGAAAGAACAACTGGAAAAATAAATACATAATTCAGGGAGTCAAATAGGAAAGAAAAATGCAAAGATTTGTTAAACAAATGGATAAATTCATGAATTACCAACGGCCCCCTCCCTTCTTTTTAATGGTAGAGATAAGTGGATATTGTAGGATATTCTTCACCTCCCTTGAATTCGAAGTATTTTCAGGTGTCATGTTTTTGTTAATGTATAATGATATTGTCAGCGCTTTTCGAGACCCGACTCCACGAGAACGAATTGGCGGGTAATTAAGGCTATCTGGGGGTGTGCATGTCTCCACCAAGAAGATCCCTTTCTTGTTTCCCCTTTTATTAGTTATATCTAGGGGAGCATCGGTCTAGGGTGTCCAAAGTCAACTTTGGTTTGATCCTGGGCCGGCCCAACCTAACTAGTCCTGGTTCTGTCCCTAGGAATATTATGTTGGTCCTAAATTCTAAGACTCCTGTACCATGTATTGTAAAAATTGATCCTCCATCTTGGAACTTTAGGGTTGATTCAAGTTGGACCAATGCCATATATGTTATATATATTTTTACTACTTTAAATCTCAGTGCCTTCGTCTCTGTTTTTTCTTATGTGGTTCTGCTGCGTAATTTACAAAGTAGAAATCTAGCTTTGATTTGACCAAAAAATAAATAGAAACCATCTTCTTTGACCTCGCTCTACTTGCTCACCTCAGCCTTGCTCACCTCTAGCCACTCCTTACTCGCCTCACGGACACAACTTAGCTAGTGAAATCACTTATCTCTCTTAGCCCGCTTTACAAACATAGCTCAACAATTGCAAATGGAGATTTTTTTTTTTGTTATCTTATCTTATATTTATGGTTGATATGTATCGGGGTTCATAGTTTGGTTTCTTAATATCGCATTATTGATTGATGTGGAAATTGAAAGAGTATGTTTGTCATTTTAAGGAATACAAAAAGTGAAACAAAAGAATAATTGATCAGTCCTGGATTGATCTTGGAATCGGTCCTCGGTCTTAGTCTCAATAAGATCAGTCCCCGATTCCAAAAATTGGGAATCAGCACTGTGCCAGTTAATTATTGAGTTAAATACTGGACCGGCCCAACTGGGATCATACTCACGCCTAGTTCTATCCATAATTGACTTTTCAGTCTTCATTTTCATGATGTTTGGACAAATATATTCATTTGTGCGATACTTTTAGAATTGTAAGATAAAGAACTGTGACAAGACTGCGCGGCATTATGTATGTCGTTTCGTTGTTCAGATGAGTTTACCAAGATCATGACTTTAAAGAGTTTCTTAAGGTATGATCAAGGTCATTTTATATGCTTTTACAATATATTAATGTATATATTTATTTGCAGTGGGCTACCTTGTCGCAATATGTTTTATTTTCAAGTTTTAGCCAAAAATTAAATGTGATGATCGGAATTCATAGTATTTACATTGATTTTGACCCGTGCCAATGGAGCACTCTTAACAAAAATTGTTTTTGTTCATTAGATATTAAATTTACTTTATTAGTAATAAATGTGGTGGGGAGCGGCTACCTCTCTAGAGACCTCCTTTTGGAGTTAATATAAGGGTTTTGTGCATATTATGGAATGTTGGATTCAAGACATAATTATTCCGTACCATCTACGTCATGAACATTCAAGATTGGCGAGCCTATTATCGTAATAGTGAGGAAATCTTTTCATATAAGATATGCTATAGTTAGGTAAGGCAACACGAACCCTTTATAAGTTTCCTTATGACATGAATTGAATTTGTGATCATGTGAAAAATAGATAACCTCTTTATCCCGCTGTCGGTGCAAACCTGGAATTTGCAGGTTTTGTATAGATATAAAGCCTGGTGGCCAACTTGTAACTCCATATAGATTAAAGGAGTTTAGGCCAGAAAAGATGACTCCATGAAACACATTTCTAACAATTCCTTCCTCAAATAATAAGAAAAAAAAAAGAAAAGAAAAAAAGACAGTGGAATAGCCAAACTGTGTCAATAATCAAAGGTCAATGAATGAAATGAAAATTATGCTATTGACACTGCTTAAAAATTATGGTAATGACTAAGGGATTAATTTTATCGTCTATAATGGAATTGGCCCTTCGCAAAATGGGCTATGATATAATCTCTAAGATTAGTCAACAAACATGTTCGATATCTCTCATCATTTTTACCATTGTCACTTGGTTCATTAAAGGTTAGATAGTTTATTCGGATTTTTCTGGTCACCTGTCCCTTCATTCCATATTTTTTCGATTGTTAGAAGGTTGACTAGTTCAATCGCATTGGTAAATACCAATATAGTAGAATTTTTTGTTCACTCATTTTTCTCATTCGTATATTCAAACTTGAATGATAACAAATCTAATATAAGATCCAATATATAACTTATTAGGCCCCTGGATACACACACAAAGACCTCGCCCTTTCAATTTCGTTCCCTAACCATTTTGCCAGTCACTAGGGTTTAAATCGTCATGTCGGACAAATAAAATAAAAGTTAGAAGGTAGACAATCCAATACGAAAGTAGGCATTTATAAATGAGCACAGACAACACAAATTAGTAACTTAAGATATATTGACAGAAGAAAGTAGATTTGGTCTCTGATCGGGAGTTCAAATGAATTTAATCGTTTTAACTATCTAAATCTTTTGTTGATTAAGCATATTTGCTTGCACTTATTTGACACATAATCTTAGAACGATCAAATCACCGTGGATACACTTTGATGATGGATCATAAGGAAGTGATTTTGATGATGTTGTAGCGAGGAATAGCTCCCTCTTGACCTTCTTCCATTCGGATTCGTCCCTCTCCTTGCCCTTGGCATTTGCAATCATGACCAGATTGAATCGCCCTCTGGATTCAGGAATCTTTGCTATGATTATATTGCCGGTTTTTTCTAAGATCGATTTTTCAAAATCTTGATGCAATCTTCGTTGATCCAATCATGCAAGATCCACTAAAAGAAAAAAATCATGCAAGTCCACTGCAGAGGAAAAGAAAGGACAGCAAGAATTATCGGAGTCGTGAATCATGTGTGTTTTTGACATAATTGGCTACATAACGACAAGAATATATACGCACGGTGATGTCACCCCACAGTCCAAGAACTGCTTTTATGGTTTAAAATCATCGGATTCAAATATTGATGGGCCAATGTCAATTTAAGTTTTTTTTTCTTAGTGTTAGAAGTTGTCATTGTACTGTGAGTGGCTATCTTGCAAAGGAGAACTTTCCCGTTATCCCAACGTATGTCAGTCTAGTTACGTCCATTGCCATTATATCCACACGGTTTTAGCCAAAAAGAATTGAAGAAGAGAGCAATGTTTTAGATCAATCAGTGAACGAAAATATTTGCCGAGTAACCCATTTTTTTCAAAAAAAAAAAAAAAGAAAATGAAAAAGAAATCTCTCTCTCTCTCTCTCTCTCTCTCTCTCCACGTAGAAATGGTCATCCCAACCCAAACGCCCTTAAGATATGATTATGGCCATGTAATCACCCTTCTCCCTCGCTCAAAATGCTCTCTCGCTCTCTCCATCTCCGAGGTGGTGACCTCATTACAACCTTGGTGACGGCGACAGGCCCTTAAGGTCAAGACGTTAGCTCATTGGTCGCGGTCACGACGAAGGGGGGAGAGAGAGAGAGAGAGAGAGGACGTTCATGGAGGTTATTAAAGAAGAGGGTTGTTGGCGATGGGACGGATTGGCGAGCGATTCACGTGCAAAGAAAAGGGGGTGAGAGCGAGAAGAGAGAGGAGAGGGAGAGGTGGGCCGATTGGTAAGGCTTAGGGTCGGGTTTTTGAACTTTTTAAGGATTTTTTTTTTTTTTTTTTTATGCTAAGTTAACTGGAGTAATATTTCTCAACTAGTCTTTTGATGGTTGGATTAAAATAAAGGACATCCCCGCAACAATAAATGGATAAATTTGTATACACACGAAATCCATGTTTGAAACCCACGAATCATGGCTCCATCTGAAGGAAGTTTCTTCCACTCAAAAGATAGAATAAAATATTGCCGCTAAGTTTATGCGAGGATTATATAGAAACTTTTAACACCCCACCAATTAGAAGACTCATTATGGAAATTCTCTCCAATTAGAAATGGAGAAAAATAAAGCCTTTTTATTAAAAAACAAGATGCTTGGTCCCTACTGCCTTCATATGGCTTTTACAAAGTGTAGTGCTATTTTAAGGTTACACGAAACTTATTTATCAATGTCAGAGACTACATATATTAATAATGTGAAATTAGAGATATATTTGACAAAACATGGTTAGGAATTTCGGGATATTACTATCTATACGGTCTGTGTGTGTTTACTTTGTTGAACAAACAGAGACATAAAATTATTTTCCCATAAACTTGATTTCCCATGAATAAAGATATGAAAGGAAAAAAATGGTAGAAGTGGCCTTGAGCTGTATGAGAGAGATACAAGTAGGTATAAGCAACTAAAGTCATTCTATTTGGTCAAATGCACGCGAATTGCAATAGGAAATATACACATCTCAAAATTGAAAAATACACATTGATTGGAAAAGTTATTGTATTGTTCATGAGTCCTGAGGATTAAGATCTTCTAAATCATTAGTTACATGAGTTCTTAACAATTCAGATAGACTTGATCCTCATAGGATTAATTCATTATATGGCATCACTCGAGCAAAATTGTTACCGAAGATCATGGATTCTGCCTTTTTAATACAGTAAAAGGACATAAATGGAAAATGTGATCATGTGTCATAAGAAAAAAAATCGCGATAGAATGAGGATTTGACCTAAAATTGGGGATTTTTTAGGGAATTAGCCTGACACCGAATGGAAGTCCAAACATGCGAGTATAAAATCTCTGTGCTACCTGTTCTTAGGATTGCTTCATCTAATTTTCCAACCAAATGTCTTTGGTAATCTACATCCCGCACATGGTTCTTCCTTCTCTATGCTGTCTTTGGTTATTCTTCGGAACCACGGCAAAGAAACTACAACAAATTTAGTTTGGTTTTCAGAGACGAAAAACAAGTTTCGTTTTCTTTCAATGTTCTTAGATGGATTGCTTCATCTAATTTTCCAACCAAATGTCTTTGGTAATCTACTTCCCACACATGGTTCTTCCTTCTCTATGTTGTCTTCGGTTATTCTTCGGAACCACGGCAAAGAAACTACAACAAATTTTTAGCTAGGTTTCAGAGGTAAAACAAGTTTCATTTTCTTTCATTGTCGGAGATAGGTGGTGAGCACTCGATCAATTTTGTCAATATTCTCGGAGTAATGTGTCTCTGTAATAATAAACTGAAACATCAAAGTTACCGAAAGAAGAAGCAACAAAGTCAAACCCGTCTTAGTGATCTTGATTCTGATTTCTCAGCAACCCCCCATCGCCCCATAGCCGGAGGCCGTTCAGGTTAATCAAGCAGGCCCTTTTCTTCGCATTGTCACATCCCAAATCCGCATAAATCAACTTTTTTGATGTGATTAAAATTGTTATTATTCGCAAAATCTTCCATTTATTTGTGTGCTCTAACCGAAATTATAAAAGCATATCACTGTACACGGATGCGGCTGCAAAGATGTATAATCAATCTCACCAACACTTACTGGTTTTCAAGAACTTTAAATAACGAGTCATCTTTTTATATTAATACCACTTCTGAGGGTTGGTGTAGATGGAGCGTCCAGTGATTTCAAGTTTAGGAGACATCCTCGTTTAAAGGGAAAATTGTCCAAAAAGTTCTAAATTATATTGCACTTTTGTTAATTTAACCTTAACATTTTGATTTTATCAATTGAGCCCTAAACCTTTCATCTTTTGCCAATTAAGTTTATTCGGCCAATTTTTGTTGGAATGTGCTGATGTGGATATTGGCTGTGTTACATAGGATGATCGATGCTAATGTAGATAATTTTTAATAATGTTATAATAATTTTTTGAAATTTTTGTGTATTTTTTCCTCATCAACCCAAACTCCAAACCCCCCTCAGGGAAAAAAAAACAAAGAAAATAAAAAAACCATAAAAATTAAAAATATCATTAAAATATTATTTACAAATATTTATGTTAACGAATTTCGGTCAAAATTAACCGGATGGATTCAATTAGTAAAAGATGAAAATGTTTATGACTTAGTTAGTAAAATTGAAAAGTTTATGACTGAATTGGTAAAAGTGTAATAAGTTTAGGACTTTTTGGATAATTTTCCGCTTGTTTAAATTGCATCAACTATGTGTGAACTTAATTGGTTCACAGTTGAGGTTGATATAAGTATGTTCTTTAATGCATCTTGTTATAAATGTGCTATTTTTAATATGTTGACTAGCATGTCCTTCCTTCCTTTTTAAACATGTAATTTAGCAAACCTCATTGTGAACGTGCAACATTTTTAAATGTGTTAAGCAACTTGTGCTCGGTTAAGCACGTACATGACTAGGGTTTAAGTTGTCAAGTCGAATGTATGATACACCTATGTACCGGAAAAACTAGAAAATATACGATCCAACAAGAGAATAACCCTCTATGAATGACCACAAACCACATAAATTAGTAACCTAAAACATAGTAACTGTATCATTTATTGACATAAGACAGTAAACGATGTATAAGATTGAGAATCCTAAGTGAATTCGATTCTCGTAATTATCTAAAGCTTTCACAAATCGAGCATATGACTCGCATTTGTTTGACTTACACAATTTTAGCGCTATCAAATCACAATGAGTAGGCTTCAATGAAGGATAACAAAGAAGGGGTTTTGATGATGTTGCAGTGAGGAAACCCTCCCTTCTCCAAAATCTTCTTCCATTCAGGTTCGTCCCTCTCCTTTCTGCCTGAGGAATGTGCCATCATGACTAGATCGGACGCTAGTCCCAACTCATCGAACATGCCATTGCCTTCTAGTTTCAACACAATATCTACTATGATCACTTTGCCATTTTTTTCTAGGACTGCTTCTTTGCAATTCATTAAAATCTTCATGCAATCTTCATCCCCCAATCATGCACCATCCCCTGTAAAACCAAAGACAGAATTACTAGATTCGTGAATCATGGTTTCTTTTCACAATACTTCATCAGTGTGTTCATTGTGTAATCTCTATGCTTATGAAGACTTGAAATAATTGTCTAAAATGTAACCCAACATTTTCAAAAAAAAAAAAAAAATCTTCCCCCCTCTCTCTCGCTTGCTCTACAGAGAAGGCAACTTAGCTAAAGCCCACTGAAATATTCATCAATGCCCCAACGTTTGAGACGTCCCCATGCTGCCCATATGACTACCCCTCTCTCGCCCAAGATGCACACACTCTCTCTATCCTCTCTCTTTTAACTCCGAGGAGGTGACCTCATTACGACCTCCATCATCCCAGACTTGAGGTCTCGCTGAGGCACTGGCGATAGGCCTGTAAAATCGAGACATTAGATCAATGGTGGTCTGAGGTTGTGACGAAGGGGGAGAGAGAGAGAGAGAGAGAGAGAGAGAGAGAGAGAGAGAGAGAGAGAGGATGTTGATGAAGGTGGTTGAAGAGGAGGGTTATTGGTGACGTGACGGATTGATGGAGGGCAATCTGCTAATGCTATGCAAAGAAGAGTGGAAGAGAGCGAGAAGAGAGGGTAAAGGATATGTAGGGCTTAAGGTAACGTTTTTAACTTTTTGAGGATTTTCTTTTTATGCTAAGTTTAAGGCCATGTTTTCCTTCATTCCTATTGGAATATGTTTTCTCCAACTAGTATTTTGATAGTTGGATTAAAAAAGGTAAGGGTGGTAAGTTGGTTTGGTTTTAGGATGGAAGGAATTTGTTCCCAATTTTGAACCGAGAATTGACCCTATCCACCTTGGAACTAGACCAACCATCTTTAGATTGTCCTAGGAACCGACAGTGTAATTTATTTTTTTAAAATCTTTTATTTCTTCTCAAAAGAACTTAAATATATTTAAAGTTACTTTATTGTAGGATGAAATTACTAATCACATGTAAATGACTAGTCAAAGAAGAAATTATTCCCATAAATAATTTCAACTTTTTGCCCCATGAATAAAATAATATAAAAAATGCTATGGCCGGTCTGGTTTGATTCCTAGAGGATTAGTAGTCAAGTTAGTTATTTTTGGTTCCAAATTAACTGGAATGATTTATGAGGAGACCACTATAATTAGTCGGTTCAATCTAGTTTGGTCCGATTCCTAGGTTGAATTGGGGTCGATGTGCACCCCTAAAAAAAGGACATCCCCACAACTATATTTGGATAAATTTGTACTATATATGTATGATATTTATTTTTGTAAATCATTATTCAAAGCTCTAGTTTGAGGAACTATCTTCCAATTTGGGATAAAAAAAAAATGATGCCACTAAGTTTTTTTTTTTGGTTAGTAATGCCGCTAAGTTTATGTGTAAGTTATATAGAAACTTTTGAAATCTCACCAATTAAAAGACTAATTAGAGGAAATTAACTCCAATTATCAATGGAGAGAAATAAAGCCTTTTTATTCAAAAACAAGATGCACGGTCCCTACCGTGCTTTATGGCTTATACATAGTGCTAGTTTGAGGCTACATGAAACTTATTTACCAGCATAACAAACTAGATACATGACTAATGTGAAATTAGACATATATTTATCGTGATTAATTTAGAACATTGCTAGGACTTCTGGATACTACTATACATATGGCGTGTGCATTTACTTTGTTGAACAAATAAACTAGCATGAATCTGTTTTTCTATAAACTTGATTCCTATAAATAAAGATATAAAGGAAAAAATAAATTATGTGAGTTTTATTATAAGACGTATATAATTAAAAATCTAGATAGGCTTCACCCCATATGATTTATAGACTATGAAGTAATTTTTCCCCTGACTATAGCATTACTCCAACATAATTGTTATCACAGATCATGGAATTCCACCCTTTTGACACATTAAAAGAACTGAAAATTAAAAAAAAAAAAAAAAAAAAAAAAAAATTGATCACGTATCATAGGAAAAACGCGAAATTCACAAATTGATTAATATGAATAAAGTATCTAGCAATAAAACTCCCCTTCATGAAAACTGCATCGGCATGCGGTATAGTCTCAAACATGTCTCCTCCAACATGAGTGATTCCATCGTGCATCGGCGCCGTCGCAACAATGTGAGGTAGATCAAAATTAATCCCCTGAATGTGTGGACATGACTTAATGATCTCAGTCAGAGCCTCGCCGATCCCCCCTCCGACATCGACCAAAGATCTAATCTCTCAAAGTTGTCCTTATACACTTCCACGATGGCCCTCACAAAGATCCTGCTTGTACACGCCATCCCATCGTTGAACAAGCAGTTGAACGCCGGATTCTCCGATGCGAGGTCCCAAATCTTGTGGCCGTGAGCCATCTCAAATGCGACGCCGCCGGCTCCTGACGCAGTTGCTGAGGCAATGCCATGGGGACATCAGCCATGGGTGGTTTTCCATCAGCACCATCGGTGCGAGGCTGAACTCATACTCGGGCCCCTGGAGGAGCCATCTCGACGATGGAGTGAGGCTGTAGAGTGTCTTGTGAATCTCATGGCCGTCATCAGGTTCGCGACGTTGAGCAGAGAAGATGTTCTTGTGGACAAGGAGTTTCATGATGCGCGCTAGGTAGGAGGTTTCGGGGGGTAAGTACAAGTGCCAAAAGTTGTGTACGGTGCTCACTTTGCTGCTAAAAATTTATTTTGGATCACTTTGCTTCTATCTTTGAGTAAGTGTTTTGGCCTTCTACTGAAGTGATGATATGGCCATTTGTTTTTGTGCCCTGTTCGTGTTTTTCCTTGCATTGAAGATGCTCGTGGATCGCCCCCTCTTCCCCCTTGCTTGGGAGGTTCTCTACCTCGTTTTTTCCTAGGTCTTTCAGTTGCTGGTGTTGCTGGTTCCAGTTCACTCGGCTACTGCTTCGGTTTGGTTGTAACCTGGTTTTGTTGGGTTGTATTTCTGCCCTCATTTTTCATTTGTTCTTGTCTTGCTTTCTGCCCTGGCTATGCTGTTCATTAGCCTTCTTCTAGCTGCTTGTGTTCCCGTTTCATGTATCTTTCTCTGCAGCTTGGGTTGGCACCCTTCCACTCGTTTGGTATTCTCTGACCCTCTGAGTGTAAGTTTTTTGGTGTCGGCCTTTTTTCTGCTGTACTATGTATAGCTTCCGGTTCACAAGTCTATCTATAATACTTACCTTTTACCAAAAAAAAAAAAAAAAAAACGAATTTGAAAAATGATCATTTCAGTGCTAACGCCGATCTAATTGGCCGGAAATCCGACATGACCTTTTTATTAATTTTTTAAGCTGACGTGACTTGTCGGAGAGTACAGTAAGCATCCAAATAACAAAATGACGCCGTTTGGCATCTTTCCCCCAAAGCAATAAATCCCCAAATTGAGAGAGAGAGAGAGAGAGAGAGAGAGAGAGGCATGGGCTTCCTCCTCCTTTTCTTCCACGAAGAACAACACTAGCAGCGGCACGAGCAATGGCACAAACAGTGGCACCAATAGTGACACCAGCAGTGGCACCTTCAACCCTCCTTCCTCCTCTTCCTCCACCCTTGCCTCCTATTCTTCTCGCCACTTCTTGCTTGAGCAACAACCTTAGCCTCTCCTCATTCACCTGGTCGAGCAACTACAATGGTGGCTGAGCAACGGTGGCCGAGTGATGGTAGGCGAACGATGGTGGCCGAGTGATGGCAGTCGGTGTTTGGTGAGGATCGGACAAAGAACATTAATTTCAGTCCCCATATGAGCTATACAGTGTCATTTTTGTGAGGTTGTCCATGTATGAGGGCAAAATGACATCGTTTATTAAGGAGTGTCACATCTCGATCCTCGATCGTGCGCTCACCCCTCACTAGTCTATTAAATAGTGATGTCCCAGGATGCATTGCCGACCCTTTTTTTAATATGGATGTAGAAGCAGATATAAAATCCCTAGACAATAAAACAATGGGATAGAAAATTAGAACTAAAAACTCAAATCTGAAAACCAACATACTTATATACATATATAACAACTTAGTCATATATGTACATATACAAGCCACACTAAAAAGTTAGTTCCTACACAAATAAGTTCAACAACAACAAGTCCCCAGATAGGATTGGGGGTCTCAATCTTCATCGGGGTCATACTCCGGATCATCCTCGGGATCCTCCTCCGAACTCCTCTTCAGGGTCCTCTTCAGGGTCTTATTCTAGGTTCTCCTCTGGGCACTCTTCCTCCTCAACGATCTCTCATTCTTCTTCTTCACTCTAGTTAGCGTTGTCGCATGAGTACACTGGAAAGTCAGAATCGTCCTCTAGCTTAGGATCCTTTGCATCCACCACTGATCCATTTTAGGGTTTGCTGTACCCTTACCAAAAGCAGCTTCCAGAATGAACCGAGATACATCAAATTTCGGCACAAGATAGTGGCGATACCATGACCGATACTTATAGGGCATCTTATCGGGTTCATTCACGTCAACCCAGACGGTGGACTTCACTAGTACATATTCTAATCCTTTAGGTGGGGGTGTATCGGAAAATGATAACCTATTTCCGTAATCTCCTCCGGTATACCAAAATGTGTAGGAGGAGGTGGAGGTGCTGCCATCTATGGACATGAAAATGTTGTCTCACAATGGGATGAGACGATGTCTAGTGAGTTCTACTCCTAAGACCCGATTAGGAAGCCAATATGCCCTAAAGGCTGCCTAAGCACAACACGGGTTAGAGGACTTACCTTGGCCTCAGTTCCATCCTACAAATCAATAACATTTACAGATGCCTCAAATCACATCAATCACTCAATTCATAACATTAGATCAAATCATTGATCAATCGACTTAGTCGATTACATGTCACCATGACTCCTCCTCGGTTGATACATTCAATACCACATATTCTCTAAGATTATATATCTAGTCACTGAGCCCACATGCATTTTCTAGGATGACATATCTAGCCACCGAGCCCACGTGCATTCTTCATGATGACATACCTAGCCACCGAGCCCACGTGCATTCTCCAAGATGACATACCTAATCACCGAGCCCATGTGCATTCTCCAATGTGATATATCGAATCACTGAGCCAATAAAATATAATGTCTTTCTCGAGATGACCTCCTTAGTCATTGAGCCGATGTTTTATGACATTATTTCTCACCTTTTATCATATCCGATAAAATAGCCGTGTGTGGGTACATGGTTGGCCTTAGCCAAAATATAATAATTTTCTTTCCATAAATCCCACCATTTCATATGGTCCACCAAAATATTTTTGACGTTGTAAACCGACGTTCAGTTATTTTCCAATCAATTACCAAAATTAATTAATTTATGAATAAAATCCTAAAATCACAATTAAATTAATTCCGCACAAATTAAAGCTAAAATAAATAAATAGACTGTACCACAATAATCAGTATAAAATTCCGGTCTTTGGTTATCCTAGCCTAATTTCCGGAAAATAAATATTTAATTAAATAATTAAAAAAAATATTAAATAAATGCAATAAATCCAATTTAGGCCCATAATGCCTAATTGGACGCCGAAACGAATCCGAAAAATTTTCGAGATTCGTTCAATAAATATTATAGACTATTCACTAGCTAATATCACTAACCATTTGTCTAATATGCATCGATAAAACACTAAATTAATTGATTTACTCTAATCTATCAACCTAATCACACTTAATTAAATCTAATCAATCCATAAACATAATTAGCCTACTAAATGAGGATTAGTGAGTTAAACTCACTTGTTTAACGAGTGGTTCGGTGCAAAACGACAAGAATGTCGTGGGGCTCGACTTTCTTTCAAGGTGGGCCTAGCAATCGAGGCTCGAGACTACCTGAAATCGAGCCTTGAAGCTGCTGGAAAACCCACAAATTCAGCTTCTGTTTTGAGCTATAAAACAGAGGAAACAAGCTAGTTATGGCAAAGCAAGATCGGTGGAGGCGGCTAGGGTGTTCGGTGACTAACGACGAGGACTCCGACAACCTTGGCTGGCTCTGGCGGTGGCTAGCATGGTTGGACAACGGCCTTGGACGCACGGACAAGGCTACTAGACGGCGGTGAGGTGTGGCAAGGCGTGACGGCGTGCGTGTGCGCGAGGAGGGTGAACGGCGGAGGCGGTGGCGTCGTGCGGCGTCGGTGGCTGCTGGTTGCTTCCGGCGACTTCCTCTGGCTCCTAGGGGTTCGAACAACAAGGATAGAGGGGAAGGAAGGCTGGTCGGTTGGCTTGGATAGGAAGAGAGGGGAACAAAGGGGGCCTACCTTGGTCATTTTTTCCATTCCATGGTCTCTTTGACCATTTCTAGCCATGGCTTCCTTCCTTGGTGTAATTCAAGCCAACAAAGCTACTCTCACAACTTTGAAATGGTCCAAAATGGGCTAAACAAGGGGACATACGAATTTCATGGGTTTTGGCTTCAATTGGACTTTATCTCACTCTCAATTCAATCTCATTTGGCTCTTACAATTTCAATTGACACCTCAATTATCACATTGGTATCTTTCCTCACCAATACATCTCACTTGCTTTCCTAATTTTACGATAAAAAACGGTCTTGGCCTTTTTCCGAACGAAAACGGTCCCATGCCAATTTTTTCACAAAAAGTCTCGAGTTGTAGAAAAATCTTCTGAGACTGAGTCGATGTTCTTAGAATTTATTGTGAACTCAAATTCACGGTTAATTTCAATCGGCGCGTTTTTAGCGTGACCTAGGCTATCGGGTAACTTTTAGAAATTTTTCAGTGCAATTGACCCATGGTCGATTTTCTTCGAGCCACAATGAAAACACTCGACACATTAGCGACTCTCGGTTTCCGTGAAAATCTCGAGGATTCAAATATGGACACGGGTACCAAAACGATAGAAAAATCAATCTAGTGCCGGCTGATGAGAATTTTCTAATTTAGTGGTGTCACCCACGATTAGCCACACATCTCTGTCAAATTGACCTATCTCTGATCTTAAATCGATTTTTAACTGTGCCGTAATGGCCTCTAAAGATGGACACGGTTGAGAAGTCGATTCTTGATCGAATTCTCAAGTCTATTGCATTAAAACTCCATGACCCTAAATAGTCTAGTTATCTCGAGAGTGATCAACTCTGAGAACAGCCCTATAAGCGCGTCGATAAAATGCCCGATTTATTCAATAGAAGACAACATTGAAAATTTGGGATGTCACAAGGAGGATGGAAAACGTCGTTTAAAAGCCACCACAACTTTTTTTTTTTTAAATATAAAAGCCATGTAATTAATTTAGCCTAAATCTCGTTGGTGGCATCAAAGTGATCGTTTTTTCTTCGATTTGGCACTTAAGTGATTTGATAAAAACTTTTGGCATCAAAATGAGCGCCGTACACAAGTTTTGGTACTTTTAATGTACTTTCCCCGAGGATCTAAGGGATGTGGATGGAATGCAGGTGGCTATTTGGGCTAGGGTGACAGGCCCGCTGCCAAAAGAATGCATGATATTAGGTAGTTGGAGCTTGACCGCGCATTTCAGTGCCATCGAGTCGGCAAATGCAAACATGTGCTTCCATATGTGTGCTTGGCCTCTTAGGGTTGCTTCAGTTTCATCAAGCGGTTCCATCCTCTCTCTCTCTCTCTTCCCCTCCCACTCTCTCTTTCTCTCTCTCCCTCCCTCCATCTAAGAGCTTGCTTTGGTTTGGGGTTATGGTGAGAGAAACAAAGAGAAGAGACGAGAGGCATCGTAATCTATGGGGCAAAAGGTACCAGATTATGTTCAGATTTTGATTTAGTGGGTTGTTGAGAAGAGGAAGGTGAGAGAGTTCTAGAAGCGCCTTCTCTCTCTTCATGCATGATTTTTCTTTTATCTTGACCCTACTTAAATATATCGCAACAACTTGATATATTTCCAGTTTTAAATCCACTAATATTTGCACCAAAATCAGAGCTTAGAAATTGTCCGGTTTTGTATTAGCCAACCAGGATTTTATGTAAATCTCAAAGAGAATTGACACACTGTTTGCCTTGTTGACTAGAACAACATTGTCACCAGGTTGAGGCCATTCACTTCTTTTGTAGTTTGAGTTGAGTTCAGGTTGTATGTCATAATATATGGGGCCAAAACTCGATATGCTCACAAAAGATCATTAGCCTAGTTTATGTGGCTCAGTTGATTTGAGTGGCTCAACAATTTAAATCAAGTTAATCTCAATGTTTTCAATACTTGAGTAACGTGACTGTTGAGGAACAAATGGAAGCCAATTCACAATACCACTCTTATCATTACAAGAAAGAGACACTCAACACGTTCACACAAGCACAATGACTGATTCCTGAGTGATTCACTTCTTTATCCAACACGACACTCCACACACACACCACTCACTCACTGTACATTCACTGCGCACACGCTGCAAGGCACACAACGCACTATCACTCCTGCTTTACTGCGTTTCTCTCTGCTCCACTTCATTTGGCAAGGGGAGCTTCCCTTTTTATAGAGAGTCTCCCACTAACATAACACAGGGGAGTGCTCTACAAGAGCTCAACGACAAGACTTACCGCTCTTCAAATGATTATCAATCACTCCTCTCAACTAACACTTCAGGCCCCTCAACACCACAAACATCAACTTCCTATTGTGGATATTTAGTCTTACATAAATCTAGAAGCGTAGAGAGAGTGGTGGTAGTCGTAACTATTTTTATGTTAAACTAGTCTTCCAGCACACGTCAAGTATAAAAATATCATGTCGTGAAATTAGAAGGGGTTAGCTTATTAAGTTTCCATGGATTAAAGCCATATGTGTTACTTTTAAAGGAAAATTTGGATAGAGAGAGGTAAAAAATATATTGAATATGTTAAGTGTAAAAATATCATATTATAAAGCAACTATTTTATTTATTAATTTATTTTTTGTGGTAATTTGGGAGTATGGGTGTAAAGACCTAACCTATGGAGGTCCACGAAACATTATCCAAATCTCATGAACCAGTTAAGTCCAAAGTTTTGCCATGTACAGGTGGCCATACCCTAAAAAATAGTTTGTACGTAGTTGGCGGAACTAATATAAGCCTAGCTATCATCTTTCCATTGGTTACAAAATTGCAAAGGATACACATTGCAAAATTGAAAATTATACATTGGTTGGAAAAATTATTGCATGGTTCATGCGTCTTGAAGATCAATATCTTTTAAATGATTAGTTATGTGAGTCCTTAATGATTTAGATAGAATTGATACTCTAACGATTAATCCCTCGTATGGCATTACTTGAACAGAATTGGTACTGCAGATCATGGATTCTACCCATTTAACACATTAAAAGGACAAATGGAAAAAGTGATCATATGTTACAAGAGAAAAATTGTGATTGAATTGAAATTTGACCTAAAATTGTGGATTTTTAAGGAACTAGCCCGACATTGAATGGAAGTATCAAATGTGATAGTATAAAATCTCCGTGCTACCCGTTCTTAGATGGAATGCTTTATCTAATTTTCCAACCAAATGTCTTTGGTAATCTACTTCCCATACATGGTTCTTCCTTCTCTATGTCGTCTTCGGTTATTAAGAAACTACAACGAATTTTTAGTTTGGTTTTCAGAGGTAAAACAAGTTTCGTTTTCTTTCAATGTTCTTTCAATGTCCGAGATAGGTAGGTAAGCACTCGTTCAATTTTACTGCAAAATGTCAATAGTCTCGAAGTCGTGTGTCATTGTAATAATCAACTCAAACATCTAAGGGCGCGTTTAATAACGATTTTGTTTCCGGAAGTAGATTTTGATCAGAAATGATTCTTTTTTATTCTATTCCCAGGAACTGATTCTAAGCATTTTAAGCCGTTTGTGTTGCGACCTAAGTTTCGGGTGCATCACCTAAAACTAGGTTAATGAACTACTAAGTTTTTTAAACTTAGCTCGGGCTCTCCCAAGCCCATACCAAATCGAGACTTAAGGTTCAATTATTTAACATGCAAATGGTTAATATCTAGGAGTCGTCACTAATCGGTTTACGGTAGGTCAATTAGACACCTAAGTAAAATAATGGAAGAATTATTTTACTCTTACGAACTAGAAACTAAGGGTGCGGGGGACTTGGTCACACTAGATCTCTCTAATGCCCTTTCGGTACCATTTCTTTTTAATTTTCAAAAATGTTTTTTGCAGGCAGCTAATTTATTTTAACCTAAATTACTATCATGCAAAAAAGTGACCACACGGATGCTCAAACATTCAATAAATAAATTGCATCAAACAAAGCAAACAATTTTTTTGGGTTTTCTTGAAAATCAGAATTCTTTTATAAAAATGCATTTTTTTAACATAATGACTTAATCTTATTAATATGCAAAGTCTAATTAAATGGGCCTATTATGCAAACTAATTAACATGCACCTCATGACCTAATTTCACTAATGAACAAATTTTGATTAAATGATTCTATTATGCAAACTAGTTAACATGCACCTAGTATTTTTGCATTTTTTTTTATTGAAATTTAGAATTTATGAAAACCCTAATTAATCTATCTAAAAAGGGATAATTTTCTAATTTATTCTAGGGATTAATTTGACTTAAACTCTATCCTTTCTTAGAAAACTATTTTTGGAAAAATGAGATAATTAAAATGTGCGAACACCATCTAAAACCCTAAAAAATTTATTTAGGTTCAACCCTAACTTATTTCTAAATATGCAATCCTAAAAATGTAATCCTAAAAAAAAAAATTCTAATTTACTAAACCTACATATCTGATTTACTAAACCTATATGCTCATGCAGAATTTTGATTTTTTGATTTTATGATTTTTTTAGTTTTTTTAAAGATAAATAATTATTGAATAAATATTAAATCTAAGCCATCAACAAAATAAATGATTAAAATAATCAAAAAAAATAATGTTGTCGACATGTCAAATTAACGATTATCCTAACTTTAATTATCACGACAAGAGATCAAAATAATTAAAAATCGATCCGAAGTCTTACGGATTAAATTAATAATTATAATGATTTAACAATTAAAATTCTACCAAAAAGCCCAAAAATTAATATAATTAAAAAAATAATCCGATGTCTCTCGGATTAAATTAATAAATACATTAATTAGGACAAAATCCTAGCGAATAATGCCTACAAAATGCACAAATATTAACATTGACAAACCATATTCTAACTTAAACAATAATAAAAAAATTTAAAATGAATAAATGAATGACAATAAAATAAAAAGTGAAAAAAATAAACTACCTAGGTGAAATTTGAAAAAGAGAGGAACGGTGGCAATGGGCGGCGCCGGGCGGAGGACGGCTGGCGGCTGGCGTCGGGCTCTGGCGAGAGCTAGGCGGCGATGGGGTTACTGGGGGTTCAGCGCGGTGACCAGCGAGCGTCGGGCTAAGGCGAACCAGCAAGCGTTGAGCGGACCGGCATGGGCTGAGGTGCGGTAGCAGGGAGGCGTGAGCATTGGCGGCGGGGTCTCGAGAGGCGGGCGAGTTGCGGGCGGCTATTGGTCGCAGCAGGGACCGGCGGATCTCGGGCAGAGGTGTCGCGATGGTAGATCGTCGGGCTGAGGTGAACCGGCAGACGTCGGGCGCTGGGTCGTCGAAAAGAGAATGGTGGTGAGTCGGGGGTGGCTGGCGTGGGCGACACTGGTCCTTTAGGATCTGCAGATGGGTCGCTCGAGCGAGAGGCAGCAACGGAGCTGGGTCACAGGTCCCGGAGCTGGATCGCAGCGACGCTGGACGGCGGCGTCGACTGCGATGCGGGGCTCGGCGGTGAGATCTCGAGCGATGGGCGAGTCATGGGCCGGCGCGGGGTCGACGATCGAGCGGATCTCGGGCAAAGTTGCCGAGGAGTGGAGCGGCGAGGTCGGCGGTGGCGGAGATGCGGCGAGATCGGGACGGCACCGGCAGGGGACTGCTTCGCCGCTCAAGCGGGGAGGCGGACGCGCGGGTCGCCGACGAGGCAGGTGCGGGTCGCCGGCGGGACGGCGCTAGTCACCAGACGTGCGGGCTGTCAGGCGAGGAAGACGAACTAACGCTTTTTTTTTTTTTTTTTCGCGTCACTTCACTGGTCTTCTCACCTTTTCCCTCCTGCACGCCGGTCAAACCCCTTTTTTACTTTTTTTTTCCCCTCTTTGTTGGATTTTCTCACAAAAACTTTTGCTTTTCGAATTTGCTCTCAATTTTTTCCAAAAAGCCCCCTAGTTACGAAAAATGAACCTCTCTCTTATAATGATTCCAAACTTTTGTATGGAATTTTCTAAGTTTCCATCTCCAGTCATATTAAATCAAAGTATAAATCGAACGTGATTTCACATCGCCCGATTTTCTTCGGATTTCTTCCATTTTGCAAAAATTCTTATCATTTATTCACTTGATTTTTAAATTGCTTATGCATTTAACAAAATCCGAACATTCATTAGAATTTCAAATTTCCATGCATAATCAATCAAATCAATTTCCTCCATTTTTTTCATTTTTTTCCTTTTATTTATTCAAATGCAATTGTTATTTTCCTTATTTCCCTAGATTTGCTAAAATTAGGCGTCACGGTTTGGAATCGTCTAAAATTTTTGATTTTGTAATAGAATTGCGTTTGCCGCCAAGTCTTAATTAATTTCGTTCCAAATCAATTTCTTTTAATTTTTAAATAAATTTTCTACTTTTTTTTTTTTTGTTCTTTTTTTCTTTGTTTTCTTTTTTTCCTTTTCTCTTTTTCTTCCCTTGGTGAGGCCAACCTTGGTCACCGAGCCTTGTCGGCCTAGGCGAGGCTCGCCTAGCCCCGCCGAGGCTCGGCCTCGCCAACGAGGCTGCCGGCCATCGGCGAGGCCGGGCGAGCCTCGCCGGGCTAGGCGGGCCTAGCCCAACCTCGGCGAGGCTCGGTCTCGTCGGATCCGGGGAGATCGAGCCTCGCCGGTGGCTGGGCTTGCCTTTGGTGAGCTCGCCGGACCTCGCCCTGGCCGGGCGAGCCTCCGGCGAGCTTGCCGGACTAGCGGACGGCGGTGGTCGGCGGTGGACGGCGGCCAGCGAGCTCATCGGACCAGCGGACGGCGGCTGGTGGTGGTCGGCGGCGGACGGCAACGGGCAATGGTGGACGGCGGCGCGAGATGGCCAAAGGGAAGAAGAACAGTTGTTGGTTTTGATTCTCAAATTTGTTCCAGGAATAAGAATTAACTTTTTTTTTTGTTCTTGATTCTACTCCAAATTTGTTCTCGGGAACAAAAATTATATCAAATGCGATTCTAGGCCCAAACTGATTCTGAGAACAAAGAATCAGAATTTGGTCATGTTTGGATGATTATCAAATAGGGCCTAAGTTGCCGAAAGAAGAAGCAACAAAATCAAACGGTCTGTCTCAGTGATCTTGATTCTGATTTCTCAGCAACAGTCCATCGCCCAATAGCCGGAATCCGTTCATATTAATCAGGCAGGCCCTTTTCTTCGCGTCGTCACATCCCACATCCGCATAAATCAACTTATTTGATGTGATTAGAATACGTATAATTCGCAAATTATTCAATTTATTTGGGGAGCGTAACCTTCATTACATTTTGCGAGATCCATCATGCCCTTTTTGCTAAATGATGCTCTCACCGAAATTATAAAAGCATATTATTATACACAAATGATATAGCTAGTGCTAGTACCTAGAGGGGGTGAATAGGTATATAAACGATTTTTCGCACAATACTTAGACAATTGAGTAATTGCAGCAAATAACATTCAATCGTAAGACTCAGTGAATGAAAGAGAGAATTAAACACGAGGTTTATAGTGGTTCGGCTTGATTCAAGCCTACGTCCACTTTTTCTTCGCACCGACAGCCAATCGGCTGGATTCCACTATGAACAAAGAGATGTTACAGCGTTGATCTTCCTTGACTCGGGTGTAGATGAACTACCACACTCACTCAAGGTATCACAAAGTATAGACACTCTCGTATACAATTTCGCTCGATCGTATCGACTAATAATCAAGGTGTTTCAGACTGGAATTTCTCTATCGATCACACACTTGAACAACCGAGACGTCTTCCTTTTATACTCCTTTATGCCATCATAACCGTTGGCACTTACCAAAGGAATTCCTCCAATCTACCCGTTGGACGGAATCAATCAAGAAGATCATCCGAGCTATTAAAGGAATCTCGACGATAGCCCATCAATCCCGTTCGCCCATACAATCAGGATCTTGGTTTCCATGAATAGAACCTTCCAAGAATACTTCGTCGATTATCGGATCTTCAATTGATCTAGATACGAATCAAAGAATCCGTTGTATATGTCCAGCCAAAAGATCTTCTCCAGAGATCAAGATGAAATCCTTAACCATAATCCTCGATTTGGATTTCCTTCGACACCGAATTAGATAGACCGTCAATGAGAATAATTTTGAGTCTTAAGTCTTGAGTCTTGAATCTTGAGTCTTGAAATATGAGTCTTGAGTTCGAGTCCGGTGGTCGAAAGTCTTCGACACAAATAACTGACTAGATCGATGGAAACGTTTTGTCGCCTTCAAAATCTTCTAGAGCGATTTCTCCAACAATCTCCCCTTTTGATGATGACAAAACTTTCCTCGTAGATTTGAACAACCTTGACCTCGCAAAAACATTTCTCAAGCAATATGGCTATCTCATAAAGATTTAATAAACAACCAGACTCGCATCCACAGTAAAATTGGTTAGACTTTCATGAGTAATACCATATAACAATACTCGATATAAATGCCAACAAATCAAGCATCACAATCATCACAATCCACAGCCAAATTCAGTCCGTACTCAAGTTCACACAAGTCATACTCAAAAACTTAAAAACTCACAATCACAAAACAAATTTAAAATCAAGGATTGAAAAAGATGGTTGGAAAAAGATGGTTGGTTCAAATTTCTTCTCCCCTTTTTGTCATCAGCAAAAAGGTGAGAAAAGAGTCATGTCCGCTTGGGAATGCGCACGATCCGGAATTCTCCCATGGACTGTACTATGCCTTCGAGCCTCTTCAAGTCTTCCCTTAATTTTGCTACCTCTTCTCCTTTGGCATTAGCTTGAATCTCGCAGAGCGAGGTCTTTCATTCGTCTTCCAGTGGTAATCAAGATGCTTGGCCAGCATTCTTGATGGCTTGAATTTCATAGTCCAGAGCATAGATTTGTCCCCGCATTTTTAAGAATATCAAGAATACGATGAAAATCTGCGGAATTGTCACCGTATACTAGCATTTACTTTCTCGATGGAGTGAATGCAGACGATGGCGCTTCTGTATGACCTTGCAGATTTGATGATGTATCATGATGATCTTCAGGTAATGGAGAAGCATGAGGTGAGGATTTTTCTTGCTCCCCAACTCCCCCGTCTCTAAGACATCAAAATCTTGCTCGTCAACTCCCCCGTCTCTAAGACATCAAGATGGGTGGAGTGATGATCATGCTCTTCCGTTCCTTTTTCTCCGCATTCAGCAGCAGAGACTTTTCTTTCTCTTCTTCTCCTTCTTCTTCATCTTCTTTTTCTTTTTCTCTCGTTCTTCTTCTTCTTGAGCTTCTTCTCTTTCTCTCTCTCGCTCTTCTTCTTCTTCATCCTCTTTCTCCTTTTCTCGCAGCTCTTCTTCTTTCTTTGCTCGATCGAAGTTCCGTTGATCGAGATACGTAACGTCTAGTCCTTACCAAAGGCAGAATAGAGTGATCTTCATCGTCTTCTTCATCCTCCAAGATGAGAGATCTTCTCTTTTTGGATGGAGCACGAATGGGCTCCTTCCCTTTTCTCTTTGATGCAGAAGAGAGCGGAGTTTTCACCTTGAACTTTGCCATTTCCTTGCTAAGTTCTTTCGTACGCATCTTCGTCAACATGTTTAAACCTACCACCATTTTATCGCACGGTCTAACACAGAGAGTGTGTGGCGTTCGATATTCATGTGTCTCGAAGATCTTTGTCACAAGATTTGGATAAGGCAATTGTCCCTTGTTCTTCGACATTGCTCGTACATATGGAATAGAATAGTATGAGGCAGAGAGAACTTCTTCCCCGAGTTGATTGCATACATCAATTTGGCTTCCGAATTGGATACATCGCTTTGATGTAGACTTTGGCCTCGATGCGCTTGATCACAATTTTGTGCAGCACAATATTGATGGCACTCATCTTCGAGTAGGTAATCTTCGCCCCGTATCTCTGTTTTTGACAAGATCCAGAGTAGCACGAGCAATCGAGACTTTGATTGGTTGATAACGTCCTCGTTCAACACCAATTATGTCCGCCAAGCATGTCTACATCAATCACATAATCCCGATCTCGAACATCGAATGATATTCTATTCGCATCAAGAAAACTTAGATTTGAATAGAAATAAGCAAGCCAAGTGTGCATAACCATCGCAGTATCGTGCAAAACGCTCAAGTTGAAGCAATTCGAACTTTTCCCTTAAGTTCACATTAATTGCATCCAGAAATCAAAATCAACACTCCCGGGGTTTATCACTCCTCGTTTCAACAAATCAAGAACAGCTTCTCCCGATCATTCGATCTAAACAACTCCATCTTCTTTCCCTTCACATTTGCAGCAATGCCCATTCTCGGTTGAAAATCACTAAACATTTTATCATCTTCGTTCCCCTCATTAGAATCGGTCCCGAAACCCGAGGGTCACTTGGAATGTTCGCAAGTGATTCTTCAGCCTTACCTTTGGGAGCAATTCCCAATTCCTCCATTCGCTTCAAAAATCTGTACTCATTCCCATAATTCTTATCTCTAAGAAAAGCATCTATATAATTCGAGGAGAACCGTAAAACCTTCAATGCACGATAGAGCATGTAAATAAATGAGGGTTTTTGTGCTCTCACCGGTTCGACGTCCTCTAGAATGACTTCCTCCCGATGATGACCCGCACCTTGTGGGGTAGATGGTGAGTGATGAGGTGGAGAGGGAACAGACTCGTTGCTGTCTCGACAAATCATCTTCCTCGGTGAGATCGAAGTGCGTAGGTCCCTCTTTCATTCTCTCGTGGACCCCCGCTTGCTATCCTTGACGACTTTCTCGAAGAAGACATCTTTTCTTGTCAATGGAAGATTCCTTCACTCGTTTTCCCAAGGAAAATGACAACTTTCTCGAGTATGGATACGAAGTAGAAAACAGGTTGAGAGAAGAATGCCTTTTAGGGTTTTGAGAATCGAGTAAAAAGTGAAAACCGTGTATATATAACTCGTTTTGAAAAGGCAAGAGCAATCGTTACAAAGAAAGGTGAATGCGTCTTTCTTAAAAAAGTAATAACTGCCATTTTAAAAGAGATTATCCCTTTTTGAAAAGGCATGTTTACAAAAATTAAAGATTGTATCAATCAAATATAATCGAACGAAAGATCGTACCTTTTTGAGATTAAAAGAATAACTTACGCCTATACAATGAAGGTCCGAGTCCGAGAATTCGTAGTCCGAAGTATAGAGTCTCGATACCATGAAGTATAGAGTCCGAAGGATAGAGTCCGATTGATGTAGATTCTTCGCCTTTAACTTCTTCAAGCTTCAAAATGTTGAGTCGGTACGGATAAAATCGAATTGATTTTTCTCCAATGGCTTTGTGAATATATCCGCTAGTTGACTTTTCGAATCAACAAATTGAATTGAGATTTCTCCATTTTGAATATGATCTCTAATAAAATGATGTCGAATCTCTATATGCTTTGCTCTTGAATGAAGGATTGGATTTTTGGTGAGGTTGATTGCGCCGGTGTTGTCACATCCGATTTCGTGCATGAGTCTTTAATCCCAAAGTCTTGTAGCCGTTGTTTTATCCATAGAATTTGCGAACAGCAGCTTCCAAGAGCTACATACTCGCTTCGTTGTAGAGAGAGCTACAAAGTGCTCGTTTCCTTGAAAACCAAGACACTGTTCGCTTCCAAGCAACCGTGTGTTCCCGAAGTGCTCTTTCTATCGACTCTACAACCGGCCGATCGCGTCTCGAATATCCTTAAGATTGAAGTCTCCTCTTTAGGATACCATAGACCAATGCTTGAAGACGAGGCAACGTATTTAATAACACGTTTTGCAGCCTTGAGATGAGATTCTCTAGGATCCGATTGAAACCTAGCACAGATGCAAACACTCAACAAAATGTCGTCTAGAGGCGTAAGATAAAGAAGTGAACCGATGATGCTTCGTACATGCCTTTTGATCAACTTTCTTCCCTTCTTCATCTTTGTCTATTTTCAACGAACTTGACATTGGTATATCAGTCTTCTTGCAATTTTCTAATCCAAACCTTTTGACAAGATCATTAGCATATTTTTCTTGACAAATGAAAGTACCTTCCTTCAATTGCTTTACTTGAAGACCAAGAAAGAATGTTAATTCTCCCATCATACTCATTTCAAATTCATCCCGCATAGACTTTGAAAATTTCTTGCATAGACTTTCATTAGGGGATCCAAATATGATATCATCCACATATATTTGAACAAGTATAAAACTTTTGTTTTCCTTTTTAATAAATAAAGTAGTATCAACTTTACCTTTAACAAAACCACTCTTTAATAAGAACTTACTTAGTCCGTCGTACCAAGCTCGAGGTGCCTCGTTTAAACCATACAGAGCCTTTTTCGCCCAAGACCGAGTCCGGCTTCTTTGGGTCTTCAAACCCCGGAGGTTGTTCCACGTAAACTTCCTCATGGATAAATCCATTTAGGAAAGCGCTTTTGACGTCCATTTGGAATAACCTGAAATTTTTATAGCAAGCAAATGCAAGTAATAGACGAATAGCTTCTAACCTTGCCACAGAGCGTAGGTCTCATCATAGTCTATTCCTTCTTCTTGCGTATATCCTTTTGCCACGAGTCTTGCTTTGTTTCGTACGACTTTTCCTTTTTCATTCATCTTGTTTCGAACACCCATTTGGTTCCGATAACGCTTTTACCTTTTGGTTTAGATGACAGATCCTGCACGTCGTTTATGTTGAACTGTCTCGAGCTCTTCTTGCATAGCTTCAATCCAGCTTTCATCGATAGAGCTTCTTCTATGCTTTTTGGTTCAATTTCAGAAATAAGAGCTACGGCACTAGACTCTTCACGCCTTTTGGATCTCGGTGCGGATTCCTTCATTAATTTCTCCGATAATGAGATCTTTAGGATGACCGGATTTATGCTTCCAGCTTGCTGGTTGATTTAATCGGTTGAAGACCTTTTTCTTTATCTCGAGTCTTCATGAGTAGCTTGATGCCGATCTTCCGTAATTTGAGAAGCTTCTTGAGTTGTAATCTTTTGAGGGTCGGGAATGTTCGACTCTTCATGCCGAGTCCGACCGGATTCACCTTGCATAGAGTCTTGGAATTTGACATTCATTGACTCCTCCACAGATCGGCTCTTCTTATTATAGACTCGTAGGCTTTGCTTGATGTAGAATATCCAAGGAAGATGCCTTCATCGATCTTTCTTCGAACTTACCAACTTGATCTTTTGCATTTTTCAATATAAAACATTTGCATCCGAAAACATGAAAGTATGAAACAATAGGCTTCTTTCCTTTGAGTAATTCATAAGGAGTTTTCTCCGTAATAGGTCTTAGAAAGACTCTATTGATAATATAGCATGCCGTTGAAACAGATTCAGCCCAAAATCGTGAAGAAATTTTACTTTCAATTAACGAGTTCTAGCCATTTCTTGAAGAGATCGATTCTTCCTTTCCACCACTCCATTCCGCCGAGGAGTATATGGAGAAGAGAATATATGTTTAAATCCAGAGTCATCACAAAATTTTGTAAAATTTTGATTTTCAAATTCGCCTCCATGATCTCGTTCTTATACTTGATATAACACATCCAATTTCATTTTGAATCTTTTTAGCAAATTTTTCAAAATACGAGAGTGTTTCGTACTTATTTGCAAGAAAATATACCCAAGTAAAACGGGAGTAATCATCTACAATTACTAGGCAATATTTCTTACCTCCAATACTGGGTTCGGTTGGTCCGAATAGATCCATATGCAACAGCCGCAATACATGATTAGTAGAGACATGATTTATAGACTTGTATGAATCTTTTACCCGCTTTCCTAATGCAAGGAGTACATAGATTGGTCTTTTGATATGACAATTTTGGTAGACCTCGAACAAGCTGTTTTGATGAGATTTTGGCCAATTGCTTCATATTGACATGGCCGAGCTTTCTATGCCATAGGTTTGCTTCGTCTTGTATTGAGATTAAGCAATGCGAATCATTTGGTTTTACGTCTAGGAGGTAGATATTTCCATGTCTTCGACCTTTGAAAGATCGAGTAGAGTCTTTACCGATTCCGTAACATGTTCCTTCTTGGAAGAAAATCTTGAATCCAAAGATCACATAATTGACTCGATGCCGAGAAGATTGTAATTGAGTCCTTCTACTAGCGAAACATTGTTTATTGTGAGATTTCCAATTTTGACAGTTCCAAATCCCACAATATTTCCTTTGCTGTTTCCTCCAAATGAAACTTTTCCTCCGTTCACTTGAATAAGCTTTATGAAGCTATTTGAGTCTCCCGTCATGTGTCTTGAGCATCCGCTGTCAAGATACCATTTTATCTTTTCTTGACGGAGACCCGCATTCAAATGAAAATCTCAAGCTTTCTTTGGTACCCAAATTTTCTTGGGTCCTTTGGTGTTAGCAGAATAATCATTATAAGGCCATGCTTTCTTAACAAGCTTCCAAATCATAGGACACTCTTTTTCAAAATGATCCTTACTGTTACACTTTGAACATCTTAGAGCATTTCGACCTACGATTTTACAAAAACTTTCTTGAAATGATTTTTGTAAGCCTCTTTCGATGGTCTCTTCTTAATTCTTTCTTTTACTTTAGGAAAATCAATCAATGGAATTGTTTCGCTGTCATTCCTAGTCCAGACTTATTGAAGTAAGGTCTTTGAACCGAAAGAACTTTTTCAAGTTTTTCAGATCCTATTGAAAATTTCCTTGAAATATTTGATAAGTCGTTTTTAGAAAAGTATTTTCTTTTAAAAGATTATCTTCTTTTTCTTTAAGAGTAGAAACGTTCAAATCTAAACTTTTGATTCTTTCTTCTAAAATGTTTTCTTTTTGTTTTAAAACTAAGTTTTCCCTTTTAGTTCGGAAACTCTTTTAAGAGAAGTCTTAAGATTAAAACACAGTTCATCAATATATTTAGAGACTTTGACAGAATTTTAAAATCACTTACCTCAAATTCACTTTTCGAGTCCGATCCAGATCCGAGTCCGAGTCCGATTGTGCCATCGACACGATTGGCATATTCATCCTCACTTTCTTCACACTCGCATCACCCAAGTTTCGGCTTTGAGTGCTTTTCGAAACTTTTCAGCTTTTCCTTTCTTCTTCTTCGTAAGAGGACAGCTTGGGTCTTATGTGTCCCTTTTTCTTACATTCGAAACAAACTACATCTTTGTTTGGTTCCTCATCATCACAGACTTGGATTGCTGTCTTTGAAAATTTTGTTTCTTGGAGTTGAACCTTCTTCCTTTTCTATTCAGTTTTCGAACCTTCTTATCATAAGAGCAAGCTCCTCATCGTCCGTATCATCTTCGAATCTGCATTATCGAATCATCATTTGATTTCAATGCAATAGATTTCTTACCTCTTGGATCTTCGTCTTCATTGATTCGTTCCACTTCATAAGATCGAAGAGTTCCAATCAGCTCATCAACAGATAGTGGCATAATTTTTGCGTCTCTCTTATCGAAGTCTTTATATGATTCCAATCCTTAGAAAGTCCACGCAGTAGCTTGTTCACTTTCATGGGATCGAGATCTTTTGTCCTTGGTTCTCAAGACCATTGACAATATCTCGTAAAACGACTAAACATGTCGCTATAGGTTCTCCTGGTTTCATTTTGAAGGATTCATATTGACCAAGGAGAATGTTGATTCTAGTCTCCTTCACTGACTGTTCCTTCATAGGTGATATGTAATCTGTCCCACACTTCTTTTGCTGTAACACAAGAAGATATTCTGTTATATTCAGTTGGTGACAAAGCACAATATAAAGAGTAAATTGCTTTTGCATCGAGTGCTTGTCTCTTATTGATTTCTTCCTGAGTCATTCCACCAGCCTCAATTGTTTCTTTTCCTCTTTCGTAAACCGATGCAGCAAAGAGGAGTGATCCCTTTTTCCACAACGTCCCATTCCGCAGGATCCTTTGATCGCAGTAAAGGCTTTCATCTTGTTCTTCCGCATGTTGTAATCCTTTCCATCAAAGTAGGGAGGTCGGTATTGCTTTGCCCTTCCATCAGCCCCGGTGCCAAAGCATACTAGCCATGGATCTTTTACCGTGAAGTAAAACACTTCAAATAAAGTAAGAACACGAGCTCGATACCAATTGATATAGCTAGTGCTAGTACCTAGAGGGGGTGAATAGGTATATAAACGATTTTTCGCACAATACTTAGACAATTGAGTAATTGCAGCAAATAACATTCAATCGTAAGACTCAAGTGAATGAAAGAGAGAATTAAACACGAGGTTTATAGTGGTTCGGCTTGATTCAAGCCTACGTCCACTCTTTCGCACCGACACCCAATCGGCTGGATTCCACTATGAACAAAGAGATGTTACAGCGTTGATCTTCCTTGACTTCCGGGTGTAGATGAACTACCACACTCACTCAAGGTATCACAAAGTATAGACACTCTCTCGTATACAATTTCGCTCGATCGTATCGACTAATAATCAAGGTGTTTCGTACTGGAATTTCTCTATCGATCACACACTTGAACAACCGAGACGTCTTCCTTTATACTCCTTTATGCCATCATAACCGTTGGCACTTACCAAAGGAATTCCTCCAATCTACCCGTTGGACGGAATCAATCAAGAAGATCATCCGAGCTATTAAAGGAATCTCGACGATAGCCCATCAATCCCGTTCGCCCATACAATCAGGATCTTGGTTTCCATGAATAGAACCTTCCAAGAATACTTCGCCGATTATCGGATCTTCAATTGATCTAGATACGAATCAAAGAATCCGTTGTATATGTCCAGCCAAAAGATCTTCTCCAGAGATCAAGATGAAATCCTTAACCATAATCCTCGATTTGGATTTCCTTCGACACCGGATCGATAGACTGTCAATGAGAATAATTTTGAGTCTTAAGTCTTGAGTCTTGAATCTTGAGTCTTGAAATATGAGTCTTGAGTTCTCGAGTCCGGTGGTCGAAAGTCTTCGACACAAATAACCGCACTAGACCGATGGAAACGTTTTGTCGCCTTCAAAATCTTCTAGAGCGATTTCTCCAACATATTATGTATACCAATCCAATCCTGATGGTATGAGTTGGTGATTCCACACTTGGAACAGGAAATTGAACCCATATTCACTGGGTCCAATATTGGAAGCCAGAACTACTCAGATCAACCGATTCGGTCTAATTTCCGATTTTTTTGCACACCCCTAATTTATATTGTATTTAACATGCAAGCTATCAAAACTAAACCATTCAAAACATTTATAAATACCTTAATTACATATACCTTTTTCATGACTTTGAAATCTAAACAATATAATTGAGTTTTGGTAAGAAGGAGAACGAGTCACTTCTTTTCACCTGGGAATAACATTGAAAAACAGGAAAACAGGAAAAACGCTGATGCAAATGAAAAGATCATATTTCTCTCTCGCGAGTGCTACAAATATAGATAGAAATCGCATTAACTTTAGCTAAATATACGAGCAAATAACGTCTATGTTCACAGATGATCAAAGCAACCGGTAAAAGAAAGTTCAACAATTCATTTCGCGGCGTGTTTTTCACGGTGGGAGCAACAAAGATTTCGTCAAGGTCCTGAGGAATTGCAGGAGAGTGTTGCCGAACAAAGATGGGAAAGTGATCATCGCGGACACCATGTCGAGACTAGAAGGGAATGGGTTTGTTTGATGAAAGGAGAGGACCGGAATGGAATGGAGGAGAGTGTTGAAGGGAGTAGGATCCCCTCCACAACATCATCGTTCACAGTTTCGGCATTCGCCCCTACTTTAGGAAAGAAATCATTTGCGATGGCTCTAGTGAATCACCGTGTGAAAGATTATGTCGAAATTGAAATGCTTATAGAGCTCAAGGACATCGAAGGGCTTGCGAATGCTGAATGATCCTAGACTTTGATGTGATTTTTTAAACTCTTATGAAATATATTAATACACCTATCTTTCTCATTGATGAAGATTATAACAGACAGATGAGATACTTGCTCTGAACTATGAAAAATTGATGAACGAATCCCTTTCACTTAGAGTCCTTTTATTTCGAGAAAAAAAAAGTGGTTTAAAAATTGATTTGTTATATCTTTTAAAATAATTAGTCAGTAAAATAAGGTTTTTGTCATCCACAACAAGGGAAACCTAAACAATTTCAAGGATAATAAAAATATTTTCCATTCATTCATTTTAGAAATAGTACCAATGATCGTTTTTTAGAAAGAATTATTCACATCATTGGCTTTCTGTGAAACAAACATGTCTTTAATCAAGGGTTTCCTTGTTTTCTTTCATTGCTACCCCAATCACCGCACCAACTTCTAAAACTTCGTTATCTATCTTGTGTCCAAAAGAATTTAGGACGATACAGCAATTTTCAGAAACTCCACGACCGTAATTGCCAAACATGAAGAAAACCATAAAAGACAGGTATACATGCAGTGCATAAACGAGGCCAACGCAATGCGAGAAAGAGAATTTACATCTATACAAAAATTGGTATAAAACCATGGAGAGGACTGCCTCTACTCCACGGCTACATCACAACAAAATGTCAGATCATTCGCCCGGCATCGCATGATACGCACGATGCATGCCGGAGTTTGAAAAGGAAAAGGAGCTTTGGAATGTCACAATTTGCCTTCCCAACACAAAACTCTCAGAGATCCACCTGAACCCCATGGTCAGTCTCAGTTACGTTGTAAGAAGTATATACGCCATCATGCTTTGAAATCACTTGATACGTACGTCTCACCATATCTAGGAACTATGCTCCACCGCAGAATCCTCTCGAAAGGACCAATAGTGACGAGACAATTGACAATCGGCTTTTGATCTCTCGCTTAAGGAAGCAACTCGTCGATACGATCTGGGGATCGATAGGGTCTAAGGACCTTACCCAAGCCAAGAACCCGTGAAAAAGCTGAAACCGGAGTGCTGGACCCTAAGTTGCTTTAACCATGAGTCGGCCACGCTCGAAAGCGACACCAGCCGGTCTTGGTCCCAACCACTCTTCCCCGAGGCCACACGTTTCCTTGCATCTTGTAAGTTCCTTTCTCTTCCTTTGAGCGCACCCTATGTCATCTTCGATGTCCATATCTTAAATGACATCGACCAGCAACAGATAGAGCTGACGCATGAAAACACTCGGAAAGAAATGGATGCGCAAAACACTGAATTAGTAGTAGATCGATAGACTACCTTGAAACGAAGACGAGAGAACGTGGTAAGTGAGGAAGCACGTGGATAGGTCCCTTATGGTTCTTCCCATGGGGATGTGACATATTGGATAACTGAACATTGTTAGATATTGCATACTTCCCTGAGCACGAGTTGCATAATATATTAGAAAAGGAGAAGTTGCACGTTCACAACGAGACTTGCTATAATTTAAATGTTTACGTATAAGAAAGGATATGGTGCTCAACGCATTGAAACGAGGAGATTTATTGAGCAACATTCTTATATCAGTAAACCGTGAATCCTTTAAGTCTGAAGTAGAGTTGATGGGATTTGAACAAAACATGTCCAGTTCCTAAGCTGGAAATCCAAGACACCTCAAGCGTCTACACCAACCCCAGACAATAAGTACGGATATAAAAGGATAGTGTGTGCGCGCGCGCCCGTGTGTGTGTCTCAATTTTATTTCTTAAAGATCCCAAAAACTAGTGAGTTGGTGAGATTTATTATCCATCTATGTATCCGTATCAGTATAACATATTATCCATCTATGTAACATACGCTTTTTATAACTTCGGCGAAAGCATCCTTCAGTAAGAAGATTCGCTCACTTTGTTAATCATCTATGAGAAAATCAGGGAGAAAGGTCGAGGTAGACGGATATCACAAATCCTAATGAAGGTTAGGCTCGACAAATAAGTTGAAGATTTTGTGAATTAAAGAAAGGTAAAAGCCACAAAAAAAAAAAAAAAAACTAAACTATGCCCACTGTGATACATTTACTTTGATTTTTTTTTCCACACCAAAAACCCCAAATTTATACCTATGTAACACATTTACCCCAAACTTTTTTCTTATGACATCGAAAATCCCAAACTTATATCCATGTAACATATTTACCCACAAATTTGATATCACAGAAAAAAAGTTTGGGCTTTTTTAGGTCAATCTATCACACATTTATAAGTTTGAAGTTTTTTGTGTTACGGAAAAAAGTTTGAGATAAATATGTTACACAGATACAAGTTTAGAGTTTTTGGTATCACAAAAAATAGTTTAGGATAAATGTATTACAATGGGCAAAGCTTAAGGTTTTTGTGGCTTTTTCCCATTGAACAACTACTAGTTATAGTCTTCTTAATTTTTTCGGTTGAAAAGTTACTAGAAATTAGAAAATGGAACCGACAAAAAAAAAAAAATAGAAAACCATGAATTCTATTGTTTCTTTTGAAAAACAAAAAGAGTACATTGACATAGAAGTCGTCCTTGTATTACGCCATCAACTCATCCTAATCTCTACGTATTAATTCAAAGAGTTCCCGGTAGTTATTGCCAATGAAATCTATCCATAGATTCCATGAGTGCACATGTCTACTCAAAGTACATAGTGAATTTTTTTCGGATATATCTCTATAATAGGTCTTGTCAACAAGTATCTCAAGATCACTCATTAATCATACTTAATGAAGAAATGTCTTGTTTTTTATGCACTGAACCACAACTTATTCAATCTATCCACCTCCCCACATTGAGCAAATAAATCATAACCATCTCTGGCACGACTTGATTCATTACTTCACGACGAGAGCGATGAACTACTGAACTTGATGAGCGTGAGCAGACCTCCTTTTCCTTGTCGACTCAATATTCAATTCATAACTACCTCTCCCCATAGTCAGCATTTCTAAAATTTCAAAAGTGTCATTCCTGTATTTCATGTACATGAGTGAACATCAAATTATCCCCTTTCTCGTCACCCTGTCTCATCTATTAAATCCTAAGAACTATAGCAGGAAGACAGCACCAACGGATCGGAGCTTTCTTTAAGGGGGAAACTTAAGAGCTCGACTCGAAGGCCTTCCTTGGAAGTGTCACCAGGGGGGCCCATGACTAAGAGCGCCGGCCTACTAAACTTTGCCTGGTAAATGAGACCAATACTTTGAGTTCTTTTGAGCTTTTTCCTGTGGCCCAAACCCTACGCTACGGTTAATTGGTCCATAGTCCCATGAAAGAAAATGATAGAACTCAAGCTACTCATAGCTACTGGCTATTCTAAAGACCGCCCAACCCCCTTATTTTGGATCTATCGATGGGTCTATGTAGTAAGATAGCGGCTAATTTAATGCCTTTGATGACCGGCTTGAGGAGATTTTGCACCTCCTGTAACGCGTGGAACTATCTCAGTCCACGTACTTACAAGGAAAAAGAAATGCTTAATTAACATCTCATAATGGGATTGCCAAATGATCAAGCCACCACTTCATTTTCCCCCTAATTTAGGTAACCCTGTAATGTATATGGTCAAGAAAGAGAGATTAACCTCTCTTTTTTTTGGTTTGTTCAAAAAAATTTCTTAAGCAAAAAGGATGTTCAATTACACCTAATCATCGTCACAATTTATAAATATGTTTACCATTAGTGTTAGGAATGCATGACGACATGAGCACTAACTAAGTTCTTTTTACCCCGCACGAAGTAGCTCTTATATCTATCTTAAATAAATATCAAATAGTCAGAACTAAGGAAAGCGATAAATATTTAAATGCGTTTCTTCTTTAGTGTTAATTCAAAGAAAATCTATTTTTCTAAAAAGCAAATAAACCTTATGACCAAGTGATGTGGGATACTTTAACATTAAGGGAGGGCAAAAATTGGTTCATACCACGAAAAATCTCAAATTTCTATATATGTCATAAATTTATAGCAAATTAATTTTTTTTACCACAAACCCAAATTCAACCCCACGTTCCACCCCGCCATGGCGTGCTCGAATAAGTCGATGCCTTCATCGACTTATGCATACAAGGATGGGTTCTAGCGCATGGGATCGATGGCGGACGATGGAGGAGGGACAGGCGGCGCTGTTTCAGAGATAGTTAGGTTGTACCCACACATCAGGGGGATTAACTTCGACCAGCCTCATGTCATCGCAGACGCACCGGCACATGGCGGGGTTTCTCATGTCGGGGGAGCAGACATGTTTGAGGCCATTCCCAGTGCTGGATTGCTGATGCTGTTTTCATGAAGGAAGTGTGACTTGGCGCTTTTTCTCCAGATTCTACTCACCTCGCTACGTCACTTTCTTGTCCTCTCCCAAGCTGCCCACGGTGGCCAGATCATTGAGATAGAAATCACGATATGATGAGGGTGTTCTCATACATGTCCTTGTCCAACGCGGAGGGAGAGATGGGATTTGCCACTGCTTCTTGTTAAGGAAAAATCTTAATTTCACCCTATGCATGTAGACCCAACTTACATACAAGTTAGATGATATAAAAATGAGCCAAACGAGATTCAATCCTGTCTGACCCATTTGATCTAATGGTGAATGTGATCTCAACTTACACGACCCACATGCACCATTCAATGCCCTAAAAATTATTATCCAAATCTTTTTTCGGGCTTCTCCTAATCGAGATGTAACAACAAATATCTACCTTCCGCTAGGGCCCAAGGACTTCATTTTTTATGTCTGAATTATTTTCTTTTTTTCTATTCAATGTCCCTTTTTGCATTAAAATTATTGTCTAAATCTTTGTTCAACTTTTAATAATATTTTATAATTTTTGCTTCTTCCTAATCGAGATGTAACAACAAATATCTACACATGATTAACTTTTCATCTGATAAAGCTTCTTATCTAAGCGACTAAGCATGCCCCAAATATTGACTTAGTGTGACTTCTAATTTCATATTCTTACCTTTTGTAATATCATTTTTCACCTATTGACTTCTATTCAATTCCATATTCTTGAAACCTTTCAAACTAAATGACATCTAAAATCAATATCATATTTTTGTAATTTTTTAAAAGTTAAAATAAGTTTTATTTTATAGGAAAAAAGTTATGTTTTTAGCTCTATGAAGTGTGTAAAATAAAAGTTTGAAGAATTTCTTTTATTTAGTCGAAAGTTTGAAGAAGTTCAATGCCCTAGTATTGTCAATTCTACCACATTGTGCAACGTGATCGACTGGTGATGCGATGACAGAATTCCCGAGCGCACACACAATCCACATCACACGACCACATATGTGTGCACAAATCTTACAACGATATTATACTTTATAAGAGGAGAAAATCGTGTAGGGAGATTTAAAAAATAATAATAATAAAGCTCGATATATACTAGACGCCATTATTTCATGAAAAATTTAGTATTGGGCAATATATTTTTTGTATTTTAATTTTGTCTTATAATTTAAAAAATTAAGTCAACGACTATTATATCCATAAGCACTAGACATTTTCAATTGAATCCTTAAAAAGGGTTCACACTTTTAGAAATCAAAAATCTTGATCGTTAATTCATCTCTATCTTTACCATCACAATCACAAACATCGGACATCTCTAACAAAAAAATGTCACTCTTGCCATATTTAGCTGCTTTTCAAGTTCTAATGCACAAATTGTCTATGATAATTGCTGCAATAAACATTTGTGACTTAATCAGTCCCAATGGTTCATCACGGAAGTATCCTAATTCCTACTATTTACAGTAAATCCTTCACAATTGGAATGATGAAGATTGCATGAGAATCCCGAAGAACTGGAGAAAAGCCCTACCGAAAAAGAACAGCGTGGTGATCATAGCCGACGTCGTATTATAACCAGACGGGATGGGCTGCTCGATGAGGCACAAATGGGGTTGGATCTCCTGATGATCACGCTATACGGAGGTAAAGAGAGGAGCGAACCAGAATGGAAAAAGATTTTGGAGGAAGGAGGCTTCCCTCGCTACAACATCATCCAAAGCCCTTCCTTGTTTTCCATCATTTAAAGCTTTTCCACTGTGATTGTCATATGTCCTGAGCTTGCTCTGGTGTCGCCTACATGTTGTGTGTTTATGTATATCTACAATCTGAATTCTCGGACTTTATGAACTAAATCCCCCTTCCTCGACTTGATGATGCAAATCTTATATCCAAATCATAGCTGTTCCAATCATATTAGCCTTGGGGAAGGAAAATCACCATAAAAACAAAAAAACTCTTTAACCTATTGTATGGTGGCTAATTCATTCATAAACTTTTTAATTTGGCCAATTTAGTTCTAAATATTTTAAGGATTTGCCAATATAATCATTTCAGTCAATTCTAGCATGGAATCACTCACTTGGACCCCAGCCATCCTTTATGGCACATGGTTGATGCTAATATGGACAATTTTTACACAATTTTTAAGAATTTTTAGTTCTTTTCTTTCCTTTCTTTATTTATTCCCTTTGGGCCGGCAACCCTCAACAGCACTAAGCAAGGGCAGCGTGGCCCTCACCAATAGAGGGAAATAAGAGAAAATGAAAAAAAAAAAATCAGAAAAATCTCTAAAAATTTACAATAATTGTCTACGTTAGCGTTACTCGTGCCAAATAGTGTTACTCGCCGGCATCTATGCCAGCGATTTTCACCCAAAATTGGCTAAGGAAAATCGTCAAAAGATTTTTAACTAAATTGGTTAACTTGAAAATTTTAAAATTGAATTGAAATCAATACAACAGGTTTATAACTTTTCTTATAATTATCCTACTTTGAAAGCCACAATCATTGCTTTATGGTGGAGTCTTACCTAAAACATGTGGATGGAACGACTTCTATGTATTCATGAAATTAGCAAAATTGAAATATTTGAAAGTCCCACGATATCGCAAACAAAGATCAAAGACCCCATTAATTAGCAAGTGCATGTGCATACACATGGTAGTCACATGCCAAAATCTACAATGCATTAAGGCATGCATGGACACTTCTCTAATATGACAAATTCGTTTGCAGTACTTTTTCAATATTATTATTGCCCTTTTTGCTTTCTTTGAAACTTTGTACATTTAGCAATTTAGATTAAGGATGATTTGTTCTAAGTAGGTGCTAGGAACTGTCCACAAAGAGTGGGTTCTACAAATTGGGAATCAGGAACTGCCCACTAGTTCTTAGATCCACCCGAGAACTATACCACCGGTCAGGTCTTGTTCCCAAGTGGGTCCATGGCATAGGCATGTCCTCGCTTGTGGTAAATATGCGGTTTTGATTCGCAGTTCAATTTAAGGGAATTGTTGCTTGTTCTTGTGGTTTGAATTTGGCTAATCGAGAAGCAAAAGAAGAAGATGAGCTAATCTAAAATGAAGATGAGTGAGGAAGGATTTTACTGTAGTTTGAATCTCAATAACAAATGCTGACATGAGATCGTTTAGTGAATGCTCGGGGGTTCGTACCAAACTGCATTCTATGGAAATATGCTCGGAAGAAGTAGGAGAGAAGTGCAGGATTTTATCCATGGGAGTCTGAATGGGTCTCCACTATTCTCTAGCTTGTTCTGCTTCTCATGCACTTCTATGGTGCATTCTTTGTTTGTAAATTATGTTATTTTGGGAGAAAAAAACGTAACCTTTTGGCTCATGAAAATGGAGAAAATATAAATTTAAAATATATATTATTTGTACCGATTCAATCTTGGTGGTCTGTATTGGCAGTTTCACACCTGCAACAAGGAATCAAACCCATACTTGGTGGGTCCAATAATTGGAACAAGAAATATTCAAAACCGATCAATTCAATCCGATTCCGGTTCTTTTGCAAACCTGTAATTTATATTGTATTTAATATGCAAGCTATCAAAACTAAACCATTCAAAACATTTATATACCTTAGTTATATATACTTTTTCATGACTTTGAAATCTAAACAATATCTTTGAGTTTTGGCAAGAAAGAGAACGAGTCACCCATTTTCACTTAACTAGTCAAACCAAATAGACCTCGATTTTGAGTGAGAATAACATTGAAAAACAGGAAAACAGGAAAAACGCTGATGCAAATGAAAAGATCATAATTCTTGCGAGTGCTACAAATATAGATAGAACTCAGCATTAACTTTTAGCTAAATATACAAGTAAATAACGTCTATGTTCATAGATGATGAAGGCAACGGGTAAAAGAAAGTACAGCGATCATTTCGCGGTGTGCTTTTCCACGGTCAGAGCAACAAAGATTTCGTCAAGATCCTGAGGAATTGCAGGAGAGTGTTGCCGAACAAAGATGGGAAGGTGATCATCATGGACGCCATGTCGAGAGTAGAAGGGAACGGGTTTGTTTGATGAAAGGGAGAGGACCGAAACGGAATGGAAGAGAACGTTGGAGAAGGAGGATCCCCTCGACAACATCGTCATTCGCAGTTTCGGCGATCGTCTCGACTTTGGGAAAGAACTCGCTTGGGACGGCTCCAGTGAATCACCATGCGAAAGATTATGTCGAAATTGGAATGCTTATGGAGCTCAAAGACTTTGAAAGGCTTGTGAATGCTACATGATCCTATATTTCAATGTGATTTTTTATAGTCTCGTGAAATATATGAATACACCCATCTTTTTCATCGATGAAGATATAACCATTAGATGAAAGACTCGCTCTAAACCAAGAAAATTTGATGAACGAATCCCTCTCACTTAAAGTCCCTTTATTCTGAGAACAAAGAATGATTTCAAAAGTGATTAAATATATCTTTTAAATTACTTAGTTAATAAAAAAGTGTTTTCATCATCCACAATTATACCTAAACAATTTCATGTATGATGAAAATATTTTTCATTCATTCATCTTAGAGACAATACACATGATTATTTTTTGGAAAATTTTTGTCCAAATCATAAGTTTTTCATGAAACAAATATGCCTTTAATCAAGGGTTTCCTCGATTAAAGAAAACGCTACCCCAATCACCACAGCAACTTCTAAAACTTCGTAACCTCACTCGCGTCTGAAAGAAATTTAGGACTAGCAGACAAATTTCAGAAACTCCTCGGCCATTCTTGCCAAACATGACGAAAACCATAGAAGACAAGTATAAAGGCAGTGCATAAACGACGCCAATGCAATGCGAGAAAGAGAATTTACATCTATACAAAAATTGGTACATAACCATGGAGAGGACTGCCTCTTCCCCACGGCTGCTAGATCACAACAAAATGTCAGACTATTCGTCCGGCATCACACGATACACACGATACACACGATGCGTGTCGGAGTTCGAAAAGGAACGTCACAAATTTGCCTCCCCAACACGTAAACTCTCACAGATCCACCGCAACTCCATGGTTAGTCTCAGTTACCTCGTAAGAAGTATATATTCTTCCATCATTCGTCGAAATCACTGATTCGTACGTCTCACCATACCTAGGCACTATGAAACGCTGCAGAACCCACTCAAAAGGACCAATCATGACAGGACGCAATTGACAATCAGCTTTTGATCTCTCGCTTAAGGAAGCAACCGTCGGTACGATATGTGGATCGATGGGGCCTAGGGATCTTTACCCACGCCAAGAACCCGTGAAAAAGCTGAAATCGGGGTGCTGGACCCTAAGTTGCTTTAACCATGAGTCGGCCACGCTCGAAAGCGACACCAGCCTCTCTTGGTCCCGACCACTCTTCCCCGACGCCCACACGTTTCCTTGCATCTTGTAAGTGGCTAGCCCGAATGGAGGCAGGCAGATGTCTTCCCCTTCCTTTCTCTTCCTCTGAGCACACTCTATGTCATCTTCAATGTCCATATCTTTAATGACATCAATTAGCAACGTTCAGGCTGATGCACGAAAACATTCGGGAAGAATTGGATGCGCAAAACAGTGAAATAGTAGTAGACCAATAGACTACCTTGAAACAAAGACGAGAGAGTGTGGTAAGTTAGGAAGCATGTTGACAGGTCCCTTATGGTTCTTCCCATGGGGATGTGATATATTGGATACCTGAACATTGTTGACATCAAAAGATTGATCAGAGTCTAGTAAGTTAGACAGACAGACATCATTGAGTGGTATTAGTCAGAGAGAGAAAGAGACCAAGCGACCGCCATCCAACTAGCCGGTGATAGATCTACACTTCTCAGTGACTTCAAACCCGGGTACCTTCGAGCTAATTCGGTGATCTGAAATAGATATTGTAGAATCAATCAGAACAGAACAGTGTCTTTCAGTCATTTTGAATCATTCTGCTTCAAGAACAAAGCGACACAGAAGCATATGCACCAGAAAAACAGGGGAAGAAAGGGGGGAAATGAACATAAAGGTTAGTCATATCATAGCACGGCATCTTCAGTTATTAGCAGAAAAGCAAACTATGCAACCCATGCGCTCACAAAGTATTGCAAGCATGGCAAGTGTGCTAACAGGGTGACCCGCAATCCACATCGAAGATAATTTAGAAAAGATAAGGATAGATATAAAGGAAGGGACACTATACTTAAAAGTCAAGAGTTTCGTCACATCTTTATGCAACCTGTCATAGAAAGTATGCGAAATGATTCTTACAGGCAAAAGGATACTCACCAGTCATGTCATATCTTTCACCATCTTTTGAATTGAAGCAAAATATGTGATGCGCAATGTGCAAACAAACCAAAGAATATAACGCAGAACATTGAATTAGTTGAGGAAATTAAAAGACAAAAAGCACCTTATCCATGAGAGGAACTCTTGTATAAGGAGTGTCTTTCTCGAAGTACTGCACATGAAGGTAACCCAATCTCTCGTTCAGATGCCATGGGCTATCTTGCTCCGATCCTCCATCGTCAGAGCAGCACCCATCCCATTGCCACAACTTCTCACTCTCGTTCTCCTCGCTAGATGAATCACTGAAGGAATCTCTAGTCTCACATTCTCCCAATTCCAGATCGTCCCTGAAATTACACCCACAAGATTAATTTGTTCACAGTCGTCTAGCAAATACATCCAACTAGAATGTAAAGAACCCTGAGGACAATGAATTCATTAACTGTCAGATGATAAGATAGACCAGTATGCACAAGACCTATTGCAATTCCAGTTTTAAATATCAATCCACACACGAAACTGCATGATTCTTCGGGCAGGCATATGAGGAACTCAACAGGGACAGCGATTCACAAGACACGAGCATACCAACTACTTATTGAGCAACCCCATACTTAGCATTAGATGAAAACCTATCCAAAGAAACTCAAAGATTCAAAAATGTGCGCTTAATTCATGAAATTGGTCTGAATTCTCGACCACTATCATCGATGATCTTTCTGGATCCACTCGCTGTTAAAGCAGCGCCTGTTTCTCACCTTTAAGCAGACTGAAATTACTGAAATAAAACTACAAGAATTACCAAACCAATTACAGTTCGACGTGTTATAGAGTCTCGTGCACATCCAGTCAAAAAACGAAGTACCTGAAGCGGTTGACAGACGGACTGCTGGTGAAGATTTGAATCGCAGATAGATACGGCACGTAGTACTGAACTAAGGTCTCCCCACTGCTCAAGACAATGGGGACTCCAGCCCCATACGCACTCCATTCATCATAACAGCGCCACAGATCCTCCAACGTGAAATACTCAACCTTTTCTCTCTCCCATGGATGCCACAAGCTATTCAGTTTCCTAATCTCAGTCTGACAAACAGAAACAAAGAAAACCATAGTAACTGACCCAAGAAAATGCAAATGGAAATTAAATTGGCTAGTCAATGGAAACGCCTTATAGAGAGAGATCATCAGAAGAAAGACATACCTGGGGGAGAAACTGGGATCGAACTACTGGCGAAATTTGATGTAGGAAGCGATCAAGATTTGATCCCAATCGCATTGCATCCTTATTATTGACCATGATTTCAGAGACAGAGAGAGAGACAGAGGTTTTTCTTTTCAGAATTCTCTCTCCGAACCCAGGAGAGAAATTGGAGGAAACGGAGGAGACCAAGGAGAACAAAGAGAGGACCGCGGGAGGAAGAGAGAAATAACCGGAATAGGTCCTGCCCTTTATATACACATACAGTCAGAAATCTCTCTCAAAAGAAATAATTTCCCTATTTTTGACCTTTCTACAATTACGACTTCGTAGGAACATAAAAATCTCTCCCCGTCTCTGTCTCCCTCGAGCCTCTTCGTTGGCAATGTAACGTGTAACCCTTCGAAAGAAAGCACTGAACAAAGACAGAGAGACTGGAACGAACACGAAGTTGACAAGAAGTGATTGTTTAATCTCTCCTGTTTTCACACCAGCCTTAAAGAAAACTCAAGCCGACCCTGCTTTTATCAATACTCACGAAACAAGACCCCCCCGAAGCCCTCCTCCGAAGAAGAGTCGCGACCACTCAAAACCGAGACTTTAAGTTGAACCCAATCCAAGCTTACAAAACAAAACAAAAAAAGAATCCCTCAAAATCCCAAGACTCGTCCCCAGAAAAAAGACCAGAAAAGCTCGTGAGAACCTCGGAAAGATCCGAGCTTGGAAGAGGAAATGCAGATTTCCCGGATCAAAGAGTGGTGGGCCGTAGCGGTACCAAGACTCTTGGGTAAACAGAGGTCGAGAGAGGAAGTGAAGTTTCTGGACTTTGCCGAGCAGAGCAAGGACAGTCTGAAACAGGGACACAGAAAGAGAGAGAAAGAGGAGAGAAAAAGATCAGAACAATCTAGCGAGAGAACCGCGAAATGAATGCGGGAGGGAGAGAAAAAAAGGAAGGAAGAAAGCCGGGTGACCCACACAGCGTTATGAAAGCATCAGATTACCAGAATTTATCACCATTAATGGGATTCAGCTGTCTCCATTGATTAATAAAAAGCAGGGAAATTCTTGAGCATACGGATACCGAAGAAACGTTATACTCTGTTTTCTTTCTCGAACCGATTCTTGGGGAAGATCGATTGGAAGTGGTCTATGGCTTTGACTGGGAAGAACCATGTGATCTACGAATCTCCAAATTTTGAAGAGCCGAATATAAAGTTTTTTTCTGGCAGCAAAGATGGAGTATCTCCGAGTTTCCGCATTACTTTCGGAAAAAAAAAAAAAAAAAATCTATTGGTTTGACTCTTCCTTTCCTCTTTGTTTATCCAAAAATATCATCTGCAATTGATTTTTTAAAAAAGAATAAAAAAGAAAGAAAAGACAAAAGAATGGTCCCAGCATGGCATTTTTCAGTTGAAATATAATGCAATTTCGACAATTACGTGTGAAGAACGAAATTCCAAAAATTGGGCGATTATATACAATTAGCAGGTTCTTATTTCAATGGCATCTCAATTTCATTGGAAAATGTTGAGGTGGGTCAGGAGGAGAAACATTAATTACCCAAAACTATATTTCGAACCAGGTACATCCGGATCAGTCGATCTATTCGTCGCTCATGACTAGATCGCCTCACGTAGCGTCTACTCCATTACCAAGTCTAATCACGTCGAGCGTTCATACCCCACTAGGGATAGGAAACAGGGAAGAACGTATGTTTCAAAGGGGAAAAAAAAACATAAAAACAGGGGAACAGCGGAAATTGCTAACTGATTTGTCCGCTGATGCAGCTGTACTTCCTCTGTTTTAGGCCTGAAACGTGCTCCGAAAGCAGAAGACCTAAACCAGCCCCTGCTCTACGCATAACCCATTCGCTAATAGCCGTTTCGCTACTCTTTACCCCGTCCCGTGGCTGTAACGAAAGCTCGCTCGCGATGAACAAAGAGTCAACGCCCGGGCGTTCGGCAAACCGCGTGAACGAGAGGCCAAGCCACTTGCATAAAAATACGAGGATATACCATTACCGACCGACCACGTAGAATGTCTGTAAAATTTTCACTTTTACGCGTATCTTTTTTCCGCCGGTGGGGTTGGTGATGGCGAAAGGGAGAAGGAGAGGACGAGAAGCGGACCAAAACACGTGTTCGTCCGTGGCGATGTGGGGTGAGAAGCGTGAAACGAAAAGCTTTTTGCGAAGCAGGGCGAGACAGTGGGTGGTGGGTGTTGGGCCCTCTGCTTTGACCAATTTCATGCCTCTGTTATGTCTTGATGGATATTTTGTCCCCTCTTCTAGATAAATCCAAATCCAAGTTATGAGAAAATGGGGGAAAAAAAAGGAGAAATTGACCAACCCCCAACAATTGTGGGAAGTAAAATTGTGCTATAAAAAGTTAGTGCTCCATTACTTTGATTCATCTATTTATGTATCTCGCCATCTAATCGCCACCATTTAACCGGTATTGTTATTCTTATTTATCGCACCACATGATTATAATAAGCGATGCGATAAGTCAATCAAAAGTGATATGCATAATACCTCCAATACAATATGGGATGAGGATATGTAGCATACGGATTTATATAGGATGAATGGCTGATTGGATAACATTATCGTCACCGGCGTGATATAATAGCGTATGAAATACTTTCTCTTACACACCCAGTAGGAGGAGCTCGTTGGAAGATACCCAATAGTTTTTTTTTTTTTTTTGGTCGAAACATAAGCATGACATTTAAGTTTTTAACTTTGTTTTCCAGCGATAATCTATCCGGTACAGACGTTCCCCACGTGAAAATGGCTTTTGTTTATTGGGTAGAGATGGAGAAGCAAAGCACCACGAACCGGTCATCGCTCACCTACTCACAAACACGTGCATCTGCAGGTGGGCGACTTAAGAGTATTCCTGGATGATGTTTACAAAAAATTTCATATTTGACACGAAGTTATGTTATTCTTTTTTTTTTTCATTTTTTTACGAAAAGTAATACTCCAGCAACGGACATTAAATCTTGAGTTTCGAGTCCTTTCGAATTCTATCAACGTTTTTCATCTGTAACATGTTTGCTCGTGCCTGGTGTCCCCTCATTTGGATTTTTCTTCTCTTGTTTAGCCTATTAAAATGGCCAAGTACTGGCCCCCAATGTCCAACCCAATCCAATATCACCAGGAGGAACATTGATTTTATAGGTAATGATATAGACAATGTTTATAATGGAAAATTTATGGTCTCCATGTCTGTTTTCCTGACATTGAACGGCAACCCCAAAGTCATTATCGTGAAGGATTTTTTTTTTATTTTTTTTCAATTGGCTTGATCTACTGAATATACTTGATTTGACAATATTTGTCATATCATTTCAAATCCTAATGTTTGCTTCTATGGATATAATTGTCTTAGTACACTATAGCAAATCTAATCCGTGGCTCCATTATCTCCACTTACCACACCATCGACATCTGTCGAACAGTTTTTTTCGCCGCCGCCACCACCACCATCATTTGGCCCACCTCCTGATCATCATCATCAAGACCCCTGCATATATGGTGAGAAAGTGGTTAGACTTAATTACAACTAAGGTGAATTATAATTGACTTAATTATAACCTGTAATCCCAAATATATCTCTAGCACCCGCTCCCACTCAAGGCAGCTCAAATGTCGTCGACTGGAGTTTGGAAAAAAAAATCTAGAAAATGCCTAGGTAAATGTACCTCCATGAAGATATTAATAGTCCGATCAAATGAAGTAACGATCTATTTCAATGTGATTGGTGCGTTCATGAAAATTATCATTATGTGCTAATTGAATAGAATTTATGTTATCACAATGAATGATTGTGCCACTATTATGACACACTCTCAAATCTACTAGTAGTCATCGTAATGATAATAATTTTAATGTCGTATCAACAAGAGCTCGATATTATGCTTTCGTAGAGCAATTGACAATAGTCTATTTTTTCCTACACTTGAGATAAGTGAGTTGCCCAAATAAGTAGTAGTAACCCGTGATAAAGTAACAATCTTAAGGATTGATAGCCAGTCAACATCAAAGTAAGTTATCACATTTGATATAGAATGAGCAGAAAAATGAAAGATCCTCAAATAATGTACTCTTGACATAGCAAAGAATTCAAAGGATTGCAACAAATTAACTAACAATATGACCAATATATGTGATGTTAGGTTGAGTTATGATGAGATATATAAGGCCGTTAACGAACTATCAATAGAGTATAGGATTTGAATGATCTCATCTCTAGCATCAAACTTGCATTGGTACAATAAAAGTTGCATCGACCTCGTAGTTAGTGAGTCTTGCTCGAGAAAGAAGATCAATGATATGGTAGCAATAGTGGCAAATGGACATGCCTATGAACCTCAACTTCAAGGTTAATAGTTAGGCCCAATAAGTTTTTTAACTCATAATCAATAGTAATTAGATGCCATATGACTGCATCGGCAAAAAAGCTTACAAAATTTATCCATTATAAGCACTTTACCAACTTAAATAAAGCATATTGGATAAGAAATATGATGAAACTATTACCTAGAGAGTATATTCAAAGAAAATAAGGCTGAAAACTAGATTCAGCAAGTCTACATACCTAAAAAAAAAAAAATGACCGAAAATGCCAATAACCGATTGGAAAGTGCTCAAACCGGTTAGAAATGTGAAGGAACCGGTTCTCCTGGTTTGATTTGAACCGGCCAGCGGTCAATCAGGTTCATCTGAGGGCATTAAGTGTGATGACTGTGATTGTTTTTCAAAATCGGTGACGGAAGTGTGCCGAGCAACAATTAAAGGCTTCAGTCTCGGTGGAGAACCGTGAGCAGCGTGGCCGGCGTCTAGCCGACCACCATGGAACAAACTCAATAGATGTTGCCCATGTGATAATGATGGCTCCGATACTTAGTTGATGTGTCTGAAAGAGGAGAGAAAAATACAATATTATGTATTTATGAAAAAGAAGAGTACAAGACCCTTGTATATAGAGAAAGAAAGCAATTAGACTTAATAACAATTAAGGTAAACTACGATTAACCTAAACCTAAACTATAATACTAAATATATCTCTAAGGCACAAATGATAATCATTATATTTCTCTAGGTATTTCTATTTTTCTGTCCTAAGGATTGAGTTTGGAACAAAATTTCATTTGATAATGCAATTTTATTTTTCAATTTTCCATGACAAATTTTTAGCTTAGAAATAAATTCATAATAGAAATGAGAAGTATAAATTTTCTATTTTTTTATTTATAGAATGGAAATAAAAATTGATGGGTTTTTTATGTGATGATGGGCTTATTTAGGCCTGTCCACCCATGTTAGACCCAAAACCCAGCCCGTAAGTGTATGGCCCATGGAGGATTGCAATTACTGTAAAAAAAAAAAATAAAAAGGTAAAATTTGAGCAATTAATAGATCTGATCAATTGGTTATCAGATTATCAGCATTTTTTGAAAATTGAGAATACGTTTTTCTCAGTTTACGCTCTCTCAATTTCTCCCCCACACTCCTCTTCAAGAACAGTATCAGAATTCTTTCTCAAACTGCGATATCGGTATTTAATCTGTAAAAGACAAGGTATGTTCAACTCTGTAATTTACCTTATGATCGGTGTAATATGTGTTTTCTTGGCACGCTTTCCGCATTTTTTTGGTGTTCGATTGAGTATCGGATCGTTTTTAAGAATCCGTTTCCCAACAAAAATAAAATCCCTTCTCATCGATAGTTCTCACCGCCTGTTGCACTCCCCTCGCCGGCCAGAAATTTAAAGGCTTATCAAACAATTTTCTATTCTCAGATAGAAATTTTGTGTCATTATCAAATTCATATCTTTACTAAGAAACTCGTCTATGAGAATATAAATAAAAAGTTTTATTTTTGACTAGAAATCCGTCAAACCACACGTCCCAGCCACCGCTCCAAACTTCTCCATCTCTAGCTAGCGCCTTTGCCAACTCGCTTCCACCGCCATCATCACCTCTCTTGCCACCACCGCTACACGACCACGATTTATTAGCCATCACGCCCACGATTACGCACGTGCGCAGTTACTTGTACATACTTTGAGCTAAATTTGCACCATTCTTGCTTCAGCCGAATAAAGCAACAATTCATTCTTTCATAGAAAAGTGACAATAGCTCTGCTAAATCCACGGCACAAGAACAATTGTTCATAGATTTTCAATTTTCTTCTTATTTGGACATGAAAACAATCAAAACAACATTCTGCGATTTTTTTGGTTTTCTACTATGATTTTCTTCAGCTTTGCGTAAATTCTCATTAGAAGGGCAGGATAGCAAACATTTCTTTGTATCATATAATGCCTGTTCTCTAAATTATGTGTACATGGGAATTAATATGGACGTGGAAGCGTCGAGAACACTTACCCGAAGAATCCCACAATGACTTTCATTAGCTAATTTGTGTTTGAAAAGGGAAGATAATGTTAATCAAGTCGATTTATGTGATATGGAAACTAATACAATTTGAAAAGTAGGAGTTTTCAATTTCATTGATACTTAACATTGACATGTTATTTAGATCAATTTATAACAAAAATTGACCTTGCAATATGATAAAGCTAGTACAATCATCTAGAGGAGGGTGAATAGGTGTTTAAAAGAAATCGCGGAACAAAATAAGTTGCTTGCAAAGTCTGAATGAGAACCAAAATCAATTTCGCAAAACACTGGACTTCTATAATAACCTGTTAGTGTGCAACAGAGTTAAATAACGAGAGTTAAGGGAAAAAAAATATTGCATAAGAACTTTATAATGGTTCGGCTTAGATTAAGCATACATCCATTTTCCCACGCCAACAGCCTACTGGCTAAGATTTCATTAAGAATCTATAGAAGATTACAACTTATGAATGTAAACACTCAATGATAAATCACTCTATCTCACTAATACTATCTTCTTGTGTTTTCGGGAGAAGTACACTATCAGTGCCATAGGTTGTGTATGGTACTCACTTTGGTGCCAAAAGTTTCCGTTGGATCACTTAAGTACCAAATCGGAGGAAAAACGATCTCTTTGGTGCCACCGGCGAGAGATTTCGGGCCTTTAAACGACGTCGTTTTCTGTTCTCCTTAAGAAAACAACGTCGTTTTGCCATTCTAAGTAGATGGCCTCAAGAAAAGACATTGCACAACTCATTTGGGTTTTTTTTATTTGGGGATTAAAATTAGGGTTTTTTTGTCTGATCCTCACCCAACGTTGGCTGCCGTCACTCGGCTGCCATCGCACGGCCTCCGTCACTCGATTGCCGTCACTCGACCTCCGTTGCTCCGCCGCCGTTGCTCGGCCTCTGTCGTAATAGCACCGTGTCCCAATCTCAGTAACATTTCACCAACTTCAACATCCTCAAATTCTTCGAGCTAGGACCGCGTCCAGCAGCTCCGAGTGGGCTTGGAGGGCGAGCCTCTAGCGGCTTTGGCCTTCGATCGCGAGCCAGTGGCGACACACGAGGGAGCACCAACCCGAGTCGCCAGAGCCTAGGTACTGGAAGACGCGAGGCCAAGCACTTGTCGGGGAGATCAGAGATGGAGAGGGAGAGATCGGGCGGCGCACTTGTTGGCGGCCTCCCCAAGCACCAGCCAGATCACGACCATCGACTTGGCTGCCGAGTGGCCATCGTCAGGGTCGGGGTTGGGGTCGAAGCCGCGGCCGCCGAGCGCAGGGGCCATTGAGGACGGTAACTAGCCCATCATCGTTGGCTTATCTTCTCTCTCTCTCTCTTAATTTGGGGATTTAGGGTTTTAAATTGGGAGAGAGACACCAAATAACGTCATTTTGTTGTTTAAATGCTTATTGTACTCTCTAGCAAGCCACATCAGCTTCAAAAATTAATAAAAAAGTGCCACATCGGATTTCCGGCCAACTAGATCGGAGTTGGCACTAAAATAATCGTTTTTCAAACTTTTTAACACTTAAGTGATCCGATGAAACTTTTGCACAGTAAGCGCTGCACACAACTTATGACATTGATAGTGTACTTATCCCTGTGTTTTCTCTCCCGATCACAATTTAAAACGCTAACAGACAAAGATAAGTAATTGAGAATAGCTTTAGACTTTGGAATTTCAAGTTCACGTTCCTTGCTCTTCTCGACCAAATGACCTCCTTAAGTACCCCTCATGCAACACTAGCCGTTGAAATTTTTCCAATCTACCTATTAGACAAAATAATTCAAAGAGATCTTGTGACTATTGAAGACAAGAACAGAATTTTCACTTGTGGTTGCCCATATAAACGTAATCTTGGTTTCCATAAGTAATACATTCTAATATGGAATTTATGTTCGAGATTGATTTTGTCAATTTATGATTGATTATGTGTGTGTGTGTATAAAGTAAAATCATTTGCTAGAAAACTTAGCCGTTGTAGAATAAATTCCAAATGAGTTTCATTCTAGATACATGTCACAACCTTATTAAGTATTAAAATCTGATAGAAATTTTCTCGACATAATATACCCTAAAATGATTCATAGGCCTTGGTGAATGGTAACTATAACTATAACGGTCCTGAGATAGGGATTAAGATTTGTCCATTCAGTGACTTTGGCATTGGACATTCACAAAATAAGTACCACCATATTGGGTGAATTTAATATTTGATGCCTGTTGGCATGAACTGTTCTGAAACCTAAACGGAATAGTCTTGTGTTGGAAGATCGTGACCTAATTATTATCCGGTCCATTAAGATGGGAGCTGTGAAGAAGTGAATATGATCGAACCAAATCACAACCCGCCATCAACGCCTTTCCTAACGGATTACAACCTTCTCCCACCATGGCCTTTTCACGAAGTGAATTTCTCATCTCATTATAAGCCAAGAAAAAAGTACAAAAAGCAAAGCCTAAAATCAAAAACGAAATGCAAAAAGGGTATCCCTTCCCTTCACATGAATTTACACGCTCATCTTCCCCTCAAGAGTGCCTTCTCGGCCGTGTCCACCTCCTCCAAGATCCTAGCCCTCCGCTTCGCCGGGATCGGCACGGTCGGCCCAAAGCTGATGTAGTGGCCCGAGACGGCATTGATGGCCGAGTATATGTCCCTGAAGGAGGCTCTCCCGAGCAGGGCCTTCTCTCTCCTGTACTTGGCCACCCACGAATTGGACGTCTCTCTCAAGGTGGCCACCGCGTCGGCCACGCTGGGGTCGTTCTTGTCCATTCCGATCGTGCTTCTCACCTTATTGATCACCTCCTCAGTTTCCTTCACGTACTCCTCATCGGAGGCAGCGAGTGCCGGGGCCACTACCGGGCTGATCAACCCGGCCGAGAGTATACCGGCTGATGCAATCGATAGGAATTCACGGCGGCGGGGTTGCAGCGCACTCGGCAATGCAGCTTTGGCAGCAGCGGCGGTGGGGGCTGTGGCGGTGTGTCTGGATTTGATGAGAGGGAGGGGTTTTGGGGTGGTGGCGGGGGTTATGAGGGTAGGAGAGGCCATGGTTTGCGGTGGTGGAGGAGGAGGAGGAGGGAGGGAGAGAGTTTTGGCATCTTTTAGTGATGGATCGGAAATAGGGGGAGGTGGGTTTGTGCCACGTGGGCTTATCACCTTATCCTATTATGATTTTAATGGATCAGCAGCGACCCAATGAGATCTTCAGATGCGTCTGCGTGCATTGCCACGGTGTGGTGTGTCGTGGCTCTTGAGGAATTCAGAAGCGTATCAACTCAAAAGCCTCCAAAACTATATATATAGGTACCCCCATTGGGTGGTGGACAATTTGACACGTGGCTCAAAGAAAGGTATAGATAGTTGGAGACACAACCTTTCTCTTACTGTATCCAGTATCCACTCGACGGGAAAATTACCTAATTACCTCTAAACTTATAGCATAAATATCAATTTACTCATAAATTTTTCAGTTTTGCTATTTAGTATTAAATCTTTGCACGTGACCAATTTTTGCCAAAGAATATTGGCGTGGCCAGTGATTATTGGACCAATATATTAGTTATTTCTAATTAAAATTAATCGAAATGACTACATTAAAATTTTACATAAAGGTATATGACTAAATTGGTAAATTTAAAAAATTATGAATGAGTTGGTATCTATATAATAGGTTTATGACTAATTGAATAATTTTCCTCCACAATTGGGTACCATTTTATGTGTATACTTGTTTTGGATATGAATATGTCATTTGTGCAGCGAAAGACTTGTTCCATTGTCATCTGTACACATAAGTAAGTGAGAGTCGAGGAACATCAACTACGAAAAATTAAACCCCTAGTTTTCGTCCCTGTACTTTCACGTTTTCACAAATCAAGCCCTTGTATTTTCAATTCATCCCCCAAAAGAGGGGCAAGGCCCAATAAAGCCCGTCCAATTTCGGGCGGGCCCAAGAAAGTCATTTGCCCGTCAAACCCAATCCGATTAACCCTTTTATTATTTATTTATCTATTCATGTACTCTTTTTTGTGAAATGTTTACTCGTTTTGGAAAATGGCTTCCTGGAGGGCCATCTTACTAGCTACTTTTCAACTTCCATTAAGCTCATGAAGCCCAATTCCATGCCCATCTAGACCATCAGTCCATTATCTATTCCGACAAAATGCACCTTATTTCCGAGCAAGAGTTTGGCCCTGGCGATTTCAGACAAGACATACCCTTTATTACAACAGGACTTGGGCAAAAGAAAACGCAAGTCTTCGCATACCTACCAAAAGAGAAAAGTTAATACGTGGATATCGCACTTTAAAGTAATACTTTCTTAAAGCAGAAGATAAGAATGTATCATCACTTGCTAATCATCCTGTTTTGTACTCTTGCGCTGTAGTAAACGTAAATCCCATTCTTTTGACTTTAAAAAAGGTCTCTGCAATTATAAAGAAATCCTCCTTCTGATCACTACCTTAAAGACGTTACCAAGGATCAGATTAAACCAATGATAATTGGGAGACCGAAAAAGTGAAATGAAAATAATGGCGTGCTCCACTTAGAGATGTTCCTTTCATTCTGATTCGATGGCTTTTTAATTGATAAATGTTTTAGACGTGTTAATATGAATGCCCGGAAAGAGTTGTCTCCGGTTCTCATCACATGCTCATCCCTCGTGGCTCGTTTTGAGTGTTGGGAGTATTGTCGGTAAAAGATTGCTCGTGGAGTTGGCTCAATGTTCGTGAGTTGATTAGGTTATGCCAAATAATGACCTCGGTGGTAATTTGTTTAGCACCCACAAAAAAGACTTATGATAAAAAAAAATTAAAAAAAAAATTGTCGATTGTTTGCATTTCTTCCTGAATTGATTGCTTATTATTATTTAATTGCAAGAAAAAAAATTTGACGTAGTGATTGCATGGCTATGCAATCATCGCTTGGCCGACATTGATATGATGAGTTGATCATGATGGTCATGTGATTTACTTTTCAATTTATTTTGCGTTTAAAGTTAAAGTTCTATTCAATCTGTCAACCTTAGGTGATATATCCGATGTATGAGATACTTTCGCGTCAGAGTGAGGATTGGCTGGCCCTCTGGTTGGTCTAGTCTAGAACTTTTGCCGTGAGATAAAGAAAAATGAAGAAAAGCGAATGCAATAAAATTGAACACTGAGGAGGTTTGTGGCAAAAGCCCATTTACACGGAAAGTTATTAGACAAATTGAACTACATGGGTCCGACAAGTAAGACGATGTAGGCTGTAAAGATAGAGAGCATTAGCAAAAGAATGACAAAAAGGTAGTAAATAAGATAGACTATACTTCCAAATGGACCCTTTTAACTTCAAAAGAAAGTAAAGTTAGAATGGATATCCAGGGCCAAAAAAAAAAATCTTTTGAAGGTCTAGATATGATCTTGGAATAATTTAAATAATCGAAAAGACCTAATTTAGTAATATGAAAAAGCTAAAAAGTGTTTTTGTGCCCTTAGTCGTTTGTCCACTTTGATCTTTGGGGAAGATTGAGGAGACCCTCCAAAATAATTCAATTTTACTTGAGAAGAAGTCCTTTGAGTTCTTTCGAAACAAGAGCACTAAAAATCCTATAAATTGTTATAAAATGTAATCAAGTCTTAAAACTTATCACAAAAGTGCAATTAAGTCCTAAAACTTTAAAAAAATGCAATCAAACCTTAAAACTTGTCAAGTTGGTCCAATGAAATCCTAAAATTAGCTAAATTTATGTAATCAAGTTCCAAAATTTGTTAATATTTTCCTTTTGTAAAGTATGAAGAAGTTAATGGAAGAACTTGATAGCACTTTTTAAAAGCATTGGAACTCAACTACACTTTATGACAAGTTTCAGGAATTCCAAATGCACTTATCACATTTTTTTATAGCAAAGACTTGGTTTGGTAAAATTGATTTCAAATGCTGAATATTAAGTGCCAAAGGGTATAAGTACAAAAAATGAAACAAAAGGATTGTTTGAGAATACATTAAAGTTGAATAATAAATTTTGTTAGTTTATTAAGTAAGCCCTCCTCTACTTATCCCATCTAGTGATTTTTTGAGTTTTTTTTTTTTTAAATGTCAGAAATACATATATTCATTACTAGATCGAAGATAAAGGATTACAAAAGGATTCGAGATCCAAACATAAGATAACCAAAGGGAATGAGGGGGACTAATAATCTAGTTCACTAGGAGAAAGCCGACTCGGTGGACCTTAGTGACCTAGTCGACCACTTTATCATAATCTCTTGGTTCAAAATGGAAACCAACCCATTCTAGCTAGCCCAACAAGTTAATGCAATCATGAACGATGGATCAAGAGGGCCATAGCGTTTCAAACAGGCCCATTATGCAATTAATTGTTGATAAGCTATCGGTTAATAACAGCATGTGCTGATTAGTGGAAAGTACAGAACCAGTTCGTGTGTTTTGCTTCAGTTTCAACCACTTCAAGACTTCCCAAAATTGTTAGGGCTTTGGCAATAAAGGTGGAGGAGGCAAAGATCGGTTTCATGAACCCGTCCGTGAGCACTTCTTCATTTCTACACAATATCATGGCCAATCCCTCCATACCGAGTTGCTCTAAGAACATTCAACACTTACTTTGCAACAGATCTAGAGGAGCCATCATTTTCTACAAATCGATTCCCTTATTTTCGTGTAAGTTTGTGGTTTCCATGTTTCGCAACTAGTTGAGCCGTATAAATTACTTCTTCAATCATTAAGCTTGGGTTTGGTTTCTGTGCTTGGAAGATCAATTTGTTTTTTGCCTTGCAAATCCACCAAATAAGTTTAGCAAAGACGGCTTTGGATTGTTGGGTAGTTCTCAAGGTGAGGTTCTACCATATCCATTTGTCCATCCTATTACAAATCTCTAGGGACAAGTTGGCTCCCATCTTCTGATCCGACCAAACTTGTTTTGTCCAAGGGCATATGATGAAGATATGCTCTATAGATTCAAGGGCTTGGCCACAAAAGAAACAATCTAATTCAAGTAGCATTCTCCTCTTGTATAAGTTTCTTGTATAAGTTTTGCTTCATGGGCAAAACGTTATTACTAGCACTCCATAGTAAAAATCTAACTTTGGGGTATGTTTTTAGCTTCCAAATTTCAGTCCATAGTCTCTTAGGTGACGAGTATGATGTGGAAGGTTGATTTGCCATTTAGAGTTTATTGAAGTCTTGAAGCTTGTTATATCCACTTTTTATCGTGTAAGAACCTAAGTTGTTTGATGTCTATATTATCCTGTCTGATCTGGGTGTTAGGCTTAAAGGCGTGGCTGATATTTCTTTAATGATTTTGTCCTCAAAAATATCAAATAGTAACTAGAAATTCCATCCTCTCTCATTTTGATTCATTAATTCAGCTACCAATTGATACTCATTTTGGTTTGCTAGACCTCCTATCTTGTTTGAAAGCAGCGATCTATCCTCTTTGATTTTGATCTTATTACCATCACCCACCTCACATTTGATCTTTGGCTCAATTGTGTCTTTCCCTATTAGTAAGTTTTGTCATTCCCTAAGAGGGTCGGGGGCCATTGTTTGCTGACCAAAAGTCTCCTATGGAAAAGTAGATTCCTTTCAACGGTCTACTCCATATGGCTTTGGGTTTTGAGTGAATCTCCAAGCTTATTTTCGTAGCATCGCTTTATTAAAGTCAACTAGGTCTCTAAAGTCTAGTCCTCCACAATCTTTCCTAGTTTTCAGAATATCCCATCTTTTTCCAATGTATACCCTTTCTAGTAGCATTTTGTTTCCACCAGAAAGAAAATATTCTCTTTTTAATAGCTCTACAAATCGATATGGGAACTTGACAAACTGAGGTTATGCTTGAACTACCATTTTGATGAGGATCTCTTTATCCGCCTTTAACATTAGCTTCTCTTTCCCTCCATCTAGCTTACTATCAACTTTTGCAAGAACCTAGGAGAACATTTAATTCTTAGTTTGTCCCCAGTCTAAGGATACACTCATATATTTTCATGTTTTCTCAATGACTAGCACTCTCAATTCAGTTGCTAGATTCTGTATCAATCCTTGGGGACAGTTTCTCCCAAAGAAAATTCTTGAATTATTGAATTTAATGGCCTGTCCCAACACAAAGCAATACTGATGCAAGATATTTGTTAAGTTTTGAGCCTTAGTAATGGTACCATCTAGGAAGAATATAGCATCATCCACGAATAGAAGATGCGATAATGTAGGGCAATATGGATTCAGTTGGATGCCCTTTAACTTACCATCTGTTATAGCCTTCGACATCTAGGAAGGATAGGACGTTGGCCATGATAATGAAGAGATAGGAAGATAGTGGGTCTCCTTATCTGATCCCTCTAGTTGGTATAAAATAATCACAAGATTCCCCATAAACTCTGACGCTAAAAGATACGAAGGAGATGCATTGTTTAACCAATAAGACTCATTTGTCACAGAAACCCATTTTCAACAGGCAATCACATAGAAAATCTCATGCTACCATGTCATAGGCTTTTTTGTACATCAAGTTTGAGAACTGCCTGAAATTTTTGCTTTTGTTTTCTTACTCTAAACTTATATAAAACCTCTTGAACAATGAAAATGACACCTTGTATTTGCCACTCCCAACAAAAGCACTTTATTCTTAAGTTTCTGAGAGCTAGGGTTTTAGTCTGTTGGCCATAACCTTTGCAATGATTTTATAATTAAAATTACACAAGCTAATGGGCTTATATTGAAAAATGTTTTCTAGATTTGAGAATTCAAGGATGAGGGTGATGTGAGTTCTACTGATTTCAAGGTCAAAGGTACCTTGGCTGAAATAGTTGTCAACCAATTACATTTCTTCTTGTCTCCACAGAACCTTCAATTTGCTCAACAGTTTAGCGGTATTGTTCTTGATTTGGAGTCCCTGCGGTCCTATTGTCATCTCCGTAAGTACTCTCCCGAGTGATTTAGTTTGACAAGATGCATTTTTGAATTTTTTGCCGCTCCATCTCCCCCATTCATCAACTACCTTCCTTGTTTTGCTGACTATATCCCATGAGTTATCTTCCTCAACCCTCCAAGCTCTTTGAACCACTCTTTTGAATTCTGGATTTTCTATCCAAAATGCTTCAAATCTAAAAATCTTCATTTTTTTGACCCCAACTGAATCTGAAGTTAAAAGAATCGAACTATCTGATCTAATTGCAGGTAGTGCATATGCCTCCATATTTGGGAATAAGACTCTCTAATCTAGATTATAAAGAGCCCTATCAAGTCTTTTTTTCACAAGTTCGGCCCTTCCCCACTTGTTAGTCCATGTGTAGGCACATCCCTTGCTCTCTATGTTCATCAATGAGCATGAGTTCATAAAGTCCCTTAATGCCATCATTCTATACCAATCTGCTTCACGTTTTCCGACATTTTCCCATTGATATAGACTTCATTGGAATCTCAAATATACACAACCACGGGAGACTATTTGAGATGTGAATAGAACGCAATGTTTGCCATAGTTGTAACTTCTCTTAATAATTCGTAGATGCATGGAGGAATGATATCCTCATGACCACACCACTAATTAGGTCTTTACATATAACATCAAAAAGCTCTTCGGTGCTAAATTCCACTTCCACATGAACTTCTTTATCCCACAAAAGTACGAATCCACCACCAATTCCAATCAGATTAGTACCGATTGCATATTTAAACTTAAGACATTCTTTAACTATTTCTATGACAATTTCTTTATTCTTGGTTTCCATGAGGAAGACCAAGTTGGGCCTATCTCGAGCCACTAAATCCCAAAGATGCTATTCTGTTAAGGGAGTGTCCAACCCTTAACAGTTCCACCTCAATAACTTCATATATACCGCGGTGGCTTATTAGGGCTAGCCACCAAAGCACGTCCATTGACCCCTTCCCACACCTAAACAAGGGTATCCAATAGATTCTCCTCATCTAGCAAGTTCCTCGATTGCCCTCGCTTCTCATATGAAGTAAAATGTTTTTGTTTTTTGGCCACCTATGTTTTCTGTCCTATTTTGCCTTTCTTTGATGACCTTGCACTTCTATAACATTCGGTTGAAGATAGAGAAAATACCTGAGTTTGCCGTGTTCTTTTCCTCTTATTTAGGGCCACATATTCTAACATTTGTTCATCATGTATTAGCTCATTTGCTATTGAGTTATAGATAACCATAGCCCTATTCAACCTTGTTTGATCCTTTTGCAGGTTCAAATCTTTAGCAAGTGTTGGTGTTTCTATTACCCTTTCCTCCTCCTCAAGATTGGGTTCTATTTTCTCATATAAGGTCTTCCAACTGGGGCGGTAATCTCTCACTTCAGCCTTCAGCCATGATTCATATCTACCAAGTTTGTCTTGGGCTAATCTTGTTTCCTCATAAGGGAAATTGTGCAAAAATTGGCATATGTCCAATACAACCACAAGAATAACAGAAATGTGGTAGCCTCTCATATTTAAAATCAATCCACTATTGCATACCTCCCAAATCAATTATAAATCGTCTTCAAGGGACATTCCAAATTTAGTCAAATTTTGACTTTACCAATCTTGCTCGAGCAATCTTGATTCTTTCCTTCTTTAATTCTGACCTCCTCTACTTTACCCAATCTTGAGACTATATTTTGCACACCAAGCTCGAGGAAGATCCAAAATATGCACCCAAAAAGCATAATGTTTAAATTCATAGCAATGTTCAGAGACATTAGGATATCCTTCTTGCAATACAAGAAGATTGCTGGCAAAAGACCAAAAACCTGATTTTAGCACTCAAGTCTTCTCCTCAATCGAGTCAAATATAAAGAGAAAGTATCCAAGTTCAATGATCTCACATTTTGCTGATTCTAACTTCAATGCTTTCTTCATCATGCTTAAAAATGCTTGAAAATTAACATTTGGTTTAAATAAAAGTTTCCCATAGAGGGTAAGTTCACTTTCCTGTTTTTCTTTGTCAGACATTTCATCGATCACTTCTAAATCGCCCATGCTTTTGCACAAAGCCACCATTATGAGATGATTTTCATACGTGGCCTCCATGTTGTATGAGATTTGCTGAATATATGTTGACTTAAGGAGTGATATTTGTACCAAATAAAACCTAGTAACCTTCTAGATATTTTTGGAGTGAAGGGAGCCCTAGATGAGCTAAAGCCGCCATGAGCAGGTTGTGCTGAGGAAGGTCATTAGATCCTATGAATTTGGGTTATTTGTTTGGGTGGGTTTTGTTGTCAAGGACACCAGTATTGATCGGAGGGAGCTGAATCAGGGGGGAACTCAAATCCACCATGATGCCGTTGTGAGGAGATTACAATACCCATGTGGGGGGAACCATTCTAAATAGAGAAGATGGGGTAGAAAGCTTAATCTAGGTTGAATGTTGTCGAAGAATCCATGGCAAATTAGAGCAAGAACCCAAGATTTAGGATTTAAAGGAGAAAACTATCACCAAAGGGATATAAAGGAAGCTCGCACTAGTAGATAGAAATTTCCCGATTGATTCTTGAGTTTACACAATCAATTAAGTTTTTTGTAGTTAAAGGTTATCAAAGATATTTAATGACATTACAAGTTGAAAATTAAAATTTTTAACTCTTAATATGGTTATCAAACATACACACGTGCACCACCGCCCGCGGTGGCCGTGATGGTTAGAACTTTAGGGCGCGTTTGGTAACATTTCGTTTAAAAATTATTCTAGGGAACGAAATAGAAAAAAGTGTTTCGTTCCAGGAGAACAATTTTGAATATAAAAACGCATTTGGTAAACCTGTTAGGAATAAAAAATGAACGAAACACGTTTGGTAAATTTGTTCTTTTTTGTTTCTTTTATTTTTTTAATATTTTTATTTCTTTTTTCTTTTTTTCTTTATTTTTTATTTTTTCCTTTTTTTCTTCTTTTGGCCGGTCGCTAGCCTCAACCATGGCCAACGACCGGCCGATGAGGGCCGGCGGCCTTACCCAGCCATGGCGAGGCTCGCCGGCCCCCGGCGAGGCCGAGCCTCACCGTGGTTGGGAGAGGCTCGGCCTTGCCTTGGCCGGGCGAGCTCGGGCTCGCCCGGATCCGGCGAGCCCGAGCCTCGCCGGGGGCCGGCGACGCTCGGCCTCGCCGGGGTCGACGACACTCCAACGAGGTCGCTAGCCATGGCCGAGGCCGGCGACCAGACAACAAAGAAAAAGAAAAAGAAAAGAAGAAAAAAAAAAAAAGAGAAGAAAAAGAGAGGAGAGAGAAAAATTGTTCTTAAAAATTGTTCAGAAACAAGAAACACGTTTTTCTTGTTTCTTGTTTTGTTCCAAATGTGTTACGAGAAGAAAAAAATAGATTTGGAACAAAAACGCAAACAAACGCGTTTATTCTTTTTTTTTCCCCGGAACAAAAAAACAAAAATTTTGTTCATAAACGAAACAAAGAACATTAACAAACAGGCCCTTACTCCCCCATCCGGGGGAGAGGGGTTCGAAATCCCGCATCCCCATTGCGCTCACCCGCAGCTGGGCCTGTGGTGGTGGCTCAGTTCACCCTAGATTTACGCCGCCGGTTGCCGGCTGTACGGTGGTTCCCGGGTCACCAAAAAAAACATACACATGTGCATATAATATCACCCTTATGTGAGAAAAAAGGAAGTAATAGAATCAGGATTGGCAATTATGTAATCATAATGAAAATGAGACAAAATGAAAGATCGAAAGTGGAAACGCAACATTAGAAAGTTTCATGATTTAGTTATATTACCTACATCTCGACACAGAGGAAAAAGGAGAAATTTCATCGACATAATTTGGGTACAACAAAAAAGAAAAAGCTCTCAAAATCCTAGTCCTCAATATACATTCCATATCTCTCACACACTCTAACATAGAGGTGATCAATAAGCTGGTCTAATCAGGCCAAGCCCTATTTAGATTGGCCAAAATTGTTGTCCAAGCCTATCTATTACAAAAATCATATATACAAATTTCGGGTTAAGCCATACTATAGAAGTAAATAGTCGTGCCCCACTCAAGAATACCCTTTGGGCTCTACACAGCTTGGGTGTACTCGTGGTCCAATAGACCCATAATCAAGTCTCCTCTAAGGCATCAAAAAATAAATAAACGATACTAATATCCTAAGAGGAAAAATCGATAATCCATATAGATCCGTCTCCAAGCGAGGTCAACTAATTTTTCTTTAATAAATAAGATGGTAGAAGGAGCGACCAGCAACATTTGGCCTTTTAGGTGTCACCATAACAATTCAATAATTACTCTTGATTGGGAGCGAACCCATCACTATCGCAACACTGGATCCAAGTTGCGTAAAGTCGAAATCATCTTTCGCTTGATATATACCTGGAACCTATGCTAGAGACAAATCAGGATTTTCAAAGATCAAGGACCGATGTGGTTTTTGAACTTGTGACCAAGAGAGCTTGAGAGGGCTTCAAACCGCATCGAAGCAAGTCTTATCCACCTCGGCCAGCCACCTGGGTAGTGATAATTTTAGGTAAGTCATGGACTATAGAATGAGCTCTACATAGTCAACATGGTCCTATGCCATTGCCAAGTGGACAAGGAACTTCGTTGCGACGCATGTCTTCAATGTCTTGGTTTGACTAGATGCGATATTTTTCAAGTGGAATCAAATGTTCGAAGCAAAAAGCAGTTCACGTGGCTCGGTGCGTCGAGGTCCAACCATGTCGATATGTCCAAGGGGCCTTTTTGGCTTTGGGAATAAGTGCGGGAGATGCACTCCTAAACCAGTTGTCCGAAGCGGATAGCTTGTGACCCCAACAGCCCGAAACAGGCAGACATAGGGGTGGCGGCAATAATGAGCTCCATTAAATCCCAGTGAAAAGTACCTTATTTCTGTTGGGAGTTAGTTGGCAGTGACCCAAAGAATAGGGATCATTCCACTTGCACACTCGAGTTGTTTTTTAAGTAACATGGAAAAATTATTGAGTCAGGCTGCTAATCACTTGCTTCTAAGTAGATCAAGGATTGATGTTGGATTGAACCCGTAATCTCACATGTTAATGAAATATCAAGACCAATGAATACGGTCGATAACAACGGTTAAAATACGTCTCAATGGTTAAAATACTTGTTCAGATGAATGTTTAAACATTCTCAATAACTCGATAAGAAATATAAACTGTGAATTGCTAAAAACTTCTCAAGGGAATCCGAGTGCAAGCAGTTAAAACAATTTGAACCGCTCTTTAATTACAAATATCAACCTCCATCTCTCTTTTTGCGAATATCTAAATGTAGCTGTCATCGCTTTGCCTCGAACCCAAGCTAATAGGTTATGTAATCATCAAGACACTAACTTGCCTCGATTAGTGACCGTGTTGGTGACATGGGGATGGGGTCATCGGGCTCATTTGCCTTTCGAATATAAGTCACAAAAACAAAGAAGAAAAAAAACAAAAGCAACGAAAGGGACGTTTTAGGTTTGATGGAAGATGAAACAATTATTACAAAGCTGCAAACTTTTATATGATGAGACGATAAAGTAGGATGAGTGGTATAAACATTAACGAGTAGTGCATGCTAGCATGGGCGTGAATGATTGTGTCATTCGTGCCCGGTCCTCGACGCTTGGATAGGGCCATGGATATAGGTTAGGTTTATACCTACGTAGGAAGGATAAAAATGTTTTCCTTTTCAGAATTGATTATAATATGGGATTCCTAATGATAGACTAATCTTGTATGTTGAAACTTTAAACAAACAGAAAAGCTTCTTTTTTATTTTCCACACTGGCATAAATATAATTTTCGAAATATCCCATGTCACTTACAGTGCACGGGTTTGTGATTGCCATTAAAATGCAAGAACATAATCCCTTTTTTTTTGTTGGGCTTTCCAGCATTATATCATAGTTGAAAACCCGTCTCTTCATTTTTCATTTGATAATGGAATCGCTCGCATATTTTCGTTCATCTTATTCACAGTCAAATTTTCATAAGAAATAATTGTCTTTATCTCAAATTGTCAAAAAATATTTATATAAAAGAATCAAGCATAATTTAGATTTTTTTTTTTGTTTTTCCATTATCTTAAATTCATACAAAAAATTGATTTTATTGTCGATCTAGTAAAATGTAGTTTATAGCTCGATGAAAACATAATAACGAGAGAATCACTCGTATCTAAAAATACGAAAGTACTGTGGAAAGGTCATCGGTTTTGGAACAATGTGAAGACGAAATAGAAGTTTCTTGATTTTAATATTTTCAAAAGCAATATCGATCCAATAATTCAATAAATCAAAAATGTTGGTTAGATTTCGTTTTCAAGTGTCCTTGAATATAGGGGAAGAGAGACAACGTGGAATTCAAGAAGGATGAGAAATGAGGAACCACATAATGACTTAGTCTATATCTCGGGCATAACGGAAAAAGTGACAATTACCACAAACTAATTGATATCATATTTTATTTTTAGTAATTTGTGACTAACGAAGTCTTGTTGATTAATTGGTCTTGGGGGCCTATTTCAAGTCGGAGATCACGGTTCCATTCTCCCTACTTGCATCTCATTAATTCATTTATTTTTTTTTTTGATGACCCAGGAATCCGTGCACCAATCAACACGGACAGCCCGACAGGCCCGGGGTAACGGGGGGTTAAACCCTAGGGCGACGCTAACGGAGGACCCACCACCCCGACGTCGCATTTAAGATCCCGTGCGGCCAGCGAGATTCGAACTCCTCTCCTCTCGTAAAGAATCATGGGAGCACTTATCCAACTGGGCTACCGCAGGTGGTGGTAATTCATTTGTGTTCTTTATTTTTCATAAGGTATATAAAATTAGCTCTAAACCCGATTGGCCTTGTCGTAACAATAGTTTAAAAGCCAGTTCGAGTTTTTGGGAATTAAGAACGAAGTCAATTCTCTCTAAAACCGATCTATAGCTGGTCCAGTTTTCAAATCTAACGGCCTAGTTTCTCCCTTCTAATTTGTTTTACAAAGAAATCATCTGTATAAATTTTCACTCTCATGCACTTCGACTTAGCTCTTCTGACATGCATCTTCAAGCTTTCCTCACTCCGACCGACATAGTTCAAGGTCATACTCTCTTTTTTTGCATAGTTCAAGGTTGACCGCTCCTCCTTTGCATAGTTTTAGGTCAAACTCTCCGCGAAGCAAATTCATTTCCATTCTTCTAGTAAGGTCAATACCTATTCAAAGTGAGCATGCCTCATTGAAAATTTATATTCGTGAAAGCAAGTACTTCATTCAATAATGCAGTAAAAACAGGTACTAACAATTTTCATACGCCGGTGACGTCGTAATTGAAATAAGAAACTTACTATATTTAAATCAATTGCTCTAGCCTTTTTTTTTAATAGATTTTTCATTTAACTTTGGCCCCAATGGTCTACGAGGCAAAGTATTATGGGAAATCACTACTAACACGATCAAACAAACAACACTTGCACGTGCCTTTTGTATTAGTAAATTTTTCATATAGTCAAAGTTGACTTTTCTTATGACCCATATCAATAGAAGAAAATGACCACTTATAAGATGAGAATTTTTAATTACAGGTCTGAGGATTCATGTTTGCCCTGACTTCTTCAAGCACATCATGTCTTTTCTCCAAACACTTCGAAAATGGAAGAACAAAAAGCTCTTGCTCATATTGAAAAAAAAAAAAAATACCAAATGGGTTCTTTCCTTCCTCTTCTTCTTTTTTGGTTCAATTAATGGGTTCACATCACAATATCTTGCATAAAAGGTAATTCAAATTTAATTCAGAACAAAAGCAGAAAAAAATTAATTTTCATAATTTTCTGCTCATTACAAACTGTCGAAACGGCGGCGTCTCATGGCAAACCGTCGGCCAAATCCCTCTCTCTGTCTCTCTCTCTCTCTCTCTCTAGACTTTTCATGTATTTTCACACTTTCCACCTTCTTCCCCATCCTTTTCTCTTTCCTTCAGTTTGTTCTCACACAATCAATGCACTCTCTCTCCTTACAATATTTAATTGACCCAAACTCTCTCTCTCTCTTCTCTCTCTCTCTCTCCTCTCTCCTGGTTTCATCTCTTTCCCCTGAGCTCTCTCCTCTGCGTGTGACCCCGAAGACCCAAATTCAACCAAGCGAAGGTACACCGATCATCCAACACGCATTGCCTTCTTTTACTCCTTTAGCCAGCACCCAGTCCATCTCTTCTGGAATGAGACTCTGCATTTTGAATCTCTAGTGGTAGAAAGTTAGAAACCGTGAGCTCATGAGCTGCTGCTACTCATCATTTGTTTTGGGTTCCAAAGGGTGATGTGCAAAGTTTCTTCCTTTTCTTCTTGCTTTGACCAGCAAACACTTGAGAGCTCGTGCGCCGGTCGCGGACGTAGATCTGGGTTTAGGATCTCTTTTCCGCTTCTTCTGCTGTCACCTTTTCGCTTTCTGTCCTGATTTTGTTTACAGAACTTGGGTTTTGTCTTGATGATTGATGAATCCGGAAAGAGCGGTTTTTTTTTAATTTATTAAGTTGCTTTTCTCTTCTGGGTTCGAGCCGATCGCGGTCAATCTACGGAAACAAGGAGAAAATCTTGGGCAAGTTGTCATCTTTGGGAGCCCATTGTTTTCGACCAGGAACCAGGCGGAGAGCGAGTCATTGCTTCTTGCACGACTCTGCTGTTCTTTACTTTCGTGTCTTTTTCTTGGAAGGGGATGACTTGGCGAATTTCGTGGTACATTGGTCGAGCTGTTGTTCTCTTTCTCTGGCTCTCTTCGATTTCGTTTTTTGACTAAGCCAATGCTTTTGTTTCGTCGTTTTCTGCTTTACTCTGTTTGCTTTATCTCCTCTTTTTCCTTTTTCTCTCAAGTGGAAAACTAAAGTGCGTGCATTTTTTCTCGCTCACTCTATTTCTTTGGAAAAAGTTTCCTTGCGAAAAAGTAAAATTGGCCAACTAGTTGACATAGATTTGAAATTTGAAAAAAAAAAAAAAAAAAAAAAAAAAAAAGGCAGAAAATCTGTTGAAAATGATCTTGAATGTTTATCTGCTTGCTAAACTGTTCTTGCTGGCTTTGTAATTTATTACACTAAACTTTTTCATTTCACTTTCTTTTCTTTTGCAGTTTTTTCCCCTCCTTTTGAGGCTGTAAGCTATTGATCTCAAAAACTTGTCTCTTACACTTAAAAAAAAAATGAAAAATCTTGATACCCAAGAGAGTGTTATGACTCACAAAAATTGGAAATGTTCTGATTTCCTCTGCCATCCTTCTTCTTGAAGGTAAAACTCTGAGGCAGCATCTTTAAATCTGTGTGCGGGTGAGGGGAAGGAAAAAAAGGAGGGGGTGGGGGGGAGGTTGATATGGAAGATGGGGAATCGGGGTTTAGTTTTCTAGTAACTTTTTTTGCAGATTTCTCTGCTTTTATTAATTATTTATTTGTAGAGTCTTAATGGGTATTATATTTGCTTTGCATATGCATGTCCTGACCATTTGACTTGGACAAGTGTGAAACCAGATCAAGGACAAAAGGTCAGGACAGCCATTGAGTATATTCTATTCAATGGTTCACATGGACTATTTATTGAATGTCATGTTATTCCTTTTATTGAGTGTCCTCTACTTGCAGCCAACTTTGGGTTCTACAATGAAAAGCATAAACAAATACAATTAACTAGTGTTTTCTCGCTCTCTTCAGTTTGTTGCATTACCAAGTCAGAGTCATCAGCACCAAAGCAGCTACGTTCATCTTTATCTATAATGAAGAGATTCCTATTTTCTCTCGTGAGATGTGATGGGCCATCCTTTCATGTGCAAAGATCTTTGGTGCTTCTATGATCTATTCTCCGGGGTTGACTAATTCCTTTTCTCACTCAAGATCTGGCCTGTGAAAGGAAGAACCTTGTTTCATTTTTCGATTGGATGCGTCTTTTCTTGAGCTGATCAAATGGGTGGCTGTGTGTCGACCAGTAGTCGGAGCACTTGTAGTAGCGGGAGCAATGGAGAGACAACATCGCCTCCTTGTATGGGATTCAGGTTTTGCGGGCAGAAAAGAACAAAGAGAACTTATTCAGAGCGTCATGTTGCACTGCAGCATCTACCTTCTATACCCAACCGGGTTTTCATGAATGGAAAGAGCCGAACTTCGTGTATATTTACTCAGCAGGGGCGGAAGGGCATAAATCAGGACGCGATGGTTGTGTGGGAAGTGAGTAATTCCTTCATCATCTTCTCATTAGAATTGGGTATATCATCAATATAGTGTTCTGAATATCGTTTCTGTCTTGAATTTGTTGTGTGAAGGATTTTATGGAAGAAGATATGACGTTTTGTGGTGTTTTTGATGGCCATGGGCCTTATGGTCATCTTGTTGCCCGCAAAGTGAGGGATGTCCTTCCCGTAAAGCTTCAATCATTTTTGCACTCCTGCAATTCCAAGCAAAACGAATCGGGCTTAACCTGTTTCAGTGGGAATGCAAGGAAAACGGATGCAGGTGATTGTGAGGATGATGGCACGGCAGAAGACAAGCTGAATTCTTTATGGAGAGAGGCCTTCTTAAAGTCATATAAGGCTATGGATAAAGAGCTCAGGTCCCATCCTCACTTGGATTGCTTCTGTAGTGGCAGCACAGCTGTGACAATCGTTAAACAGGTATAGATGCATGGCACCAAATGCTGGCTAAGCTTTTCCTTCCTTCCTTCGTATGTAATTCTAGCGTTTTGCAAGCCACGTAATCCAGGTTTATTTTGGCTTTAGGGTTTGAATCTCTTTATGGGATATATTGGTGACTCTCGGGCAGTCCTAGGATCCAAGGACAGTAATGATTCAATGGTGGCGACCCAGCTTTCTGTGGACATGAAGCCAGATTTGCCTAGTATGTCTAAAGTTTATGTAATTTATTAATCTTGAGCCTCCTCCCTCTCCTTTGCATTGGCGGCCATTGAAATCAGAAGATTATTGGCATGTACTTTTTGTGGGATGTTTTATTTGATGATACTTTATGCAGGAGAGGCTGAAAGGATCAAACGGTGTAAAGGCAGGGTATTTGCATTGCAAGATGAGCCTGAAGTGTCTCGGGTTTGGTTGCCGTTTGATGATGCCCCAGGGTTAGCAATGGCTAGAGCTTTTGGTGATTTCTGTTTGAAGGAGTATGGCGTAATATCAATACCTGAATTTTCTCACCGAGTGCTTACAGAAAGGGATCAGTTTGTCGTCCTTGCTTCAGATGGGGTAAGGTCATTCTAGCTAATTTTTCCCTTCTCATTCCATTATTCATTTTTTTATTCCCACATATCTTTTGCTCGTAGAATATGCGTTCAAGTAGTGATGACTGTTTCTTTTGTACTTTTAGCTGGTTATCGGCAGCTGCTAGATTATCTAGCAATTTTTTCTTGCATCATGTGAAACAATTAAAAGCAACATAAATAGATGCCAAGCCAACTACAGATGCAGCCTGAATAACGTGTGAAAGAGGATTATTCATTTCGATTTGTTGATGGTTTCAAATAGTCGCATTAGTAAGCTTGATTTTTAATATGTCTGATTTATGACTAAATGTGCCAGGCTGAAGTTGAACTTAATATTTCAAGTTCCATGCACAAATAGCACTTATGTTCAAATGTGGTCTTTTCGCAGGAGCAATTTTGTTTACTTCCACCAATTTTGTCGTGTATGTGAACGTAAACTCATGATGTAGCAATACAAATGTACTTTTGTGAATTTGTCTAAGTTCATAAACTGAGAGCGGATAAAGGATGAAGTGACTATATATTCGAGAGGTTTTTCTGTGATAGATTACTCCCCAAACTACATCTACATATTGCACAAAGAAAAGAGAAACTACATCAAGATGTGAGTGCAGTAGGCCATAATATGATTCATGTCCATTCTCCTTATGATTAAAGCTTCAGGCATTTACCCCATCATTCTGTTGGTTGATCTGTACTTCAAAATGGGTCTTGCTTGTTGTCCATTGCTTCCAAATTTTGAATATTGATGATGGGCTGCGAGCCGAAGACCATTATATAGGCTCATGAGGTAATGTAATTTCCTTAGATGCTTTATCTGACTAGGAATAATCTTTCAGTTGAAATATGAGATTGCGGCCCACAGCTAATATATCCGATTCTCTTCATGACATGTTTTGGGCGACTAGTGGGACTAATCTATCGAAAATCCTGAGCAAGTCATGAGAAGCTAATACTGCCTTCAGTTGTGCATGTGTAAATAGTTATTTGTGATCTTCTCTCTTGGTATATCATTAAAAAAAGTGTGTATAACCTAGTACATTTTTGAATTATCTGATGTTAAAAGCAGGTTTGGGATGTTCTTAGCAATGAAGAGGTGGTGGAGATAGTGGCTTCTGCTCCGAGCCGGTCATCAGCTGCAAGGATCCTGGTGGATTCAGCTGCCCGGGAATGGAAACTCAAGTACCCAACTTCAAAAATGGACGACTGTGCTGTTGTTTGTTTGTTTCTAGATGGAAAAATGGACTCAGAATCTGATTATGAAGAACAAGGTTTTTCCTCGGCAACCTTACAGAGCAATCACTCAGGCAATGCATTAGAATCAGATGATGGGCAGAAGGCTGAGCCATCTCTGCAGAGGAACTTCACAGTAAGATCCTCGGAAGAAAGCGATAACTATGGAAAGATCCCTGTAGAATCTGAAGGAAATGGGGAACCTGTCGCAGCTGAAGACCAGGACTGGTCGGGTTTGGAAGGTGTCACGCGAGTCAACTCGCTGGTCCAACTGCCCAGATTTTCCGAGGAAAGGCCAGTTCTTTGAACTGTGATTTCCTGTATGAATGTGGGTCACCTCTTCGTAACTGTAACATATCCGATTTTGTGCCTCAAAAAATCCCGAGGGAGGAATGGATCTTCCAGGATTCATGATGGGCTTTGTGTAGAACAGCTTCTTTTGAGTGAATTATTTGCATGAGCATTCATTCTGTTGTATTTTGCTCTACATGTGGAACTGTTCCTCGACTAAATACCTTTTCAGGAGGGTCGAGAAATTTATTGCTAATTCGGGTAAGAACCTGACAGGTGTTCCCAGCAAATGGATGATTGAAGAGCATGAGAACAAACAGAACACAGGTAGAAGCGCCCTTAAGAAATTCACTCGCCAGATTAGCGGCCGTGGATGCTGCACGACAGTAGACTTGCTATAGGTTGATCTTTACCCTTATTAAATTGCTCTCCCACCAGTTAAACAGCGTAAGGCCCCCAGATCCGAGTTAAAGATGTGACACGAATTAGCATTTGTCATCTGTTATAGATTGAAAAACAGTCAGCGAAGTACGTCTGAAATAAGAGGAAATTTGCATGATCCAGCAAGTAAGAATCTAGGCATAGCCGCTTCTCATGTATGGTCTATTTACATCTGCACTCTGAGAACCAGTTGTGCACTATCCAGAAGCAAGCAAAAATTAAATTCTCTTCAAGCATGTCGATTTTGTCCACATTGGTTTGCCCACCTCAACAACCTTCATGTACTTAGCACCTCCTTTCTCATCTGTGATTCCATTCCGTTCTTCGAACATTATGCAGAAAGCACAATCAATTAATGAATCAAGGACAATCTCCCAGCATATACTTTAACCAGCAGTAAGTATTAAATTGACTCTGTTACATAGTCTGCAGATCTTAACATCATCGACGTTCTCCCAGTCCTAATACACAAAAGTAACCTTCAACTACTTCATGTTTCAGAAGTCATTCTTGACACAATACAATGCAACTAGTCCATAGCAAAACGTTGCTATTTTTCAGCTCTAACAGTAGAAACTAATACCCTCAGAAAAGAGATAAAGAATGTGATCCTGAATAGAAGAAACGAGTAATTAAATCCTCAATCTTTCTCAAGATTTTCCACATAACAATCTGATTGGATTTCTCCACAAGAAACATACAATAGATTTATATGCCCTGACTCTCCATAATCCCATAAGCCCAGTGCCCAGCAGCTTCAAATTCAAATCATACTGAAAGCCTACATCTGCAGTTTCAAATAAAAATGAACAAGTCAATGATAAATATGATGCAACAAAGAGTTAATTAACGACACACTGAATCCTAATGAGAGTCACTTTAGAGTCCAGACCTTCAAAATGAACTAAATATAACCAAAGGCAAAGCCTGGCATGTGTTATCCTTTCTCTGAAACAATATGCAGTAATTGTGAAATACTGAGAGAGAAAAATGCGTGGGGTCTTTTACATGCCAAGACCTCGACATAGGCAATAAGATGAGAAACGTGAGTCACCGATCTTACATTTATTATGATCCATTCATTTTCAGTCAACTTAAGTTAGCAAGAAAAAACAGACAGCCAAGATCATCATCAGAATTTCCCAATTCAAATTGAACAGATCTCTTTTCTGTTTTCAATTGTAATGAATAGCAGCTATAGCTAAATCTCACGTTCAAATGGCAAAGGTAGATTGAGCTAAAAACTCGGCTAAGAAAAGCTCTATGTAAATGATCATATCCTCACTAATAAATTTAGATTACTGAGGAGTTTTGCAGAAAAATAACAAAAGAAGATTTCAGGTAATTTAGTTTGATTTCCCTCATGTTTGGAAAAGCTATAGGGAGAACCTTCGTATTATAAGGTTACTTCCGTCGCCCCTGTTAGAATTTGTTGGATCCATTAAACTAACAGACATGATGAGGTAACTTGGATGGTACCTTTTAATCGAAGTAGATTTTTAGCATCTGTATTTGTTAACCTTTAATAAGATTGTAATGTGGATCATGCCTCCAAGATCTAAACTTCGTTCTATCTAGACTTGGGGGAAAAATACAGACTTATACAATTATTATTCTAACGAATATAATGGATATCGAGAGGCCAGTCTACACAACTTTTCAAAAACACAGAGGACTTCTGGTAATTTCGCCAAAAGCCAGTGGATGTTAAGAGTATAAGTGACCATCAAACTTAAAAACCTTACTATTCTCCTCCCAATGACAACAAGAATCTCTATAATTTTGGATAAAATCATTTCTCAAAGCAGAATAGAATTGCCATTCGTATGATAAGCTAATCGAAGTCTGTTGCTCACCCATCCTAAAATATACAACGAAATCAACAATACGAACTATCCTAGAAGTAAAAGCTGCATTCTTTCCCACAAAGATAAAATACCACAACTGTCCTGAATATTGCACATGACCACTCCGAAGTTAGTTTAGTAGAATCCCTGCAGACATTGATAATACAAGCGCGAGGATTTTGCAACGAAAAACGCGAAAACCAGCACAGCATCAGACTTCTACTGTCACCCGATAGCATATACAGCTTCTTGAGCTAAGAAGGATCTACCATGTGCTAAGTTGTTCTCAGCTACAAAACGCGACATCAACTACCTTCGCTTCTCATCATGTATGAGCCGCCAGAATCATAATACTCTTGGCAGATTATCAACTTGGAAATATCAAATGGAAATGAAACCTCTGGTTAAACTCCAGTTAATCAATCCAAATTATAAGGCAACCGCCAACGTCTTTGAGATTTAAGATAGACGCACAGAGAAACATCGAATCGTTGACTCCTTACAAAAAAAAAAAAAAACATCGAATCGTTGACCGAAAATATGTCAACAACGATATTTAACATCACAGATCACTTCGATCGCGCCCCCAATGTGCACATCAATGTCGACGGTACCGGAAATCCCAAGGAATTTACCTCATCGCGGCGGCGAGAACGAGGCGCGGACCGAGGAGAGAGAGAGAGAGAGAGAGAGGGCGGGGGGTGGGGCCCATCAGAGGCCGGCCATCTTGTAGAGGATGAAGCAGAGGAAGCAGAAGAAGATGAAGATGAAGAGGTAATCCACGAAGACGAAGAAGCTCGTGCTGCCGTGGTTCCGCTTCCTGGCCTTCGCCTTCGGCTCGTCGAGAGGCTCCAGCTTCGCCATTTCGGGAAAAAAGTCGTGGAGAGGATCGGCCGATTTGCAGAGATCTGGATGGGATCTCCAATGGCGAGGTTGACGATCTTCGGGGAATCACATCGCAATTTGCGCGCTTCTTGCGGTGATTGCGGGAATCAGGTTTTGGGCCTTTGGTGGCCCATTGGCGATCTAAGGAGGGGAGGCCCAGGCCCAGAATACGGCTTTTCTTCTCTCTCTCTCCCTCCCTCCCTTTGCAATGTGTCGCATGTCATGTCGCCAGCAAAGTGTTCCATGTCCGGACGCGACATCTGCATCCTTTGGCTTACACGAGTCCTCGATCATATTGGCTCTTGCAACCGGATTGCAAGGTCGTGGCACTGTATATACTTTGCTACTCAACGAGTCTGTTGGGTTTAACTTCATGAAACGTGACGGGCCAAATATCATATGGTTTCGCTTGACAAGCTACGTATAACTATAGGGGACAGTTAAATTTAGAGAAATTATTGACACAATGCTTCAAGATGCCTCTATTATGGTATGCATGTTCTTACTCACACGAGATGTAATGAGAAGCAAATGCCTCCATCATGATTTAAAAATTGGTATCACAATGACAATATTTTTTTTTTTTTGTCAGTCCTACTCTATTCCTACTCTACACTCATTCTCAGACTTTTGCCCTGCCTCTTGCAGGGCGTGGGAATCGAAACCCACTCCTGAAACTTACGCGTCCCCACCCCATCCCCCCTGAGAAGGTGGGGATTTGAACCCCTCACCTCCCCCTTCCATGTTGGAAGGGTGACCACTGGGGCGAATCCCAGTGGTTAATTGTGAAAATGTTTTATGGATGCATTTGGTTAAGTTTTTCTAATAGACTTTGGGCCTTTAAAGTCTCTTAAGTGGGAGTCAAGTGTGATGCAAAAAAAATTTGGACCATTTTAAGGACATATTAATTATAGGAGATGGATTGCCTTGGGCTATCAGCACTTTCAAAAAATAATGGTTTGGCTTTTAGGGAAACCCTTTAGAGAAACGCAAAGTATTTTAGGTTGAAAGTTATTTTCAAATTGTTAGTAGTGTGATATAAAATTGCATTATGAAGTAATTTCGATTAAATGCTATTAATATCACACTTATAAAATGCCTTTTGCTATTTTTTTTATTCTTAAAAAACCGAACCTCAAATCCTTCATCGTATGCCGATGATCATTGCTTTGGGTTACACGACCTAAGGCAACCCTTGGCGAGGGCCACTTAGGATTGCGCAACTTCAAGCAAGGCTTACCATAGCTAGATCTAGCATTACTTGCGTCATCACACTAGTTGGAAAATTGTGAGGACATTTCTAGAATTTCAAAAATGCAGCGATAACAAAATGAAGGAAAAAAGTGTACTAGCTTTTCGAAAATGTTAAAGTTCAAAATTGATACAGAGCCCGTTTGGTTTGGTTTTGAAGAAATGACATTGGGAGAATGCAAATACCTTTGAGGTAAAAGGGTTTACGGAAATATTACACCGTTTGGTAAATTGTAGCATTGAAAGGCAACTTAGCATAGACATCGTTTGATAAAATTCACCTTTGTAATTGACTTTTGCTATTTTTTATTTTTTTATTTAAGTTAGAAAATCAAATTCCAGCAGCCGGCCAATCGGATATGGCCGCCAGGGACGGCCAGATCTAACGGCCTGAGGTCACGAAGGCCAGATCTGGCAGCCTCAAGTCTCAACCTTGCAGACCTCAGGCGGCATCGCCTGGTCGGGCGGACCTCTGGCAGTGTCACCTCGCTCGCACGCGCTAGGCGACGCCGCCTGGCTCGCGCCCACCAGGCGACGCCGCCTGGCTCGCGCCCACCAGGCGACGTTGCCTAGGTCGCAAGTCCCACCACCCTAGGCAGTGGTCATCGAGGACATGAGACCCCCACGCGGCGGTGGTGGCTGCCGGAGAAGCCGAACTCTCAGGTGGCGGTGAAGACGAAGAAGACGAACGGAGAAGAAAGGAGAAGAAGGTGAACAGTGAACGAGCATTTTCGAAATGCCAAATGCTCAAAGCTGGTCCTCCCCAGCATTGAGCTTTCAACATTGAGGATGCTAATATTTAGCCAAGTAGCTTTCAAAAATAGTTGTCAAATACCAAATATTTTTCTCAAGGGGTTTTGGAAGCCCTTTGGAAAAGTTGAATTAAACAGACTCACAAAACTGCCTTGGGGCTAATGGTTTTCGGAAAGCTTTGGAAATACAATCTATCTACGTAAAGCTTTCCAAAAAGATTTGTCAAGCGCCTGCTAAGGCTTTTTAGAGGTCTAAAGGCCTTTGGAAAAAGTTGCCGCCGATCACAGCCAGCTTTAACGAACTTTTTTCTCCAAATTTACCCTCACTAGCATTTTCGAATTCCTATTTTGCCCTCATAAAAGCAACTGTTTAGCTTCTCCGTTTAGAAATGTAGCGAGATGGAAGGGAGAAGGTCCTTTCATCTTCCTCCACTTGCAAGGCAAGTCGAATCGTCGAAGAACAAAGCGGATGGCGAGCGCGGTGGTGGTGATCAAAGGTCCATCGTCGACCTCGACAAGTCCCGCTTCGTCAATCCCTCATCTCCTCCTTCCTCGAAGCTCCAGACTCCTCCTTCCTTGACCGAGAGTCGTCCCACCCTGGCCGCGAATCCTCCTCCCGCCGCCGCCGAGCGACGAGCGAGATCTGGGTTTCGCGGTCTCCGGCGACTCGGCATCGGAGGTCACGGCAAAGCCTTGGCGTCTTTGACCTCGGGCCGCTCGAGGGCCAGCGGGATATGGGTTGGGTTGCGTGTACTCGGACGAGCGAGGGACAAGGAGGTCAACCCTAGGGCTAGGGGGTCGCCTCGACTGGGCCGCTTCAAGGCCAGCGAGATCCGGGTTCACCGGCTCCGAAGCTTCCAATTTGCTTCCCGTTCGCCCTTGTCCTTGTCCTCTTCTTTTCTGTTACTACTTTTTTAAAGAAAACTTCCTTACAAAAACTCTAAAGCATATAATGTTCACCAAATGCACTGTGCATTTCTCCAGATGCCGGCTGCAGAACCTCGTAGCATGTCTAAGGAAACTTCTCGTGTTTCTATTCATCAGATGACGTTCAAAATTTCTCAATGTCTTTCTCTACTTACGTTGAAGCTCTGTTTCTCAAATAAAAGGAAAGAAAAAGTAGAGAGAAATAAGTTTCTTGACGGGGGCGGGAGGGAGGACCGGGCTTTTCTGTAGCCCATCTAAGCTCCTTTTGTCTTAGTTCCTCTACAAATTTTTTCAATACGAGATACGACATTCGGGCATCCGAAATACGATGAGATGGAACCTGAGCACGACGTGGTATAAACCTACGGGTAAAAGCAGGACGGAATCTCGGAATCTTGGTCCCTCTCCGGAGCAGCCTGAGAGGTTCTGCAGAAAAGGACGAGATGGATAGGGAGGAGGGATTGATGGACGGATGGACGGATGGACGGATGGATGGGCAAAGCAAAGCAGAGATCGTGCTCGCTGTGTCAATGGGCCCCGCGTGGCTGGGCCCCACATCTCCATCCGATGGCGGAGAGAGAGGAGGAGATGGGTTGGGGGGAGGGGGGCCCGCGACCCGCGTTGGTGTCAGAAAAACACGACAGCCCAAGAAAGATTACGGGTTTGCGCCCTTTCGCCATGAAAAGTAGAGAAAGACGAAATCAAAAGCGAACGGCGCGGAGCAGAGGGAAACAGTGTCCAAAAGAGAGGTCCCTCACGTGAGCCCCAAAAACTCGTCACGGGTCACATCTGACCCCTGACCACACTGCTCTATACCGTGACACACGATTCCCGACTCCATTACGCACGGCACGATACGATACAATACAACCACGACCACTGTGCATGATTGAATCGGCTTGGGCTAAGGATAAATGGGTTCATAATGATAAAAATCGGGTCTTGTCCACTTCCTCCCGTTTAGAGACAAATCAAGACGAGATTTGACACATTTCGACTTAAAATGTATTGAATTGTCATTTATTTCAATGAGATACAATTAAGCACGTGTAATACTCATGTTTCAATGTCTTCTTACTTGTTAAAAGTTTAACAAAATAACAACCATGTCGGCAAGAATAGAAGGTGGAGTAAGGACGTCTTTCGATGTAATGTGGAGTGAAATTAGTAGACCCTAGACTTCTGATGTGCTTGTTAGATGATAGAGTGTTGGTCTTTTATTTTAAATTGAGTCACGAAAAAGGTAAGATCTCCATGTCATGTGATAAGGGGGAAATGATGTACCCAAATCCTATAGAATATTCACATAGGCCAACAATAGGCTCTCATCTTATTCCCACAAATCCCATCAAATCTTCACAGGGATATGGCATTATTAGTGGCATTGCTAATGAGTCAGTGTTACCCAATGCCTCAACATCTCACTTTTATGACCAATTTTTTATTCTCATTCAAGTCCCATCAGATATCGATCACATCTAAATAATTCTTTTTTTATCTCATTAATTCATTGAAAAAGTTATCATATTATTTATAAATTTAATATACGAATGACAATTCAATCATAAATTTCTTGATTTTACTAATTAAATTATAAATTTTTATATAAATTTATAATGTATTCATTCTAATCAACTATCGCATAAAATCTTTGACATAGTGGTGTGCCACATAGGATAATTAGTGATAATTATAACACTATGTAAATGATTACAGATGAAAACTAATCAGGAATATTATATTGAAAATTTGCGCAAGTGTTAAGAATTAAATTAGCAAGATTCGAATGTCAATAACAGAATTAACATCTATGTAATGAGTTAAGGATTAACTAAGTAATTCTTCAATTCTCCTCAAATGTAACCCTAATAATAACAGGAACTAGTATACACCATATTATTATATTTATTTTACCATATCGAATCAATCTCATGTTAGAAAGTAATGGATTTGGCCAAAATCCATATTTTTTACAATGTAATGGACGATGATTCTGTCCACCACATCAACTAGACAGGAAAATCCATTATGAGATTTCAAAAAGAAAAATGATATTGGGCTTGGGTCTCTAAGAGGGGGTGCAAAGATAAGGTTCTAGAATTAAAGGGAAAAAGCATATATTTTCGGGTAAAGTGTGATTAATGAAAAAGTCATTTATTTTGTAATTCAACCAAGAAAATCATGACAACAAAAAAGCCAAACTAGAGGTGCTTTCTAGAGTTTTAGGAAAGGAGGAAAAAGAACTTTGGTTCTTTTTTAAAGAGTGGCTTAACTACCATCATGTCTATCACCAAGTTACATGTGCTTGGAATTGGTGAGGAGGAACTGCTAATTCGAGCCATTGGTTTGGAGATTATGATTAATCTACTCCACATGTATGAGATAAATAGCAATACAAGCAATTCATTTTATCCCCCACAATAAAAAGAGTTCGATATTTACACTCGAAATAAGTACTCAAATCGCAAGGTCTTGTACTCAGTGTAATCTTAAGAGTGAGCAGTCACATCATCACGATGCATAAAGTTTTATATAATATACATAGACAAAAATTTAGCTGAACGAAAAGGATGGTTGTCGGATATTTCATTCTATAAAGAGGATGACTACGAGTTATAATAATATCATACGTGATCACTAACTAAGCTATATTTAATTTATTTTTATTTAATTATTCATCTTTCATTGGACATTATTCGAATCTAAAAGGCCCCCGTTCCCCCCTTGGCAAGGGAATAGCTAGGTACAAGGCCTAGATGTCCCTCCCATGTGTCCCCTTCATGGGGCAGAGAGAAAGCGATCATGTCGACCATTTCGTGGGTTACGACGAGCGATTACCAATGAATTAGTGAATATAATTTTATCATCGTTTCATGATTATGTGTGCAGAAAGACCCCATCTTTCCAGACGGTCCAAGGATCCCAGTCGGACTAACGAGAAAAAGTATGTATCTCGATGGACGACCGATCCGAAAAGCCATATGTAATGTTTAGTATGTGGTTAGTTTACCTTTGATTAGATAAAAAGAATGATCGATAACGCTAGTAATACAAGAAATCCTAAAAACTTAGTAATACAACAAATACACCGAGAAATTATCCAATTAGTTGTAAACCTATTATATAGACACTAATTTTTTTTTTTGGTAAGAAGTAAGAAGTATAGACACTAATTAGTTAACAAATTTTTAATTTTGTCTTAATTTTGTCAATTTAATCTTAATTTTTTGTGCGAAATTCCGATGTAATTTTTTCCGTCACTTTTCACAGTAAATTGTTGATATGTTGATTCAGTCATCGTAGGTTGTCCAAAGCGACACATCCTCATGTTAACAATTTTCAGTAAAAAATTAACCGAAAGGATTATACGGGAATTTCGCACAAAGATTTAAGATTAATGATGCATTCATTTTAAAGAAAATGAGTGATTTGATTAATATTTTTAGAAAAATGATTGCTTATATTGTTTAGAAAAATTAGTTAAAGGAAAATGTTTTCATCATTGATAAACAATCTACATCTAACTATTTTCACGGACAATGATTTTTTTTTCCATTCACTTATTTTTGTAAGCCCGGCTTCGACTTGATTGTGCAAATGTGAAAAAGATTTACCTTGGCGGGCTATGAAAAAAAGATTTAAGCTCAACCTTAAAGCACAATTTCAGTTGTAACTTTTAAAACTAAAAATTAAGAAGATCACAAGAATCTCCACTTTTAAATGATGAAAGTGGCTACCAATTCACTCTCCTGAATTATAAAATATAATAAAATAAAATAGAAGCTCCGTTAGAAGAAAAATTATTAAATAGTGTCTCGGTACATTCATGAATCATTAAAGAATCAAATTTAGGAAATTGTATTGTTCATATAAACTGAATTGCATCGTGCGTAGTGGACATAAAAAAGAAAATAGATTGTTCATATTGAGCACCTATAATAAGTATTCGACGAGCTCTGTAGGTATTGCTAAAATAGTGTAATATTGACCTAGGAAATAGCGTCTCTCTCGTGAGGCTGTTTCCTTTTCACTGCAAAACCAGCTAAAGCGCCTTCTCTCTCTCTCTCTCTCTCTCTCTTTCGCGAGCGAGCTTTTTTTTATGTACTTCTCCAGGGTCCTGGTGAGGCATCCCTAGTTCTCCGGGTTTTCGAGCGAAGATAGCAAATGGGTGGAGGCGAACACTACCCCGGATGGGGCTCGGCGGAGCCGCCAGCGGCGGCGGCGGTGGCGCCGGAGACGACGTACGCCGGGAGGGAAGGCCGGTGGACGAACTTCGACGACTCGGTGAACGCGGTGTCGTTCGGGTTCGTGGCCACGGCCATCCTCATCTCCATGTTCCTCCTCATGGCCATCTTCGAGAGGTTCCTCAGGAGCCGGACGAGTTCGCCGTCGCCGTCGGGTTCTTCTCCTGGCCGGAGCACGACCCGGTTGGACGTGGAGTCTCAGGCGGAGTTGCCTCAGAAGCCTCATCACCCCTCTTCTCCCAAAGTAAACTCTCTCTCTCTCTCTCTCTCTCTCTATTTTGTGTTTGATGGTTAGTGGGGAGATAATGCAAATACGTATACTTATTTTCTTCTACTTATTTTTTTCTAGATATAGCAGATATATGTACATATATATATTCTTGAATACATGTTTTTATCCATAATTAAAATCTAGCATGACCGACGGAATTTCTTCTTTGGTTCATGTTATGTTTTAGATGGCAAAGGCTTCTGCAAGCATGAAAGATAATTAGGGTTTGTCTTATCCATTGGTTTTAGTGTTCAGTCCCAATTAACTAACCCTAAAAATTCATTATCATAGCAATGAAGGCAGTTTTTATTTTTACTTTTTTTTTTGGGTGATTTTCTAGTTATAAGTCTCGAGACAATAATCCATGTTGTCCTCATGCGGATACAAAAATCCTGGCGTGCATAAGCGGATTTCCTTCCCAACTCCAAGCAAAAAAACAAGATAAATAATTGTGAACTCGCCAATCAAATTAGATCTCGGAAATCTAGCGAACATCTTCACGTGCCTATCAAAACCTTCCATACTAACCCAGGTTAGATTATTGTTTGTTGTCCTGGCTTGACTTTCTAATTAGTATCTAATTTCTAGTTCCACACCTAATCTCTCTTTTTCTAGTCTTCGCATTTAATTCCGCCGTCGCTAAATTCCATTTAGTGAGTTGTAATACGACGACAGCCCTTTTTTCCACAAACCTCGCCGGTCTTAATCTATCGACTTTTCTCACGTTGGGTGCAATCGATGTGGTTAAAATCATACTATTTAATGTTAAGCATGCTCAATAAGTATGTGGAGACATTAGTCTAAATGCAGATCTATCATTTAAAATGAAGAGATGGGTGTCTTGATTGATCGTTTCCAAGGACCTTATTTATATTTGACGTGCTCCGGATTTCGCGCTCCCTTTGTGCCTTGCCACTCCCTAACTGCTCCTGTTAAAATATTTAGGGATTTCGGTATGTCCCCATGTTTGTTAGAAATGAGGTTGTATTTACTATATTTATTGTTGCTCTTCCCTAACTATACGGTGGAATTATTAATTGGCATGGAGTTTGTCTCGAATAGAGGCTATCCTAGTTTGGATTATCGAGTCAGTCCTAAAGTGTTGCCCTAGCATGCCTTACAAATCTTAATTACAAGTTTTGGGCAGGGCTGAGCAGGGCTGGGGCGGGCTTTCTTGCTCATACACGCCTACCCAAACCCATCCAAAAAGTCGTCGGGCCCTTGTGGCTCGAGCCGGGCCCCGACGAGTCCTCGGTCACTAGATTTGTGATCAGGTCTAATCTTTAACAGGCTGGAGAACCCTTTTTCAGAATATGATATAGTTTAACATATATCTAGCAAAGTATATGCCACGTTTCTTGTATTATGCATGTATGCATCAGATCTTGCATGGAACAATAGAAATCTGCTCGGTATTTTAGGCGAGATTTCTCGAACTTATTTCCCTGTTTTCTGTATTGAAGTTCGCTAATGAAAATCCCTTTCTTATTTGGTTATCCTAATGGGTTCTTGACTGTTTCACACGTTCGAGCAGATGAGCGTGTATGCAAATGGAGTGTCGGTGCTGATGCCCGGAGAGCAGATACCCACCTTCATTGCGCACCCCGCTCCTCCTCCTCCTCCTCCAACTCCTCCTCCGCCCTCGCAGCCGCCGCCTGCTCCTTGTCCTCGAGAGCCCATTTCTCAGCCTCTCCATCAACGGCACGACCATTCCTTGTACCTCCACTGTCTTTCAAGATCCATTGGGAGGTAGCAGCAGAGACCCGTCGACCAGAAACTTGGTGTTGTATAGCTGATCAGATCCACTGACACGTGCATGACGAGACGGACCGAACCGCTGATACAGTGTCTCAGCTAAGCAGATGCTTTCCCAAGCAAGCGGGAACGGTCGAAACATAAACGTGTGAAAATGAATGCTGATGTACGGTGGTCAAAAGGAACCGCTGGTTTCTCGACTCTCTCTCTCTTGCTCTTTTCCCAGTTGATTCCACTTCGGCGGCCATCGAAAATGTGAAAGGAAGACTCAAGAAAAGTCTTCTATCACCGAATGGACCCTCTCATTTCTAAGTGTCTAGAGAAACCCTTCTTCAAGTTTCTTCTCTTGTTTTGCATTTGGGCGACGTCTGTACTTAATCTTGGGCCAGAGGTTTGGACCTTCAGCATACTTCAAGTATCAGTTTCGAGTTTATCAGATAACTTCGTAAATGAATTTCTGGTTCCCTCCTAATGAGATTTTCGGCTTCACTGTTCGTAGCTCTAGCTGGAGATGCTGCTGGTTAAGATGCTTTTTATCGGCAAGCTGCAATGAAATTAAGGGCAAATCTGGGGATGCTCTTTGCTGAACTTGGTTGCGAGTGAATTTCGACATTTGATCTTGTAGACCCTACGTGAGCTCTACATGATCCATCGGTTGAGATCACTCAATCCATTACATATTGAGTTCTAGGTAAAAACTTACCCACACATCTCCAATGAAATCGCATGAAAAAACTCTATTCTCATGCTTTTTCTAGGATGATGACTTCTCAATTTACCTTGCCAAAAGCAATGCATATTATTCATGAGAAATTGATAGTACTAGTGCAAACTACGCCAATCAATTTCAACCATTGAATCTTCATAATAAGAAACATATATCTTGCGAGTCACATGATCCGGTCGCATTTTCATTTTCATGATAAGTGCATCCATCATAATTCACTCTATAAAAGCAAATGAAATCGCCTCCTCGATTAGTAACTCGTTTTCAACCTATCACACGATATAAATCATCGAGCAAATTTTATTTTCCTCAATTTATGCAATGCCCAATGCCACATTTGACCCATGTGATTGAGACCCTCGATCAAGCCCCAAACCTGCTTTTGCTTGTGGAAGCCACCCTGCACACAATCCAAGGCAAAGATCCTCAAGCTAAAAAGACAGATTGGGGCCTTGTACGCATGATAGTTCCACCACCCAAACTCCAAGAAAGAGAAAGCAAACGAGTCTCTTTCCCTTTCCCTCCTCCCATCCCCATAAAGGCAGTAGCAAAAAGAGCCAAGAGGACCATACGATTCGCACATCCCCATGCCCACGAAACATCAATCTCAGAGGAGGAAGCTAAGACAAATAAATCTCATATATACTTACAAAAAGAGACCGTTCTACATTTTGAGTTTGGCCCGTCGTAAAAACCTTCACCGAATCGAGAATTACCAACATGGTGTTGTTCCTCTCTCCGACCAGTCCATGTCAATGCAGCAGCATCATGATCACGTGTTGAGCTAAAATCCTAACGAGGAAAAAACATGTTGCCGGGGGGACTCAAAGGAAAATGAAGCACTCCAAGGACACGAGCGGGTTGTCCAGAGATTCGTTCCCCTGCTCCGGCACGGCGTCCCTGTGCTCCTCGCCGCCCTTCCTTTCTGCTGCGCTCTCGGCGGCCGGATCCTCCCTGCCCTCGCACTTCCCCGGCCGGTCGCCGGCGCTCCCGGCGGCCCGCTTGGCGGGGCTCCACCCCATCGCGCCCGCCTCGCTGGCCCTCCTCGTCGCCGGTGAGCTCGACCGACGGCGGGACGTCTCGCCCGGATCTCGCCTGGGCACGCCGGAAGGAGACCCCGCGTTCCGCTGCTGCGCGGCCGCCGTCCTCGCCCGGCCCGCCTCCCTGACCCGCCCCCGACCCGTACCGGTGACGCCGGCCAGGTTCCTCTTCGCCGGAGACGGGGACCTGTTGACCCCCCTCCTCTCCCCACCGCCGCTGGCGAGTTCCCCTGAGTACGGCGGCCGCTTCCTCGGGACCTTCGCCGGGGATCTGCTCTTCAGCCCCTGCCTCACCTCGCGCGACTCCCTGCTCGTCACCTCCGCGTCTCGCTTATCCGTGGCGGTGGTGGCCGTGGTCGCCGTCGACAAGCTCTCGGTGACGCTGTACATCTCGGAGTACTCCGACACCACCTCGGCGGCCTCCTCGAGCTTGCTGATCAGGATCTTGGTCTCGGGTCCGTCTTCTTGGAGCTTGGGCGGCAGCGGCAGCGGCGGCGGCGGGGGCGGGGCCTCCGGAAGCTGGGGCTTCGGCGGCAACGGCGTCTCGGAGAGGACTTCTTTGACCGTCTCTTCCTCGAGCGGCGGCGGAGGAGGAGGAGGAGGGTTCCTCATCCCCGCATTCTGAGGGGCGAGAGCGACGTGGGTTTTCCCGAATGCCGGCGCTGGAGGCCTTGGCGGCGAGCAGCGGGATTGGTCCGGCGGAGAGCGGCGGCGAGGAGGAGGGGTCTTGCTGAGACAGCAACCCATTTGGCGAGGACTGAAAGGGATGAGCTTCAACGACTGTCTGCAGTGAGAGAGAGAGAGAGAGAGAGAGAGGCAGGCAGGAAGAAAGAAGAGTCAACTTGGAGGAGTTGGTGGAGAGAGAAATAATGGAGAGGGAGAGAGGGAGTGTGTGGAAGTTTGTGTTTTGAGGAAAAGAAAGTTTCTTGAAGAATTGAAAAAGCAGAGCGGGACGACAGAAACGTGGATTCATGTGCGGTGGACTGGAGAGGAGCATGGTAGTCCGTCCTGCTTCTAGCTATCCATTGGATCTTTACCCGAAGAAAAAGAGAAAAAAAAAGAAAGGAAAACCTTGATTGGCTAATGGTCATACAATAGGCATTCGAGAGACGACCAGTTACTCTCTTTTCCACAGCAATGATGGCGGAACGTTAATTTTTTCAATGGAGTACTCGTGGGAAAAAGCTTGTCCCTTGCGCATCGTACCATAATAACATTGGCATCATTAATGACATGCGTTTGGGCTTAAAGAAAATTCGGGAAATGAAGTGGATTGGAGGCCGAAAAGGGGACAACATCAAAACTGACGATGTAGATTGTCCGTGGTGGACCGTCGAGGTTCTCGAATTCACGAGCCAATCAGGGACTTAATGAGTAGAAGACATGTTCTAATGCAGCCGCAACTCAGGGGAAATCTCGTTGATTATGATGGAGCGTGTGTTTCATCTATACGGTCAAGTTCGCCCGAATCTATCGGCGAAACTGAAGAAAAAAAAATGACAGAAAGAAAGAAGGGTCACAGGAATCCAATCTTACTGTCGGTGGTTCAAGAGTGGAGAACGAAAACAGCCTGGCGACATCTGAAAGTTAAAGAACGTCCATCCACCGACCATGATTACTGCACAGACAGGAATCGGATTCGGATGCATTCATGGCTCATGGCACATAAAGACGGCCCTTGGAGTCGGACCCATTACCCAAAATGCCTAGAATGTGGACTTGACTCACTCAGACGCGCACAGGATCGACTGTCGCGAGCTTGTCGCTGGCCAAATTACAAAATCTGTAATAGAAAGTACAGAAAACTTGAGCATTGCTCAGCAGTTTAATGGGCTTCAAACCCTCTGCAATGGAAAAGAAAATGCTTAAGAAACAGAGACAATGTGACGTGTGTAACATTTGATGATGTGATTATTAGAAATAATTGTATATACAAGGAAAACTCCAACAACAGAAGCGACACAAGCTCAAGACAATCATGCAAGGTGAAGTTACATGCTCAAAGCGGTACCCTCTATGACAAATCCCGGGTTCCGTGTCATTCTTGACCCCAATCGGACCCATCAAATTAGATTAACTTGAGCTGCATATTCCTCGGGGAAGCAACATAGAGAAGCCGACAGTTTTTGCGGTTAAAAAGCAAAGCAATCAATTGCCAATTCATCCAGAGACAGGAAGATGTGTAGAGCCGGCACGGTCTGCTTCGATCATAGATTTGATATAAAATTCCCCTGCCTTGTATGATGACCTAACCATTGGACCAGAAGCCACGTACCGAAATCCCTACAACATCAGAAACCACAGTTCAGCAGCCAGTCTCATAAAATATTGTCCATAAAGTAAGAGGCAATATAATAGCTTCACAGAGGCTCCATAGGTTTTGATACTAATGAGTATGTCAACTTCCTAACCATGATTTACACTCGGTCAATAAATCCAGCGTATGTTTACACCCAGGGTTTCTCTATGTTTTCTTTTTCGTACGCAGGGATGCAAAAGCTCCAAATGTTCGTGGAGCATGATAAGAAGTTCAATGTAAAACTCATGAATATGACGCATGAGAACCACCGAAGACCATCTCACACCATTGCAACATACCCAAATTGCAACAATCTCTACATTGAATCAATAAAACTGAAAAAATATATGATCTTGCCAATCTCATGAGATTGTCATAATAGGAACATTTGATGCTTAGCAGCACTGATAACATATAGCAGCAGTTCCAGTACGTCTTACTTTTTAATGACATGTAGAACATAAAGATGCTGTCCAAACAAAGTTCCTCACTTGGAAGTAGCACAGGAAATGATATAGATTACAATAGTTCTCGCCTCATTGCTAATTCAGCTAAAAATACAGATAATTACAAGTGCAAGTTTGTCTCTGATAAAGTAAACAACATTGGCATTCAATTATTAAGTTACACATGTTGTGTCGGGATGAGCACAACTATATTGAGCTGGAATAAGCCTTGACAAACTTGATGGTCCAATTTTATCAAAGAACACGATCATGACATTGGGCATCAATACCTGATTTATCTTTGCACAACTAAAATAACTGCCAAGGCGCTCAGTTTGCTCTCTTCACTATAGTGATATATTTCAACCAAAAAAAAAAAAAATCTATAGTGATATATTCATGTGAATCACACTTCTTAATGAGGAAAAGCAACTCATGATAATTATTGATTATGATCATGATTCTAGTTCAGAAAGTTTCTGTCCGGATCCACGTTAAGCAATATTTCCAATTATTTAGCACAGACTTCAACATCTAGTGCCTGACATTCTTCCACACGTGGGGATCACAAAAGGAGATACTTTCCCATCACGAGGATAGATTAACTTCAGTAGAACATCCACTCTCACACTGCACCATAGTCTTAGTCCTGATTTTCCTTTTTCCTTGGCAATATCAAAGACCATGCCATATCTTGAAATCAACTGCTGGACTTTACTTTCTGCTACTAATTGTGAGATCAATTAAAATAGTTCTGAAAACAAGCTAGCAGCACAACAGATTTTCAGCACAATCTTGATTTAAGGCTGTAGTTCTAAGCCATATAGACAATTCGACAACGCAGTTAAGACGAGCAAGATTGACACCTAAATGAGATAAAGAAGAAACATGAACCAGAATAGTCAGACATGGTCATATCATGTAAGAAAATTGATTCACATGACAAAAGAAAAAAGGAAAAAGGGTGGCATACCATTTCCATGCCCAGGTTTTGGTACTTGTCAAAAGCCTCGGGCGTGATATATTCAGAAACTGGCATGTGACGTTTTGATGGTCTCATATACTGACCAAATGTCATCACGTCTACTCCTGCTGCCCTTACCTTTTCCATAGTTTTTATAACCTGATCAGGTGTTTCACCACAGCCTAACATTATTGAAGTCTTGGTAAGTGTCCCCGCAGGTGCATAGTCTTTGGCCATCATGAGAACATCCAGAGACTGCTTGAAATTAGCACGATGATCACGTACTGCACTCTGGAGTTCTTCAACTGTCTCAATATTATGAGCAAGGACGTCTAACCCTGACTTGGCCACTTTCTCTACGCAGCCAGAATCTCCACGGAAGTCTGGCACTGCATTAGTAAAGAACATGATTGATGATCAGAAAAAAAATTATGTTACACCATTTGTTTCTTGATCAATTGAATATATCTTCACTTAAAGATCATCCTTGCCTTAATGTAGCCCATTTAAGCATTACAACTACCACCTTCAACTCCCACAGCTTAGCATAATTTAAAGCAGAAGGCATAGAAACGATAATTGCAACCAGCATAAAACCTACACGTGAATTGCCAAATAAGGTTGATGATCCAAGCCAAATTTTGTCTTGCCTCCTAGCTTTCTTGATAGGGGCAAAAAAAAAATTAAGGAACTTGTAGCAGAGAAATCTTGCCAACCAGAATGCCCAGGCACATGAGATTTAACTATTAGAACACATGATAATCACCATAACTGGTCCATGAGTATCGATACCACCCATACGCCAGGAAAGGCTAAAACAATATAGATTTTAAGCTTTCAAAACATTCAATTTCCCACATTCACGAAAGAGAAAACTTCAGCTTCCCATACCTAAGGCTTCAATAAGCATTTTGGGCTTGAGTGCCTTAAGTGTCTGCACCGTCTCGGCAAAATGACCGCTCCCTTGATCGGGCAAATCATCTCGGTCCACACTAGTTATCACCACGTAATCCAAACCCCAAGAAGCAATTGCCTCCGCCACATTCCTTGGCTCATCGGGGTCCGGTGGCGGTGGAGTGCGCGAAGTCTTCACATTGCAGAATCTGCCCACAACATACAACCCAATCCACGCTCAAGATTCAACAATTAACTCCACACGATCCGTACATTCCTTGTTAAGGCCGATTCCCACACTCAAGCGGCCACATAAGAAATTCACGCACGCCCCAAATGAGAACATCGATTAAAAGGCAATGAAAAGGTCGAATGACAGAAATCCACCTGCAGCCTCTGGTGCATGTATCGCCGAGGATCATGATGGTGGCCGTGGCGGTCCCCGTCTCGCCGCCGGACCAGCACTCGCCCAGATTAGGGCACTTGGCCTCCTCGCAGACCGTGTGGAGCTTCAATTCCCGCAGCTTCTTCTTGATCTGCACGTACTTCTCGCCGCCGGGGATCGACTCCGTCATCCACTTGGGCTTCGGCAGCGGCTTCTTCTTGGTGCCCACCTCCACGGAGTAGGAGTCGCTCGTCTTCAGGCCGACGAAGTCGGAGAGCGACGGCGACTCCGCCGCGAGCCGCGCGCGGAGCCCCGCCAGGGTCTGGGCGGCGGCCTGGGACGGCGGCTGCGGAGGCGGCGGCGGCTGGGGGGCGGAGGAGGAGAAGGGGGAGAGGAGGGGGAGGCGGCGGCGGGTGCGGAGGAGGGATTGGAGGCGCGACTGCATTGCGAAGGATTCGGCTCGATCCCCGTTTCTCTCTCTTCCTGCTGCGGAGGAAATCGAGCGAGCTAGAGAGAGAAAGAGAGGGATGAGGTTTGTGCGATGTTAATGTCGCTGCGTCGTCGTCGTCGTCGTCCCTTCTGCGACGGAGACCATCGCCATATCCGTGGAGCTTCTTCGGGGTTGGTCGATGGCTACCGGTTGCTGTCGATGCTAGATGGGCGTCGAGATCGAATCCTGATCGTCCGCTTGGGGGGCTGTGGGGACCACCTGATCAGCTCCGCCTCAGCGATTCGGATCGCCGCGGGGACCCGATTCGCCCGATCTTGTTAGTGGGTCGTGACCCGACTCCATGATTCGTTGAGCGAATTGTCTGCCGTGCGGGATCGGAAGTTCACTTGGCGATCAATGTGGTTAGGATTCTCAAAATGGGCTGATAAACTCGATTCGTGACTCGTATTTTATGTGTATTGGTTATACGTGTTAGTTATATTCAATAAATAAGTCATAAACAATATTAAAATGATAAAATCAAAAAATAATATGAATATTAAATCAGTTCACAGCTTACTTATAGCTAACATATGTCGATTATCTGTCTTGTCCTCATTTAATTTTGCGCTCAATTGCTTCATGCTCTTATCTCGTTTTTTGTATGATTATGCTAAATTGGTATCATATTAATATAAATTGGATTGGGTACGGATCGCTAAATTTATATTGCATAAAAATATGTCGATTTGGGTTGCAACATTTCCTTTTCCCAACCCAATTCGATTCATGCGTTTTGATTGATCTAGATGTGGCATGAATAATTTGGAAGTGGAATGTTTTGCGGATCAAAGTGATTGGGTAGAAACAATATGTTGTATTCGAACAAGCATTAAAGCTCTCGAGATAATTTGGTGACTTGAGTGGGTTGAACATAACTCGAAAGAAGACACCAGCTCTAAGTCTGTCTAGAACAAGTATAAAACTCAGATCGCAACTTGTTCAACATGCTCCTTTGCAACTTAGAAGATTGTAGCTAAGCATAGAAGAGGAAGTGTCTTAGCATATTCGAAACATGGTACTAGAAGCGCGAGAATATACGAAAGCCTGCAAGAACATCGAATAATGTTTTAAAAATATCTCTTTTCGCTTTTTGCAATAAAGAAAATAAAATTATTAAAGAAAGTATTGCCAAAATATGTCGATGAAATTAAGTCGAGCGAGACAGAGCGTAATTGAATGAAATATTCCAAATAATCTATGCACGTTCAGAACACAATTAAAAACAAAACCGATGACATTTTCAAAACACGGTAACTTGTCGCGTCACATTATATATTACGAATCCGAGATTACATTTCGGCGGGGACCAAGATTTGTGACCCGAAATCCGCCCAAAATGGGACCCGCAGTCATTCAGATTCGAACCCGAATCTCGCGATATATATATACGTATAAGAACCGTCGCTGTCCACCGCCCCCGCCCCATCCTTCTCTCCCTCTCTCCTCCCCGCCCGCGCAGGAATAGTTTTCCCGTCTGGTTTTCCCGATCCTTTTCTTTTTCCCGGAAACCAACTTTTTGTCCTTTCTTTTCTCTCTCTCTATCTAGCGTTTTTTGCTTTCCCCGCGTGCGCTCCTTCCGTCGTCGAGCACCAGGTTGTCTCCCCGCGATTTCCGCGCCATCCTCTGCGCGTCCCCCGGGGGTTCGCTTCGGCAGGCATTGAGGTCGAGATCTGTTGGGCGCCCGATTGGATCTCATGAGTCGCTTCGATCCCAATCCCTTCGAGGAGGAGGTCAATCCCTTCGCGGTAAGATTTCGTGCACGCGCATTGTCGCTGTTGCTCGCTCGGCTGGTTGAGATTCGTGCGAGCTCTGGCGTTTTTTTTTTTTTTTTTGGTTCGTGAGATGTCGTCGCTTCGCCGTTTGTGGTTCGTCGCTTGCTCGGATGTTCGTTCGTTCGTTCGTTGTCGGTGCCTGGCTGGTTGGTTAGATCGCTCGATCTGTTGATTGGATGTCCTTTTGGTGGGGACGAAAGCATGTACGATCTTTGCGTGCAGGCCGTGGGAGGAGAATATTTACTGTCTTTTTTTTTTTTTTGGTGTTTTTGTTAATCTTGTCGTGGTGATGATTCGGTGTCGACGAGTGGTGAAACTGATCGTGTATTTGACCAATCCATTATCTGTTTCTGTGCGGAAAGAATGAACCTGACCTTGCCTGAATCCGCTGAGCTGAGTATCGCTTGCTATATGAATTTAGTGAGAGAGCAGAGTGTTTGAACGTTTTGTCCCTTATTTTGGTCCTGCTCGCTGACTACTGCTGTTAGCTATTGAAATGTGGGTCGGTTGAAGTATGATCTTGCAAGCTCTTGCATGGCAAGGCCATTTCATTCTCAATGTTCAATCGGTGACAAATGTGGCTTATTCTAGTTGAGTAGTAGCTTTTTAGGCTCCGTTTTTTTCTTGGAAATTCAGCAATTTGGAATTTTGTTTTTCGAATTTTCGTTGTTCTTGTCACTTAAAATAACAAGTCAATGAAATATATTTTCATCACTAACAACGACCAATGCACAAACATTTTTGTTCATAATAAAAACATTTTCCAATTAACTCCTATGCGACGTAAACGATGATAATTAGGAAAATCTCTGTTAATTTATCGCTAAACAAATGGACCCAGCATCATCTTTCACTGGATTAAGTGGTTGTTGGATCGTCTGTGTTTCTCTTTATTTTTCCTTTTCATTTCTGGATGAGGTCATCATCTGTGTTTGGCCGAGTAGTACCCTATGAATAAGATCTGCAGATGTTGTAATATGATTCTGCATCCCTCTTTTTTAGCACAGAATGTTTTTCTTTGATAACTACGTAAGAAGAAAAATGATACTGCTGATTAATCGTTGAATAAAATAAACAGGAAAATCTATTAGCTGACCATGTTGAACGATGGAATCTGTTTTGTTGTTTCTGAAGATCTTACACTGATCTTTTGTCTCTAAACATCACATGTTACGAACGAACATCATGCTAGTATGAGAATCACGACAACATGTTGGATGATCTGGTTGGTGAATGTGGTTTGTTCATCTTGTGGTGTTAGGACCAAGGAGGTAGAGGGAAGGGGGCAGGCCAGTCAAACTATGGTGGAGGCGCATTTTATATGACGGTGCGTTTTCTCTTAACCTCCTATGCTCTTTATGACGTTTCTAGCCAGTTTCCAAGTTGGTACAATCATAAAAGGCTTCTTGGGAGAGTGGGGAATGGCTAATGAACAGTTTCTACATGGAGAATTGATGAAGAAGGCTATCTGCAAAACTTCCTATCACTCATAAATGAATATCTTATGAATACAGAATTGATAATTAAGGTTATTTACAACTATTTTTTTTATCACCCATGATGGATAAATATATTATCTATATTTTCTTTTGTGATCAGCTCTTCTATTTGTTGCTTCTTTGTTGGCTCCCTGTTCAGGCCTCCCCAGTCACCATGTGCCATTAATTTGAGTGATTTGGTTTGCCTGAGCCATTAGATTAGTTTCCACCACATTTTATTTTCTTTTTCTAATTTAACTTTTGAATTCCATCTTAGAATCCTGGGAGTGTCCCACCTGCAACTTCAAGGCTTTCACCTCTTCCTCCTGAGCCATATGATCGTGGTGCAACAATTGATATTCCTCTCGATAATGCAAAGGTAACAGTGGCTATCCTGGAATACTATACTGCTTTAGCCAGTCTCACAACATAAGAACATTTGAAACGAACTTGGTACACTTTCTGTTTAAGCATAGGATATAAAAGCAAAGGAGAAGGAACTTCAAGCTAAAGAGGCTGAATTGAAGAAGAGGGAACAGGTATTCTCTTAGCTATTCGCCATGTTTATTTCAAAAATGAAAAGTGTTCTGGTCAAAGTTGTCAACAGATGCTTCTCTTTATCTGCTAAAGTTAAATCAGTGTTTGATATAGTGAATGTATGTGATTCATCAAATTTAGGTGCCTTTTGCAGAGCATGTTAGTATGATACCATTGATTTTTGAGTGGATTTCATTGTTGACCTCATTTTCTGCTGGTGTTATTCATGCTTCTCAGGAATTAAAACGAAGAGAAGATGCTGCATCTCGAGGTTATATATCCCTGTCCTATGTACCTCGGCTTTTTGTTGACATGTAGATCTTAATATGTTGGGTCTTAGGTAGCAATATGCATGTCCTTCATCTAGTTACTTAATATTAAGCCTTTCCTTTTGCTTTTGCAGCTGGAATAGTGATTGAGGAGAAGAACTGGCCACCTTTTTTTCCTATTATCCATCATGACATTCCGAATGAAATACCTATGCACCTTCAAAAGATTCAGTATGTGGCCTTCACAACATATTTGGGTATGTCAGGCTCTATCTTGGATATTGTCGGTTAGTTTTGAGCATAGTGTATGGATTGTTTTGGTAGGAAATGCTTGTTAGATTAATCCTCAAAGTTTTGTACTAAAAGTATTGACATGCCATTGTCAGTGGTGACATTGTACATGTAAGCACTGCGTCTCAATCTCTTTTCAGGATTTATCTACAGCCCTAGGACTATAAGTTTGGGAAGTGCTAAGTGAATTCTGGCCTGAGTTGCATTAAGAAAGTTTTTTGGCATTTCGGTTAGCAAGGGAAGCTGGATAGGGCAACTAAAGATTCCAGTGATCTCATAATTTCTTTCTTTGCCTGAAAGTTTGATGCCCCTAATACTTTCAACATCTATATAACAGCACATGCTGCCACTTGTCTTGAACTTTACCTGTTGGCATTGGAATTTATAGGTCCAAGTTGTATGTACATTGGGTGAACTTAGCATGATATTTTCTGAAGGTTGACTAGAACAAATGTTTACCAGAGCTGCTGTTACATTTGTTTCATCTTGTTCATTATCTTTATATAATCTTTAAATGAATTGTCAATGCTGTGGTTCATGCTTGTTTATTTTTGGTTATCGCTTTAAGAGTAATTTTAATCAGTTAGGAATGATCTGTAGAGAGTCAGCCAGCTAACTTCACAAGCATTGTTCAGGATTGGTTCTTTGCCTTCTTTGGAATATTGTGGCAGTGACTACTGCCTGGATCAAAGGAGAAGGTCTTCAAATTCTTTCTCAGAAGTATCTTTCTCCTAGATTTATTGCTTTGTGATGACTTTTATGTCTAATTTTCTCTTCTCTTTGTAGGTCCGACTATTTGGTTTCTGGCCATAATTTACTTCATATCCGGTGTTCCTGGAGCTTATGTGATGTGGTATCGCCCTTTATATCGTGCCATGAGGTATTTTGTGCAACCCTAAAGCAGTGTATCTTAAGTTGGCAATAATACTGCTTTTAGGGGGCAGTTTTACCTTGGAGGACCTATCCCTAGCGATGATATCATTGAGATGGTTGTGCTTGCTTGTGCACACTTAGAATTACATCTCCAGTTGATTTATACACTTACAATACTTGATGAGTGTTGGGGAGTGCTATAAAGTAGATCAACTGATTTAGCTTTTCAGGGTGGGTACTTAAATTTGGTTGAGGTGTTTGGCAAGCATTCCAAAATTTCCCAGGGCTGAAACACCTTAAAGCAGAAAGACCTGATGGCAGATTTTTGAGGTGCCTTGACTTGCTTTGGAGTTTCAGCTTAGGAACTGTAATATCTTAAAGCTATACAACGTCTACAACCTCTGTGGTCAAACTCATTTCACTGCTACAGTGCTGTATAATCAAAAGACTAAGTTCTTTCCTTGTTGTTTTTGGCATCTACTGTTGCACTTTGGAGTTACAGCAATTTTAATAAAATGCTTGGCACACCTTTAAAAGTACAATCAACTGTCAACTTAAGCAGTTAAAAACTAATCTTCGTAGCTTCTTCTGTCTCTCCATTCTTTACATCCTAAAGGTTCGTCTGAATGATTCTGTAGTGCATGATCATTGATGGTGATGAAATATCATTTTCACTCATAATTACCGGACTTACTCGAATAGTATATATCTTAGACACGGTATTGGGCTTACCTGAGAGCCTTGTTTGGCACTGTGCACAAAGTTTTCCACTGGACGCTTTCTGATAACTGCAAAACTTCGAAAATATGTTTACAGAAAGTCCCAGCAAAGTAAACCATAAAAGCTAGCATCCAGAGTTACAACAATGCCAAATGTGCTGGAAATGTTAATAGAGAATGGTAACCTTAGTCTAGTTTGCAGTGTCTTTCTTCCCCGTGTAAATATGATTAGTTGGAAATATTAATGACATTATTTGGGGAGCCATGGTTTCTCTCTTTATCTCTTTATTGACTTTATTTGAAAACTTTGTTTTTCTTTCCCTGCTGTCATTGTAATTATTTGTCATCTCCAATACAGGACTGACAGTGCCCTTAAGTTTGGGTGGTTTTTCTTTTTTTACCTGGTAAGTGTTTGCTTTTTTTTTTTTGGTTATTTCATGCTTTAAAGATATATTAGAAAATGATTCATTCATGATCCATGCTCATATCTTGCAGATACACCTTGGTTTTTGCATCTTTGCCTGTGTTGCTCCTCCAATTATATTCAAGGGGAAATCTCTAACGTAATTACTTTCCTTTTCTTGTTATGTTGTTTGTCCTTAGTACTTGGCACTTAGAAGACTGCTTTCCTTGTGAATGTGATTTAATTGAGATGAATGTAAAGCAAAGATGTTCATCTTACTGAGTCATCATCATTTATATTTGGGGAGCAAGTAATATTTGCTTCTTTCGAATTGATTTTGTCTTATAGAGAAGAATGGATAACCTTTTGGCTGTATTTGACAAGTAACCTGATTTATATATTGCTTTATCCAGTATGAACGTGTTACAAAGATGTAACTAGTCTTTAAGGTGATATTTCCTTTCGTGACTTCAAACTGATGGTATATGTGATTGTTTTCTGTACACAGAGGTATCTTGCCTGCAATAGATCTTCTGACTGGTCATGCTTTGGTTGGGGTAAGTAGAAGCTTTTCTGCGTTTTCATTGAAGAATCGTTTTCGTTGAACTGTTAGTGCATTGCTAATACACTCAGGCGCAACGTATCCGCAGTAGTAGCAAAATACTTTTTTCAAGATTTCATTTTCAATTACCTTAGTATAAGGAGGAGATTTTACTGGTTTTGATGGTGTTAATATTGTCTCTACTTTACATTCAGATATTCTACCTTGTTGGCTTTGCGTTTTTCTGCCTGAATCACTTCTCAGCGTCTGGGTCCTTCAGGTCTGATGGTTGAACTTTATAATGCTGTCTCTTTCTTTCTTTTTCATTTTTTTAGCTTTTAATGAGTTTCCTTATCATGCTTACAATTATGCAGCAAGTTTACATGTATTTCCGAGGTAGTGGCAAAGCTGCAGAGATGAAGCGCGAGGCTGCTAGGAGAACCATGATGGCTGCGATCTGAGACTGCTGTTCATAGGATATGGTTTTGTAAAAATAGATTTTGAGCAGATGCAGATCACATATACTATCAGTACTGACGATCTGTGGTCTTGATGAGTTTGTTTCATTTTGTGGATATTTGGTCACCCTCCTTTGACTGTCACTTTGGACTTACAACTTATTATAGGATCCTCTTCACTGCAAAAGGCTGCATAGGTCATTCTTTTTGTGAACAGTGTCTTCCTCTGCTTTAGAATGTGTAAACAATTCCTTTCATTCTGTGCAGATTCTCTTTTTCATATTATTTTATCATTTTTTTCCCAATCCTCTGTTCTTTTTTTTCCTTCTCTTTATTAGAGAGTTGTGGTTCGTATTGTCGCTTTAGTACGGGGAGTGTAATCGGCATGAAAACAGATATGCACTCATCCAGTTATTGCTCCTTTTCCGCTACTGCTGTTCATGTATCTTATATTGGTGCCTCCTCTTTTTACAGATGGAAAGACGGCTGCAACGTTGTGCATGCATCTTGCCCTCTTTCCCAATTTAACCCTGGTCTGGTTTGCAAATACTCGAGCAGAAAGTTATTGTCGATTGTGATAAGCTAGAAAAGTGAGAAATTAGTGGTGAGCAGTTTTCGAATTTGTCTAGATTTTACTAGGAACCTAGAATATTTGTCAGAATCAGTTTCCTAATTTTTGCAACCTGGAAACTACTTTAGATATCTAGGAACTTGAAATCTACTCTATAACAGGTTCTAAGATCTATTTGTATTCTTAATTGAACAATTATAATGAATTATCACCTCTAATTATCCTATTTATTACAATGTATTGGTCATAATTTAAAATATAAAACATTAACAAAATAGAAGTATCAGTTATGGATATTGCTGAAATATTGGAAGACTTGTTTTAGGTTCCAAATGGTCAGTGTCATTGAACTCTTGCTAGTATTCCAGGTTCTAAGTGGTGAGTGTCATTGAACAAAGGCTTGTTGCTGGTTCCATATAATATGAAATCGGATCAGTTCTTTGATTTTATCTTGAAATGATGCTCCTTGTGAGAAATGGCTATTAGTGTAGCGAACTCGTGATTTAATCATAGGCATTTTTGCTGTTTACATGGCGCATCGGCTAAGTACATAGCCAGATGACGGATCCTCACTTGCAATCAAGATCAAGTTCTCGAGTGAGAGAAACCGAAAAAACTTGCCACCAAATATGGGTTACCATTAGGGTGAGCATGGTCCAGGTTCGACTAGTCCATGCCCTAACTTTAGGATTGACCTATATAATGTTGATTCTCAATTTTTTTGATCAAGGATTGACCTTATTAAGCCTAAGGCTGAGTACCAGACTAACGTAATGGATTTAGTTCGGTTCTAGGGTCAACTCAAGACAAATCGATAATTTTTTATTTCATTATTTGTACTCTTTGAAAAGACAAACTTATTATTTCAAATTACATATCCATTAATAATGTAGTATTATACAATCAAACTATAAATACAAATACATATTCAACAAATTTAAAATATAGTAATAAAAATTTCATACTTGTTAAAAGTAAGAAACCATAAAAACAATTAAGACCGAGTTGAGCAGCGAGCAAGAAAGTTGACCAGGGCAAGTGTGAGCAGCAAGCGGGGAAGTTTGTTTCTTTCAATTTTGGTAAATTGAAGACTAAGATGACAAAGAAGATGGAAAAGAATGAGTACCGAAGAAGAATGCCGCTCGGAGGTATTTAATGCTATTTACGCTGTTTTTTATGCTATTTTTATTGACACGTTTAACTCGGGATTATATATATAAAATTATAAATAATATATATATATTTTTTTTTTTTTTTTTGTCGATCTCCTACTCTATTTCTACTCTACACTCACCTTTTGTTGACAGGGCGTGGGAGTCGAAACCCACTCCCGAAACTTAAGAAGGTGGGGATTTAACCCTCACCTCCCCATTCCAGTGTTATATATAAAATTATAAATAATATATTAAATATATATATGTTACAGATATATCATATATAATATATACAGCCAGGGTGGTCCGAATTGTACCGATATTCACGCTTGGTTGCCATCTCATGGGTCAGGTATTCCTTAAAACTAAATAAATTGCATTACTCCAAGACAGGGAAAGGGGCTTCGCGTATCACCTCACCTCAACAGTGCAAAAGAAGTCAAACGAGAAGCAATCTCTCACTCCACCGTTCGATGTAATTACCAACTCCTCACTCTCTCAATCAACGCTCGAGATGTCGTCATCGTCGCCGAACCGCAGCTGATACTCCCCATTCCTCGCGCCACCATCGCGCGGACCCTCGGAAACGCAAGAGACGGCGGCATGTCGCTCCCCACCTGCAGCTCCAGCGAGCTGCGCGACGCCGGCCTCCATCTTCACCTCCTCCCGCACCGCACGCCCTGCCCTCGCCTGCCCACTTCGAAAGGCGGGGTCTTTCTGGGGTTTAAGCTCCAGTGCCGCGCGAAAGCCCTGGCCTTGGCCCCCTCCAGGGTCTCCCCGTCGAACGGCAGGAAGCAGAGGAAGGCTTACGGGGGCGTCCTGCCTTCGGTCCTGCGGTCCTTGGAGGCGGAGGACGACTTGGAAAAAGCCCTTTCTTCCGTTTGTTCGAATTTGAGCCCCAAGGAGCAGACGGTGGTCCTCAAGGAGCAGCGCACCTGCGAGAGGTTGTCCGGGTCTGGGAGTTCTTCAAGTCCCGGGAGGATTACGTGGCCAACGTGATCCACTACAACATCGTGCTGCGGGCGCTGGGCAGGGCCCAGAAATGGGACGACCTGCGGAGGTGCTGGGTCGAGATGGCGAAAGGCGGCGTCTTCCCCACTCACAATACCTACGGGATGCTCGTCGATGTGTATGGGAAGGCGGGTATGGTGAAAGAAGCGCTCTTGTGGATTAAGCACATGAAGCTGAGGGGGATGTTTCCTGACGAGGTCACCATGAACACTGTCGTCAGGGTCTTGAAGGACGCTGCGGAGTTCGATAGGGCGGAGAGGTTCTACAAGGGTTGGTGCGATGGGCGGGTCGAGTTGGACGGTCTCGAATTGGATTCGATGGTCGAGTCTGAAACTGGGTTCGGCTTAGCACCTGTTAGTTATAAGCATTTCCTGTCGACCGAGCTCTTTAAGACAGGTGGGAGGATGAGAATCTCGGGCTCTGCCAATTCGGAGAATTCTGTTAGGAAGCCACGACTCACGTCTACGTATAATACTCTTATTGATTTGTATGGGAAGGCAGGGCGCCTAAAGGATGCTGCTGCTGTGTTTAGGGAAATGTTGAGTTGTGGGGTTCCCATGGATGTCATTACCTTCAATACCATGATTTTTACTTGCGGAAGTCATGGCCACTTGTCTGAAGCAGAAGCCCTGCTAAACGAAATGGACAAAAACGGAATATCTCCTGATACAAAGACTTATAATATCCTTCTATCTTTGTATGCTGAGGCAGGGAACATTGATGCGGCCCTCGATTGTTATAGAAAGATCAGGAAAGTTGGTCTTTTCCCTGATGTTGTGACTCACCGAGCTGTTATCCATATTTTATGCGAGAGGAATATGGTCCAAGAGGTGGTGAGTGTCATTGAACAAATTCGAAAGTCTGGCGGTAATATTGATGAGCATTCTCTTCCTGATATAATCAAGATGTATGTGAACAAAGGGTTGCTTGATTGCGCTAAAGTTCTTCTTGAGAGTTTTCAGAATGATCAGGAGCTACTTCCGAAAACACGAGCAGCAATTATGGATGCTTACGCTGAAAAGGGTTTCTGGGCTGAAGCTGAATCCATATTTTTTATGAAAAGCATTGGGCAGAAGAAGGATGTCTTGGAGTACAACGTCATGATCAAAGCTTATGGTAAGGCAAAGCTTTATGATAAAGCCTTTTCCCTTTTCAAGAGCATGAAAAATCAGGGTACATGGCCTGATGAATGCACTTATAATTCTCTCGTTCAGATGTTTGCTGGGGGTGATTTGGTAGAAGAAGCTAAAAGTCTCTTACTTGAAATGCAAAGACTTGGCTTTAAACCCCAAGCTGTGACTTATTCTGCTGTGATTGCCTGCCATGCTCGCCTGGGCCAGCTTCCTGATGCAGCTGACATGTACGATGAAATGGAAAAGGCAGGCGTTAAACCAAATGAAGTTGTGTACGGTTGTCTAATAAATGGTTTTGCTGAAGCTGGAAGAGTTGAAGAAGCTCTTCGATATTTCCATTGGATGGAACAACGTGGAATTCCAGCAAATAAGATAATTTTGACTTCTCTCATCAAGGCTTACAGTAAAGTAGGTTGCTTGGAAGGAGCAAAAGCTGTGTATGAAAGGATGAAAAATATGGAGGACGGTTTGGACGTCATTGCATCAAACAGTATGATCAATCTTTATGCAGATCTCGGCATGATATCTGAAGCAAAACTTATTTTCAATGGCATGAGAGAAGAAAATATGGCGGATGGGGTTTCTTTTGCAAACATGATGTACCTGTATAAGAACATGGGTATGCTTGATGAAGCCATTGAGGTTGCTGAGGAGATGAAAGAAGCAGGTTTATTGAGAGATTGTCCTTCATATAGTAAGGTGATGGCATGCTATGCCACTAATGGCCAACTGCGTCAGTGTGGTGAGTTGTTGCATGAGATGGTGGTGGCTCGAAAGCTTTTACCTGATAGTGGGACCTTCAGAGTAATATTTACGGTGTTGAAGAAGGGAGGTATGGCTATTGAAGCTGTTAAGCAGCTGGAATTATCCTACCATGAAGGTAAACCTTATGCAAGACAAGCCATAATTTCCTCTGTTTTCTCCGTCGTGGGCTTGCATTCTCTAGCATATGAGTCCTGTGAAGTATTCTCAAAAACAAAGCTTACTCTCGATTCTTTTGTGTATAATGTTTGTATATACGTCTATGGCGCATTAGGAGATGTTGATCGGGCTCTGAACATATTTATGAAAATGCAAGACGATGGTGTGAAGCCTGATCACGTTACTTACATTATTCTGGTTGGTTGTTATGGAAAATCGGGTATGATCGAAGGGGTGAGACGTGTTCATAGTCAACTAAAATATAGTGAAATCGAGCCGAATGAGTCCTTGTTCGAGGCAGTGGCAGAGGCTTACAGAAATGCAAAAAGGCCTGATCTCGCTGAGTTGGTTAACAAGGAGATGAGATTCGCCTTTGAACTGCAACAGAACTCTGATTCTGAAATGGAAAGTGAGTGATGTAGCTCTAGCCCTTAGTGTCAGTTGGATAGCCGTAGGTTTCAAACAGGAAATTTCTGTATCCTGAAGCACCTGGTTCATCATTCTTTCCTGAAATTTTTCCCCACATAAATTTGTATATATATTATTTGAGATATCATGTTTGTTACCATCTTATAGCAGTGGAATCTGGTGTTCAGTAGGACCAACACGTGAAGGTAATAAAAATCCAGAATAGTCAATATGGAATGGATATTGCACGTTTTTGGCAAATTTGCTTGGCCCTAGTTTCTGGAATTCATACTGTTTATGTTTATCGACCTTGTATGTTGCAACGCTGACTGGCTGGTTGGCAGGAAACTCTAGCTGTCATGTATGGTTTAAATATTATGGCAACAATCCCAGTTTTGTTTTACCCTTTTTATCAGCAACTTCTGGCCCACCCCATCCAATGGACTCAAGCGTTTGTAAACTCTCGCAACACTGTTGTGCTCTAAATGAGAATGAGTGTACTCATTTTTAGTCATATCTATTTTATTCTACACAATCTGTTGATTCTAATCTCAACTACACTCATCCTCCATCTCATGGCATGGAGAGAGACCAGTCGTGGTCCTGACTTTGACAGCTTCTGTTGTGGCTACATTCTGCCGTGAGTCTCTTTTGGCTACTCATATCTGTTTTCTTCCTATCGCTGCTCAATCTTGAACACGAGGGCATGTCAGATATTATCATCTGCCCATGTTCTTGATTGAGGTGGCTCCCATTGAAAACCGGAGCCAACTTAAAGAAGGCCCATCCGCCACCTACACTCCCTCCAGGAAAGCCCACGTTCTTCAGTAATTATGAGACGGCAACCTTGTCCTAATGGCCGGCCCACGTGGTAGAGTCTCCCAGCCGTCCAATGAGGAAAGTCTTGCCACGCATCAAACGGCATCTCGACATGTTGTCGCTCCAAATTAAGTATTTTTTGTTTCATTTCGGTGCTTGCTAAATGGCTTGTCACAGGCAAGAGCGCTTGATGAGTGTGATATCAAAGCTTTAGGGTTTTGTAAGGATGGCTCTGCCTTTAAAGTTGGCGGACCCAACTGTCAACACACGTGGCGCATAACCAGAAGGCTCGCTTTATGCCCAACTTGAGAGTCCTTTTCAGCTTCATATGGACACTCTCATTCATTAGATTAGCTGCTGTACTAGATAGCTGCTCCTACCATTAACTCCCCCACCTCCTCGCCATATATAACTTCGCTTCAGCGGACATTCACTTCTCAGCTGACTAAAAGCAATTCCTCTGCTCAAAACTACCAAAACCCAGAATCATTCAACCCCCAAGCTCTGAAAACTCTCAACCAACAAACAAAGAGAGAATCTTGTGAAGAAGAAAAGTAAGACAAATGGTGTTCTTCTGCTTTCTTGTGGATCAGAAGAGGAAGGTGAAGAGCAGCAAGCCAGCGGCCGGGATCTGCTCGAGGTGCGGCGGGGGCGCCAGCGTTGCTGACATGAAAACTGCCACTCGATTTATCTGCGTCCCCTTTTATTGGAAGTCCTGGAAAGCCATAATCTGCACCTTCTGCGGAGCCATTCTTCGGTCTTACCGATGAAGTTGAGGGAGAAGCCGATGCATTTTGTTCAGAGCGATGGGTTTACTTCGCTTGGCTAGGTCCTACATGTTAACTTCCGTAGTTATTAGATTCCTATAGGTCTGGATTCTTTCCATCTTTTCAGTTCTTATTCTTTTGCCAGATGATGATCGATGACTTTGGTTAGGGAAGTTAGTATTTCGGTAATGACTAAATGACATGTATCTTGCTCTCTTGATTTTCTTCAAGGAGTGCAAATTATATAATCTAAATGAGTTCAAACGGGTACTGAGCTATGTGTTTTCTTCTTCTTTTCTTACATTTTCCTTTTGCTAATGTTTCTATTTTTTTTACCACTCGCAATCTACTAAAAAGCAGACGCTGAATGAATTCCCATGAAGCAACTGCTTTACTAGATCTAAGCCAAGATCTGCAGGCAATTTCAACGTCAGATATCAGACTCCAGAAGGGTCATCGTTCTCGAGAATGCAAGAAAATGTTTTTGCTCTCTCGTTTTGCTTATTCTTTTCCTCTTTTTCCATACAAATGTGCAAAAGTAGAAAAATAGATAAGCCATGTCTTGACAAGAATTGGTACGATAGCTGTAAAACCTGACAATTTGACATCACTGAGTTATTGCAGAGAGAGAGAGAGAGAGAGAAATTATACGCAAGTTGCTCAAAGCTCGAAAGAGTGGACCATCATCATCAACCCGAAACCAACTAGTTGCATGAGCCGTGACGGATAGACTAACACCATCATGGTGAAAGCAAGACCAACCGTAAAATCTTTACGATAATTTCGTGGAGGGCCACAAATTACAGCGTAGTCTGATAGTTTCAGCAGAATGGAATGTTTTGAATTCAAAGTCTACACACAAGTGTTGACTAACATGTCATTGCTTAGGCTACTAAGTACACTTTCTGCTGCAACTTAGGGGGGGTTTTAATGAAGGTGGATGAATGTATCTGTCGCTTGCATCCGCTTCTGGTTCGTAAAATTTAATGCAGCACGTGCCTGAGATACGCATTTTTATCTGACCCTTCGATTGGATGTGACTTCGTCTCGACATGTGAAAGGAAAGCAAAAGGGCATACAGCTTTCTCTTGGCTGGATTTTACTGTGCACGATGCCTTTCTGCATTCACACCCAGTTAGTGAGAATTGCTGGACCCTCCCATTATCAAAGTCATGCTTTTTTGAGGGAACATCCTCGCTCATAATGGGCAAGGGCATAGATGAATAGGCTCACTGAGCATAAAGAGAGACAAGCGCTTCAATGAGATGAGTCCCAAAACTAAGTTCATAGAAAATCTCAAGTACATAGAGAGGTTAAATAAAGATGATTAGGTCGGTTATTTGAGACGAGGTCAAGTTGAGAGAAATAGTACTTTTTTTTTTTTTTTTTTTTTTTGTCTTTTCAAACCCTCAAATAATTTTTGACATACCATGAATAATTCGACTTTAATGCAGCAAAGGAAATGAACATAATATGTGAAAGTAATCTATAATGTCACCTTACCACAATCTCAAGGGAAGAAAATACAACCCATTGATCGTACAGCTAAGTTTTCCTTAACTTCAACTCATATCGAAAAAGGGTTGATTAACTTAATGTGAGTGTACTATTCATGAATCTCTCTTAACTTTTGCTGCGCTCTTCATCTTCTAATCTGAACACGGAGCACGACGATTCTCTGCATGGGCATCTAAATCTTGCAAACCCACTGCTTAAGTAAGAGATCATACAGCTAATTTTCCTTAACTTCAGCCTATATTGAAAAGGGCTGATTAACTTCATGCGAGAGTACTATCCATGAATCTCTCTAACTTTCGTGCACTTCGTGTAACGCACCGAAATTATAAGATTCGACGAGATAATCATAATGCATGTTGGAGCTAACAAGAAAGTCAACAGTTCACGCACGCCTGCACCAAAATCTTGAACTTTGCAGCAGTTTCTCCATGAAAACCGCCTCATTTACTTTACGGTTGAAAACGAGTATATTTAGCTGACCAACGTACTGAGAGTTGACTTTTGAGCCGGCGAGCGGTATGGAGCCCCATTATTCCGTCGCTTCTCTCGGCCTCTTCATTTAAGAACAACTGGAATTGAATTGCATGCACTCTTCCCCAATCAAAATTCAAATGAATTTAATGAATGAGTACAAAAACTAAGACGTTGGTTGGAAATACAGGCTCTTGGGTTTGACTTTAATACTAATTTTCAATGCTGCATTCAATGGAATTACGACTAGCGGCAATGCCAAAAAAAAAAAAAAAAAGATTAAGAAATCAGATATTGTGGGCGTTTGGTCAACCTGACACTCATATGCATACGTATCTTGTAGTGAATGAAATGTTACAGCTGTGTGTGCATTTCAATAGGGGAGGTTGAAGCTTCATAAAAACGCCTGAGTGAAATCCTGCAGACGTATGTAGCACAATGACAGCACAGAGAGAGCTTGCAGAAGCAGAAGTCGGGTTACTTCTCGCCGGTTCGAACCGAGCAAGATCATACGGGGTTCTCGGTTTAATTCAGTCTCGATTGATTAATTAGCTTTGGTTCAGGATTGAGTGGTTAAGTCGATGTGATCATTTCTGCTTGTTCTTAGCTGCATTTTACTTCTTGCCTTGATATCAGATCGGTCTAGTATATGTTTCCAAAACTCTTTCTCGCCGTTCCCAAATTGAATCAAGCTCGCCCCTAGTCACCTAGCATGGATTGGCCCTAGCCGCCCCACCCTAACCCTGCCCTGCACATTGCAAAGATCCCAAGTTAAATAGTTATATAGTCCCGGGATGAAGAGCACACGTAGTTGAAGTTAACTTGGAAGACTATCAGACCACCTTTAGGAGCAAAGCTTAAGAAAACCTTCTACAAGTCACCCTTCTACAAGTCACTGTGTATCAGCCTGATGAGTAATGACACAAACTTTCCGTTACCGATAGTGTCATCAGTTTGATCATCTGCTTATAATCATGTGGATTCCAGTGGACTAACTGTATTGGTTTGTTCAGTGATGAAGCCAATTTCATCTCTCTATAAACGTAGTTTTCTCCGAAGACATCCTTCTTCTGGGATCTTATGGATCAAGGCTTGTCAATGCCAAATTGCCAATTACGTTTCTCTGCGTAAATTTGACGATAGATGAATGAATAACAAAGATATCACTGCACAACTTAACACCCTCGAGCATGCCATGTAGGAACCACACATTGGATTACTCTAGCGCAGCATGAAGCCGCTGATGCCGAGGCCATTTGTGGTGATAAATTAAAAATTAAATCAAAACATCTTAGGTCTTTGCGCAAGTTCCCGACCACAACTGCTCTCCGTAAAGAGATCCATATACCAGTCATGAGTAATTGTGAAGCCTACAGACGAGCTAAGCCATTTGATGGGTGACTATCTAACACCGTCTGGAGATTAACAATATAACAGGAAAAGATCTGTCCTTCAGCTAGCTGCCTGATCCAAGAAAACTCACGAGAATCACTGGAAGGACACTCAGAGAAATACATGCTTGCGGTCTTCATCTGCCAAACCACATGAAAAGACAAGTATTGAGCTTGTGAGAGTAGGCAGTCTGCTCCAGATTACCAGCGAGACATAAAACAAAGCTTTGGAATCCATGGAGAGAACTATAAACCCTGGTGCGAATCGACCGAGTGTGCCCTTTAATTCTGACAGCACCGTAGAACTTGGCGACAGTCTTCTAATCTAATTCCACCGTGCCATACAGCTGTTGGGAACAAGAACATCATATGAAGATGCTTGCAGTTGCACCATATTTACCCTACAAAACAAAACGTGCACAGTACTCTCTTTCTCTCTCTCTCACACACACACACACACACACACACAAACCTACACATGCGCATCGCTTTAAAAGGCTACAACCAGCTTTAGTGTATTCTGTCGTTGCATATTTAACGTGAATATATACGGGCATGATTCGGCTGAGTTGCCGTATGTGGTTTCGCTTCCTTTATCTCTCGCTGCAGATTCCATCTGTGGCTTCTTCAGGATCATTCGAAGTATAGCAGCTATGAAAATCTTAAGGAAGATTTCATCCTTCTCAGTGGAAACCAAATTCGTTTAATCAGAATCCTGTTAATTTATTGACTCTTTACGGTGGAAAACTTAATGCATGCACGCTTGCTACACGTCTAGCTTTTTCCTTCTAAGCCGTAACTTTACATCCTATTTCATGATCCTCGTGAGCTATTTGTCTCTACTGCTTTCTGAATTTGCTTTGGCACCGTACGATGTGTTCGTAGTTCAGAGTCTTAGGACATCCTTCATGGACGTTCTAAATTGACGCAAAACAGGGTGTGGCGACCGGCGCTCAACAATCCCAGGTTCCCGAATTTTTAATGACGAAAGGAAATTAAACCAAAGATAATGCCCTACGTACTCATTTTGTTTTTGTCAAGCTTGTGCCTGCTCAAGCAGAGAAAAATCTCGTGCTCCCTACGTATCATTGAAATTACTTCGTTTACAGGGGAAATTCGAGCGTTTGTCATAATCCTGGGGATTCTGCAGTCTGCAAAGATGCCATGGAAAGATCTAGGTTCATACCACCAAATGAGTTCAGAAACAGATACGTTCACACATTGATCCATGTCAATTTTTGATTACTCAACGAATCTTCTCCTGCTTTTCAAAGGTGATGCTGCATACTGTGACCTATCAAGCATATCTCCAACTTATTGGGACCCAACAACGAGTTAAGCTTAAGCAGCCTAATAAATTCGAATACCAAGGTTCCTCGCTGTTGTCGACCAGGACTACCAAAACCCTGCCGGGTGCATAAAGAATCTGTCGATGAGGAGGAACAAATGCTTCGTTTTTTCATGATTTAGCCAGTCAATTACATCAATGCTGCAAAATGCTGGTGGGCAAATTCAAGAAAGTCATCGGGAAAAGGAGCAGGTTAATTGTAGCTTCCTCTTAATAGAGGAGGAGCAGGAAGAAGAGGATCCTGTTGAAAACCCGATCAATATCAAGATCGAATGCATCAGGCTTGAGCTCTTGCATTGCTAGTGAAGTCTCTGCATGTCTGGCAGCTGCAGTCACTAAAGCGACATATTTCGCAACCAAAGCACACACACGAGGTGCAACCTTTACAGGTCGGGGAGCGTGAGCAGCCTCTATACATTCTGCGACTTGCTCGTTCCTCATCATTATCGCAAGTTATTCTGCTAAACAATAAGTAGCCATCATAAATTTGCCCATAGTTAAATGTTCATAGAGATGCGTGGTGCCCATTCAACACAGAAGCCAATGCATATGCATGTACATGCACAAGTAAATTCCTTCCAGCTACAAACAGCATTTGATGGGATTAAAATAACATAACATTCTTGCAGAACGAGAATAATGGCAGGTGGGACCATTTTACAGTAAATGCACGTTCAACACGCCAGAAACATCATGACAGTAATATTCCCAAATGACATACTACTACAGTAATTCTCCCAAATGACATACTACAATGTCGGAAATGCCATGGAACAAACCCCATACGCACACAAACCACAATATGTTGAATATTTCAGTTTTAGCTACAGTCCGTTGCACTGAAACATGTATATACTCTTTGGTAGAAAGGTAGTATAGGAAACCAAACGACAACCAAGGATTATTAAGTCTGGTATTGTTATTGACATCTAATCAACGTTTATCAGGCCATTTTATAATCAAGTTTGACTAGCTCATAATAGATGACGTACATCCAAGCAAAAAATTTAATGCCTACTCTTAGTTAAATTCAGTAACAATCATATTGAGCATGGGGACAAGTCACATCATATAATGCCTGACTAACAAAAAAAGTGATGCCACTAGTAATCCCCCGTGTGAACCATATATCTGGTCAATGCATACTAACAATCTGCTATCCCAAATTCATGTTCCCAACATCCCGTATGAAAATAACCATCACAATTTGCATGAAATAGTAACTGTAGTACTATTTCATGACCAAAGAAGTTTTCAGTTTTATAGAGTATCATGGTCTATAATTTAGCATTATGTTAAGCATATTCCAACCTATAGAGTCTAGGTACAACACTCAAATCTTACAGTCAATTGAAATTCTATTTTGTTAAGTGATGCGGATGCTACCCTACCATGCAGCTGCCTTGTCAGTTGTCACAAGGGAGACTACATGGCCTCCACTGCTCCAGTTGAAGAGACCTTCTTCTAGGTGCTTTCATCGGTTCATTTGTGAAATCCAGGGATTTACAGGCTTCTTTGTCATCATTGGCTCAGAAATATGACACGGTAAGTTCACCTATAATCTGGTTGTTTTACTTCTAGCTCCAATAAAAACAATGAAAGAATTTATACCTTGGTCATACTCAGAAAACAGATTTCTAAAATGATTCGTGCCAACTAAACTCTAAACTTGAAGAAACGGCTGAGAACTTTTGCAATCACACAATATCATGTCCTACAGACACAACTAAATAACAATTATCTTGGCTACATAGACAAGGAAAAACTTGTGTTTTAACCAGTTGAATTAGAAGATATTGAAAAGTGCGATACTTGTCAATAGCCTCAGGACAGAAATGGGAAGGATGCCAGTAAACTAGACAGAGCAATTTACTATTACAATATCTAACAGTTGCAGCATTGAAGCTCCCAAGTGGTTAAGCCCGGTCAGCAAAATCAACACGCGAAAATGTTTAATGAAAGTAAGGTGTGACAATGTAGACACCAATTATGTCACATACCTGTCATATGGATGGTCAGAACATTGCCAGTTCACATCCAACGTGGCATCATGATGGTCTCGGCACTCCTCCTTCGATCGCAGACGGAACCTTCGCTCCTTGTTGCACTTGTTACAGTGGATAAATTCATCACGATGACAAACTTTTCCACTGGATTTGTGTGAGCCGTTAGCATTCTTTGAAGCTTGATTGTAGTATTTCAGCAACACAGTTTTTGCCAGCGGAACCTTCTCCCCACTGACCATGATCCATACATTGTTCTTCCATTTCCTAGCTGTTTCTCTTCCAGAATGCTTTTCAAACGCAGCAGGAGTCAACTTATCTATCCATTAGAATCACCAAAAAACAATCACTACCGCAAAAAGGAAGACCTCAGGCTCTCTTGGTTTGAGTATTGACTAATGACATCTAAGAAAACGGAAGACCAAAGACTGAAAAATACTGAGTATATCCACAAGTGATATTATATGAGTGCATAAAACTTGTAGGTCAACGACACCACTCGGGGCAGAGTAAGAATCATAGGGAGACCAGAGAATGGCACGCCCACGTTTTCACAAGCATTCAACTTTTCCTCAACACGGCATACGAGGAAAATCACAGTCAGAGATTGTCACCCGATGATAGACGTTTCAACTTTTCAAACTTTGAGATAAAGCGGGTAGATAGATTCTGCATCACTCACTCTGAACTCTGGAGCAAGCCCTCCTGTTCAGAGAAAAGGCTGCATAAAGGCAAAGCCTTTCAAGGAATGGAGAGAAGATATTTAGTTCCCATATTTTGCTTCTCTTATCCAGTTGAGGATATGAATGAAGGAGCCACAATATGGGCATACACTTAGCTTGACCTAACTCCTAAGATAAGGACGCCTTTACTTATTCGTAAATCATAAGCTGTCAATATAAGTACTCATTGAATCTTTAAGCTCATGCATCAGCAGAATCTAGTACTGCCTTATTCTAGTGCACGAACGCGTGACCACACCGATCGAACCACGTTCATCAAGCAAGTGCCACACGACAAGATTCCACATTACCTCGCTCTGTTGAGAACCAAGAACAGAACTACAAGGGAAGAAAGAGATACACCCAAGTACCCCCACGTGGGGATAAACAAAAGAAAGAGAAGACCGTGCAATGCTGGTTGCATCATTTTATCACTTCCAATACGAACTCCTCGACGATCGAAGAAGCATATGTTCCATTCTCGGCTACCTCCAGCAAGTAATACGTGTTACTGCAGAAGGGTCCTGTCCGGAAACCGCAATGGCACCCGCGAAGAAGCACACTCATTCAGACATATCGACATACACTTGAAGCACATTCAACATGCACAGGGACCAAATTCACGGACGCGCTCGACATGCAAAAAAATCCGAACTTTCTCCGTCGAAGAGGAGAAGAGAGAGTTTACGAGAGAAGAGGAAGAGCGAGAGCGAGAGCGAGAGAGAGAGAGAGGCCACAGTAGAGAGAGAGAGAGAGAGAGAAAGAGAGAAGGACGACCTTCTTGGCAACCGGGAGTGCACTCGCAGGCGATTTCGAGATCACCGTTGAGGAAAACCCTAAGCCTACCCACGGCGTCGCCGTACCGGTGGCTGGTACACCCGCACGTCACCTCCACGAACTCCTCGCCGCCCTTCACTCCGCTCAGCTCCCGCAGCTCCTCCTCGCTGAACAGCACCGCCGACCCACACCCGCTTTCGCTCTCCACCGCACCATTCGCCATCTCTCTCTCCCTCTCTCTCCCTCCCTCCCTCTCCCCAGAGAAAGAGAATCGACCCAATAGCAGACGCCCTCTGCCGCGCGCGAAGAAGCAATCGGAGGAGGAGGGTCAACGGGGACGCGACGGACGTGGGCAAACGTCGTCGGCCGAAAAGCCGGCGAATACTGAGAACCCCTAGAAAGCGACGAGGCGTCTGTTGCGGGACAACGCTGGTGGGTTTGTTCTTCTATAGAGAAAGAGAGAGAGAGAGATAATGAGCTGGCGAGGAGAAACAAATTTGAGAAAATTTCGTGGGGTTTCACAGTACAGTAAGAGAGAGAGAGAGGAGGGCTTAATGGCCCAAAGGGCTAAATGCTACAAATGCTATTGCTGCATGACATGACATGAGAGAGAAAGTGAGAGAGTGTAGAGAGAGAGAGAGAGTGAGTAGTCTTTTGTTGTTCTTTGGTGGGGAGGGGGGTCAGAGCATCTCTCGTCGATATGGGGGAGAAAGACGAGGTTCTCGAAAAGGGCACGCCCCTCCCTCCTCCTCCTCCTCCTCCTCCTCTCTATATCTTTTCGAAAATACATGTTTTTGTTTTTTCGCGGATACAGATGTTTTCGTTGCTGCTGCTGCTGCTGCTGCCGCTGCCGCTTCAGATGCTGTTGCTGCTTTCAGCCGCTTTTGCTCTGATTTCCAGGCGAGGACCCCCCCGGCCCTCGGCAAGAGAGAGAAATGGAGAGGACGGCCTTCGGTCGTTCGGCGTTTCAAATTTTCAATTTCCTAATCTTTGCAGTCTCGTGTTCGGTCGCCCACGGATCGAAGTGGGGGTGCGGGTGGGGGGGAGATCGATGGATGTTTCATCTGAAGGCGCGCTTTGAAAAGACGTAACTCCAAAACATGTCCGGATAACAATTGCACATGTATACAACATGGAGTCGGTGGAGGAAGGAATGGAAGGAGAAACGGCTTGTGCCTTTGGAGATGACCGTGCCGCTGGGTGAACATTGCCGCCGGCGACGATGCCGCCCCATTGGCTATCGCTGCGTGGTGGTCGGCATTGCTCGAACGGACTCTTACGTGGTGGTCGCCCGAGTTCTCTTTCTCTTTCGGTCTCTAGGCATGTGTGTGTGGGCACACACATGCTTTGCCTCTATGTGGGGGTGAGTATAAGTGTTGCGAACTACCGAGGCTTCGTTTGTGACAAATGAGATCATCATCGCGGTTGTTGCTTGTTCACATACGACCACCCCGACCATGTTCAAATATTAAGATGTCTCTCTCGATGATCTCAAGCGATGCTGCGAGTGGGTGATCATAGACGGTGATGGTCTTACAATTACAAACTATATTATATATTTCGTTTGTTTTTAGAAAATAAATATTTTAAAAATATTTTCTAAAAATGATAGATTGTATTTCTTGATATATTTAGTTAATAAATAGTATTTTTATTATTGATAGTAATTAATATCTAAATATTTTACACATGATAAAAAAAATTTCGTTCAAATATTATTTCTATAAATAATGTAAACAATTGTTTATGAGAAACTATTAATTTTCGTCGAACAAATGAAACCACACTTTTCGTTTGACTTTTCAGACGACATCTCTATATCTAGCGAATAAAAGATTGATTATAACAAATTCAGAAAAAAAAAAAAATATTATTATTCCACTCTAAGGCAACCTCAGCGCATCACACGATGGGAGAAATGAAAAGCATAAAACGGAGAAGAAGAAATTGATTTTCCTCGTGTTGCTCAGAAATCGCAGGAAGAACAATCTTGACAATTGGAAGAAATAGGTGGACTTTGAAATTTATGATAAAGATTGGGTGAGTCGTAATTTTTTATATGAATTTTGTGAATGACTACTTTTAAGTTAGCCACTTTAATACCCATTTAAAGAAAGATTCTAATTTTCAATGCCTCCCTTCTGTTCCGCCATTGAAAATCAAATATTTTCTTACTAAACTATACTTGACAAGTTCTTGGAACATTCAATAATAAACCCTTTCGATATTCAATTCTCCAATTATTCATATTTTCTCTCAAAATTAGGAATTACCAAGTGGATATAAATCATCTAATTTGCACGCCATTATCTTTTTTATCCCTCATTTTCTTTACCTACTCTTTCCTTCCTCATGCGATTCTTCGCTTTCTTTTGAAAACTTTATTTTCTCATCCAAAAGCAATATTACTTTAATTTTCCACGATATAATTCATGCGTTCAAATAAAAAGAAAAATGCAACTTCAGCGATACAAGAAAAGGCTTCAGCCAAAAGTGAAATGCGAGGACTTCTATAGCACATAAAAGATTTAGCTTTTTCTCGGTGGCTGTGTTGAAACTTGACTCCAGTAGCTTTTAAACGTAAGAACCCATTTTCGGTATCAATTTAATTCACCCATTATAGAACCTTTCTTATCGAGAGATGGTGATGGATTTGACTGATCAATGAATTCACACCATGCATCACATTGAATTAGATAGACAAAACTTTCGTACCGACAAATATGTATAAAGAAATTTGTCACGTTTCATACTGTCGATCTGACTGGTGGTTTCTCATTATGAATTTCACTTAAAGATCATTCCATTGGGAGATGAGTGATGGAACCCTAAGTTTAAATCCCTGCCAATCACAAAGATAATTTGACCAAAAATCTCGAAATTATTGGCATTTGTCATGACATTCAATCACTTGTCATGACAATTTACAATTTATCATTCATGCCACTCATCCAGTAGCATTCGAGAGCTTGGATCCCATACCGAAAGGGGTCAACTACTTAGGTAAGTTTCTATCCTAAAGTTTTTTCCTAAGGATGTAAATGCGTTCTCTTTTCTCTCTTGCTAATTCAAGCATCAAATGGCCAATTCGACTGAAAAATCCGGACACCCCAACCTGTACTCGCGAATTGCAGGTCAAATCCTTGAAAATCCTAGTGAATCCTTGACTAATGATTTGAGCATCAACGCTCGTATAATGGAAATTGAAGTAAACCTTCACCAAATATCTTTTTTTTTTTCCAATACAAGAAGGAACCTTGGATATCAATACTTTCATTATGTACCAAACGAATGCTTATGCAACAAAACATCACAATTAGCATGATATAGTTTAGTAAAAAAATATATAATCGATTAATGTTACTTATTAGCTATTGTTGTTTGGTTGACTGATACATAGACATGAACATTTGCAGAATATCATACTAAAATTCCAATAAATACAAAATCTTTTCACTATATTATATTGTCAAAAATAAAGCTGTTGATAGGACCTCGACTAGTTTTCTTGCATTCATAAAGCAAGTTTTCTCCTCTTTGCTCTCGCTAGCAAGAACACCATTGAATACCAAGCAAAACTCAATTTTACCACACTGGAATATAAACTCGGGATCCGTTTATTTCATAAAATATGAATTATTTGAAAAACACTTTCCTCAAACGATTGCTACAATGGTAGCTGGGGAATAAGCATCAGCTAATTCTAATCCTCAAATTGATGAAATTTTTTTCAATAGGAACAACAATTTATATGTAAATATCTTCGTGAACAACATTATTCATCCATTTATTGTTATAAATAATATAAATAATTATTTTTATAAAAATATTTTTAAATTACTTGTTTTTTCTGCGAAATAAACGGAACCCGATATTGCAGTTATTCTCAAAAGTATTTGATGCATTGACAAGGGTAGAAGCTAAACTATGGAGTAGCCTCCATTTTCGTGCCACAAGCCCGCACTTTTGGATACTATCTCAGCAATTTGTAGCTGCCGCTGATTAAAGTAATAATGCTTTCTGCTTGTCCAGATCTCCAAAAGACGATGGCTGCTACTCCTTTGTCTGGCCTGCGTTTTAGAATCATAATCTGTGCACGTCTTGATCGCTCTGCCTAATGCTGAAGATGCCATCCTCAATCCAAGACGGCCTTAGCACACACCCGTCTCACCTTTTGTATTGGTATTATCCGAGTTGTTCTTATCGATGAAGCTCTCTTGTTAGGGCCAGGATCGATGGAGTTATAACTAGTGACGTGTTGTGTGTAATAGCAGGCGCGGGGGGTGATTCGAGCTTGGTAAATTATTGAATGTCTATGGAAGATTAAGCGATGGCATTGCTCTGTTAATGAAAGACAGCCAATAGATATCAATTAAGTTTAGTCACTCCCTCGTTATTTAGCGACATGAATTGCTATACCTATCATAAACCGTGACGTCACCGAGAATAATAACTTCATCAAACTACGACTGTTAGATCGCCCTGAAATAAGATTCGCGATACGTGAATATGTGACCTTCGTATTTCAAAAGTCCAACCCTCCTTTTCGGTACAAAAACTTGTATCGCTTCCCCATTGATTGGGTAGTCATAGTATAAAAATTTAACCAATTATCCGAATCAAAGATGATGATATATACAGTCGTATAAAGAAAAAGATTATGTAGGCTATCTAGCTTTTAAAGAAAAAAACCCTTAATATATCGAATGTAAGACTTTTATATCTTGCATAACACTATGCAGAGATAAACGATCTTTGAGTGATCCTAGCACATGTTTGCTCTCATCCGGGCATACCTCCTCTACTAGAGGATATGATGAATGATGTCCGGTTGATCACGAGAAAGCACACCCTTTCGAGCAGACATCGAGCCGGCGGCGGGGGATGGGGGCAGGACTTTGGGCGGGGTAACTTTTGCCGTGCCACCCCTTTTCCGGTCGCCCAAAGCGGGGACGGGAGATGCGATCCACACCCTGTGCCCATCCCTACTTTAACTTTTTTGAGTTCACATATTCAAACTAGCTAGACTAGCAACAACTAACATATCGATCGCCACAAAAAGAGGCAAGATATGAAAAGCAGATAGATCCTGAAGAACATTCATGAGGGGGAGCATGATGGCTCTTGCTATTTTTTTTTCCTAACATTGCGTCTTTGATTTCTCTTTAGTTTATGGGCAGAGGTGGGGCTGTTGTGGAATGATGAAATAGGCTGGAAAAAATCAATGGAGCCGACGATAAAAGAACGAGAATTCGCAGCATTGATGATTAGCAATGGAATTAAGTGGCCGAAAAAGAAATTCGAACTTCCCAAAACGGCCCGTAATACAGCGTCAAGGCCCTAATCATATCGTGCATGAACCAACTCAATGATCGAGCAAGCGGATTTTAAATCGAGATGAGAGGTGCTCTTTCTTTGCGCTTGATATGCAGAGACGATGTCATTGTCGTGCCTTGAGAACTTTTTTCTCATTTTTCGGTATAGTTAGTGGTGATGGATATACATTAAAATAGATGAGGGTATAAACAATCTATCTTTAATTAATATAATAGTAATTTTTTTTGTGTAATTGCATGGGAATAGAAGCCGTGCCCTCCACTTCCACTTCCACTTCCACATTGGATTCTCTCCAACGAGGACCACTGGGAAATATTCCAAGCTTTGATGAATGATTGTTGGCCTACCTTGTTGAAATTGTAAGCCATGTATAAAATAATAATAATATTATTTAATAATAATAACAATTTTTATTAATACAACAATAATTATTTGATAAAGCTCAAAAAAAAAAAAAATCCTGCTGTTCAAATTGGTACTTTTGATGTTCGTATCCGGCGGCCTCCAGCTCCCGCCAGCTTTTTTCTCTTCCCTTTTATGATTTTATCCTTCGGCGCATCGCAGAATCCAATGACGTCACTAATCTAATGTAGAGCCCATGTTAGTTTGGACAATTCCATATGATTGTGCCAGCTTTCTCTCTCTCTCTCTCTCTCATTGGGGTTGATTCAGTAAATTATTAAATATCCTGTGTTTTTCACCTTCGTTTTCTCTCTTTTTCTTTTCAAGCGACAGCTCGCGTCGACATCGCGCTTTACAGTCGATGTCCATTTGTAATGTCTTGAAATCATCTTGATTTCGATTTCACATGTCAAATAATTGAGGGTCAAAAAATGTGTCAATTCGTGTCAATACATACAATCAAGGACGCCATTTCATATTTAACATTGTTTTTTTTCTCGTTTTAAAGCCCGTGTTCTTATGTCGTGTGAACGAGGCTCAATTGGTGGCCTAAACTTCTTGGTGTAAGCCTTGTTGACCTTAACGAAGTAGGTCCAAGGTAAGTAGTAGATTAAATTGTGACTATTGAAATTTGGGAAAGATGTTTCCTTAGTTATCGCTAGAAGTCCTTGATTGATGGTTGTGTCTAAGCTAAGGAGTACGATAGGTTGAATGAGTCATCGCTAGGACGTAGGTCGCATGAAGCAAGACAATATGACCCTTCTATTAAATTAGGCCATGTGAGGAGTCATCATGATTTCCACCGTTCATTTAATTATGTCGGTTGATACAGAAATCTCAATTACTCGTGATTAGATTGCATGAGCGATAGTTTCTATCTTTTTATCTTTTTATTTTCGTAGTGAATGTACTTATTTAGACGCTATATATGCATCCTCAAGTCAAGGTCTCTTAGTCAGGCCCTATTAAGGGTTGGTCCAACGCACTAGCGGGTGGTGTTAGACTTGAATCGAGCCATCTTGGCCAAGAGACAAGTTAATGCCCTCTTCTCTCCATGAGATTAACACTACCAAATTACCAAAATTACCATTGTGCTACAAGGCAAGCGAGCTTCGAGGTTCCAATAGACAGATCGAACAAAAGGGAGCTGGAGCATCGAATAACAAAAGTAACACTTAATACTTGAAGCACTAATGCTGCCAAACTTGATTGCGAGTTCGGCAGTCCACAATCTGCCGACAGCCAAAGACATTTTGAGGCGAAGTTGGGCAAGGGCATCAAAGACAAAACCTGGCCCATCTTGAAGATTTGTATATAAAATTTTCAGGTCCATTCAATTATTATCTATAAATGTCGCGGAAAAAACTTCCGCAAAAAGTAGGTGCATGTGTCGGGTGGAGCTTTCTATGGTAGCCCGAGGAACATATTTTTGATGGGGACGGCACTCATCGTCATGAATTCTCGTGCAAAGTGTTCTACCTTACAGAATACACGTGGATGAATTTTCCATAAGTTAAAATCTAAAGCTTCGCCAATAAATAAAGTCAATGGCAGTGACATTTTTCATAAATCGAATGGCAGGATCGACTGAGGGGAATATTAGGTCGGCAATGTAAATGACGATGTACCAAAGATATGAAGAATACTATACCATCACTATTTTGGAGCGGCGTTGGCGATGATTAGCCGCTCGATTCAACTACCCCAAAGATTCGGCGGTCATGATGAGGCATGAGTGCTCTCGAGTCAGGGGAATCTGCGCCGTACAATCTCATTATGTTTCGCCAACATCGACGGCGGGTTTTCACCACAGGAAAGTCAATCGTGCAAATTACGTCGCCGCTTCTCCAACGGCTCAGGCCAAATCACATCACTTGCGAAAAAGAAGAAAGGAAAAAACTTTCAGAAAGTAGAGTGAAAATCTGACCAAAAGGGCCAAAAAAGTTCCGAGTAAAAGGGAAAAATAAGGGAAGAAAAAAAGAAAAGAGATTTCACACAGCGGACCTCCCAAGCCCTCCTCTCCAATTCATCGTTTTGTTGGGGGCTTATAAGTTTAGAGAAGAATTTATCATTTGGTCCCCTTGAGTAGAAATATTACTCTGGCAACTTTTAAATTATGGTATTTATAAACCCTATGCAGCATTACAATTTGTGGCCGTTATTTGCAAACCAATCTCCATTTACCTAAGAGCAAGAGGCTACAACTACAATAATGTGTAAGGACATCGTTGATTTCCGAAATCATTTCCCCCCCCCCCCGACCATCTCTCACCCGCTCTCTCTATCTCTCTCTCAATCTATGCTATATCACCTAGCATTTTGTTGTCACATAAAATGCTTCAAATAATTCAATTTTTTTTATTTTATTAGAGTGAGCTGAAACGTGTCAAGTCGTGTCAGTTTCGAATTAACTGTATCCTTATCAAATTATATTGCATTTTGCTTTTCTTTCGGTGAATTTGAGTCAAGTTCATATCCCCAATGTCTATGTGGTATCAAGAATTGGTGATCCGCACATGTAGATTTGTGCAAACATCTTTTCTAGTGATCACATAGCTGGTTGTTAGTTCAAGCATGAATTTTTTGGTACCAGCTATAAAAGAAAAAACGGTTTGGGCTGGATTTGGCAGACTTTTGAAGACATGGGCTTAGGCCGCACATGCTGAATAGGGCGGGCTGGTCCAATAATTTAAGTGATTTCGTGGGGGGCCCAATTGCTTGAGTTTAATTATCCCAAAAGCTATAGACCTCCCAGCGAGGGTCTGTTTTTTTTAATTTTAGCCACCTGGAGAATGATTTCCATTTTCAAATGGACCCCAAAATGAGCTCATTCGCAAGCATTGTGTTGTTTAATGGCGCCTCGTTCTTGGATAGGTCTGGTAGAACCGATTTGGTGTATTATTAAAAGAATGACAACTCTACATTCCAACTAACCGGAGTTGGCTACCTGAAAGGTCAACATAACCCCTTTTTTTTTTAAAGAAAATTAAGAATTAATTACCCAACATTAAGGAACTTTTTTCTTTTTAAGAAGTACAGAGCAATCAATAACCCTTTCAAAAATTAATACAAAAAATCAGATGCTTCAATAACGATTTCGATTTCTTCAAAAAAAAAAGAAAAAAAAGAAAGAAGAAATCATTGAGGAGGGTGTGAAAGTAACTCAAGATAAACCTCAGCCAAAAATGCAAAAATTCACTATTGGAGCAAAACTTGAGTAGACTGTAAATAAATCCAACCTAGCTTTTTAAAAACTCTTGCAGCATCCTAAAACACGAACAAAAATTTTGACACAATTTAATTTCCCGGAACAAATTGTCCCCAAAATGAATTCACAAGCAATTTAGGGGGGGCCCGCAACGCAGTTTGCGCAGAAATAAACCATGGTTTTGCCAACAATTAAAGCAAAACCAACGTAATTAACCCTCCGTCCGTACGCTCTCTCTCTCTCTGTCTCTATCTCTCTGCCTGATCTTCCCCGCGGAAGCAGCAGAGCAGAAGAACCCGGAATCGTTGCGAGGTTCTTTGATCTCTCGGGTCACCTGTCCGACCTCCATTTTCGGCGGCGAGTCTTTCTCCAGCTCGAGCTCGTCGTCGGCTGCAGCCTTTTTGAATTTCCATCGCACCGCCTCGCTCTCGTCAGAGCATTCCATCTTCAGAATGTCGGTCCTCGTTTCCTGTCGAGTACCCGTCCAGTGTGACTTCGTATCTTGATGGGGAGTCGTTAGATCTAGCTATCGTCGCTGGATGGTCGAAGTTCCTCGCGCATTTTGGTCGCTCTTTTGATGTAAAGTTCGCGAATTTGGTATGTTGCTTTGCTGGGTTTTCCGTTTTGATTGCCCTCGAGCCTTAGCTTGACTGCTACTTGCTGTTTCTTTCTTTCTTTTTTGGGGCCGAATAACTTGATTGTTGCTCATGTGCTTAAAGATCCCACCTTTGATTACCATCTGCTTGGAAGATTAATGGGCATTCCTCTAATTCTTGATTCTCGTGGGATGCTGAGCTAATTTGAGCATTCTTCATATACCCCACAAGAGTATGAGGAAAAATCAGCATTCTCACGCCGCGAGAGCGTTTTCTGATCGGCGATGGATGATTCCGTTCTTTGCTAGCTTGCTTGTATTTGCTACTTTGATCATGTCGGCTACCGTTGGGCTGTTTACACTGCCTTATAACGAAGACGAGTTTTCAGATGATGCTATTTCATTTAATGCATCGGAGGATTCGAGCAGTCTCTTTGTAGAGTCTGATTTACGGAGATCTCATTATTCAAGCGGACATGCGGGTGTTGAAGCACCAAGACTAGCCTATCTTATTTCTGGCACCAAGGGCGATAGTCACAGAATGATGAGAACCTTGCAGGCTGTATATCATCCGAGAAACCAATACATTCTCCATTTGGACTTTGAGGCACCACCCCGTGAACGTTTGGATTTGACTGCATTGGTTAAAAACGATCCTACATTTCGTGAGGTGGAGAATGTCCGGGTAATGGCACAGTCTAACTTAATTACCTACAAAGGACCTACCATGATTGCTTGTACACTGCAAGCAATCGCCATATTGTTAAAGGAGAGCTTGGAGTGGGATTGGTTTATCAATCTCAGTGCTTCAGATTATCCTCTGGTAACGCAGGATGGTGAGTTGAGTTTCAAAGTTCTGAGAATATATATTTGCAAACGCTGAGCGCGTGGGACTGAATTGTTTTGTTACCTGTGAGGTTAATCTGTTGTTTTGATTTCTTTCTGCACTCTTTTCTAGAGCTTCTCTGTGCACTGTTTGTTTGTCTGGTTGGCTAAGTTAAGTTAAATAGGCATGGTCAGATGAAAATACATACAAACAGTGATGTATTAATGGGCATTCCTTCAAGAGAAGAAACTGTGTTCTTATGTTGAGGCTAGGTCATAGCTTTCCTGGCGCACAAAGATGATGAGAGAATGTGTGAAAAGAATCTCCTTGCCTTTGTGCAGTCTGTTTTATGGGTACAAGAGATACCCTTACGTTTTTTGAAGACCCTGTGCTTATTGCAGTTGTGCCTGAGTTTATTAAGCAGCAAACGCTTGATGGACCTTTTTTTGGGGAATAAAAATCTGGATAACATCTGTTCGCCAATTCTGCAGATCTGCTTTACGTGTTCTCCAACGTATCTAGAAGTCTTAATTTCATTGAACATGATCAGATTTCTGGATGGAAATTGTAAGTAGCAATGCATGGCATGCTCTGTAAAAGGTTTTGCTTTCTAAATAGTAAATGTCATTTATTTTGGTCTTCAATGTTTGTCAGGAAACACAGATCTAAATCAATCATCATCGATCCAGGATTGTACCTGTCAAAGAAGTATGACGTAACCTGGAGCACTCAACGTCGATCAGTTCCAACATCTTTCAAGTTGTTTACTGGTAAGATATCTAAACTTAAAAATTAACCACCCAAGTATTTTTACTGATTGGACCTTGAGTTATGTTTTGCCAAATCCTTGAGGAATTAAAAAGTTAATTAAAACAATCAGGTCTATTGGTGATATTTTTTCACACGTTTTAATGTGGCAAGTCTCTTGATCGCATGCTTGCGAGGACTCTGAAAATCTTGGCTCAAGGAAAAAGATTGTCCTCATAGGCATTTTCTATTACTTTAAAAATTATCCTGCTGCTTGTTGACATTGTTACTAGCCATTTAGCTGACATGACCTTAAGTTATACCCATGGATGGATTATCATTAGTATTGTTGTATTTCCTTCCTGTTGCCTCATTGAGAACTGCTGCCAATGGTTCCCCTGTTGTCCTATTTGCTTAAATGGCCAATTGGTAACGTGCTTTACGTTATTTTGAATTCCTTAAGTATCAGTCACACTTAGTGAAGCATTTGTGTTGACGTCTAACTCCATTGTCCAGCAACCACAGGAGGTGCCCTCACCTTAATTGTGTCTCACAGTTCACAAGCCAAGAGCTAGGTGTGATATCATATGCTTATGAACTTAAAAAGGAATTTCGCAGAAGATGATTTTATTCATCTCATTGAGCCTCTTTTTTTTTTTTGGCAATCAACACATCGAGCCTTTGTTTTACCATTTTTTTCTTTGTTCATTGTACAGGATCAGCATGGGTAATGGTAACTCGCTCTTTTCTCGAGTATTGCATATGGGGGTGGGACAATTTCCCTCGGAGAATTCTAATGTACTATGTTAACTTTATATCCTCCCCAGAAGGCTATTTCCACACTGTCATTTGCAACAATGAAGAGTACCGTAAAACTGCTATCAGCCACGACCTACACTACATTGCATGGGATAACCCTCCAAAGCAGCATCCTCGCGTATTGTCTGTGAAGGATTTTGACAAAATGCTCAAAAGTAATGCCCCCTTTGCTCGGAAGTTTGAAAAGGATGATCCTGTCTTGGATAAGATTGACAAAGAGCTTCTTGGCCGAACAGGCCGTTTCGTGCCTGGGGCATGGTGTATCGGGACTTCGGATGGTGGGCCCGATCCATGCTTTGTGAGGGGCAATGATTCTGTGTTTAGGCCAGGACCAGGTGCCGACAGATTGCAGAAGCTGCTTCAGGGCTTGTTATCTGAAGAATTTCGGAGCAAACAATGCTCTTGAAGCGTGATTGGCAAAGTCCCATTACCTCATTTGTACATTGGTATATATTCATATAGGTCTTACAGCAATGTAAAACGGAAAATTTTGTCTCATGAAATGAGATTCTTCTGTCATATCGAGTCTCGGCAAGATTACATGGTACTCTAGCTGAGCTGATGTGCATTGCTTTTCCTCTGGGTATTTGAAGGTGGTATAACAATCAATTTCATCCCCCATTCTTTCAACTCACGTGCATAAACTAGTTCGAGAGATGAATCAACTCGAAAGATCAAGGCCCGCAAGCGGGTGCAACCCAGTAGAACCGTGAGCTCCTTGCCCGTCTTTGAGCTCGTCTCGGGGGCCGCTTGTCGGGTGTCATCCATCGTCTTAGTAAGATCTTTCTACTGATACACATGTGGCAAACTTACAAGTTTGATTCTCCTATAAGGAGGGTCCCAAACACTACCAGGTCTCAAACCTCACTAACTTAAGGTCTATACATAAAGGCACTAGAAATTTTACATGGACTTCTTTATGCTTCAACTCTTTTATACACGACATTGGCCAGGTCTCTTTTTAATGAGAGAGCCACCCTTTTTTCACTTTAAAAAAATAAAGAGAACTTTGATTTTTATTTTTTATTTTTTTGGCCTGTGAGAACTTTGATTTTCAAGAGGACCTTTTCTTCCTTTGCACAGCCGGCAACCTCCTCTTTAAAATAGGTTTTTTTCTTGTTTAGAGTTTTTCTTACCCTTGATCCATAGTGGGCTCTCCTTCTCATTTAAGTTCTATGAGCCATGAGTATCATGAACTAATGGGCTATACTAATTGCTTTAAATCGGAATAGTGGGCTTGATACTTTAGGCTTGGATGAATTAAATTGAATGTTTAGCATCGCGCGGATCGATTTCAAAGAATCGATCAAATTCAATTTCATTCATTTCTTTTTTTTTTAAAGTTTGATTACGTTGGTAAAAATTGAGATGTCAACACGATTTATATGGTTGTGTTTGGCCACCAATCCCCCTGACTCACTTCCTTTTCGATCAATACATGCCATCTCTGTTTCACACATGCATGTGTAGAGGGGGTGGAGAGAGGGAGAGAAGGGAGGGAGGAGAGAACAACTGATAAGTTTTTATTTTAATGTCACAAGAGATTTATGGATTTTCATTTTTTTTCAAGGAGCTTCTTGCGCATTCCTTTTTCCTCAAGATCTCCAACGAAACTCGTTCCTTGTGTGCATTTGCAATTACAGGTATTCTCTCGACACTCACAACAGGTTATTGGACCGCATTCTGCATCAATAAGACATGACTGTACTTCCATGCTTTGCATACCTGCCATATAACATCAATCATCAATCCGTAAACATCTTTCTTATTCTTATTCGTGGAGGGAGGGAGGGAGGGAGGGAGGAAGGGAGAGAGAGAGAGAGAGGGGGAGGGAGAGAGAGAGAGAGAGAGAGAGAGAGAGAGAGAGAGAGAGAGAACCGATGGCAATTAGCAAAAACATGAGCAACATAATGGATGTGGATGGTTTCACCATTGCTCCCAAGTCAAAAGGGCTTTTGCAGGGATAATATGTTAATGGTTTTGCTAAGGAGAAATGCTTTAGTGATCTATTTGTTTCACTATGCTTGTAATATCAAGGTATATATAAGTCCAGCCACCAACGATGATTAGAGAAGCTAATTTGTAATTGCCAAATAATTAAAATCATATCTTCTCTTTCATATCCCTTAATGTGTAATTACCCTATTTGTTTCTTCACCAACTATAAAATATTGATGTTGTATTTTATTAGCATTAACCAACAAGTTAATAAAGTTGATACCAATATCAGGGTATATATAAGTCTAGCCACTAACAATAATTAGAGAAGTTAATGTGTAATTGCCCAATAATTAAAAACATATCCTCTTTCATATCCATTATCGTGTGATTGCCCTATATGTTTCTTCACCACCTATAAAACATTGACTTTACATTTCAAACATATCCAACTTTGTTAGCATTAACCATCAATTTATTAAAGTTAATGCCAATAAAACAATATTTAAGCCATGCAAGGTTGACCATGCCAACTAATTGTTAATTATTTCAAATCTTAACTTCTTAGAAAATATTTCCCAAAAATGTCACAATTTTAGTGAAACAAACGAAATTGAAGTTTCCCAAATCATGAAATAATCTTAAAGAAGGAATTTACTCAAATTAGAAGTCTATTAAATAAATAAATAAATAAATTAGGAACAAACCAATTTAAATTATACCTATTCAAATTATGAAATCTATTTAAATTAAGAAGGCTATTCAATTTGGGAAACTTACTGAAATTAGAAAATCCGCTCATATTAGGAAACCTACTTAAACTAATTAATTTATTCAAATCAGAAACATACTCAAATTTGGAAGCCTACTCAAGTCAGGAACCTACTTGAACTTGGCAACCTACACTAATTAGGAAACCAACTTACGCTAGGAAATCTACTCAAATTAAGAAACTTATTCAAATTAGGAAACTTACTTTAGGAAATCTACTTAAATTAGGAAAGCTACTTAGAATAGGAAGCCTATTGAAATTGGATAACTTACTTGAATTAGAAAACATACTCAAATTAGGAAACCAACCTGGACAAGAAAAACTACTCAAATTAGCTAACCAACTTATACTCAAATTAGAATAAATAAATAAATAAACTAGGAAACAAGCCAATTTAAATTAGGATGCCTATTCAAATTAGAAATCTATTTAAAGTAAGAAGGCTATTCAAAATGAAAATCCATAAATCTCTTATGACATTAAAATAAAAACTTATCGGTTGTTCTCTCCCCCTCCCTTCTCTCCCGCTCTCCACCCCCTCTACACATGCATGTGTGAAACAGAGGTGGCATGTATTGATCGAAAAGGAAGTGAGTCAGGGGGATTGGTGGCCAAACACAACCATATAAATCGTGTTGACATCTCAATTTTTACCAACGGAATCAAACTTTAAAAGAAAAAAGAAATGAATGAAATTGAGTTTGATCTCGATTCTTTTGGGCCAGTCGATTCGCATTGCGCCTAAACATTCAATTTAATTCATCCAAGCCTCAAAGTATCAAGCCCACTATTCCGATTTAAAGCAATTAGTATAGCCCATTAGTTCATGATACCCATGGCTCATAGAACTTAAATGAGAAGGAGAGCCCACTATGGATCAAGGGTAAGAAAAACTCTAAACAAGAAAAACCTATTTTAAAGAGAGGTTGCCGGCTGTGCAAAGGAAGAAAAGGTCCTCTTGAAAATCAAAGTTCTCACAGGCCAAAAAAAAAAAATCAAAATCAAAGTTCTCTTTATTTTTTTTTAAGTGAAAAAAGGGTGGCCCTCCACAAGGTTTTTACTCTCTGTCACTGACTCGAGGAGACCAGGTAAATGGTCGGTCGGGACGGGTGTCGGTGTCTTGCGTAAGAAACTTAGTACAGGTTTGCTTGCTCGAGCCCGTGTTCAATTTACGTGTCTGGTCTGCGCGGGCCAGCAGCAACAGGCCATGATCGGGCTGCAGGATTACAAATAACCTCTGCATTATATGCGGTCTTCCCTAACCAAAGCAAACTCAGAAATTGCAGGGTGACCCGATGGCTCCGCTGATCCCATGTAACTTCAGCCACGAGGCTGCGGTTGGAGCCTTCGACGCAGCTTTCTTTGAACGGGGCGTTCTCCGCGTTCAAAGATGACTCGAAGATGTCGAGGTGGTGCCTGCAGGTTCGATCCAAATGCCCGTTTGGCGTCCGATGCGTCGAGCTCTCAGCTTCCGGGCAGCTACGGTTCTTCGTTGCGTCGACTTCGGAATCTGAAATTGTCCCAAAGGACTTACCTTTCGATGGAGAGTTGCTCGGCAAGATATTGGACCGGTACCCAGATATCAGAACACTGAAAAAGCTGCATTCGAAGATATTCATGGATCAAGTCCTGCGGGTGGATCCAGCTCTTGGCGTCAAACTGATGCGAGCTTATGCTGCTCGTGGCAAACCCGAGACCGCCCGCCAGGTGTTCGATGAAGTGTGCGAAAGGAATGTGATTATCTACAATGTCATGATAAGAAGCTATGTGAACAACCGCCAGTATCGCGATGCTCTGGTGCTTTTCAAAGACATGTTGGGCTGTGGATATGTTCCCGATAATTATACGTACCCTTGCGTGTTGAAAGCATGCTCCGGGTCCAGTAATAAGGTGGCCGGGCTTCAAATTCATGCTGCAGCGGTGAGAGTTGGGCAGGACTCGTGTTTGTTTGTCGGGAACGGTTTAGTTGCAATGTATGGGAAATGCGGTTGTCTAGCGGAGGCACGTCAAGTTCTTGATGAGATGCCCGGAAGAGATGTAGTTTCGTGGAACTCAATGGTTGCCTGTTACGCACAGAATGGCCAGTTTGACAGTGCCTTGAGTGTTTGTAGGGAAATGGAATTGTTAAAGGTAGGGTACAATTCTGGAACAATGGCTAGCCTCTTGCCGGCCGTGAGTAATGCATCGGCCGAAAGTGTTGAGTATGTGGAGAAGATGTTCTTGAAGATGGATAAAAGTAACTTGATCTCTTGGAATGTGATGATTGCTGTCTATGTGAATAACTCGATGCCCGCCAAAGCTGTTGATCTCTTTTCACAGATGGAAGCGCGTAAAGTTGAGCCAGATGTCATTACTTTCGCTAGTATTCTTCCAGCTTGTGGAGATCTCTCTGCTCTGTCATTGGGGAGGAAAATTCATGAATGTGTGGAGAGGAAGAAGCTTCGACCAAATTTGTTATTAGAGAATGCATTAATTGACATGTATGCTAAGTGTGGTTGTTTGTCTGATGCAAGGCAAGTGTTTGACAAATTAATTGTTCGAGATGTCATTTCATGGACTTCAATGATCTCTGCATATGGCATAAGTGGGCTTGGTCGCGATGCGGTGGCTCTTTTTTCAAGAATGCAAAATTCAGGCCTCGAACCGGATTCCATTGCTTTTGTGTCAGTTCTGTCCGCTTGCAGTCACACAGGACTTCTGGACAAGGGGCATCATTACTTTAATCTAATGATCGAGGAGCATGGGATTGAACCACGTCTAGAACACTTCTCTTGCATGGTAGATTTATTGGGACGTGCTGGGAAAGTAGATGAGGCATATCGTCTCATACAGAAAATGCCGATTGAGTCTAATGAAAGAGTTTGGGGAGCTCTCTTGGGTGCTTGTCGGGTCTACTCGAACATGAAAATTGGGCTTCTGGCTGCTGATTGTCTCTTTCAATTGGTTCCAGAGCAGTCAGGTTATTACGTTCTTTTGTCTAACATTTATGCAAAAGCTGGTAGATGGCAAGATGTAGCAAAGGTAAGATCAACCATGAAGAGTAAAGGAATCAAGAAAGCACCCGGTGTTAGTAATTTTGAGCTTAACAACATGGTCCACACCTTTCTTGCTGGTGACCAATCTCATCCGCAGTCCACACGAATCTACGAAGAATTAGACATACTAGTGGGGAAAATGAGAGGGCTTGGCTACGTTCCTGAGACAGATTCAACTCTTCATGATGTGGAGGATGAAGATAAGGATGGTCATCTAGCAGTTCATAGTGAGAAGCTGGCCATTGTTTTTGCTCTCCTGAATACTGAGGCAGGGACGCCAATTAGAATTACCAAAAATCTTCGTATATGTGGGGATTGCCATACTGCATCCAGGCTAATATCAAAAATTACACAGCGTGAAATAATCATTAGAGATACCAATAGATTTCACAATTTCGTAAATGGAGTCTGTTCCTGTGGAGATTATTGGTGACAGCCCACATGATATCTCGTGCATCGTCATGGAGTATTGATTGAGGAGGGATTTTGGAGGCACAGAAAGAAGATCACGTCCCAACCATATCAAGTAACAATCCTGTCGAAGGTGTTTAAGGAGATCCTCTCAAAGATACCGAAGGAGGTCGGTACTTCATTAGTTCAACATTATGATTCTTATGTTTGCAATGAATATTAGCCTACGATGATTCTTTTCAGTTCATTTTGCTTTTCTTTTTCTGGTACAGGAAACTAACAAAGCACCGGCAATATAATCTAAACACCCACGAACCGAGGTGCTTCTGTGATTTCAGGGCAAGCAATAGGCTCTGCAATATTCGGAAACAGAAGGAAGTGGCAAACTTTGACTAGTATTCCTTGCCGGGGGTCAGAATCTTTGTGACTAATGAAACAGTTATCTCCTGATTGGAAGACGAATTGGCCTTCCTCTAATTCTTGCTTCTCAGAGGCTACTGAGCTAATTGAGGATTCTTCCTGCGAGTCGATGATGAAAGTAGCACCTTCTCAGGCGGCAAGAGCAAGAGCATAGAAGATGGATAGTCCTGTCCTTTGCGAGCTTGCTTCCATTTGCGACTTCAACTGTTTCAGTGACTATTCGGCTATTTATACCGCCTTGTAATGAAGATAAGTTGCAAGATTCTGTTTTTATTTCATATGTCGAGACAAATTCACAGAAATCATATGAAACAAATGCCCATTCAAGTGAGGAAGGACCTACACTCGTCCATCTTATTTCTGGTTGTATAAAATCAAATCCATCTGGTTTATCCAAGCACGACAGACCATTATCACTATTCACGTAGGGAATAATCTCATGACCTGCCTCAATGAGAATTGTGCTGTGCTGGGTAAATCAAACTTTAGACCCCAGGCAAGATGGAAAAATGCAAAATCACAACCAATTTCCCAGCTGGCCTCGACTGAGGAATATTGAAATAAGCTACGATATTAGATTGGTGAAAATTTGACAGTGACAGACATCATAGTCTCATCAAAGATAACAACATCATTCACTTATGGCCAGCGTCACATTATGTGCGGATTATACTCAGGAATGTCAAAGACAACATCAATTAAAACGATGTCGATTTCCCTTCACAGTCAACAAAGAATTTTCTGTACTTTTTTATCTAGCTCGTAGCAGATCAACTTGAGAAAGCGGGGCATGAAAGCAGCATGATCTAAAGATTGGCAAGGCATACATTATGCTTCCACAAGTCGTAACATATGTTGCCGGAAGAACTCAACTACATGAATCTACCACTAACCATTTATAAATCAACCATCAACCACTAGCAAAAATTTACTTTCTCACATAGTGAACCTCAGTTTTACGATGGGGAGCTTCCAGATCATAGAAGAAAGACCTCTAGTGCATAAGCAATAAAACGACAGAGATCGAGATTCACAAACAAAGAGTTTTGCTTATGGAGGGGAGTCCAGACTCATGTATCTTTTGATTATATCCTCCTGTGAAAAGTCGGTGAAATACCCTTCCCCACAGACAAACCCTCCTCCCTTGCAAGTCGCTCAACTTTGAGCTGAACATCATTTGCTCCAACTTTACTTGGATCCAACAAATTACATGCCACTTCAATGATACCATCACCGTGAGTGAGTGCCATGGCTTGGACTGAAGGAAGTCCTCCTCCTCTTCCACTCACTCGTTTTGCAATTCTTCGGATAGTGGCTATATCACTAGAATAGACAGGGACATTGTAGTTATCTACCCATCGAGTCGCTCCAATCACAATGACCCCTTTTCCTTGGACTGCTTGAGGTGGACCTTCGTCTGGCTTCAGGGGCAAGAACTGTGAATTTGGGCCACCTATCCACAGGTTTCTACTTGCATTAGGCTTGAAATACCCCAACTCTCTTCTGATGGAATCGAGTGTCCTTCCATCTTCATGGGCCGCTCCATACAGAAATGCAGGTACTGCAGATTTATAAGAGTGTTAGACCTGAAGCAGATTAATGCAAACAGTGCGGATATATTGTGGTCTCTTCAAGTGCTATGGAGTCCAAAGGACTTTTTGATGAAGTACATGTGGATATACTAGGGAATATGTAGATAGCATCAGATGCCACTGCAAAAAATGCCAGACTAAAGTCTTTACGATTTGTTGTCTCTAAATAATTATTTTTCATTTTAGCAAGCCATCGAATGAGAGTTCACAAACCTTGAAGACCAGAGCCAATGTCAACTGCCAAGGACCTTGCAATGGCAGCCACTTGGTCCAGAGAAGTCTGACCCAAGGGATGAAAGCAGATGTGGTCAACAACCCCAAGCCTAGGATGACTTCCGCTATGCAACTCAAGGTCAATTGCATCAAATGCGGCCTTAACCATCGCTAATACAGCACTTCTCGAGGTACATGAATCTGAAGGTGACTTTTGAACCAATCTAGACACAACTGTGTAGCCGACTCTATTGTAGATTTCATCTTCAAACTTGTTGAGCACTGCTGCTTCTGGAAATAGTTTAGCTGCTCGTTCAATTGCCTCAAGTGCAGACCTGTTTTGGCTTTCAGAGATGTATACCTTGCAGCAGGCAAGCATCATTTTTAACATCTTTGGCAGCTTCACTTGCTTTTAAAAGCTGCACGAACAGATAAAACCAGATGATAAAGCGTGACCACCATTAGCAATGGTGGCCCTCTTTTGTTGGTGACCACATACTTACAATCCACTCCATACTAACAAACTCACTAGAGAAGAGTGCTGTAGCTGAAATAATGAAAACTCAGCATGAAGTTACCGCAAACAATGGAGCCCGAAACACATCATGTTTACAAATTCAGTTCCTAAATACTAAACATCAAGAGTCTTCACTGGCTTTTCTTCAAACATAGATATTGCAAGTGCTCTAAATACTTCCTGATTTGCAAAATCGGTCATTCAGTGACTAAACTTTCCGAATTCATGAAAATGGCGATACACCTTAATGCAACTCAATACGGATTCTTTCCACAAAGGAAAATCCAAATATTTCAGAGCACATCGACGTCGCTGACCCAACAAAGAAACAGAGCTTCAAAATCCCCTCTTCAACTCAATTACATCACTTTTCCCACAACAAGAACAGACCATTGTCAAAAATCGACACGACCAACATGAAAATACCAAGAATTCAGAATATTTTATTATTGATTTCCCCGCAGAAATTATCTTCTTCTATATTCGATAAAAAAAGCACATTCACTCCCATGCGACAAGAAGAAGCCGACCAACATAATCACGTATCAAGAACGACTCATCCATTACACAAATTTCCCAACGTTCTTCAACCAAGACAACCTCAGGGGGCTTCGGATTACCATTAAGCATCGACCTTTGAGCGCCGGGAGAGGCCAAACACGGTCACAACCAATGCTTTCAAAACTCCACATCCTTATTATCCACGCCCTTTAAATACCCCCTGTTTTCCAATTTTGCCCCCAGGCTCGCGCACACGGCCCTGAACTTCAACCGCAGATCCCCCATCATCTCCTGCACCCGCTCGTCCTCCGGCTCCATCGTCGGGTACCCGTCCAGCAGCGCCTCCATCGTCCGCACGCTCTTCTGGACCCGGGCCGAGTACCGGGTCGGGTCCGCCCGGATGGCCGAGCCCCAGACCCCGACGCAGCCGCGGTAGAACCCGAGCTCCTCCCCGGTCTCGAACCCGGTCTTGAGGCCCACCTGGCGGCCCTCCTCCGTGCCGGCGGCGACGCCGTGGCGGTGGCCGTCGGCGTAGCCTTCCCGGAAGTGGGCGTCCTCGAGGTTGAGGGAGGAGTCGAAGATGTCGGAGCCGGCGTCGGCGGCGTCGGCGGGTTCGGGTCGGACGTCCATGCCCGCTTGCGATCGGATGGAGTTTTCCTTGGCGATCGTGTGGACCTGATTAAGTAGGCTGCAGAACGAAGGAAGGGAGTTTCAACGAAGGCTGCTCCTGTCTGTTATCAAGATTGATTAGAAGTGGGCCTGGGTTTTGGCCCAAGAAATGCAAATTCAGTGCCCGACTGGGCTGCTGCGTGGGCCCATAGGGCAAAAAGGTCTTCCGCAAAATTAGCTATCTTCCCTCTCCTCAGGCCCGTCGGGCTTTGCTTTGTAACGACGCTCCCGGTTTGGTTTCTGCTGGCTGAGTCCAGTTTATGATATAAATAAAAATTGTTTATGACCAAAAAAAGAAAAGGTAAAATTATTTTTGATCGAATGGAAATTTTTATATTATGGCCCTGAATTATGAGCACAAATCCATACCGTAATTACCGTTGTTGTTATATTTTGCCCCTGTGAGTAATGTTAGACATCCACGGTAATAAATAACTCAATTAGTCTTAAACATATGATATGGATGTTGATTCGATCTCGAATATTTCTATTTTGCCAGTTTAATTTCAAACCCTTGTGTGTCCTTTTGTCAATTTTTGTCAGAAATCATTAACTTTACAGTCCAATCCTATGTGACGCGCCACCATATTTGCGATTTTTCGGCAAAAATTTGTTGAAAAAACTACATTGGGAATTTGTGCAAAAGTTTATGACTTTATTGGTAAAATTGAAAAGTGCAAACTGAATTGACATATATACAATTCATTTAGGACTAATTAGACAACTTTCAAAACATAAATTGTTGTCAATAATGAAAACATTTTTAATTGTCTGATTATATCAAGTGATATTTGGAAATATTAGGCAAATCATTTATTTTTTATGAAATAAATAAATTGTTAATTAAACTTCCAATTGTCACAGAGAAAACAAATTTCATAGTACTCCACGTTGGCATTTCGCGGTGCAATAACGGATCGTAGAGAGTTCATAATTTATATAAAAACAAAAAACAAAAATCCGGTAAAATAGGTAGATGAGAACAGCATTTTAAAAACTCAATTGCAAAAATTATCAGAATTTCGATATACCCTTATCGAGTTTAGAGTAGAAAATTAAACGGGTGCGCGGAAAATGAGATCGTGATGTTTTTGGCTCAAAACAATGCATCTATGAGCATGATTCAATGTCAATTCTACAAAAATTTTCTTTCAGTCATCTTTCTAATTGTAATCTGGACAAACTTACGTCTGTAAACATCTGTCTGTCCACCTTTCTATTCCTTGGGTCAACCGATTTGCCATCGACATTACGTGAATTATCCAATTTTCAAGGTCACTTTTCATGTTATACATATAATCAAGGGATTTTTATGATGGAAACAAATGCCCTAAACTCAAAACCTTTTCTTGTTAAGCATGCTTCCCCAAATGGAAAAGCCATAGAATTCGGAAAAGCTGCCAGCAAGAGGAGAACAGCAAAAAGGCAGAGCCAATTCCTTCTACTAACAAAAATGCGAACTCTGAGTTGAACAATGTAAATCAAAACCAGTTAAAACTATTGAACAGATTAACCGGTGGTGCAAGTTACAAGAAAATTGTGTAGTGATTCAACAAAGATGAAGCGTAAATTAGTGCAAGTAACCAGTGGCTTGCAAATAAATACTCCGCGTGCCTATAGCACAGGGACAAAAAAAATCTCTGATGTCCATATGTGAACTAGATTTTCGTCCGAACAACTGCTCCAGGAATCGACCCAGTTGTCATGTCCTTTAGTGACCAAGCGCCACATTACCGAGTGACCCTGTATCCCTACATTGACAGAGGACAAAATCAAACATCAATTTTGAAAAGGTCACTGTAATTTGAATGGAGGGGGGAAAAATGCATACCTTGACTCTCTTCAGCAGATCCTTCGCATTAGCGTCTTTGTTGAAATGATCACGTACAGGCTGCATAAGTGAAAAGCAATTATTGATTTCGCCAAGGAGCTATAGAAGTTTGGGAGGGTTTCTGTTGCTGTGATTGCAAAATAAGAGTGTACTCCTAACATTTGTGCATGGAAATGCTCATGCTGTCTTCCATACTTGTCTCTCATATGTGAGGAGACCAAATGGTCATTCAGGATTCTAAACGAATTGTGCCCGCATAACAGATGCTCATTAGGATCGAAAGAGAGCTTACCTGAAGTATCTTATTCAAAGACTTTGAAAGGGCTGGTTTCAGATCAGCAGGATGCAAATCTCCACTTTCGTAGTCAACAACAAGTTCATCAAAGCTTTTAAAGGTCCTACACGCAAGATGGCAAGAAAGAGAAACAAAGTAATCAAAATATACTAGTATTCCATTGGCACGAGAAAATTGTAGGTGAAAAAGCAACAACATTTCAACACCATAGCAACTCACTTTTCACCGCCGTTATCTGCAGATCGCTCCACTTTGAACTCATTAAACCATGGCAATATGATGTATTTTATGTACTCCAAACATGGGTTGCCTTCAACAATCTTAGGTGGACAGTATGCTTTTTTTATCTTCAGATTGACCTCAGCCTACAGACGCCATAAAAATTTTATTCTGCAGAATGTAAAATGAAAAAGGTGGCTCCTCAATGCTGTGCAAATATATGCAGCTCAGTCACAAAATTTTACCTCAGTATCTTCCATAAAGATGGATGATGATGGATCGCTTTTTGACATTTTTTCTTGGCCTTGCTGCAGACCAGGAAGCATATCTACATGCCAAAACAATCAAGACCAAAATAACCATTCTAATCTTAGAGAAGCTCAGACCAAAAAAAAAAAAAATCTTAGAGAAGCGACTGACTTTATGAGAAGAAAGAGAGTTGAACCATACGATGAGACAAAATGATAGGCTTATTCTTTCTCTTTATGGCATCACAGTACTCTCTAGCAAGTACATTCACCTTCCGTTGATCCATTCCCAGTTGACAAATGTCAGCCTGTTCAAATAAAAGCATTTTCCATGGAGATTTTTGTAGCGACAAAGAGATGCAGCACAACTTTTAAGATACAAAGAAAGCAAGGCTACCAGAATACTATCAGCTGTCTCAATCACGATTCTTTCACTGCACTATCAAGTACAACTCAGCATGCACATTTTGCAAACAGTCATCTACGGTAGTAGAGATCACAAATAACATTTACAATTTGCATCCCCCATATTATCCAACAAAAAGATGTATGAACTCATGCACGCAACTCATAATTTCCTGCATAATACTCATAGTGCTTGCAGTTTTTAAAAGAATCCGTACAATGATAAGAATAAACTACTTAACAAGTTATCATGAGGGAAGATAAAAACCAAGCAAAGATTGTTTCTCTAGGAAGTCATTGACCAACTAGCATAAGAATTTACAGAAAACAAGTTTTTCAATAAAGCCTGATGACAAATACTATAAGAACCTTCAAGAAAAATATGTCGGCACATTGCATGCATGGGTAGAGAATTTGGGCTGCGGTGAGCTCATCCTGTTCGCTACGACCCATTATCTGTGAGCACCTGGAAACAAGAAAATCAATGAGCTGCAAATTATTATATCAGTCATGATCGACATAATAACTGCAGGCCTTAAGTTATATACCTGATTATCCTAGGGAGCTTGTTTCGGCGGGCAATGTCCATAACCAGTGGCCAGTATTCATGTGCCCGGGAGTTTATTTCTTCTGATGACCACAGAAATTCCACTTTATTATCGGCAAGATCCATGCCGACAGCTTTCCATATCTCAATCAAATAGCGTCCAACTGTTTGGATTTTCTTCAAGTCTCCACCCATTTTGTTGTTCAATTGCGCAAACCAATCGGCAATCCATATCTTCACTTTGCATCCGGCAGAAGTCATTTTGTTCACACTTATCGTCTTCATGACTCCCTGCTCCAAAGGAAAATGTAAATATAAACTTCGAAACTGATAAAAGCCAGTCTCAACAAAATTTCAGTAGTAAACTACAGCTTAAAATTGAAAAACCAAGCTTTCTTCAGAAGTATAAGCAAAGCAGCAAAAACAGAGCACTATATAGCAAAATGTCCCCAAAACTTAAATCAGTCCTCTCAATGAGCCAGCAGATAAGTCCTTCACATCAAGATATCTTTTCTATCTGAAAAACTAGGGAAGAATAGTTAAGCACAGCTACAATAAAACAGAGAGAGAATGGATGAAGCACACAACAAGCAACACTAGGCAAACAAATCGACTTATGCACCATGGAATGGCAATATGCAAGCTTATTCTGAATTGAAGCACACATGACTTGATGTCACTGACTAAACAGACAGCAAAGTACATTTCATCAGCCTCGACTTGCATCAAGTTTATTTTCATCTCTACTATTCGCCAAATTACAAAACCAAGCATCTTTAGACTTATGGTGCAGAAAAGGCATTGCAACCTGTCATCAAAGTGTCTGGACATTTCCAACTGCCACTCCATGGATGACAAACTAAAATTGCAATGTTTTGTGATACAGGACCGTTCTGTCTTTGACCAAGCAACTAGGAGGCACAAATTAGGCCACTTCGCCCAGATGCAAGCTATAAAATACCTCAATTGCGCATAGTTTCCAAATAGAAGGCAGGTACAGAGCAAGAGACGAGAATTCTTGATGCTACGTCTATGAATCAAAATTTTTAGAGCAGTAATTTGTCGATGATAGGTGTAGACATTGCCAATGCCATGAGTAAGAGCACGCTATTAAACTATCATTGGCCAAATGCAACGTATCAACATAATCAGACTTAAGTCAAGGGAATTCAAGGGGGGAAAACAAGACCTGGGCAATGTGCATTCTGCCAGATGGTTCGAACCCATCGTAGCAAATGGGTTGGGGCTTCTTGGTCAGGAGATTGAGCAGCTCGTCTTCCTGAATGCACTCCTCGCCGACGCTCCTCACGATTCGAAACCTCTCCTCCGACGTCATCCTGACCAAAACGAACAAGCCCATCAACCAAACTCCAACGGATTTCGCGCACGACAGACGTATCGATGAAATTTAATTATCCTTGATCGCGACGAAGGGGAATTCGAATAGCTTACTGGGTGGCCGTCGGGCCGCTCGACGAGGAGGCCCCTTCTGCCTGAGATTCGATGGAGAGGGACTCCATTTCATTGGAAGGTGGGTTCTGGTCAGCTGCTTCGTTTTCCATTGAGATAGAAGTTTTCGCGCGAAATTCCGGTTCAGTTTCTTACGATTCAAGTAGAACTCGACGGCGATGGCTGAGAAAACCCAAAACCCTAGGAGGCGGGAGCGGGCGCGAGAGAGAATGGAGAGGACACGAAGAAAACGGAGGAGAACGTGGAACCGGATTCTTATTCTGCCAATTCGTCACATAAATGATGTAAACTCGTGTTAGCATCTAGCACTGGTCGACGGCGGCGGCGGCAGCCACCGGTGAGTCCCTATTTTTACTTTTTTTCCTTTCTTTTTTCCAAAATTTTCAATTATTTTAGCCTTTTTTTTTTTAAGTTTTTAAATTTAACCTCAAAGGCCACCCAGAAGCAGGGGATTCGAAGATGACTTAGAAGACGACTTAGTTTTATGTATGAGTTTCGACTCCCACACCCTATAAGGAAACGGGATAAAAATCTAAGAATGAGAGTTAGAGTAGGAGTAGAATAAGACCGACAAAAAAAAAATTATAAATTTAAGATATAATAATAATAATTCATCACGTAATAGAAAGAAATTAATTTTAAAATGCCGTGTTAACATTTTTCAATAAATAAATTGTGGTGATGTCAACAGAAAGACCTTATTACACCGGTAAGAGCAAGAGCATAGAAGATAGATACTCCTGTTTTTTGCGAGCTTGTTTCTATTTTTTTTTTGGTAACCATTGCGAGCTTGTTTCTATTTGCAACTTAGATTGTGTCAGCGACTATTGGGCGATTTCGTATGTTGAGATTCTGTGTTTATTTCGTATGTTGAGACAGATTCACAGAAATCACATGAAACAAATGGCCATTCAAGTGAGGAAGCCCCTACATTAGTCCATCTTGTTTCTGGTCGCATTAGATCCAATCCATCTGGTTGATCCAAGCAACGACACACCACTATTCACGTTGGGAAGAATAATCTCATGACCTGCCTCAATGAGAATTGTGCTGGGTAAATCGAACTCTAGACCCCAGTCGATATGGAAAATGCAAATCCGCAACCATTTTCCCAACTGGCCTCGCCTTAGGAATATTGGAAAAAGGTATGATATTAGATAGGTGAAAATTTGACAATGACGCATACCATCGTTCACTATAGCGTCAAATTATGCGCAGATTATCCTCAGGAATGTCAAAGAAAACATCAATTAAAACAAAGTGGACTTCCCGTCACAGTCAAAAGAGGATTTTCTGTACTTTTATCTAGCTTGCAGCTGATCAACTTGAGAAAGCGGGGCATGAAAGCAGCATGATATAAAGATTGGCAAGGCAGACATTATGCTTTCACACGTCCTAATCTGTGTTGCCGGAAGAACTCAACCACATGAATCTATCACAAATCATTTATGAATCATCAACCGCTAGCAAAAATTTGCTTTGCCACATAGTGAACCTCAGTTTTACAACGGGAGGCTTCCAGATCATAGAAGAAAGACCTCTAGTGCATGAACAACAAACCTGACAGATCGAGATTTACAAACATAGAGTTTTGCTTACGGAGGGGAGTCCAGACTCAAGTATCTTTTGATTATGTCCTCCTGTGAAAAGTCGGTGAAATACCCCTTCCCCACAGACAAACCCTCCTCCCTTGCAAGTCGCTCAACTTCGAGCTGAACATCGTTTGCTCCAACTTTACTTGGATCCAACAAATTACATGCCACTTCAATGATACCATCACCGTGAGTGAGTGCCATGGCTTGGACTGAAGGAAGTCCGCCTCTTCTTCCACTCACTCGTTTTGCAATTCTTCGGATAGTGGCTATATCACTAGAATAGACAGGGACATTGTAGTTATCTACCCATCGAGTTGCTCCGATCACAATGACCCCTTTTCCTTGGGCTGCTTGAGGTGGACCTTTGTCTGGCTTCAGGGGCAAGAACTGTGAATTTGGACCGCCTATCCACAGGTTTCCACTTGCATTAGGCTTGAAATACCCCAACTCTCTTCTAATTGAATCGAGTGTTCTACCATCTTCATGGGCCACTCCATACAGAAAAGCAGGTACTGCAGGTTTAGAAGAGCGTTAGACCTGAAGCAGATTAATGAAAACAGTACAGAGAAATTGCGGTCTCTTCAAGGGCTATGGAGACCAAAGGACTTTCCAATGAAGTCCAAAATCTTTCCGATTTGTTGCCTCAAAATAATTGTTTTCGTTTTAGCAAGCCATCAAATGAGAGTTCACAAACCTTGAAGACCAGAGCCAATGTCAACTGCCAAGGACCTTGCAATGGTGGCCACTTGGTCCAGAGAAGTCTGACCCAAGGGATGAAAGCAGATGTGGTCAACAACCCCAAGCCTAGGATGACTTCCGCTATGCGACTCAAGGTCAATCGCATCAAATGCAGCCTTAACCATTGCTAATACAGCACTTCTAAAAGGACATGAATCTGGGGGCGACTTCTGAGCCAATCTAGACACAACTGTGTAACCAACCCTATTGTAGATTTCATCTTCGAACTTGTTGAGCACTGCTGCTTCTGGAAATTGTTTAGCTGCTCGTTCAATCACCTCAAGTGCAGACCTGTTTCGGCTTTCAGAGATGTATACCTTGCAGCAGGCAAGCATCATTTTTAACATCTCTGGCAGCTTCACTCGCCTTCAAAAGCTGAAACAGATAAAACCAGATGATGAAACACCGCCCCCATTAGCAATGGTGGCTCTCTCGTTGGTGACCACAAACTTATAATCCATTCCATACTTACAAACTCAGTGGAGCAGAGTGCTGGAGCAGAAACAACCAAAACTCAGCATGAACTTACCAAAAGCACTGAAGCCTGAAACGCATCATGTTTACAAATTCAGTTCCTAAATACTAAACATTAAGAGTCTTCGCTGGCTTCTCTTCGAACATAGATAGCGCAAGTACCCCAAAAAATTCATGATTAGCTAAACCGGTCATTCAGTGACTAAACTTTCCGAATTCATGACAATGGCAATACCCCTTAATGCAACTCAATACAGATTCTTTCCACCAAGCAAAATCTAACTATTTCAAAGCAAATCAACATTGCTGACCCGGCAAAGAAACAGAACTTCAAAATCTCCTCTTCGACTCAAATCACATAACTTTTCCAATAACAAGGACAGACCATTGTCGAAAATCAACACGATCAACACGAAAATACCCAGAATTCAGAATCTTTTTCATTGATTTCCCCATAAAATGATGAGAAAAGCACATTCATTCTCATGCGACAAGGAGAAGCCGACCAACGTAAGCAGGTATCAAGAATAACTCATCCATTACACAAATTCCCTGACGTCTTTAATGAAGACGACCTTAGGGGGCTTCGAATTACCATAAAGCATCAACCTTTGAGAGCTCAGAGGCCATCCAAACACGGCCACAACCAAAGCTTTCAAAACTCCACATCCTCATTATCCACGCCCTTTAAATACCCCCTGTTTTCCAATTTTGCCCCCAGGCTCGCGCGCACGGCCCTGGACTTCAACCGCAGATCCCCCATCATCTCCTGCACCCGCTCGTCCTCCGGCTCCATCGTCGGGAACCCGTCCAGCAGCGCCTCCATCGTCCGCACGCTCTTCTGGACCCGGGCCAAGTACCGGGTCGGATCGGCCCGGATGGCCGAGCCCGAGACCCCGACGCAGCCGCGATAGAACCCGAGCTTCTCCCCTCGAAGCCCGTCTTGAGGCCCACCTGGCGGCCCTCCTCCCTGCCGGCGGCGACCCCGTGGCGGTGGCCGTCGCCGTAGCCTTCCCGGAAGTGAGCGTCCTCGAGGTCGAGGGAGGAGTCGAAGATGTCGGAGCTGGTGTCGGCGGGTTCGGGTCGGATGTCCATGCTGCGATCGGATGGAGCTTTCCCTTCGCAACCGTTTGACGGAGATGCCGTCGAACTCGAGCCTCAATGTTATCACGCCCGAAAGGCCTTATTCAATTAAGCGGCTGTCGATCGTAAAATTATCTTTGATCAAATGGCATACACAATGGAATCTTACAATTTTCAATTTTACCAATTTACTTCCAAATTTTACACATCCTTCCTGAAAATTTTCACTAAAAATCATTGACATAATAGCTTAATTACTATCAGACTTACGAGGTCCTATGTGATGCACCGCCACATCAACAATTTTTTGACGAAAAATGATAATAAGGACTATATTGAGAATTTGTACAAAGATTTAGGATTTAATTAATAAAATTGAAAAGTTAAATATGTAAAATGAGTTAGAACTGCTTAGACATTTTCAAAAAATCTATTTATGTGGAAAATTAATTCCACAATTATTTCACTAAGGTGTGCAAAATTGACTGTTCAAATCAATAACCACCTGAACTGAGGCTAACTGAACTGACCGGGTCAGTTTGGTTCTCAAGAGTGTCAATTTGGTTCTTAGTTCCTAGTGTCAATTATTTCACATGTATTTTTTTTATTCTTATATTTTCAAAAAAATTGTGCGTTTAGTTTATTGTGCCAAGGTAACAGGAGCCTATAATTGAAATATAATATGTGTCTTGAGCTCTGAATTTATTCTTAATCATCATTTGGATAATAAGATGTCCTAATGGAAATATGGGAAAAAAAAATAGTAATTGGTTCCATTGGATCGGACAAAGGACCGATCACTCCTAGTGAACAACCTTTCACCAAATGGTAATATTTTGTTTTTTTTTTTTTTATGAAATTTGTTCAAAGGTTATTTTCAGTTAGCAATTCGATCGGAGTAGCAGCAAGGATGAAGACCAATAAATTTAAAAATAGAATAGTTTAAATGTTGGAAACTGAAATGAAACTAATATTGATATAATAATAAAAAATATCTTGGAAATTTGTTCTCGATAATTGTGGATCCTCCAAAGTAGTTACGCAACGTCTTTTATAATCTCCCAAACATAATTGTCATAAGCAGTCTATACCCTAAAGGAGCCTAAAGGAGGTTCCTACGGCATTTCCATAACTTTAGGCTCCTTGTTCGAAGGTCGACCCTATTTGCAATCGGTTACAACTCGTAAAGTGCCCTGAATTAACCGCTCATTGATATCTTTGTTTTTAAGCAAGCATGTCTATTTTCCGCGTTATATGACATGACACTTAGCCAAATGGATATTAATATTGGCTGTATCTTGGGTTTGTTATCGTAGCAATGTGCTCGTCCATCGGATGCCACCACGCATCAATAATTGTATTTTGTGGTCATCTATAGTCATCGATAAGTTCTGATGACCACATTAGTCTCATCGCTGAGCTTTATATCCACTCAAATCGATTTTATGTCGACTATAAGGAGTTGGCTGTTTTCTAGGGTAAGTATCAGTATTGATTGAGTCTTGTCAGGTGTAGTTATTTCATTTTACCAGTACCTACTTTACTTTTTTTCTTTATCTGGTGATAAAAGATGCAAAATATGAGTAGCTCCTACTTTATCACCTAATTGAACCGAATTGAAATCTATGGGAGGAAAAGAAAGAAGAGCGTTTTGATTTGCATTTGATGTTTCCCTGATTCCGCTAGCCAATTGGCAGATTGATTGCCTTCTTAAAAGACATTTTGTATTACTATTCAGTTTATTTATTGATTTGTTTGGCTATTTTTCACATTATATGTTGAGGTAAATTTAAAATATTGAAATAATCATCATGTTCTTTCTTCTTGATTTAAGATGCATTTATTTAATGAAAAATGAACGATTGAAATATATCAAGATATGTTTAAAATGTATGAATTAAGCGCTTAACATCACGTTTATGTGAAGAAAGAGAAAGGAAAAAATAAAAAGGGACGGTGACATTATCAAAATCAAACGTGAGGCCGACCATTAATGAGACCGAGAAATTCTCCCTAATCCCGAACATGGGTTTTGCGTTCCCGTGTCTAGTGCACGAAATGTCAACTACATTCTTGAAATTTCATTCAAATTTTCTGACAATTTAAAAAAAATAAAAATTCACCGTAACCTTTAAAGGACAAAAACATTAAAAACAAGAAAAAGATGATGATGATTTTGCAAAACAAGTTGGATTTTTCTTGGTCCAAAAACTCCAGCTTTAAATGCACAAGTACAAGTAGGTTAGATTAGATTGGTCCATTAAATATTACTGCGGTCCGGCTTGATTCTTTCCTTAATTTTTGCTAATGTCCTTGTCAGATCTAGTTGGCTACGCTGTGCATGCTACGGGGTAGGTAGGAAGCAAGCGAGTGACCTTTTTGGAATTAGAAGAAATCGTTTCTTCTTTTCAAGAAAAGGCGAAGGTTGCTTCTTCATCTCGTCAGGGACACTTTAATTTATCATTGATGTTAAAAATTGATTTTTATATCAGTGACTAAAAGTGTACTCCTTAATTTAACATGATTCTCACTCGAGCATTCGATTTCTCACGCTCCCTCCATGTATTATGTTTTTTTTATCCGTGATGGTTTGAATAATGTATTGTGTTGTGTGAATGATTCATTATTCAATCAGTGAATTCTCACGTAAGAAAAAAACGTAAGGCTTAAGTAATCTCGATTCCATCTTTTACGAGCTTAATATTGAAAAATATATGATTGTATGACTTGTATATTCCTTATTACTTTAAGAGTCCGTCTTGTTTTCATCAAGAAATTTTTTTATGTGAATCCAAGTATTATTGTATTATTTACTTTACAAATGAAGTAAATTGCGGGTTTATGATAAAAATTAGTGCCCGAGATTTGTATAACTTCTCTATTTCTACTTAATCACTTAAGAAGTGCGCTAGATGTATTTGGAATCAAAGTTTTCCATTAAGGGCTTACATGATGACCCAATTAGGTGCTGAAAATTCAACATTTGATGAAATTAATAACTTTAAATGAAATTGACTTAAATTATTCAATTAAGTCGAAAATCTATGTGGCAATTAATAATTAGAATCTGGTTCAACATATTTAGAAAACTTATCATAATAACCTTTATTTTCTGTGCTTGATCAGGGATTAATATTAGTCATTTATAACTTTGTAGTTACCACCAACATTTGAGCATATCAAAGTGTCAAAAAAAAAAATGTCAAACTAGAAAGTGGAAAGAGAACCAAAAAAATAAAAAATAAAAAATAAAAAAACTGTTTAAGAAATTAAATGAAGATTGGGAAAACACAAAAAGCTAAGCAAGAAAAGTCTTCCAACTTGTCCAGAATCGGCGCTCTGGACACAGTTCCCATGCATCCTCTTCAACCTCACCTCCCTCTAGAGAGAGAAATTTCTAGGGAGAGAGGGGCTGCAGTTGCATCATGCATGTTCCATTTCAATCTCTGACATCATAAGCAACCAAAGATCTCTACTCTTAGACGCGCCATACGACCCTCCTCCACACACGCTCTTCCTCCTTTCTTCTTCTAACCCTCAAGCTCTCCAAGACTCCATTTTTGTGCTCTGAAAGTAGAGAGAGAGAGAGAGAGAGAGAGAGAGATATGGGGTCGGGGTCTTTCAAGGGCAACCTTGGAGGAGCGCAGAGAGGGCGGCCGTACGGGATGATGCTGCTTCTGGCATTCGGGGCTGCTCTCATCGGGGTCATGGCCCTTCACAAGCTCCGAGAGAGACGCATCTCCAATCTCCTTCTCAAGGACAAGGACCGCGAGCTCTTCTCTCTCCAACTTCTCTTACAGGTCCTCTCCCTCTCTCTCTCTCTCTCTGTATGTCTGTCTTTCGGGTGACCTTCATGTGTTCGAACTGGCGATCTGCATGCATGACGCCTCTGAACCCATCGCCCGCATAAATTTCGTTGCTTTAGAATTTTCACGGTCTTAACAGTTACAGTAGGAAAAAGAAGTTTTTTAATGGTCTTGATGGTCAAGAAGTCGAAGAAACAGCTCCTCCAAGCAGCTTCCATGTCCTCTGTCCTCCATTTTTTTTTCTCATCCTGTTCTTGTTCCAGAAGTGCTCGACCCAAGAGATTTACATGCCAACAACTGATTGTAATTTTGTAATTCTCTGGTTTTTCAAGGTTTTCTTTGGTGTAACTGTTGCAATAATTTGTACTCCTTCAGCTTTGAACTGCAACTAAACTGTTTTCCTGGTTGGCTTTTTCATGTTCCTATTAGTAATAATTGCTTCCAATTGTTGATGAGCTTGATTGCTGATGATTGTCCTGAAGCCTGACTGTTCCATCAAAATTTTACCATGTGTAGCGAGAAAGAGACCACAACGCCGAAATGAAAAGGAAATTTGAAGGGATGAAAGAGAAGATGTACGCCTTCAGGACGCAAAAGATGGAGCTGGATAGTGCGGTCCTCGAGATGCAGTCTACAGTCGGCTCGCTGAAGGATGAGATCCGAGCAATGGAGTCGGCACTTCAAGAAAAGGACAACGAACTCAGAATGCTGCGTGAAAAAAATATGGAGGCGAGCCAAAAAGATCTTGAGGAAGTTTCTTTGAGAGAAATCTTGAAGCTGAAGGAAGCAGAAATTGAGGATTTGAAGCAGCGTCTCGAGAAACAGGTCAACATTGGCTCAGCCAGCTCCAATGACCCGTCGAGTCTGCCTGGGAATTCCAGTTTGCAAGCAGGCGAGGTGCAGAAGGATGAAACAAGCAATGCGGGTGCCAAAGAAAAGGGCGAGCTAGGAAGCGAATCAAACAGGACTTCCTTGATCGAGAGCAAAAACGAAGTCCTGGATGGCGAAGTTGCATCAAGATCTGATGAGGGTTCTGAAGGCAAACTGGGTTCTGCTGAGAAGATAGGAGTGACAGAGATGGAGAGGTTGCAGGGGAAGGGAGATAGCTCAGGTGAACATCAAAAGCAAGAACAAGTTGCCAGTGAAGGGAATGGGATAGAGAACCGTAGAGAAGGTATTGATGGTCTCCAAGACGAGCAAAAATTCGATACTGGAGAGGGAATGAACACTCCAAATAAGAGAAGCACATCACACGGTGCAGATGAGGTCTCGAGAAATATGAATGAAAATGGTGATGCGGAGACCGTTAATGTGAAGGAAAGTCTAGAAGAGAGTGGAGTAGGCAAGGGTGGTATGAAGTTGGAAACTTCAGAAAATTCTCACGGCAATGAATCAGACTCTGTTGTTACAGGAAAGCAAGGCAGCCTATACGTGAGTAAGAAAAGGGGAAAGAAATGGAGGATGCTTGCGAGAAATAGGAGGCTGGAGAACAAGGGGAACAGAAAAAGAAGACTCATTGGAGATGCGAAAGAAATCGAACGATACCGGAGTGAAATAGAAAACCAGTTGGAGAGCTCCGAAAGGAACTGGCAAACTGGTACCCACTTGAGAAGAGATGAATCTGAGCAGAGAGAAGAACAAGGGAGGAAAGAAAATCAAGATCAAGTTGAAATCAAGAGTGTACCAGCAGACTCAAATGAAGACAAAGTAAACGGAGGAGAGGAAAGCGACAGGAGTGGAGGAAGCATAGGTAAGGACTCGAAATTCTCGGACACTAAGTTGATTGAGTCTGAAAATACTGAAAATGAGGGAGATGTAGAAGGGAGTGCAATGAATGGCGGTGAAAAAGGTCCTCTCAAGGATGAAGAGGAAGAGATGAAGAGTGGCAATTTGCTGACGAACGGCGAAGCCTCAACCAATTCTGCTTCACAAGGAAAAGCTAATAACATCACAAATGAAGGTGCAGAACAGGAAGCGAATGTTGAAATCCGAAGACAAGAAGATCAAGGAGCCAATGCTGCCCTAGAGACCACAGAAGTTGAAACTGGCGGAGCAGGACTTGCAGCTGACAAAGAGAGACTGGCTGCTGACGAAGAGAAAGTTCGTTACAGAATTGAGGAGCCAAGACATTCAGAAGATGATGACTCAAAAGAATCAAAGGCAGATGGCGCCGGCCGGGATCTCTAACAGCAAACTGATGATTCCAGTTCGGAAAATAACGACGAGTACAAGGTAGAAACCGATGATTCTGGGTTCTAGTTATGTAACCCAACTGTGCTGTAAACTATAGAGCCTGTGCGTTCCTATTAACTGTCGATGTGTGTTCAGACAATCGAATTTAGTCTTTATTAGATATCACCCATCAATACATACCATGTGCTGATAGAGAGACACGTCGGCCACTTAGTCGGCCATCGCAGTACTTCTTACTTCTCAGGCAGAGAACTCAGTGAAACAAAATGTGAATACAGTGCTAAGATCGATGCTCATACTCTTGAATGAAAATGTAAATAAATATACAAATGCAATGCCCAATATTTTGCTAACCCACTTAAAATAAGCAATGTTTTAGACGTGCAGATAGTCCTCATCGCATGTTCATTTTGTTTCAACGCGTTCGCAGGCAGCTTCTTCTCTCTTTTTTACCCGATCTAGATGTCAAAACCATTCTAGACCTCGCTTCAGGTCTCTTAGAAGTTTTAAAGCAACTCCAAAGTATGGCATGTATGTGTCACGGGAATTAGACCGTGCATGATTGAGGAAGACTTCCTAAGATCGCTCAAAGTTCAGCATTCAGAATTCAGCATTCGAAACGTTTCTAGAGACGGGCACATAAATATTGATAAGTGGTAAGTTGTTGGGAGGCATCATTTTGTCCGTTGGATAGAAAAGCGATCAATGATTGCAATACGAAGAGGTACCCCCATAAATATTGACAAGTGGTAAGTTGGGAGGCACCATTTTGTCCGTTGGATCGAAAAGGTACCCACCTCTCATTGTAATCATCCAACAATTTCACAATTAAAATTCCGTTCTTTCATTCAATACTTCTCTTTCTATAAACTTTCTCTTCCTATGATTCGGGTTAGCGAGCGATGACTCTCTCTCTACGATTCAGGTTCACGAGCGAGCGAGTAATCGATTCTAAGAAATGCTTGACTTAGACGCTCCAAACGATCCAAGGGAGCCTAACGATCTCGATCCCAAATAATCAGCCCGTCACATATGCTTTTTGAATTTGCAAAGGATACAAGAGATTAAGAAGACTGGGTTATGAAGTGATGTAAAGTACTGAGAGCAAGCATTTGAACAAATGGGTCATATCAAAATGATCATGATGATAGCAAAACAGCCATGTTGTCCACACTAAAGCAAACGATTGCTGCTATTTATTCCCCATAAGTTCCTCGGAAACTAATGAAAGAGAACTTCTCCAACAAGGAAAAATGCATTCTCAACAAATACAGTCGATTGCCTTATCAGCAGGAAACATTAGTGAAATTATGCAATCCAAACTTCAATGCGCTGCTTCCACCAGTTTCTGCAAGCAAAAGACAGTCATGAACTGACTCGGTTAGAAATGGGAAGGCCAAAAATCTCTAAAGAAATGAAGAGACAAATACAGTCATGAACTGACTTCATTAGAAAAATGTTTTCATTACACCAATACATTTGGTCATTGACCACCTCCTTTTCCAGGTAATTTTATGCAGCACATTGACTTTGTGTAACATGCATAGTACTGCCAATCCAAAAACCAAACCTGGCTCCATACTATCAGCCTTAATGACGATCCAAATTATCTGCTTGATAATTAATTGTTTAATTCTAGCCACCAGCCCTTCAAATCATCTGCTTGACAAGTAATTGGTTAATTCTACACTAAGTCTAAGTTCACTGTTTGACAGAATTTTCTCACATGAGAGCAAGGACTCCGTGCATGCAAGCACATCGAAGTGCCAACATTTCTGACCTCATAAGTTTACCAGAAGCCAGATAAATGAAAAAAATCACAGAAGCAGACTTTCAGAACGGTCCAGAACGGTGAAGAAGCTTCAAAGTTTACTTTGAATGCAGTAAATTGCTGTAAGCTGGATTAGTAGTACCAAGGCACGCACACTTGCCTTTTTGCTTTATAAATGTTATGAAAATCTAGTGTGGTACAACTACAAAACTTGATAGACTGCAATTGGTGTACAAGAGCGAATGATACCATCAATTTTAAATGATTAGCAATCTCAAACGTGCATTACCTATGCATAGACAATGACCAAAATAAATACAAAGCTACAAGTGTTATACCTGTTACATCTCATCCTCTGAGCAAGCACAGCCACACATACACAAAGCTAATAGTTACTTGACTTCATTTTAACATGTGAGAATATGCTTCTAAGATAGCTAGCCAACCCCACCCACTATGCGTGCGTCACAATAACACTGCCTCTCCAGGAATTCATCTAAAACAAGCAAATATACTAAATCTGCTAGATCTAGTCACCAATGGAAAGGCAGAAGCTTCAGCTTATACTCTAGCAGCAGCAATAGACAAGCTTGGGTAACACGAAGAAAATAGGATTTGCACTGTGTGAACAATTTAAGTGATATTTAAGATCTACCATAGAGTGTAAAGAAGGACGACAAATTGCAAAGATCCTTTTGAGCCAAACTAGTGACCATACATATTTAATGTTGAGTCAAAACTTATGAAGATATGATACCATGATAAGAAATCAATTGTTACCTCTTCCTTCTTATCCTTTTTGCCCCCAGTGAAGAATTTGTACCCTCCATAGATAAGCACACCCCAACCAGACAAAGACACAATTACAAACTGCAAAAGATAAAAGTTAAAAAAAAATCAATTACCAACAGAGGTTCCCTTAAGCCATGTGCATTAACACAAGAAAGAACACAACAATTTTTTATTTTTTTAAATAAGTAAAAAGAACAGAACAAGATCGTTCCAAAGCACACATGACATTCAGACTGACATAATCAAGTGTATGAATTGAAGCACTTCTTACCATGCCAAATTATAGCAAAACTATATATCTAAAGTCTTAACTACAAATTAGTAAAGACTTGCTCAAAACAATAAACTGACAAGGTTATAAAAGATCAGATTTCTACTTCTCATCTACCCAAGCAGAATGACATGATGAACTCATCAGAGAAGGATGAACACTTCAACAATATTATGCCGTGTGCATATACACCTTACAGAGGCCAAAAACTCATAAAATAGTTAAGCATAAAGAAAAAAAAATATAACCTAGCAGCAAAAACGAAACACCTTTTAAATATTTCCACCACGATGGAAGCTCCCAAGTATTTTATTAATCCCATTTCAGCAATTAGAAGAGAACTCTGATGATCCAACAAACTGAAATGAAAAAAAAATAAAAAAAGGATAATAACTTACATGCTCTTCCTTCCATTTAGATGGACTCAAAGGGTCCTCCCAAACATTAACCCTTGGTGGTCCATGGTGATCTGTATGACATAAAAAAGCGAATCAAGAAAATGAAAAGAGCAGATTGTAATACCAGGATAGTATCAGACGAAAAAGAAAAAAATAATATCAGGATTAAATTGAAAGATAATGAGAAACCATCTACTTTACAGATTTACATAAGAAGTCTTGAGATATTCTATACAACTTAACAACATGATCTTCATCTAGAGAAATGCTTAAAGCAAAGATTCTAGAATTGGCCACTGTCTAGTAGCAAAACAAATTTTTGTGGTGGCAACATTGTCAAGGTCCATGATTGACACTTAACTAGAGCTTGGAAGCAACAAATCTTGCTACTCCAATTCCCCCACTGACCTAAACGAGTAATATCCGTCGAATTGCACATGCTACGTTCACCGCTAATCTTTTTCATTCCCACTTTCGATCCCAAAGATCGAATCATGACCCTAATGGGTTCTTCACAGACTACCCAGTAAGTCAACAATCAACACAACCACCACTGAACGAGCATTTTCCCCTATATCCGCCTATCCACAACCGCGTAACGCGGATTCAGGATATTCCACCATCCAGCTAGGAATAGGCCAAAACCAAAATCAGATGATATTCAGAAAAAAAAAACCTAACTAGAGACACCGTCCGTCATCTCGTCCTTCCCCGAACTTCCCGACCGGGAATAGCGAGGCCGCGATTTAAAAGGGACTAGTGATACTGCGGATCCAAATTGAATCGCAAACGCTCACACAGTTCCGACGCGTGATCCTCGAGCATTCCAAATGCGAATTCGTGGGGGTGGGGGGAGCTTACCCGCCGCACCGGCGAGGCCGCGCCGCTGGGCGAAGGCGGCGGCTTGGGCCGATAGTCCCGGAGAGGAGGCGCGCGAGAGAGCGGCGGCCCGGCGAGCTGCGATCGCGGCTAACGTAGTAGCCATGGCTGGATCGAGAGAGAGGTGAGAGTGTGCTGCGCGATTTGGGGACTCGACTGAGCTTTGACGGGGAGAGACGGCAATAGGGCAAGGCGATGGGTGTTCTTTTCTACGGGAGGAGAGGGACGCCGTCGTTTTTGGATACCCAGGGCCAAAAAAAAAGGTTCGAGGAAAATCGAATATGGAATTTTCTTTCAAAAAAGATTACGCCGTTGCCGGGGATCGAACCCGGGTCTCCCGCGTGACAGGCGGGGATACTCACCACTATACTACAACGACCGATTTGCTGCGACCGTCCCTTCTAAATTAATTCGTAGTTATCTATAACAAGAGACATCGCTTTACCGTTTTGCCCCTCGAGCGGAACCTCCCTCCTCGTCGAAAGACTCGAAACCCTAATTGAAGCGGCTTCTTCCTATAACAGTCGCTCGCTTGCCGCCTCTCTCTCCCTCTGTATATGTGTATATATAGGTGGCCTTGCGTTATGCAATCGCTTATCTGAATCCCAGAGCTAGCTCCTCCTCCTCCTAGGGTTTGTCGTCGTTCTCCCGCTCCTCCTCTTCCTGGTTATGCTCTTCCCTTTTCTTTTCTTTTGCTTCGATGAATAAAGATCTCGACGGTACGCTCTGCGAATCTTGTTTGATCTCGAACGGGATTCGCTAGGCGGCCGTCGCTAGGAATCTGGATCCGACGCGATGCAACGCACCGCACGATGCATACCCCGGGCTTCTCCGAGTTTCAGGACGCTGACGATGGCTAGCCCCAATGCTCGTGCTAGATCGAGGGCGCCGTTCGTGTTGCAGTCTGGCTTCACTTCTGTGTTCGTAGCTTGAGCTGTGTCAATTCAAACGGCTACATCTCTCAGCGATTGCTCTCGCGTTTTTTTTTTTTTTTTTTTTGCTTGAGCAAAAGTTTTGTTTTTTATACGACTGCGGTTTTGTTGTCCGTAGAAAGGAGTTGCGAAGTGGCGGTCGGCGATGATTACAAATTATCCGCGCTTCTGAGTGTCTACGATGAAGCACAGAGGATAAAAAAATGGTTGAATTTCTTGATATGAGCCGATGCGTTTTCGGATTCATATAAAAAAAAATTCGATTTTGTTTTCATTGAAAACGGCGGTGATGATCGATGTACAGCTTCAAATGCCAGTTCTGCTTCAGAAAATTCTTGATTGATAGAGCTGTTTATATTGTCTGAGCCTTTCTCATTGACAACCTTTTGAATTTCCATCTCCTATTGTTTATATTCGTTGCTTCATGATTTTGGGTTTGCTTTCGTTTTTTTTTTCTGAAAATCTGGCCTGAGGGCCTGAGTTGATGATGATATGATCCGCCTTGTTGAGGTGTAGATCGCCCCAAGCCCTGTTTACAGGGGAACCTACTTGGGGTCCTACACCATCCATGAAAATGCTGGATCTGTCTGAGACCTTCCATTACTACTTCCATTCCAAAAGAAAGAAGGTCTGCCTAATGTTTTTGTTTGGTCATTATCAAAATTTTCAATTTGAGTCTGCTTCGAGGCAAGTTAAGAACTGCAATTCTTTATTGAGGTGCTGTGTTGTCCTATCGAGAATAACCCATATACATGATGTCGAGTGGATTAAAATTAAAATGAGGCGTGCCAATGCTGAGCGTTTGCGCATCTCTACTTGTGCTTGTGTGGATAGTAATGAGATTGTGCAGCAAAGTTTAGGGTACCAGCCATAGCTGCCTTTCTGAAGAGTATCATTGGAGTTTTGAGTTTCAACTATACTCCTTGCCTTTTCTATGTTGTGGGCATTGGAGTCTGAAAAAACTCACAGATCGGGTGTTGTCTATCAGCTTCTTCTCTTGAATATCCCACGAGTTTGGAGTTAAATAACAGCACAACATTTATCCTGCAGCATTGCTTTCTTAAACCACGTTATTCTTGTGCTTTTGCGTACATTGACTATCCTAGAGTGAACTCAAGGAATCAACCCGGTATTAGACCATTCTTTTGCATGAAATATGTTGTTGGCTGATAGTAGCTGGGTTGTACCAAAAGTCATCCTTTGTTTGAGACCTGCACGAGTGCTTGGCTAGCAGTTGGCTAGTTGGAGATATCTGTGGTTTTATCGGATTGAAATCAAGCTGCCTGTCTTTCTTGGAGATAAGAGTGCATTGACGAAACTAAAATGGCCGAAGACATGCAATAAGCAAAAATAACGCTGTCCCTGCAAAATTCAAAGAGAAGCTCCAAAGAGTAGATGAGCAGCAAAAGTTACAAGATCATGGAGCCAAGGCAAATTCACAGAAATGAGGACATCTGTGGTTTTGTCGGATTGAAACCAAGCTGCCTGTCTTTCTTGGAGATAAGAGTGCATTGACGAAACTAAAATGGCCGAAGACACGCAATAAGCAAAAATAACGTTCTCCCTGCAAAATTCAAAGAGAAGCTGCAAAGAGTAGATGAGCAGCAAAAGTTACAAGATCACGGAGCCAAAGCAAATTCATAGAAATGAGGACAACTGTGGTTTTGTCGGATTGAAATCAAGCTGCCTGTCTTTCTTGGAGATAAGAGTGCATTGACGAAACTAAATTGTCCGAAGACACACAATAAGCAAAAATAACGTTCTACTGCAAAATTCAAAGAGAAGCTCCAAAGAGTAGACGAGCAGAAAAAGTTACAAGATCGTGGAGACAAGGCAAATTCACAGAAATACAAGATCGTTGAGCCAAGGCAAATTCACAGAAATGAGGACAGAGGTAGGATTTTAACCAGCAATTCAGAGGGAGCAGCTGCCTGACCTTGCTGATGATAAGCTGGGAGCTCCCTTAGAATATGATTCGGTTTCAATAAATTTTGAGAACAATCCCATTAACACTTCCCTCCGAAGTCAAACATAGTCTTGGGCACTGTTTGGTAACCATTCAAATAGTATCTGATTCTGATTTTTTGTTCCCAAAATCAGTTTGGGAACAGAATTGCGTTTAGTAAAATTTTTGTTTCCGAGAATAAATTTATTCCTGGGAACAGTTTTGGACAAAAATTAAGAATAAAAAAAAAAATGTGATTCTCGGTCTGGAAATAAAAAAAAGAATCAAAACAGTGAAAGTCTTCTTCTTCCCTTCCGCCATCTTGCGACCGTTGCCAGTCACCGTCCGCCAGTCCGGCGAGTTCACCGGAGGCTCGCCAGGCCAAGGCGAGGTCTGACGAGGCTCGCTTAGCCCTGGTGAGGCCCGCTTGTCCACCGACGAGGCTCGCCTAGCCCCACCAGTCAGCCTCGCCGAGGGCCAGCGACGCTCTGGTGAGGTTGTCGGCCACAAGAAGAAGAAGAAGAAGAATAGGAGAAAAATGAAAAAAAAAAAAAAAAAGTAAAGAATTTATTTAAAAATTAAAAGAAATTGATTTGGAATAGAATCAATGAAAGACGGATCAAACGCAATTCTATTACGAATCATAAATTTTGGACGATTCTTACTAAACACGTTTTTTACTTAGAATCTCCCTAACAAAATCGTTACCAAATGCGCCCTTAGGTTTGGACAGGCTTTCTGTGGTTGCTGCGGTTGTTGAATGGTGCCTTGACTTTTTGAGAAATTTGATAAAAATCACAAATACAACTGTAGTATTGCAGTGTGAATTTAATGATAGCAAAAGTAATTAAAATAAAAACAAATATAATGATTATGTTGAATATAATATTTTATGAAGTTTCTAATACTGACATATAATAATTTCGATGTACTGTAATTATAAGTAATCATAGTTAACATCTCGAGAAGATTTAAAAATAATCACTCATATCATTTAAAGTAATTAATCAATAAAAAATATTTTCATTATCAATTGTAATTTATATTTATACATTTTTATAGATAATAAAAATATTTTCCGTTCATTCATTGTTATGAACAAAATAATTAACCATTTTTAGAAAGATATTTTGAAAGTTGTGAATCAATCATTTTTAGGAAAAATGGTTTAAAACCATTCACTTCTTCACTAAGACAAATGGAGCTGGGATATATGTTGCTTATTTCGGATGAAAGCTATTCGTAAGATTTAAAAAAAAAAAATCAAAACAATTGTCTTTTTTTGTGGGGGATAAAGATGGGCTAGTTGAACCGTGATTTATTAAGGATAGGATAAGATTTTAAAAGAAAAAAAAAGTAAAATAATTGGCTGTTCGTGAGGATTAAATTTATCTAATTCTGATTTTTATTTTAACTACCAAACACAGTCTAAAAGCACAAAAAATTGTATGCTTTTACTTTAGTGTCAAATTTTTTTTTGGCTCGCTTAAGTGTCACTTAAAAAAAAAATTACTTAAGTGTCAATTCTAATTTGAATCCTTGAAAATCTATGTTTAGGCTAAGATTCGTCCCGGAGTTGAGAGTAGGGCCCGGGGTTGACATACCTTTTTATTGGTATCCAAGCAAGATTAATGTTTGGAGTGATACAACACATGGGATATGAAATAGTTAGTTAGGAAAACACCTCATATTATCCAAAAAATCCTCAACTTATTACACTTTTACCAATTCAATCATAATTGACTCAATTTATGCGCCTACAAAAAGTCCAAGACTTGATTGTCTAAAAAAACGATTTGATATGAAAAAAAGTGTTAGGCACGCAAATATCCAAAAAATTGGACCAAGTGGGTAGACATGATATTTTCATCGTTAAAATTCGATCACCATAATTGAACGTAAGTAAATTTAGATGATTAGAAAGCTCTTAACTTCATAAGGTCGAGTATTTTAAATCATCTAATTTGGTAGAATTATGAAAAACAATATTTATCCTTTTTTTTTTTACCCAAATTTGGCCAAACTTTCACTGATAATTTTCTATTCAATGTCCACTCGATCTTCTTCAAAAATCCAATTCAGTTTTTAAAAATATATATCATTTTTTACCTAAATATGTAATGAAATCAATATGGAAATGCAAGGGTTCAAAGACTTTTTCCATTAAAGATTAAAACAATGCATCCATTTTATCTCTAGGAGTCCAAAGCACCCAAAAAAAAAAGAATGATACTCTCCCCCGATTTTTTTTAGACAAACAGTTCATTCACAGGCGATGTGGTGGCTAAGTTGATCCGACAGGTCATGGTGGAGCATGAGGGCGAGCTGATAAGGGCCACTGCACGGGCCATGAAGGGTGAATAATTTGAATTTATATAAAGCCTACTTGCCAAATTAATAAGATCTCTTTTGCATTTATTACTTTCCCGTCAGTTGAGGCTGGAGCGTCCTTTTCACTGCTGCTCTATTGGATTCGCCAATCGAATCTCCGATGGAATCTCATTCATCGCCGATCGTTGGAGATCCAGGTATTTGATCCATGATGCTGCTGGTTTAAATCGATATACCATGTTGTTATGAAAAGTATTTAGGTATTGTGCGTAGCAAAGATAAGCCCATTCATACTTAAGAGACTCGTTTATGCAATGCTAAATAACGTACTTGCATACTTTACCGAAGAAGTGTGCAACATCCTCGTTATTCACACCATAATTCAATATGACTTTATGATCACACAAAAGTTGTACATCATTGGTCATATGAATGAGACATCCCATGAATATGGCATGCCCGTTCCATTGGCCACCGAACAATTTTTTTTTTTTTTGGTCGGACACCGAACAGTTTAAAAGCAACCATATCGGGGAAGAAACAACCGAAAGGATTATCTTTACATGAACAATCTACCAGGTGGCTATTGGCCATTGTAGAAAATGATCCAATGAATATAAAATTTAAAATTGATATTTGCATATTTTTTTAGCTAGATTTGACTTAATTTTGACTAGACATAAATTTTTTGTTCGACATCTAGTTGACTCGATTTTCGCACAAGACTTAATTATCTAAAAAATGCGATTCGATATAAAAATTGTGTCGAGTTTGCAATTGTCTAGAAATTGAACAGAACGGACAATATTTTCATTGTTAAAATTTGATCGCCGTGGTTGGACATAAGTAAATTAAGATGATTAAAAAGCTCTTAACCTCACATGATTAGTATTTTAAATCATCTAATTCGGTAAAATTATGGAAAGTAATATTTATCTATTTTTTACCTAAATTTGACCAAATTTTCATCGGGCATAACTTTTTTGTTTTACGCCTAGTCAATTTTTACATCTAGGAAAAGGTCCTTACCCAATTGTTTCAAAAATCCGATTCGATAGTTCTAAAAATATATATTTATATTTTTCTAGCTAAATATGCAATGAAATCAATATCGAAATGTAGCTTCTAATTGCTTGAGTGTACTACAATAAAGTGTAAACTGTTTGAATCAGGAAGAGCCAATCATGCGTTGTCATGAATTTGTATGCAGCAAAGATAAGCCTGTTCATATTTAAGGGACTTGTTTAAAATTACAATGAGCTATGCTACATAACATCCTCACAAACTTAATTGGAGAAGTGTGCAACATTCTCATTCCATGATTTAAGATGAGTTTACAATCACACAAAAAGTTGTACATTATTGGCCATGTGAATGACGTGTCCATGAACATGGCATAAGCGACCAATTCCATTGGTCCTGACATTGTTCAAAAGCAGCCATGTTGGGGAGAATATAGCTAAAAGGATCATTTTTATATGTACAATCTACTAAATGGCTATTGATTGTTATGCGAGGTGATGAAAATAACCTAATTGGTAAAAAATTTTAAAATTGATATTTGTGTTTTTTAGCCAAATTTGACTTAATTTTGACAAACATAAATCCTGCATTTAATGTCTAATTAACTCGATTTTCACACTCAATTGTCTAAAAAAGGCCATCCTATATGAAAAAGTGTCAGGTTTTCTAATATCTAAACTCTTGTTTAAGTTTCCACACTTCAGAGTCAATGTTTGAAGATGTTACTTTCCCCGCCCCCAAAATTTTTTCACTTTTCTTTCCCTCCCTACCCACCTGATACTTTCCCCTCTCTCCCGTCACTTCCCCTTTTTTTCCCTCGTCTCTTTCCCCCACCCCAAAAATTTTCACTTTTCTTTCCCTCCCCACCACTTGACACTTCCCCTCCTTCCTATCACTTCCCCCTTTTTTCACTTGTCTCTTTCCCCGCCCCCAATTTTTTTTTTACTTTTCTTTTCCTCCCCACCACCTGACACTTCCCCTTCCCTCCAACACCCCAAATCCCTTTTTTATTCTTTTAGTATCCTTCTCAAAATCCTAGCAGTGCCCTTCTTCTCCTCCTCCTCGCAGACCCCCTCATCTCCTCTTCCTCTTGATCTCTGTTTGCTCTCGGTCCTCATCACAATCGTGCACTGCCTTACCTCCAGCCCTTCCTCCCTCACAACTGCAACCTCATCGCCAATCCATCGCAACATCATAGAGTGGAGGCCCTCGCCTCAGTCTCTGCTCTCTCTCACCATCTCTTGCCGTTGCTCATGGCCTCGTCTCTGCTCCCTCGTTCTCGTCTCCACCCTCCACTGTCTTTGGGGACACGTGTGTTGAAACGTGTCGACAAAAGTTGATCACGTGTCGACAAATCCAACATTCAACGCATGTTCGAGCGTGTCGACATGTCCAACATGCTTCGACATATGTCAGACACAACACGGGAGCACGTATAATGTGAACCGTGAGTTTTTCCCTAAGATTAGTCATTTCACAAGCAACATTGGTTATTGTATTTGGTGCACATAGGATAAAATCGGATATAAATGGAATATAAATCAAATAAAATTATTCTATAAAAAGATGAGATAAAGGTGGATATGAATTCTAATATCCATAATAAGAAAATTTTTTCTCAAATAACAAATTTCTTAAAATTAACAAATTAAAATTATATTTCAATATAAATATTACTTGAATTCTAATAAAAGAAATTCAAAATAACAAAATATAAAATTTTAGTTTTTTAATTTAATCTTATTTTTATTTATATGTTCAAATTTATTTCTATCTTATAAAATAAATTCAATATATAAATATATTTAATACATATATTAGGTGTTTTAGTATTTTAGGTATATTAGTACAATTTTCTATTTAATAAGATTTTATTAGAGAATGACGGAAGGAGAAGAAAGAAATTAAAAATAATTTAATTAATAAAGAGAGGAAAAATAAAATAAAAATAAAATAGACTAGAGTGTCGTGAGAGATTTTTACCATTATTACAATCATCAAACAATTAATAGGATATAGTAAAATCCTTTGCATTTCATATCATTTCTTATTTAGTCATACCCTAGTTAGAAATCTGGACGACTAAACGTAACCATTAGGTTTCCAAGCTTGCTTTTATATTAAATGGGAAATTTATGAGATTTAGCAAGCAAATCCCACTTGAGTGTTTTATTCTTTTTTAAGAAAATGATTGGAAAAAGGGGAAGGTGAAAAATAAGAAAGAAAATAATATATACATATATAAGCACCTTACTATAAGAATCGTCAATTTTATATAAATAACAATGAGCTAAATATTTTATAGATAAATAATTCTAAATAGAAATTTTTGGAAGCAAGTGAACGTGAGACTTCAGCTCTTGGATTTGAGTCTTTACATCAAAAAAAGTTTAAGGTTGCGTTTCGTTGTTCGGATTTGAATTGGGATAAAATAGCATAAGATTGGACTAAAAATCCTCTAAATTTTCTCCAGATTGTAGAAAATCCTATTATATATTTGGTGTAATTCAATATAGGATAATTTTTTTTTTTTGAAAATTTCACTTGCCCAGCACAATCTCCCTTTATATCCATAACTGACTTTAGTATAGGATGAAAATACTTATTATGTGAACTTATCACTGAGAGAAGAGATTACTCTCACAAATAATTTATACTTTTTGCTCTTACTGTATATATATATATATATGCTCATGATCAATTTTGCTATTTCAATTTGGTTCCTTGATAGGAAATGAGAATCAAACCGTTTATTTCCCATTCCAAAAATTCAAAATTAGGCACCATCCCTCACCTGGTTGAGTAACCACTTCTCCTTAATGCATAAAGACATGGAAACAAATTATGCTAAAGATGTAACAGGGAAAATTTCAAATAAGGGTGTGAAGTAAATATTGTTTCAAATAAATGTCTAAAGTATCATCATCTTTTCAAATAAGGGTATGAAGTACCAAATTAGTGTTAAAGAAGGGTTTGACCATACTACTACATTGAAGGTATTTTTGTCATTTACTTTTTTTAAAGAAATTTCTTTCCTTTTTTGTTATTCTATTTTTTCCTTGCCCGAACTGTGGGAGGGCCATGGCCCTCCCTACCTTTGGGTGAGGACCTACTGTAAGAGTTTTCCTGATGTGGACTAACTTAATTGATATTGTAATTTACTGTTTTTACGGTTACCGTAAAACAGGGTTGGTCTAAGGTGAGATAGAAGGTTTCTTAATTAGTCTAATATGGGGTTTAGTGTGTGGGTAGAGTTGGCTGGCCCGTAATGAGAGGACCAGTGAACTCTATAAATAGTCCAAATCTCTCCTCTAACCCTAATTCTCACATGTATTCTCACCTAAGGGCGTTTACCTAACGCCGCACGTGAGGGGGCCGCCTCATTGAGCCGGTGATACGGGAGGCGATAGAGGAGAAGGACTTGCGCGTGGAACATTGTGTTTCCGCTTCCGCTTCAAAAACAATGGATTCCAAAACAGGTGCGTTAATCTTTTTCTCACCGATGATGCGTTTTGTTTACAGTTATGGAGATCTTGGGGTTACGCGATTTGCGTCCAACATGTGGTATCAGAGCCTCCATAACTTTAGAACTTGAACGCAATTGATTTTGCCCTAATTTGTACGGATTAACCCTAATTAGTACGGATCTTGCCCTAATTTGTTATTTTCGAGACTTTTTGTTCAATAAAAATTAAATTAAATCACAAATTCGGATTGAGCTTGATGAGACGAGCAAGAGGGTCGGCGGCGCGTCGCCGGGGGATGCCGCACGCGCCCCCACGCGCGTCCACGCGCCGCCTGGGCGTCGAACGCGCGCAGCGCGTGAGATCCACGCGCCGCACACTCAGGCGGCGCGTGTGAGCGCGTGGGGACTCCGTTCGGCGCGTGGCCGGCGGCGTTGGACTCGTATGGTGATTTCCTATCTCATGGTATATTTATTTTACATGTTTGATAGTTTTATGGATGTGAAAATACATACGGAACCCTAAATACGTGTATTTTTAGTGTATTTTTGCGTATTTTTCTTATATTTTCTGTGATTTTGAAAATATAAGTGTTGGGTTACAGGTATGTTATCACATAATTATTATAAAGGTGTGATTCATCAATAAAAATCAAACTTTATTGTGAACTGAAGTTTCGGCTTAATGAGATACAGTTATTATGAGATAGTAATTGAATATATCTTGAGCTGATGAGAAACAGTAAAAGTTATGAAACTTTTGTTGCTCAAGTATACTCCTTGACATACTAGTAACTTTTGAATGATGGACGTCTTAAGATTTTGTGACCAAACTGATTGTACATGAACTCATCTGGTCACTTGTTAATGTCTATTGAGTTAAATAGTTTTTTATGGTAAGGGAGTATGGCAATATTAATGCAGAGCAATAGTATCTACTGTTGAATTTTTAGATATTTGGTTCTCTGATTTGACTCAATTAATAGGCCACTGGTTGATTACAATGATAATTTGTTATTTAAAAATTGGCTAATAAATCAGTTGTTGGCCTTGGAGTCATGTTTTGCCATATGAAACTCATGAGCAACAAGCTTGTCAATCTGGAGTACCATGTATTGCTATTGATATTAACTTGTGAGGGATCATTTGGATCGGCATTCTTTTGATGTTATAATAATCAGTAATCGGGGTGCACAAAAGATGATTGCTTCTATGTTATGAGAAGTTTTCGTGTTCTTTGTGATCGTTGATCTCATTGGAATCTGTCTTTCAGGTTCGTTATATATATATATATATTAATGAATAAAGCAATGTAATTAGCATGATATGTGATTTTGATGATATGATGCCCCTATCACTAAAGACAAAATCACATGTATATGGTGTATGTGAAAAGTAAAGTTTATATCCCTAGTATGAGAGAATTTCAATGATTCAATTGAGTAGTGACCGCCAAAGTGGCACGCTTGATTGGGTTTGAGAAATTTCGGTCTCGTATGATGATTGGGATGTCTCCTGATCTAATGCGTAGTCATACTCCAAAATGAGGTGATTGTGTATTAGTTCATGGAGGGATACATGATAGTGTGGTGGAGGAGTGACTGATTCTAGTAATTCATATGCCCAAAGGTGATGAATTCACAAAGAATTGGAATATATTCTCATAACCCTTATCATGTGGGGAGTGTACAATTGCATGTAATGTATTCTGCCCAAAGGTGATTATGTGATTTTGCATGTAACTCTCTCTGGATGTGTATTTGTACGTCAAGTTACACAATACTCACATGATGCTAATTATATACATTGCTTGGTTTTCAGTCACCTTTTTCTGTAATTAATAACTTCACTATTATTGAGGTTTTTACTGCTTCAAATTTTAAGTTGTGGACATATGATTTGTTGCTTGAGAAAAGAGCAATTGAATTTGCTTACTGTCCATGAAGCGTTCTATTTTGGAACACTTGAAAAGAGATTTGCCTACGAACTGCACTGCTATAAGATGATAGAAACCTTAGTTGCTTGAAATTATGTCTTGTCTGATATTGAAATTAGGACATATCTGCAAAGATTGTGTTTAAGTCCTAATGACATATACATCTCGTATATGGTTAAAAGGTTGTTTTCGAAAGTTTTCTATTTAAGGAAAATGACCGAAATAAAGAATAAGTAATTACAATTAGTCTTAAAAGGTTGTCAGGCTTAATAGTGGTCGTGAGTATTTTGGCAAGTATGACAATGCGAAATAGCTTAAAGGGTCATTTGTCAAATACTTGGTAGATTCTGGGGTGGTAACTTAATTACTATACCTGAAAATCCTGACAAGAAGATTTAGCCGAAAGGCATAAATGCACCATATTGAACATGGTGATGAGTATGATTAGTAAGACTAATTTATCTAGTTTTTTGTGGGTAAAGAAGGTACAAGAATTATGGAATCACATACTTTAAAGTTTCTAAAGATTTACGTAATTGTAGAGGATAGCTGCTCTCAGACTATTAAAGATAATAGTATGATGGATGTTACTGTGTTTTTGTCTTTACCTATACAGATAATTATGGAATCTCCTGTACCATAAATTAAACTTGTTGAGGTTCAAGGTACTATTCTTGATATAGTTATGATGAATTTTTTTTTTTTTAAACCTCTCAAGTATAGAATGAAGTGGTGGTAACTTTATTAAGGAGATTTGTTAGGGAAAGACGATCAGTTATATCATCATACTATATAGTCTATTTGTGAGAGTATGATTATAATATCCACTACATGGTTGATTTAGTGACATAAATAAATGTTGTTTCTTATCCTCAATCAAGTATGTGATTAGATGCCATAAAATGCGATATACAATTATGTGATTAGATGCCATAAAAGGCGATATACAATCTATGAAACATCATAGTGTTTGGAAACTAACTTACTTGCCTAAAGATCATAAGTTCATTAGTTGCAAATTGGCGTAAAAAAAAAAAAAAAAATTTCAAAGAAAAATTGTGAAGTTTAAAGCCAAATTGGTAACTAAAGTTTTCACTCTGAAAGAAGGGTGGATAGTTTATAGTGAAGAAATAACTATTTCTTTAAAAGATTCTTTCAGAGTGAATGTGGCATTAATAATTTATTTTGATATGGAGCTACGCCAAATAGATACAAAATCTATATAGTGCAACTGGATGATTTTGCAGCAGATTCAAGTAAACTTGTATATAGACTGAAAAGTTCTAATTCATGGTTTTAAGCAAGTTTCCAGACAATATTATTAAAATTTCATAGTGTTGTTATTTTGTTCAATTAGGAACAAAGTAATTCAATATACTGCAAGGTCAGTGGGAGGAAATTTATTTTTTCTCATACTTCATATACATGATGTTTTGCTTACAAGTTGTGACCTTGAGACATCTTATATCCTTTGACGAGGTCTCAGTAAGGATTGTTTTTGCCATATTATATTAGATTTTCTCGGAGGACATTTGCTTTGATTGTATATTGGAAATATTCAATATATATCATTGCAAGCCAGAATTGCTCCTGTTGTTAAGGGTGATGGATTGAATCTATCACATTGTCCTTATTTAGATATTGAGAAAATCTAATTAAATGGTGTACCTCGTGTCAGTGCACTTAAAAGTATAATATATGCTTGAATTTGCACTAGACTATATGTTGTCTTTGTCTCAAGGGATTGTATAAACCTTGAGTGAAGGCTAGGGGCATCCGGTTATTAGCCTTGTGCATATGTCTTGTGATACATAAATAAAGGTTAACCATAAGGACAAGACATATGTGGGTTCATTGGAACCATAAAGCATTCTCTAGCGGCACAAGTTTTTGTGACGCCTAAAGTTAAGAGAATGGTGACTGACAAATGAGATCTCTATGAGAGATGTTATCCATTTGCCACACTACCATATTGAATCTCAATAAAGTTGAGAACATTTGTGACCATGGAAGGCTCTGTGTGTATACATGCAGTTACCGCCATGATTCGGTGTTTAAGACTTTATAGGATATGATTGACTATTAAGAATTATCTCTGGACCAAATGTGCGCACATACGGTACGATTTCAATTAATATAGTCCAAGTGGGAGAATGTAAGAGTTTTCCTGATGTGGATTAAATTAATTGATATTGTAATTTCTTGTTTTTACGGTTACCGTAAAAAAACGGGGTTGGTCTAAGGTGAGATAGAAGGTTTCTTAATTAGTCTAATATAATATTGGCTTAGTGTGGGCCGAGTTGAGTTTCGCCCGTAATGAGAGGACTGGCTGGAAACTCTATAAATAGTCTTCAAGTCTCTCCTCTAACCCTAATTCTCACATGTATTCTCACCTAAGGGGCGTTTATCTAACGCTGCACGTGAGGGGGGCCGCCTCATTGAGCCAGTGATACGGAGGGCAATAGAGGAGAAGGACTTGCGCGTGGAACATTGTGTTTCCGCTTCCGCTTCAAGAACAATGGATTCCAAAACAGGTGCGTTAATCTTTCTTCTCAATGATGCATGTTCTTGTTCTAGTTATGGAGATCTTGGGGTTACGCGATTTGCGTCCAACACCTACAACCCTTAACTAGGCTTGGGCTAGGGGCAATGACCCTTGCCCAGATTTGGGAGAGGGTCGGGTCCTTCTCTCGATTTTGGCAAGAGTCATTGGCTCTCATCAATGCACTGGTGACCTCGTCAGCCATGGCTGTTGCCCCACTGATATTAGGGCGGCAGCCACAAGTGGGAGGGCTGGCCCGAGTCCTCTCGCCTTTATTTATTTATTATTTGTGTTGTCTTTTTCTTTTAAGTTTTAATTTTTTTCTTTTTTGAGTTTTGATGGAAATAAAGAAAATAGAAAAAGGAAAAAAAGAAAGAAAATAATTAAATATGGTAAATAACGAAAATGCCCTCAATTGGTTGGTGAGGTCAAACCATTTTTAAAGACGATACGACACTTCATGCAATTATTTGAAAATAAGGTATATTTCAAGCTTTTATTTAAAAAAATGATAATACTTCGGATTATTATTTGAAATAAAGTTTACTTTAAATTCTTATTTAAGAAAAACAATACATCTTGGGTCTTTATTTAGAATATTCCTCAAGACAGCGCGATCGTGTGCTTCATTGATGCATGTCTCGCGGGCTTATTGATACTATTGCTGGCTTCTTTCCATCTTTTTTTTCTCTCTACCTTTGCCCATATATATTTCTTTGCATTGGATTTGCCTTGAAAAGTCACGACGTGTTTAGAGGGACGGGAAAATGAGGGACCACAAGCGTGCTTTACGCTTTCACGTGTTCTGTCATTTTGTGTGGGGTTCCAATTACGATGGAGTTAAGACGAGAATCCACTACCCGAGGACTGTCCCAGGACAAGTGAGCCTTTTTCTTTAGGTCAAACTATCATCTGTACGTTTCTCTTTGGAAATTAACTTTTTTCGGTTTATAAAACAGTAGGAAAAATTTGGGATGATCTTACAAATTTGACGTTCGAAAAATTGCTTTTGTAGCATTGGATAATTGTGTGCAGAGGATAGGTGATTGTGTGAGAAAGTAGATGGATTGGAAAATTACTAATAGTGTTAGGCTCCGTTTTTTTCGTGAAAAATATTTTTCTCCTTTTTGGCATTTGGATCATTTAGGAAAATAAGTCAATGAAAAATATTTTATCACCGAACTTAAATTTTGGAAAATGACATTTTTTTTATAAAAATTGACAATCATTTTCTAAAATATGACTAGATCTTGAATATAAACTCTGCAATAAGACACATGAATACCATCGCTCATTTTGAATCCCTTAACAATGAGGCCAAATCTTGGTGCATAGGCTCAGGTCCATCGAGGCCAGGCTCAGGACATTCGAGTAAGACCCCCGCATCTCAATTTGTCAATGCCAGACTAGGGCGTAGGCGCCGGGGTTTGAGGCCGAGCCTCGATTGGCTTAGGCATGGGCGTGAAGGTCTCAAGTTTGACCTCAATGGACCTAGGTCTCGAGCACTAGCTTTAGGGTCTAGCCTCAATGGACCTAGGCGCAAGCACCGGCACCGGCACTGGAGTCCCAGCTCGGCGTTGGTTGACCAGGCCCCGGGTGATGGGGTTCCGGTCCACGCGCGTGCGCATGGGAACATTGGGAAGAACGGGAAGAATTGACCTTTTAGCTTAAAATACACAAAGTCATATACTCTAGCATAGGAAGAAATTGCTTTTGTCGCGCCACGCGTGCGCGCGCGGTTCGGTCGGGCAAAGCCGGGCCGTGTAAGAAGAAAAACGAACCGATCTCGCGAGGAAAGAGAAGTGGATGAAGAAGTGACAGAAGCTACTGGTCATCGATAAAGGAGCAGAGGCTCTCCTTTTCGGGTCAAGTCGTCAGCTCGGCGTCAATCCCGGATCACGACAAGATACATTTGCTCCGCGGTTTTCGCTTTCTCTCTCTCTCTCTCTCTCTCTCTCTACTTCATCTTCCTCCTTCGTCCTCCTTCTTCGCATCTCGACTTCTCGCAAGTCAACTGAACTGACACTCTCGCGCGCGCGTGCGCGCGCAATCCGAGGCGGCTTCTTCCTTCCTTTCCTTCCTCCTCCGCCGGCATGACGATCTCGTCCTTCTTGAAGAGAGCTTCGGGCTACCTCCATGGCCACCCCGCTGGCTTCAAGGCTTTGGTTCTCGTCACTCTCAGGTACACCCCCCCTGCCACACCCCCCGCCCCCTCTCCATTTTTTTTCCCTCTTCGTCGTCCGCCGCATTCCCCTTGCCGTCGCCGTCGCCGTCGCCATCGTCGCCTTCTCTCTGTGTTTCTGAGCTCTTGACCGAGTCCGTTGACTCGCTGGAGCTCTTTAGTTGGGCACCGCGCTTGTCGGAGGTGGCTTTGAATGTGTGGCGAGCGCGAGCTGTAGTTCGTGATCTCGAAACGAGCCGATGTTTGAAGCTTCTCGGTTAGATGACCGCGATCGGTGCACCTGGTTACGTGAGAAGGCCAAGCGAGGTTCCGAATTTTGGGGTTTCTATTGTTAAGAGAGTGGAAAGTGAGAGTTGATAGTCCGTCGACTGTGATTTGGTGGGTTTTCCGGCATTGATCGTCTGCTTCTTTATTGCGAGAAAACAGAAGCAGGGTATGTTTTGGATTTGCTCGGCGCAATCTATTCGGTGTCTTGGATGCTCAGATTGTAAGCATGAAAATGTGTGATCCTGCAGATCGTAAGCATGAAAATGTTAGCATCTTTTTGCAGCATCCTTTTCGTGGGTGCATATGTCCCTGTGAGCAGTATATTATTTAGTATGCTTGATCTTGCAAGCGCTACCGAGTCATCAAGATAAGATCTCATTACAATGAATCCCCTTTTCTTAATTTATTGCAGTTTTCTTTTACTGTTGATAAATTTCTATCGATTCCATGACTTTCTTAATCTTGTGTAAATATGATGAATCTTGTATTTTTCTGGGGGATAGCGCAATGTGCTTCTTGTTTGACCAATTACAGCATATTGTGACAATGTGTATCCTGTCATGTGAATTTTTGCAGTAGCGGGAGTTTAATAGCTTATTCAGATTCTCAGTCAGAGACTGATCGAGTTGGTCTTGGACCAAATCAGAAGGAGCAAAAGAAGAAGAAAGTGGTGGTGCTTGGAACTGGATGGGCCGGCACTAGTTTCCTCAAGGATATCGATATTTCATCCTACGAAGTTCAGGTTGTTTCACCCAGGAATTATTTTGCATTTACACCTCTGTTACCTAGTGTCACATGCGGAACAGTTGAAGCACGGAGTATTGTAGAGCCAGTTCGAAATATAATAAAAAAGGTAATTTATTGTGCTCGAAGCCTCAGATTTTTCATTTTTGCTACCGTTGTTATTTACCATATAGAATTGCATTTTTAAGCTTCACTCTGCTATGCAAGTTAGTATGGAAAAAAAGTACTTAAGTTGCTGTCTAGATTGATATTTATGGTAAAGAAACAAGGATATATTGATTGCCATTATGTAGTATTATCTAGTCACTAATTGCTTCTTGAATGCATAAAGAACAGTCAATTTTTCATGGTTCACATGCCAGAAAGAAAACAAATCTTATGCTACAGTGACATAATATGATGCTTACTTGATTATTTTCATGTATGTGTTGGGCCTAATAATTAAAATAGCTCACTCGGTCATTTTGTTGGATGTGTCAATTCTAAAATTTCGTCAAGGTCTTGAAACTAGTTCAAAATGCTATAGCTAGATTGCATTGACTCTTATTCTTCTCATATTTTTGAAGTTGCGATTCCTGCATATATCGGATGTCAACCCGGTTTCATGAGGATTGCCTGAAACAATCTTATAGCAACCATTTTTTTAGCTTTTGATAAACCAGGACAAAAGGATTGTTTACTTTGTAAAATTGGTGAATCAGACTCAACTTGATATTTGCCCCTGCTTCAGCAATACACACTTTTAGTCATCTCAAGTAGATATTATTTGTGGCATTTCATTTTTAGTTAGTCTTACTATTAGATAAAATAAGACTATTGCCATTCATCATGTCGATACACTGGAAAAAGTCTATTATGGAGTAGAGGGATATCTTATGATTTTATCTTTATTATGGGGTCTATCACAGTGATATTGGGTGCAAACTTAGATGAGGTATATGAAATGCTGATACTCGATTCTACTACATTAGGGTTGGCGAAAGGAATGCCTTGTTGCAGTTATTTCTAGTCATAATGGATACATGTCATTTAGATCCAGCACCACTAGTGATCCCATTGTTCTTGCAGACGTTTTTATGTTCTGTCTTTCTGACGACATCCATACTAGGATGCCTTATCCTCCACCTTGTGATTATTTCTTATTGCTCTTTTCCTCTGTTTTTTTCTGTTCTATATCAGCTATTCTTTCGGGTCTTCATTTGGTCCCACTGGCTTTGTTCTTGGGTACTTAACATATTTTTGTCGCATGCCTTACTATCAGAGAAATGGAGAGATTCAGTTTTTTGAAGCTGAATGTCTGAAGATTGATGCCACAAATAATAAAGTTCTATGTCACTCTAATCTGGACCAAAACTTGGGAGGAAATAGGGAATTCTCCCTGGAATATGATTACTTGGTTATAGCAGTTGGAGCACGAGTAAATACTTTTAACACCCCTGGTGTGAGGGAGAACTGTTACTTTCTGAAGGTTCGTAAGTTTTCTGCTGTTGCAGAATATTATTTGCTTCTTAAATTGCAATGCTTGCAGGTGGTTTTTGCAGATCATTTTGCTGTTAGTCCTCATTTTGTAGGTTTTGGGCTTTCAATGCTTTAATGGGTATTTAGTGCATGTCATGCAGGAAGTGGAGGATGCACAGAAGATCCGTGCTAGTGTAATAGATAGTTTTGAGAGGGCCGTCCTTCCAGGCTTGAGTGAAGAAGAGAGAAAAACGCATCTTCATTTTGTGATTGTCGGGGGAGGTCCCACAGGTGTTGAATTTGCTGCGGAGTTGCATGACTTCGTACAAGAAGATCTAGTAACCATCTATCCGATGGTCAAAGATCTAGTTCGGATAACACTGATCCAATCAGGAGATCACATCCTAAACACGTAAGGAAATTTCACTGCATTATTTTTCTATAATGTTTTTGAATCATGCTCAAAGTATTCAAACTATTCTGAAACCCATGGATGCAGTCAGTGTCAGGTCAAGACAACACGATCTTTTGGATTTGGAGTTGCATCAAGGAGAATTTTTGATCTGTCAAACATGAAAAAAGCCTGAAATTTTTAAGGGCTGCTGCTCTATTTGAACTTTTTATTGTGCACATGCTATATCAAACATCCACGAAGTCAAAGTGTCAAACAGGAACGACCATCAAAATTTCTAACTTTGCGGTTTGCTTTTGTTTTCAATTAAGCTTGTATGTTTTTCCATGATTTTCCAGCTGAATGCAATGCGTTTGAACTCTATTATAGTCCCTCTGTCATGTTAATCGCTAGCAAATTGTTTAGCTTGTTAACTGGATAATGAAGAATAACAGAAGGCAGGACTGTTTGATGTGTTCTCTCCCTTTTTCCATCCTATCATTACAGTGAAAGGTCTGTCCAGTATTGTGGTGATCTCAGCTCAAACTGTGTTTTCTCCTTAAATATGCTTTTCATATGGTACAAAAATTTAGTTAAGATGCTTGTGTAGGAGCCATATGCAGATTGGAATTTATTAATGGGAACATAAATTTTGAGAGCTACAAAATATGGACTCCTGCCACTTCAGAGGTATGGAGAATTGTGTCAGGATGATATATCAATAAAGTTTAATTTGTGAATTTGGAGTGTATGCGCCATAAGTTTGGAAGGTGATACTTTGTGGTGGACAGTCAGAGTACCAATGTTTGAAGAGGCCAAAATTTTTTGCCTTTTATACATGTGGTAATTGGGGTTGGCATCTATGAGTAATTTGTAAGAAACGCAATTTTTATTCATGAAAGTTGAAATGTTTGTTTTGTTTTTTTTTTCAAATTCTCAGGTATGATGAAAGAATCAGTTCATTTGCTGAGCAGAAGTTCCAAAGGGATGGCATTGATGTCCGTACTGGTTGTCGAGTTCTTGGGGTTTCAGAAAAGTCGCTTTCTGTGAAGGTGAAATCCAATGGAGAGGTTTACTCGATTCCTCATGGATTGGTTGTTTGGTCAACTGGTGTAGGGACTCGTCCAGTAGTGAGCGACTTCATGGAGCAAGTTGGTCAGGTTTGTGACATACTGCCACGCATGCATGAAATGGACTCTAAGAAACCGTGACACTGAACGTGCAAGATTATATCTATTGCCTTAGTGCCCTCAACCTACGGCTACACATTGATTCCTTCTCTTGCCATGTCTCAACTACTGATATGCTGTATCATTGTTCTTAGCAGAATGATTTGAGGTTTTGCTCAATCTGCAGGGTGATAGACGAGCTCTTGCAACTAATGAATGGCTACGGGTGAAGGGCACTGAAAATGTTTACGCCCTAGGTGATTGTGCTACAATAGACCAACGTAAAATAATGGTATATTTTTAACTATTGTCTGTTTTATCATATGTTCATATGGCTGGATGTGTCGGTGTCTGTCAGTTAGCAGTACTTACACTTAAAAGTAACATATCTCAGTCATTCCCGTCCAACTCACCGGGAGATCGAAGAGCGGTTTGCGCTTTGCGCCCCAGCCCCCAACACTTGAAAGTAACATATCTCAGTCATTCACATGGATGGCCTCATTTTGGAACTTGCATGAAAATGCTTCTCATGTGAAACATCAGATTGGTTAATGTCTTTGGAAGTTTATTTTCAGTTCATATTAATTGACCACATTACATCATGCATGGGTTTCTTGATTAGCACATGGTTCCCCTTTGAAAGAGCATCTCGATCCTGTCCCATTTATCGTATTCTTCTCTAGCGGATATACATGATAAGTTGCCTATCTCTGACATGTAGCATGAACATACTTGGTGAAATATATGTATTTATCTTCCGCAATGTGATGTGGCTGTCGTACAGCACCAAATAGTGCTGATCATTATTACTAGCTTAAATAAAGCAAAGCTGCATTTTACAAACTCTAATTTTCTGCTGATGGTAATATTGACCTTAGAGATGGTATTTATCATCATTGTACTCTTGTTTTCTCCTTCTAATTTGTGATTACTACATTTGATATACTCAGGAGGACATCTTGAGCATATTCAAGGCTGCAGACAAGGATAACTCTGGCACTTTAACTGTCAGTGAATTTCAAGATGTTGTGGATGATATCCTTGTACGGTATCCCCAAGTGGAAGTATACTTGAAGAGCAAGCATTTGAAGGATGTAACAGATCTGCTGAGAGATCCAGAAGGCAATGAGAGAGAGAGTGTAGATATTGAAGAATTCAAATCGGCCCTTTGTCATGTGGATTCACAGGCGAAGAGTTTGCCAGCCACTGCTCAGGTGATAGTATTGGAAGTCTCTTTCAAGTAAAATTTGCTGTGGCTTCTTTCTTGCCACCATCATAGAGGCACTTAAATCATCTAATGCTTTCCTTTCCAGGTCGCTGCTCAACAAGGAGCTTATCTTTCAAGGTGCTTCAACCGGAGACAGCAGTGTCAAGAACAACCTGAAGGTCCAAGACGTTTTACTGGTGTTGGGCAGCATCGATTTCGTCCTTTTCGGTATTTTACATTTTCACTATGTTTATCTTTTTTCATCGATGGGAATTATAGATGAGTTTGCTATATATATATTGACGTATATATATTTGTTTCCTTTCCACTCCCGACAACTGATTTCTTTTTATGTGGCCAAAAAGGTACAAGCATTTTGGATCGTTTGCTCCTTTGGGAGGAGAGCAAGCTGCTGCTGAACTTCCCGGAGACTGGGTATCTATGGGTCATAGTACTCAATGGCTCTGGTATTCTGTATACGCGAGGTGCAAAATCCCTTCATACATTGCTAAAAATATCATTTGATGTTTTGTGTTGCGACATTTAAAGCTTTTCCCTTTTTCTTCAGCAAGCAAGTAAGCTGGCGCACACGGGTGTTGGTTGTATTCGATTGGACACGAAGATTTGTTTTCGGAAGAGACTCGAGCCGTATTTGAGGCAACGAATGGGACATGTAAATAATGTTGAGAACCAAAGGAATGTCGCTGTTGGACATGGAAGACTGCTTTTGGCTTCTTCTTCCAGGTGTGATTGGCCATGTAATCTTCTGTCTTTCTGCAAGTCAGTGGGAGGTGAAAGCATTGCCCCTTAAATCATGTCATGTAGTAAGTAGATCAAAAGTAGGTTGTGATGTTGCCGAAAAGTTTAGTTGAATGCTCTCGGACAAAGGTGCTCATCGTGTTTGCGAAACACGAATTGGCTTTGTTCATTGTAACATTGGGGGCCTCGGTGAACTTGCCTAGTTGACTGAATCTGTGTAGTCATGCCACTACAATGTGAAGGCAGGCGTCCTGCTAGAGAACTGGATACCAGGACAAGTAAAATTCCAGGCAAATATGGTAGACTGCCACATTCCTTCTTTGGAGTTGAGACATCTCTAAATGAATTGCATTATTGTTTGAGAAGAGAGAGGAGAAAGAGGGTAATGCGACATTGTTAATCGAACTTTAAACTCTATTAATATATCAATTAGTTGTCTGATTGCTTTTTTCACAGGCTAATGGTAATTTTAGCTGAATTACTCAATCTGAAAGCATTCAGATTAAGGGTGATTGGTTCCAGCATGGATAGCTATCAAACTTAAAACCTGAAATCAGAAATCTATTTTGTCGGGCTAGTTCTAATTTTTGATATTGGAACCAACCCAATTCCAAACCTACCGGTTTTAGGATCAATCGGAAAATTGACGAAGTTTCTATTTCTTTTTGTTCCCTTTCATTTTATTATACAGACGATGTGCATTTGGGCAAATTTGAATACAATTCTTTCTAATTGAAGATACTATGTCAATAAATATTTAATTTTAATAAATATTTTTGTTCCAAAAGAAAGAACCTTTCCTAACAATCTCTAAAATCGGCGAGAGGAGAGAGAGAGAGCACCAACTTTCTTCCATTTGGTTCCGCATTTTCGGACCCTTTTCAACATCAGAATTTCCGAATCTTCCCGTGTTTAAAGGAAGCAACTTCATGTTGCTCCTTTTCATTTTTCAAGTCGTATCATCCTTTTTCTCCATATGCCCCGAGGATTCCAACCATTTCTTCCATCATCGCGTGTAGGGAGAATCCTCATCGGTCCTCGAGGAAGACGGTGTATGGTATCCCTCGGACTGTCCCATCTTTAGTTGGACAAAGTGACAAGTCAATCTCGCGGTCTTGTTTAGCCTCATAGCATCCATATTCCAAGCGCTTTGTATTCCCGCCCTGCTAGATGCGTCAATCCGCCTATCTTTACCCTTTTCCTCGCATAGAGAGCTCTAGTAGGAAAAATTGTCCAAAAATTTATAAAATTATTATATTTACCCATTTAATTTTAAACATTTTAACTATGTCAATTGAATTATGGACTTTTTTATGTTTTGCTAATTGAATTTATTCGATTAATTTTGATCGAAGATCGCTGACATAAATGCTGGCTGCCTTATGTAACATAGACATTTTTAATAATTTTTTTAATTTTTTTTCTTTTTTGCCAGGCCTCTTTGATAACCAATGATTGGCTAGAAACGAGGGCCGGTGAGGTCAACCTCAGGTGAGCCTCGACCTTGCCGTCGCTAGGCGAGGCTCGACTTCACCATAGTCGGTGAGCCTCATCTCATCATTAGATGAGGCTTGACCTTGCGGGCCACCATTGAGGTCAACCTTTCTAGCTGGCAATGTTGAGCCTCACTCGCCCTTGGCCCTAGCAATGGCAAGGTTCGACCTTGCTCATGGTTGGTAGGTGCAAGCTTCACCATCTCACTAGCCCTCGCCTTTGGCTAGTTGATGGGCTTACATCAATGTTGGCTGTGCCACTTAGGACGAGCAGCATCCACGTAATGATTCTAATTAAAACTCATGGGATGAACTCAATTAGTAAAACATAAAAATGTTTGACTCAATTGGTATAAGCAAAATGTTGAGAATTAAATTGGTATTAGTGCAATAAGTTTAGAATTTTTTTTTTTTTTTTTTTGATAATTTTTCCTGAGAAAAGTGCTATTATTAGTGGATGAAAAAACATGGGAAAAGTGTTAGAAAAGTACTAAACATATTGCATAGATGTCAATTTAATTCTAAATCCTTTGAATTAGTGCCAATCTAGTCATGAATCTTTTGATTTTGTGTCAACTCGATTCTAAACCTTTTAATTATCCACGTCAATGTCCACGTCGGCAAAATCAGGCTAATTTTATTTTCTTTATTTTTCTCTCCTTCCTTTCTTCTTCCTTTAGATGGTAGCCAACTAGTAGGCAACAGCTGGGTGAGGCCAAGCCTCGGTGAAGTCGAACCTCCCCTAAGCGAGGGCAACCTCGATGAAGGCTCCCCTCACCAAATCCGACAAGGGCAACCCTCGCTTAGGCTAGGGTGACCTTGCCGAGGCTCGGCCTCGCCTTGGTTGGGTGGGGCCAGCCTGCCCAGTAGCCAATCATCTCCTATCGGTTGGCCACCGCCTTAACGAAGAATGAGGCAGAGAGAAAAAAATAAATAAAGAAAAAAAAAAAAAAAAATAAAAATGAAAAAATATTAAAATAATTTAAAAGTTTGTCTACGTTAACACTAGACAGCGCTATGTAAGTCGGCCGACGTCCAGACTAGCAAAATTTGGCTAAAATTAGCTAGAATAATTAAAATGGCATCAATTAGTTTAGGACTAAATTGATATAAACGTGATAGATTAATGACTTTATTTTTCCTGAATAAAAATAAATGAAGTGTGCTTGGAAAAAGAAAAACATAAATTATGGAAACTGCCATCTCTCGCTCGATCTATACAAGATGACTGACCCGACCCATCCCATCCCGATTCCTAGCCCGATCAAAGCGGGTCCCGGATAGCGAGCAAGAGCGTCCCAAAACCCAAAAACAGCTCCTAACTGTACGGACGCCCTCCCCCCGGGCGCGGCGACACGTGTCCGGAGTCAAGGTCAAACGGGGGAAATTAAAGATTAAAAATAAAGACGAACAAATAAGGAAAGGACGGGGGGTTCGCTCCCTCGAGCTTTTCCCTCCCGCGGCGGTTACGCATGACGTCACCGCGCTCCCTCCCTCATGGAAACTTTGCCTTTCTTCTCTCACTATATTTTCTCTTCCCCGCTTTCTCTCTCATCCTCTTTCCGTTTTCATTCTCTTCTTTCCCTACATCACTCTCTGTTGCTTGATCGACAAGGAACGAAGGAAGGAAGGAGAAGCAGCGGCTTAGGGTTCGGGCTCCGCCATGAGCAGGTTCGCCTTCTACGAGAGGATCTTCCGAGCGTTCCACGACCGCCCTTCCCTCTCCAAGCTCCTCCTCGTCTCCACCGTCAGGTGCCGCTCTCTCTCTCTCTCTCTCCTCCGTAGCCGCCGTCCTGCTGCGCTCGCCGTTCTACCTTCCGACGCATGCGACCGCTGCGTCGGCAATGCCGGTCCGCTTGCCCGCGTGCTGCTCCGGAAAACCGACGGCGATCGCGATCGTCTTCTCGCAGCTCGGTGCTCGTTTGTTTCTTTTGTTCGTGGAGATCTCTTGCAGGGATAGAGAGAAAAAAAGTCACGTTTCTGGTGTTTTTCCGGCGCTACTTGATCGAGTTTTGTCCATCGTGATGAGCGATGTAGTTGCGCGTCTTGCTTCGGTCGACGAGTCGTGGATTTTGCCGATGAATGCCTCGTGATGCTTGCGTCGGTTTCGGTTGTTGTTGTTGTTGTTGTTTGCATGCTGTTTAGAGTAATGGTTTTGCGAGGTGTTTGGAACGTCAAGTGAGCCGCAATCACAGCTTACCGCTCGCAAACGGCTCTATTCGGTTCTTTTACTGTTATATCAAATGAATTAGATACTCGTTAGTGGAAATTGAGCTGGGTTCGCAATCTGCCGCTCTATGTCGAAAAATGTCACTAAATCAACTTCTGAGTTAGTCTTCAAATGTCAACCTCTCTTAGATCCGTAAATGTTGCCGAGAATGCATGTAGCTACACAGTGATCTCTGTTCTCTCACAGTGAAATTGATGTCCGTTTTGTTGCAGTGGTGGGGGTATAGTAGCATTCTCGGATACGACTCCATTCCCTGTCACCTATGCTGATTCAGCGCAAGGTCAATGCCCCAAAAAGAAGGTGGTTGTGCTTGGAACCGGATGGGCTGCCACCAGCTTTTTGAAGAATCTGAAGAATTCATCATATGAAGTAGAAGTAGTTTCGCCGCGTAATTATTTTGCGTTCACGCCCTTGTTACCGAGCGTCACAAATGGCACAGTGGAAGCACGCAGTATTGTTGAACCAATCCGAAATATTGTTAACAAGGTAGTTGTCACAGATGACTAATGAAGTGCTTTCAGAAATTCCGGAGAGAATTATGAGCTTCTTCTTCTTTTCATTTTCCAGCACAAATTGTGTTGCTCCTAGAGGATGGATATGTATGTTTGATAAGTTTTGACAAAATGTGGATCTTATACTCCTTTCAGGCTCCTCGTTGGGTCATTGTTCAGATAAGTTGGGGCGATAGACTGAGATGTTCCTTTTGTGTCTAATGGCAGAAAGGTCCCCATTGTGAATATAGAGAAGCTGAATGTTACAGGATTGATGCAGAAAAGAAGAAAATTTACTGTCAATCTACTCAAGCTTCGAACCTAGGAGGGAAAGAAGAATTTGCAATAGATTATGACTATCTCATAATAGCTGTGGGAGCCCGTGCAAATACATTCAACACACCTGGCGTCGAGGAGAATACCCATTTCTTGAAGGTATATATCACCAAGATAAGATGTTGATTTGGTTTTCTTTGTCATCAGATCAATGTGCTTCTCAATTGGATAGTGGGTTGAGTAAAAACATAAATATGCTTCTCTTCACTCAATTCCACTCCATATCGTTCCCAGTAATTATTAAGTAAAGGTGAGACGATTTTCTCTTATGCAGGAAGTAGAAGATGCTCAGAAGATCCGTCAGACGGTGATAGGCTGCTTTGAGAGAGCAAGCTTACCGAGCCTTAGTGAAGAAGAGAAAAAGAGGATTCTGCATTTTGTTGTCGTTGGTGGTGGTCCAGCAGGGGTGGAATTTGCGGCAGAGCTTCGTGACTTTGCGATTGAAGATCTTGCCCGGCTATATCCAGAAGTCAAAAACCTTGTGAAGATTACACTTCTTGAAGCAGGAGATCATATTTTGAACATGTGAGTAGAATTATGTGATTTAAAAGTTCATCTGTTTCTGTGTGTGGACTACGCTTTTGTTTCTTAGGTTAGCATCAAATTCTTCTTTGATCAAGTGGAAAGTTTACTCCCGGTTTTGCTCATCCCGTTGATGCAGAGATTCAGCACTTCACAAAGTAGAAGTCTCCAGTTTATCCTCTGACCAGCAGTGACCCTTTCAATCTATATATTCTTTTTATACCCTTTTTTACTAAATTCATCCTCCATTTTAAAAACTAGCTTTTCTTCTATATTTAAATTGCTGACCGACTGGAATAAATCACGAGCTGCAGATTAGCAAAGAGGGAGTTCCAAAGAAAAGGCGTTAACAGTAATTGCCTCTTTTGGTTCTATTAGCAGTAACGTAACCGGAGATCAGTGGCTTATTTTGTTTTGCTTGAATGATCACCTAATATCTCACTCGATGAAGTCGGCTGTCTTTCATATGTGGCTAATGCTTCTAAGCCTTACTTTTTCAGGTTTGACAAAAGAATCACTGCTTTCGCGGAGCAGAAATTTCAAAGAGAGGACATCAACGTCAAGACGGGGTCCATGGTAGTCAAAGTGTCCGAGAAGGAAATCTCCATAAAGGAAAGAGGGACTGGCCACATTGTTTCTCTTCCTTACGGAATGGCTGTCTGGTCTACTGGTATCGGGACTCGGCCTTTCATTATGGAATTCATGAAGCAAATTGGGCAGGTTTGTTGCTTAGCAATTGGTTCTTCCTCCATCTACAGCTTTCTCTTGCTTGTGAACATCCCTTTTGCCATTCGTGATTAGACTAACAGGCGTGCGATTGCCACTGATGAATGGCTGAGAGTTGATGGTTGTGATAGCATATACGCTCTTGGTGACTGTGCAACGATCAATCAACGAAGAGTCATGGTAAGAAATCTCGCTTTTGCATAAACGTCCGTCTTAAACAAAGTCTTCTTTTAAGCGCGCCACTTAGGTTCGTAAGACGTTAGAATCGATTTTCTTATTTAAAAAAAAAGGTTTTGGTGCTTTCTCCGAAAAAGTAGCAAGACATGTATGCACTGAACTTATTGGCATCACCCTTCTCCTGTCTTTTCATCATTTTGCTGATAAATTGCAACTCTTTTTTTTTAAAGAATTTTTATATTTTATTTTTGCTTAATAACATAATTTAAAGTTCTTCCCATATTAGTTAGTAGATAAAAATTTCTATCATTGTTTATGTACATTTTGGAAACAGTATAATGTTTATGATATATAATATTATGTATCATGTTTGTGAATTTTTACTTATCTATTAATTAATTTTTTGTAATTTGATGTTTAGTTTTATGTGTACCTTTTACGGCTAATGTTACGTTAAAATCATGTTGTATTTATGCTAAAATGTTTCCCACTCTATTTTAGTTATATTTTTATATAATGATCTGTGCAACGCCTAGCCTAGATAAACAACTAGTTTCCAATATTCAAGGTCTTTCCACTCTAGTCACCTATATCTTGAATATTTGAACAAAAGAAAACATGTTTTTCATATTGGCCAGTTAGAACCTTTACTAACAAGGGGACACAATTCCTGATTTTGCTTCATTCAGCCTTTGTTCATTACACTCAACTAACTCGAGTTGGGATAGTCGATATCAAAAAACTGCATTGTCAGACTGAATCAGGTTATGTCAAACCGTTGTTGTAATGTGTCATAATTTATTCAGAATGTTAGAGTGGACTGAGCTCATATTTTTTGGATTACTAGTTTCGAGTTTGTACAGTTTAAGACATTTTTCTCTCAGCAGTTGTTACTTCATCAAATTTATTTTTGTTAAGTACTCCTTTCTTTTCAGGAAGATATTGCGGTGATATTCAGTAAGGCAGATAAGTCTAAGACAGGTAAGCTGAGTATACAAGATGCAAAAGAAGTTGTTGCGGACATCTGCGAACGGTATCCACAAGTGCAGCTATACTTGAAGAAGAAAAACATGAGGAACTTTGTTGATCTACTCAAGCATGCTGACAGCGAAACACAAACTCTCCAGCTGGATATTGAACTGTTTAAGTTAGCCCTTGCTGAAGTGGATTCTCAAATGAAAAATCTTCCTGCAACAGCTCAAGTACAATTACTCTCTTCTCCTTTCTTCTTTTTGTCGTTCTTGTTTTATAGTACCAACATCTACATGTGCTGTAAATGGCAAAGGTGGCTGCTCAACAAGGTGAATATCTCGCCGACTGTTTCAATCGCATGGATGAGTGCGAAAAGAATCCCGAAGGTCCTCTGAGGTTCAGGGCATCAGGACGTCATCGGTTTCATCCCTTCAGGTACAATAAGCCTCTCTTCCAGGAAAACAAGTGCTTTATGTTGCAGTTGTACTACAGAATGAACCTACAGGTTAGATTATTTAAGTAGATCTGTCTTAATCATGAATAGGTCCATTGTTCTTATTGATACCATCTTCACCAACCAATGTGTTCTCTGGATGCATAGACATACTGGATGGGTTATGTATGTCGCTCTGTTGTTTCTTTTATATCATTAAGCCTCCCATATGTAGTCTTTCTTTTCCCAGTCAAACACAAATAAGAGAATAATTAGCCTTTCTTCGAGGGCATAAGGATCATCGCAGACAAAAGGGTCTAAATTTTGATGAATTATTTTGCAAATGAAACATGTGGGTTGCAAAATAGATATCTTGGTGAGTGATAGCACTGATGTGACATAACATCAACCGTTGCATGGTAATACTTTTCTCCAACCAACATATTAGAAGTAGACAGTGGAGTTATGTCGCCGTGAGGTTGAAAGTCTAATCATTCATTAAGGTACAAGCATTTCGGACAATTTGCACCCTTGGGAGGAGAACAAACTGCTGCTGAGCTACCAGGGGATTGGGTCTCGATTGGCCGCAGTACCCAGTGGCTGTGGTATTCAGTTTATACAAGGTAAGTTTGTAATTTGCATATTAAATTGATGTACTGATTCTTAGTACACTCAATCCATTGATGGTGTTGTGAAACTCAACAGCAAATTAGTCAGCTGGCGCACCAGAGTGCTGGTGGTCTCTGACTGGGGACGGCGATTCATTTTCGGCAGAGATTCGAGTCAAATTTAAGAAGAAAATCACGTCTAAAGAGGACGTGTCATTACCATGTTGTCCGCACGTCATCTTAGTTCACTTATACGCAGTACACACAAGAAGAAGATTTTGTTTGTTTTATTTCAGTCTCTTTCTTTAGAAGATTCTTGATCTTTCTAGTGATCATTGGGATTCTACCTTTTTTCCCCCTTTATTTGGCCAAAGTGACCATTGGATCATTATATTATAGCATAGATGAATGATGCCACATTCTCTCTACGACTGTTGCGTGTGCCATTTGAGCACGTCTTTCCACTGGCCAACTACGAAAATTTCCCGATCCTTTAGGTGCTGTAAGAATTCTATTTGGCGGGGAATTTAGCTATTTTTTAAAATTCATCTGCCTTTGAGGTGTCAAATCTTATTTGATTCTTGTGTAACACTCATAGTGCGCCGGTATAGCATTCTCATGTTATTATCAAAGAAAGAGAAATGTAGATGGCTTGTGTTTGAAGGCGACTGCCATGAAGTTTGGAGAATGGGAATTGGGACGGGATTTGTAATTGAGGTCAGACAGAGAGTTCCCTCACCCCGTACATGTGCAGTATCTTCTCTGCGGATTGTGTGATGATATCAGGCCGTGGAGCAAAAAGTCGGCAAACTGGAAACCTCGATCCAGGATAAAACGGTGGGAGTTTGGGGATACTTAGCAGGCTAACATCACCTGTCGTAAATGTCGAACTTCCAGATAAGTTGGATTCAATCGTGACATGGTTGGTCGTCTTTTGTTTTCTGTGGATGAGAGGTGTGGTTTGAAGAGATCAAGGTTCTGTTATGGTTTAAACTTGACTCTGTTACTCGGCTTCGACTTCAGCTTTGTCGCGTTTGTTTAATTAATTAGAATATTATGTTTAACTTCTAAAAGATACTTTTGCGATAAGAGTTTCCAATGAAAAATTACAGTTCAAAGAATGGGTAAATGTTCAATAAACGTCTGGAGGTTGACTAAGCGAAGCTAATGCAAATTGCAGCAATTGGAAAGATAAGTTGGTCAAACATCACATCTTATGATGCAGCATTCTTAAAGAGAGGGTTCGGATGCGGAAAGGAGTTGGGCAGTGAGCCGTTTGGTTCGAGTTAGGTTTGATAGATACTTGACCTGAACATGGAAGGGGCACGCTTTGTGAAGTGATTCGAGGTGTTGATTTCATTGATATTGATAATTGATGAAAATATAATTATGTTCATAACTATGGAGCTAATATTGATAATAGTTTTTGGCTAGTGATGTGGTAGAGAATAAATAAGAGAACAAAGTAATAATTTGTGCGTTGAAGGTTATGGGAGGAGGAAACATGGTTTAATTATGAATAACCGACGAAGACATATGCATAATATCTGTACGGTGTAAGAGATTTTCTTTTTTGGCTTTCATTCTAGACCGTGTGTTTCAACTAACATTATTAGACTAGAGTTTTGTGGCGTTCCAAGAGGAATCTATGTAACAATATCTAAATACTAGATATTTCTCGAAATTGTATCGTGAACTCCAACAATAATATCTTATTCTTGTCTAAAAAAAAAAACAAAAATATCTTATCGGAGTTTCACACGAGCGAGTGCAACAGTAAACAAAGCACGGTCAATATCGTACTAGGAAATTCGAGAAAGCAAGGGCAGGAGGCAATAGGCAAAATAGGGCACTAAATCTTGATCAAAATCTTGACGCAGTCCGACCGCTTCAGGAACTCACGTGCTGTCGGCACGTCCTCCAATTTCATCTCGTGGGTCAGAAGTTCATCGAGGGGGATCTCCTGCAGAACCAGAGCAAGCAAAATTTCAGTGGCTGTGCGCGTAAAGGTCTGAAACTGGTGGGGGCAAGAAAGAGCTTGATCAGAACCTCATCCTTGGACTTGTGGACAAGGAGGGGCAGGTGGGTCTTGCTTTTGAGTCCTCCAAAAATGGTTCCCTTCAACGTTCTGCCCACCATCAGCTCCATGAAATTAATTTCCACGACATGTGTCGGCCCTGCCCCCAATACTACTGCCTTGCCTTTCCCCTGACCACATCAAATCATACAGTCAGGAGACTTGCCTAGATGAAGTTTAGCCATGCGCGAGTGCGCGTGCGCGATTGTGATTTTGTCGATGATGCGATGACAGGGATTCATCACCACTTTGGTGGCTTCTAGGGCCTGGTTGATCAAGTTGGGTACTCCGCTGCACTCGAAGCAGTAGTCCACGCCAGCTCCGCCCGTCAAGTCTTTCACCATCTCAGAGATGGACTTCGAATCCGTGCCATCGGAAGACTTGTGACCGTCTGGATTTATGAAATGAGTCATTCCAAAGACTTCTCCCTTGTCCTTTTTCATCCCGTTTTTGTCCACGCCGATTATGGTAGTCGCCCCTTGCGCTCTTGCTCCTCCTATGGCCTGCTCGTGGTCAAATCAAATGAACTGTTGCCGTGCTTTCTCTTTAATTAATCCTCTCAAAACAGCATTCATATATTACACACGTAAGTTAGTAACGCGAACGACCGATCACATACCCCGAGTCCAACAGCACCGAGGCCGATCACAGCCACGGAGGAGCCGCTCTCGACCTTAGAGTCCATCCAAGCAGCGCCGAACCCAGAGGAGAATCCGCACGACAAGAGGCTAGCATGCGGGAGAGCTACACCAGGGTCGACTTTCACGACGTAATTGGCGTCGGAGACCGTGTACTCAGACCAGGTGGAGCAAGAGAGGAGGTGGTACAGGGCCTGGCCTCGGATCGACATTCTGGACGTGCCATCCGGCAACACGCCATTTATAGAAAGCGGATATCGGAGGCACAAGTTTGTCTTATCGGATTTGCAGTTCTCGCACTCTCTGCATTCTCCAACATAGGTGGGAATAACCACATCTCCTTCCTTCAACTCCTCTACTTCCTCTCCGACACTCTCCACAATCCTGCCATGTCATGTTGAGATCAGCTGTAACTTATGCTGATGGAATGCAACGCCTCATCGACAAAACTAACAAGGAAGAATTAGTAGGAATCGAATTAGAGAGAAGGACTTTACCCAACACCTTCATGGCCGAGAACTCGAGGGTAAAGCGGCTGCAATGCCGACAAAATCAGAGAAAGAGTAAGCAGTGGTGCTGCAGAAGAGCAGAGAGAATAATACAGAGAGAGGCGAAGGGATACATGGAAAAGGATGAACCGACCAAAGGGAAACCCTGGGAGTATAGGAGATCGGTGTGGCAAATGCCGGCGAACAGCATCTTCATCCTCACTTCGCTCCCCTTGGGGGGATCCACTTGAATCTCCTCCACCCTCCATTCCTCCTGTGCTCCCCAGCACACCACCCCTTTGCACGTTATCGCTCGCGAACTGCCGCTCTTGCTCCCCATCCTTCTCCTTCTCTCTGTTATGCTCTGCTTCTTCTCGCCACAAGTATCAACGTGCTTAACCTGGATGACTATACATATAGATATGCAGATAGATATACAGGTAATCGTTCGTTGAGGTACAATTCCTAGATTGGTCGCTTCTGTTTCATAATGCTTATCTAGCATCTCATAAAGGCTACCTACTTTCTTATAAATAAAATACATACCATCCAAACTGAAAGTCAAAAGCTCTAGAGGCAGCCTTCCTACTGACGTTCGTTGAATACTTAGGGGTCATCCAGTAAGTTGCAATGGGTCCAACACCATCCATTAATTCTCCCACTCATAATTTTGGCTTGTCCTCTTACTCGCATCAAATCAATTTTAATGGATGGTTGACTAATTGGTCTTAAAACCACGTGAACAAACAATTTCACATTCTATCCATCGTAAAGTTGTATGGGTATGTGCAAACTATATGTGAATCGAACGGAGCGTTATTGAATCTAGCTCAAATGTGGATGATTAGCTAGAATGGCTAAAAGCTATCAGAAAGGCCATCCAAACACATTTATGAGCCAATTAATAGGGAACTAACTGGTGAAAGGCTTGTATGCACAAGGCAAACCATGGAAGGCAAAGCAATCGATCGATTATTTAAAGCGAAAGCTCCCTTGAGAAGGAAACAAGTTAAATACAGTCTTGTCTCTTGGCAAATATGGGAGGGGCAAATATCGCATGCATGTGTCACGGGCCGATCGATTGGGATCGTGACTGCGCGGCGAATGGTTGACTTTGGGGAATCTCTCGAGTCGTCCTTCTTTCGGCCCGTGACACATGCATCATTCATTGGTCCCCGCCCCCAGGGTTTTAATTTGGTCCCTGCCCTCGGGTTTGGTGGAGGCAGGGGCGGGGGCTCGCCTCATTAGGAGTGTGAGTAGTCTGTTGACGAGGAACCTCTTAGACCACAAGTTCTCCAAAAGCTCTATTCAATGCACTCTTCAACTCCACATACATTGCATGGTTGACGGTTTCTGCGTTATTGGGGGCGTCATTCATTAGTGGTTATCGCTATTCAAATTCCCATAAGACAACTAAATATTAGCTTTCCTAGAAGAGAAAAATCACATTATTAGATGAGTGAGATGAGACTTGAGACTTTCTCTCTCACCATCCAAAAAGAAAATTAGAGCTTGGGAAGCTCCCTTTCAATCCGCATCCGGTCCTGAATTCCAAACCATCTAGTTGGTGAGTCTGGTAATCTCAGTTTCAGTTTCAACATAGTTCCATCGAATCAATCACTGATTTAGACTTTAATTTAGTTTACACAAAATATCATACTAATCATCAATGAATGTTTATTCTCATATGCAAATGGGCTTATCGAGCAATGGTCTAGACCAAGTGAGAGAGAGAATTTGAAGTAGGCCAGTTTTGTCTTGCTCATGAGCTATGTGTCCCCCACAATTATTTGCTCATGAGCTATGGGTCCCCCACAATTATGTGCAAAATAGAAAAGGAAAACATCTAGGTCCATGAGCCCACTCTTTAGATAACCTAAACCACCTCTCTTGTTTCTTTCTCTTCACCATTTATTCACCTTTTCTCTATCCTTTGTTTTTGTTTTTGTTTTTTTTTTTCTTTATTTCCCTTTGACCTGTGGTTGGTGATTGGCAATAGGTGAGGGCCGGCAAGGGTGTCGTGGCCCTCACCTATGCTGGCCCTCACCTATGGCCATGAATGGGCATTAGCATGCTCATGAGTGGTTTGTCCATGGCTAGTCAGTGCAATTGAGCAGCATCCATGGCCTTAGAAGGAAAAAAGAAAAGGAAGAAAGCAATAGTGAATAAGAGAGAGAAACAAAGGAGAGAGAGACAAGATGTTTGACAATAAAAGAGTGAAAGAAAGTGGAGAGAGAGAATGTGGCCGGTGAGAGTTTTAAACATTTATGACTTGTGAGCCTAGGTACGACACGTGCTGCAAAATAAATAGACTAATATTTTGTTGAGTTGGCTACAACTTGGGTGCCCAATATTTTCTCGAGTAACTAAGGTTGACAGCATTGGAGACCATATTACAGGCTGTGAAAGTCAAAATTCATACTTGAAACTAAATTATTCTTAACCCAATCTTCCTCAAAATGTGGGGATTCGAATTTTTTACCTTCCATTTTCCTTGTAGGAAGGATGACCACTGAGGCAAATCCTAGTAATTAAATAATAAGTGTATCGAAAGAGTCAAAATTTGTTGTAAAATATAATAGAGTCCTAAAACTTTTAAAAAATACAATCAAATTTTAAAACTTATCAAAATGATGCAATCTGCCTTTTGGGTGAACACCGTCAATTTGCCTAATAGAAAATATCGACATGACATTTTTTTAATCAATTTTTCTTTCCTATATGGCATTTTTTATATTATTTTCTTTTCCAAATCTTAGATTAAAAAACTAAAAAAGGCTAAAAATTTATTTAAAAAAAAACCAAAACTAGAAAAAAATAAAAAGAATGGCAGACCTTGTCAGTGGGGCACCATTGCCGTCGCCCATCGCCGAAGGGGCTAGTCGGCCCTAAGCGAGGGTGGCTGGCCCTTGCTAGCCTTGGGTGAGGCCTCGTCGGCCTAGGCAAGAGTCGACAACCCTCATTAGGCTTGGGTGAGGCTTGCCTAGATATGGGCAATGCCAAACCTCACTACGGGCTGAAGAGGACCGACCACCCTTGCCCAAGGCCGACAACCTCCATTGGCCCCTCCAATGATGGGCGACGGCGGAAGCGCTTAGAGAGGCCTTGCCATTCCCTTTTGTTTTAAATAATTTTTTTGCCTCTTTTACTTTATCTAATATAATTTAAACAAGATTTGGAAAAGAAAATAATAAAAAAATGCGACAAAAAAAGTTTTAATATTCAATTATACTTTTGCAATAAGTTTTAGGTCCTCTAATGTACTTATATCTCTCATTAATATAACTATAGATCAGTTTTCCCACAAGAGAAAAATCACATTAAGGGTGAGTGAGAATTGAGACACTCTCTCCACCGTTCAAATAGAAAATCATGAGTTGAGGAAGCTGCCCTTAGATTTGCACTAGTTTCTGAATTGAGTACCATCTAGTTGGTGACTTCGGTTATCCCAAATTTCACCTTTTGACTCACATGGTTTTGTTACGTTTGTTTCAATTGAATCAATCACTGGTTTGGAGGACTTTCATTGGGTCTACAGAGAAACATGGGCTATTACACTCGTCAGGAAGAGGGGATGTAAGCTACGGATGGAACTGTCGACATGAGGTGAGTGATGAAGCACTGACTATCGAGCACTGGGTCTTTGAGAACCCATTTGTGAGCACATGTTGCTACATGTTGCCAAACTCTAGTAGTCACAAAGGATGTTGTTTGCTTTCTTTACAACTGTTGTTAACCGTTGCAAAGGGTTCTAAATATTAGGATTGTAATTTGAGCAAGGATATGTTTAGTAAGAATTCCACCAATGAATCAAGGTCCATAACCATGGGTTCCAATGTATGAGATGTTGTAGCACTTATCAATGAGGCCCTATTGATTACTATTTGCTACATTCCTCTTCACTTTCTGAACTTGGCCCATTTGATTCGTTCGAAAGTCACAGGTTCAAGTTCATCTGCATGTGCATGAACTGAAGAATTAGCTGAACCCCCAGAAAAGATGGGCATATGCTGGTTCGTTGAGAAACTTGACTGGGGATTGATCCTTGTGAACGTGTCTCGACTATTGTCCTTTTAGGGGTTGGCGTGCTGATAATTGCTGATGGATATAGCTAGGTGATATTCCCAGCTTGGTAATGAAGAAACGTTTTCAGATTAGGCTCCACCCCTTTGTCCAAATCAAACCATCTGAACCATAGTCATCAATTAGTATGCCTAAGAACCAGTGGAACTGCCAATTTTTTGCGACACTTCATCTTTTAAAGAAAGCAAAGTAGGTGATCTAGATGCTGAAGTCTTGTCTGTTGGCCGCTGAAGCAGCTTCCCAGGATCGAGGTAGCTAGAAAACCGAACATGTAGGAGGAGAATTCAAAGGTTTGTGTACGTGATTTGGAATCCAACGTTCTTTATGCGGAATGACGACGATCCAATGCTCAAACGACGATCCAATGCTCAGGTTCTTCTCCTCTATGACCCTCGGTTCCTGGCTCGATGAGACCGCCACTCACAACTTACAGCTTGCCTTATGTGAGGTGAGAGAGAGAGTTTGTGGAAGAATCAGGGCTAGAGGAGGGACCTTAGCGCTATTTATAGAATTTTGGACATGCCCTCTCATCACGGGCCGGGCCCAACTCGGTCTACACAATGCCAAGCCTATATTTGACCATTAAGAAAACCTTATGCGTTACCTTATTAGACCAATCCCGTAAAACAGTAATTACAATCTCAATTAATGTATTTCACATAAGGAAAATTCTTACATTCTTCCATTTGGGCTATATTAATTGAGATTGTACTTTATGCGCGCACATTTATGTTGGTCTAGTGGCAATTCTTAATAGTCAATCATATTCCATAAAGTCTCTAACACCGAATCATGGCGGTAACTACATGTATTCATAAGAAAGCCTTCCATGGTTACGAATGCTTTCAACTTTATTTATATGGATTGAATATGGTTGTATAGCAAATGGATAACACCTCATAAAGAGCAATACCTTATGTGTTATCTCTCTTGTCGGTCACTATTCTCTTACCTTAAATGTCACAAAAAACCGGATGTGCCACTAAAGAATATCCGTATGGTTCTAATGAACTCACATATATCTTATTTTTATGGTTAACATTTCTTTATGTGTAATCAAGACATATGCTCAAGGCTGATTATTAGATGCCCCTAGCCTTTACTCAAGACTTACACAATACCTTGAGATTTTCATTACATATAACCAAATCAATATGGTAACCACACATTCATGAACACTTTATTGAATGTGCAACACATATAAGCTTTATTAGAGCAAAATCAAAATAGCTTCCACTAAATAACAGCATCCAATGATCCTCCTTAGCCCATGTCACGACATGTTGCTCAAGTACACAAGGGCAAAAATCACTAATTAGTTGGTCTACAACCACATCATTTGTGGAAACATGCTCTACTGTAATATCACCATTCTATCATTTTGTTATGGTCAAAATTTTGACCGTCATATATCTAAATCTTTCGAGACCCTTATTGTTGTTGACAAACAACGCTGAAGAATTATTGTCTCGATACAACCGTATGAGTTTATTTATAATATCAAATATGATCAACTCTTTAATGAGGTTCTGAACTCAAATATCCTGAGTAACAACTAAAAGACATGCTATAAACTCTGTTTATATGGTAAATGATAACATAAATTTATGTTTTATTGGTTTGTCATAATACTGCACTTTTTGCTAATACAAAGATATATTATGCTATTGTTGACATTTAAATTTTGGCGACTTAGTCATTGATTTTTTGCATAAAAATTAGAGATTAATTTTAACCCCTAAAAAAAATGCATCAGAATAAATAAAATGAAAAAAATGGAAAAAATGGAAAATTGATTTGATTGATTATGCATGGGAATTTGAAATTTTAATGAGTATTCAGATTTTGATAAATGTAGAAATAATTGAAAAATAAGGTGAACAAAGGGTAAATATTTCGATAAAATGGAAGGAATCAAGTAAAATCGAGCTGATTGCGAAATCACGCTCCGATTTGCAGGCTTAATTTAATGCAACAGAAGATGGAACTCGAAAGTTGCTATGGAAAATGGCTGTTTGGAAATCACTATAAAAGAGTCACAATTTTCGTGACCAAAGGGGGCGGAACTGGAAAAATTGAGAGGAAAAATTCAGAAGCTTTCGTCGATTTTGGTCAAAAGAGAAAACCGTTTCTCTTTTCTTTCTCTGACAAGAAAAGAAAAAAAAGAAAGAAACAGTGAGATAGAAGAGACGTGAGTGCAGCGAGAGAGAGAGAGAGAGAAGTGACGTGAGAGACAGGTGAGGAGAGAGAAAAAAAAGAAAGAATCACTGTGCATCTTCTTCCTCCCACACCCGTCGCCTGCGTCTGCCCCGTGAAGCTCGCCGCGTCGATCTCGCTCGCCGACGCCACCCCTGCCGCTCGTCCGCGAGCACCGCGCGACACCTCTGCAACCGCCCGTCCTCTTTCGTCGCCGCACCACAGCAGCCTGCGACCAGCGTCTGACGTCGTTACCGCAGCAAGCTGACGCCGTCGCCACTCGCCACCGCCCAGACAGCCTTCGCTTGCGCACCTAGGGACTTTCGCGTTTCCATGCCCGCACCAGCAGCGCCGGATGCCAGAAGCCCCGACGCCGACGCCCTTTCAGCGCCTCCGTCCGCGACTGCACCTCCGCCTCGCCTCCACCTGTGGCACCCGACGACCAGCGATCTGCTGTCCAGCACCGCTCGCCCGACGACCGCGCCGTGCCTGCCAGCCTCTGCTCGACGACTGCGCTTGCAGCAGCGCCCGACGCCCTCGCCGAGCCCCTGCCGCGTCTCCGTTCACCACCGCGCCTCACCCGCGACCTGCAACTCACCCCGCAGCAGCCCACTCGCCACCGTCCTCCTTCTCGCGCCAGTAGCCCGCGCTGCTCCGCAACCGCCCGGTGCCCAACGCCCCTGCAGCGCCTCGGTCCCCTCGCCGGAGTACCGACGTCAGCCCCCGTTCGTCCGACGCCCACCAACGCTGCTGCAAGTCCCTTCATTTAGGTAGTTTAGTTTTAGTTTTACTTTTATTTTTTTATTTTTTATGCTATTTTATTATCATTTTTTAAGTTTTGTTATTATTGTTTAAATTAGAACTTAGTATGTCAATATTGATTTCATGAATTTTGCAGGCATTATCCGCACGGATTTTGTCCAGAATTTTTATAATTATTAATTTGATCCGTAAGACGTTGGATCATTTTTTAATTATATTAATTTTCGGGCTTTTTGGTATTATTTTGATTGTTAAATCATTGTAATTATTAATTTGTTCTATAAGATTTCGGATTAGATTTTTAATTATTTTGAACTCTTTGTTGTGATAATTAGAGTTAAAATAATAATTAATTTAACCTGTGAGACAACAAATTATTTTTCGGTTATTTTAATCCTTTATTTGTTGACTATATTGATTGTTTAGATTTAATATTTATTTAATAATTACTCATCATAAAAAAACTAAAAAAATTAAAAAAATTTAAAAAAATCAGAATCTTGCATGAGCATATAGATTTAGTAAATCAGACATGTAGGTTTAGTAAATCATTTTTTTTTAGGATTGTATTTTTAGGATTGCATTTTTAGATAATTCTTTTTAAATAAGTAAGGGTTGGACCTAAATAATTTTTTTTTTTTTTTTTAAATAGGGTTTTAAATAATGTTCGCACATTTTAATCTCATTTTTCCAAAAAATAGTTTTCTAAGATTAGATAGGGTTTAAGTCAAATTAATCCATAAAATAAATTAGAAAATTATTTTCTTTAGATATTTTAATTAGGGTTTTTATTAATTTTGAATTTTAATAAAGAAAATACAAAAAATATGTATTAAGTAGTTTGCATAATAGGATCACTTGATTAGAATTTATTTAGTAGTAAAATTAGGTCATGAGGTGCATATTAACTAGTTTGCATAATATGATCATTTAATTAGAATTTGTTTATTAGTAAAATTAGGTCATTTTGTTAAAATGCATGTTTTATAAAAAATTCTAATTTCAAGAAAACTAAAAAAAAAAAAAAATTTACTTGTTTTGTGTGATGCAATTTTTTTTTATTTGAATGTTTAATAATGATTGAGCATTTGTGTGATCACTTCATTACATGATAGTAATTTATGTAAAAATAAATCCAAGCTGCCTACAAAAACACTTTTGAAAATTAAAAAAAAATGGTACTGAAAGGGCATTAGAGAAATCTAATGTAACAAAGTCCCCGTACCCTTTGTCTCTAGTTCGTAGAAGTAAAATAATTCTCCAATTATTTTACTTAGGTGTCTAATCAACCTACCATAAATCGATTAGTGGCGACTCCTAAATAAAATTCATTTGCATGCTAAATATTTGAACCTAAATTGCGAATTGGTATGGACTTGAGAGAGCCCGAGCTAAGTTTAAAGACTTAGTAGTCCATTAACCTAGTTTTAGGTGGCGACAGCTATCAACTTCTTGTTATCTTTATAGCTAGTAAACTCTACATTCGAATACTCTACTAACTCTAGATCCTGAACATATTTGTCAATATATAGTTTTCTTATCCTTTTCAGTGTCTCAAAACCTCATTAGCAGCAATCTAGTGATCATGTCTTAGGCTTGATTGATATCTGCCTAAAAGTTTTGCTGCAAAAGTTACATCTAGTCTAGTTCGAACTTAGGCATGTATGATACTTGTAAATGCATTAGCTTAAAGTGTATCTTTTATTTGGATTTTCCCAAAATTTGAACAAGGATAATGCCAGATATTTAATTTATCAGCCCTAACAATAGCAGCAAGTCCTAGCTTATTGAATATTTTCAAACTACAATCAATATATGCAATCTAAGATAAATCTAACGTGCGCCAAGAACAATCTTTATAGATTTCAATGCCAAGGATAAAAGGTATTTGACTAGGGTCTTTCAAGTCAAAATTCCTCAACAATATTTATATTATTTTATGCAGTAATCCAATATTACTATAGCAAGCAAATTATCATTTACAAGAAATCTGAGAAAACTAAATTTTCTCCCACTGACCTTGCAGTATATACAGTGATGTATTCTACTCTCAGCAAAACTGAATGAAGTGATAACACTATAAAACTTTAATGCCATAAATAAGGGTTTTTAGTTTACACACAAGCTTACCTGAATCATCCACCGCAAAACCTTTAGGTTATACCACATAGACTTCTTTATTAAGATATTAATTAAGAAACACAATTAGAATCATCTATCTAATGTAACTCCATAAAAATGAGCCAGCAATACCATATTCACTTTGAAATAGTTTTAGAAAATATTTAACTTCTCTCTAAGCGAAATCTTTTTATTAGCAATTAGAGTTTTTTTTTTTTTGACAATATTAGCAATTAGAGTTTAAACTTCTCAATGTTTCCCTTAAAATTTCTCTTAATCTCATACACTTATTTGTAGCGGATGAGCTTATGACCCTCAACCAATTTAATAAGCTCCCAAATATTATCACATTTTATAAATTGCATCTCGTCTTTTCATTATATCTAACCACAGATCAGACTGAGGATAAGAAACAACATTTGCACATACAAGTTACTAGTTCGACCACGTAGCAAATATCGTAATCATGCTCTTATAGATAGACTATATAGTATGGTGGTATAATTGACCATCTTTCCGTAACAGATCTCTTGAGTAAAGCTATAGTCACTTCATCCTATACCCGAGAGGTTTGAGAAACTTCATTAGGAATCATATCAATAACAATATTCTGAACCTCACAAGCTTAATCTATGCTATAAAAGACTCAACAATTTTCTGTATAGGGAAAGATAAAGACACAATGGTATCCATCATACCATTACTTTAATAGTCTTAGAGCAACTATCCTCTGCATTTTTGCCGAACTCTAGAGACTTTGCTGTCTATGATTCTACAATTCTTATGTCTCTATTGGGATAATAAAACCTGATATCCCTTTAAATGATCTGGGTATGATACCGAGTGGTTCTTGATTTCAACTTACTTAATGTTGGATTATATAATCAAACTTCTGTAGGACGCTCCAAACTTTAAAATGATTCGAGTCAAGTTTACATTCGATCCACAACTCAAAAGGGAGCCAATGGAACACCTTTGATAGTAATACGGTTTAATGCATAATGGGCTTTTCGCCTATAGAAAACTTGATAAGTTAGTCCTAGTAATCATACTCACTATCATGTCATGATGGTGCAATTACGCTTTTCGGCCACACCAATTTGTTCCAAGATTTTCGGATATGGTAAACTAAGTTACCATCTTAGAATCTTTCTAAGTATTTAACAAATGCCCATTTAAGCTATCAAATATTAACATATTTGTCAAAATACTCACTAGTGTGGTTATATCTGATAATCTTTAAGGTTCATCCCAACTGTTTCTTGGCTTTAGTCCGAAAGAATTTGAATTTATCCAAAGATTCAGATTTTTCTTTAATCAAAAGGAAATAGTCGTCAATATTTCTACACAACTTTATCATATATGGTCATCAATATTAATGTCAATGACCTCTAATAGGTTAGGACTTCAGACTGCAGTTTTCTTCTTTATCTTAATCATCTTGCTTCTACAATAGTCTACTTAAGTCTTTAGGCAACATTTAAGAGTAGACAAAATATCAACATTATCAGTCTTTCTACTCTTTCTCTAGACATATAATCAAGACATTTATGCTATAATGCATAAGATTGTTCTTCAGGTAAATCTCTATTGGAAACAACATTTTTAATTTTAAAACGATATACATATCCTTGGGAGTTGAACACAACTAGTACAATTCATTTGACCCATTACAACATCCAACTTCATTTGATTTGGAAAACATTAAAATAACAACGTTCTTTGTTTCAAAAGAATAGCCGCACACTTCCAGACATGATACATAAACTAAGTTCCGTTTAAATGAAGGTACATGAAAGTGTTTTTCAACGTTAAATACTAACCAATATTGATAGTCAAAACATCATCTCCCACTAAAACAACATTAAATGTTGTTTCACATGATGAGTTATGATTCATTCTAATTTGACTTTCTTAGATTTATAAATCCCTTTATGGTAATATTATGTTGCACCGCTATCTAGCCATCAAGAACCGGATGAGGCTTTTGATAGGAATTGAATTCATAAATGAATGTCAATGAATGACAATCTTCCACTCACGCTTGGACAAACAAGTTTTATATCATTACAATGTCTTTATGTGTCATTTCTTCTCACAAAAACAATGAATGACACCATTTTTCTTAAGGACGATATCCTAAGACCAGATTGTCAGAATAACCGATGGTTTCATAAATTCCCCAATGAGTATGATTTTGGACTTGAAATCTACCATCTGTAGGACGTAATCCTTAACCTCATTAAAACCTTGCATTTATACTAATCTTGACAATAGACAAGATACAATTTCAAGTTACCAAGGCTTTCATCATCCTTTTAATAATGCAGTCAAGCTGGTAAACGATTTTTAATTGTTCTTAAATGGAACACCTTATGGATGATGGACAAATTCAATTTCCCTTTCCTAAGCAGCAAGGAATACATTCTAATTCTACCACCGGCCGTGGTGGCTCTGCTGGGTAGGCTCCTGCCTTTGAAGGGAAAGGTCAAGTGTTCGAAGCCCCTGCACGCACGTTGCAGGGAGGTTGGTAGACCATTAGGTGTATTACGCGTGGCGCCCACCTGGGCTAGCGTCACCTGGAGGTTTACGTGGTGGCTGTCGGCCAAAGCGGTTCCTCCGGTACAAAAAAAAAAAAAATACATTCTAATTCTATATAACTAACAGTGAGATTCTTAGTTTATTCAAAGTAAAAGCAATATGAACATCTACTAGCATCCATCCTTAACAGAAAAATCTTTTCTCTACTTAAAATTTGACCAATAGGAACCTCAATTACAATGGAGTTATTATTACAGATAATGTAACATAATAATAAGTAACATATGTAATTGGCATCATGTGAGTACTAGGTAACTTAACAACCTTATAAGTACACATCATAAGAGTTACACACATCATCATATAAACACCTTTGGGTAGAATATATGACGTGCAATTGTATAATCTCCACATGATAGCGGTCATGAGAATATATTCTAACATTTTGCTCGGGTGTATGAATCACTAGGGTCAGTCACTCCTCAACCATATGCTGTGCATGCATCCCTCCATGAACTAACACACAATTACCTCTTTTGGGAGTATAAACATGCATCAGAACATGAGACATTATATTACGATATGAGACCAATGTTTCTCAAATCCAATCAAGTGTGCCACTTTGGCGGTCACAACCCAACTGAATCATCGAAATTCTCTCATATCATGGATATAACTTTATGACTCACATTCACCTTTCAATGTGATTTTAGACTTGATGACGGGGGCAATTCGTCACATAAATCTCACGTCAGGCCAATCATATTAATCCATTTGTTAATACATAGTGAACCTTATACATGTTATCAATGAATCAATGCCTTACACATTCTTTATGTGATAATATACATGTGAGCTCGCAATGTATTTTCAAAACCATAGATAAATACATGAAAAATATGCAAAAAATACTCCTAAAATCACGTACCTTAGGGTTTCACATGCATTCTTACATTCATAAAATCATCAAAAATATAAAATAAACACATAACAGTGTAGAGAACATCCATATGAGCACAACAGTCCAAACCATGCTCCAATTGGACCTTCCACGCGCCTATGGAATGCATGGTGCGTGAGATGCACGCGCTAGCGCCCGGAAATCGGCTGAAGCCGGTCTGGACCGATCAATGAGCTGAATCGTCAACGGTCAACCCAACAGACTTGGGTTGGGTCAAACCGGTCAACTCGGGTCAGGTCGATCCGATCAACGCCAGGTCGGGTCTGTGGTGACGTCATCGGTGACGTCACATGCCACGTGGTGGTCGCACGTAAGGCGGCATACGTGACGTCATGATGACGTCATCATAGGACATGTGTCCATGGCGGTGGCGAAGTCGGCGTGATGACGTCACAAATGACGTCATCATCGCCGAGGACGTCAGCACGCCGAGGTAGTGCGCTCGCATGAAGTTGCGTGGTGGTCCACGCGTCGGTGCGCATGAGCGCGCATGCACGCATATGAGGCCACGCGACCGCGCGCATGAGCGCGCGTGCGAGCGTGTGAGACGGCGCGGTGGCGCATGGCATCGCCTCCGAGCTCCGTCTCGGCACGTGGTGGTGCGTGCGGCCGTTTTCCGGCATCTTCTGATGATATTCTACCCACCAAAATGCTCGTATGGATAAGTAGAAGCCATTTATACAATCAAAATGCACTTTCACCGGACCAAAATTCATGAAAATGGGTGAAACGTTCCAAGGGCAGGCGAAATTCGAAATTCTCATCGCCAACGCATTTGGTCTCCGCCAAAGGTGTGCCACCCACTGAAACGCTTAGCTCGACAAGACGAATCCAAATATGTTTTCAAAACCAAGTTTCAATGGCCAAAATTTCCGAAAACGGGCTAGAAGCAACTGTTCGGGTTCTAGGCTATGAGGCTCTAATACTAAATGTTAGCCGTTGAAACAGCTTCCCTAGGATCGATGTAGCTAGAAAACTGAACATGTAGGAGGGGAATTCAAAGGTTTGCGTACCTGATTTGGAATCCAACGTTCTTTATGTGGAATGATGATGATCCAACGCTCAAACGACGAGCCAATGCTCAGGTTCTTCTCTTCTATGACCCTCGGTTCCTGGCTCGATGAGATCCCACTCACAACCTATGTAGCATCGACATGGACACGCGACACGACACGACACACACGACACGACACGCCGACACGTCATTTTTAAAAAATAGAGAATTCCAACACGTTCCGACGCGTTGTATATTAAATATATTTTTATATATAAATACATGAATAAATAATAATAAATTAGCCTAGAATTAATTTACACAAAAAATATTAAATAATATCATTCATCATTTTAATTTGTTATAATAATACATAAAACTTAGAGAAAAAAACAATTGTTTAAAGAAAAATGCTGAAATGACATTTTTAAATTTATTTATTTATCATATATAGCATTTTTTATTACTTATTTCATAGTAAAAGATTTTTAAAAAAATAAAACAATTCTAAAAAAACAAAAATGAAAATAAAAGAATTGATCCCATGCGTGTATATTTATAGCATTTTTTTATTACTTCTTTTACTACTTCTTTTTTGTATATTTATATTTTGACCCCTTAAGTATTAGAAATTTTTAAAATTGACCCCGTGCGTGTCAGAATTCTGGATTTGCGTGTTGGAGAGAGTTGATCACGTGTCAGATTTTTCGACACTTGGTGACCACGTGTCGGGATGTGTCGGAGCGTGTCGGACACGTGTCGGAGTGTCGGATACGACACGAAAGCTCCCGGAGAGTGTCGGTGCTACATAGCTCACAACTCACAGCTTGCCTTATGTGAGGTGAGAGAGAAAGTTCGTGGAAGAATCAGGGTTAGAGAAGGATCTTAAGACTATTTATAGAGTTTTGGACGGGCCCTCTCATCACGGGCTTGGACCTAACTCGATCCACATAATGCCAGGCCTATATTCGACCATTAAGAAAATCTTATGCCTTACCTTATTAGACCAACCCTGTAAAACGATAATTACAATCTCAATTAATGTAATTCACATAAGGAAAACTCTTACATTGTCATCATCCATGCATCAAATGGAACGATCGACCAGAATTATTCCTAACACTGGGACTAGGTAGTGTAGATTAAAGAAATTGACAGGAACAGTCTTTTAGTGAGTGAACAATCCTCTGAAGTTTATTGAAAGTATTCGAAAGGTCATACCACAGCAGCCTCGCAATCTGTATTAGAAGCTATTGTGCTCCAATCTCAAAAGATTGAGGCACTGAGGGTGTTTGTTCCTCATGCCCGCAATCCGAAACTGTGGGGAGTGCCATTAGTCCCGTGGTTGCCGTCGGCCTCCATCGCCATCAACATCTTCCTTCTCGGGTCCATCGACAAGGACTCGTTCATTCGGTTCGGGATCTGGACCGGCTTTCTGTTGGTCTACTATGTGCTGTTGGGATTACATGCATCATATGACGCCGCCAAGGAATTTGGGGAGAGCAAGGCTCAACAGGTGAAGAGGATTGAAGAAGGAAATTTGAGACTAGATGCGGCGACTTCATTTATGTGTACACATTGAAAGCAGGGTCTAAGATATTGTACATATCGTAAGCTGGGCAGAGCAAGAAATTGTGGTTTTAGTTCTTCTAGAAATTGGGTTAGGGGGTATGCGTTGTGCTGATCATTTCTTAGATGACTATTCGAGAAAAAATTAAAAAAATTATTAAAAATGTCTATGTTACGTAAGGCATCCAACATTTATGTTAGCGATTTTCGACCAAAATTGATCGAATAGATTTAATTTAACAAAACATAAAAAAGTCACAACTCAATTGACATAGTTAAAATGTTTAAAATTAAATGGGTAAATGTAATAAGTTTAGAAATTTTTGGATAATTTTTCCTACTAAAACTCTCTATGTGAGGAAAAGGGTAAATATAGGTGGAATGACGCATCTAGCAGGGCGGGAATACAAAGCGCTTGGAATATGGATGCCATGAGGCTAAACAAGACCGCGAGATTGACTTGACACTTTGTCCAACTAAAGATGGGACAGTCCGAGGGAAACTACACACCGTCTTCCTCGAGGACCGATGAGGATTCTCCCTACACACGATGATAGAAGAAATGGTTGGAATTTCGGGGCATATGGAGAAAAAGGATGATACGACTTGAAAAATGAAAAGGAGCAACATGAAGTTGTTTCCTTTAAACACGGGAAGATTCGGAAATTCTGATGTTGAAAAGGGTCCGAAAATGCGGAACCAAATGGAAGAAAGTTGGTGCTCTCTCTCTCTCTCCCCTCGCCGATTTTAGAGATTGTTAGGAAAGGTTCTTTCTTTTGGAACAAAAATATTTATTAAAAGTAAATATTTGTTGACATAGTATCTTCAATTAGAAAGAATTGCATTCAAATTTGCACAAATGCACATCCTCTGTATAATAAAATGAAAAGGAACATAAAGAAAAAGAAACTCAACCAATTTCGGATTGATCCTAAAACCGGTCGGTTTGGAACTAGGTTGGTTCCAATATAAAAAATTGGAACTAGCCCGACAAAATAAATTTCTAATTTCAGTTTTTAAGTTTGGAAGCTATTCATGCTGAAACCAATCACCCTTAATTTGAATGCTTTCAGATTGAATAATTAAGCTAAAATTACCATTAGCCTGTGAAAAAAGCAATCAGACAATTAATTGAAATATTAATAGAGTTTAAAGTTCGATTAACAATGTTGCATTACCCTCTTTCTCCTCTCTCTTCTCAAACAATAATGCAATTCATTTAGAGATGTCTCAACTCCAAAGAAGGAATGTGGCAGTCTACCATATTTGCCTAGAATTTTACTTGTCCTCGTATCTAGTTCTCTAGCAGGACGCCTGCCTTCACATGCTAGTGGCATGACTTGTCACACCCCGAACCCCGAGCGCATGCCCATCCCTATTTGGTCGATAATAATTTGCGACTTCTCAGGACGAGTCGCCAACCCTTTTCATTTTATTGCACATGCGGAAGTGAAAAGAAATCCCTGACAGTAATCATCTTGAGATAGAAAAGCAGGATACGAATTTATAAACAAACATGCTTTTATATATACACTGAGTCATGTACAAAGGTCTATGGCTAAAAGACTACAAAAGATTGGCCTTTAAAAAAGAAGTAGTCCTAACTGACATACGCTTCCAATCACCTCCTCTCAGCTCTCCAGGTCCTCCACTCGATGACCCTGAAAATGTTGTCCCACAATGGGGTGAGATATCATCTCAGCAAGTCTAAGCTCTAAACCCTAATTAGGAGGGAAATACGCTCAGAAGTGTCCTAATCACACAATCACACAATCAATAAGACTTACCTCGTCTCAAATCCACCCTGCAGATCAGTACAATTTATATCACAAACAACATGAGAGCATGAGCAACAATAATCTTCAATAACTGAAACGCCACACTCAATTAATCATGCGTTTCTAGTTTGGATCTCAGCATATAGCACGGCCTACTCTCAGTTCGGCGGTTTCTAACATTGCCAGGCTTCGTCTCACCCCATTGAGTATGGCACGTCTCTTTATCAGACGGCTTTCCCAAAGGAGCATAGGGTCCAGAACCAACTGCGACCGGCTTCCCGTTGTCCAGGGGGAACCCCAAATAAGGATAACGTCCAGTTTAACAGCCTGGGACGATTTTTCTTAACCATCACATGATCACTCAAATATGGCCCAGGGCACCGTGCATTGCACTCAAATGCTTCAATTAAAATGGTGAGCTTGGCTTTTTTCTTCGTATTAGAAATTTACATGAAATTACTCGTGTGTGGGTACACGGTCAACTTAACCCAGAAAAATTGATATTCTCCTTTTTTAAAATCCCACTATTTCATATAGTACTAAAAACTATTTTCGGTGTCAAAACTCGACATCCTGGATTTTTTGAATAAATATTAGAAATTCACAATTTTTGGAATTAAATACCAAAGATCCAATCGACACTCAATTTGCATAATTTAACACTCAATTGCAGAAATTAACAATACCATTGCAATCAGCACGAAATTCCGGTCACCGGCTATCTCGGCCTAATTTCCGGAAAAATAATTCATAATTAAATAATTATTGAAATTAATTAAATAAATCAATTTAAATTCTAAAAATACTAACCTAGGCCATAATCATTAAATTAATAACCAATACGGACTCAGAAAAATTCCTGAATCCTTCTAGATAAATAGTACAATTTATTTAGGCCTTAGCTAAACCATGCTAACCACCTAACATGCTCAATTAAATAATTACATTTCTAATTTAATCTAACTAATCACCTAATTTCTAATAAAATAAATCTAAACACCCCTTAAACGTCATTAATTTACTAAGCAGAGTTTAGAGTATAAACTCACCGGTTAATTGTGGAAACCGGTTCACCGTGACGACGACGTGACGGTGGCTGAAATTTGAATTTCGACGGCGTCGGCAGACTTGGGCTAAACCTAAAATGGGCCCAACACAACTCAGCAAGGCTGAGTTTCGGTCTTGGGCTTCTGCAGGGCTGCTGGTCGCGGGCTTGGGCCTTCTTCGCGGGCCCAAAATGGGCTGAACTTCAAATGGGCTAAAACCAACTGAACTTGGGCCTGAGCTTGGGCTTCAAAATCTGCTGGAGATGGGCTTAAAATCACTGGGCTGAAGAATTCGCTGGATCCATGGGCTTCAAAGGCTGGACTGAAATGTCTCTGCAGATGGGCTGAATTGAGCGGACTTCTAAAAACTTGCGTGGGCTAAATCCAAGGAGCAACAAAGAAAGAGAAGCAGCAGCTTCGACGGGCTGGGCTTCTTCGGTTGAGTGGCCGAGTGGATTGCTGGGCCGAGACGCACGCGCAAGAGGAGAAACGGACGAAGCAGCTGCTGGCGTTGGCTGCTGAACTCGAGCTGGGGGAGACGCGGCCACGGATTTGCTGGTCTTCGTGCAAGCCGAAATCCACGAGCTTTGAAGGCAATCGGATGAAAGTGGAGCAGGGTCGTGCGGATGCGTGCAGCGGTCAACGAAAGGAGCTTCGCCGCTGCTGGTTGACCCGAAAGAGACTGCTGGGGACGCGCGGAAGCTTGGACGGCAGCTGCTTCGCTTGGTGGATCGTTGAAGTTGACCGAACAAAGATGGCACACGGACAAGTGGCGTGGATGAGGGGAATTCGGTGGGTGGAAGGTGGAATGTCTTGAAGGGAGGAAATGAAAATGGAAGTGAATTGTGGACAGAGATGAGGGGTTGTTCGAAGGAAGGAAAATGAGAAGATAAAACCGAAACAGAAGGAAAGGAAAAAAATGAAAAAGGAGCTGCGGAGGGTAAGGATTGAAGAAGACGTGTTGGAGAAGCTCGAAGGGTCTCCTTAATTAAACACATGTCCCCCCTATTACTTTCCAACAAATCAAACCCCAAATTAACCATTTTGATGACAAAAATTGCAGCCATAGTCCAAGCTCCGAATTTCACTCTTTGGCATTCAGATTCTTCAACAAATTCCCAATTTAATGTCTAAATTTTAATGTAGAAAAAGTCCATGAAATTTCTACAAGTCCCCTTCACCATAGAGCTCGGTTTGTAAGTCCAAATTTCCTTTAATTTAGCCAATCTGAATTTTCGCTGATTTTCCACAACGTCCATAACGATTTTCCGCAAAAATCCCAGAATCTCTAAAAATTTCTCGGTGGGTGAGTTCATGTTTCTAAAATAGATCGTGACATCTCAGAACTTTTAATTTCTGAAATCGGATTCAAATTCGCGGTTATTTTCAATCCGGCGTGCTTTTAGCGTGACCTAGTCTATCGGGTAACTTTTAGGAATTTTTAGTGCAATTGACCCGTGATCGATTTATCTCGGGTCACAATGTACATCTTCGACACATTAACGACTCTCGATTGTCGTGAAAATTTCAAGATTTCAAATACGGACACAGGGTACCCAAAACAATAGAAAATCAATTTAGTGCCGATCGATGAGAATTTTGCAATCAGATGGAATCGCCCACATTTTGATTACTCATCTCAATCGAATCGACCTATCATTGATCTCTGATCGATTTTTAATTGTGCCGTAATGATATTTGCAAATTAGCACGGTCGAACAGTCGATTACTAGTTAAATTCTCAAGTCTTTTGCATTAAAATCTCTTAATAATTTTCCAAGATAGTTTAGTTATCTCTTGAGTGATCGGCTTAGAGAATAGCACTATAGACGCGTCGACGAAATGCCCGATTTATTCAATTGAAATCAGATTTGAAAAATCAGGATGTCACATGACTACACAAATTCAGTCAACTAGGCAAGTTCACCGAGACCCCCAATGTTACAATGAACAAAGCCAATACGTGTTTCATAGACACAATGAGCATCTTTGTCCGAGAGCGTTCAACTAAACTTTTCGGCAACATCACAACCTACTTTTGATCTACTTACTACATGACATGATTTAAGAAGCAATGCTTTCACCTCCCAGGCTCCCACTGACTTGCAGAAAGACAGAAGATTACATGGCCAATCACACCTGGAAGAAGAAGCCAAAAGCAGTCTTCCATGTCCAACAGCGACATTCCTTTGGTTCTCAACATTATTTACATGTCTCATTCGTCGCCTCAAATACGGCTCGAGTCTCTTCCGAAAACAAATCTTCGTGTCCAATCGAATACAACCAACACCCGTGTGCGCCAGCTTACTTGCTTGCTGAAGAAAAAGGGAAAAGCTTTAATCGCAACACAAAACATCAAATGATATTTTTAGCAATTTATGAAGGGATTTTGCACCTCGCGTATACAGAATACCAGAGCCATTGAGTACTATGACCCATAGATACCCAGTCTCCGGGAAGTTCAGCAGCAGCTTGCTCTCCTCCCAAAGGAGCAAACGTTCCAAAATGCTTGTACCTTTTTTTTGACCACATAAAAAGAAATCAGTTGTCGGGAGTGGAAAGGAAACAAATATATATACGTCAATATATATATGCAAACTCATCTATAATTCCCATCGATGAAAAAAGATAAACATAATGAAAATGTAACATACCGAAAAGGACGAAATCGATGCTGCCCGGCACCAGTAAAACGTCTTGGACCTTCAGGAAGTTCTTGACACTGCTGTCTCCGGTTGAAGCACCTTGAAAGATAAGCTCCTTGTTGAGCAGCGACCTGGAAAGGAAAGCATTAGATGATTTAAGTGCCTCTATGATGGTGGCAAGAAAGAAGCCACAGCAAATTTTACTTGAAAAGACTTCCAAAACTATCACCTGAGCAGTGGCTGGCAGACTCTTCGCCTGTGAATCCACATGACAAAGGGCCGATTTGAATTCTTCAGTATCTACACTCTCTCTCTCATTGCCTTCTGGATCTCTCAGCAGATCCGTTACATCCTTCAAATGCTTGCTCTTCAAGTATAGTTCCACTTGGGGATACCGTATGAGGATATCATCCACAACATCTTGAAATTCACTAACAGTTAAAGTGCCAGAGTTATCCTTGTCTGCAGCCTTGAATATGCTCGAGATGTCCTCCTGAGTATATCAAATGTAGTAATCATAATTTAGAAGGAGAAAACAAGAGTACAATGATGATAAATACCATCTCTCAGGTCAATATTACCATCAGTAGAAAATTAGAGTTTGTAAAATGCAGCTTTGCTTTATTTAAGCTAGTAACAATGATCAGCACTATTTGGTGCTGTACGACAGCCACATCACATTGTGGAAGATAAATACTTATATTTCACTAAGTATTTTCATGCCACATGTTAAAGATAGGCAACTTATCATGTATATCCGCTAGAGAAGAATAAGATAAATGGGACAGGATCAAGATGCTCTTTCAAAGGGGAACCATGTGCTAATCAAGAAACCCATGCATGATGTAATGTGGTCAATTAATATGAACTGAAAATAAACTTCCAAAGACATTAACCAATCTGATGTTTCACATGAGAAGCATTTTCATGCTAGTTCCACAATGAGGCCATCCATGTGAATGACTGAGATACGTTACTTTTAAGTGTTGGGGGCTGGGGCGCAAAGCGCAAACCACTCTTCAATCTCCCAGTGAGTTGGACAGGAATGACTGAGAAATGTTACTTTTAAGTGTAAATACTGCTAACTGACAGAGACCGACACATCCAGCATTATGAACATACGATAAAACAGACATCAGTTAAAAATATACCATAATTTTACGTTGGTCTATTGCACCACAATCACCTAGGGCATAGACATTTTCAGTGCCCTTTGCCCGTAGCCATTTATTAGTTGCAAGAGCTCGTCTATCACCCTGCAGATTGAGCAAAATCTCAAATCATTCTGCTAAGAACAATGATACAGCATATCAGTAGTTGAGACATGGCAAGAGAAGGAATCGATGTGTAGCCGTAGGTTGAGGGCACTAAGGCAATAGATATAATCCTGCACGTTCAGTGTCACGGTTTCTTAAGAGTCCATTTCATGCATGCGTGGCAGTATGTCACAAACCTGACCAACTTGCTCCATGAAGTCGCTCACTACTGGACGAGTCCCTACACCAGTTGACCAAACAACCAATCCATGAGGAATCGAGTAAACCTCTCCATGGGATTTCACCTTCACAGAAAGCGACTTTTCTGAAACCCCAAGAACTCGACAACCAGTACGGACATCAATGCCGTCCCTTTGGAACTTCTGCTCAGCAAATGAACTGATTCTTTCATCATACCTGAGAATTTGAAAAAAAAAAAACAAACAAACATTTCAGCTTTCATAAATAAAAATTGCATTTCTTACAAATTACTTATAGATGCCAACCCCAATTACCACATGTATAAAAGGCAAAAATTTTCGGCCTCTTCAAACATTGGTACTCTGACTGTCTACCACAAAGTATCACCTTCCAAATTTATGGCGCATACACTCCAAATTCACAAATTAAACTTTATTGATATATCATCCTGACACAATTCTCCATACCTCTGAAGTGGCAGGAGTCCATATTCCGTAGCTCTCAAAATTTATGTTCCCATTAATAAATTTCAATCTGCATATGGCTCCTACACAAGCATCTTAACTAAATTTTTGTACCATATGAAAAGCATATTTAAGGAGAAAACACAATTTGAGCTGAGATCACCACAATACTGGACAGACCTTTCACTGTAATGATAGGATGGAAAAAGGGAGAGAACACATCAAACAGTCCTGCCTTTTGTTATTCTTCATTGTCCAAGTTAACAAGCTAAGTCTAAGACAGGTAAGCTGAATATACTAGATGCAAAAGAAGTTGTTGCGGACATCTGTCGAACGGTATCCACAAGTGCAGCTATACTTGAAGAAGAAAAACATGAGGAACTTTGTTGATCTACTCAAGCATGCTGACAGCGAAACACAAACTCTCCAGCTGGATATTGAACTGTTTAAGTTAGCCCTTGCTGAAGTGCATTCTCAGATGAAAAATCTTCCTGCAACAGCTCAAGTACAATTACTCTCTTCTCCTTTCTTCTTTTTGTCGTTCTTGTTTTATAGTACCAACATCTACATGTGCTGTAAATGGCAAAGGTGGCTGCTCAACAAGGTGAATATCTCGCCGACTGTTTCAATCGCATGGATGAGTGCGAAAAGAATCCCGAAGGTCCTCTGAGGTTCAGGGCATCGGGACGTCATCGGTTTCATCCCTTCAGGTACAATAAGCTTCTCTTCCAGGAAAACAAGTGCTTTATGTTACAGTTGTACTACTGGATGAACCTCAACAGGTTAGATTATTTAAGTAGATCTGTCATAATCATGAATAGGTCCATTGTTCTTATTGACACCATCTCCACCAACCAATATGTTCTCTGGATGCATAGACATACTGGTTGGGATACATATATCGCTCTGTTGTTTCTTTTATATCATCAAGCCTCCCATATATAGTCTTTCTTTTCCCAGTCAAACACAAATAAGAGAATAATTAGCCTTTCTTCGAGGTACATCATTTGATGCTAATACTGCATAAGGATCATCGCAGACAAACAGGTCTGAATTTTGATGAATTATTTTGCAAAAGAAACATGTGTGTTGCAAAATAGATATCTTGGTGAGTGTTAGCGCTGATGTGACATAACATCAACCGTTGCATGGTAATACTTTTCTCCAACCCACATATTAGAAGTAGACGGTGGAGTTATGTCCCCGTGATGGTTGAAAGTCTAATCATTCATTAAGGTACAAGCATTTCGGACAATTTGCACCCTTGGGAGGAGAACAAACTGCAGCTGAGCTACCAGGGGATTGGGTCTCGATTGGCCACAGTACCCAGTGGCTCTGGTATTCAGTTTATGCAAGGTAAGTTTGTAATTTGCATGTGCAATTGATGTACGGATTCTTAGTACACCCACAACGTGATGCTAATGGTCACCGGCAAAGATCTTCCCGGGATACAACAAAGTCTCGGATGAGAATACTAGATAGCAATTCAAGTATTTCTCAAGGTCTCTCTAAGAAACAATCCAAAAATTGGCTGCTGTTTTTCAGAAAGAAGACTCGAAAAATGACCACAACTCTTCGGAAGAAGTCGAAAAAAACGAACAATTGCAACCCTTCGGGAAAAGTTAAAACCGAATAAGATTAGTGTTAATTAAACTGCAGGCGTGCCAAGTGCTAAGTGCGCCAAATAATCGCGCACTTGCATGCCCGGTATGGTGGGGTTTAGCCCCACCATAAAGAAAACCCCTCTTTTGGAGGGTTTGGGCCGCCATCCTGGATCCTCGCGATGCCGATCCCCAGCTAACCAACCCTGGGGCAAGTACAAAGAAATGAAAAGGCTCGGCCAAGAAACTGGCCGGGGGAACTTAACAGCAAATTAGTCAGCTAGCGCACCAGAGTGCTGGTGGTCTCTGACTGGGGACGGCGATTCATTTTCGGCAGAGATTCGAGTCGAATTTAAGAAGAAAATCACGTCTAAAGAGGACGTGTCATAACAATGTCCACACGTCATCTTAGTTCACTTACACGCAGTACACACAAGAAGAAGATTTTGTTTGTTTTATTTCAGTCTCTTTCTTTAGAAGATTCTTGATCTTTCTAGTGATCATTGGGATTCGACCTTTTTTCCCCCTTTATTTGGCCAAAGCGACCATTGGATTATTATATTGTAGCATCGATGAATGATGCCACAATCTCTCTGACTATTGCGTGTGCCATTTGAGCACGTCTTTCCACTGGCCAACTACGAAAATTTCCCGATCCTTCAGGTGCGCATCTGTAAGAATTCTATTTGTCGGGGATTTGAGCTATTTTTCAAATTCATCTGCCTTTGAGGTGTCAAATCTTATTTGATTCTTGGGTCACACTCATAGTGCGCCGGTATAGCATCTTATGTTATTATTAAAGAAAGAGAGATGTAGATGGCTTGTGCTTGAAGGCGACTGCCATGAAGTTTGGAGAATGGGAATTGGGACGGGATTTGTAATTGAGGTCAGAGAGAGAGGAGTTCCCTCACCTTGTAGATGTGCGGTATCTTCTTTGCGGAATGTGTGATGAGATCAGGCCGTGGAGCAAAATGTCGACAAACAGGAAACCTCGATCCAGGATAAAACGGTGGGAATTTGGGGATACTTAGCACTTAGCAGGCTAACGTCCCCCGTTGTAAATGTCACACCCTGATTCACAAGAAGAAGGGGCATGACACGACTGTCCTTTTACCAAAGGACGCAATCTCAACGTAATAAAAATTCAACCCGATATCAATATATATACATCCACATATATATATTTGACAAAGAGGGGCAATTGGTTACAATATCAAAGTATATCTATAATCCACAAAAATCAAAATATAAACCTTCTACAAAGACTAACTTATAAACCTATTAACTATGCACAAGTCATACCGAAAAGTTTCCACCACAAAAGACCACCTCGAGCGAACGCTCACGCCTACTCGCGACTCGCTGAAGAACCTGAAAAACAAGTATAAGAAAGGAGTGAGCTACCACGGCTCAATGAGTAACACATTTCTTCTAAGCGGATCGAGAAATCACTATGTACATTTAAAACATAACTCAAATACATAATCATAACTCAAATATAAAAAATACCAACGGTCCAATCCATTAGTTAATCTCATAAAACATGCATCAATAGTCTATTCCATTGATTAATCTCATCAAATCACATCGATGGTCCATTCCATCGACCAAACTCAAATCACACGTCAATGGTTCACCCCATTGACCAATTCATGCTCAAATGTCTAACCATGGTCACGCGTAACGCCCGTGACAAGACGATTAGGATCCCTCCTTGGCAAGGTCTCCACCTATTATTAGCTAGTGGCTCGGCCCACAAGGATAACCTAGAATAGTATGCGCATACCCACACACCCCTCAAGGTCCACAACGACATTGAGCACCAACCACCAATCACAATATTCAATAATCCAACATCAGAAACTCAAAATTTGATATATAAATATCAAAGCATTCTCCAAAACATTTTTTTTTTTGGTAAAAGATAAGAAACATTCTCCAAAACATTTCAAAATTCTTTCAAAAAGAATTTCACAAATCCTTTTTCAAACAACCATTCAAATCAATGTCAAAATATAACTCCCTTCGAATAACAAAAATGTCAGTAATAGCTCGATTCTGTTTTATGCAACAAAATATGCTTTTTATCAACTCATAAAGTATTTAATCTACCATGTTTCTCAAAACATGAGTTTAAAATATAAAGAAGAAATAATGCCACTCACTTGAGAAAAGCCAAAAATCAACTACGACGCTCACTCGAACCAACGCATTTGGATTCCTAACAATTAACGGAAAAACAATATCAAAATGCCGAGTAAAAAGGATATTCACATAACGACTCATCTATACTAGGCCTATTTGTCGATAAAATGACACCTATGGGCCACAAAAGCTCTCATTTATCGAAAAACCCATCATTTCCCGCTAGGAGCAGCCCAAGCACTAACTTCATCACGCCATAACTTCCTCCACAAAAATCCGTTTCAAGCCGTCTTATAGTATTTAGAAAGCTCTCTTAACGTACAACAACAACCCGAACTCAGCCGCCCCAAAGTACTGAAAACAACAAAAAAAACAGGCTCGAAGCTACTGTTCGCTACAGTACCAGAATGCGCTCCCAACTTCAAAATTCCGTTCCGGACAAACCGCAAGCTCAAATCACGATCCGAAAGATGCTATAGCTTCACAACATCCCAAAGTACCATTTCTATAAAAATATACAGCTCGACGACTCAAAAATCGGGCTTCGCCACACAAATATCCAAAAATCCGAATTTCGAGCCCTAATTGCGGCGATTGCTTCAAGTGGGTGATTAAAGACTTCGATTTCTTACCGGCGTTGCTAAACACACTTGAGTCAGCTTGATGAGACGTCCGGATCATGAGTGCGCCAAATTTTTTCCCTTTTTCCTTTCTCTTCTTTCTCTCCTCTCCCGTTTCTTTCGCTGCTGCCCATGCTCTTCTCTCTCTCTCTTTAAAACCCAGCCGAAGGTTCCACAATTCTCTTTAGCCTCCCTTTTTTGACTTTTCAAACTCTTTCTTTTTCTTTTTCTTTCTTTCTTTCTTTTTTTATTAAAGAGCCCATATATTACGGTAAATGTTGAACTTCCGGATAAGTTTGGATTCAATCGTGACATGGTTGGTCGTCCTTTGTTTTCCGTGGATGAGGGGTGTGATTTGAAGTGATCAAGGTTCTGTTTTGGTTTAAACTTGTGACTCTGTTACTCGGCTTCGACCTCAGCTTTGTCGCGTTTGTTTACTTAATTATTCTGTTTAACTTCTAAAAGATACTTTTGTGATAAGAGTTTCCAATGAAAAATTACAGTTCAAAGAATGGGTAAAAGTTCAATAAACATCTGGAGGTTGACTAAGCGAAGCTAATGCAAATTGCAGCAATTGGAAAGATAAGTTGGTTAAACATCATATCTTATGATGCAGCTTTCTTAAAGAGAGGTTGGGATGCGGAAAGGAGTTGGGCAGTGAACCGTTTGGTTCGAGTTGGGTCTGATAGATACTTGACTTGAGCATGGAAGGTCGCACGCTTTGTGAACTGACTCAAGGTCTAGTTTGTCGATTTCATCAATAACGAAAATAGAATTATGTTTCGTAACTATGGAGTTAATATTGATGACAGTTTTTTATTAGTGATGTGATAAAGAATAAATAAGGGAACAAAGTAATAATTGTGCGTTGAAGGTTATGGGAGGAGGAAATATAGTTTTATTATGAAAGATTACAAAGCCTTCATATAGGGTCAATAACCGACGAAACACATTCAATGACTTCAGGGAAATCTTGGTGTGGGGATAATCTGAAGTGAAGAGTTGTCAACGTGCATAATATCTCTATGGTGAAGAGATTTTCTTTTTTTGTTTTCATTCTAGACCGGGTGCTCCAAATACCATTATTAGACTAGAGTTTTGTCGAGATACCTAGAGGAGTCTATGTAACAATATCTAAATGCTAGATATTTCTCGAAATTGTATCATGAACTCCAACAATTATATCTTATTGGAGTTTCACACGAGCGAGTGCAACAGTAAACAAAGCACGGTCAGTATCGTACTAGGAAGTTCGACAAAGTAAGGGCAGGAGGCAATAGGCAAAATATAAAATAGGGCACTAAATCTTGATCAAAATCTTGATGCAGTCCGACCGCTTCAGTACCTCACGTGCTCTCGGCACGTCCTCCAATTTCATCTCGTGGGTCAGAAGTTCATCGAGGGGGATCTCCTGCGGAACCAGAGCAAGCAAAAGTTAAGTGGCTGTGCGCGTAAAGGTCTGAAACTGGTGGGGGTATGAAAGAGCTTGATCAGAACCTCGTCCTTGGATTTGTGGACAAGGAGGGGCAGGTGGGTCTTGCTTTTGAGTCCTCCAAAAATGGTTCCCTTCAACGTTCTGCCCACCAACAGCTCCATGAAATTAATCTCCACGACATGTTTCAGCCCTGCCCCCACTGCTACTGCCTTGCCCTTCCCCTGACCACATCAAATTATACAGTTAGGAGACTTGCCGAGATGAAGTTTAGCCGTGCGCGAGTGTGCGTGCGCGTGCGCGATTGTGATTTTGTCGATGATGCGATGACAGGGATTCATCACCACTTTGGTGGCTTCTAGGGCCTGGTTGATCAAGTTGGGTACTCCGCTGCACTCGAAGCAGTAGTCCACGCCAGCTCCGCCCGTCAAGTCTTTCACCATCTCAGAGATGGACTTCGAATCCGTGCCATCGGAAGACTTGTGATCGTCTGGATTTATGAAATGAGTCATTCCAAAGACTTCTCCCTTGTCCTTTTTCATCCCGTTTTTGTCCACGCCGATTATGGTAGTCGCCCCTTGCGCTCTTGCTCCTCCTATGGCCTGCTCGTGATCAAATCAAATGAACTGTTGCCGTGCTTTCTCTCTAATTAATCCTCTCAAAACGGCATTCATATATTACACATGTAAGTTAGTAACGCAAACGACCGATCACATACCCCGAGTCCAACAGCACCGAGGCCGATCACAGCCACGGAGGAGCCGCTCTCGACCTTAGAGTCCATCCAAGCAGCGCCGAAACCAGTGGAGAATCCGCACGACAAGAAGCTAGCATGCGGGAGAGCTACACCAGGGTCGACCTTCACGACGTAATTGGCGTCGGAGACCGTGTACTCGGACCAGGTGGAGCAAGAGAGGAGGTGGTACAGGGCCTGGCCTCGGATCGACATTCTAGACGTGCCATCCGGCAACACGCCATTCATAGAGAGCGGATATCGGAGGCACAAGTTTGTCTTCTCGGATTTGCAGTTCTCGCACTCTCTGCATTCTCCAACATAGGCGGGAATAACCACATCTCCTTCCTTCAACTCCTCTACTTCCTCTCCAACACTCTCCACGATCCTGCCATGTCATGTTGAGATCCGCTGTAACTTATGCTGATGGAATGCAACGCCTCATCGACAAAACTAACAAGGAAGAATTAGTACGAATCGAATTAGAGAGAAGGACTTTACCCAACACCTTCATGGCCGAGAACTCGAGGGTAAAGCGGCTGCAATAACGACAAAATCAGAGAAAGAGTAGGCAGCGGTACTGCAGAAGAGCAGAGAGAATAATACAGAGAGAGGAGAAGGGATATATGGAAAAGGATGGACCGACCAAAGGGAAACCCTGGGAGCATAGGAGATCGGAGTGGCAAATGCTGGCGAACAGCATCTTCATCCTCACTTCGCTCCCCTTGGGGGGATCCACTTGAATCTCCTCCACCCTCCATTCCTCCTCTGCTCCCCAGCACACCACCCCTTTGCACGTTATGGCTCGAGAGCTGCCGCCCTTGCTCCCCATCCTTCTCCTTCTCTCTGTTATGCTCTGCTTCTCTCTCGCCACAAGTGTCAACGTGCTTAACCTGGATGACTATATATATAGATAGATATGCAGATAGATATACAGATGATCGATCACCTTCATTCCTCCGCATGATCAACGCGTGTCACATGATCTGCTGGTGAAATGCGCCTTTCGCACTACAGGTCCTCGACCGACTCAAAAAAATAATAATAATACTATGGGTCCCTGCGCTACTCTCGTTTAAGTATACTTTCTTTTTCAATGCTTGCCAACGTGTTTCACGACCAGACCTGTGCTTTAATTACTTGGCCAAGATTAAGTGCATGAAACATGTTTGATTTTCTCTCGTGGGCTACCTCGCCGATATGCAGTTAATCCCATGCTTAAATCATTGATCCGGCCAACTGGACTTTGGCTTTGCATCTTATCTTATTCAAGAAATTAGAAAAATCAGAGAAAGAGTAGGCAGCGGTACTGCAGAAGAGCAGAGAGAATAATACAGAGAGAGGAGAAGGGATATATGGAAAAGGATGGACCGACCAAAGGGAAACCCTGGGAGCATAGGAGATCGGAGTGGCAAATGCTGGCGAACAGCATCTTCATCCTCACTTCGCTCCCCTTGGGGGGATCCACTTGAATCTCCTCCACCCTCCATTCCTCCTCTGCTCCCCAGCACACCACCCCTTTGCACGTTATGGCTCGAGAGCTGCCGCCCTTGCTCCCCATCCTTCTCCTTCTCTCTGTTATGCTCTGCTTCTCTCTCGCCACAAGTGTCAACGTGCTTAACCTGGATGACTATATATATAGATAGATATGCAGATAGATATACAGATGATCGATCACCTTCATTCCTCCGCATGATCAACGCGTGTCACATGATCTGCTGGTGAAATGCGCCTTTCGCACTACAGGTCCTCGACCGACTCAAAAAAATAATAATAATACTATGGGTCCCTGCGCTACTCTCGTTTAAGTATACTTTCTTTTTCAATGCTTGCCAACGTGTTTCACGACCAGACCTGTGCTTTAATTACTTGGCCAAGATTAAGTGCATGAAACATGTTTGATTTTCTCTCGTGGGCTACCTCGCCGATATGCAGTTAATCCCATGCTTAAATCATTGATCCGGCCAACTGGACTTTGGCTTTGCATCTTATCTTATTCAAGAAATTAGAAAAATCCGACAAACTTGATGGCCAAATTTATCACTCAACCTAAAATTGGTGTTTTTTTTTTTTTTTTTTTTTTTTTTGGAATTAGCTTATAAAAGTACTAGATATTCATTTATGTTTTCCTATAAACAAGAGTTTAGTTTTTGTTGTAGATATAAACAATGATATACTGGAAATAAAATCTTATTCTCTGACTTTTTCTACTATCTTTGGTGTTTACCTACTTTCTCTTCTCAATCTTTTTATTCTCTCTATTACATATTTGCAACGTAATATTTTACAACACATTATCAGCACGAAGATTTACTAACCGAGTAAGTAATTTTTGTAAGATATGTATTATTTTTATTAATCAACTTATATTTCATCTTCTTCTATAAATTCTTCATTTTTATTTTTCTTGGCTTGAAGCCAAATTTAAATCTAAAAGTATCATTTTGCTCCTAAAGTAGCAGTGGTATACTTGGAAATCCTTTTAATTAATTTAAGGATTTATTTTTGTAAGGATTATGACAAATATTGAAAAGCCCAAATTCCACATCCTAGAAGTGAGTGGAAAGAACTGTCTATCTTGGTGCCTTGACATGGAAATGCACCTCCAAAGTAAGGTCTCGCTAATCAATTACAGAGGATGAAACCTCAAATGCAAAAGATAAAGTTAATGCGCTGATTTTTATTCGTCATCATTTGCATGAGAGTTTGCAGACTCAATAGTTATCTGTTTGAGACCCTTAGATCTTGTGAAGGAGGTTGAAGGATAGGTATAATCATACCAAGACTGTTATCCTTCCTCAAGTACAATATGACTGGCAAAATCTTAGACCGCAAAATTTTAAATTAGTGTTTGACTATAATTCCGTTTTATTTGATATTGTTTCTCGGCTTGAGTTATGCGGTATCAAACTCGCTGATGCGGAATTGTTAGAGAAAACTTTCTCCACCTTCCATGCTTCGAATATTGTATTACAATAGCAATACTGGTAGCGTCAATTTGCCATATACTCTGAATTAATTTCTGTACTCCTTACTACCGAGCAAACTAATGAATTACTGCTAAAAAATCATGATCTTAGACCTGCTGGCTCAAAAGTATTGCTCGAAGTATATGCTAACTTTGAGAAAAATACTAGCCATTTTAAGTGCTATAAGCGCAGGCAAGAGCATAATCCTAGAAAGGATGACAGGAAATTTAACCGTCTTAAGAAATCTAACTTTGGACTGAATCATGACAAAAAAAAAAGAAGCTAAAGAAGGTGATTACTGAAAGTATTTGTCATTGATGTGGCATGATTGGGCATTGGTCACGTATTTGTCGTACGCTAAGGGTAAGCATGGTGAATCTCATGCCATTGAAATCAATTCTACTGCCATAACCACTATTGAGGCCAACAATATCTCCGTTGGTGGGACTCCTCTTGCTCCTGAAGTAGCAAATGCATCTCTGGACGTCTTTGATTTCTTTGAGGACCTCCAATTACTTTGATGAGGCATCAGACTGGTAGATGATAATTTGAATTTCAAATTCTATGATTCTAATAATTTCTTTTCTAGTTAAATGTATTATTTTTTTATTGTTCTCTAATATGGTTATGAAATGCTTATGAACTTTATATAATATTTATTTTGAAAGTTTATTTAACTCTATAACTAATATGCAAATTTTATGATACTTGACAATTAAAATTGTCAACATAAATGCAAATGAAAAATACCGAGAAAGGAAGATGTTTGTTTGCTTGATAGTGCAACAACACATACTATATTTCGTAGTAGACACTTTTTCTCGAATATGATATTGCGTAAGGCACAAATCCATACAATATCAGGTTCTGTTATGATTATTGATGGTGTTGGGAATGCCACAATTGTTTTGCCAAATGGCACCATTCTGTATATTGAGAATGCATTCTAAGCATTAGATTAAAAAGGAATCTACTCAGTTTTAAAGATGTATGCCGTAATGGGTACCATATTGAAACTATTTATGAGCAAGATAAGAAATATATTGACATTTCCTTTTATAAGATGGGCCTGAAGACCATCCATGAGAAGCTAGAAGCTTCTTCTATGAGTTTCTATTGTGTTATGATTAAGGATGTTGAAACCTACGCCACCACATCCTGGAGATTGGTAAATCTTGATTAGTTTGGACTATGGCATGATCGCCTTGGTCATCCTAACGCTTCAGTGATGCGTAGAATAATTCAAAATATAAAATGGCACCCTTTAAATGATATAAATGTATTGTTGTCCAAAGATTATAATTGTGAGATTTGTTCACAAGGAAAGCTCATTATTAAACATTATATAACAAAGATTAATCTTAAATCCCCTTTATTCTTGCAAAAAATTCAGGGTGATATTTGTGGACCAATACAACCACCAAGTGGACCATTTCGATAATTTATGGTACTAGTGGATGCATATTGTAAATGGTCTCATGTTTGCCTATTATCTACGCGTAATGTCACATTTGCACGTTTACTTGCGCGGATTATAAAGCTTCGGGCACAATTCTCTGATTATCCAATTAAGAGCATAAAGATGGATAATGTTGGTGAATTTACATCAAAAAGTTTTGATACCTATTGTGCTTCATTTGAAATCAAGGTTGAACACCTAGTTGCATATATTCATATTCAAAATGAATTGGCAGAATTCTTGATTAAACATATCCAAATTATTGCCCACACTCTATTATTGAGAACAAATCTCAATGATACAGCATGGGGTTATGCAGTTTTGCATGTGACAGCTTTAATAAAATTACGTCCTATTGCTAGTCTTTACAATCTTTCATTCAAATGATTCTTGGTTATGAACCAAATATTTCACATTTACGAACCTTTGGTTGTGCAGTACAGGTGTCTATAGCATCACCAAAAAGAATGAAAATGGTCCCCACCGCCGTTTGGGCATTTATGTTGGGTTTAATTCACCGTCTATTATTAGGTTCTTGGAACCAACTACCGGTGATCTTTTTACTACCAGATTTGTATATTGTCATTTTGATTAGACTAGTTGTTCATCAATTGGGATACCTACAACTACCATGACTGCAAGACAAAAACCAATTAAGGTTTTCTCCTAGAATGAGAAAAATTTATTTCAATTAGACCCAATGACTTTTGAGTGTAAAAACGAGGTGTAGCGCATAATTCATTTATAGGCTATGGCCAATAGACTTCCTGATGCATTTAATGATGCTACTAAGATAACGAAATCTCATATTCCAACTGTAAATGCTTCGGCTAAGATAGTTGGTCTCGAAAGACAGGCTAAAATGGATCAAAATCCCCCACACGCAAAGCGTGGTAGACCAATAGGATCAAAAGATACTGCTCATAAAAAATGAAGAGGTGCAAACCCATGAAAGGAACACTTACCCCGAGAATACTGAGAATTCCATTACATATTGTAATGAAATTTGAGATCGAAATGAAATTATCATTGATGATACTTTTGCATTCTCAGTTACTCATAAAATTATGGATGATGATTGTGAGCCGCAATATATTATTGAATGTCGTCAAAGGCAAAATTGGCCTAAGTGGGATGAAGCAATTAAGGTTGAATTAGCTTTCCTATCTAAACGAGAGGTTTTTGGACCTGTAACTCGTATCCCTGATAATATAAAGCCCGTTGGATATAAATGGGTATTTGTTGTTAGGTATTGTTGACACCTAAATTTTGATTAGGTTATTAATTAGGCTTTAATTTCTTTTAATTTTTTTTTTTTTTCGGATAATGAATAATAAATAACAACAAAAAAAACCACAAAAACAACAAAACAACAAAACAACCAAAAAAAGAAAAAAAGAAAGCAGAAGCCCGCAGCTGCTGGGGTTGGGCCTTCAAGCCCAGCCCCTCCCCTCTTTCTCTCTCCCTCGCGCAGGCCCTCACGGCCCGGCCCGCACGACCTAACCCTTCCCCCTCGACGCCACACCAGATCTAAGAGCTGAGGGGTTGTCGTCGTTGCCCTGTCGTTGTCACCATCACCGTTTGCCGCCACGCCGTTGCTATAGCCAGGAAAACGCCGATGCTCGCCATCTGTCGTCGCCACCTCGAGCCGCCGCGGGATCCAGTCCTCGGTCGGGCTTTGTCTGCCGTTCCCCTTTGCATCTCCACCCGTCACTGCCATCGTGCCGCCACACCGCATCCTCCTACCGCTGTCGCCATCTGTATCGCCGCCGTCGTCGACGCCGATCCGTTGTCCTAGCTCGTCCGTCAGCGCCGCGTCCAAGTGAAAAAGGGAGGAGGCGTCGAGTCGGGTCGCGACCCGGGTCGGAACCGGGTAGGGTTTGGCTCCAAAGCGGGCCAGGTTCGATTCATCATTTGGGCTCGGTCTCTGCATGTCGGTTGGGTCGATTGCGTGCAGGCTGGTCTCATGTGGGCTTGGGGGTGGGTGTCCCTTATTTGTGGGCTGCGATTAAAAGAAAAAGAAAAAAAAACCGAGTCGGGCCTGCAGCGCAAGCCCGTCCGCGTTCTGGGCGAACGGCCCGGGTCGGTCCTAACCCGGAACCCGATCCGGGTCGTTTTTAAATATATTAATATATTAATTAAAAATAAAAAATAAATTATTTTCCAAAAAAATCAAAAAAATAAAAAAAATAATATTTTCCCAAAAAAGGCCAAAAATCAGAAAAAACCAAAAAAGACTTATATTTTCCAAAAGATAAAAAAAAAATGCTTTTTATGTCAAAAAAAAAAAAAGAAAAATACCCAAAAAAATGTTTTTCCTCAAATGCATGGAAAATCCCTCAAAAATCTAAAAGCCTTAGGGTTTAAATAAGATTAGGTACCGAAAAGACATTAGTGATTAACTAGTGTAATCAAGTCCCCGATCCTAATTTCTCTGATTACGCAGGAGCAAGTATTTCTCCTGATACTTTGCTTGGGTTTCTAATCGACCCACCCCAAACCGATTAGTGGCAACTCCATTTTAAAATTAATTTACAGGTTAAAAACTTTGAACCATTAAGTCGTGAATTGGTGGATTTGGGAGAGTCCAGGTTAGGGCTAAAAAAGACCTAGCCGAACCATTAGCCTCCGCAAGGCGCTCGCCTCGATCAGGCGGCGAAAAAAAGAGGTTGAGACAGCTTGGCGACTCTGCTGGGGACATTTGAGGATTTAAGCCGTTTTATCTTGTTTAAACACTTTCCTGACTTGTTTTTTTTTTTATGCAAGTCCGTAGCTTAGAGGTTTTTTTTTTTTGGTAAAGACTTAGAGGTTTATTTTTCATAATGTTTTGTGATCATAAACTATTGTGCATGCTTTATTGTTTTAACACTACACATGGCACACACAACCCGGCCGCCGGACCTGGGCCGCCATAGGATATTTAGGATGGTGTTAAGAAAGATACGGCTTTGAACGCGAGACTGCGTTATGAGGTTGCCTTTCTTTTCCCCGAATTTCTCTAGCCGAGGTTAAGAGGGTAGGCTGCTAACGCAAGACTGCGACGGGCGGATACCTTTTTAATTTCAACAAACCTTCTTAGTTAGAAATTGAGTCGCACATATCATAGGCATGTCTATGTGATTGTCATCATTTTTCTCATGTGAAGTAAGTTTTTTTTTTTTTTTTTTTTTTCGTGTACTTTGTAATTTACTTACCTTCCTGTAAATTAGTCTAGGATTTAATACCACGGTCATTTAAATTTGGAAATAATTGTCATAAAGCTTTTTTTCTTTAAAAAAAAAAAAGGAGAAAAGAGAGCATTGGCAAAGGAAATTACTTTCAATTGGTGTTTTTTCTTCAAGCATGTTACAAAGTCCCTTTCTGCAAGAATTTTTGTTTACTTCAAGATCGTTCGCTTCAAAAGGGATAGAAGTCTTTTTCAAAATTTATTGCAATTCATACTTTCTTCGCCTTTCAAATTGAGTATCTTTCTAGTCCATGTAAATATGTCACATGCCTTTTTTTTAATCTATGCTTAGGAAATCTTCTACATGTACAAACTTTTCATAAACAAGCAAAAGGGTAAGATTAGGTCATCATCATGGATTGACTCCCTATTTACGCCTTGTATTCACACACGTTTGTTTATTCATGACTAGGTAATCATGGAACGTCAACATTCGCCGATCCAGACCCGTTCAAAAGCAAGAGCAAGAATGGCCGAAGAAAATGTACCAAGTTGTATTGCGGTCGTGGAAAGTGAAATTAAGCAAGTCTTCAATGTGCTTCAACAACTTTCAAAGCATATAGACTCTATCCAGGGCAAACTTACTCCCGCCCCAACCTCAATCGAGATATTGTTGCCACGATCATCTACTAGGGGTGATCAAAGTGGAGATACCAACAATAATATGCTTGAATTAGAGGATGATCTGCACCAAACTGAGAAAGCGAAGCCAGACAGTTTGTCTAAAACTGAGCATGACAAACGCCTTGAAAAGCTTGAGAAGAGGCTGAAACAACTGCAAAGCCTCCAAGATCCTACTTTGACGGACCTCTCCATTTATTCCAATGTCAAAATGCCGGAAAAATTCAAAATGCCTGAGTTTGAGAAGTACGATGGCACGACTTGCCCTAGGGCTCATTTGTAAGTGTACTTGGTTCAAATGACCCAATACGTTAATAATGCACCATTAATGATCCAGTTGTTCCAATCAAGTCTAATAGGCCCTGCCTTGAGGTGGTACATTACAAAGAATATAAATCTCCTCGAAACATGGAGCGAAGTAAGTGAGGCATTTCTCAAGCAGTATAAGTTCATAATGGACATTACCCCTTCTTGTGAGGATCTTGAGCATACCGAAAAGAAAAAGCACGAATCGTTCAAAGAATATACTATTAGATGGAGGAATCTGGTCACCCAAATCAGTCCTGAACCAATCGATTTAGAGCTGAGAAAGATATTTATCAAAGCCCTCCCTTATGAGTACCGCAATCGAATGGTAACCATGATCGTCGAATCATTTAATCAACTCATTCAGTAGGGGAGCAAATCGAGATAGGGTTGAAGGATGGTTGGTTCACTAAACCTGCATCCACGGGCAGGTTTAGCATGAAGAAAGATAAAGAACCCCGGTAGATGTCAATGCGACTTACAATCATTCTCCAACAATTCAGACAAGTGCAAGACAGCAACAGACCACCAGCCGTTAGCCATCCTAGCGTTACAACAACAAGAGACAATTTACTCCTCTTCCTGGATCTCCGTCACAGGTACTGACAATCCTCCGGAAGAAGAACCTCTTTTCGATTGAGCCAAAACGACCCAACGCTGAAAGTTTTACCAACTATGATCCTTCAAAAATATGTGACTATCACATGGAAGAAGTGGCGCATTCAACTGATGAGTGTTTCGTCCTCAAGAGTCGAATCCAGAATCTGCTAGACACTAAAGCTTTCTCATTCCATAGGAATTCGCTCCCTGATCACACCGACAAAGTAAACATGGTATTCAGTTCTGAAGATAGTCAGAGCATAAATGTCGAAGCACATATCGCTGACATCTATCAAGGGCTGGTAGAGACCGGGTATTATTTAGGCAATGAAGTGCCACCCTTAGCAACAAAGAAAGAAGGGCCAGATGACATGACTATCATGTTTGGAGACCTTTTCATGGACACCATCAACGAAGGACCGTAAGGGGAAATGGGTGCAAACCCGCTCAAGTAGAACCCTTTTTAATTTCCTCGCGTACTCCCCAACGTGGGAACCTGTACATCTTTCTTAAGTCTGGCTTGTTTTATTTTCAACATCAGTTTCGCTTGAGGAACTAACTTTTGAAATCACTCTTCCAAAATGTAAATCCACCTATTAAATAAAGTTGAAAATATTTCGAGAGCATGAGACGGTATCCCAAACCGGCCCGGTGATGCTATCCAACCATGAAAAGAAAATACCATCCAAGGAGAATACTGAGGGCTGGGCTTCCTTATGCTTTCTTCCCCCCAAAGATATATACTTTTGAAAACAAAAAATGTTTCATTACCAAAAGCTTTCGTCAAAATAAGATGTTAAATTATATTTGTTTTCCTGACTCACTCCCTTCGTGTCTCAGAATATCATCCCCATCCCCTTTGACTAAGTGTAATAGGGGGCATTTGAAGCTGGCGCATCATGTGAGCTCGCCAAATTCAAAGACACTCTTCCAAGAAGGCAGTGGGGCAAATAGAAGAGAGCATCCCACTTCAAAGATTGTAAGTTTTATTTTCTGAATATAATTTTGGAAATGATGTCTTCTATTTTCTATTTACAGGAAACCAAAGATAGGACGTAATAGGTACAGGCATACATTTGAAATCAAGCTGTCCCCGGGAGCTCTGTGCACTCCACCTCGCTCTTGCCCAACTCCTTCTCAAGCCGGATCAATATCTTTTCCCCACAACGTGCCCAAGCAACTAGATGCTGTGATTTCATTAATGGGATTTCCAACTTTGACAAGCCAAGAAGCATAGAAAAAGAATTTCTTCTCTTGAATTGGCTACTGTCAACAGGGAGAAAATCTAGACAGTTGAGGTAGTCTCTAGCCCCCTATTTCAGATGATGACATTAGGGCCTAGAAACCTCACTTCGTGCTCCAGACACATGTTCTCCCAAGAAATAATTGCCATCAGAGAATTTGAAGTTTTGATTGTCCATATCAGATTCGATAGAAGCTTGAAGTACATGATTTTGCTCAATGTTGCTAATGGTCATATGGTCAAAGATAGAATTCCATAGAAGGAAGGCGTTGCAAATCATCAATCGTGTACACAGGGCCACAAATGAAGAGGGCTAATCAAAAGAGACATTGAACCGTGTCAAAGACAAAAGGCCATCATTGACATTCAAATATCTCTAGGAATCAGCAAATATAAACTCTGGGGAAGAGTAATTTGGTATCGTTTCCAATACTCCTAGTATCTGAACTCATTTTTGACATATTCCCCCTATTGGCAGGAAGCATAAGGATTCAAGAGCCAAACTTAATGGTTAGGTTTGGCAAATCATATTGGCCAAGCTAGTACATGCAAATGACCCGTATCAAATTCACCTGACTTCGTGTAAAAGGATGTGTCATCTAGAAGCCGATTCGGTTAAATAAAAAAAGAAGTGTACTACCAATGCCATCTGCACCTTAGCCTAGTGTGGGAGAATAATTGACCTAATGAAGCAAAAGACATAGGATTTTGTGTCCCACTCGCACTTTAGGTCTATTCAAAAATGCAAATCAGTGAAGGGTAATGTTGTATCGCTTCCAAGTTATTCGACTCTTGAAAGAGCTTTTGACTAACATGATCCATTTTATCTGTTGCAGGATCACTTGACCATAACAAATGCAGATAACAAATCAAGGAAAGACATGTCAAACTCTGATAAACTCTCCTAAGCAAAATGGCGTCCTGAGTAATCACCAAAACAAATGACAGAAAATCTTCAGGCTTCAACTCACATTTGATTTTGGCCAGACTAATTGATCTACTTGTACATCTTCTCTTCTGCAGGGGCAAAAACAGAGATGCCCAATCAGATTCTCAATCCTTGGCTGATCATTCATGTGTCATATCCCTAATCAATAGGGACAACCATCGACACCCATTTGCGAATAACCCTTTTGATGTTCAAAATTTAACATATTTGGAAACACCATTATGTTAACCCCTAAAGTTGTCAATAGGGTCTTGTTTGAGTCAAAACCATTCACTTGTTTTGAGATTTCAAACTCCATCATATTTAAAATGTTGCATGCCGTTTCCAAATAAATTCTGCATGATGATTTTGTCTGTCTAAGTCACTGATTCCACTAAAGATTATCAAAATAAACAGCTGAATGAAGAATACAAGATTGATTGAGCATGTTGGATGAGGCGAGTTAGAATGATGAAAGGCAAGCCATATCCAATACACAGTCCCCCATCTACACACTTGTGAGATGAGTGTAGAAGATTCCATAACTACAGGGTAAAGAGTTCTTTCGTGAATGGTACGATAACTAAAACAATGAGAGGCATTTCATTGCTCACCCCTTTGAGCTCCTTACACTGGTGAAGTTTCTGTCCTACCCCTTGTCAAGAACCACCCCACACTGGGGCAGATCGGAGGTGAAGCAGCATCACAAGGTGAGAAAGGGGATAAAAATTTTCTTACTCGCACTTGCATCAGTCTTCGGGTATCTTTATTGCATATGAACACTCACGTTAATTTAAGTGCCATAGAATGACGAAGAGCAATTCTTTCTCTACACACTCGTATTCATTGTACAACCCAATTGAGTCTGTAATTTCACTCTCACATGGAGGCAAAACAGAAGTTACTGTCATTTAAGTAGCATAGCCCAGAGCGTTAGCTGAAGATGAAGACTCAAGAGTCTAACAATAGTGTCGTGCCTGAACTTGCCTAGGCTAGTTCCTCTAACGAAAAGAATGAAAAAAAAAGGGCATAAAAAAAACAGTATACCTGATAAAAGCAAAGTCAATGCCCATAAATGAAGAACTGAAATAAAAAATATGGGCATGGAAAAGCAGTGTACCTGGTAAAAGCAAGGCCAATGCCCCCTAGTAAAAAATGCAGCCAAGAAAAAGTTGCTGTTATGGTCCATAGAACCTCCATCTGACAAGAAAGACCAGTGACAAATGCTAAGGCAGTCACCAACTCTCACCCTCTTACACATGAGTCAAGCCTACATTGCGTCCCATTGTAAAAGTCTTTTTAGACTAGGGCACTTCAATTAACGTAGGATTTCATATGTCTATAAATATCACTCGAAGAAGTACGAGCAAGATTATTCTATCTCTTTTCGCAGGATTCTTGACTTGCAAACCCAGAGATGATCGTACAACATTTCGTCCATCGGCTTCGACCTTGATGGTCCCCTTTGATGAGCTGCTGACCAAGACTTCATCACAGTTTCGACAAAGACCTCTCATATTGGTAAAATCGTACCATTTGCGAGAATATTCAGACCCCTGTTGACATGATAACAGTGAGATAGTGTAATCCTTATAAATCCTGCATCAATGGTCAGGATAGCCTTTTCCATGAGAGTGAGCGGAAAGTCCTTTCAAACTGAAAGTCCCTCATCTAGCATGCTCAAGATATCTACATTCTAAATGAATGTTGCCTTTCAAAATCTTCCCCAGTGGAACTCGGATGATGCAAAGCTGACAAAATTATCATGATGAATCACATTTGAACTCATGAATTTACAACACATACAATCATGTGTGCATATTGTGCAAATAGCAGACATACTCTCAGAGATCAGAGATATTGCTAGGTAAGCATATCCCTGTCCCCATTTGTCTTAAAGTACCTACCACTGTCCAAGTACTCTCTTCTTGACACTCGATCTATTTGAGTCGTCCCTTAAATTTGGGTGCTTGCAATTGTCTAAGTATCCCCTTGTCTTTAAGTACCCACCACTTGCCGGGTACTTCCTCTTATCGACACTCGATCTGTTCGAGTTGTCCCAAGAATATTGATATTTGCAACTGTCCAAGTATCCTCTTGTCTTTGAGTACCGGCCACCGTTCGGATACTCCCTTTTCGTGACACTCGACCTGTCCGAGTTGTCCTCAAAATTGTATCATTGAATACTAGTAGCCATTCAAGTATTCCATCGCGTTGTGTGCCTGTGGTTATCCAGGTATGCTTTCTTACACTTGGACCGGCCTGAGTGGTCCCAGATCGTATCATCAAATACTTATGTCTATCCAAGTATTCCAGTACTTTGTACACTTGCAGCTACCCAAGTGTTCCAGCCCTTTTGAGTGCCTACGGCCATCTAGGTAAGCCTTATGCTACATTCAAGTTTATGTTGCTAGGAGGTGGGAGACCTTCATGAATATGCAAGGTATGTTCTCGATATTCCCATTACTAGGAGGTGGAAGACCTTCACGAATATGCGAGGCACACCCTCGATATTCCCAATTACTAAGAGGTGAGAGACCTTCATGAATATGCGGGGCATGTCCTCGATATTTCCCATACCAGGAGATGTGAGACCTTCATAAATATCCAAGGTACGTCCTCGATATTCCCAATTACCAAGAGGTGAGAGACCTTCATGAATATGCGGGGCACGTCCTCGATATTCCCCATATCAGGAGATGTGAGACCTTCATAAATATCTAAGGTACGTCCTCGATATTCCCATTTACCAAGAGATGAGAGACCTTCATGAATAGCCGAGGCGCGTCCTCGATATTCCCCATACCAGGAGGTGAGAGACCTTTACGAATATCCCAGGTACGTCCTCGATATTCCCCTTTACCAGGAGGTGAGAGATCTTCACGAATATGCGGGGCACGTCCTCGATATTCCCATTACCAGGAGGTGGGAGACCTTCATGAATATGCGAGGCATGCCCTCGATATTTCCAACTACCAAGAGGTGGGAGACCTTCACAAATATGCAAGGTGCGTCCTCGATATTCCCATTACCAGGAGGTGAGAGACCTTCATGAATATCTAAGGTACATCCTCGATATTCCCATTTACCAGGAGGTGAGAGACCTTCATGAATATGCGGGGCACATTCTCGATATTCCCAATTACCAGGAGGTGAGAGACCTTCATGAATATCTAAGGTACGTCCTCGTTATTCACATTACCAGGAGGTGAGAAACCTTCATGAATATGCGAGGCACGCCCTCGATATTCCCAATTACCAAGAGGTGAGAGATCTTCATGAATATCCAAGGTACGTTCTCGATATTCCAATTACCAAAAGGTGAGAGACCTTCATGAATATCCAAGGTACGTCCTCGATATTCCCATTTACCAGGAGGTGAGAGACCTTCATGAATAGCCGAGGCACGTCCTCCATATTCCCCATACTAGGAGGTGAGAGACCTTCACGAATATCCCAGGTACATTCTCGATATTCCCCTTTACCAGGAGGTGAGAAACCTTCACGAATATGCGGGGCACGTCCTTGATATTCCCATTACCAGGAGATGGGAGACCTTCACGAATATGTGAGGGATGCCCTCGATATTTCCAACTACCAGGAGGTGGGAGACCTTCACGAATATGCGAGGCACGTCCTCGATATTCCCATTACCAGGAGGTGAGAGACTTTCATGAATATCTAAGGTACGTCCTCGATATTTCCATTTACCAAGAGGTAAGAGACCCTCACGAATATGCATGGCACATCCTTGATATTCCTAAATACCAGTAGGTGTGAGACCTTCACGAATATCCCAGGTACGTCCTCGATATTCTCCAATTACTAAGAGGTGAGAGACTTTCACGAATATCCTAGGTACATCCTCGATATTTCCATTTACCAGGAGGTGAGAGACCTTCACGAATATCCAAGATATGTCCTCGATATTCCCAATTACCAAGAGATGAGAGACCTTCATGAATATCTAAGGTACGTTCTCGATATTCACATTACCAGGAGGTGGGAAACCTTCATAAATATGCGAGGCACGCCCTCGATATTCCCAATTACCAAGAGATGAGAGACCTTCATGAATATCCAAGGTATGTCCTCGATATTCCAATTACTAGAATGTGAGAGACCTTCATGAATATCCAAGGTACGTCTTCGATACTCCCAATTACCAGGAGGTGAGAAACTTTCATGAATATGCGGGGCACGTCCTCGATATTCCCCATACCATGAGGTGAGAGACCTTTATGAATATCCAATATACATCCTTGATATTCCAACTACCAGGAGGTAAGAGACCTTCACGAATATGCGAGACCTATCCTCGATATTTCCACTTACCAAGAAGTGAGAAACCTTCACGAATATCTCAAGTACACCATTGATTCTTCCTTCAGAGTTTGTACTTGTGATCATCTAGGTACCCCTTCGATACTTGTGATCATTCAGGTACTCTGATACTTGTGATCATTCAGGTACCTCCAAGAGTTTGTACTTGTGATCATCCAGGTACCCCTTTGATACTTGTGATCATCCAAGTATCCCCCAAGAGTTTGTACTTGTGATCATCCAAGTACCCCTTTGATACTTGTGATCATCCAGGTATCTCCAAAGAGTTTGTACTTGTGATCATCCAGGTACTCCTTCGATACTTGTGATCATCCAGGTTTCCCCCAAGAGTTTGTACTTGTGATTATCCAAGTACCCCTTCGATACTTGTGATCATCCAAGTATCCCCCAAGAGTTTGTACTTATGATCATCCAAGTACTATCTCCCAACAAACAAATGCCCTGAGAAAGGCGACCAAAGAAAGGTTTGGGTCCTGGAAAAGCAATTCCCCGTCAAGGCGATCGAAGAAAGGTTCGGGTCCTAGACAAACAACTTATTGCTCTAACAGGCAACCGAAGAAAGGTTCGGGTTCTGGAAAAACAATTCCCTGTCAAGGCGACCGAAGAAATGTTCAGGTCCTAGACAAACCACTTATTGCTTCAATAGGCGACCGAAGAATGGTTCGAGTCCTGGAGAAGCAATCCCTTCATGCAGCAGGTAAGATGACGTCTTGATACTTGTCAAAACTCGGGGTTCACACCCTATCTCACTCACTCCCGATAAGTAACTACATGTATTTTCTTATCTGTCTTAGTATGTATAATGTTATATTGTTCATTTTCTGCATAGGACACTAGGTCTTAATCTATTGCATATGTATAAACAAAATTTAGGTATCAGGTTTGTCTTTGAATGCAATCTCTGCAAACTCACCTTCAAAGAGGGGCAGCTGTTGACACCTAAATTTTGATTAGGTTATTAATTAGGCCTTAATTTCTTTTATTTTTCTTTTTTTTCGGATAATGAATAATACATAACAACAAAAAAACAACAAAAACAACAAAACAACCAAAAAAAGAAAAAAAGAAAGCAGAAGCCCGCAGCTGCTGGGGTTGGGCCTTCAAGCCCAGCCCCTCCCTTCTTTCTCTCTTCCTCGCGCAGGCCCCCACGGCCCAGCCCGCACGACCTAACCCTTCCCCCTCCTTCTTCCTTCTCCTTCCTTCTTCTTCTTTGTGCCTTTGTGCATCACGCGCGGTGGCTGGCGACGTGCTCAAGGGCAACCTACGATAAAGAGAAACGGAGGTAGGCCGCCGAAGGAGAGGACGACGCGCATGCGCCTTCAATGCGCGCCTTTAATGCTGAGATGAGACGCTAATTCATCTGCGGGGGGTCCGGTCGGCGTGCGAGGGCCGGCGGCTGAACCTCCATCAACCGGTCTCCTCCTCACCTATAAATAGGAGGGCACAACCTTTGTCGAAGAACAAAGGCCAGCAAGCTCAGAGGGGTCCCTGAGAGATTTCAGGGAGCTCAAAAAGCAAGCAAGGCAAAAATTGCGTCGCAAGCTCAAACCGACCTCCCTCCGAGAGACTTCGAGGGAGGCCGGTGGTGAGCGAGCCCGAGGGGGAGAGAGCACGAGTGAAGAGGAGGGCCAGATCTGGAGGGAGAAGACTTGCCGACGCCGACGCGACCATTGCTGCCGTTCCCCGCCCCGATTCCGACATTATTCCTGCTACTGCGGTTGCCACCCAAGCCGTGCCGCTGACGCCACACTAGATCTGAGAGCTGAGGGGCCATCGTAGCTGCCCTGTTGTCGTCACCATCACCAATTGCCGCCACGCCGTTGCTATAGCCAGGTAAACGCCAACGCTCGCCCACTTTCCTCGCTGCCTCGAGCCACCGCGGGATCCAGTCCTCGGTCGGGCTCTGTGTGCCGTTCCCCTCTGCATCTTCACTCGTCACCACCGTTGTGCCGCCATACCGCATCCTCCTACCGCTGCCGCCATCAGTATCGCCGTTGTCGTCCTAGCCTGTCCGTCAGCGCCGCATCCAAGCGAAAAGGGAGGAGGTGTCAAGTCGGGTTGCGACCCAGGTCGGAACCGGGTAGGGTTTGGCTCCAAAGCGGGCCGAGTTCGTGTCATCATTTGGGCTGGGTCTCTGCATGTCGGTTGGGCCGATTGCATGCGGGCTGGTCTCGTGTGGGCCTGGGGGTGGGTGTCCCTTATTTGTGGGCCGCGATTAAAAGAAAAAGAAAAAAAAAAACCAAGTCGGGCCTGCAACGCGTTCTGGGCGAATGGCCCGGGTCGATCCCAACCCGGGAACCCGATCCGGGTCGTTTTTTTTTTTAAATATTAATATTTTAATTAAAAATAAAAAAATAATTTATTTTCCAAAAAAATCAAAAATATCAAAACTATCATATTTTCCCAAAAAAGGCCAAAAATCAGAAAAAACCAAAAAAGACTTATATTTTCCAAAAAGATAAAAAAAAAATATGCTTTTTATGTCAAAAAAAAAAAGGGATAAGTGTTCCAGAAGTCCTACAACTTGTCACGAAAATGCATTTCAGTCCTAAAACTTGCAAAAAGTGCATTTAAGTCCTAAAACTTGTCAAAATGTTTCAAACGAGTCCTAAGATCGACGCCGTTAGCCTTTTCCGTTAAATGTGCTGACGTGACATTTTAAATAATTTTTATTTTCCACGTGTATTTTTTTAATTATTTTTTAATTATTTTTAAAAAAATTAGATTTAAAAACTAAAAAAATCAAATTTATTCATTTTATCTTATTTTTACCAAAAACTTAAAAAAAAAGTTAAAATATTTATTAAAAGAAAAAGAGCGGCTCCTCCCCCGCCACCGCCGCCGCCGCCCATCGCCGGAGGGGCTAGGCGACGGTCGCGCCGGGCGAGGGTGGCCGGGCCTCGCCGGCCCCGGGCGGGCGAGGGTGGCCGGGCCTCGCCGGCCCCGGGCGAGGGCCGGCGACCGTCGCCCGCCTGGCGGGCGAGGCCCGTCGCCCCGCTCGGGGGCGAGGCCTCGCCCAAGGCGGGCGACGGTCGCCGGCCCCCCTCGCTCGCCGGGGCCGGCGAGGCTTGCCTAGAGCGAGGGTGCGATCCCGCCGCCGCCCCCCGAGCGAGGGCCGACGAGGCCCAGATCTGGCGATCCTCGCCGCCCCGAGCGAGGGCGACGAGGCCTCGCTGTGGCGGGCGACGGTCGCCGACCTCGCCCGGGGCCGGCGAGGCCCGGCCACCTCGCCTGGGGCCGGCGACCGTCGCCCGGCCCCCGGCGATGGGCGGCGGCGGCGGTGGTGGCGGGGGAGAAGAGCTGCCCTAATTTTTTTTTTAATAATTTTAAAAATAAAATTTTTAACTTTTCTTTTTATTTTTTGTTGAAAATAAGATAAGAATAAATTTTTTTTTTTAGTTTTTAAATCTAATTTTTTTAAAAAAATGGATAAAAATTGATTAAAAAATACACGTGGAAAATAAAAATTATTTAAAATGCCACGTCAGCATATTTAACGGAAAAGGCTAACGGCGTCGATCTTAGGACTCGTTTGAAACATTTTGACAAGTTTTAGGACTTAAATGCACTTTTTGCATGTTTTAGGATTGAAATGCATTTTCGTGACAAGTTGTAGGACTTTTGGAACACTTATCCCAAAAAAAGAAGAAGAGAAAAATACCCAAAAAAATGTTTTTCCTCAAATGCTTGGAAAATCCCTCAAAAATCCAAAAAGCCTTAGGGTTTAAGCAAGATTAGGTATCGAAAGGGCATTAGTGATTAACTAGTGTAATTAAGTCCCCGATCCTAATTTCTCTGGTTACGCAGGAGCAAGTATTTCTCCCGATACTTCGCTTGTGTTTCTAATCGACCCACCCCAAACCGATTAGTGGCGACTTCATTTTAAAATTAACTTAGAGGTTAAAAACTTTGAACCATTAAGTCGTGAATTGGTGGATTTGGGAGAGTCCAGGTTAGGGCTAAAAAAGACCTAGCCGAACCATTAGCCTCCGCAAAGCGCTCGCCCTGATCGGGCGTCGAAAAAAAGAGGTCGTGACAGGTATAAAGCCCGACTCATTGCCCAAGGATCCTCCGAGAGACTTGGGATTGATTATAATGAGACATATTCACATGTGATGGATATGATTACATTTCATTTTTTCATTAGCCTAGTAATCTCTAAAAGATTGGAAATGCGTCTTATGAACGTTGTGATGGCATATTTATATGGCTCATTAAACTTTGATATTTATATGAAAATTTCTGAGAAATTCAAAATGCCTGAAGCATGCACTCCCTACAATTTATTCTCAATAATATTGCAAAGATCCTTGTACAGGTTAAAGCAATCCAGTCGTATGTGGTATCAACGCTTAAGTGAGTACCTAATTAAGGAAAGGTACAAGAATGATCTTATTTGCTTATGCGTGTTTATTAAGAAATCAAAAACAGGATTTGCTATTGTAGCAGTTTATGTCGACGATATAAATTTAATTGGAATTATAAAAGAGTTAGTTAAAACTGATGAGTATTTGAAAATAGAGTTTGAAGTTAAAGATTTGGTAAAATCAAACTTTGTCTTGGTCTAAAGCTTGAGCATAAAGCAAATGGAATAATCATCCATCAATCAACATACGTTGAAAGATTGCTTAAACGCTTTAACATGGACAAAGTTCACCCATTGAGCACCCCTATGGTTGTAAGGTCTCTAGATCCCCAAAAGGACCCATTTCGTCCTAAAGAATTTGATGAAGAGATACTTGGTCCGGAAGTACCATATCTCAATGCAATTGGAGCTTTGATGTATTTGGCATAATGTACGAGACTAGATATCGCTTTTGTGGTAAATTTATTGGCACGTTTTAGTTTTGAGCCAACTTGGAGACACTAGAATGGAGTTAAACATATTTTCTGTTATCTCTGAGGAACCATAGATTTTGGATTATATTATTCCAAGGATTCCACTAACTCTGGTTTAGTTGGATACATTGATGTTGGATATAGATCTGATCCACATAAAACTCGCTCTCAAACCGATTATTTATTTTGTTATAACGGCATCGTTATTTCTTGACATTCTATGAAACAATTGCTAGTAGCTATATCTTCTAACCACTCTGAGATTATTGTTTTATATGAAACTGGAAGAGAGTGTGTTTGGTTAAGATCCGTTATAATGCATATTCATAATTCTTGTTGTTTGATACCGGTTACAAATCCTCTCATTATAATTTATGAAAATAATGCTACTTGTGTTGCACAAATTAGGGGAAGATATATCAAAGATGATGATAGGACCAAGCATATATTGCCAAAAATTTTCTATACTCATGAACTCCAAGAAAGTCGATAAATTATGTTAAACAGATTCGATCCATAAATAATATGGCAAATCTTTTTACCAAATCATTGCCAACATCAACTTTTGAGAAATTAGTATATGGCATTGGTATGCAGCAGGTTCATAAGAAGCAAGATTAATTAGCCTCAGTAGTGGCTATATGGTTCAATTGAGGAGGATATATTATGAACTATGTATTGCACTATTTTTTCTTTTTGTCCGGTTTTTTCCCACAGGATTTTTCCGGCTTAAAGTTTTTAAAGAGGCAATTAATGCATCCATAAAAGGGAGAGATCATAAAATTTGTGCTCTGCACTCTTTTTCCCTTTTGTCCAGTTTTTGTCCCACTGGATTTTTCCGGCTTAAGGTTTTTAATAAGGCAGTATCATTCGATGCACATTCGTAATGAATACAATGAATATTCAAAGGGGAGTGTTATGAAATACATGAATGAATATTTATTATATTCATTTTATTTAACGTAATTATTATGGTACATTTGTATCATACATTCTAAGTGTATCTCCCTATACAATGAAGTTCATCTCCCTATCCAATACATGTATTATTCAATACATTGATATTAATGATAAGTATATTCTTGTTTTCCTATAAAAATGAGCTTAATTTTTGTTGTAGACTTAAACAGTGATATACTGGAAATAAAATATTTTCCTCTGACTTTCTCTACTATCTTTGGTGTTTACCTACTTTCTCTCCTCAATCTCTTTATTCTTTCTATTACATATTTGCAACGCAATATTTTACAACAAGAAGAATCATTGTAAGCTTGGATATATATATTTTTGTAACCGAGGATCCGCCGAAGTATGCCCTTGTCGGCTTACACCGATTCGGGGTCTCACGGGCCTCCGTGGTGGAGGCCCAACAACGATTATACCTCGGGGGAAGCTGGCCTAGCAACCCACCACTAGGGGCCTCCACTTAAATCGCTAACGCCGCGGGGATTCGAACTCTCAACCGCATCAAAGCAGGGGAGAACGAATATCAATGCCGCTGCCCACGGATGGGTTGGATATATTAGTTTGTTGATAAATGGATTATTTAAGACACTACAATTCAAATAGAGTTTGAATAGAATAAAAAGAGAATGTGGAGATTTACTGTAGACCTTCAAAAGATTGGTTAAAAGTGATATTTTGAAGAACATGAACGTAAAATAGCGAAAATTATATACTCTTAAAAAGGAAATAGAATTTAAATTTGTGAAGAAGCTAATAATTTTCAAAATCTTTTTTTTGGATCCATTTACGACACATCTATTATGCAAACGTTGAATTTAACTTTCAAGCGGGATTTCCTATTTTCAATCGAATAATGTCTTTTATTTGGTATTTCTTACCATAAGTGATTACAACCTTAAATAATATATACAAAAAAAAAAAAAAATCACATTTAAAAGTAGATTATTAACATGCCCATACAAAGTGCGGGCCCTGCAACTAGCCAGTGTTACGAGTTGGGGTAGACTTGGTTTCGAATCCTTGGCACTGGAAAAAAATGGTGTCATTGTCCAAGACAAGAACTTTTATTGTTTGCTCTGGGAGCGTCGCTCTCGCCACATCGGAGTCTTGTGCGTCAAATACAAGGTTTTCGAATTGTAGGAGCAATCCTCCTCAGCAAGTAAAAATTTACGCAAGCAGATATTATTTGCCTTAAAAATAATCATCGCACCTAGGTGAGACTAGAAGACAGAGGAGTCTACCTTCCCTCGAGGGCTCCCTGTTCCTAGGTGAATTTCGTCTTCCACCTAGGAAGAATACTTCCAAAATTTTACGTCACAAGTTCAGATGAAGTAGTTTATGGATATACTTAGGTTCTTGTATGTGATAATTTACTCAACCAAATATAATTTGCCTTGAAAATAATTGCTGCATCCCAGTGAGACTAAGTGACGGGTGAATCTATCTTTCCCTTGAAAGCCCCCCTTGTTTCTTGGTGAATTTTGTCTTCCACCGAGGAAGGATATTCCCGAAACTTTACGTCTTAGAGTTTAGATGAACTAGTTTACGAACATACTTAGGTCCATGCATGTAATAATTTACTCAACCAAATATTATTTGCTTTGAAAATAATCGGCCTCTAGTATTCAATGGCTATCATTATCTTTTGGGGTTTAGTTAAGATGTTTATCAGTATTGAACACCTTGAATCCATAATTTGAAAAATCAACTTCATTTAAAAATTAAAATGTTGTGATTTTTTCATAATTTTAAAGAACTTAACATAATTTTTTAGACTAAAAAGATATAAATCCAACCGGGTTCCATTTTTTTTTTCTTTTTAAGGAGTAAGCTTTCCTTTTATGAATATCTCAAGCTTTCCTTTTATGAATATCTCATTGATATCTCTAAGAAGTTAAAAGTCCAAATTATTTTCCTAATTCCATGGTTCAATTAAGTTGCCATACATATTGAATTTTGTTTATTTATTGGAATCAAAGACAAGTAATGATATTAGGAAATCTAATTTTATTCGAATTTGAAATTCACATTCGGACAAAACTTAATCCAAAGGATGTTCTTCAAACTGACGGGCTTCCTGCAATTCTTGATGTCTTGAATTTTTTTTTTTTTTTGGGTGTAAAATGCATCCTTCTATTTCATTTAAGTAGGAAAAGAGAAGGAGCAGCCCAACCGAGCATCAGTACATATAATATTCAAAAGGGACTAAGGGGGTTGGTAACGCAGCAGTGAGGAAGAGACTTGCGGATTTGGGCTTTAGTGACTTCTGCTAGGCATCGCTCCGCAAGGAGTAGTTAACGGTTGCATTATCCTTTGTAGGAAACTTTGGAACCAATATGCCGAGTGCTTCATGTATCGCTTCAGTTCATTCCCATAATCCACGAAAACGAGGCCATATCGGGTTGTATAACCTTCCACCCACTCGAAGTCGTCTAGGAAACTCCACGCAAAGTATCCTTTTACATTCACTCCTTCCCTGTCAACAACGAATTTGTGTGTATGGTACTTTTTTTTTATCAAATATCATCATTGTTCACCATCTATGCATACCCAATACTGATATCGAATTACTTACTCGATAGCCTTGGAGAGATTTGAGAGATGCAGCTGAAAGTAACTTATTCTCAATCTATCTGTAAGTGCATCTTCAAGCGGCAACGATTTGTTATTTGCATCTGCCATTCCTGTGGTTGGACAAAACAACGCATAGAAGGCAAATTACTAGGTGACCCGTCAACCCAAGCAAAGTCACTATCAGTGACATAGATAATTTTATTTACCATTTTCGGTCACATAAATGGTCGGATCCTGATAGTTTTTCTTCACATAGTGCATCAACTCTCTGATACCCTTTGGGTATATGTACAGCCACTCCGCTGCAGTCTGTAGTTTTGTTCAATTGATATCTATATTAGCATTATGCTTAGCATGCGATTAATGCGTGAACACTTGATTATGTATAAAATTCTTTCTCATGCTTGTGTAGACACATTACCGGTTGGCCGATCGGAATTCCATCTTTCTCAGCTGGTAGCATCACAGATAATAAACAAAGTTCGTTAGGGAATCAATTGAAGAAGAACACTAGGGGTAAAATATTTGGGCAATGGTGGTGCATGCTTACCGGTCATATTACAGTGACAATCGGTGGTGTAACTTAGATTGAGAGTGGTAAAAGGGAATGCGGATTCATCCACGTATCTCGCCGTGTAATAATTTACCCCCATGTAGTCACGAGAACCCTTTAGCGCCTCCGACTGTGCTTTCGTGAATTTGGGTAACCGCTCGCCCACATATCTCCTCATTGACTTTGGGTAGTCACCATAGGTAATAGGATGGGCAAACCTTACATCATCAACGCGCAATGCACTTACTAACGGGACACACAAAATTGCTGAGGAACTCATTCGTTGAGGTACAATTGCTAGATCGGTCGCTTCTGTGACTCGTTCATAATGCTTATCTAGCATCTCATAAAGGCTACCTACTTTCTTATAAATAAAATACATACCATCCAAACTGAAAGTCAAAAGCTCTAGAGGCAGCCTTCCTACTGACGTTCGTTGAATACTTAGGGGTCATCCAGTAAGTTGCAATGACCATGCCTATTTTGCCATTTTGAGCAGCCTGATTGTGTATCAAAATACGAAACAATTAGTCAAGTCCAAACATGCATATCCAACTCAGTAGTTTGCCGAAAGAATAAGGGGAATACACCGAGATTAGGTGTCCATGTACCTGATAGTTGTCCCTGTACAGTTTCACTGCTGCTGCGTGAGAAAGAAGCAAATGGTGCGCAACGATGTAAGGTTCTGTTGCTGAATTTCCAGCTGTGCAGTTATTTATGTAACTAGAACATCGACCAGGTGCATAGATGCCCATGCATACCCATACAACGTAAAGTAATTGGGCTCGTTTACTGTCACCCAATGCTTCACTCTATCACCAAACTCTTGAAAGCAAAAGTTTACATAATCGACGTAGTCCTCCCTAGTAAATAGCCCAAATGATCCAGGTGTTACTTGATTAAGATCGGCAACTAGTTCAAGGCATGCGTGTACACACAATTTTTAGAAACTCCAAGTCAACAATATTTGAAGGCTTACACAATATTAAGACTCAGGAACCCGCCATACTCATCTTCAAGTGCTTGGGGAACATCCCAATGGAACAATGTCACAAAAGGTTGGATGCCTGCTCAAAGTTTAGTACGCGTTGGAAAGAGCAATTCAATGAGTCGTGAAGGACTAGACAGTAGGGGTTACCCTCAGCAAGTAGGCTGTCGATGAGATTGTTGTAAAAGGCGACACCTTGTTCATTGACTCCCTTGCTTATCTTCCCATCTAGTATACAAAAGATACCATCCGAATGATTTAATTATACGCTTCATAGTGCATATACAAGAGCTGAGTACAGGGCAAAACCGCAGTTCATATTTGTTTCGGCATGACTAATTAAAAATGTAGAGAGAACAAAGAGAATATATAGTAATCTGTTGTGGGCACAATGGTCAGGAAGGCACATAATTACATTCATCGAGTCATTAACGATGTGTGAGTCTCGAACCAAATGGTGTTGGTCTACGTGGTGCACGAAGGATCTATATTTTTCCTTGATGTTAACAGGAGGAGCCTAATTACATCGGAATAAGACAAAAGGAGGGTGCATGAGAGGGAGCTTACGAGGTGCAATACGAGGCCACGAGATGGAGAATCTGAAGAAATCCCATCCCATTGCTTTCAACAAGTTTATGTCCTCCTATATATACAAAATTTGCACCCATACATAACTTGTCAGGAAATTGTACATCCACATGACTGTTAAAGAACACACATGGAAGAAAATCAATTATTAAGCAACAACACATGACTTAACAGATTATTTCTATAAACTACTTGTGGTGTCGATTGTTATGGTTTGCAGCTACCAGTCACTATGGAAAGGAGACAAGGGCAGGTATCACGTGCATTAAGTTAGAAGGGAGGGATAAGTGAAGCAAATGGAAAATATTAGTAAAGCCTCCATCGCTGTCTACAAAGACGAAAACGCAAATGTGGTCCCACACTGCAGTACCGCATCTCGAAATGACATCTTTAATTTTAGCGCACGTTACCTGGAACTGGTAGTAGAACTCATCAGCTATAAAACCGGAAGAGTGGTCGCTAATCTTATCTGGGGAAGAAGGGGAAACGACAATCACATTCACCTGTGCGTTGAAGGTTAAAAAAAAACCGTATGTTCGTAGTGTGCATCTAACCTGGAAAGAGTTTGGTGAAGGTGTCCCAAATGCTCAACCCTCTTCCCTGTTGGTCCGCTGCTCCTTCAGACTAGTTACACAAAACCCGACGAATTAGAAGAAAGCATTTGATCCAGCAGTGCACGTGCGTACAGTCTCAATGCATCAACATAGCATGCCTCGTCCATCTTCATGCTGATTACCTGGTAGGCGCTCGATCCCACTCCAAATACGAAATCAGATGGGAAGCTCGTCCGGTTGATGATCTTGTCGTCCTCCCCATTGACTCCAGCCACACCAGGATCCTCACGACCACAACTGCAACTCAAGAAAGTGGCCGTGATCATCAACAAGCTGATGCACCAGGAGGCGGAGGCGGAGGGGCCGCCGCGAGTGATAGCATATAGATAACCGTGTGGATGCTGCTTCTTCAGCTCCATTTTTAGTATGCTTCATCCAAAGGTTGTCACGTTGGGGGACTCTCGACCATAAATAACATGAGTCGAGGGAGTGTTGGGGGAGTAGTTGGACCTTCACTTTGAAATCTCAACTAAAAGTCAAGAGTGTGGTTTAGTATTTGTAGATGAACTGTTGAAGGCGTGGATTTTCTCCATCCTCCTCCCCTTTAATTCCCCCATTCTCTCCGTCTTCACTTATAATAAATGGAAAAGAAAAGAAGAATATAAGATGCCCAACTTCCAATGTGCAAGCACGACGAATCGGAACTGTTTTGAGTACCATCCAGTTGGTGACTCCGGTTATCCCGAATTTCACCTTTTGACTCACATGGTTTTGTTACGTTTGTTTCAAATGATTCAATCACTAGTTTGGAGGACTTTCACTGGGTCTACAGAGATATCGTACTTATCACCAATGATATGTTACTCCCAGATGCCATGACAAGATAAATCAATGCAACAGGCTTACGGGGCCAGAGCCTAGACCGAGAGAGACAAAGAGAATCAGAAGGAGTCCAGTCCTGTCTTATTTCAGGCTGTATGTCCCCCTGCAATTCCATCAGAATGCAAAATTGAAGGAGAAACTTGGGCCGACATTCAGACTGGTCCATATTACTACAAGGCTTGAACATTGTTAAATATGTCTCGAGTTTAAGCCCGAAGCGAATTGCTGAATTTTGAAAATAAATTAGTTAACTTGCGGATAAGGAAATATTCCTATCATTCAAGCGGAGATTGGCAAGCGGAGACCCAAGAAAGGAAATATAAACTTGATTAAAGGAAGTCGGACTTCCTAATTTAACTTGGCTTGGGACTTTCCTCTTTGATCGAGGCGGTGCACGTACAAGCATATATATTCGTGGTTTGCTTGCATGAATATTGGGGTTAGCATCGTTGTTGATACGAGCATTGAAGCGCCGTTATTCTAGCGAGTGCTTGGCGGGTTTTCGTTCGTGAATTACATCCAAGAAGTTTAGTGTTTGTAGTCGATTAAATCTTGAGGTAAGATTTGCGTATAATTCCTTCGTGAGATTGAGAGATTATTTTCGAGGAATTTCGGGGCTAAACACTGTGTGCGTTATTGGGTGTAATTGGGGTTTGGGAAACACCGAGAGAGTGTTTGAGTGACTTGAGTGTGTAATCTCCTCAGATCGCTTGATCTATAGTGAAATTCGCCGCCGCTGCTCTCCCGTGGACGTAGGTCTTTATGACTGAACCACGTAAATCTGGTGTCCGATTTATTTTTCTTCTTCCGTCTATATTTTGTTCGATCGCTCGCTCCTATCGCAACAAACATGATCAATAGCTGGAGAAATGTCTAAGCGCGAGGCAACGCTCCGTCCAAAGGCATCAATTACTGATGACCTTATAGCAATGATAATAGTCATCCGCCACATCTTCAGTGCTTGCATCCTCTATTTTCTTCGCATTCCAGATTTCAGTAACATCTTATAATACTATTCCCTATCCAAAATGTTATTTACTGAAGAGATATATGGTAAAGAGAGTGAGCCTATATGTTATTAACCGTCTGCCCCTATTCCACTAGCACCATCAGTAAAGAAATTGGCCAAAATCCATCTAACAAACTTGTTTTGATTAGTTGGTAATGACTTATATGCAAAGGTTGAGGTTGTGGTTGATTGATGAGGAGTTTGAGAGGCTCAGAGGATTCTGCCAATGCAAAGATATCGACAAATTGGTCAGAAAGGCAAATGAATAACATTAAGCTTTGTTTTCTTGCTTAGAAACAATCACAAGCACGCAACAAAAATGAGTGCAATTAATGCTCTCTCTCCTCGTTATTTAATTCAGTTTCAAGCAGAGACGTGAAGCAGATCTACTTCTCAAGCACAGGCTTTTGCTATTATAAATCTGACCAGGTAATCCTATGGAGCATCCAGAGGCCATAACATTAGAGAAATAATCCCGCTTTGTTTTTTTTTTTTCCTATGTATGCTTCTTTGGGTTATCATATTGGGAACAGCTGTCGGTTCCTGTTAATAATAACAAGCTGTCTGCTCTCATCTGTCTAATGTTTCAAGCGAACCAAAGAGTCTAACAGGTGTTCTGAAAGTATGGCCCACTTTGTTCATATGCCTGCCCCGCGTTTACAACATTCAAAAGCTTTTTAAGCAGTTCAAAAATCTGAGATAAGCTGGCAGTACGTGGAAATGACAACTCGTCAAGTCAGCAAGTCAATGTAGAATAGCGTGACGTGTGCGGAGAGAAAGAGAGAAATTGTGAAGCCCGCGCTGTTGGAATGACATATTTGGGTCATTGTGGGCTCATCATGGTTCATTGTATAGAGTGTCCACATCCAAATCATTTAGTGTTCACGCGTTATCTTGAGTATCTAGACTTAAAAATAATATAATAGGCAAATTGTCTGTCTTAATAGACACTTTTCTCCAAATGATTATTGGGCTTTGGCTTTTGGGTGTACCATTGATCTGTCATCGTTTGGCGACCTTGGCCCTGATAATCTCCACTTGAAGTTCATCGCAGGACTCTCTTTATTCCTGTTGATCAAGAAAGGCATTTTGCATGCCTCATGATCCCTAATGTCCAACAATTATAACTCTGTAGCTTTCTATTTCATTGTGCCTCTCATCTACCAATCCACCGCCGAGTTGAGTCTTGTGAACCGTATTCTTCGCAGCATATGGTGATGAAGAAAGAAACCTCTAGCAGCAATAGCTCTAATATGAGCACCGCAAAAAGTAACGATCAAGAACAGAGCCCCTGTACATCCTATGAGCTTTGCTTTCATCAGTTTTGGCGTGGTCAATCACCAGCGTCACAATTAGGATGCAGCCAAAGCTGTTTTGCCTCAAATCTGGGCAGAAGTGAACTCTATACAACGGACAACAAGTCAAGCAATAACACATCTTCTTCTTCTGTTCCTACTGCAGTTACATGTTCCATTGGCCGTCCGCAAGTTGATTTAGATGCTTGTAACCTATTTACATGTAATTTACAGCAGTCAAGATCAATAAATTGCGAATCATTGGTTTATGATCATTCAGAAGACCAGCAGTGCCTTGCTCCTCAGTCCCATGATGATCCTCATGGAAACTCCATTTTACCAGCAGCTGCTATTTCTAGTAAAAGAAGAATTAGATGGACTCAGCATCTCCACAACCAATTCCATGAATGCATAAATCGTCTGGGAGGAGCTGAAAGTAAGTAATGGATAGAGAATGTCACTTTCGAGTCAATGTCTATATTAACTTCAACTGACGTCCAAGTCATGATTTATTGGACAGGCACAGGAGCAAAACCAAAGTTAATTTTGAAGCTGATGGATGTCAAGGGGTTAACAATCTTTCATATTAAGAGTCACTTGCAGGTACTGCAACATAATGACTTTTCATCTATTAGCTGAAAACCAATGCCCATATTTAACATTTTGTCTCAGAAATTCAAACCAAAACTTTGTTTGTCTATTGCATTAAAGAAATGTCGCATCGCGGAGTGCATTGCAGAATCTAAAGAAAGTTGTTCTTTGCATCCACTACAATGAGCACAAATGAACATTCCTTGCAAGAGACAGGAACTCTGTTATTATTGAAGACAAATCCAAGCGTAACTAGTCTTTGTTTGGCAATAGGACAGCTTATTTTATGTGCATGAATCATATTGTACATGCAGGAAAATCAGAGAAGAACAATTTTGACACAAAACCAGTGCACGACCTCAAAATGTAAGCTTTGACTTGTTTGTTGTTTATTAACTCAGTGTACAGACTTAAGAAGAGCGCAAAATAAGCACTATTTATGAGAGGATTGCATCCTCCAAATGTCCACTGTCTGCCTTAAAGTAGGAATTCATGATATGAGGAAACTAAGCCCATTGAATATTTGTTGGTAACAGAGGCAAGCTGATTGCAGAAGCTTATTATAGAATCTTGCAGATGCAGCTGAATGTACAAAAGCGACTCCTTCAACAGTTGGAGGTTGCTATTCTGAAAATGTTACCTTCTGTCACATTGACACATACACACACATCTGAACTTTCAGAAGTCTCCACATGAAAACAATGATATGAAAGCAAGTTTTAAATTCATCCTCCTTAACCGTACAGATACAGAGTAGTCGACAGATGAATATTGAAGAACAGGGAAGGCAACTGAAACGCTTCTTAGAGCGGCGTCTTCACAATGACAATTCAGCACCTCACTCAGATCCTCAGAAAACCTAGGACTTCTAATTTCTTATTTGAAGTACAAGCAAATATCTTCCTTTGCATCTGCCAACCTCAGTGCTCTTAAGAGTCCAATATGTGCCGGATGCACAATAGAAGGAAGCATTAAACTCTGGAACGTTTGGCCTTGGTCTTACACTATCGTACTTTAAAGAGATCAGATTCGAAATTCTTATAGTCTTGACTAAGAGATTGAGTTCTATGGTCAAAACTTGCAGCTGTAATATTCCATCAACTATTGGTTAAGCTTGGAAATTAGATTGTACTTTTACTCAATCTTACTAGAGATAAATTTGATGAGAGGGGAGACTTCTATATTAATGCGTTGATCATGCTATGGAGAAGGTATTTTGTTCATCGATTGTCTCATGTGGCAGTGACGAGTAAAGCACCAAGCTAATCAATGACAAGATTTGTCAAAATTTGTTGATAAAGGTCGTTAAGATTCATACTACCCGAGTATCGTGATTCGCTCGTCACACCACGTCAGCCGGGCAATTGATATGTAAAATAGTTTCTAAAGCACTGCAATTATGGACCATACAAGAAAAATGCTAGTTCAGGATAAAATCATGAAATGACTTGGATCAGTTGTTTGATCTGCTGTCGTCACAATTTACATACTAATAGTCCTCTATGGAGTAAACGAAATGTGAAAATAGGTGGAACGACCTGAATTCATATTCATGACACAGAATACAAGAAGAAGATGAAATGAATGAATGCATCAGCTACAGCGTGAGGGTCTTTGATAGGAACCGCATCATCAAGCTTGCGGTTTTAGAAGCTTTGCACGTATTCAGAGTGCGAAAGGGTTTGGTAGAGAGGGGTGAGTCCAGTGGCGGCGAGGAGCTGTGGAGAAGATCCAACTGGAAGAGATGGGTTGGGATAGCAGAAGGTCACTATGGACGCCCTCTCGTTCTCTTTGTTCACCACCGCTCTATGATCCAGTGCTCTGTAAACCTCCCTGATTTGACCTAAATTCACGACAATGCTGCTAGGAACGGGTGGAAATGTGACCCAGCGGCCGTCCCTGCTGAGGACATGAAGGCCAGGCATGTTGCCGCACTCCATCAACATGGTGATCCCTGAGTTGTCGGCATGTGGCGATAGGCCCATTACTCAGGTTCCGGGCATGGTGGGTAGTAATTCATCCTGACCTCGTAACTCTCTTCTCGGAAACTTTTCATCAACTGCAGTTTACCCTCATGAACCCCCAGTGCCATTCCAATGTACTTCACCACCGCCACTGCCGCTTTCCTCAACCTTCGCTGTACTTCTCTAGTGCTATCCCTATAGATTAGGTATTCGTAGTCAACATCATCTGCGTAATTTGTCTCCATTCTCTTTCTTCCATTCTTGCAAGAAAAAAGCCCCTTCTTGGATAGCCAGGGCTCCCGCTTGAAATGGCGAGGGGGCCCTGATCTGTTGTGCAAAGCCAACGAGAAGTTTTCCTGCAACATCACGCCACACGCCAGCCACTGCACTTGTTGTAGAACCAGCTATGAAGGCGGTGTCCACATTGAGCTTAAAGGCTTCCTTCTCCGGCGGCTTCCAGCTTGTAGAATGTCTTGATTAATGTAGTGTCATTCTTGATTGCAGTGTACCGTCCATGTTGAACGTGTTTAAGAGATGTCGGACGTGCCTTTTACTTTGATTTCTCTTGTATATATAGTTAGCCATGACTCGTTCCTTCACGTATCCTAACCTTCATCTACAAGAATTCTTAATTGTCTCTAGATTTGCACTCTATTTTAAGATATGTAATCACTCTCGATCCTTAGTTACAGTTCTCCCTGATGGATACATTTTGTCTTGAACTTCAACTTTCCTCCGTGATTCGACTGAATAGATTGCCAGCACGTGTCATGGACTTCACTTAAACCCCGCTTATAGAAAAATCATGATTGAGAGCCCTTCAAAAATTCCATTTAACGAGCTTTCTGGACCAATTGTATTGTCATGACTTTTATGATCGACGAACTTATTAGATATTCTATCGAGTGAGCCTTACGAGTTTAATTGCAATGTCATGACCCGGATTGGACTATTAATATCTTTACCAACAAGCCCAATTTTTAGGTCAGGTGTTAACAATCCCTTAATAAAAATGCAACTTTTTCTTTTTTGCTTAAAAATTGCAATTTTTTTCATTACAACTCTACAATATTATTTATTTCAAATTCTGATCACTATAAAACGACTAATAAATGACAGGTATCAAAATTACTCAACCCCTCTCCGAAAAAGAAAAAACAAAATACTGAACTCGCGTTTAATATATATAAATCAGTTTAAAAAAAAAAAACGTAGGCAACTCTTCGTGAAAATTACAAAAATGAACAAACATAACAAATGGGTTAATGCTAATTAAACCGCGGGCGCGCAACCGTGCCAAAATCGCACCCCCGCACATGGGTATGGTGAGGTCTAGCTCACACCCATTTATTCCTTTAGGTACGGAAACCCCACATTTATTAATTGACCCACTTCCTCTTACTTTTCCTATGTGAAATAAGGAAAATGCATTTAGTTTGTTTTTACAAACAAACTTCCAACAGGGCGTGGCCTGATCACGTGCATGGCCACCGGCAACAACGTAATCGTCCTGGGGACAAGCAAGGGATGGGTCATCCGGCACGACTTCGACGTCGGAGATTCTCACGGTAAGGAAGGTTTTTTAATTTTCTGTTTTTTTCCCAATCGATTCCTTCTTCGTTCCTCCTTTGGCATTCTGGATTCCCGGTTTCGCGAGCTCCAGTTTTTGCGTGCGTTCTCCCCTTTTTCATCGTTCGTTCGGTCGAGCTGATTCGCAGCTTCGGTTTAGCTCGGAAGTTGAATTTGTTTGGAGCAGTGGTAGTTCGAAGACATTGGGAAGCTCGTGGTCTCGTGCGTCGTAGCTGGAGAGCTGGAGATGAGGAGGTTCCGTGATTGCCATTGGCAGAAAAAAAAAATCGAATTTTGCGTGGTTCGGCATCTCGAAATAATGTTAGTGGGTACGGAAGGGATAGAGAGCTATAAATTAGGCAATATGAATTGTATTCTACGAGCAATGAAAGATCTTTTGCTCATCCCGTTAAGATATAGAGAAGGCAGATATGATTCTGCAGAATTGATCCGGGTTTAAGTAGTTTATGTAGTTTGTTTGGCTGGTGTGCCGAGTCTTCATTCCTTTTGAAGCGATTGTGCTACGCGGCAATTGAATAAATATGTATTCCGAGTTGGGTACTTTACGGCACGAAGCAGGTCTAATGTCTTAGAAAATTTTATCACACGAGTGTTGTTGGATTCGAATGACTTTAGCGTAACTAATGGACATGCACTTGAACGTCCAGAATTTGATCTCACGGTGGGTCGTCCTGGGGAGCAATATATCCACAGGGTTTTTGTTGATCCCGGAGGAAGCCACTATATCGCCAGTGTAACTAGCAGTGGTGGTTCCGACACTTTAGGTGCGTTTGATAACGTTTCCATTCAAAAATTGTTTCAGGAAACAGAAATAGAAAAAACTATTTCTGTTCGGGGAACAATTTTTGAACAGAAAAACGTGTTTGGTAACTGCACAAAATTTCTGTTTTTGGAATAGAAAAAGGACATAAACACGTTTAGTAAACTTGTATAATTTTTTTGTTTCTTTTAATTTTTTTTCTTTTTTTCTTTTTCAGCCTCACGTCGGCTGGGAAGGCCGAGCCTTGCCGTGGCCGCGAGAGGCTTAGCCTCGCCTAGGCTGGGCGAGGCCGACCTCACCCGGCCACCAGTGAGGCTCGGCCTCGCCGGGGGTCGGCGACGCTCCAACGAGGTTGCCAGCCATCAATGGCCGGTCGCTAGCCATGGCCGAGGCCGGCGACCGGCCAAAGAAAAAGAAGAAAGAAAAAAAGAAATAAGTTTTGTATTTTTTTTTTTTTTTTTGGGACTGGAGGAACCGCTGCCAGCCAGGCAGGACCCACCACCACAGCATCACGCTTAAAAATCCCTAACGACAACGCGGGGATTCGAACTTCTTCCCTTCGTGAGGGGGAGAGAGCCCAAAGCCAGCGCTACCACTGCGGGCGGTGGTGTAAGTTTTGTGTTTTGTTCTTTTGTTTCTTCAAAAAGTGTTCCCGAGAACAAAAGTATAAACAAACGTGTTTCTTTTTTTTTTTTCTCAAAACAAAAAAATAGAAATTGTGTTCCGGGGAACAAAAAAATAACACAAACAAACAGGCCTTTTCTATATTCATGCAAAGTGGAGCAAGCCCCGCATCTTAAGCAAATTAAAAGGTCTTGTAGTGAATGCGGTTGCATGGAATCGATAGCATATAACAGAAGGTAAATGTTTGTTTCCTTGATGGATATCTCCATTTTTTAAATCAAGATAATGGCATTGTGATCCATGGATATTAACAGAAGGTAAATGTTTGGTTCCTTGAAGGAAAGGAGGTTCGCCATTGCTGGTCGATTTCCCTTAAAGGGATTGTGGCCGGTCCAACAATGGGGTTAACTATCTTTTTCAAGGCTTTAACCTTGCCTTTACGGAAGACAGACACGCAAGGACTCCCACCCCAGGGCGGGTCCCTTAGCCTGTTTCTTCCTTAAGCAGTTTAAAGACCTGCTCAAGTCTGCCATTCTCTAATGGGTATGTCAATATCCCATGGAAGGGGGTCTCCGCATGTGATGAATTGAACAACTGAACAGTTGTTAGATTCCACTTCCACTTACTCTCTTGTCTCCAGTTTTGCAAGAAAAAACTCCCCTTCTTGAACAGCTAGGGCTTCCGCTTGAAATGGCAAGAGGGCCTTGATCTATCGTGCAAAGCCACCAAGAAGTTTTCCTGTAGCATCACACCACACACCAACCACCGCACCTGTTGTAGAACCAACTATGAAGGCGGCGTCCGGATTGAGCTTAAAGGCTTCATTCTCCGACAATTTCCAGCTCGTAGAATGTCTTGATTAATGTAGTGTGATTCTTGCTCGTAGTGTATCGTCCACGTTGAATGTGTTTAGATATGCTGGACGTGCCTTTTACTTTGATTTCTCTTAGACCCGTTAAACGGGTGAATCAGATCGGGTTTGGATCGGGTAATAAATGGTCCAACCCAAATCGATCAATTTAACCCATTTATTGTAGTGTAAAATTTGTGACCCATATCCGATTCGACCTATACTTGTACCTGACCCATTTAACTAAACTTAAGAAAGCTTATTATATATTATATATATATGGTATTGCTAAAATAGTTTTAACACAAATTTAATGGATAATTTTCATAATTTTTAAAATAATTATTTTAAAAATCGAATTTTAATTATTTTTTTATTTTTAAAAAATAAAAAAATTATTTTAAAATTTTTAAAAAATAATTTTTAATTTTCTTTTTCTTCTTCTCTGGCCGGCCGTCGACCACGATGACAACCGACGACCGACCACAGGCGAGCCTTGAGCTCGCTCAACTCACTAACGCCGACAAGCTCAAGGCTTGCTAGATCGGCGAGGCCTCTGCCTCGATAGAGATGAGCTCGCGGTGAGCTTGAGCTTGAGCTCGCTCGGTCGCTGGCCTATCGTGCTGGCCACCGAAAGGAGAAATAAGAAAGAAAATAAAGAAAAATAAAAAATAATTATAATTTTGATTTTTATAAAAAAGAAGAAGAAGATATTTTTGTAAAGTTAAAGAGGGAAGAGAATGATTGTGAGGTTTTAGTTGTGAGCTATTTTGAGCATTTAACTAGTTTCTTTAAAAGATAAATGACCCATTTTGCCACCTCTAATTTCTCTTATATACATAATTAGCCGCCACTCATTCCATCACGTACCCTAATCTTCATATGCAAGAATCCTTAATTGTCTCTAGATTTACACTATTTTAAGATGATTTGTAATTGCTCTCGATCCTTAGTTACTGTCGCGACCAAATTTTTCGGGTGTACCACCTAGGATTTGGCTAATGGAGGAGAAATAAGAAAAAAAATAATGAAGAATAAAAAATAATTATAATTTCGATTTTTATAAAAAAAGAAAAAGAAGATATTTTTGTAAAGTTAAAGAGGGAAAGAAAGATTGTGAGGTTTTAGTTGAAAATGGATTTTAAATCCAACTTATTTAAGACCCACCTATTTTGAGTCTTTAATTATTAAACTCATTTAACTAGTTTCTTTAAAAGATAAATGACCCATTTTGCCACCTCTAATTTCTCTTATATACATAATTATTGTCAATAATCAGAATGCGAGGGCCACTCATTCCATCACGTACCCTAATCTTCATATGCAAGAATCCTTAATTGTCTCTAGATTTACACTATTTTAAGATGATTTGTAATTGCTCTCGATCCTTAGTTACAGTTCTCCCATTCCTGATTTGACCGTATCGATCTCCGGCATGTGTCATGGACTTCACTTAAACCCTGCCTCTAGAAAACTCATGATTGACGAGCCCTTTAGAAGTTCCATTTGATGAGTTTTCTCGACTAATTGTATCGTCATGACCTTTATGATCGACAAGCTTATTAGGTATTTTATTGAGTGAACTTCATGAGTTTAATTGCAATGTCACAGCCTGGATTGGACCATTAACGTCTTTACAAATGAGCCCAATTTTTAGGCCTGGTGTTAATAATATCTTAATAAAATGCAATTTTTTCATTACAACTCCACAATATTATTTTCTTTTTTTCAAATTCTAATAATTATAAAACGACTAATAAATGATGGTATCAAAATTACCGACTCGCGTTCGATGTTGGCGAACGGCTTGGATTGGACCATCAACATCTTTACAAATGAGCCCAATTTTTAGGCCTGGTGTCGACATACATTAATGAAAATGCAGTTTTTTCATTACAACTCTACAATATTATTTATTTCAAATTCTGATAACTATAAAACGACTAATAAATGACAGTATCAAAATTACCGAACCCCCTTTCCAAAATAGAAAAAAAATACTAAACTCGCATTCAATGTTGCGACTATGAAGTACCGACACTTTTTAGGAGTTTTCATGTCGTGTCCGACGCTCCGACACGTGTCTGACACGTTCTGACACGCTCCAACATGCTTCGCACGCAGTCAATGAGTGTCGGAAAATCCGACACGTGATCAGCTCTTTCCGACACATTTCGACACGCGAGTCTGAAATTTTGACACGCGATTCCGACACGGAGTCAATTTTAAAAATTTTCAATTCTTGAAAGTTCAAAATGTAGATTTATGAAAAATAATGAAAATAACAAAAGCAAAAGGGAAGGAAGAAAATTCTCACTCTCGAGTCAATTTTGTAATAAGGAGTGCAACTAGCCTATTGGAATCGGTTAGAAGGCAAGCAAGATATTAAAGTTTCACAATTACCCAACAAAATTGCAAAAAAAAAAAAAAAAAAAATCATAGAATTCTAGTCAAAATACAACGCTTTGAGCGTTAAACTTAAAACACTCTTTAGTCTTTTGTAGGCACTCTTTGGCTCCGTTTGGTTTAGCTTTCTCAATAGGCTTTGAACCCTAAAAGCCCATTGGAGAAAATATTTTGCGTTTAGTTCACATTTTTTAGCATCCATTTGCCAAACGCTAGCATTTGGAATGCTAAAAGCCCAAAGTAGGTTTAGACTTGTTTTGGGCTTTTAGTATTTTCGAAATGCTAGTTTGAGATTTAATGAATTTCTTTTCAATATTACCCTTACTAATAATCATGTTTTCCCATTTTGTCCTTAAAAAAACATTGTTCATCGTCTTCTTCCTTGGACTTGTTGCTCCACCGCAAAGCTCAACTGGTGAGCGGCGCTCAAGCTGCGAGAGGCCAGATTTGGCCACCAGGAAGCTGGCCTAGAAGGTTGGGTGACCTTGGGGATTGCTTGAGGCCGCATGACCCAGGCAATTGGTTGTGTGGCCCAGGGTGTTGCCTGAGGTCGAGCCGCCTCCCCCCACCGCCATCGCCACCAGCCGCCTCCCCACCACCACTAGCGCCACTCCACCAACTGCTCCCCCATGATTTTCCCCTCTCCATGCAGTTACATTTTCTCCTCCTTTTTCTTTTTTACTTTTTTTTACCTTAAAGTTGCTTTGTAAAATATACACACAAAAAAATGAGTTATCTTCACGAAATGCCCGTTCACTCTAAAATACTTCGTATTTTCTCAGAGTTGTGAACCCAACGCCCTTTAAAATCCCTCCAAAACGATGCTCTCTCTTTAAACCCAACTTCTCTCTCTCTCTGCCCGTTTCTTTCTCTCTCTCAATTCTCTTCCCCGAATTCTCGTCAATCTGTCCGGCCCCAGCAGGTTTCTCCCCGCCGATTCGCGCTCCACCGTCGCCTGATCTTCCGGCCGCTGCGACATTCTCTGCCGGAGACCGCCTTCGATTCTGTTCCCTCTGTCTCACATCTGAGTTCTGAGCTAATTGACTCCCCGAATTGCTGCGGAGACGGAGAGACGGTGCGTCCAGTTCGAGGTGGGGCTTACGGAGAGTTGATTCGGCGGGGTGGCCCTCCGCGAAATTCAAGCGTCGCGCCCAGCCACAGGGTTTGTCTTCTCCCATCCGTGAAATTCCAGTTATGAAAGGTTTTTAGAAAATCTGGAGTCGATGATGGCCATCGTCGCGATCCATTGAAACCATCTCGAGTTTTGCTGGAATCGGGAGCGGCGGGAGGTTGAAGATGGATCAAGCGAGGCAGGTCTTCTCGGTGGATCTCCTCGAGAGGTTCGCGGCCAAGGGGCGCGGCCTGATCACGTGCATGGCCGCCGGCAACGACGTGATCGTCCTGGGGACGAGCAAGGGATGGGTCATACGCCATGACTTCGGCGTCGGAGATTCTCACGGTGAGGAAATTTTTCTTTTTTTTCTTTTTTTTCCCCCAATCGATTCCTTCCTTCCTCCCTCCTTTGGCATTCTGGATTCCCTGTTTCGCGAGCTCCAGTTTTTGCGTGCGTTCTCCCCTTTTTCGTCTTTCGTTCGGTCGAGCTGATTCGCAGCTTCGGTTTAGCTCGGAAGTTGGATTCGTTTGGAGCGGTGGTAGTTTGAAGAGATTGGGAAGCTCGTGGTCTCGTGCATCCTAGCTGGAAAGCTGGAGATGAGGAGGTTCTGCCATTGCAGGAAAGAAAAAAAAAATCGAATTTTGCGTGGTTCGGCATCTCGAAATAATGTTAGTGGGTATAGAAGGGATAGAGAGCTATTTTATGACAGAATTGGGCAATATGAATTGTATTCTACGAGCAATGAAAGATCTTTTGCTCATTCCGTTAAGATATAAAGAAGGCAGATATGATTCTGCAGAATTGACCCGGGTTTAAGTAATTTGTGTAGTTTGTTTGGCTGGTGTGCCGAGTCTTCATTCCTTCAATCGGCAATTGAATGGATATGTATATCGAGTTGGGTCCTTTACGGCAACGAAGCAGGTCTAATGTCTTAGAAAATTTTATCACACAAGCATTGTTGGATTCGAATGACTTTAGTGTAACTAATGGACATGCACTTGAATGTCCAGAATTTGATCTCACGGTGGGTCGTCCTGGGGAGCAATCTATCCACAGGGTTTTTGTTGATCCTGGAGGAAGCCATTGTATTGCCAGTGTAACTGGCAGTGGTGGTTCCGACACTTTCTATATCCATGCAAAGTGGAGCAAGCCCCGCGTCCTAAGCAAATTAAAAGGTCTTGTAGTGAATGCGGTTGCTTGGAATCGACAGCAGATAACAGAAGGTAAATGTTTGTTTCCTTGATGGATATCTCCAGTTTTTAAATCAAGATAATGGCACTGTGATCCAGCTTTTCTTGTTTGATTTGCTGTTGCGAAAGCAGCTTCTACCAAGGAAGTTATCCTGGGAATGGACAATGGCCAACTTCATGAGATTGCTGTGGATGAAAAGGACAAAAGGGAGAAATATATCAAATTCCTGTTCGAACTGTCAGAACTTCCAGAAGCATTCACTGGCTTGCAGGTATCCTTTTGTATGCTTCAGTGGAACTTGTTTCACTCACCTTTCACTGTTCGCTGTTAGTTGGTGTCCTTTGCTGACCATAGGGATGTTTATGCCTCTCCTTTCTGATCTCTGTCTCACTTCGAGGGATTACATCATGAGATTTTGTCTAATTTGATCCTAAATATTTAGTCAGTGAAACAAAGGTCAGCTGTTGGTTTGTCAGACATTTGAAAGGTTACTTGATATTTTCATTGTCTTCATTGATGGTGACGCCAAGAAAAAAACTGATGCTAAATAGTGGAACCCTCAATCTAATTATTATAAGCATAAGAAACCTGAACATGGTCTAGTGCAGAAGGAAAGCTAGGCTACCGATTATTATATAAGCTATTTGCAGTTAGAATGTCACAAGAAAGCTAACACTGTAGAGTTATTGTTAAGCCCTCATTAGCTGACTCCATGTAGTGGGAGAAGCTTTGAGTGTTGTTGTAAGAAAAAACCTTGAGGCAGCTCTTGTAGCCAGTTCATGGATGTTGCTGCTGACGGTGAAAATGGCATAAGCAAGTGTTTTTTTTTTTTTTTTTTTTTTTTTGACAATGGCGAGCAATGGCATACTCCAAAAGGAATCCCAAGCATTGAATGCTGGCCCATGGTCAATGCCATATTAGTCTCCAATGCAAAAGAGAGGTTCCCCTTTGAAGATTCAGAATGGATAATTCTTTGGGTAGCTAGGCTTTAGGTGTGAAGAGGTACAGAAGAAGATGGTCACATCTTCAAGCATGATGCTTTTCCTCATCTGAGATTCACAACTAGATTGTGTAAAGGAAGAAAGGATAGAAATATTTGGGTAGCATGAACATCTATAATCTAATACAAGTTCTATAAAATATATGAAATCTTCAAATGTTTCTAGTCTCAGATGTCAGGTGCTGGAAGCAGTTAAAATTTAAGTCAGGAAAAATAATGTTGACTGATTGCACTTTAAATTTCTGTTTTTTCTATTGATGCTAATGTCTGCTTTATAGATGATACTTGCCTTTGCCTTTGATGATTGAGACATCATTGGGATCTTTTTTGTCTGTTTTCTACAGATGGAAACTGCTAGCGTAAGCACTGGAACTAGATATTATCTGATGGCTGTTACTCCAACACGACTCTATTCTTTCACTGGAATTGGATCACTGGAAGTAAGTGTAGGATAACAAATAAGTTCATTGAGTTTATTGCAATTAAGTGGAATACTCCACTCTCTTGCTCTAAATATCGACTGGGTAGTTGTTTGACAATTACTTGATTGAAAGAAATTTCTACATGAACTTTGTAATAATGGCACATAAAATCAATAGTAAGCAATGCTGCTGGTACCAGACTTGTTGATGGAAATTGAAAGTCCTTGAACTTTTCCACATTAACAGTTAGACAATGATGACATAGCTATATTTTGCTAAATGAAAATCAAATTTGTTTGCTGCTTATATTTGAAAGATAAGCCAGATGTTTTCTTTGCATGCATGCTATCACTATAAAAACGCCTTTTTGTGAGAGACCGTTTATTTCCACATTAAAGCTTCTGATGAAATCTTTTTGGGTGGTGATGCTATAACTTTCTTGATATAATCACACTATTCAGTTTATGTTTTCTGCTTATCCTGTCTGCTTTAATGCATCTTCTCCTTGCCCTTGCTTTATATAGGTATATCATCTGAGCAGGTACTCTTCTAGGCTTTATTATCACCATCTGATTAATCTTTTTCATGGGCACACTCTAGGCTGTTTTTGCCAAATATTTAGATCGTGCTGTGCATTTCATGGAGCTTCCAGGCGAAATACCTAACAGGCAAGTGGGTTTTCCAATCCCCCCTTCCTCTTTCCCCCCTGGGCCTTTCCTTCTTTTTATGTTAGTTTCGCTACTTCTGTGTTCTTATCTTATTATTTTACTTGAATTACTTGTCTCAAGAAAAGGCCTAAATTGTGCCACAAGCCTGCAACATCAGAAGCATAAATATCCATTCCTTGGTCATGGATTGATTAGCATTCTTCTGCACATGGACATGCTTCAAGCTTGCTCAGCCATAGTCTGACATGACCATCTCTTGCAACATAAAATGATAACTTCAGCATCAGTCATTTTCTGAATGTCACAGACACATTTTGTGGCGTAGTTAGCCAAGTACACATATATATGATAAGCCTCCAGTTCAAGATTTATTCAACTATGCAGACCTGTCAAATTTATTTGCTGAATATGAAGTTTTTGGCTTAAGCAGATGTGGTGTCTGGCTTTGAACACTGGGCCTTGGACCAATCCCTGATCTCCAGCCCCAACAATTGGGCCAAAAGGCCCCCATGGCGCAATGTTGAAAGGAGTTCTTCACGTTGAACAGTGCTATAATAGATTGGAAGAAGATTCTAAATGACCCTAGAAGGAAGTAAATGTCTAATTAGAAGCTGGAGTGGAAAAGAAAAAAATCAATGACCAACAATTAGTTGCGGAGTCAAAACTATAAAAGTGGTGCTGCAAGTAGCAAAAAACTATGGAAGTGGATGACATGGCATTGAGAGGGTGGATACGATATAATGGTGTCGAACAGAATGAAAATGAATCCCCTTATGCTCACTCTAAAAATTGGGTTGGATGTAAACATAATTTTTGGGGCAATATCAAAGCCAGATCTGTAGATTCTTAGTTGGTGATTCAGCTGACATTCATTCCTAGAGAGAACTATTATGAGTAATAGCCTTTCTGAAATGGTATTTCTCGTGTTTTTGCTTACTTTCAGTGAACTGCATTTCTTCATCAAGCAAAGAAGAGCTGTACATTTTGCCTGGCTTTCTGGAGCTGGTATTTACCATGGCGGCTTAAATTTTGGTGCAACGCACAGGTATAGATGATGGCCTTCTGGTGGTTTAGTGGTAGATTGAGAGGCTACCCCTGAATTCATAGCGTCAGGCATCTTCTCTTTTGCAATTGGTTTTGTGAGGATTCACAATTCCCTTGCCTCCTGTTAGTGAAGTTTCTTTTACTAACTAAAGCAGAAAGAAAAAAGTGAGGTTGCCAGAGTTATTTTTGGTTGCCTTATTCATTTGTTTGTTGGTACTTGGAAGACTTGGTGCATTGGGTGCCATCCTCAATTTTGGTAGCATCATGTGTTTGATATTGTACCATATTTTGGGTTGTAACATAATGCCATGCCAACCAAAACTTTTGCAATCTCTGTGTAGTTTTGCTGATGGAGACGAGAACTTTGTGGAGAATAAGGCACTTTTGGACTATTCAAGACTTTGTGAAGGGTCCGAGGCACTTAAACCGAGTTCTTTTGCAGTGTCTGAGTTTCATTTTTTGCTTCTTATCGCGAACAAAGTTAAGGTGTGTTTTTGTTGGTACTTTCTTTTTATCCTTTTAATATTTTTTTTCCCTCACGTCTGCATTTCAGTTTTCTGAAAAAAGGCCAGTTCTTGTTACACCTGACTGATATCTTTTCTAGGAGCCACCTTTCCAGTTATTCTATCATGTTCTCCAGAGTGATGGTTAATAATTGCAGAGTAGGAAGAGTCTTGACCAAAAAGAAATCGATTGCTGCCTGGACAGATAGTTTTATTAGGCCCCTAAAAGACTGCTCTTATGGTGGGGAAGTCTCATTCTGTTGTGAAATATAAGCGGCTTCTTTAGCATTAATTGGAGGCAGAAAAAAGGAATCCTTATTTTATAAAAGCACCTTGTCAGGGTGTTCTAGGGGATTCATGGATGGAATGAAAGAATTGATTCTGAGTCTGGCCACTGCATGCTTTCTCTGAAATTTGGATTCTTGAACGAGGATTAGATCTTATATGACAAATATCTCCAAATGTGAGCATAGCTCACTTATGAAAAGAAATGATATATATATTGTGGTGAATGCTCACATAAGAATATTAGGTGACGCAAGTTTGTTGAATCCATGTTCATCTCTTGTGTGATTAGTCGCTTCACTATTCACATTCACAAAAGGATATTATATTGCATATTGCTCATTGTGATGATTAATTGGATGGAATCATCCTTTATCTGAAGTGGATATGCCTAAATGACTTGTTCTATTATTAATTATTAGAAAGAATGGTTGATTGATACCTGATGGTATGACTGTTAGTAGAGAGTGAGCGGGCAACATGGAGAAGGTTTAGATAGTTTCTTGCAATTGCCGAATTGGAAAATTATAGGTGACGCTGTAAGCTTCATTGTGCTTCATGGTTCTTGGCATTGACCGATCCAAGAGATTAGATTTTTGTTCTAGGTCCTTGCACTAAGAGACACATAAACATGATTAGTCATGAATATTTCCAAAAGAAAGTAAACAAAGGTGGCCGACAAGATAATTTGAGATGTTCACAATTTTCATTACTACCTTGCAACTCCTTTTTTCCTTAGAGAGAACATGTTCTCTCCCCTAAAAGTGTTTGGATTTTCATATCGCTTCTTTCATAAGAGTAATCAGTCAGTCAATCACCTTTCTCTTCTCAGAATATCAGCTCCTTTAAAGTTCTTCATGATTTCCTGGGGTTATGACTTAGGAGGTACAAACATGTCTGTGCTTGCACTACAAGCTCATAAACATGGATTGCACAATCAGTCCAAATCTCTCCATCCTGTTATTTTGCTTGTCAATGTCTATAGTTGTCTCTGTTCAATTCCATCGTGTTCTAGTCTTTAGAAGAGTTTCTCAGGATTTTTTTCTTTTTGTAGGTTGTGAACAGAATCAGTGAGCAGATAATCGAGGAACTTCAATTTGATCAGACGTCAGAGTCACTTTCAAGAGGTATAATTGGATTATGCAGTGATGCCACTGCTGGGTTGTTTTATGCCTATGACCAGAATTCCATTTTCCAGGTTTGGTCTTTATGACAAGCTCATCTCTTTTATATCCGGCATCTGTGCCCTACTCTTCCATTTAGTTTCCGGGTATGAATCCAGGTGTCAGTTAATGATGAAGGGCGAGATATGTGGAAGGTGTATCTGGACATCAAGGATTATGCTGCGGCTTTAGTAAATTGTCGTGACCAGCTTCAGCGCGACCAAGTTTATCTAGTTCAGGTCACACCTCATATTCTTGTTGTGATATATGTGATCGTTACATCCAAATATGAAGATAGAGTGTAGATAGAGTGTTAACTGCTCTTCCAGTGTTAGCTGCTCTTCCTTTTCCAATAAATTTGGATAGTGTATGATCTCATGGGTCTGGTGCAGGCTGAAGCAGCATTTGCCTCCAGGGAGTTTCTCAGAGCAGCATCCTTCTTTGCAAAAGTAAGTTCTCTGATTCATGAAAGTATTTGAAGTCAGAAATACTTTATTTAATAAGGTTTTACTTGATCAATATCATAATCCACTTGGAATAATTCTGAACCATTTGTGATGCATGAAATTCTCCGATAGATATCACAAGACTTTTCCTATGTAGCTATAATCTATACTCTCAACAGTACTTTTAGCGGTTGCAGTGAACGTTTTCAATACATAGTACCTGCTGTATACAAAATTCTGGAAGTCGTCTTCTTTCAAGCATAGATAAACGGTATTCCATAGGAATTTAAACTGGTATATGGGAATCCCCAAGGTCATTGTGGTATCTGTCATATGCCTTTTAGTCATCCTTGTCTGGTTTATTCTGGAAAAAGCCCGTCTAACGGACAAGTTGAGAACATTATGATGGAATACACTTGCGTATTCCTAAGAAAATACTGACAGGCAAATATTTTGCAGATAAACTACGTATTATCATTCGAGGAGATCACACTGAAATTTATTGGCGTTGGAGAACAGGTTATTGCTGGTGTCTGAACTGTGTATTACTATTTTGTCTCCAGTCATGGCAATATCATGGAGTTTTTCTGGATAATGAATTTATTCCTTTCTTGTCTGGTCTTCATTTTTTACTATGTTTCTTTCAGCCTGCATCAGACATTCTGTCTTCATCTTTTGCAGGATGCTCTGAGAACTTTTTTGTTAAGGAAGCTCGATAATCTTACCAAAGATGACAAGTGCCCAATCACCATGATTTCAACTTGGACTACTGAACTGTACTTGGACAAGGTTTTGCTTCTTTGCTTCAATTTTGTGATTTCATCTCTTTCGGCTGTGCTTAGCCATGCGGAATTTTTCACTAGTCCATTGTGGAAAAGAATTATTCTGATATATTATTCTTCAATAGTAGCTATACTTTTTGAGCATCCATCCTCTGTGCTATGTTGATTAAAATTTAAGCGATTGATTTCATCAGTAATCTGTAATGAGGGCCTAACTTATTGAAAAGAATCGTAAAAATACTTGACGACTTTATTAGTCAAGAATGCTATGCTCATGTAATACTTGGCGGCATAAATTAAACAAAAGCTTCTCTAGAACTTCACTTTCTGTGGTCCCATATGAAGTTTGATCAGCAGCATGATGTTGGGAAACGATATTTAGAAGTTTCCTCTTATTTGACCAAAGATCAAGTTCATTGCATATCTTCATCTAATCCATATTGCCAATCTACTACCAGCATAATGGACAGTGTAGCAGCAATATTGCCATTATACTGCTCCAGACTCGCTGCTGCATAAATCTTCTTTTGAAATCTGTGTTTTAATTCCCACATTCCAATTTCATACTTCATGAATACTCCTTTCCTAATTGATGTTGAGGCATTAGCACTATACTTTTCTTTGTTTTTGAAATTGAAATACCAGATATCTAATTGTTGGAGATTTCATCTGGTTATTTGTCAGATAAACCGGTTGCTCTTAGAAGATGATATGGCCTTGGAAAACCGTAATTCGGAGTGCTACACAATTATTAAAGAATTCCGTGCGTTTCTAAGTGACTGCAAGGATGTTTTGGATGAGGCAACGACGATGAAACTTCTGGAAAGGTTAGCCATTTGGAGGTGGAAAATATCTGCTGAGGATATATCTCATACATCTAATTAGGCTTCTTTCCTGTTGATTTCGTTTGATCTTTTTTGAGCTTTTGATGTGCTCAGAACTACCATTTGAACACATAGGCTTTCATCCTTAAACAAAAGATGATCATATCTTTTCTAGCACTGTGTTTTTACCTGCCTATGTACTGCATGTCTAATTGGTTTAATTCTCTTAATATTAATATGTTTTTCAGGCTTTGATATGCTCAGAATCATCATTTTGATATAAATATTATGTCCTATTTATGCAAAAAGATGAATGAACATTTCTTTTGTAGCACTTTCTTTACCTGCCTCTTATATTCTTACACTTACTTCTCTTTCTGTATTTTGCCACTTCAGTTATGGTAGAGTTGAAGAGCTTGTGTATTTTGCCAGTCTGAAGGAGCAGTACGAGATTGTAGTTCATCATTACATACAGGTGAATTGCACTTTCCCTATTCGGTTTAATCATCAATGCTTAATTTTAACCTCCTCAAGTGTCAGATGCGAATGTTGGCTGATCTCATAAAACTATTACATAACGATAGGGCAATTCTGACATACAAAGGAAGTTTTCTGAAGGGATGAACGTAAGCTTAGCTTTCTTTTAGATGAAAATTCAGATGTTCCCCCCATGTAACCAAATGGTTGCATAGTTTCAGAATTCTGGGGGTCCCAACAAGTACTTGATCTTTGTCATTGCGTATGAGAACATAGTAAACTGGAGTTGTGTCTGCTGGAGAATGAATGAGTTTATTATGTTAGGCAATCTTGATTGAGAAAAAATTAACTCTCAATGGAAGGCAGGAGACAACGTTACTTGTGGTGAAACTATAGAGAGCCGTATTACAGCCGTTATTGATGCTTGGTCCATTTTACTCTCTAGGAATATGCAAATGACAGTCATTTTTCTTTGTGGACAGAACGTAAGATGTGAATTTTGCAGGATAGGTAGCAAACTATGGACCTCTTATGGAAACACAATGCACTTTTCAACCATACTCTCGTAATCTCATTCATTTTCATAACTGCGTGGTAATTGTTCTTTTTTTTCTAATTTTCATTAAAGCAAGGAGAAGCCAAGAAAGCATTGGAAGTGCTCCAGAAACCTGCTGTTCCAATTGATCTTCAGGTAAATATCAAACTACTGCTTGTAAACACATGATGGTGCTGCCAAATTGCTTTTTCCTTATTCTCTTATGGCAGTGACCTACTAAATTTTATGGAGACAAAGTCAGCAGATTCATGAAAATAATATGTCGTTCGTTGCTCTATTTGCAGTATAAGTTTGCTCCGGACCTCATCATGCTTGATGCCTATGAAACTGTGGAGTCGTGGATGACAAGAAAAGACCTAAATCCAAGGAAGCTTATCCCTGCAATGATGCGTTACTCAAATGAACCTCATGCGAAGTAAAACTTTTTTACCCTTTCTAAGCATATAATTTCGGCTGAATTTATGATAGTAAAATTCATTGTTGTGTATAATATGTGTAAATCAGTACAAGCCTAATTATTTGTTCCACAGCAAACTAGGGGTAGCAGAAACAAGATTTAACTTATGGTATTTTTTGAGTGGCGCATTGAGTACTGTACTTTGTCCTGGTCAATGGATACACTTGTACTTTTGAAGACCATGTAACTTTGTTTTTTAAACTGTTGAAGCATATTTAGTACTTTAGGAATTAGTTACAGGTGATTATTAATTAAGGTAATTAGGGTTTTTGTGCGGTTTTCTCTATTTATTACGTGCATTGAGCAAAAATGGGTTGTCCTGATGTTCCTCTCTTCCCCTTTCTAGTCGATCCTCTAATCTTAACATATGGTCTTAGAGCCAAGTCTTTTATTCATGTCCCATTTAATATTTCGTTTTGTGTGTGGTTCCTGCATATCCTATTCCCCATTCTTCCCTTGTGTCATTCTTTATCTAGTTTGCATGTAAGAGGGGTTATCATATGAATAATACCAATTCAAATTGAATGAATTCCAATATGAGGTTAATTACGGATCACTATTCTCCTATCTTATCCTTTAATAATAGTTGATTACTTGAAGAGTATGTTTAGATTTACAAGTTACAAATATTTAGTTACAAGATCGCAATACAAGTTATTAAATAGTAAAATGAATAAAAATTCACAAATTAAGAGTTGTCCTTAAAGGGCCAATCAAGTTCCTAATTTAAGTATGGGATCCTTTTTAATTGTTTTTTCCAATCACATTAAGATAATTTCCTAGTTTGACCAACTTACCTGTTGTGCGAATAAGATATGGACCCACTCTGTTAGTTACTATTAGGCCCCCTAATTTGCTAATCTGCAGACCTCATTTATCTACAAGTTTGTCCAGGCCTTATATGCATGTAGTCTTCATCTGTCTAATACCTTAAAGTTTTTAAATTGGATTTTCTAACACCGTCAAACTTCAACTTCATATTGGATTTTCTTGTATTATTAGCTTTTCTCTACATGCCTCTTCTTTTTGTTGCCATTATCCCTTTATAAAAAAAGATAGACAATCTGACCTTAATGGAGTTCTCTGCGAAGTCTTGTGTCACTTCTTGAGCAGCTGATGATATTATAATATGATTTATGAACTTCCATATCCGTTTTAGTGATTATTTGCCTCTTCCGCTGGCAAGGGGGAAGTATGAGACAATCATATAATTCACAAGTTCTTATCTTTATTTTTTGTTATTCCTGGCCATTAAGATCTTTTCTATCACCTGTTACTCTTTTTTGCATGTTAACTTGTAGGAACGAAACTCATGAAGTCATAAAATATTTGGAATTCTGTGTCCATCGTCTGCATAATGAGGATCCAGGCGTGCACAACTTACTTCTTTCCTTGTATGCTAAGCAGGTGACCCTTTTTCTGTTTTTCAGTTTAAGCTGCTTCGTAATGCTTTTGTTTTCACTGTGTCCCTGTCAATATCCCTCTTTTCTGGGGACAACTGTGTTGTGTTGCTGTAATCAGAATGACATCTTTTTCCCGTGTCATTGTATTTGTTCCATTGTAGTCAGTTAAATAGGTACCAGGTAGTAATCAGTCATAAACAATCAAATTGGTCTTTTCTTGTAATTGTAACTTTTAAGTAAAATGAATTTCTAAGCATATAATAAATCACTCCTGTTTCCGTTCCGATATCATTGATGAAGAAACAAGACCACCTGGTATCATGGTCTTTGTAATGACCTTGGACTTTTGTTTGCATGGATGCTGTCCACTTTTTGATGCCCAAGATCAAGGATAGAAAACATTTAGGTTGCAATGCACATTTACAAGGAGCAGTGCTCCATTTATGAGCAAACAGGAGACTTAACAGTGATTGACTGATTATTGGCCTATAGGATGAGCGTTTGGTTTAATTGAGTAGTTGCCTACCTTCCATCCAATTTTTTTGTTTTGTAACTTCCTTCTGCATTGGTAATGTTTCTGCTTCTCAAGGCATCTTATGACGTGCATATCTCCTTTCTATGGTTTGGTCATGAATTAACTTTTAAATCAATGGACTAAGGACATAATTTAGTTTCCAAGTCTTGTAAGTAACTGCTAACTAGTGAAGATGAATGATCTTTCCATTTGAAGTTGCAATGAGAGTTTTCACTCGGTGTAGTGCCATGATATGTTTAAATGATGGAAGAATTAAGTATGACTATTGGTTTGCTTTATCATGATGATTAGGAAGATGATAGCGCCCTTCTGCGTTTTCTACAATGCAAATTTGGAAAAGGACGAGAAAATGGCCCAGAATTCTTTTACGATCCCAAGTATGCCTTGCGCCTTTGCCTCAAAGAAAAGCGAATGCGCGCCTGCATTCATATATACAGTATGATGTCTATGCATGAAGAAGCAGTTGCTCTTGCCCTGCAGGTATTTTTTGTTCCTAGTCATCATCTGACTTCAATTTTGCTTTTTCCCTGAGGGCTTTCAATGACTGGTTTGTAGCATTCTCTCACATTATCTGTTAGTTTTTTTCTTCTTTTGCCGAAAACTTTATGAGCATTGCTCTCTTTTAAGCTGTGTGGATTTAATGTAATCCTTATTTTCCTGGTAGAAGGTTATCTGTCATCATTTTCCCTGAGTTATCTCGTCTTTTGCAACATACGGGAATAAGTTGCTCCCAGAAATTTCTGTTTGGAAATATATCTTATGCCGGTGGCTCTTATAAGGTTTTATTACCTCGATTATGGTTCTTTCTGTGGTTTTCAGTTGGTTGATACTGATAGGACCCTGTGGAGGAAATCTTCATTAAATTGGCAGACAGCCTCTGATGCTGTTCCCATCAATGCTACTCTTAGAATGTATCACAGAATTCCAAGAAGTTCTATGGTTTTCCATTTCTGTGAACACTTAGTTACTGCAACATTTTGGGCCTTTTTAAATAGCTCTTGGGACTATGGCAGGAACTCTCTTCATTTTCTCCTTGTCATCACATGCTCTTGCTATACTCTTCTATTTTACTGTCATTACCTCATCTTTTTTTGCGGTACAATCTCCTGAGTTTGCCAGAACGATCACAATTACTTGATTGTATAATATCTGCTATGATTGCACTAATCTGTGCTATTTTAGCAGACTTTTTGTCTCGTGAACCTTTTGGTGGCTGATCTTACTGCTTAAGCTCTTCAAGGATTTTATACTTCGATTGGTTAAGATACTTCTTTGGTGAATCAGGTTGATCCTGAGCTTGCTATGGCTGAAGCTGACAAAGTTGAAGATGATGAAGATTTGAGAAAGAAGCTTTGGCTTATGGTTGCCAAGCATGTTGTTGAGCAGGAAAAAGGAGCGAAAAGGGAAAACATTCGGAGAGCAATAGCATTTCTCAAAGAAACAGATGGTCTTTTAAAGATAGAAGATATATTGCCATTTTTTCCAGACTTGCCCTTATTGATGACTTCAAGGTATATATATGTTATCACAAACCCTTTTTCTGCTTCTTACACTAACTTTTTGCTGAAAGAATATGGTCTGTTACATTTGCATCTGACACTTCATTCACCCTTGGAAAAGTAAACCAAAATGCTATTGAACCTACACTAGGTGTATGTCTAATGGCTTGTATGCGGCTCCCCTGTTACTTACATATTAAACTTTCGTCATGATTGAGACTTTTTTATCATGTGCTTGGACTGGCTTATCAATGCATGCCTATTCTAGAGTAATCACGTATATGCCTTCACATGTCTAATTTACTTTGGTCATCTTAGACTGGCTTATCAATGCATGCCTATTCTAGAGTAATCACGTATATGCCTTCACATGTCTAATTTACTTTGGTCATCTTTAAGTTTTAATCTTATAAATGTATAGGAGGCAATATGTTCATCACTGGAGGATTACAACAAACAAATCGAACAGCTAAAACAGGAGATGAATGATGCAACGCATGGTGCAGACAATATCAGAAATGATATAAGCGCGCTCGCTCAGCGATATGCTGTCATTGAACGCGACGAGGAATGTGGGGTATGTATTTTATGATGTTCTTGAGGAGTTCACGTATTCATTGACTTCATATGAGGGAACATTTGATTTTTGTATATTCACTAGCCAGGGGGAAAGTTAATTGAAAGGAATTGATTGGATGAGATGAAGTCCTTCAAGATTGAAGTCTAACTTTCGGTTTGACAACTATTAAGACAGAGTAAAAGAAAATCAATGGGCCAGCGATTGAAAGTACATGAGAAATAGTCAAAAGTTACTAACATATTCTTGTGGAAAGAGCAAATTTTCAAAATTACTAATTATTTTCAACAAGAAGAAAATCTGTTAAAATCATCTATTTTAAGAAAATGATTCAGTAATAAGAATTGCACCTGGAGTATACACTCAACTTTCCACTTCAACTGGAGAGAATTTATGTAGAAGAAAGGAAAGAAAGATTTCCTACCATTGATGAGACACGGGAATGTGATGGATTAAAGCTGAAAGAATATTTTTTTATTAAGTAATTAGTTATATAAATGAACATGTGATGAGGATTCTATACTTGCCACAAAGAATAAACACTTGCAAAATTAGATGAAAGTTTGTGGATTGGAAGTTAGCTGCAGATAAAATGACGAAGATCTTATCTCTTCTTAAAACGAAGTATATGGCAATACTTGTACTCTAGAATTAGTTGAACTAAAACTTTTGTTGAATGAATAAGTAAACTCAACCTTAAGAGAGTACACAGAGGAGCAACTACAGTGCTTATGATGTTAGAGAGGTGAAACACGAGTGTAAAATAAGCAACAAGAGATCACTGGTTTATCTAGTTGCCATTTGTCTCAGGCTGTTATCAGCTCCCGTATTTGTTTTACAAGCTAGTTATCTCCTTTTACCTTGCACTGTGAAGGCTTTATGTCGCATCAGTTTTTCCATTAACTTGGTTGATTATCTCTGTCACTTCATAGCTGCTCCAATCAGAGTTTTAAAGTTACTTTTGCCTGTCTTCCTGTACTTGCTGATTATGACAAATCAATACAACTTACCAGGTTTGCCGACGTAAAATTCTGACTGTGAGCGGGGAGTATCGAATGACTCGGGGATATACATCAACTGGACCAATGGCTCCTTTTTATGTTTTTCCATGTGGACATGCTTTCCATGCAGAATGTTTGATAGCTCATGTCACACGCTGTACCAATGAAGCCCAAGTAAGTTGACTAGGTTCTGCTTATTTTAACATTATATGCCAAATGAGTGCTCCTTCCAGTTATCTATCATTAACTTGACAAAGATGTTTGATATATGTAATGTAAAAAGATCATAGGATTGGATGGTCAAAGTGGAGTTGAAGTTGAAATAATCCTGTAGTCATTTATCTTAATTTAGCTTAAGTCAAAGTAGAGATGTTCTTTTTTGCAGTAATTGAAGATGGTATGTGTATCTTCTGAACTTGGAAATTGACAAATGTTATTAGGAGATCTTTCTTCCTCCTGTATCAAGAAGAAGTGAGTTTTATAAATGGACCATGTCTTTCTTAATTAACTCTATCCGCTGTGATTAAGATAGGATAAAGGCATAGTGAAGTTGGAAGTTAGACCTTATAGATAGTTCCTTAGAACTCTATGTTTTAATTTCCGTCCGATGGTTAGCCTCTCATATTTAGTGAACCTCATCAAAAAATTTGGTTTTAGAGCTTGTATTATATGGAGTTTCGCCAATAATTTCATCGTTTTCAAACTATTATTTTCCAGGCAGAGTACATATTAGACCTGCAGAAGCAACTTACCCTATTGGGTAGTGAAACCCGGAGAGATCAAAATGGTGGCATAAACGAAGAATCCATCACGAGTGTGACCCCAGCAGAGAAGGTTTTACTTTTGACTTATCATGGTGTTCATTTGACAAGCTTTAAAGGATTTTTCAGATTGAGAATTTATGATTATTTCTTATTGGCCATGATAGTTTTGGGTCTTTTGACAAATCTACAGTAACGAGTTCATTTGATCATTCTGTGTTTTGTTTTTAAATCTATAGCTGCGGTCACAGTTGGACGATGCCATTGCCAGTGAATGCCCTTTCTGTGGTGACTTGATGATCCGTGAGATTTCTTTGCCATTTATACTACCGGAAGAAGCACAACAGGTCACTTCGTGGGAAATAAAACCCAGTCTGGCAAATCAAAGGAGCCTCTCTTTACCTGTTTGAGATGACTCGGTGATTCCCAAGAATCTATTGTGCATCTGTATGTATGTATGTATCCTTGGTGCAGAGCTGGCCTATATTGTGTAACTGTTGGCGTTTGACACGGATTTTGATTGTTCTTGACCTTTTTCAAATATGTTCCACCTTGACTCATCTATTCAATGAAAGGTTTTGTGTAAGCAGTCGAGTTACTCTGTTTCTTTTCAATATGTTCTTTGTGGGTCAAGTGTGAGGGAATTGAGTATACAAAAAAGCAACAAGATGAAGAGAATATTGGAAATTCTACGATCCACCGAAGTCAACGTCTTGATGGGATTACTATAATTATCCTTGACAGTATTGTGTAGGTAGCACAGCTGCAGAACCCGCCTATTGCTTTGATATTGTGAAGAACATGTTCTGTTTTTCCCTTTGTAGAGGACTCTCGAGAGATAGAATTTCTCGTTGTCCTAAACACAAGTTCCTTAATGAAATGATTGCGATATGCAAGGTCCTTTGATTAAGTTCTGGCAGAGACTATTCTGCTGCAAACGATTTCGCAAGTATCAGTACAAGTTGTCCATCATGATACACGACTCACTTTATTGTTAACCAAAAACATGAACTCATTCTGGTATCATCGCTCTTGTGAAAAGCACCGTTTATGGGTAACTTCATTAGGATGTCATTACAGCTACTTTAACAAGTACCGCCACATTGCCCATTCCAAATTCCTGCTCATTGAGAACTCTAGATGTATGAAGTACAGTCACAATTTGAGTTACGTTTTCAAACGGAAAAGGTATGCGAGACGAGTCATCGAGAGGCTTGACCTAGGTGAATGAGTTGGAAAAAGGCGCATGAAATGTATTGGAGATGATTCTCCGCAAGCTCCCAATGGGCACGAGCTGGGGATAAAGGTAAAATTTACTAGGAGAGGAGGAGAGAATTGAACCATTGCCGAGGGGAAGCTCCATTTACCCACTTACATAGACATGCTTGGAGGACTCTCGAACTACGTGGACTCACCACCGAACCCAACCCCACCCAAATACTTCCTGGCAAAGAGATTGAAATATGCCAAGTTCACAACACTTAGGCCAGCAATGACATAGTAATAGTAGTCGAGCCTACTCTCGTTAAGGTCTCGGCCGCCTATCCATGATTTCTTCCCATTCATTCCGGTCAGGCTATGGATGGCACTCACGAAAGAAGATGTCAGATAGCTTGCAATCGATAATGAGAGAAAGAAAATCGCCCCACCGACAGTCCTCAAAGTCTCTGGCACGTGGGACGTGAGCAATTCCATCATTGCTATAGCTGCAAAAGCCTCTATCAACCCTGACAATGCAAATTGTGGCAAGAGGAATGCAGCACTTATCGGCGCAACAAAAGATCCGTTTTGCAAGGCCAAAGACCGCCGCCTATTCTCAACAACCCCGGCTACTATCATGCAGAGAATGGCCATTACGATGCCGATGTTGATTCTCTGTTCCATGGTCAGCCTTTTGCATCTTTTACCTGAGAATCTGAGTGAAGCCTTCGGCAACACAAACTCGTAGATGAAGATCCACACCGAGAGAACAATCATGGACGCCACGGAAAACCAGCTTGGCGGGACCTGAAAATGAGGTCCCATTGATTGGTCCATTTGAAACACCTGCAGTACCCCATTTACACTTTGTTGGTCCATGGCTAGCATACAGACAATTCCCGATACCCATACAGGTGCAATTGCCACCAAAGACTTCAATAGTTCCACTTGTTGTAAGCTACATAATCTCCAACCGTTCTTGGCTATTCCTTGATCGTTTAACTCACCTGGATTAGCGATCACAGCAGCTCTATCAAGACACCTAAACCTATCAGTATGAGCAAGCTTTTTGACCTGTGGCACTGACTCATCGAGAGGAGGATCATAAAAGGGCATCCTGTGCTCATCTCCATGAGTTAAATGGCGCTTACCAAGAGCCGCCACCATCACTTTGGCCATGTTGGAGTAGACACTTCCTTGAGGCTTAATCTTAATATATGTGTTGCGGCCGAGCAAGAAGATGAACACAGAAAGTGCAAGGCAAGTGGTAGGTATGGCAAAACCTACTGCCCAACTGATCTTGCTTTGGACATAGATGACGATCAAGAGTGCTACAATCAGTGTGGCGGTGAACGACAAGTACCACCAGTTGTAGAAGCTTTGCATCTGCTTTCTTCCTTTTTCTGTGGTGTCTGCAAACTGATCGGTTCCAAAGGCAATGCAACAAGGTCTGATGGCTCCAGCACCAATTGCAACCAATCCAAGAGAGGCAAATAGGAAGGTCAGGTCACCGGAATCTGGCTGTTGGCAATCAGTTTGAGAATTACAGGGGGAGGGTCTTAGTTGAGGTATAGATGCAGTTAATGTCATCATCCCCATTCCCTGGAAAAGCAAAGTAGTTAGGTAGGTCAGGATTGGATGGCCACTTATATGGTGCACTCGGTCTGCATGACATTGGAACATATATAACATGACTTGCAGAAGCTATTGATTTATCCAGAAAAATGTTCTTCAAAGTATGCGAGGCGACTGAAACTTTTTAGGAACAATTAATGCTTCTAATTTTGATGAGATTTCAAAGCTGGTGTACTGAAAATATACCACAAAAGAAGCCGTGCAGCCAAGCAGGAGAGTTCGGAACCGGCCCAGATACTTCTCAGCAACAAAAGCACCAACCAGAGGCAGTACATTGCAGCAACCAGACCATATACTGACCACGTTGATCAAGAACACTCCATACAAGTTGTACTTTGTCTTCAAATACACTGGCAGGTTCATCTGCAAGCTCATCGCAGCCAGCCTCTCAAAAGACTCATTCCCTACATCACCAAACCAAGACCAACCACAACAAGAGGAGTATCAGAATCGCATTCAAGAAACCATTCCCATAATCCTATAGCATGCTGATGATTTACCAATCGTAAAATGTGCAAACGCTCTTGAACATTACCTAGAATGTAAAATATGGCTCTCCACCCTCCTTTTGGTTTTTGGGCGAGGCAAGGTGGAAGGGTTTCGTGTTCTGATGAATCAGAATGAATGGCATTCTCCATATCATGTCTGACCATCTCTGTTTCTTTGTGCCCCTCCATGCCTTCCCGCCCTCGTCTCTCTTCCTCTTCTCGCTGTTCTCTTACTTCATCAAAATTTGTAGGCTTGGGTTTACTGTTCTATCGACGTTGATTTCCCCCCAAATCTAGGTAGCACCAGCGCATTTCGAAGCAAACTCCAGGTCTAATATGGGAAAAAGACGAAAATGGTTGCAAGAGCGTCGTTATATGGTTAAAGAAGAGGACGGCTATAAAGGGCCCTTTCCAAAACTGCATTCGATGATTCGATGACCCGTTAGTCAGTTTTATTCTCTTTGCCAGCTAACTAATTAGAATCAATACCGATACGTGACATGCGATATGACACAATACGATATATTGACACGTTATTTTTTAAAAAAATAGAATTCCGATATATTGGGATACGTTGTACTTATATATATATATATATATATATCATAAATTATATTTTTTAGAATTATTTAAATTAAATTAATTTGATTCAAATTCATAAAGAAATAAATAATAAAAAAGAGTCTAGAATGAATTTACATTAAAAACATCAATCCACATTTTGTTAATATCATTCATTATTTCAATTTGACAAAATCAACTCTTTTCCAATAATTCATCAAACTTGGAGGAAAAAAAACAAGCAATTCACATTTTAAACTTACATGTCAGAGCATTTTGCAAGAGAAGAGAAATTAAATTTGGGGGTGAATTATGTGTAATGAGAAGTGAGAGTTGGAAAATAAGAGAATCCTAGGCTTTTTTTCCCCCTATTTATTATTTTTAATAATTATTATCTTCTTATATATTTATATATGAACCCTTCATTATTGAAAAATTTTAAAATTGACTCTGTGTATATCGGAATTACGCTTTAAAATTTCAAACTTGCTTGTTGAAATTCCCAACTTGAGTGTTAGAAAGTATTAAGAGAGTTAATCAAGTGTCAAATTTTTTGACATGTGGTGATAAAGTACGAAAGCGTTTCGGACACTCAAAAAAAGCTTTTAGAAAGTGTCGGTGCTTCTTAATTAGTTAGTGCAAGATGGTGACTAACTTCGACCAATCTTGGGGAGTGACCGGCGTGCGGAGAGCCAATTTGCTGACTTTGAATGGCCAATTGAGCAACTGGAGCATGATGGGGAGGTCATCTCCATTAGGGCTATACGTGAATATGATTTTTTTTCAAAATTTTCGCCAATTTAATAAATTAAAAATATCGGATCAGTGGCTTTCCATTGAAGCAAGTATCGAGTTAATGGAATGATGCACGAAAAACTTATGCTCGTTCAAGATTTTATAAATAAATAAAAAATCCCAATTTGGTAAATTCAAAGGCTTTCTGTATGGACAAAAATTGAATCAATGAAACATCAAACAAAAAACTTATACTGATCAAAGTTTGACCAAATTTGTGGGAAAGACACAACAAGAAGATGATTATGGCCGCACTACAATACGGCTAAGTACCCGATGAAGCTAAGATAAGTTATCCAAAATTCACAATGAAAAATTTGGAATGTCATAAACATATCTCGGTGTAAAAGGCGCGTAAGAGATTTCAAAAAGTAGGATAAATATCACACATAAAAGTTTATGGTTAGAATTTGCTAGCGGAAAAATGCAAACAATATATATAACAATTGGTTTTAAAGGGAAAGTAAGTTTTTTCTTTTTCCTTTTTTAACCTTGCCTAATGGTCCATTCTCCAGCACGGTAAGTTACTAGCAATGAACCGAAGACCACAAAGCATATCATAAAAGCCATTAGAAAACGTCTATGTGGAAACTAATTATCCTTAAAAAAAATGAAAAGAACTCGAGTTTATAACAAAAATTGGCCGTGCTAATTAACCACATGAATATGATTTTTCAAAATTTTCGCCAATTTAATTTAATGAAATACCAAGTTAATGAAACACCACGCAAAAAACTTATGCTTTACCAAGATTTAAAAAAAAAATCATAATTTGATGAATTCAAAATATCAAATCCCATATCATCTGCAAGTGCGACAATTGAGTTAATGAAATATCGAACAAAAAATTTTCCAATGAAAATTTATTAGGGACAAAACAACATGACAGTCATGGCCATAATATATAATACGGCTAAGGATGCGCATGACAACGCTTCTTAGTTGGGGAAGAGTTTTATTTTTTTTTTCAAAAATAGTTCTTTTTTATTTCTATTCCGAAAACAATTTCTGAGTAACAAAACCCGTTTGGTAACTATACAAAATTTTTACTCTTGGAATAGAAAAATAATATAAATGCATTTGGTAACGCCACAGTTTTTTTTTTTGTATTTATTCGTTTTTTATTCTTGCTCACGGATCGTCCATCGCCAATCGCGCTGCCCACTACCGCCGCTCGTTGCTGGCCGCCCATCGCCGCCGCACGACCGCCGGGCCGCCCTGTCACCGCCACGACCACTTGATCGGCCGCCGCCGCGCCATGACCCATCGTCCGCCTCCCGGCCGACGGTCGTTGGCGGCCGATGGGCGGCGGCGGCGGCGGTCGGCGGTGCCACCGCCGGCCGGTGGTCGTGCGGTGTGGCGGCATCCAAAGAACGGGCGGGCGGCGGGCAACGGGCGGTGGGCAAGCGGCAATGGGTGGTGGCGGCGGGCGGCGAGCAACCGGCGGCGATGGGCGGCGACGGCCGGTGACGGCGGGCGATGGCGGCAGTAGAGGCGACGACCCGGCAACCGCGGCCAAAGCGGTGGCGAGCGACGACGGCAGCGGAAGCCAACGATCGACGGCTAATGGCGGAGGCCAACGACCGGCGGTCGGCGGCGGCGGAGGCCAATGATCGGCGGCCGGCAGTCGGCGGTGGCTCCGGGCGGTTGAAGGTGGCCGCGGCAAGAGAGAAGAATAAAAGAAAATAAAAGAAAAAATTTACTTATTTCTAAAAATTATTCTCAGAACAGAAGTAATTTTTTTGTTTCTCATTTCTGCTCCAAATCTATTTCTAGGCTAACTTTCTATTTTCCATAATAGAAAAATAACTTGACGTTACCAAACAGGTTTCTATTCTTTTTTATTCCGAAAAACAAAAGAACATAAATTTAGAGAAATAGAATTGTTATCATGAGCAGCCTAAGGGCGTGCATGGAAACGCTCCAAAAACGTTTTAACACTTCGTACGAATTTTGTTCCGGTTTGTTCCGGAACACAATTGGAGCAAAAAAAAAAGAACACAAAAAGTTGTTTCTTGTTTAAACAATTTTGAAGAAACATATTTTCTCTCTCTTCTCTTTTCTTCTTCTTTTCTTTTTTTTTTTTCTTCTTTTTCCTTTGGCCGGCGACGCCGTCGAGGGTCGGCGACCTCGCCGGAGCGTCGCGGGGGCCGGCGAGCCTCGCCGTGGTCGGGCGAGGCTGCCGGCCAAAAGAAGAAAAAAAAAAAATAAAGGAAAAAATGAAAAATAAAATAAAAATATTAAAAAATTAAAAGAAACGAAAAAAGAATAAAAATTTACCAAATGTGTTTCCATTCATTTTTTATTCCTAACAAACGTTACCAAACGCGTGTTTTTTGTTCAAAACCGTTAGAACAAACACTTTTTTTTTTTTCGTTCTGAGAACAAAAAAGAATGTAAATGTTACCATTCGCACCCTAAGAAAGTAGCCAACGAAGCAAATACAAGACAAGTTTCTGAAAAACGGTGAAAAATGAAAAACTTGGAATGTAATAATCATATTTTGGTGCAAAAGGAGACATGAGAGAGACGAAGTGTGCTGAATAAACATCTCTCGCAATAATTTATGGTTAGAATTTGTTAGAGAAAAATGAAAACAATGAATATAACAATTGATTATAAAGGTAAAATAAGGTTTCTGTAGCCCATTCTCCGATTCATTCTGCAGCGCGTCAAGTTACTAGGGATGAAGGGAAGACACCATGGGCATGAGAGCAACTATTATTTATTTTTGTATTTTTGAAAATGAGTTTAGAACATAAATTTTATTAGGTAAAGTAATTTCATTTTTCATTTCTGAGATAAATTTTAAGCTCAAAAATATGTTTGAAACATAAATAAAAAATAAAAAATACAAATTCTACCTTATTAGTTTTGAAAAAATAAAAATAAGAACTCCTTACAACACTTGCCTGTATGATTTCCCACAGACACTTCTAATTCAGGAATGTTTTATCACATAAAAAGTGAAGTACAGTAAATAGAACAAAGCATGACAGGAATAATTTTTTACAAAGGTGAATTTCTATTTGAGGAATCCGTATCATTAAACTAGTCAAAGGATAAAAATAGAGAAATGCCAAACATTATTTTCAGAAAGATAAGGATTATCATTTGCGCACCCTCAGCTGTCGAAAATAAGAAAAACAAAGCACCCCTAATGTCCTGGGCTCAATTCAAAAGCTCTCAAATCACTCCCATGGCAGATTTAGGGTGCGTTTGGTTCAGCATTTGGAAAGCTCATTGGGAAAATGCAAAGTTCTGTTTATTTAAAGGGCTTTGGAGGAAATGAAAGACTGTTTGGTAAATTCGCTTTGAAATGCAACTTTGAAAGAAATCTTTGTTTGGTAGAAAACACATTTGCAAAGCCCTTTGGTGATTAATCTAAATATTTTAATTTTTATTTGTTTAAAATTAAAAAAATAATGTTTGTAACTTTTTAAATTTATATTTGATAATCATGTTAAAGATGTTGTGTAAACAATTTTATTAAAATTACAATTTCTTTTCTTTTGCTAAAAAATATCAAATGGAAAAAATTTATGTACTCTCTTTCTAAATTGCAAGAAGAATACTTTCATTACAATAAAAACAAGATAACATATGTTTTGAGGAAAGAAGCTCATTATCCTTAAAAACTACAAACATCTTTAATTACTTCCTAAATTCATAGCAATGAGAAAGACCCTCATACAGAACACCATCCCCATATTCATAGAGCTGGAGAGATTACTCGAGAGCAAGAATAGCCCCCTCACAGGTTCCCACATGGATTGCCTCCGTCTCCTCCTCAAGGACTACAAGAATGAGATAGATGAAATATTGGTTGCTCATAAGCAGCTCCAAAGAGAGCTCTTATATGACATGCAGAAACATGAATTTGCAAAGGCCAGATCAGAAGCTGCAGAGACCGTTGCTTTAATGGGAAAATCAGGGAATAATCATATGCCTCGGACTTCCAACGCTCCCAGTGGAGTTCGCGCCAGAACAAGTCCTCTAATGAATTGCAGAGCAATTCTAGAGTGGCTTCGGCTCTGGCAGACGCTGCAGCTGAGGCCACAGCACGGTCTGTGCTCAAGGACGTAAACAGAGGGACTTCCACGCCAGCTCTTAGTTCTCTCAAAGTGCCCAAGGTCAAGTCTTGCAATGGACCGACAGGTAGTGGGGGCGCTCCAAGCAATCGTCCCAGAGAAGTAATGGAATCTTTAAGAAGGCAGCCCTTTGGTTCTGATGATGAAGGTTAGAGCCAGCTAATGGATCATGTGCTGTTCTGCTTCACCTGAAAATGAAAGCCATTGTGAATTATCTAGAAATGTTGTGCAAGTTTGTACCATGAATAGCCATCAAACAGAGCAAGAGACCACGAGCTAGAATAAAAGGAATAGGATTCTAATCGATGGACATTTAAGCGAGACAATCCTAAATTCTTTTACTGCATTTGGAAATATCCTTTTCAAAGTTTAAAACTAACAAGGTGTGAGGAATGAGAGGAGCAAAGCAATAGCAACCAGAAGGCCCAAACATAAAAAAACTCACCGATAATAAATGGAGTCAAATAGTTAACAGTTGTTGAATATAACTGATACTGTAGGTGAACTCAATTTCGTTGGTCGATCAGCTCTACAACAGCAAATAATACGAGGATTCAGTGGAGGAACACCCAACAAAAGCAGTAAATAAAACAAAGAGAAATCTGCCAATCGCAGATAACTTAATTAAGTGGCCAAAAGAATACCGAAACGCCATGAATCTATGCTCTCATTCTAATTGAAAGCACACTCACCATTCTGATTCAAGATGATGAAGAGAGAGGGATCCGGTATGACAAGATTCAAATGGATGGTTGCTTTTTTTTTTTTTTATTTGGCTATTCTTTTCCCTAGAGTGTGAGTTCTCTCCTTTTTGTGGCCCTGTCTAATGCAATAGAAAACAGGATTCAAATAAATGCTGCCCAAGATCCATAATAGTAGATTTTATCTTTTATCAGGCGAATGCCTGTCTCTGTACCGTCAAAACCTCTTTATTCTTTCGTCCAAGTCAACTGAAAATGGGAGTGAAGTAGATTGTTATTTTTCTTTTCGTTTCTCTTTTACCAGTTATTTTCAGGCACACAACTTTGTAACGAACCTGAAAAAACCAGGCTACTCCTTCTAGATTTCTAGTGGTTCTTGGGATTTATGAAGTTGTTAACCAAGAGTATCCCTCTTCTAAGTAAGTTTGCAATAATAATTAATCACGGGCTAGTGCTAGATATTTCTACATTTCCCACGTAATACTGGTAAGATGAGAAATCAAGGGCCTTGCAACATCACTCGATCAGAAACTTCACGTGAAGCATTCTCTCTCCATAGGCTTAGAGACACCCAGATGAGGAGAAGAATCAATTGCGGCAATAGGGCTAATCTATCGCGGGCGTAGAATCAAACGAAATGGAAAAGGAACAGATCGATCTAATGAACGAGGAGCAAACAATCAGATCTGAGAGATTTACAGATCTAACCTGAAAACGGAAACGAGAAAAAAAAAAGCAAACGGATCTCAGACGGAGAGCGACGGAGATGCCAGAAAGAGAGAGAGAGTTTAAAAGTATTCGTTACCTCGGGGAAGCGATTGAGAGGCTGGGATTTGTGCCGAGGAGACCGCCACTACCCAAACCTCACTACCCACAAGCAGGGGAAAAACGTGCGAGGATGCAGGGAATCGAGCGGAGGCGATGGCCGGAGTGGTCGCGTTGGAGGGAGGGAGGAGTCGAATTGCGAGCTACTGCGTCCTCCGTTTCAGAAGATTGAAGTAAGAACAAACCCAGATGAGGAGAAGAATCGAGCTGAGGAAACAAACCCAGATGAAGAGAAGAATCGAGCGGAGGAAACAAACCCAGATTTTTCGTCGGCAATTCTGAAGGTGCTGGAGATTGTCGTTAACGGATCTGAAGTCGGCGTCGTCATGGGGGCTCTCGGGAGAGTGAGCGTGAGGACTGGAGCGTGTGTTTCTGGAGGTGCAAGGAGAAGCTCTTGGTTTTGTTCTTTTATAAAGGGGTAAATTTGGGTTTCTAATGATTTTTTTAGGGTAAAAGAGGGACTTCACGAAATTTCATTAATGAAGGCCTTCAGCATTCCGAAAATGCTGAAAGCTCAATGCTGGTCTCTACCAGCATTGAGCTTTCAGCATCCCCAAGGCCAACTTTCAACTCAAAGCTAATTGGAAAATGGTTGCCAAACACTTCTTTTTTTCCCCAAGGAGCTTTCAAGGCTGAAGGGGCTTTGTAAATGCCCAACCAAATACAGCTTGTTCTTCATGAACTGTTCTAGATAGCGTCTCAGTGCCATGCGTACGAGACCATTAACTTGAGAGATTCTTTCCAATAATACTGGAGGATCGACAGCATCTCCTGACATTCATGTGTTGGTGATCAATAAAGTTTTAACCCTATACAAAATAGCTCGTTACTCAGATCTGCTCCCCTTCGTCCTGTCTTGCTCTTGACCGTCAAAGCTTTTAAAGTATACCCTCGGAGATATTAGGTCGGAGCATGTAAACGATCCCAGGTAAGAACCACAGAAAAAAGTAAGCAAAAACAGAGAGCAGATCACAGATATATCGAACCCCAAAGAGTCTCTTCTTTTTCTTAACTTTTCATTTCTCAAGATATGTACAAACCACAAATTCACAACCCTCCACTTGGTTATGTAAAATCTAATCTTTTCTTCCCCTTCCCACACCCCAGCAAAGTCCGAATGTTTCATCGGCTCATCATCTACCAAACATCCCGACCACTCAAACCCGGTCAACCCCCGGGTCAACTCAGAGCCTCCCCCGCTTCGGTCCCATCATCCTCGTGGGCTTTTCTCTGTTCATCAGGCATATCCGTAAACGGTATCAGATCGCTTCCGCGAGAAATTTCGACAAGCTTCAGCTCTGGCCCCAGCAGTTCAGGTACATGACGTTCCGCAGCGACTCGTCCGCCTGCCGGCGCCTCTCGTCCCCGTCGGGGCCGCCCCTCGCGGCCGCCCCGTCGAGCTCCGACCCGACGGCCCCGGCGAGGGGCCGGAGGTCCGCCGCGTCGACCCCGGAGAAGAGCCTCCTCTTCCCCTGGTGGATCGATTGCACGCCGGACTTCAGCCGCATGCCCTGGTCCGAGTGGCCCTGCACCGCCGCCACGCCGACCGCCATCCACGCCCTGTTCAAGTAACTCATCTTCTTCTTCTTCTTCTTCTTCCGCTGCTGCTGCTTCCTTCTGAGGGAAAAGGTGGGATCTTTATGGGTCTACTGGGAAATTCAGAGGCTGGGTTACGAAGCAAAGGCTGGTTCTCGCAACTGGGTGGTGGCAAGTGATGAAGGATTTTCTCTCGATCGCGTTGCGTCGGGTTGGGTTGTGTTGAGTTGGAGATGGAAGTGAAGTGAGGGGATGGGTTTACTTATAGAAGCGAAGGGAGCAGAGTGGTTTCCGGGATACCGGAAACCGGAGATGGGGAGAGGGCCGAGGGCGGTTTTGTCATTTTCCGATGTTTATCTGGATGCGAGCAATAATGTTCGCTAGCGTCCAAAACGAGAATTTCGGGGGAGAAATTCGATATATCGTGCCCCGGTTCAATTAGAAGAAGAATGCCCTATGGCCTCACTTGAGAATATTATTTTTGGTCGGAAGCCTCGATTTTGGAGTTATTTTTGTAATTAAGGGTATTTTTCGAGGCCTGTTGTTTGCTGAAAATTAGGGGTGAGCATGATCCAAATTGAGCTGATCCATCCCCTAATCCTAGGATCAACCTGCACAGTATTGGTCATCAATTTTTGGGATTGAGGGGAAGCCTAAAGTGAGTTCGTTGAGATTCTGAGTTAGTCGTTAATTCTAATCAACCGATAATTTTTTATTTCATTTTTTTTTTTGTAATCAGTGAACCTCCGTATGCAGTGAAGTTCGACAGCGTAAACCCGGGATGACGCTAGCGGATGACCCATCACCCCGACGTCACGCTTAAGATCCGTGTGGTCGGCGGGATTCGAACTCCTCCCTCTTTTGAAAAGTGGGCCTTTATTCAATTCAAGGCTGCGGGTGGTGGTTTTATTTCATTTTTTTTTACTTCTTGAAAAAGCAATTAAATACTGAACTGACTCAATGAGTTTAGTCCGGTTCCAAGATCAACCCAAAGACCAATCAATAATTTTTTATTTCATTTTTTGTACTCTTTAAAAGGGCAACCGAGAATTAAATCAACCCGATAGATTCAATAACGAGCGAGATTAGCTAAGAAAGAAAAGCAATAAGGATCGAGTGGGGTGAGTGTCGAATAGAGTGAGCATCAAGTGTCGAGTGGGGAGCAACAAGCCAAGCGAGCATCAAGTGGTGAGCGGTACAAGTGACTCAAAGCGAGCGAGACGAGTGTCAAGTGCCGAGCAAAGAAATTATTTCTTTCGATTTTGGCAAATTGAAGACTAAGATGACAAATAAGGCAGAAGAGAATGGCTATTATAAAAGCATGCCATGATGAGTTGTTTATGCTATTTTGGATGCCGTGAGAACTCCTCAAAAACATTTTTCTCATTCATAAATTTTGACTATTGATACCGTAAAAAATATTAAAAATTTAAGTTATTAAAGAATAATGTAAAATTAGTTGAACTCCTCATTAAAAAACTGTTTAATGTTATTAATACCGTTTATTTTAAGGTTTTTTTATATATAAATAATATTTAGATATTATATATATGATTGGTCTCGGTTAGACCGACCTTGAACTTCCAGGACTAAGGACGAACCCGTTCAATGCTGGTCCAAGAATCCTATGATCAAGGACCAATCCAATCTTCTTGAGAATCGCACTAGGACCAACAAGGTTGGGCCAATCTAGGATTGACCATAGACCGATGCTCGCTGCTATTGAAAATGATCGACAACCATGTTTTTAAAATTAATCAAAATAATTAACCAATAAAAAATATTTTTATTAAATTATATATATTTTTATTATTGACAACAATTTATACACAAAATATTTTAGTAGAAGGTGACCAAAATTTCATCCATCCATTTTCATAAGTGATATTTAAAAAAATAATTTATACCATGAAATACCTCTAAATTAGTATATTAGTAATAAATTTACTTCAAAATAATTTTTTGTCATTAAAAACCAAAACTAGTGCATTTATATTAAATTTAATTTTCATTATTTTCATTTAAAGTGGATTGATATTACGAAAAAGCATATAATGGTATATCTATAACAACGAAATGTAATTCTAAATTGATATGACCATCAATTGTTACGTGTTATTCAATTTGGCAATTTAATAGTAAAACTTAATGAAAAAGTAACGTAAAAGTAAATTTATTATAGGTCTACTGATTTGAAATTTTTGATAGTCAAAAAATTAATTTGAAATAAATTTATTATAAATGTATTAATTTAAAATTTTTATAATAATAAACCCTTGAAAACATATTTTTCAAATTATCCCTAATTTTTCTAGAAGCAAACAAAACAAATTACCCACCTACTCTCTTCTTAGCCATCGAATCAGACTCAGAGAGGTGTTGTCATCTTCACGAAAGGCGGAAGGTCTAGAATGAAAAATATCGCTACTTATTTTCTTTTTCTCAGTAAAATATCGCTACTTTATCGCGTACCATCTCGTGGGTTCGAGATTAAAATAATAGTAATAATAATAATTAAAAAAGAAAAGTGCGCGAGAGGAAAAGAAAAAGGGGGGACAGGTGGTGGCTTATCCGAAAGGACATGACATGACTCATCCCTCTGTTCCCCAACTCAGCGCATGACAAGTTTCCCTTCCCGCGTGGACCCCACCCCCCCCACCAGACCTGCATTTCCAGTTTTGTCCCTGGGCTAGATTCCGAAAGCGGACCTTCCCCCCCCTCGACAGGGACACGTGGGAGGGCGAGGAGCCCCATCCCTATCGCCTTCACGTGGGTCGTTGCCGACGTGGCGCCCTATAGTGCAGCTCCTACTTCTTCGCGAGACGACCTATACAAAAAAAATAAAAAAGGTGAGAGTGAGAGTGAGAGAGAGAGGGACTGGACGCAAGAGCAAAATTTAATTTTTAGCGAAGGTACATTGACAGAAAAATTTAATAAAAAGCATGAAATTAAAAAGGGGAGGGAAGGAAATTGATTTTTCTTTTCTTTATTTTGCTGACTCTTTTATTTGATTTGGATGATTGCATTTATGCTCTGCTCACTCTAAAAAGAAAGACAATGTAAATAAGGACTTAATATGTTTCTCTTTCGCCACTGAGGATTACCTGCGAGCGTTAAAGATTCTAACAAAAAGAAAATTCATGAGGGCGGCTCACAGGGATTAAATTCATTGGCCACTTTATTTTAAATCCGAGAAATGGAGCCTAATCTTCTTCTTATCCCATTATCCCCCAGATTTCTCGTGAATGGTATTGTGAGACTTTGGTTAAGCAAGGTAGTGATTGTAATTGGATAACTAGTTACGTAATTCGCCCTTTAGACATATTTATGTACGTACTTTTGAATTATTTGTAGTGTCATGCTTTACAAATGCCTCATATAAATATGCAATAGAATAAAAATTATGCAATGTTAAGTCTCCAGAGAATATAAGAGATGTAGATGCAGATGATTGTTTAGTGTACAATAAGGAAATCTATATTTGGAATATGTTTGTTCAGAAAGTAAAATGTAAAAATAAGTAAAATATAAATGATCCGTTTTTAACTACACTACAGTGTAGTCTTTTTGGTTCCTTTTTTAATTTTGATTCATGAGATAAGAGGCATGTTGAAAATTCTTTTGAAACATAATGAGAGACATTTAATATCAATTTGAGAATATCAGGCAGCTTTCAACCATCCTAAAAATGTAAGGGCAAACAGTAAATTCCCATTATGCAGTGGAATGGGTATGATTACACACATTAAACGACGGGAATTCATATTTTATAGAATGGAATAAAGAAAGAGACTAGTTGCCAATCCTCCAAAAAGTCATTTAATTTTTTAATTATCTCTATGTGGACTGACCTAATTATTTTATGAACAAAGGACACTTGGGTTTTTCTTAAAGCATAATAAAGTAGATATGATTTCATCTGCCCCTATAAATAAACCTGATAAAATCTAATTGAAAAGTAAATCTTGCCTATCCTTATCATGGATAGGGACCTAACGAAAATGGACTAATGAGCGTCCTTTTACATCCAATACTCAATGCCAAATTGTCAATGTCATGAGCATCTTCCAGGATAAGATCTGCCCTCGCAATTATTCTTATAAAGTAAAACAGAAGATAAATAAGAGAAAGAAGACTCTGGACCTTCAGTTGTTTCATAGAAAATGATTATATTTAAAAAAGTATTTCCTTAAAACGATTGATTGTACTGCCACGGCGGCCCAAGCTTTGAAAACTGCAAGCGCGGAGTTAGGAGTGGATTTAGTGTGGTATTTCAGTCATTTTCATTTCTTAAACCGTACATATAATTAAAATAGGAGTGGATTTAAGGGCCGTCTTATAAAATCACACGGGCATCATCAAATTGGTACAACATTATTCTTCGTTTTTTTTCTTTTTTCCGCTGAGCAATCAAGAACTTCTTGAACGATGCTAAATTCTTTTGGTTCTATAACAATTATTTGTTCATCTTCTATTGATCTAACAAATTTATCCATAAGTCATTTGTTTAAACTTCTCGCCGGTCAAGGATTGACTTGCCAACTCCAATTGCAGTCTAGTAGTTTAATCTGTTGATACAGTTTGGTTTTTGCATCACAACTTAGATACAATCTGCATCCAAATTCAAGCATGACCAAAGGGAAACATTGGTGCCTGCACTGTATTGGTTCAACCGCAAATCCCGCTTCGTCTAATCTCACTACAAATTCAAACTTTTTCACTGCCGAACTACTGCTATCAGTCACTTTTCATTGGTTTCACGTTGCCAGAAGATCTGTGAGACGGCACGTCGGCGCTTTGGCCTCCTCGTGAAGAAGTCGCAAGCTTAGAATCAATCCATTTGAACCGAATCAAAACCATCAAGATGCTGCTGTGCCAGGTACCTTTCTCTTCTTTCCTTCTGCAGAGTCGAAAGGGTTATCGTGTGAGTGTCAAGAATATGTACAGGACCAACATATACCGAACCCGGCTTTAGGATCGAATCGGTAAATAAATTAGCAATGACTCACCCATTCATCTATGACTCCTTCCTTGACAGGGCCGGTACCGGGCTCTTCTACGGGTTTCTTCTGTGTCTCGAGTGCAGCATCAGCTTCGGCCAGTTGCCGCTTTAGTTTTTCCAGCAACTTCACAAGGAAGAGAAGCCACATTATTGATAAGAAATTAGTAAAAACACATCCTTTGTTGTCATGCATTTGTTATAATCCTATCCTGATGACTAGGCAGAGCAAGCAAGGAAGACGAATGTCAAGGGAGAGTTGAAGATACTCACATGACTCGGTTGGTCTGGATCGAGGAAAACCACCCGTAAAATTTTCTCAACCGTCACTTGATCCCTCTGTTCATCAAACTGCATAAAATTGTGACAGAAGAACAAGTTCAACAGCCAAACCGGTCTAATTTTTGAGGAGTTCATTAGATTTAGGCAAGTATTTTGCTCAACCATTCATGCTGGTATTTTAATTACGACATGTAATCCAATTAGGATGCTATTGCGACCATTTGGCCACCCCAACATGAATCGGGTAAAAAACATAATGTGTTTGTCAGAAAGATCACCGCATTTCATCCATCAGATACCTATTCAGTTCTAGGTGTATTTGAATGAACATCAAAGGGAACGAAGGCCTGTAATGCATACCAATTCGGGGACATAATCCATTTGCCCATTTACTTTTAAGCTCATGATTTTGAACTTAACAAAGCTCTTCAAGTTAGCTGGTTTGTCATCATTCTCGGGGGGCTCCACGAATTTGAACACTGCATCAGTCAATAGTTTGAAACAAGAACTGAACATCTTCCATTGGGGTATTGTGCATAAAGCGCTAGAGACATGCTGGTCAAAGTAAGAATACAATGAACTTCTGATTTTCTTGACGTCACTGATGAGGTAAGAAACAATAGTTAAGTTTACCTGTTGCAATGAGATTCTCTCCGGGAGCGAGTACACTCCCTGGAGGCCGCATGTAGCAACTCTTGGGGGCAGTTGTTTGGAACTGAAAAAGGTAAAAGAAAGAGTCAAAACTTGTCAATTACATGTTCAAGCTACTTCAAATACTGAACAATGCAACACTGAAAGCCCACAGGACATTCGCAAAGACGAAGGAGCCCTGCCTATGCAAGTTAAATTTAGAAAGCCAGACTCTCATCAAGCTAAAAGATTCAGCAAGTAAATGACAGAAACTTTCAACTTCTTCAAAGATGCTCTCATGCATTTCTTTTCCATTTCCAGTACGCAAATGTCACCTTCTTACCTTGAATGCTACATGAGTCTTGGACACGTTCTTGATCTCGATGGCACTCCTAACCTGCTTGCCAGGTTCATCTTCGAGTTGAAAAAAAAAACAATTAATTAATAGAAACATCTAAACAACTCGCAATTAACTTAAATTCAGAGGCAACTTCATCCTACACTGTCAGACATGATCAGCAAGCAATGCCTTTAGATAGCATAGAATGACTCAAAAAGGCTTAAATACTTCCAATCCGAGAGACCAAATTGACCACTATGCTATCTACGGACAAACTCAGGAACTTCAGCACCAACTATTTTGAAGACAGAGCAGCAAAAAAGAACTCAAGAAGAACATGCCCTGATGAAGAACAGAGAAACAAAGGAAAGAACATTATTTCAGAACAGAAGCATCACCAAACCAAATACCACATCATGCAATACAACGAACGTATCTTTAATAATTAGACCCTTTTTCCCGATAAATTGTATGATACAATTATTGGGAAATATCAGCAAAGAGTGACAAGGACACCAACCAATTATTCCGAAAATTTCAAATACTGACAATGTAATAGAATAAGGGAACATGTCCAGCTATGAGAGAGAGAGAGAGAGAGAGAGAGAGAGAACTCAAAGCCCACCAAGCAAAGAAGCAATCTCACCTGTGGCATGAAAATGAACAACACCCATTTGACTGAACAAAAAGGAAAATTCAGTGAAATACAAGCAAGAAACAATTCGAGCTAGAGACCCGTCTCGGAGAAGAACCAAAATCACGTCATAGCCGAAACAAAGGCATGATTTTCACATACTAATTGGACTGGTACAGGACCGGCACAACCAGCGAACGCAAAATTAAGCAAAACAAAGATCTTTGCAATGTTACATGGGGGGAGGGGGGGAGAGAGAGAGAGAGACAGAGAGAGACAGAGAGAGAGAGAGTTACATGGGAAAAAGAGCTTGTTCGGAGGATCAAGACGGAGCCTTCGCCTGGCGGGAAGCAGAGACTTCGCCATTGCAGCCACCCCGCTGGCAGAGTGATGATCACCGAGCTGGTGGTGATCGGGGTGGACGCTCTGGTTCAGCTGAAACGACGGCGCAGAAGCCGACGACGAGGTCCCGGGCGACGGCGACGACGCGGTCGACTGCCAAAACGGCATCTTCAGGTGCGACCACAGCTTCTTGTGGTCGCCCTCCGCTCTCTCGTGATCGAGGGCCATCGGTCGCCGGCGGCACGCGGGTGTCGCCGGAGGAAAAAGCGGGGGCAGATCTCTTCGCACGCGAGCGGAGATAGATTCGCGGGGGGCGTTGTATTCTGGAGCCGAAGATATATAGCGAACCCGAAAGATTTCGTTTCGAGAAGAGGCGGGTGGTGAGTCGACACGGAACGGCTCAATCATGAGCGCGCATATGCTTTTTCTGAGGCTGTATCTGACGTTGTTTTCGCTGTACCAGGAAAGACGTGCCGGTCTGCCGAACCCATGTCTCGCAGCTGTTCGCTTTCGTGCGGTCAAAATGAGTCAGTGACACCTGCTTCTCTCTTTCCACTTCGCTTAATTCATGGCTTTTCTAAGCTGGCCACGGGACGTGAGGTTTTCGATACGAACTCCATCTCTCGAGTACGTACGTAAGGCATCTTCGGTTTAAACAGCGATGGAGAGTATGCTCGGCGAGATGGACCGATGGTTCGAGGATCTAAGATCGGCCGACGTCGACCTGGTGCGGTGCTTTCGATGCTCTCTCAGCTTTGGAGGAGGTGGTGGTGGGGCTGCGGGGATCGAATGCTTGTGCTTGAAAAGAATGGATAAAGGCAAATCCTCCATTGAAATACTACAAACGAGCACGCCATGAAATGATGATGTGCAATGATTCTCGAATTTGTTCCTTTTTTCGCGGTGCTAAAACAGGAAAAATGAGATTGGATGCCCACCACCACCACCATCACCACCCGCTCTTTGCTACAGCCAATGGGGCCTCCATTCTTTCATCAGCAGCAATGCTGAGAAAATCTAAAGAATTGCTTTACGTAGTGATTGGCGTTCATCTTCCTCGATTAGGGTTTTGCCTATAATCTTTTATACTTAGTACACTCCTCTTTGGAAATCCAATGACATGGTTTATAACGAGAAATGATTGCGTGACAATCTTTAATGTATTGTGAGAATAACAGTCAATTCTAAGTCACAAATAATTATAAATTATTGTAAGACCCACTTCTTCAAATTTACGGCTTACAATAGACTATGCTTTGATGAAATGAGCTAAATATGGTTTAATAAGAAATAATTACGTAATTTGTAGGAGGAATTTCTCTATTTTGAAATATCTACAATCTTTAATTGGTGATACCTCATGCAAGATGTATTTGATGTTGAAGAATTTTCTTAGATTCGGTTTGGGTTACAAAAATGGGCATCGCCCATCTTAATTTTTTAATCGATTAGCAAATAGATAATGTCCATGTATCTGTCGCTCAAATATGTGAGGAGATGGAGGATGATATGGCCCATTTCTTCATTTGTCGACCCAATGAAAGGTCTCTAATATGTGAAGAGTGGGGGATGATATGGCCCATTTCTTCATTTGTCAACTCAATTGAATTAGCACTTTGATCAACAACCTTTGAGCAAAGCGACTTGCCAACTATATCTCAAAACGTGGTCGATGGATGACGACAAATTCGTGGAATCATTGCTTCAAAACTGATGATGACGTATTATGGGAATCTTGGGCAAAATCGACCTATGCGTGCTAGAGAAATTGACGAAAAATCAACATGTGCCGAGGCGATCCGGCTTCAGATAATCGGAGAGCGATCACAAACTGCTTCGCGGTTACACGTCCGAGCATGAAGTGAGCGAAATTTAGATGGACTGTTGAAACTGCGATCTTACATTGAACAGAAACTCTAGGAAAAACATGCGTTGAAAATGGGGTGCCACCAGGAAAACCATGATCAAGTCACTCTTTCATGCGATTAACAAGACCTGGAAATTAGCTTCTTCCCATAATGATTGGCGCGGACAGTAATCGAAAAGCAGTTGGATGCAGAAGGCATGAACCAAAATTTCATTGCTAATTAATTTCGGGCGCAGCGGCGGGCTGCTTTATACAACTTTACAGTCATTTCGACTCCATACAATCCAGAAAAAAAAAGGGGAAAATTGCGCAAAATCTTCATCAGTTAGGAGCCCAGCAGCTCAAGAACATGACTTTCCTCAGGGACTCCTCGGCCTGCTTCAACTTATCGTCCGGCGCGCTGGACATCAGGGGCAGCCTCCTCTGGGCCTGGTACAAGGACCGAACTTGGTTCCTGGCTTGCTGGTGCAGCGACCGGAGGGTGTAGTTCCACCGGCAGAAGCCCTGGTCCTTAAGCGCCTCCACGGCTCCCACGGCCGATGCCACCGCCCAAGCTCTTCTCGACGTGCACATCTTTCTCTCTTGCTCTTCTTTGGGGGATTACTGAGTGATCACTGATCTCCGACACACCGGTGCTGCGTTTCAGGAGATGGGTGGGGTTCTTATATATTGATGTAGAAGATAAGATGAGATGAGAATAGACAGCACAGCGCGTGTACTAGATGCATGAATGGGGTGGCGCAAGAGGCCGAAACGAGTTCGGAAAAAACAAGGGGCAGTGGGCTAAGGAGCAAGTAGCGATAGATGCGTGACCGTAACCTGAGCACCCCACTTGGAGTTGGATCGAACAAGGAGCACCCGGTTTTCTGAATTTTAAAATCCGACCGCGCCCCAAGTTTTGGAGTCCCATACTACTTCTGGCGTGGTCTTTTGCCTCTGGTGTTTTTGCGCTCTTGTGACGATGTTGTTTGCATCCCTGTCACTGCCGACAGCTATTTTTCGTTAACTTTTATTATAAATAATACGAGCATTTATTTCTACAAAAACACTTTTCAAATGGTTCATTCCGCACAAAATAGATGTATCCTTAATTTCATATGAAATGATTTAGGGTGAGATAATTTCTAATCCAGTTTTCATGGGACCGTATCTTTTAATTTGAAATGATCAAACTAGTACTCAATGAAATAATAATAACGTTACTAAAAAAATTTGCTACTTTCCATTCAAAATGGGGTGGAAATAACCTCCAGCATGTGTCTTTTTCTTGATTTATCCATTGACCATTATAAGTCTTGGATTATAAAGGCGTGCTTCTATAAATATATGTTTTTTTCGTTTAAAACAAAGAGTCTGATTTCATTTATTAACTACTCTCGTAGTTGACTTTTCTACTGACCTCATGAATGAGAGCACGATTGCACTTTTTACTTTGAACCTGTCAATTCCAATCATACTATCATCTTCTCCGTCTATTTTATTTTCTCTCTCAAGTATTTCAATGTTTACTTTGTTTTTCAAATGAGTTTAACCATTTAAAAACGCATATTAATAATTATGTCAAGTATCTTTAATATTGCATGACACGACAAATTTGCCAGAACAATCTCATTTGATCTAATTATAGAATTAGAGAATTTTGATGTATGAATTTTTTTTGATCCAGTGGAGCTCCTCTTTCTTTTTTTCTTTCTTTTTTGGGAGTTGGGGCTGGCCCCTACTCTAACCAGCTAGGAAACCCATAAACCCCACTCTCCATTTTTATGTGAGAATGAAAAGCCATTAAGCCAACTCCGATAATTGATATGTCAAGATTTAACATACAATCAAATGATTTTTTTATTAACTTCTATGTGTGGTAGCTTCTAGCAAATACACACTTAATCTCAACAAGAATTTAATCAAATTTGTCTAAAATCAAGTTCATGTGAAAAATCACGCAAGCTAACTTGATAAAATGTAACAATGAATACACGCTCGGGTTGCTACATAACTTGGGATTGAATGGTGCAATATATTTAACTGAAAATATTATAAGATTGTGCAATATATATATGTGCATTGGCATTTAAATTTGATTCCCCCTTTTTTTTCCCAGAATATCATTTAAATGAAACAAGCTTTTACGACAACATCAATTTAATGAAAATTTTATGTGTGCCATTATATATTCAGCATGATTTTATAACTAGTTCACATGATAACACGAATAAAAAAAATGTCTTAACGCAATATTTGGATGAAAACAACAAAAAAATTATCTTCTTTTCTGATGGGGAAAATAAAAACGACAGGACAACAGCACATTAGGAAACGAAAATGAAACCGTGAAGGAAATTGACAACTATAAAAAGAGAAGGGGGAGGCGAGATAAATATGGTCATAATGTATAATTTATTGCTTGATTCAATGATTCCATTCAAAATTAAGGTGAGAATCGTTCCCCCGTGATTTAAGCGCCAAAAATGTTATGAGACCTGATTTGTTCAGAGGCCCTCTTAATTTACGATGGTGGAATTACTTGAAAAAATGAAATTAACTCGTTTCGACCAACAAAAAAAAAAAATCACAATTTTGTACATGGTCCAAATCAAATTTATGTTACGACCAAAAAAATCAAATTTAGTCCGGTTTGTGCAGAGACGAACTGGGTTAATCAAAACCGTCGATCAATTACCACTGAGTCGGGAACGAATGAACAAGCCAGTGTGCAAATGGGGAAGTCCCCTTCCACGTAAATATATATGATGCCTTGCTGTAATTTCAGCATATGTATTTACAAGTTACATCATTCTCAGCAACGAGCTTCGATTTCCCTTCTCGATCTAATCTACTACTTATTCAGACAACCTTAGTAGGGACCCCAAGTGCTCAAGTACAGGACCTGCCGCATCGACTCCTCCGACCGCCTCCCCTCCGCTTCTCCCGCCAGCCTCCCCGAGGCCGCCACGGTCGACGACCGAGGAGATTGCTTTTTGCTGTTGTTGGCCTGAGAAAACGAGGACATGGCCCGGTTCTTGGCGCGCTGGTGGATCGACCGGAGGGCGTAGTTCCACCGGCAGAACCCTTGGTCCTTGAGGGCCTCCACGGCGGCGACGCTGGCCGCCACGACCCACGTTCTGCTCGTCGAGCTCATCTTCTGATGGTGTGCGTTTGAAGTCAAGTGATGATTGGATGGAGAAGATAAGAGCGGGCGGGGAGCTCTTTTATAGGGGACGGTTTATCCAGCGGCGACGAAACCAACAGGCGGAGCCCAAAGTTTTTTCGGTTTGCATTCCGGGAGCAAATGGTTTTGAGGGGGGCCGGGGCCGGGTTAGGTGGTCGGAATGACGCATTTGCCCTTACTTCCGATGGCAATTCTGACCGTACGTGGTTATTTTTTATTTTATTTTTTTTTCTTTTTTATTTTTTTGCTTTTAACGAAATTCAGCAGCGCTTGAGGTAGAGGAAGAAAACCGGGATTTATGATCTCCTGCGCACGTGGCGGACACGGAATGGGCTAATCGGGGTGTCCTCAGTACATATTATACACACGTCTGTTCCCAAATGGCAACTAGGTGCAACGTACGCTTCATTAGGAAAACTAAAAAAAGGCAAGAAGCCAAATCCAAGACTTTGGACAATAGACTTTGGGATATTTTACATATATATATTTTTTAGTTTTAATTAAAGAACCCAATCCCTTCATTTGAGTCCTTAACTGAAGTCCCTAGACCTTAGGTGACCTTCGCAACCCTCGCCTAGGCGAGCGTGATTGAAGCAGCCCTTGCTTAGGTGTCATAAGGGTCACTTGAGGTCATGCGAGGCTCTAGTGTCCACCAGCCCTTTGCTGGCCTTTCGCTGGCCGCCCTTGCATTAACAAGCTGGCCACCTTTGTATTGAGAAGATGAACAGTTGTGAAGGGGAGAAATTGAAAAACCAAAAATTTAGTAGGGGCAGTTTTGTAAGGAAAAAATATTTTTAATTCTAATTTCAGCATTCCACAAATGCTACTAAAATAGCATTGAGTTTTCAACGTTCTCAATGCTAACATTTGATGAGAACTAACATTTGATCGAAAGCTATTTCAAGATGTTTATCAATTGCTCTAACATTTCTTCAATGTCCCGAAAGCTATTTTAGGATGTTTATCAAACACACTGACATTTTTCCAAAAAAACTTTGAAGGCTGAAAATTTCCTAGGAAAATTGAACCAAACGGACCTTACATATCCTTGCACGAATGACCCATTTTCCATCTCAGGCAGACTCCTTAGTCTCTTTTATGGACGAGAGTCCTCCTTCATCATTACTTACATTAGATTCTCAGCAGGAAAAAAGTACTTCCTTTAGAACCGTTGATCACAATAGACGTCTGCAAATAAGTACAGTATAAATCTATTTCAAAACAGATTTTTCCGTTACCAACCGAGTAAAACTCCAATAATTCCTTGCATATCTATGGTTCGCTTATGACAGGGCGATATCTATGCGGCACCAGCCGAGTCAATGAAAGTCGTTGATTCTAAAATAGATGGATGACGAGTATTAGGAACGAGTGAATAAACTTTGGTGCAAATGGGGAAGTCCTTTCACATAATATATATAATGCCTTGCTGTAATTTCAGCATGTATTTACAAATTACATCATCCTCCGCAACGAACTTCGATTTCCTTCTCGATCTACACTAATACTATTCGGAGAGCCTCAGTAGGGACCCCAAGAGCTCAAGTACAGGACCTTCCGCATCGACTCCTCCGACCGCCACGCCTCCGCTTCTCCCGCTAGCCTCCTCGAAGCCGCCGCCGCGGACGACGACTGAGGGGATCGCTTCTTGCTGCTGTTGTTGGCCTGAGAAAACGAGGACATGGCCCGGTTCTTGGCACGCTGGTGGATCGACCGGAGGCCGTAGTTCCACCGGCAGAACCCTTGGTCCTTGAGGGCCTCCACGGCGGCGACGCTGGCCGCCACGACCCACGCTTTGCTCGTCGAGCTCATCTTCAGGCTTGATTCAGTTCGATTCGTGTGCTTCTGATGGGTTTGCGTTGGATTGAAGTGATGATTGGATGGAGAAGATGAGGGCGGTGGGGAGCTCTTTATATGGATGGTGAGGGCGACGGCGAAACAAGGGGCGAGCCCAAAACTTGTCGGGACTTGCGTTCCGGGCGCAAATGGTTTTGAGTGGGCGGAGAATCCGGAAACCTGGGGGTGGTGGGCCTGGTGGCGGGGTCCGCTGGCGTAGTGCTCTGGAGTGACCTTTTCTCTTTCTTTTTACTAAATTCAATGGCGCCTGGGAGAAAAACACTATGATATTCCCGTGCACGTGCGGACACGGAATGAGCAAATCATGGGGCATTCGGAAATCAAATCCGGAACCCGTCTCATAAATTGAAATACATTTTATAAACCAAAAAATATATCTTCTTGCAACTTAGCTTAGCAATCAGAATCCGTCCTAGAGCATTTATCGAATCATTTCGTTGTCCTGTACTTATAACATTTCATAATTCATTTCATAAATCAATTTTCAAATTATTCGCAACATATCAAAGAGCAATAAAATTCAATCCAATTTATGCAACAAAAGATGTTATTTCATAACTCGTAATATATCTAATTTCCGTCTCTTCAAGACATAAATTTGCAAATTTTAAAAAGATATAACACTACTCATCTGAAAATCCTAAAACCAAATTACGAAAGTTACTCGAGTCAACGAGCTCATATTCCTATTAATTGATTGAAAAACTAAATCAAAATCAAACAAAATGCTACCTTAATTACGATTCAACTTAACTAAACTTATTTGTTGATAAAACGATTTCCATGCACCAACGAAGAAATTGGCCGATAGCCAATATTCAAAGTTGTCCACTACATATAACTCACGCGTAAAACTTGAAAAATTCATTTTGATCAAACCACCACCAGGTCCACGACATTCTAAACTATCATCTTCACATAATTGATAGCTCACAACTCCTAATTATGAAAATTATGCCCTAACTTTGAAAATACACTGATCTAATGAATAAAAAGCTCGAATCCTTATTAGACCTCGTGAAATGAAGTTAATCCGACTTATCAAGAGTTTTGGAATATACATGTACGAAAGCCCCTTAAAATAAGGATCTCTCTCTCTCCATCTAAAGAAGGCCATCAATATTTATAAGGTAAACTTCTTTGGTAGTGGAAGTACAATATGCTTACTCATACACCACGTGTCCATTGTAATCATTGACTAATTGTAAAAATCTCGTTAACCTACCGAAAGTTCAAACCATTAAATAAGGATGCATGATTTAATATTAAATTATTCCAATATACTTTTTCTCATGCGTAAGATGTAATTTGCCATAAAATTAATTATGAGATTGCTCGGGACGACACCATATAAAATGGTATGGGAATAGTGTCAGTCATTTTAAAAGCTTTTTATTTGTGGAACACTGTCAATCATTTTAAAAGCTTTTTATTGAACCTCTCATCTTTCCGCAATCGAAATTTTTTTAATCTAGTTATCTATGTACTTACTGTCCGTACAATATAATTTTCTTTCCAAAGGAAAATTATACTCTCTCCCATCTTTCGCTTAAAAAGTTTTCTGACCAAACTTCATTATTTTAAATCAAATTCACAAGTGCTTCATTCACTACATATCCTTGCATGAAAGACCTATTTTCCATCTCCAATGGACTCTCATAGTCTCTCTTGTGCACAAGAGTCCTCCTTGATCATACTTACATCAGATTATCAGCAGAAAAAAGTATTTCCTTTAGCACCATTGATCACAAGAGACATCCGCAAGTAAGTTTAGTAATGAATCTCTGCACACTACGTGTTAAACATCTATTTCAAACACAGATTTATCCGTTAATAACCTAGTAAAACGCCGATGTTTTCTCGCACGTCTGTGGTTCGCGTATGACAAAGTGATCGACCCGGATCTACGCGGCACGAGATGAAAGTCGTTGATCATGTGAAGCCCATTCAAAAGACATGTATGACAAGAATTAGGAACGAGTGAATAAGCCATAGTGCAACTGCAAATGGGATTCCTTTCACGTAATATATATATAATGCCTTGCTGTAATTTCAGCATGTATTTACAGTCAAAATCATTCTCAGCAACCAGCTTCGATTTCCTTGTCGACCTATATGCTATTCGGAGAAACTTAGTAGGGACCCCAAGTGCTCAAGTACAGGACCTTCCTCATCGACTCCTCCGACCGCCTCGCCTCCGCTTCTCCCGCTATCCTCCTTGAAGCCGCGGCGGCGGCCGACGACCGAGGAGATTGCTTGTTGCTGTTGTTGGCCTGAGAAAACGAGGACACGGCCCGGTTCTTGGCGCGCTGGTGGATCGACCGGAGGGCGTAGTTCCACCGGCAGAACCCTTGGTCCTTCAGGGCCTCCACGGCGGCGACGCTGTCCGCCACGACCCACGTTCTGCTCGTCGAGCTCATCTTCAGACTTTGATTCCGTTCGATCGCTGTGCTTCTGATGGTGTGCGTTTGAAGTCAAGTGATGATTGGATGGAGAAGAAGAGAGTGGGCAGGGAGCTCTTTTATAGGGGACGGCTATCCGGCGGCGACGAAACCAACAGGCGGCGCCCAAAGTTTGTCGCGGTTTGCGTTCCGGGAGCAAATGGTTTTGAGGGCGGGTCCCGCCGGGTTAAGTGCTTGGAATGACGCTTTTGCCCTGACGTCCGATGGCAATTCTGACCGTACGTGGTTATTTTATTTTATTTTATTTTCCTTTTTCTTTTTAATTTTTTTGCTTTTAACGAAATTCAGCAGCGCTTGAGGTAGAGGAAGAAAACCGGGATTTATGGTCTCCTGTGCACGTGGCGGACACGGAATGGGCTAATCGGGGTGTCCTCAGTACATATTATACACACGTCTGTTCCCAAATGGCAACTAGGTGCAACGTACGCTTCATTAGGAAAACTAAAAGAAGGCGAGAAGCCAAATCCGAGAATCAAAAGAAGGAACAGAGAATGCAGTTTATCCAAACCCGGAAAATAATCTCGGAGAAAAAAAAAAGAGCCATGTTTGTGTTTGGCTGAAAATAAGAATTTCGGCCAGAAAAGTAGAATATCTTTAACCGAATGTTAATTTTGTTTTGTTTTTTTGTTTTTTGTGAGAACGGCTCTTGTATTGATCCTGGACAGAATTTTACTAGGCTCAAAATTGAAAACATATAAAAAATAAAATTCTTCAAAGTCCACAGAAAAGTAAAACACGGTGAACAAAGTACATGGAAAGGTAAGTTTCATAGATTTGATGTCTTGTATAAAAAGGCCCTCCTCTACAATAGACATATCTGATATTTATAATTTATAGGTGACAGTTATGCATAAGCAATTATTTCTCCGCTATGCCCACTTTTGCACGCTCTTTTCGATTTCTAGGCTTCAATTCTGCATGTCAATCTTTCTCATCCATAAGCAATTACAATTTTCCAACTCATCAAGATAACTGTTGCTTTGCTTGATATTGGTGACACCATTCAGCATTCTTGATCAATACATATTCAAATTTCTCCATGCCCACCAATATGATCTTTAAACTTCTAGTAAATGTTTAATATAGTCTCTAATCTATATAAAAATGTCCAATATAATTCAAAATCAGGGACAACATTAACCATTTCTATATAGCCTATGGACTAAATTGAACATGTATCAAAGTTTAAGAACCATATCAAACAAATTAAAAATTCAAAGATGATATTACACATTGGTTCAAAGTCAATAGTTAGCTAGCCATCTTTGCCAATGTTGATGATGAAGCAAATGTGTTCAATCCTGAAGAAGTGGATATCGATGTCGTTGATACTATGGAAGTAGATGCCATGGATGCCAACTCAACTTCCCAGGCTAAATCCCCCGAAACTCAGCCACGGAACTCACCAAAAGAACAAGGTAACTATTACAATGACTACTTGTCAAGCATTGGTAATTTAGATATCACTCCTTTTGACCTTCTATATCGATAGGTTTAGCTATCATCCTTATCTTTGCCTATTTTGTATTTGTTGCGCTCCTGTGACCACGTTGTTTGCCTACCTGTCCTAACAATTTTTCATTTCTATTTATAAAATTCTTATTAATTTGTTACAAGTTTAAACCATTAAATAAGAACGCGTGATTTAATATCTAAATATTCCAACATTTTATCTCATGCATAGGCTGTACTTTGGCTTAAAACCAACCATGAAATTGCTCGGGACACTACCTACTCTAGTACCATTTAAAATGATGTGAGAGCACCGTTAATTATTCTAAAAGTTTTTAAATATTCTAACATCGGTGTTGACCCTCATCTTTATGCAATTCAAAGAAATTCTAGCCAAGTTATTTTTATACTTATCCCATATGATATAATTTTCTTTGGGAAGAAAAATTACACTCTTATGAGAAAGTATAATTTTCCTCGAACCAAATATCCTTTTTATCATACCGCTTTGCTTCTTTCTTTTCCTCCACTCCCATCACCCGCTTAAAATTTTTTTGACCAAACTTCATTATTTTATAGACGATTTAAATCAAATTTACATTAGCTTTATTCACTACATATGAGTTTGATTCAACTTTGCAAATTGGCTCTCGGTGTATACAAATGTCGAAAGCCAAAGCATTTTAGGAAAATGCAAATTGTATTTGGTAAAAAGTCTTTACAAAGGAACTTTAAGTTCAATTAGTGTTTGGCAATGGACTTTGGGGTATTTTTTATTTTTTTAATTAAAGAACCCAAACCCATTATCTCGCAAGGCTAGTGAGATTAGGTAGTGTTGGGCTTTCAATATTCCCAATACTACCATTTGATTAAAAGTTATTTCAAAAAAGTTATTTCAAAATGTTTACCAAATGCTTCAACATTTCCCCATCAGAACTTGGAGGCTAAAAACTCCTTAGGAAAATAGAACCGGACTTTAAAGACCGACGGCTCCTTAAAAAAATTGAACCAAACACACCTTACATATCCTTGCACGAATAACCCATTTTCCATCTCCGGCAGACTCCCAAGTCTCTTTTGTGGACGAGAGTCCTTCTTGATCATACTTACATTAGATTCTCAGTAGGAAAAAAGTACTTCCTTTAGCACCGTTGATCACAATAGATGTCGGCAAATAAGTACATCACACATCTATTTTAAACACAGATTTTCCCGTTACTAACCGAGTAAAATTCCAATAATTCCTCGCACATCTATGGTTCGCTTATGACAGGGCGATATCGATGCGGCAGGAGCCGAGTCTATGAAAGTCGTGGATTCTAAAATAGATGTATGAAAACTATTAGGAACGAGCGAACAAAGGCCGGGTGCAAATGGGCAAGTCCTTTCACGTAATATATATAATGCCTTGCTGTAATTTCAGCATGTATTTACAAATTACATCATCCTCCGCAACGAACTTCGATTTCCTTCTCGATCTACACTAATACTATTCGGAGAACCTCAGTAGGGACCCCAAGTGCTCAAGTACAGGACCTTCCGCATCGACTCCTCCGACCGCCACGCCTCCGCTTCTCCCGCTAGCCTCCTCGAAGCTGCCGCCGCCGCGGACGACGACTGAGGGGATCGTTTCTTGCTGCTGCTGTTGGCCCGAGAAAACGAGGACATGGCCCGGCTCTTGGCGCGCTGGTGGATCGACCGGAGGGCGTAGTTCCACCGGCAGAACCCTTGGTCCTTGAGGGCCTCCACGGCGGCGACGCTGGCCGCCACGACCCACGCTTTGCTCGTCGAGCTCATCTTCAGACTTGATTCCTTTCGATTCGTGTGCTTCTGATGGGATTGCGTTGGATTGAAGTGATGATTGGATGGAGAAGATGAGGGCGGTGGGGAGCTCTTTATATGGATGGTGAGGGCGACGGCGAAACAAGGGGCGAGCCCAAAACTTGTCGGGACTTGCGTTCCGAGCGCAAATGGTTTTGAGTGGGCGAAGAATCCGGAAACCTGGGGTGATGGCGGGGTCCGCTGGCTTGGTTGGTGCTTTTGGAGTGACCTTTTCTCTTTCTTTGTACTAAATTCAACGGCGCCCGAATCGGAAGGAGAAAAACCACTATGATGTTCCCGTCCACGTGCGGACACGGAATGAGCAAATCATGGGGCATTCGGAAATCAAATCCGGAATCCGTCTCATAAATTGAAATACATTTTATAAACCAAAAAATATATCTTCTTGCAACTTAGCTTAGCAATCAGAATCCGTCCTAGAGCATTTATCGAATCATTTCGTTGTCCTGTACTTATAACATTTCGTAATTCATTTCATAAATCAATTTTCAAATTATTCGCAACATATCAAAGAGCAATAAAGTTCAATCCAATTTATGCAACAAAAGATGTTATTTCATAACTCGTAATATATCTAATTTCCGTCTCTTCAAGGCATGAATTTACAAATTTTAAAAAGAGATAGCACTATTCACCCGAAAATGCCAAAACCAAATTACGAAAGTTACTCGAGCCAATGAGCTCGTATTCTTATCAATTGATTGAAAAACTAAATCAAAATCAAACAAAATGCTACCTTAACTACGATTCAACCTAAATAAACTTATTTGTTGATAAAACGATTTTCATGCACCAATGAAGAAATTGGCTGATAGCAAATTTTCAAAGTTGTCCACTACAATATAACTCACGTGTAAAACTTGAAAAATTCTTTTTGATCAAACCACCACCAAGTCCACAGCATTCTAAACTATCATCTTCACATAATTGATAGCTTACAACTCCTAATTCTGAAAATTATACCCTAACTTTGAAAATACACTGGTCCAATGAATAAAGAGCTTGAATCCTTATTAGACCTCGTGAAATGAAGTTTAATCTGAGTTATCAAGAGTTTCGGAATATACATGTACGAAAACCCCTTAAAATAAGGATCTATCTCCATCTAAAGAAGGCCACCGATATTTATAAGGTAAACTTCTTTGGTAGTGGAAGTACAATATGCTTACTCATACACCACGTGTCCATTGTAATCATCTACTAATTGTAAAAATCTTGTTAACCTACTAAAAGTTCAAACCATTAAATAAGGATACATAATTTAATATTTAATTATTTTAATACACTTTTTCTCACGCGTAAGATGTAGTTTGCCATAAAATTAAATATAAAATTGCTTGGGATTCTCATACCATATAAAATAGTGTGGGAACACTATCAGTCATTTTAATAGCTTTTTATTCCAATATTGCCGATGCTTAACCTCTCATCTTTCCGCAATCGAAAGAAATTCTAATTAGAGTTATTTACCGTACGTGGTAGAGGAAGAAAACCGGTATTTATATTCTCCTGCGCACGTGGCGGACACGGAATGGGCCAATCATGGTGTCCTCAGTACATATTATACACACGTCTGTTCCCAGATGGCAACTAGGTGCAACGTACACTTCATTTTTTTTTTTTTTTTTTTCATTAGGAAAACTAAAAGAAGGCGAGAAGCCAAATCCGAGAATCAAAAGAAAGAACAGAGAATGCAGTTTATCCAAACCCGGAAAATAATCTCGGAGAAAAAAAAAGAGCCATGTTTGTGTCGGCCGGAAAAGTATATCTTTAGCCGAATGTTAATTTTGGTTTTTTTTTTTTTTTTTTTTTTTTTTGGTGATAACTCTTGGACAGAATTTTACTAGGCTCAAAATTAAAAATGGATAAACAATAAAATCCTTTGAAGTCCACAAAAAAGTAAAACACGGTGAACAAAGTACATCGAAAGGTAAGTTTCATAGATTTGATGTCTTGTATAAAAAGGCCCTCCTCTACAATAGACCCATCTAATATTTATAACTTATAGGTGACAGCTATGCCTAAGCAATTATTTCTTTGACATGCCCACTTTTGCACGCACTTTTCGATTCCAAGCTTCAATTATGTATATTAATCTTTCTCATCCATAAGCAGTTATAATTTTCCAACTCATCAAGATAACTGTTGCTTGATATCGGTGACACCATTAAGCATTCTTGATCAATACATATTCTATTTTCTCCATACCCACCCAATATGATCTTTAAATTTTTAGTGAATATTCAATGTAGTCTTTAGACTATATAAAAAAAATCCAATGTTATCATTTCATTATATCAAATAAATAAATTGAACATATACTAAAAGTTTGAGGGTTACATCGAACAAATTAAAAATTCAGGGATGATATCATACACTAGTCCAAAGTTAATAGTTGGCCAGCCATCTTTGCTAATGTTGATGATGAAGCAATATGTACGATCGTGAATAAGTGAATATCAATGTTGTTGATATTGTGGAAGTAGATGCCGTGGATGCCAACCCAACTTCCTAGGCTAAATCCCTAGAAGCTCAGCCATGGAACTCACCACGAGAGCAAGGTAACAATTACAATGACTACTTATCAAGCGTTGGTAATTTAGATATCATTCCTTTTGACATTCCATATCGATAGGTTCAACTATCGTCCTTATCTTTGCCTCTTCGGTGTTGTTGTGCTCTTGTGACCACATTGTTTGCCTAGCTGTCCTAACAATTTTTCATTTCTATTTGTAAAATTCTTATTAGCCTTTTACAAGTTTAAACCATTATATAAGAACGCATGATTTAATATTTAAATATTCCAACACTTTTTCTGATGAATAGGTTGTACTTTGGCTCAAAACCAACCATGAAATTGTTCGAGACACTACCTACTCCGGTACCATTTAAAATGATGTGAGAGCATTGTTGATTATTCAAAAAGTTTAAACATTCTAACACCAATGTTGACCCTCATATTTATGCAATTCAAAGAAATTCTAGCCAAGTTATTTTTATACTTAGTCCATACAATATAATTTTCTTTTGGAAGGAAAATTACACTCTTATGAGAGAAAGTATAATTTTCCTTGAATCAAATATCCTTTTATCATACCGCTTTGCTTCTTTCTTTTCTCCAACCCCACCACCCGCTCAAAAAGTTTTATGACCAAAATTCATTATTTTATAGACAATTTAAATCAAATTTGCATAAGCTTCATTCACTACGGGTGAGTTTGGTTCAACATTTTAAATTGAATTTAGGTGTAATACAGATGTTGAAAGCCAAAGTCTTTTGAGAAAATGCAAATTGTGTTTGGTAAAAAATCTCCAAAAATAGACTTTGAGTTCAATTAGTGTTTGGCAATAGACTTTCGGATATTTTACATATATACTTTTTATTTTTTAATTAAAGAACCCAATCCCTTCGTTTGAGTTGACAAGCCAGATCAGACGCCGACGATCGTTAATTGAGGTCCCCTAACCCTGGACAACCTCTGCAGCCCTTGCCCAAGCAACGTGGGACCCAAGTAGCCCTCGTTTGGGTATCATAAGGGTCACCTGAGGTCGTGAGAGACCTATGTGGCCACCAGCCCTTTCCTGGCTCTTCATCGACCACCCTTGCATGAAGAAGATTAATAGTTGTAAGGAGGGGCAAAATCGGAAAACCAAAAATTTAGTAAGGGTAAGTTCGTAAGGAAAAAATATTTTAGTTCTAATTTCAGCATTCTGCGAATGTTATTTCGCATGACTAGTGAGAATAGCGTTGAGTTTTCAGCATTCCCAATACTAGCATTTGACCGAAAGTTATTTCAAGATGTTTATCAAACGCCCCAACATTTCTTCAAAGTCCCGGACACTATTTCAAGATATTTATCAAACGCCCCAACATTTATCCAAGGAACTTTGATGGCTGAAAACTCCTTAGAAAAATCAAACCAAACACACCTTACACACGAATGACCCATTTTCCATCTCCGGCCAGACTCCCTAATCTCTTTTGTGGACGAGAGTCCTCCTTGATCATACTTCCATTAGATTCTCAGTGGGAAAAAAGTACTTTAGCACCGTTGATCACAATAGATTTCTGCAAATAAGTACAGTATACATCTATTTTTTTTTTTTAACAACCAGTATACATCTATTTCAAACACAGATTTTTCCGTTACTAATCGAGTAAAAGCCCAATAATTCCTTGCATACCTATGGTTCGCTTATGACAGGACGATATCTATGTGGCACGAGCCAAGTTGATGAAAGTCGTTGATTTTAAAATAGATGGATGACGAGCATTAGGAACGAGGGGGACCTCGTCTCGTCAGATCTAACGACGACGGCCTCACCATCGCTGGGCGTGGCTGGCAGGGACAAACCTCGCCACTGGCCGGCGAGGTTATACTACGTTTAGCCATCTAAATTTGTCTAAATTTGGATTGAGATAAGATATAACAAAATTGGATTACAAATCCTCCGAATATCCTCGTAGAAAACCCCACCACATATTGTACTGAGCAATAGAGATTTAAAAAAAAAAAAGAAAAATTTCAGAAAACTGTTAAAAATTAGAAGAAATTAAAGGAAAAAAAAATTAAGGGTAGTATCAAACGTATTTTTGTTTTTTGTTTTTTTTAATTTTATTCTTGGAATAGATATTTTGTCTGGTGTTCAGGATCAAAGCTGGAACGAGAAATTGTAGCCTTAAATCCTGTATCATGCTCTCATTGACTTTGATAATCGCGTACCAACTTTCGGATCGAAATCATTCCCCGCTGCAAATGGGGAAGTCCTTTCACATAATATATATAATGCCTTGCTGTAATTTCAGCATGTATTTACAAATTACATCATCCTCCGCAACGAACTTCGATTTCCTTCTCGATCTACACTAATACTATTCGGAGAACCTCAGTAGGGACCCCAAGTGCTCAAGTACAGGACCTTCCGCATCGACTCCTCCGACCGCCTCGTCTCCGCTTCTCCCGCTAGCCTCCTCGAAGCCGCCGCCGCGGACGACGACTGAGGGGATCGCTTCTTGCTGCTGTTGTTGGCCTGAGAGAACGAGGACACGGCCCGGTTCTTGGCGCGCTGGTGGATCGACCGGAGGGTGTAGTTCCACCGGCAGAACCCTTGGTCCTTGAGGGCCTCCACGGCGGCGACGCTGGCCCCCACGACCCACGCTTTGCTCGTCGAGCTCATCTTCAGACTTGATTCCGTTCGATTCGTGTGCTTCTGATGGGATTGCGTTGGAGTGAAGTGATGATTGGATGGAGAAGATGAGGGCGGTGGGGAGCTCTTTATATGGATGGTGAGGGCGACGGCGAAACAAGGGGCGAGCCCAAAACTTGTCGGGGCTTGCGTTGCGGGCGCAAATGGTTTTGAGTGGGCGGAGAATCCGGAAACCTGGGGGTGGTGGCGGGGTCCGCTGGCTTGGTGCTTTTGGAGTGACCTTTTCTCGTTCTTTTAACTAAATTCAACGGCGCCTGAATCGGAAGGAGAAAAACCACTGTGATATTCCCGTCCACGTGCGGACACGGAATGAGCAAATCATGGGGCATTCGGAAATCAAATCCGGAATCCGTCTCATAAATTGAAATACATTTTATAAACCAAAAATTATATCTTCTTGCAACTTAGCTTAGCAATCAGAATCCGTCCTAGAGCATTTATCGAATCATTCCATTGTCCTGTACTCATGACATTTCGTAATTCATTTCATAAATCTATTTTCAAATTATTTACAAAGTATCAAAGAGCAATAAATGTTCAATCCAATTTATGCAATAAAAGATGTTATTTTATAACTTGTAATATATCTAATTTCCATCTCTTCAAGGCATGAATTTACAAATTTTAAAAAGAGATAGCAAATCCCAAAACCAAATTACAAAAGTTACTCGAGTCGATGAGCTCGTATTCCTATCAATTGACTGAAAAACTAAATCAAATCAAATCAAATACTATCTTAACAACGATTCAACTTAAATAAACTCATTTGTTGATAAAACAATTTCCATGCACCAAGAAACTGGCTGATAGCAAATATTCAAAGTTGTGCACTACATACAACTCACGCATAAAACTTGAAAAATTCTTTTTGATCAAACCACCATAAGGTCCATGGCATTCTAAACTATCATCTTCACATAATTGATAGCTTACAATTCCTAATTCTGAAAATTATAACCTAACTTTGAATATACACTGGTCCAATGAATAAAGAGCTTGAATCCTTTATTAGACCTCGTGAAATGAAGTTAATGTGACTTATCGAGAGTTTCGGAATATACATGTACGAAAACCCCTTAAAATAAGGATCTCTCTCCATCTCGAGAAGGCCACCGATATTTATAAGCTAAACTTCTTTGGTTGTGGAAGTACAATATGCTTACTCATACACCACACGTCCATTGTAATCATCAACTAATTGTAAAAATCTTGTTAACCTACTAAAAGTTCAAATCATTAAATAAGGATACATGGTTTAATATTTAATTATTCTAATAAACTTTTTCTCATGTGTAAGATGTAGTTTGCCATAAAATTAAATATAAAATTGCTCGGGACGACATATTCTCATGCCGCATAAAATGGTGTGGGAACACCATCAGTCATTTAAAAACTTTTTATTCCAATATTGCAGATGCCGAACCTCTCATCTTTCCGCAATCGAAAGAAATTCTAATTAGAGTTATCTATGTACTTACTCTCCGTACAGTATAATTTTCTTTCCAAAGGAAAATTATACTTTCTCTCCCATCACCCGCTCAAAAAGTTTTCTGACCAAACCTCATTATTTTAAATCAAATTCACATGTGCCTCATTCACTACATATCCTTGCATGAAAGACCATCTTCCATCTCCAACGGACTCTCAAGTCTCTCTTGTGCACAAGAGTCCTCCTTGATCATACTTACATCAGATTATCAGCAGAAAAAAGTATTTCCTTTAGCACCATTGATCACAAGAGACATCCGCAAGTAAGTTTAGTAAATGAATCTCTGCACAATACGTGTTAAACATCTATTTCAAACACAGATTTATCCGTTAATAACCTAGTAAAGGGCCGATGTTTTCTCGCATGTCTGGTTCGCGTATGACAAAGGGATCGACCCGGATCTACGCGGCACGAGATGAAAGTCGTTGATCATGGGAAGCCCATTCAAAATACACGTATGACAAGAATTAGGAACGAGTGAATAAGCCATAGTGCAACCGCAAATGGGAAATTCGTTTCACGTAATATATATAATGCCTTGCTGTAATTTCAGCATGTATTTACAGTCTACATCATTCTCAGCAACCAACTTCGATTTCCTTGTCGATCTATACTACTCAGAGATCCTCAATAAGGACCCCAAGAACTCAAGTACAGGACCTTCCGCATCGACTCCTCCGACCGCCGCGCCTCCGCTTCTCCCGCCAGCCTCCTCGAAGCCGCCGCCGCCGCGGACGACGACTGAGGAGATCGCTTGTTGCTGCCGTTGCCCTGAGAAAACGAGGACATGGCCCGGCTCTTGGCGCGCTGGTGGATCGACCGGAGGGCGTAGTTCCACCGGCAGAACCCTTGGTCCTTGAGGGCCTCCACGGCGGCGACGCTGGCCGCGACGACCCACGTCCTGCTGGTTGAGCTCATCTTTGAGACTTGATTCGGTAAGTTCGATCGCGCGATTTTTGATGGCGTGCGCTGCACTGAAGTGATGATGGGATGGAGAAGATGGGAGCGACCGGAAGTTCTCTTATAGGGGACGGCGGTATGGCGGCGACGAAACCAAGAGGCGGAGCCCACGGTTTGTCGCGGTTTGCATCCTCGGGAGCAAATGGTTTTGAGCGGGGGCGGCGGGGCCGGGCGGTGGGGGACCACCGGGCTAAGTGCCGGAATGACGCTTTTGCCCTCCCGTTCCCTTGGCAATCGAGTGCAGCTGCCGACGGCAATTCTGACCGCACGTGGTTTTTGGATTTTCCTTTTCTTTTTACTTTTTATTTTAACATGTAAGCAAAATCCGAGAATCAAAAGAAAGAGCAGAGAATGCAGTTCAATCAAACCCGAGAAATAAATTCCTTCGAAAAAGAAAAAACAAAAACGCCATGTCTGTGTTTCGCCGGAGGGGAATTTCAACTGAAAAGTATCGTTTGACCAAAACAAAAACTGGAAAATATTTCCGCTGAGAGGTCATTTTGATTTTTTTTTGGGATAATGAATTCCAAATTAATCTTGGACATGATTTTACCTGGCTTAAAATTGAAAAACGGATGAAAAATAAAATGCTTAAGAGTTTGAAGAACATGAAAAAGTGAAACGCAGTGCACAAAGTATATAGAAAGTTAAGTTTCATCCATTTGATGCCTTGTCTAAATAGATCCTCCTCTACGATACACACATCTGATATTTATAATTTACATAGTAACGGCGATGGATAAGCATAAGCCGTCACTTCATTTCCACACATCAGTCGTTCTTATCCATAAACAGTTACAATCCTCTGGCTCATTAGAGATGATTGCCGCTTGACATTAGTGCCACCATTTGCCATTTTTGGTCGATACAATCTCCATATTCTCCACGCCCACCATTTAGTAAATGTAAGGGATAACCAAACAAAAGGTTCTTGAAATTCTTTAGCACCGTTGATCACAAGAGACAATCTGCAAATAAGTTAAGTACAGTAAATGAATCTCTGTACAACGCATGGTATGCATCAATTTCAAACTCAGATCCTTTAATAACCTCTTAATAGAAGTCCGATTTTTCTCTCGCATATCCATTGTTTGCTTATGGCAGGTCAATGGACCCGTATAAATACGACACAAGCCATGCGAAGCCCGTTTAAAATAGATGTTTGACAAGAATTAGGAACGATCGAATAAGCTGCAAAGCAAATATGGGAAAGAAAGTCCTTTCACGTAATATATATAATGCCTTGCTGTAATTTCAGCATGTATTTACAAATTACATCATTCTCAGCAGCCAACTTCGATTTCCTTGTCGATCTATGTGCTATTCGGAGAACCTCAATAGGGACCCCAAGTGCTCAAGTACAGGACCTTCCTCATCGACTCCTCCGACCGCCTCGCCTCTGCTTCTCCCGCTAGCCTCCTTGAAGCCGCCGCCGCGGACGACGACTGAGGAGATCGCTTCTTGCTGCTGTTGTTGGCCTGAGAAAACGAGGACATGGCCCGGTTCTTGGCGCGCTGGTGGATCGACCGGAGGGCGTAGTTCCACCGGCAGAACCCTTGGTCCTTGAGGGCCTCCACGGCGGCGACGCTGGCCGCCACGACCCACGTTCTGCTGGTTGAGCTCATCTTCAGACTTGATTCCGTTCGATTCGTGTGCTTCTGATGGTGTGTGTGTTAAAGTGAAGTGATGATGGGATGGAGAAGATGAGAGCGGTGGGGAGCTCTTTATATGGATGGTGAGGTGACGGCGAAACAAGGGGCGAGCCCAAAACTTGTCGGGGCTTGCGTTCCGAGCGCAAATGGTTTTGAGTGGGTGGAGAATCCGGAAACCTGGGGTGGTGGCGGGGTCCGCTGGCTTAGTGCTTTGGAATGACCTTTTTCTCTTTTTATACTAAATTCAGCAGCGCTTGAATCAGAAGGAGAAAACCACTATCATATTCCCGTTCGCGTGCGGACACGGGATGAGCAAATCATGGGGCATTCGCTACATGTATATATCCGTTCCCAGATTGCAACTAGATGCAACGCACGTTTCCTAGGACCACACAGCCTTCTTGATCTTCGGTCGGTTTCCTTGACCGACCGCGTGATGAGCTTAAGGTACATGAGCAGAGTGTGCCTGAGGGCCGTCCAGGGTCTAATAAAGGACCGTCCTTGGAGCTCGAAGGCCATGTCTTTCGGAATCAAGCCATCCCAAACGAAAAACAACATGGAATCAGCTGGCAAGCCTTCTCAGTTCAGATGGGTTTCCGGCGGTGGAGACGCCACAAAGACAGCGGCCATGATGGAGAAAAGCCGCCAGCTCAGGGAGGCCGAGAAGGCCGACAAGATCATGCACCTCGTCTGCTGGGGTCCTCATCTGGTTTAAGCTTTGTCTTGCCCGTGGTTTTCTTCGCTTAGTCTACTGCTGTATTCACCAATAGTTAGGCTTCTGTAATTTTCTTCTGCAAGCGCAACGAAACTTGTGCTATATATAGATATTCCATTTCGTATCTGTCGAATCTAATTTTCAACCAGACTCGGTTTTGCCACCTTAACTTTGATCGAGTACATAGATACAAGGACCAGAACATGATCTCAAGATGAGGCGTTCTTCATGAAACGAAGCTCCAACAAAATGATAATGAATTACTTGATACAGGGAAGAAGATTCAATGAAATCAGCATCAGAACACCACATGAGTCGGCTAGACTAACTTTACCTGGAGAGATCACACATGTTCAGGCCACATGACTAAGAAATAGTAACGGCCTTCTAAATTTACAAACCATATGGCCGGATGTCATCGAGATAATTTATCGAGAGCAGAAAATATGAACACTGTCAATACAGATGTTTCCGACATACTAATCGCAAAAGGTCTCCAGTTGCATATGTATGAATATTAAAATGAATTAGCCAACGTCATTTATTCCCATGATCGATATTTAGAAAAAGAATCAAGGAGAAGGAAACTGAAGAGATCAACTAAGACGACTAATGTCAACCTCCTCAGGGATTTTGAAAGTTTCAGCTGCCCCAAACTTCTTGAACTCCTCCCGAGAATCTTCTTCACCACTGTCATTGTCCTCGTCATCGTGGTGGCTTGGTGTGGACGGATCATTAATGCCCTTGGCCCGGCAACCGTGGGTGGCAAGCATGTTCACCTGACGAAGGTGAGAAATCTCCACCACAACAGTGTCATCGTCCAGGGGTAGTGGTTGCTTCCACGGTTCCCCGTCAATCCTCATAAATGTATGATCAGCTGCACCTTTGTGAAACTCAAACCTGATGCGGTGTGCCTAGTACAAATTGGGAAAAATAATTGAAGGACAGTATTTCTTTTTTATCTAACAGCGACACCAAATAAAATCTTAGATTCTAGTCAACAAGAGTTGCTAATATCGAGACTCATCCAGTAAGAAAGCAAAAATCCCAGCTTGAGATTTTACCTGAGCAAGACGAGTCCCATGCCCATTTGGAGCAAGCAACACAAGACCGTGCCAGGCATCTCTAAAACCAACAATCTCGAGGAGACCATCATCAACATAAGGTGGGGTCAAGTCCCTCTGCAAATAATGGTTTAGTTAGAATAGGTTATAGCAATTGCAAAGGTAGCTTTCCCAATTACTGTTGGTTTAAATGGGCAAATATAGTTCTTTCACTCTGCCAATGATGCAAGTCCGTACTAACCTGACTCCGTTTTGTGCTGTTTGGCGTCCCCCACGGATTAAGTCCACCAGAAAAGCTGGGCAAGTTGAGACAAACAATTGACCTAATGCTGAATAAGAAAGTGCAAGAAGTGTCAGTCTTTTGTACAGGATCCAAATATATCCATCGTGTACAACCAAAAAAAGGAAATAACTAATTAGTCACAGTCATCATGATGGACAAACTCCTTGTCATGAGCATCAAAGCTTACCAAGAACTTTATAATGCATGGAGATGTCAAAAAAGGAATGCATACATTGAAGGAACCAACTGATAGGACAAGTCTCCTAATGAATGCCTACATACGCTGAATTTCATTTTTGTTGATACATAAACTGTGGCTCAGTTGATTCAATCAGGAAGAGGCGAGATTACCTGTGTGGTATGTGGAGATCTTGCCATTCGCCATGTCTTTTCATAATCTTCACTTTTGCCAGCTGAGCTATATTCCTGTATTGAAAAGGTTATGCTACTTTCACGACAACGACAAAGAGCTGACCATAACCAAAGTTTCTACCCAGAAGATGGGGAAAAGAAAAGAACTGTAACAATTAGAAGCTATTAAGCCTATCAAAGAGACGAAATTTCTAACTGGTTAGCCTACAGATTCCTATAGGCTACGGAGAAGGCCGAAAAAACCTATGCTATATCAGCAATGACAATCTTCCTAATATATCTGGACAACAATCCAAGCAATTTCGTCAGCTTCCTTATAATGTGAAGCCAAGTGGAGAAATTTCTCCTAACCAAAAGATCTCACAGGAAGATTCAATGGCCTAAAATTTCTTGAATAGTAGCGTACCCATGGAGATGAACAATTTCATTAAACCAAGTCTCCTCACAGGACTATCATCCATCCAAAGTTATAAACCACTTGCAACTACTCTGAAACAGCTGATGACCAAAATGTCACCAGTAGAGACAGCATTTGCATTGGGAAACACAGAAAACATCATTGCGTCTATATATTTACCGTGAAGAAGGATGAAAAAGGGAAGCAAAGAACCATCCTTGAGTACACCCAAGCTTTGCATAAGTACTCTGCAAGTAGAAATAGAGAAGTCAGAGTTACCGATCTCTGTTAAGTTACGTGCACTGACAGGGAAAAGAAGAGCTGATTTTATCACATTAATATGCAGTAAGACCATTTTATCTGCAATATCCATTTAATTCAAGCAACAAACAAAAGCATCAATCCTTCCAACTTCTCCAAAATCCATCCCAGCAAGTGATGAAGACAACAAAAGTACCTGATTAATCAACTGATTTTTGAATTTTTCAGGATGCGCCTTCCTCTCTGAATGAAATGCATAGGATATTTGAGCATCCATGCCTGTAGAAAGTGCTTTTTAAGTTTCTCTTGGATCGAAAAAGTGTTAGGGACAAAAATTACGCATCCACATTATCAGAAGGAGCAAAAGAAAGGGGGGAAAAATTATATATATTTACACACACATATATATATACTGGCAAAGCTATAAGATCTTACCCATGCTAAAGTAATTCCAGAATCCCCCGCGAAATGTGTGGCGACCTTCCTGAAAGTGGTTCCAAGTTGTTACAAGAAAAAGAGCATTACTGAGAAAATTACAGTAATCAGAGAAAATGCAAAAGCAAAAGATACAGAATTCCACATAAATTTTAGATTCTGGTAATCTTCCACCATGGACAGATTGTGAGTTTTTGCTGGGATTGTCCAATAACTAATTAAGATTTTTCCGAGTCCTTGTCCACTTTGAGATCTAAGGACTGGATTATATATCACATGGCAAAATGATATATATTAATGCACCTGATATAAGTTGAATCCATTCAAGAAAATTAAGTATTTTTACATGTCAATGGTACATTAGAAAAAGAACATCAAGGAAGGATGATATGGAGATGTTACTACATGCATAAAAAGTTCTATAATTCTTTTCTTGACAACCTGTTGTTGCTCTGAGTTCCAAAAGACATGCAAAAGCTTTATAATCTAAAATTTAGCTACTTTCAGAAGTATATATTACTATGACACCAGCTTTCCTCCCTTTTCCCAATTCCCTCAATAATTTCATTAACTCAAGGTCCTATAGGATAGCTCCTTTGCATTATCCATAGTACGATCAAGCTCGCATTTGGAAGAGCTCATATGCTGTACACAGGTGCAGTCTCTTTGCTTGCGAAATGAATTTTGGCATTGGCATTTAGTTGACTCAGAAACAACATAGGCTATCTTCATCCTAGAAGTGCTTACTAGAGTTGAAAGTTCTAGTTGAGAACACTAGACAAAGAACCACCTTGCATTCTAAGAAGATGCACATTCTTGATAGAGTACGCTTGAAGAATTAAAAACATACAGAGGTGGTGCACAAGGCATGGATAAGTTTACCATGTTCAGTTCATCTGTCGAAGAAACACGTTGGAAAGCATGCAGAGAATGCGGTAGTTCAAGGGGTGCAATGGGATCACAGGAACCTTCTTCGGGTGCTCTCATCCTCATCAAAATATGCCAGCTGAATTGCAAGAAGCAGTTCGATATTTAATGACATAAATGAACAGAAAAGAGGTGAAAGACAATATTCATCATTAACAGGCCCCTGTTCCCAAAAAGGGCTGCATAATGCAACCAAAATTGTTGTTTAGTTCAAGATCATTCTGATACACTGGCTTCATGGTTCATTCAGCAGCAGCTGTATGAGTAGTAATACTTGTAACTGATTTCAGATTGATCAGCAGCAATTCCAGCATGGCATTTAATACCTGTCAATTTTCATCTCCTTTGCCTCACTCACTTGCTTAAGGAACGACACAACTGATGAACGATCAGTCCCAGGATTCTTCTTACCCTGTGACAAAACCGAGGTCAATCTTTTACTTTTATACATCAACCTTATAGTTAAACATTTCATGCGACTGTCTCATGGTTTAATCAAGAGCATAGATGTAAACCACTTCTCTTCACTTGTTAATTTGGCATGCATAATAACTTCAATAATAAAGTCGTGAACTCATTTTGACATTGCAGAGGAAAAAAACAGAAGGAAAGAAAGAATGGCCAAGAGGAGCAGCCTCCTTAACAAAAACATTTAAGAACCCAATGGATGTGGCAAATAAATGAGGTAGTGCTATCAATGTGCCTACCCATCCAAATGAGAAAGGGAGGTTGTTTCCAGTACCCAAGGGCACCGTTGCAATCGCAGGAGGGTGAGATAATTTGAGATCGCTGACAACTCCAAGAAGCCAACCCGCTGTCCCATCACCTCCTGCTACCTAGTGTGTAGAAAAGAGTAAGCAAGTACTCAAATCCTTGAAATCATAAGCTGAATGTGACTGTTTGATGAAGTCTATAATGCAAGTCAAGAACTCAAGTATATCATACTCACGATTATTTTTAATTGCTGCTGGATCCAAGGGGCAAGCGTGTCCCCGTTTGATCTCAGCTTTTCCAAATTTAAGTAGATTCTGCGCAAAACCTCGTCTGGAGCCTCTTCTCCCAGATCATAAACCTGAAGGAAGCGTTGTTCGTGATTAAATCAAAGCGTGAATTGCAAAAGCACAATCAATTGCATGTGAAGTGCGAATGAAAGTACCTGGTGTTCACCAAGAAGAGAACGATATGTTACGAGAAGGTCACCTCCCAGCTGGCCGCCGCTTTTCGAGTTGACAAACACCAACACTGGGCACTGAGGTTCAACCGAATCATCCTTGTCCTCTGAATCGGGGACAATAAGGTAACTGGGAATGCGGAAGTCATTTGGAGAAAAGGATTCGGAGTCTGGGTTTGCCATTGCTGCCTTGACTGCAAATTTTGAGATAGCATCAAACCGAAACACGGGGAACAAATATAACAAGCCATGGATATAGATATAAACACACGTAGGTCCATGTTGAAGGTAGTTGATCAATAAGGGGAAAGCGACAAAGAAAGCGTGCCAAATACAGATCATACATCGTCAAGTCCATCGAATTAAGGAGATCCTCATCAGTCACAACATTAAGATTCACAATTAGAATCATTACAACGACCAATCAAGACACAGAATTCCCCCCCAAAAAAATAATAAATAAATGGCTCGAAAGTCCATCATTTTGGCTTCAATGAGGTCAATATTCCATATTCTAATAAGCCATACCAACGAAAGGAACTCTGGGTTCTGTTCGCTATTCCTTTTAATTTGATCCGAATTTCGCATCGACCGTAGGGAAAGCAAAAAAACACTCCTTTTTCTGCCGGGAATTCAGCAACGACGAAAGCTTGTGATCGGCTCTTTAGCAGACGAAAGATACCTGGGAATTCAAGCTCTGACGAGTACGGGGAATCACATGGAAATGGGTTCTTGGCGAATCAGATTGCCCAGAGTCCGGATCTCCGAAAAGTTCAAGATTCACTCCGCTAACGCAACCCACCAAGCGAACGCGCTCCTTTCGCCGTCTGATCCAAAAACCAGAGACGTTGACTGAAGCCGAGAGGGATTTCTGTTACCAACAGCGCGAAAAGCTTCGAGCTCACGACATGCGAAGGTGGGATGCCGCGTGGGGGAACAGAGAAAGGCGCGGGAGATCGTCGCGCTGGCTCGTTGCCATTTCTCGCGCGGGGTTCGTTGGCGAGATTCGATAAAGGAGGGCGCCTTTCGGGGATCTTTCCCACGCTTCTCTCGTGGTCCGCATTGATGGGCAGTCGTGGGTTCGCACAAAAGGCCAGATCTTTATCAATTACCGGGGTTATACGGATGCATGGTACGACCCAAGATGAACATCAGACACGGTTAAAGTAAGGATAACGTCCGAAGTACGAGCGGGAAGATTGCTCATCCGAACGTGGTAACTCCGACAGGGCAAGTGGGTAGGGGCCACAAAGAAGAAAACAAGATGGGATGTTGCGCTTTAGTCAAGGGGGAGATAATGACGATAGCCGCCATAATTATGGAAAAAAATAGTAGGTGGAGGATTTTAGCTTCGGGATGTTATTTTTTGGGTGGCCATAACTACTGGATAATGATGTAACTTCGTTTTTTTTTATTTATTCATTGGGGGGGGGCGGAATAGGCTGATTTGGTAGAACAACTGAAAATTCAACTTAAATATAGCCTATAGGGTTGGTTGCAATTTGAATAGGGCCACTATTATCAACATGAAGAGGCCTTACAGGTGAAATGAATCCCTAGATCAGATACAAGTCTACTTAACCAAACCACTTCACTAGTGACTGCAGACATAGCCCACTACCTCTGCATTGGGTTTGGATAGATCTTAATGACGAAATCCTTAAATTATGAGAGTGGGGCCTTCGAATTTGCATCAGGAGGAAGTCTATTTTAATCGTTATCTCCACAGGTGAGGATTCTAGATAAGGAAGACTACATTTTCAGCTCGAGTTTTTGTCATTTAATTTATTTTTTTGTAATTTAGGCCTTTATTTTTTATTTTTTTACATAGTCATGTTTCTTTTTCTTAAAATATCTTATCAATTCTATTAACATTTTCATCAATTTCTAATTTCTAATATTATAGTTGATTTTTAATATTTTGATCTTACTATTTTTATCAATTGTTTCTCCATTTTTGTTAATTTTTCAATTTTTTTCACAGAAATCAAGCTCAAAAGAGAGATTTCTATTAATAAAATTAGATGAATATACATATTTACCCCTTAAAAGTCATGTGCAATTTGCGAGTTGGAGATATATTTCTGCAGTTTAATAGCATTGCCAAGTAAAAGTTCATGAAAATAATGTGGAGAAATTAAAAATGTAGGGGCAAGCATGTAAATTTCCCCTCCTTTTAACTTTAAGCTTTACAAATTTGGATTTTTTTTTTTTTTTGTAGTTTTTAATGCTTTGAAACTAAACATGTGTAGACGGAGAAAATATAAAATATAATTTACAAACCATGTAAATCAAATTCTTCATCTTAACATTGATCGTGTGAGATTATTTCGCAATTTTTTATGATAAAATTTAGATGTTTAACTTTAGTAGGACATTCAAATAAGAACCTTTTGATAATTGTTAAAAATTTCTAAATCGGTCCAACCCGATATTGGTGACAGTCTTATTTTTCGCGACCATTGGGCAAAAGTTTTGTTCCCCTATATTTCGCACTTTATGAGCAGGCATTGAACTGTTGAACATGGCTCCAAGGCTTTTTTGACTTTGAACACGAATGCTTTGGATCTCTATCTATATAAGAAAAGGGTGGACGGGGTGATAGTGGGAGGGACGTCTTTTCAAATGGAAATGCTATCATATAACGTGAATCACGGGGATGGGTACTCTATGAGACAGCGGACCCACCATTTTGCAGTGGATAATTATGCAAGAATAAAAAAAGAAAAGTGGCCCACCTTGTTCGAGAAAAGAATGAGCACAGGTACTGCTGTAAACTTAAGAAAAATTAAGCTATTGCAAGTGTCGTGACTTATATATGAACCTTATTTTAGTATAATTTCATAGCTGCCCTTTTTTTGGAGAGTATTCACTACCGGTCACGAAGCTAATTCAGAAGATGTCTATCAAACATATTTAGTGCAAAATAAAGATTTAAACAAAAGGTATTTGGACAAAAAAACCAATTAATATTAATTAATTGGGAAAAAACCACCAAAAACCCTAAACTTTGCTAAAAGTGACAAATTTACCCCAAATTTTTTTCCGTGACATGAAAAACCCCGAAGTTTCTTGCATAAGTGACACATTTATCCCGAACTTTCATTTGTGACACAAAAACCCCGAACTTTCATTTTTGTGACACATTTACCCTAAATTATAGGGACATTTTTGTCTTTTTACTTTTAAAAACTTTTTTTCTTTTTCTCATTTCTTCCCTCCGCCGGCTCCGGCGGAGGGAGGCTGGCGTCCGGCGTCGGGGGAGAGCCTCCCTCGCCGGACCCTCGCTAGATCCGGCGAGGGCACCTTGCCCGACGCGGCGAGGGTCCGGCGAGGGAGGCCCTCGCCGGCGTCGGCGAGGGCCTCCTCGCGGATCCTCGCCCTCTCGGCGAGGGTCCGGCGAGGAGGCTCTCGCCCGACGCCGATGAGGGCTGTGTCGAGAGAGGGCACCCCTCGCCGGTGTCGGCCCAGGCGAGGGCGACCCTCGCCGGCGTCCGGCGAGGGTAGCCCTCGCCGGCGCCGGCTTCCCTCCGCGGGGCGGCGAAGAGAAGAAGAAAAAAATAAATAAAAGAAATAAAAGAAAAAACAGAAAGAATAAGACGAAAATGCCCTTAATGGGGTAAATGTGTCACAGTTTGCAAAGTTTGGGGTTTTTCGTGTCACAAAAAAAAATTTGGGGTAAATTTGTCACTTTAGGCAAAATCTGGGGTTTTTGGTGGTCTTTTCTCTAGTTAATTACAAAAATTAAATGATTTAGAATCAAATTCATTGCCAAATTTAAAATATAAAATATAACCGTTAAAAATACTAAGGATATGACATTTTCTCATATAAACCAGCAAATCGCTTAGGCCCGTTCATCTTCAACACAAGAACGCTAAGTTACTTTATTTTTTCAATCACTTAAATGTCATAACGTTTAAAAACCATTTACTTGAGTATTATAACTTTCAATCGACTACTTAAGTGTCAAAATATTGACACTTGTAGTGAATTCGGGCCTTAGTGGCCTAAGCACGTACCCAATTTTATAATATGAACTAGATAACTGTAATAGGAAAGTTTGTGGAAATAATTAACTGTTTTTGATATGTTGACATCTTGAAAAATGAATGTAAAGGTTGTGAGATTAAACCAACATAATCCATAAGTCAAGTATACCTGCCATGCAAGAATTCAAAAATAGCATTTGAAAATGTCTAAAACGAGATGCACAAAAAAAATAAAGTATGGTTGAAATTGTAAAAAAGGTAAATCAATTTCCATTTTTTTCAGAGGATATATTTGGTTGATGCAACTATAGCTTTTAATAGAGAAATGATTGTGTGACGGTTTTTAATCTATTGAGAGAAAAACAATCTATTTTGGATTTCAAAATGAGATAATAAATAATTATAAATTATTGCGGGATCTGCTCTATTAAGAATTTGTGGCTCATAATAAGTTATTATTCTCACCGTAGTCAAAAGATTGTTAATTTCTTTTTAATATTGGGGTGAACAAAAAAATTAATGTTGATTCAGTGAGATTAAAATGATCAAAATGGATCAATCAAGCTTCTTTGCCTTGCACACGAGGAACATGAGCTGGCGGCCCGGGCGACAGACCAAGCTTTTTATGATTGAAAGAACCTCATTTTCAGATGTTCAATCAATCAAGTTTCTTTGCCTTGCACACGTGGAACACGAGTTGGGGGGGGGGTGGGGGGCGGGCGACAGAGCAAGCTTTTGTATGATTGAAAGCACCTCCTTTTCAGATGCAACTCAATTCATCATCTCCATCACATGCACACCACATATTGTACTGGAGTGCGTCTGCATTATCAGCCTCTCTATGTAGCTTCCCCTACACCGACGGACGAGATGATGAAGATCAAGATCCTCCACCGTTACGACATCTCGCCGCCCCCGAACTCAGTCCCGACGACCACTCTCCCTCTCACCTTCTTTGACATCCCGTGGCTTCTCTTCTCCCCCATGCAACGCCTCTTCTTCTACGACTTCCCTCAATCCCCTGAATCCTTCACTCAGACCACCCTCCCGCTCCTGGTCCGCTCTCTCTCCCTCTGTCTCTGCCGCTTCTTCCCCTTTGCCAGCAGCCTCGTCCTCCCCCTGGCGCCGCCCCAGAAGCCCTTCATCCTCTACTCTGACGGCGACTCCCTCTCCTTGACTGTTGCCGAGTCTGCCGCCGACTCCGCTGACCTCGTTAGCAATGAGCCGCATGACGCCACGCTAATACACCCTCTGGTGCCTCAGCTCCCACCGCCGCGTGCATCCGATGGCGCACGGGTGGGGCCCCTTATGGCGATTCAGGTCAGTTGTCGATGGTTTGGCTCTTCCGTGATCGTGTTCCTTTTTACTAGCTTTAATTCTCATTATTTGGTTTTAGTATCAGCATTTTTTGAGCTGATCGATGCTTCTTTTCGAAAGATCTGTTTGGAATATTTACGAATTCAGTATCATAATATGCTATGCTATAACTTGAGCTCATTTGGCAACCACATATGTTTTCTTGTTGCAACACAAAGTTAGTGCAATTTGGGAAGAATTACCAAAAAGATCATAAATCTATTGTAATTATGTCAATTTAGTCTATATGGCCAATTTTGAAAGGGTGGTGTTAACGTGCACACTGATGGGCATCGACTCTTCAACCAACGCTGATGTGGACAATTTTTTCGTAATATTTTTTTTTTCAAAATTTTAATTAATTTTATTCTTTTTTGTCCTCCTATTTCCTCCAGAGGGGAGGTGATAGGGGTTGGCGAGGCTCGCCCTCACTAGTGACCGGCAAGGTAGATAGGAGCAGAAAAAGAAATAAACAACTTGAAAAATAAAATATTATTAACAATTATTTACGTCAGGGTCAATTAGACGGCTGGCATACCCGTCAATGCCGAGTAGTCAAAATTAGCTGGATGGACTGAATTAACACAAATGTAAAAAGTTTAAGAATGAACTGGCCAAAAAAAAAAAAAAATACAAACGTTTAGTACTGAATTCGCACAATTATAATAGGTTTTTGACCTTTTTGGTAATTATGCTACGCAATTTGGGAGTCAAACAACAAAGATAGAATACAAGCGAGAAAGTTATATCATATAGACGTAAATAAAAGGTAGATATTGGATTTAAGAGTGATTTAAGTTTTTTGTAACATTTACAAAGATATAAAAAAAAAAAAATGAAAAGAGTCCAAGGTTTACATAGGATCTCATTGTTTGGATTTAATACATATCACAAGAAGTATAGATTAGGCATCATGTTGATATACACAAACTAACATTAAAACGCATTGTCATATTTGAGCTTTTCGGTTGAAATGATACTTAGAGATGAAATTGTTAAATAAGAAGTTGAGAACAATTAATGTGTTTAGGAGGACCAGTGGGATTATGATAAAGATTTCATGAACAGATTCCTTTGGGGCACTCGTTCAATGTTCGTATAAAAGGAATTTTGTGATTTTCAATGTACTATCTTCTTTGATTATGTGTAATCAATATGCAAGGGTGATAAATATACGTCCAACTCAAAATACTAGTTGTATAAATAAAAATTGAACTCGAAACTCATCATCGTTTTGTTGGCTAATGATTTAGGTAACTCTGTTCCCAAATAAGGGCATTTGCCTTGGGGTCCAGTTCCTCCATGTGGTAGCAGATGGGAGGTCCTTCACTCACTTCATGAAATCGTGGGCGTCCATTCACAGGTCCGAAGGGGACCCCACTTGCATTGAGTCAGACGACTTGAGTCCTTTTCACGACCGAGGAGTGATCAAAGACCTGAATGGGCTCGAGCCCATACTCTTGAAAGATTGCTGGAGTTGCGTTGGCCCAAGCTCGAGCCTGAGCCCCAGCACGAGCCCTAGCCCGATTCTTCACGTTGTTGCGAACAAGGTAAGAGCAGTGTTTATCCTTCGAAAAGCTCACATCGACAGGTTAAAAGCACAAATCTTGAGCCAACTCAAGAACGACGGCCTTGAGTCGGAGTCGGATCCAATCCACTTGTCCACGTTCGTGGTAACGTGTGCATTCATATGGGTATGCATCATCAAATCAAGAGACGAAGAACACCAGTGTCATGACCAATCATCGCGGGAAAGGGGTAATGACGAATTTTGTCATTTCGTCTTTGTTGCGGATTGTAGAGACCGACTTGAATACTCAATACCCTTGACATACTTTGGGAACTGCCTGGTCGCATGTTATCTCTCAGAGAAGAGAAATACGCTCTTGGGAAAAAGTGGAATTTTACATGCCACAAGGGCTATAGGGAGAAGAGTCAAGGAAATAGGGACATGTGGAGCATTAAGAGGGATGGAGGGATGGATAAGGAACTTTAATATGATTAAAGACGGGGACGTAGTGTCTGTGGCTGGGTCGCCGAAATACAAGGTGTACGACACGGACTTCGGGTGGGGGAGGCTAAGGAAGAGCCACGTGGTGCACATTGATGCATCGGAAGCGATCTCTCTCACAGAGAGTAGGGATGGAGATGGTGGTGTGGAGGTCGGATTGGCATTGACTAGAGTTTGCATGGAAAAGTTCATTTCTTTGTTTGAAAAGGGATTGAAATCATTTATGTCACCTTAGTATATATTTGGTCCGCATATTGCCATGCCAATTTCGATTAAATAACAAGGGTCTTTGTATCTTAATTTATTGGCAAATGTAAGGACTAACGACCACATTTTGAGCACCAAATAACGGGGGAATCTCAAGGATTCACCATTAGGCCAAAAGGAAATAAATACTTGTTAGAATGTTGTCCATCTCTTGCTGACTACATGTAAAATTGGGCAAGAATGTCCTCCTCACTTCCCCAAATCAATGGTATGTATCAAGTATAAATTCCTCAAAACAAGGCAAAAGCTTACAGAATTATAAATCCCACAAGAAAATAATAAATCTTCTCAACTTGCTATAATCATTTGCCAATTCGAGATAAAACCATAGTTTTTCCAATACCGGCAATGATTGCCCAAGCATGTAACCGGTGTAATGATATAAACTAAAATGATAAGCGCACTAGAAGTCATAAAAATTTGTTGTGAAAGTACAATTGAATCATAAAACTTTCAAAAAATAAAATCAAGACCTAAAACTTATCATGAAAATGCATTTGAGTCCTAAAATTTTAAAAAAAATATAATCAAGTTCTAAAACTTGCCACAAAAGTCTAATTGAGTTCTTTAACTCTCAAAAAGTGCAATCAAGTCCTAAAACTTGATTTTCAAAAAGTACAGTTAATTCATAAAACTCGATGAACTATCATTTATGAGTTATCAGTACGAATAGTAAGTGCTCGTGAAGTGAATGCGTTTGACTGAAACAAATTGGGTTGGAAGTCATGTGATTACAATAGGTGGAATTAAAGAACCATCAATCAAAATTACTTGGAATGACAGATAGATTAAAAGTGTATGGGATAAAGAAGCTAGAAGTGCTAGATTCTCGAAAAGTTGAATGAAAATTCTATAGAGTAACAAATGAGCTACTGAGGGAATCTTCAATGGTAGTAGCAATGGTGGATTCGCATGCAAGTGGACTTCTATATCGAGATTGGTTATTTGTCCCTAGGTTACAATCAATGGCAATTGGATGCAAGATGACCATGTCAGCAATAGTACATACAATAGCATTCTCAAGATGAGGAAGAAGCAAAAGCGATAAGAACCGCATCTGTAGAATTGGACAAAGTAGTGCGTTGCTCCTTCAAAATAGGAGCTCAAATCTCTTCAGTTAACAACTTTGATATCATTGCCTCAAATGATAACAAATCTCAATGTAGAAGTGAAAATCACACCAGTTCAAACTTCTCATTAAGTGCCACTAGAAATTGCGCAATATGCATATGTCACGGATCGATCGATCTAGCATTTTCTAACTCATGCGATTTTAAGATTTCTCCCAAGTCAGTCTTATTTACACTTGACTCACAAGGATATCTAGAGAGAGAAGTTTTGGATTTGTATTCTACTTGTAAATAAGATAATACAAATGAGGAGGAGGAGGAACAAGACTAACCGTAATCGTATATCTCTTCTTAATCTAATAGTGAAGATTAGATCTCTCCAATTACTGCCTACTCGTATTTATTATAGAAGTGTATAATTACCATATCGCCCCTCAAGAGTATTCCAGAATACTCAATAAAACCTTATAATTTCAGGAGATAGGTTGAGGGTTGCTCGCTCGTGGATTAGTCAGGGCCTTCATTTAGAAAACCTCTAGGACGTCTTGATTCGTCAGGCTGTGACACATACACTCGCAATATTCAACAAATTTGTGAGCATCATAGTTTGCTTCACAATGTGGCTTAGATTAGGATAGTTGATCCCTTAAAGCATGCATGTAGGATAAACAATCATTAACAAATTAACCTGTATCCTAATGCATGCAGTGCATATCTCCTAACAACCAATACGTATAATACTAGTTGGCAAGGAAATCCTAGGCTTCCTTTGCCATATTGAGGTGAAAAAACCTAATAAATGAAATTGAAGTGTTTCAAAACCACGTTAGATTTTGATGATTCTTGCTATCCCACCTCTCCAAACATCCAATGGATTTATCCAGAGCTTCATTAGTAGTCTTAGTAGGTGTCACAGCCTTATCTCGAAGAGGGTTGGAACCACCTAGGATTCGGCTAATGAATCATTTAGCCTAGACTTAATTTAGACTCTCTTAAGCCTATACTAACTTGCGACCCAAGGTTCAAGTTTTTAACATGCAAATGATTTTTATTTAGGAGTCGCCATTAATATATTTATGATGGGTTGATTAGAAATCTAAGTAAAGTAATGGAAGGTTTACGTCACTTTTACGAGCTAGAGATTAAATAAGTTCGATTACACTAGATTTCTTTAATGTCACTTAAGCACCTTTTCTCTATTATATATATATATATATATATAGAGCAAGCAGCTTGGATTAATTTTATTATAGCTTAACATGTGCCTAACATGTGAGGTAATTAGGCGGGTGTGGAACCATTATTTAATGCTTAATAATCTAAATAAATTGAACAGGGAGGAAATACTTACCTCAAAGCTACAAAAACAATTGCAATGTTAGTTAGAAAATCACGTCGATAGTCATAGATATGATTTCTAATTAACACACGTAATTAATCAAATCTTTTGGGTTTTCACTTATTTAAATTAATGTTAATCTACATGTAGTGCATTGCAATGACATACAAAAATGCCTAACTAAAATGACATGCAACATGCAATTTCTAGTTGAATGAGTCTAATATGAAAACTATTTAACATATAGATGAATAATAATATGACATCATCTAAGCTACATAATATGCATGTGATATTTTTTTGTGGATTTCCATGAAAATTCAAAATTAGAAAGTAACCAAAATAAATTACGTAGTTCTAGATATCCTCCAAGTCAATTTGAGTATTAAACTAGTTTAAATTCTAAATTAAAGTGGAACCTTATCTTAACTAGATAATTCCTAATCTAAAATGCAATCTATCTAGAAAGAGTTGTCTAAACTTATTCCTATTAATTTTTAGAAAGACTATATACAATCAAATTAAATATGCAATCTTATCCTAATATGCAATATTACCAATTAAAATTCGCATCTTTTTGTGATTTTCTTTTTTACATAAAAATTGAAATAAAATCAAGAATAACATTCACCATTCAATATATCATCCATATCTATCTAAATTTGGAAATAAATAAAATCGATGAATTGTATAAAGATCTTGAAATTGGATTGGCCAATTTTATGCAATCACAAACCGTATCTCAAGTATGACATTGGATTGATGATTTTTCATATGATCGTGAGTCATATTGCGAGCATGAAATCGGACTTTCCATCATATGCACTTTGTTAAATTAGGAAAATTTCCAAATTCATGGGAATTCAAAAGAGTTCTTTTAAGATATGACAATATCGACCGACAATTCAAACAAGATCACAATTTTATAAATTAGGCAGCAATACATGGAAAAATCGAATTAATCAAGATTCTTATCCAATTGACGAAATGAGGTGGTTCCAAATTCGAATGGACAATGGATCGCAGGAATGGCGGTGGGTGATTGGCTCACAGCAGCGGCTACTCGTGTTGGTGTGGACTTCTCAGTGGTCGTCCGTGGTATAGGATGGCTGCCAGTGATGCCGTCTCAGCCAAGGATTCTTGGTTCACGACCAATGATGGATTCAGTAGGGCTCGTGAATTGAAGCGGTGAAGCTCGCGACTTGAGTATGTGGGGCGCTCGGGACCTACAAGGGAAAAGGGTCTCCCCGTTGCCACGCGTCCCCCAACCTCCCATGATCTCTTCCTCCTTTTGTCTCGTAACTTCGAAGAAATTTTGCTCTCGTTGAACTTGACTGTGAGTAGGTGTTTGACCGAATTGTGAAACTGCACTCTTGAACATCACTGCTGGATCACCATCTTCAATCTACAAAGGCACTGCAATATTTCTTTCTTGACTCCCACTCACGATTTTTCTCTATGTTTCTTTGCATATCACTCGCGAATCACACTAGCAACTTTTAATATTGAACCAAAGAACAGCCTGCAGAAGAAAACTAAGGCTCGGCAAACGTTGGTTAGCGGCTGTCCAGGACTGGAGGGCTATGGCTATGCCTTGCGGCGTGACTCAAGGACAGGTGGTACAGCACGGGTGGTGCAGGCGGCGAGATCAGCAACTCAGCGTTGTCATGGAGTGGACAGCAGCTTCGTCGTCAACGTGGTGAGACTAGAGTTGCAGCATCGTCAAGATTGAGGAAAGCGAGCTTGGCACAGCAGGGTTTGCGGCTCGTTGACAAGTTGTTATGGATGACGAGAGTGCTGCGACGGCGGTGGCTGGGTCTCGGCCAAAGCTTGGCCAAGAGAACTCACGTTCTCCCCTCTCTATTTTCTCACGTATATCTCTATATGTGGCCGCGTATTGAATTGTGTGGCCTCCTCCCTTCATGTCCGCGTGTGCTCCTTGAATGGCATTTATATTTTGACCCTTAAGTATTGGAAATTTTTAAAATTGACATTGTGCGTGTCGGAATCGCGTGTCGAAATTTCGACCCCGCGTGTTGTTGCATGGCGGGAAGAGTTGATCACGTGTTGGATTTTCCGACACTCGTTGACCGCGTCTCGAAATTGTGTTGGAGCGTGTTAAAGTGTGTTGGACATGTGTCGGAGTATCGGATATGACACAAAAAATTTCAAAAAGTGTCGGTACTTCTTAACTTGCCACACCTCTTGGAACCGCCGAGCCCAGGCCTTTGGGACCTATTTCTTCCATTTTTGTCGCTCTTTTCCATCTATGACCACCACCGTCAGCCTCCTGAAGCTTTTATAAGTTTGCCCAACTCAATTGCGTCGCGACCAACTGATGCATGCCCTTCCATGCGCCACCTCTGCTACACGCCAAAAAACGCGAAGGCACTCCGACATTGGTGACGTCATCCGTGATGTCAGCTTACTGGTCTAACCCGCTAACCATCATTGACCAGATTGGTTCAGTCGGATTTCAGACGGCCCTATTCCAACTAGTTCAACATTATTTTTGACTGGTTTGGCCTCATTCGGACTACTTCGGTCCTATTCCGACTAGTTCGACACTATTTCTAACCGATTTGATTTTTTTTTTTTTTATAATGGTTTAGGCACTTTGCGACCCATTCTTGGCTATCACAGATCAATTCTCATGGTATTTTGACGTGCTGAGTCCATTTTTTACTTTATTTTTGCCATATTAGCTCTTCAGGTATAGGTTTCTTCGCATTCGTTGTCCAATCTACCGTGTTGAAACTAGTAAAATGTATATTATGGACAAATCAGAATTTTCAACGTCCAATTGCCATCAATTATGACCTAAGCAACCTATTAGGCATGATAATCAATCTCGAATCTAAGGTTCATGTGCACATCCATTGGTTAATGCTGCTATTGTAGAGGCTTCTTCCAATGGATTATCCATCACATTCTCATTAGAGAATTTTCATTCCATTTTTCGAGAATCCGGTACTTCTAAATCCTCTGTTTTTTATGCAATGTCCGTAGCTTCTAATAATTCTAAATCATGGTATTTTGACTTCTCTTGTTGCAATCATATGACATCAAATTCTAATTTGTTTCGGTCAAGATCATTTCCTTCACATGCACCTCCTATTCACCTTCTAAGTCATACATGATGTCTACATTGTCTTTACCTAACACCTTTATGGTTCCCTCTTGTTTTAGTTGGACAATTGCGTGAACATGGTTTTGATGTTCACTTCTTTTCTCATGGTTGTCATGAGTAGAATTCACAGAGTGACATTGCTTTTTCGACCCAAATCAAGGAATGGGATAGACCACTGGAACCGTAGAGTGAGACTCCTATTCAAGCTCGTTTCCTTCAATATTCCCAACTCCTTTGCTAGTTGTACGGCCACAATATCATTTGAAACTTGGCAATCTTGGTTAGGTCATCGTCTACCTTTAGATTAACATCTTTTATTTCAAGTGGTCAATTAGGCTCTATTGATGACAAACCTATTGATTGCTTGTCTTGCAATTAAAAAAACATCATGCATTGCCATTTAGTCTTGGTGAATCTATCTCTCATGTTTCTTTGATTTAATTCACTATGATATTTGGGGACCTTCTCCAACATCCACAATGAGAGTTCTTGCTATCTTGTCATTTTTGTTGATGATTATTCTTGTTATACCTAACTTTATCTTATGAAAAATTGATTTGAACTTACTCGTATTTACGGTGATTTTGTTTCCATAATAAAAACACAATTTTCTAATAATATTAAAGTTTTTTGTGTGTAGATAATACCACAGAATATTTGAGATACGAAATTTCTTAGAATTCTCTTCCAACTTGGTGCCATTATTCATTGTTCGTGTCCAGGCACTTCTCAACAAAATTGTCATGCATAACATATTCATAGACATATCTTAGATGTTAAATGAACTCTTTTAATCTCTATCTCTTATCCAAAATGCTTTTAGGGGAAAGTTTGTCTCATTGTTGTTTATACTATTAATTGTACCCTATCCCTTATCATAGGCAATATTTCTGCTTGTGAGCACTTATTTAATATAAAATCTGTTTGCTACACAGTTCGATTCATTTATGCTCTATTTGCCATTCTAGAAGCTTACCAAGAGCTAATCCTTTTTTAGACCCTTTGGCCTCGACGATTGCTCACTGCCCACGTCAACTCATAAGAGGAAATGATTGTTAGAAATATAAGCTGATTTTTCGAAATTAGGGGAGTACGATAGCAAGGTTAATAGTGCTGGAATTTTTTAAATAAAAGGTGCTAGCGTTTTCAGGACAAATAGTCACTTTTTTGCCCAAAAAGAATTCATGTCGAGCACGAGTGTGAGACTTGGTGAACAAGTCTGCAATTTGAAGGTCGGACGAAATAAAGGGCTGTCTTTTAATCCAAGCACTTCTCGCGAGTGAAGCACCCTAAATGAGTAAGGCCACTTCGTTTATTATTGGTACGCTCATTAAATATAGGGTTGGTTGCAATTTGAATAGGGCCATTATTGTCACAATGAAGAGGCCTTGCAGCAGTGAGATGAATCCCTAGATCATATAGAAGTCTACTTAACCAAACTACTTCACTAGTGGCTGGGCTCCTCTAAAAAGAGGTGTTACCTAACCCACTATCTCGTATGTTTAGTGCCAAGTGATAATGCCTTATGGATTTGGATAGATCTCAATGGTGAAATCATTGATTTTTGAGAGTGGGGCCTTCGAATTTGCATTAGGGGGAAGTCTATTTTAATCATTATCTCCATGGGCGGGGGTTCTAGACAAGGAAGACTACAATTTCAGCTCGAGTTTTTTGTCATTTAATTTTATTTTATTTTTGTAATTTAGGCCTTTATTTTTTTTACATAGTCATGTTTCTTTTTCTTAAAATATCTTATCAATTCTATTAACATTTTCATCAATTTCTAATTTCTAATATTATAGTTGATTTTTAATATTTTGATCTTACTATTTTTATCAATTGTTTCTCCATTTTCGTTAATTTTTCTTCTTCTTTTTTTCCACAGAAATCAAGCTCAAAAGAGAGATTTCTATTAATAAAATTAGATGAATATACATATTTACCCCTTAAAAGTCATGTGCAGTTTGCGAGTTGGAGATATATTTCTGCGGGTTAATAGCATTGCCAAGTAAAAGTTCATGAAAATAATGTCGAGCAATTAAAAATTTAGGGGCAAGCATGTAAATTTCTCCCCTTTTTAACTTTAAGCTTTGCAAATTTGGATTTTTTGTAGTATTTAATGCTTTGAAACTAAACATGTATAGACAGAGAAAATATAAAATATAATTTATAAACCATGTAAATCGAATTCTTCATCTTAACATTGATCACGTGAGATTATTTCGTAGTTTTTTATGGTAAAATTTAGATGTTTAACTTCAGTAGGACATTCAAATAAGAACTTTTGATAATTGTTAAAAACTTCTAAATCGGTCCAACCCGATATTGGTGACAATCTTATGTTTCGAAACCATTGGGCAAAAGTTTTGTTCCGATATATTTCGCACTTCATGAGCATGCATTTAACTGTTGAACATGGCTCCGAGGCCTTTTTTGACTTTGAACACGAATGTTTTGATCTCTATCTATATACGAAAAGGGTGGATGGGGGTGATAGTGGGAGGGACATCTTTTCAAATGGAAATGATATCATATAACGTAAATCATGGGGATGGGTAATCTACAAGACAACGGACCCACCATTTTGTAGTGGATAATTATGCAAGAATAAAAAGAGAAAAGTGGCCCCACCTTGTTCGAGAAAAGAATGAGCACAGGTACTGCTGTAAACCTAAGAAAAATTAAGCTATTGCAAGTGTCGTGACTTATATATAAACCTTATTTTAGTATAATTTCATAGCTCCCCTTTTTTGGAGAGTTTTCACTACTGGTCACGAATCTAATTCAGGAGATGTCTATCAAACATATTTAGTGCAAAATAAAGATTTAAACAAAAGGTATTTGGAAGAAAAAATCAATTAATATTAATTAATTACAAAAATTAAATGATTTTGAATCAAATTCATTGCCAAATTTATAATATAACCTTTAAAAATACTAACGATATGACATTTTCTCATATAAATCAACAGATCACTTAGGCCCGTTCATCTTCAGCACAAGAACGCTAAGTTACTTTGTTTTTTTCAATCACTTAAATGTCATAATGTTTAAAAACCATTTACTTGGGTATTATAACTTTCAATCGACCACTTAAGTGTCAAAATATTAACACTTGTAGTGAATTCGGGCCTTAGTGGCCTAAGCACGTACCCAATTTTATAATATAAACTAGATAATTGTAATAGGGAAGTTGTGGAAATCACTAATCGTTTTCTATATATTGACATCTTGAAAAATGAATGTAAATATTGTGAGATTAAACTAACATAATCCATAAGTCAAGAATATCTGCCATGCAAGAATTCAAAAATAGCATTTGAAAATGTCTAAAACCAGATGCATAGAAAAAATAAAGTATGGTTGAAATTGTAAAAGAGGTAAATCAATTTCCATTTTTTTTGGAGGACATATTTGGTTGATGCAACTATAGCTTTTAATAAAGAAATGATTGTGTGACGGTTTTTAATCTACTGTGAAAAAATAGTCTATTTTGGATTTTAAAATCAGATAATAAATAATTATAAATTATTGCGGGGTCTACTCTGTCAAAAATTTGTGACTCATAATAAGTTGTTATTCTCATAGTAGTCAAAAGGTTGTTAATTTCTTTTTAATATTGGGGTGAACAAAAAAATTAATGTTGATTCGGTGAGATTAAAATGATCAAAATCGATAAATCAAGTTTCTTTGCCTTGCACACAAGGAACACGAGTTGGGGGTCCCGGGCAACAGACCAAGCTTTTGTATAATTGAAAGCACCTCATTTTCAAATGTTTGATCAACCAAGTTTCTTTGTACTGTTGAAAGCACCTCACTTAATTAAATCAATTAACCTTCATAAATGTGTTTTATGAGTCTTCTATTGACTTAATTGAACGATTGTTATGAAAAATAATTGACCAAAATAATGGGTACTTAAGATTGATCTTAAAAGGCTGAAATGGATAATTTTGCAATTCATTGGATAAAACTGCAAATTGAAGTTGAGTCTAACTAATATTGCAATTGCCCTATCAAACTAACCACCCATGTATAAGATTACCTATTGTATTCAAATTGGCCTTGAATTGAAGTGTCCAAGCTTAGGTCAAAAATGAACCTAGATTTATTAAATTGAACCATAGCCTTGAATGGGTCAACTTGAATTTCTTCAATTGAAACTTAATTGCTAGATTTTCTTATATTCAAGAGATTAAAATTCCTCAAATCAAGGAGTTGTAATGTGAATTTCTCAAAATTGATCATAAATTTGGACTTATCTTAAGAAAATGAGTGTAAAATTATCGTCCGTTTGCAAGTCATGAAGAATCGATTTTGACTTCTAACTAAAGCTTAAAACGGCAATTTGTCTTCCGATAAGGTAATTCAAAAAATTGAATGAACGAATGGATTTAAAATAGTCCCTAGATCAAATGTCATGAAAGAAATTATACCTAATTGTGACTAAAATGAAATTAATTTTATTTTTTATCGATTTAGAATTTAAAATCGAAAAATTCGAAAAACAAGGTTCTCCGTTGAATTTTGTGAAACTTTCGACACACGAATTGAATTGACACTAAAAGAAGTATTTTTGGGGATTTTTTTTTTTTTTTTCAATTTTGTTGTCAAAGATTAACTAAAAGTCAATCATTTAGTTGACTTTTTTTTTTTCTAAAAAGTTGATTTCTCGATCAAATTTTTGAATTTTTAAGAAATTGATTTAACAAAAGTGAAATTGAAGATAAATGACATATTTTTTGGGTGAAAAGTCAACTTTTGACTCGAAATTGACTTTTGGTCAAATGGTTGACCAAAACGTCAACTTGAAAGTCAATCATTTGATTTTTTGGATTTTTCTTAAAATGAATTAGAAATCGCTTAAAAACAACAATAAAAAAGAGAAAAACAAAAACAAAGGACAACACTTTTTGGCCTAGAAGCAGGATTTGTCGTGGTCAGAAACCCAGATCTCGATTTTTTACTTTTTTTGACGTGTCGACTAAAAATCAAATGTTAACAAGGATAAAAAAATTATTAAAAACTAACATCTCTTTTAATCGCAAATTTCTAACAATTGATACCAATGAGTATTGTCTGAGGTGAAATATAACTACAAGGAGATCCCAAGCTTCCTTTGCTTTATTGATTAATTGATACCAATGAGTATTGTCTGAGGTGAAATATAACTACAAGGAGATCCCAAGCTTCCTTTGCTTTATTGAGGCAATCAAACTATAGTCTAATAGATGGAACTAAAATGTTTCAAAACTACATTAGAGTTTGATGATTCTTGCTATTCCACCCCTCCAAATATTCAATAGATTTATCCATAGATTCATCAGTAGTCTTAGTAGGTGCACATATATCACCAGTGACATAGCGCTAATGGTTGAGTCCTTTCAAAAAACTTGATATGTGTTGAGCCTGTAAAATAGAATTTGAACCATTCATAATGGTCTCAATGGATAAGGAATCCATAATATGTACTTAATTGGTGAATAGAGTACAATGGATTAAAACTATGAAGAGACCGGCACCTTGGAGGATAGAAATAGTGAAACTAAAGTCATAAACAAAATTAGCACATCGAAAAACCTTGGGAAAGTCTAAAGTCTTCAAGAACTACTTGAAAATCAATCAAATTGGTTGTAAATAAAAGAGAACAGCCTTGGTCTTATGTTCCGAATCAAGTTTGGTTTGCTCGATTCAACAATTCGATCTATAGAGGAAGAACCAGCTAACTATGCAAGCCAACCGACTGGGCCGAAGTAACGAGGACGTGTCATGTTGATTCGTCACTGACATGGCAGACAATGTAAAAGTGAGGCCATCATGCTTATAAGAGTTGTTATTGTGCGGATCCAAAGGACAGTGGCACGTGGTCACAGGTGTGAGCATGTGCAGTGGTAGATCGCAACAAAATTTTAGAATCTAGCTCTTATAGGGGTGGCGAATCTAACGTTGGTGTTGGTTTTTTTTTATAACAAGTAGCAAAAAGTGTCAGAACAACACTCGGGGCTGGTGGTTTCCTTAGACAACAAGAGCTCAAATAATGTTGCTACAAAAATTGTATAATTCGATGGGCACTTCCTCACATAACAAAAGTTCTAATATCATGTTAAAATGTCCAATCTAAAAGTTTAAGCTGATAGATAAAGGAAAACCATATGTACATAAAAAGGTATAAATCTTGTAGTTAAGTAATGGGAAATTTTAACACACATTCTCATGTGCAAGCTAGGTTAGCAATTACATGTGGAATTTGACGAATATGGGGGACACGTGAAATAACAAGAGCGAAATCAAACTCTGAAATCAAGATAAGAACAATGCAGAAGAGAAAATCATATACTTTCTGCATGTTTCTCCGTGAATTTTAATGAAACGTACATGAGCTTTTTTTTTATAAATTTTTAAAAAAGGACCGTCTAAGAAAATCTAAGGAAAATCCGAAAAATCTCCTGATATTTCTAACAAGAAGGCTGCGACTAGCTTTCCCACTTTGGCTTCAACGCAGATTGCTGGGCTAAGGATGGGGGTCTAAAGATTGGGTTCCGATGGAGAGGGTCACTTCTTCACTTGAACGAAGATTTAAATAAGGGCCGATGGCTTTGAGCTTTTTTGCCTTCCTCCCTTTTTCGCTGCTCAGGATAAATTTTACATGCCATGATTTTTACACTGTCCAAGAAGCGTTAAGATTTTGTAAGTTACGACACTTTGTAGAGAAAAATGCGAATGATGGTGGTTTAGCATGAAAGAATCCGTTTCTTAGACTATAGAACCGTCCATCTAGATGGAGCCCGTCGACATAGACTTGCGACACCATGGTTGCACCTTTTCTTCACCTGCTTTGGGCCCTATCTCATCCAAGTCTTGCCTCACTATGGTGTCCCATTAGCTTTTGTTTTATATATATATGTGGGAAAGCAAGACCTGGGTGGGTGCGGAAGAAGCTTTTGCTTTGGAGCCTAATTTGATTACATTTGGGTGGGCGCGGAAGAAGCTTTTGCTTTGGAGCCTGATTTGATTACATTTATTAACGTTTGTATCTAGAAATCATTGACATTTTAGCCTTTGGCACGTTGTGCTTTTTTCTTGGGACCAAGTCATCTCTCACCCCTTCCCGTGATCTTTGGGTATCTTGGATAAATGCTCCGTTTTGGTTCAGTATTAAAGAACTTGAAGACCGAAAGACACTTGGAAAATTTTTTAGGCATTTAGTTCAACATTTGGAATATCTTTGATCAAATGCTAACATTTGGAATATTGAAAGCCCAAACTTCGAAAACCAGAAAGTCAGGATGTGGTGTCTGACACGATCTCGATTCATTGAAAGCACACCCCATTTCAGACGGAACTCAAATTCATTATCTCCATTATATATACATGCAACAAAACAATCGCCTTTAAACCGGGACAAAAACCTATCATCGGCGTGTCCATATAGCTTCCTTCCCTTATTATGAAAAATTCCCCTTCCCCGTCGGATGAGATGTTGAAGGTCAAGATCCTCCACCGTTACGACATCTCGCCGCCGCCGGAGTCAGTCCCGGCAACCACTCTCCCTCTCCCCTTCTTGGACATCCCGTGGCTTCTCTGCTGCCCCATGCAACGCCTCTTCTTCTACGACTTCCCTGAATCCCCTTCCTCTTTCGCTCAGACCACACTCCCGCTCCTGGTCCGCTCTCTCTCCCTCTGTCTCCGCCACTTCTTCCCCTTCACCGCCAGCCTCGTCCTCCCTCTGGCGCCGCCCCAGAAACCCCACATCCTCTACTCCGATGGCGACTCCCTCTCCTTGACCGTCGCCGAGTCCACCGCCAACTTTGCAGAGCTCATCAGTGACGAGCCGCGCGGTGCCACGCTGATACACCCTCTGGTGCCTCAGCTAGTACCGCCGTGTGCATCCGACGGGGCACGGATTGGGCCCGTTATGGCGATTCAGGTCAGTTGATGATGGTCTGGCTCTCCCGTGTTCCTTTTCAGTTGTTTTTAATTCTCATTATTTGGTTTTAGTATCAATATTATTTGAGCTTATCAAAGTTTCTTTTTCGGAAGATCTGTTTGAAATATTTACGAATTCGGTATAATAATGCTATGCTATAACTTGAGCTCACTTGGCAACACAAAGTTGATGCAACTCAATGAGTCAGAAAACAGAGATAGAATACCAGCGAGAAAGTTATATCATACAGACATAAATAAAAGGCAGATATTGGATTTGAGTTTATGTAAGGTGTACAAAGATAAAAAGAAAATGAAGAGAATCCAAGGTTTAAAGCAGGATCTCGCCGTTTAGATTTAATACATATCACAAAAAAGTAGAGATTAAGTATCATGTTGATGTGTCCAAATTAACATACAAAGATAAAAAGAAAATGAAGAGAGTCCAAGGTTTACAGCAGGATCTCGTCGTTTAGATTTAATACATATCACAAAAAGTAGAGATTAAGCATCATGTTGATGTGTCCAAATTAACATTAAAAGGCAATTTGAGCTTTTCAATTGAAATGATACTTAGAAATGAAACTGTGAAATAAGTTGAGAACGAGTGATGTGTTTAGGAGAACCAGTAGGATTATGATAAAGATTTCGTTAACAAATATCTTCAGGGCACTTGTTTAACATTCATACAAAGAAATTGTGATTTTCAATATATTATCTTCTACGATTACGTGTAATCGATATGCGAGAGTGATATACATCCAACTCAAAATACCAGCTGTATAAATAAAAGTTGAGCTCGAAACTTATTGTCGATTTTATTGGATAACAATTTAGGTGACTCTGTTTCCAAACAAGGGCATTTGTATTGGGGTCCAATTCCTTCACGTGGTAGCAGATGGGAGGTCCTTCACTCACTTCATGAAATCGTGGGCGTCCATTCACAAGTCCGGAGGGGACCCCACGTGCATCGGCTTGGATGACCTGAGTCCTTTTCACAACCGAGGAGTGATCAAAGACCCGAATGGGCTCGAGCCTATACTTTTGAAAGACTGGGGAGTTTTGTGTGCCCAAGCCCGAGCTCAAGCCCGAGCCTGAGCCCAACTCCTCTCACTGTTGCGGTTGCGGACAAGGTGAGAGCAACATTTGTCCTTCGAAAAGCTCACATTGACATGCTAAAAGCGCAGATCTTGAGCCAACTCAAGAACGACGGCCTCGACTCAGAGTCGGATCCAATCCACTTGTCCACGTTTGTGGTGACGTGTGCATTCATATGGGTATGCATCGTCAAATCAGGAGACAAAGAACACCAATGTCATGACCAATCGTCATCAAAGAGCGGCAACGATGGATTTTGTTATTTCGTCTTTGTCGCGGATTGTAGAGACCGACTCGGATACTCGATCCCCTTGACATACTTCGGGAACTGTCTAGACATATGCTTTATCTCGGAGAAGAGAAGCTCACTCTTGAGCAAAAGTGGACTTCCCCTTGCCGCGAGGGCTATAGGGAGGAAAGCCAAGGAAATAGGGACAGGTGGAGCATTGAGAGGGGCAGAGAGATGGATAAAGGACTTAAAAATAGCTAATGATGACTTAGTCACGGTGGCCGGGTCGCCGAGACAGAAAGTGTACGACACGAACTTTGGGTGGGGAAGGTTGAGGAAGAGCCACATGGTGCATATTGATGTATCAAGGGCGATCTCTCTCGCAGAGAGCAAGGATGGGGATGGTAGTGTGGAGGTCGGGTTGGCATTAACGAGGATTTGCATGGACCATTTCATTTCTTTGTTTGAAAAGGGACTGAAGTCATTTATGCTGCTTTAAAGACATTGGCTCATATGGTGCCACGTCAATTGAGTTGCACATCTTTTGTCGACTGAAGGTGCAAAATGAGTTAGGATGTCTCGGTAATTGTCACATGATTTTCTCTATCCCTAATAATAACAATTTATTAGCCACTTTTCACTAATTTAATTGCCACATTCCTTGGTTTATTACGTACTTTCTTATCTATAAATTACATAACTCCTTACATCACTTCTTCTAACTTTAGTCCGTTTATGCTCTTTAAGCTTGCAAGTCAAGAGTACTCATTCATTGTCCACATTTCCCTTATTTTCAACCATAATTTAATCTATAGATTTACATTATGCATGACCTCACCATTTTGCTTCAATAATTACAAACCAAATAATGATTCTTATTTTATGCATTTATTTGGGCTATCTTATCTTCTCTCTCTCATTCTCCACCAAGTGTTTTAAATCCCATCATCACGTTCTCCTTTGTCATGTGCTTTCATTCCTAGGTACTTCAAGTCATCATTGTTTTGTTAACCTTGGTTAATGAATCTTTGTCCCTTTTTAACTCTTGTAAACTCTAGCACTTCTCCCTTCTTTGCTCGTAAGAGCCACTTCAATTATTTAAAAAAATTCAACTCATTGTTACAAAAAAAAAAAAAAAGAAGAAGCTTCATGTCTCTTCCCTTTCCCTTTCCCATCACACTCATTTGAAAAAAGGCTGAAGGCCTCACGTTTATATTTCTAAAGTTTCTAATTTAACCATTTTAAGTGTTTACAAGGTAAATTATTGGGTTTCTCATCATTTTATCAAACTAGATTTTTGTTTAAAAAGATTAAGAGTTGTTAATCTTTGTTCTTGTTTATCTTGATTTGAATGTGATTAAAGCTCTGAGTTATCCAAGTTTTGCTCAAGGTAAATAAAAATCCTAGGGACTAAGTTAGATTGATCTACTTAGTATTCTTGACTTGGTTGGTTGATATTTGTTAGTTTAGTTTAAATTTGATCTTAAGTGCAAGTTCCAAAATTGACATATCGAGTTATGGTGAATCCTTGCCTAAATTGAAATCTTTAATACATGCCCAGAAAGTGTTTGAAAAAAAAAACTCAAATAGTTTTGTTGCACCTTAGATGGGAAAGAGTGAGAAAAAGGTAAAAATAGACATAAAAAGGGGTATCTTGGTAAATTTTTGACAAGGTTGGGGACAATTTCAAAATTTGCAGGAGTTTGGGGCTGTGAATAGGGTTATTTTATGATTTTTAATATTAATTAGTGGGTTATTAAGTAATATTAATTAAAAGCTTTGATATCATGTTCAATTCAAAAGGTCAACCGGATAGGTGGATGAAGACTGCATGCATATAAAGAGCATATACAGCTTATAGTTAATTAATGTGAGATATTTTAACTCCCCTTCTCACATGCAAGACAAATTAGCAATCACACATGAAATTTAATGAATATAGGGGAGACACATGTGATATAACAAGAGCAGAATTTAACTCTCATATAAATTTAAATTAACGCGGAAGAGAAAATCATGTAATTTCTGTATATCTTTCTATAAATTTTAGTGAAGAGCACATGAGTCTTTTAATCAAGGAAAATCTAGAAAATCTCCTAGTATCTCTAACCTAAATAACACCGACACGGATACGTGACACGCGATATGACACGACACAACACAACACGCCGATACGTCGTTTTTCAAAAAACAGAGAATTTTGACACGTTAGAACATGTTATATATTAAATGTATATTTTATATATACATAATAAATTTTTATTTTTATGATTATTTCAATCAAATTAATTTGATTCAAATTCACAAATAAATAAATAGTAAAAAATCCTAGAATGAATTTACACTGAAAATATTAACCTACCATTTATTAATATCCTTCATTGTTTCAATTTGACAAATTCAACTCTATTTCAATAAATCTATAAAACTTGGAGAGAGAAAAAGTAATTCACATTCTGGACTTGCGTATCAAAATAAAAAAGAAAAAAAATTGAGGGTAAATTGTGTATCACGAAAAGTGATAATAAAAAAAGAAGAGAAGAAAATATTAGGTATTTTTCTTTCCTGATTTATTTATCATCATCATCATCATCATCACGTATATATTTTGACCCTTCATTTATTGAAAATTTTTAAAAATTGACCTTGTATGTTAAAATCATATGTCGGAAACTCGCATGTTGAAATTTCAACTTGATTGTCAGGGAAAGTTGACCAAATATTGAATTTTCTGACACGTATTGATCGAGTGTCAAAAGTATTCGAGAGTGTCGGACACATGTTGAAGTGTCCGACATGACACGAAGGCTCTCAAAGAGTGTTGATACTTACTAATTTCTAACAAGATGGTTGCAACAAGCTTTCCTACTTCGGCTTCGTTGCAGATTGTGGGGCTGGGGAATGGTGGTCTAAAGATGGGTTCACATGGAGAGGGTCACTTCTTCACTTTTGAACAAGGATTGGAATCAGGTCCGATAGTTTTGAGCCATTTTGCCTTTCCCCCTTTTTTGGCCGCTCGGGATAAATTTTACAAGCCATGAATCTAAATTGCACAAGAAGCTTTAAGATTTTATAAGTTATGACATTTTGTATAGAAAAATGTGAATTATGGCGGTTTAGCATGAAAAAATCCGTTTCTTAGACTATAGAACTGTCCATCCAGATTGAGCCTGTGAACGGAGACTTGTGACACCATGGTTGCAACTTTTCTTTATCTACTCTCGGCCTTATCTTATCCTACGTCTTGCCTCACTATTGTATCCCATTAGCTTTTGGAATGCATACATACACGTAACTCCAAACTAAGCCATCGCTTTTCCCAGCGTGCTGAGAGACCACAGCATAGCAAGGTCGCAGAGGGGAAAAACTCATGGGAAAGCGAGATTGCTTTTTGGGCCCCCGGGGAAGGAAGGGTTGATTTTTTTTTTTTTTTTTTTTTTTTTTTGGGTGGGGGGGGGGGTTGATGTGCGTGTGGTGGAGAGAGGCTTTTGTTTTGATTCACCTTTTAGCTTTGGCAGTATGAGTTCTAGCTTCCAATCCACTTGATATTTTAAATGGGTCACAAGTTCTAACCCATTTAAATTAAATTCACTTTTTTGACCCATTTTTAGTTAGGTTTTTAAAAGCCTCTAACCTATATACAACCAATATAACTAAAATATGAGTCCAAAAATGAGTCAATGACTCATTTTGACACCTCTACTCTTGTTTAATACCAAGTGTTGAAAATTTAATTGAGGATGGGGCTTGGTAATATTTGAATTCAAGACTTTCAGTTCTTATATCATATGAAATTTTGTGGGACTATTATAAACTATTCTAAAAACTAAAACTGTTAGATGAATGCGTAATTTAATATTTAATTATTTCAATACTCTCGCTCCTCGTCCACTCTCTCCCTTTGTCTCCGCCACTTCTTCCCCTTTGCCGACAGCCTCGTCCTTCCCCTGGCACCGCTGGAGAAGCCCAACATTCTCTAGTCCGATGGTGACTCCCTCTCCTTGACTGTCGCCTAGTCATCGCTGACTTCGCCGAGCTCATCAGCGACAAGGCCTGCAACGTCGCGATGATACACCCTCTGTTGCCTCAGCTCCCGCTGCCACATGCGCCCGTCGGCGCACACTTGTGGCCCCTTATGGCGATGGTCTATATGGTCAATGAATTCAGTATAATCATGCTATTCTATGCTATAACTCGAGCTGATTTGCCAACAACATATGCTATGCAATCAGTAGTTTGGAAAACAAAGATACGACATGTGCGAGAAAGTAGATATTGGATATATCGTAGTTTCAGTTTATAGAACAAGTAATAACATTTAAAAAAAAAATTGAAAGAGTAGGAATTTTATGAAGGGGGTCTAAGGTTTAAAGTAGGATCTTATCGTCTAGATTTAGTACATATCACGAGAAATATAGATTATTAATCGTGTTGGCGTGCAAAAATTGACATTGAAATGTTGGGTCTAATTTGAAATTCCAATTAAAACGATAATGGTTTAGGTGACCCTATCCCCAAATAAGGGCATTTGCATTGGGGTCCACTTTCTCCACGTAGCGATAGATGGGAGGTCCTTCAATCACTTCATGAAATTGTCGACGTCCATTCATAGGTCCGAAGGAGACTCGCCTTGCGTTGACTCAAACGGCCTGGGTCCTTTCCACGACCGAGAAGTGATCAGGGACTTGAATAGGCTCGAGCCCATATTGTTTAAAGACTGGTGGAGTTGTGAGCTCTAGACTAAGCCCAAGCCCAAGCCCAAGCCTGAGCCCGAGCTAGAGTGAAGCTCTTCTCATTGTTGCGGACAAGGTAAGAGCAACATTTGTCCTGAGAAAAGCTCATATCAACGGACTAAAATCATAAGTCTTGAGCCAACTCAAGAACAATGGTGGCGGTAGTGACTCAGAGCCAGAGACAATCCACTTGTCGACATTCGTGGTGACGTGCACATTCATATGAATATGCATATGATCGAATCGAAAGAGAAAGAACACGAGCGTCACGACCAATCATCGTTAGAGGGTGGCAACAATGAGCTTTGCTCTTTTTACTTTGTGGCAGATTGTAGGAACCAACTCGAACACTCGATACCCTCAACATACTTTGGGAATTATTTGGCCACAAATTTTCTCTCGAATAAGAGAAATACGCTCTTGGGCGAGAATGGAATTTCACATGCCACAAGGGCTATAGGGAGGAGAGTCAAGGAAGTGGAGAGAGGCGGACGATTAAGAGGGGCAGAGGGATGGATTAGGACTAGAAAGTATTTGACAATCCGGACTTAGTGACAGTGGCCGGATTGCTGAGGCTAAAGGTGTATGACACGGACTTCAGGTGAGGGAGGCCGATGGAGAGCCACGTGGTGTAGATCAACATATCGGGGGCGATTCCTCTTGTGGAGAGTAGGAACAGGGATGGTGGTGTGGAAGTTAGGTTGGGATTGACTAGGGTTCGCATGGAGAAGTTTGTCTATTTGTTTGAGAAGGGATTAAAATCGTTTGTGTCACTTTAGTGTATGTGTTGTCCATATAATCCGATGTTGATATTCAATTTAGTCCTTACATTTTGAGTGCGACGACATTGGTCCATGTCCCTTAGTTTACTGACAAACGTAGAACTTCCAACCAAGTTTTGATTGCAAGATCGACGAGGGATCTCTAGGATTCATCCTTGGGCGGAAATGAAATAAATACTTATTCGAGTGATGCACGTATTTTGCTGACTAAGAGTGAAGAATGAGTTAAGGATGTCGACCTCATTTCCCCAAATCCATGGTAATTATCATTTACAAATCCTCATAACGGGGCAAAAGAAAGATAAGTATTAAAACTTACGAAGAACTTAAAGCATTGTAAATTTGACAAAAAAGGAAAAAAAAAAAAACCTTTCCAACTTGCTGTAATCTTTTTTATAACATTAGATAAAATCACAGTTCTTTGAATACCGCCGATAACGGGCCGAGCATGTATGGAGTTTAATAATATAAATTGAATAACTGTAGTAGAATAGTTATTAGAAATAACAAATCAATTCCTATGAACTGAAAAATGAATATAATTTCGGTGAGATTAAAACAATTGTAACCGATGAAATAGGTTTCTTTGCTGTTAGAAATATATTTAGAATATTAAAAGATTTTGTATATTATCTTGTGATTATGTATATTTTTCTCGATTGATCTTAATTTTTCTTTAGATAGTTATTATGTAAATCTTACAAATATGTTCGTGTATTATTCACTTAATATTGAACAAAATATTATTTTTCTCTCCATTCATAAATTTCAACCTAGTACCAGAGCCATTGTTATCTGAGAAGCCCCTATCTCTGTCACGCCGGCATTGCTTCGGGTTGTTTGGCAAGACCGAAGCCTTTGGTTCCTGTTCAACATACTTCCGCTGCTCATTTCAGAAAAAATGACACCACCACTAGATTTGCAGCCCTAGATGAGCCACATCCTCAAATTTTGTTGCCACTGTTGGAGAATAACTGAGTCCCTAAAACTGAATTCGACACTAAATCGAACCTCTAAAACGAATGCGGAAGACGAGCCCAAGAACAAACATGTATCATCGATCAAAGACACACCATGGAATCGAGCGTACCTCATTATCCACAGATTAAACACCAACGTTGGAGTTTGAGGAAGAATCTTGATCCCGTTTTACCAAGAAGCGTGCTGTTGCTATTAGGGGGAGAAAAAACAGAGCGTACTTTTCTTACGTTGTTTGGAGGGGAGAGAAAACGTTTCATCTAAAGGATGTATGTTCCCTCAAAAGGTACATCATTTTTATTCCTTTCCCTCAAAGCGTCTCCTCCAAGGGACGCAACCTCTCAACGTAACATCTCATCCAAAAGACGCAACCCCTCAACGCATCCTTTCATCCATGGGTCCTAATCTTGCGGGCCGAGTTCTTAGGCCCAACATGGGCGGATGGGCCAACTTAGGCCCATCTACATAAATAAAACCATCATCTCCCATTCGCACATGGTGAGCCGAATAGGATCCTCTTTACCTCTTTGCAACGTTCATACCAGTGAATAATCTATGCGACCAGCATACTTTGAGAGCTCGTTGCCATACATTTGTTAAGAATATATAACAGCTCATAATGGGCATCATGCTTTGAGTAGATTTAGTATGCAGTACCCTAGATCGATCGATCACATTTATATCTCTCTTGATCTCTTTTTAAATAATGATATATTGTATTCACAATTATAATTATCCCAAAGACAGTCATAATTGGTCAACCAGTGAACATAAAACTAATATGTGATTCTCTACATTCAATCTTCTTCTTTCCTTCATACTCTCAATTTCAGTTTAGCTTACTTTTCTAGAAATGTCCCATTAGATCGAATCACTTCATGATCATTGACAACATCTTAAGATACCAAACACTAAATAGAAATCTTGAGAATAAGTAAGAGTCATGAGAGCACTAAATTAAGGAACTTTTTTTCTCAAGAGTCTCACATGGCATAAAAGTTGAGATCAAAACTTTTGCCGCTCTTATTGGTCGTCTCATGCATATGTAGTATGAAATATGTATTACGGTATTAACTCATTTCCCATGGAGCATATGTCTATACCATCAATATCGTACAGATGATAGTTCAAACATAGACGTGTGGACCCCTAGAGTATCTTAACTTTATACAAAAGGACACTTAAGTGCCATAACTTACAAAATGTACACTTAAGTGTCAAAATCGGAATAAAATGGATCACTTGAGTGCTAATCCGGCCAAAGTCCAGCAAAAATGCCGACGTGACATTTTTCCGCCATTTTAAACGCCGCCCAAAACGGCGTCATTTTGGACTGACATGGGTAAAACAATAATAAAAAAATTTAATTAAATTTAGTTAAAATATTAAAAAATAATAATTTTAAAATTAAATTTAGTTAAAATATTAAAAAATAATAATTTTAAAATTTTAAAAATTTTAAAAAAATTTTTAAAAAAAAAAGGAAAGGTGGGGGGGGTTAGGCCGGGTCGGGAAGGGCCGTTGATGGCGTGGGGAGGGCGTGGGGGGCCGGCGCCCCCGCTGGCCGGCGATGATGGCTCGTGAGCCCTCGCCACCGGCCATAGATCTAGGGAGGGCCACGGCCCTCGCCCAAATCTAGCGAGGGTTGGTGGCCCTCGCCGGCCGGGCCAAGGGCCATTGCCCGCTAGGGCAACCCCGGCGGGCGGCGATGGCCCTTCCGCCGTCGTCGGCTCTTCCCGGCGGCGGCGGCCGGGGCGATCCCTCGGCCCGCCTCCCCCTTTTTTTTTTTTTAAAATTTTTAATTTATTAATTTTTAAATTTTAACTAAATTTAATTTTAAAATTTTCATTTTTTAATATTTTAACTAAATTTAATTTAATTAATTTATTATATATATTTTTTTACCACGTCAGCCCAAAACAACGCCATTTTTATATTATTTGGTCACATTAGTGTGCAAAACGGCGTCATTTTGGGCTCGCTTCGCCGGAAAAATGCCATGTCGGCATTTTGGCTAGAGTGGCACTTAAGTGATCCGTTTTTCTTCGAATGTGGCACTTAAGTATACCTTTTGTAAGTTATGACATTTAAGTGTCCACTTTGTGCAAAGTTATGGCATTTGAAGCGTTCTTTTGCCTTCAGACATACATAATGTTGAACTTGAATTCACATATCTACCTGTTCACAAAATTTATCAAAACTCACATCTGGCAGCATAGATAGATAAAATAAAATATGTTGTGTTATTTTACTTTTGTACATAATAAAGATTATGTCCTCATCTTAACACTCAGTTAATGTGACTTATGTATTTTAAGCTTGAGCTCTCAATTATCACCTAGATAATAAACTTTAAAAAAAAAAAAAAAGTCTCATCTCTATTTATCACACAGTAAATAAAGGCGATTACCCGTGTGAGTGGGCTAATCTTTTATCTGTCCAACATACTTTCTCAACTTAATATAATGCACTGAGCATTAAGATGCATAAACGTAAAAAAAAAAAAAAATTCATAGGCATTAATGGTGAAAAACATAAATTCATTAAATGTGAACACTTCAGGGAAATTACAATATTTAGTACATCAGTCTCTACGCAGTCCTAGAGATTTTACATGACCACAAAACACATATCTAGGTATTGGCTTTGTCATAGGATTTGCTACCATTCTATGCATAGATATGTACTGTAAGTTCATATCTTTTCGTGCAACCATATTCTTGACAAAATTATACTTGGTATCTATATGTTTGGTCTTGCCATGATATTTTGGATTTTTGGTGTACGCTATTGCTGCTTGGCTATCATAGTTAACCAACAATGAGTCTGCAGCACTTTCAATGATACCTAAATGATCCAAAAATCTCTTAAACCAAACACCTTTTTGTATTGCTGCTGATAATGTCACGAACTCAGCTTCCATCATGGACAAGGCTATACACGTTTGTTTCTTACTGCTCCAACATATGGCGCCATTATTCAATAAGAAAACAAACCCGAGTTGTAGGTAGATTTTTTTCATCTAAATCTCCTCCCCCAATCAATTCGCAACTTAGGTTCAATAACGATTGATTTTCAATTAGGAGTCGCCACTAATATATTTTTGGTGGGTCGATTAGAAACCCAAGTAAAATAACGGGAGAATTATTTTACTCCTACGAACCGAGACTTAAAATCCACATCAATAATCCTAGATATGGTTTTAATTAACACGCAATTTCTTTTTTTTGTTTTCACTTATTTAATGAAAATCATGCAATATGCAATGCAATATTAACTAAATGACCTAATTCTAATGACATGTAATTTCTAATTAAATAGGCCCAGCAAAAATACTAAATGACATGCATCTCAATGAATCTAACCCTAATGACGTGCATATGAAATTTTTTTCTTTTTCCTAAAAGAATGCATTTCATCCTAAATAATAAAACTAATTTAACCTATGACATTTTTTGTATTTTTCATGAAATTCGAAATTAAATAAAATGTGAAAATTACCTAATTAGATTAGGATCCTATTTAATTTATATTAGGAATTAGGTTGAGCCAAATCCTAATTTAAACTAAAATATTATCTTAACCTAAATCATCCTAAAATGCAATCTATTTAATAAAATACCTAAACCTATAATAAATTAAGAAAACATCATCTAAAATTAAACTAAATGCAATTTTACTCTAATATGCAATAACGTGCAAAAGATGCCCTAATTTTTACATGACATATGCATAATGACTTTTTGTGTTTTTCCTTTTTTTCTCTTTTTTTTTTTTTATTTCGAAATTAATAATTGCCAAATAATTAAACATGCAATCCAAGTTAAAAAAACTAAACCTAAATTAATTGATTTGATTTTTTTGATTTTTGAAAATTCGAAATAAAATTCCTATTATGAGCATGCAAACCCTAAAACTACATTCTTTTTATTTTTTTTTAAGAAAACTAATCTAAGTAATACCACAACAAATCAAGAATATTGATACCCAAATCGACGAACCATATCTCGCGCATGAGATCGGGTTGGCCACTAATTTCACATAAATCACGAATCGAATCTCGGGCGGGAGATTGGATTAGCGATTTTTTAATTAATCGAGTCGGATTTCGGGGCATTTAAAATCGGATTGACAATCACTAATTTTAAGACAATTTCATGTCGGACAATTCATCGCTGCATCAAGGAATAATTGTACAAAAAAAAAATAATAAAGAATAAAATAAGGCAAAAAAAAAAAAAAAACTACCTAAAGTGATTTTTCTTTTTTTCTTTTTTCTCCCCCTTTTCACGATTTGGCAGCTTCGTGGAGGTCCACCGGGAGTTAATCGTCGAAGCTCCGGCGATGAGGACCAGCAGCGAGCGGATCGGCGGCAAGCAGTGGTGTCGCGAGGAGCAGCGACAGGCGAGATCTCGGCTGGCGTCGCGGGCGCAGGTGCTCGGCTCCGACGGCAAGGCAGCGAATGGGACTGCAACTCGGGGAATCTGGTCGCGGTGTTGCGGTGGGCTCGGATCTGCAAGCGGAGAGGCTTCACGGGCGTCTGGGTCACAGATCTGCAGGCGGAGCGGCTTCGCGGGCGGATCGAGGATAGGCGACGCAAGGCGGGGCTTAGCGTCGGGGCCGCGTGGGTCGATCGGTGACGGTGTTGCGGGCAAGGCCGGCAGGGCGTTGAGGCGCGGCGCGGAGATCCGAGCGCGATGGTGCGGCGCGGTGCAGGGGCAAGGTGGTGCGACAACCAGCGGTGCTCGGGCAGTAGCGATCTGGCTCACATTTGCCGGAGTCGAGCGTTCAAGTGGGCAGATCAGGACAGCGGCAGTGGTGTTGTCTATCGGGCACGAATCAGCAGCACTCGAAGCAGGGGCTTCGGGGATCGGCGCGGCGGCGTCGTGGCACCAGGGGCTTCGGGATCAGCACAGGACGACGTCGGCTCTGGGAGTGGGCGTTGCGGGCAGGGGACCCTGGGCACCAGTAGAGGCGAGGCGGAAGTGGCGACGGAGCGGCGTGGCAAGATCGGCGGACGGCGTCGCGGGCAGGGACGAGGAGACAGGGACGGCGTCGGATCTAGGCCGGTTGCTGTTCAGATCTGCAGGCGGCGAGCGGCGTCGAGCTGCGGGCGTCGGGGCTGCGTGGCGGCTCTTCGGGACAGTGATGCGGCGGCACGAGGACGGTTGGCTCGGCGGCGCGGGGACGGTTGGCTCGGCGGCGGCGCGACTCTGGGTCACCAGTGGCTCGGCAGCCAGCGCGGGCAAGCGGGGACGGCACGGGCAGACACCCCCCCCGCGAGGAAGATGAACAGTCGCGGGGGGTTTTTTTTTTCGGTTTTTCTCTCTCTTACCTCACTTTTTCACTGTTTTCTCTTTTTGGTGCCCTTTGTTCGACGGAAAAGAACCCCCTTTTCCCCACCGTACGCGACTCTTTTATACACCAAAAAAATGTATCTTCGTGATATATTCCATTGAATATATCATTTCATCCTGCGCAATATTTTTTGCATATTCAATCAAAAAAATTCCCCTTTTGCGCAAAAAATGCATCTCTCAGTGTATATTACCTAAATCTATAAAAAATCTTAACCAAATATAAAATTTGCCTAAACTATATGCCATGTGGTTATGATTTTTTTTATTTTTTTTATTTAGCAAAAAATTAACCCAAAAAATTTAGGTGTCAACAATAACTCATCGTATAATCAACAGTTTCCTTTAAATACCTCAGTATTCTCTTAACAACTTTCCAATGTGCTTGACTTGGATTGGATTGGTATCTATTCACCATTCCAACTGCAAAATATATGCTAGGTCTTGTACACATCATAGCGTACATCAAGCTCCCAACAGCATTAGCATAAGGAACATGTTGCATTTGTTCCTTCTCTTGTAGAGTCCTTGGACACAGTCTATGGCTCAATCCTTCACCTTTTGCAATAGGAGTATCTATGGGTTTACAATCTTGCATACGAAATCGTTCAAGAACATTATTGATGTATGTTTCTTGCGAAAGAGATAACGATCTCTTCGAACGATTTCTTGAAATCTTAACTTCAAGAATGTATGCAGCCTCACCCATATCTTTCGTCTCAAAGTTGGAAGATAACCAACTCTTGACAGTATTAACAAACTCCATATCGCTTCCGGCAATTAGTATATCATCAACATATAATGATATGATCACAAATTGATCTTTGGATCTTTTGATATATACACAATGATCATTTTCTATCATTGTAAAATCATATGCTATTATGGTATTATGAAAACGTATATACCATTGTCTCGACGACTGCTTAAGGCCGTATATCGATCTCAAAAGTCGACATACCTTTCCTTCTTGGCCTTTCATAATGAAACCAATAGGTTATTCCATATATATTTCTTTCTCTAATTCTCCATTGAAGAAAGTAATCTTTTTATCAATTTAATGTAACTTAAGGTCCATACTAGCCACTATTACCAGAATAATGCAAATCGAGGTAAATCTCACTACAGGAGAAAATGTTTCTTCATAATCAATTCATTCTTATTGATTATACCCTTTCGCCACAATGCGAGCCTTATGCCTTTCTATCAAGCCATCAACTTTATGCTTTATTTTGAGAACCCATTTGTTCCCAATAGCTTTGCGTTCTTTTGGAAGATCAACCAGTTCCCAAATATGGTTTGACTTCATTGACTACATCTCCTCTTCCATTGCATGCATCTATTTTTCTTTACTATGGCAATTTAGAGCATCATTAATACTTCTTGGCCCATTCTCATCTTGTGTAGCAACCATAAAAGTTTCCCCTTCAATGTCAAAACATTGACGGGGAATACTTTTGCGACTTGTTCGCCGTATGTGAGATTGTACACTTTGCACATAATTCCCCATCATGCTTCCACTCGGATTAGATAATGATGATATCATCTCATCATGTGGTTGTAATTGAGAATGAGTTGAATTAAATTCATCACTTCTCATGTTACTCCTACTTGGACGAACTCCATTAAATTCATTATTTGGATCCAAGGTTTCAAATAGGGAGTAATCCTCACCTATTTCGCCATTCTTAGGAAATTCATTATCTAAGAATGTGACATCCCGTGATTCGAATTCAGTTATACTTCCACTTTTCTATTTACCTATGAACATATACCTTTTCGAGTGTTCAGAGTATCTTATGAAAATACTCTTCCTTCTTCTAGGACCCAATTTCCCAAACTTGTGAGAGGGCTCATGAGTATAAGCAGCACAACCCCATGGCTTAAGGAAACTTAAGTCCGATTTTCTACCTATCAATAACTCATATGGAGTGGAAGTAACTGATTTGGAAGGCACACGGTTAAGTATATAGGCAGCAGTTAACAAAGCATCACTCCAAAAAGTGATAGGTAAGTTAGCATGCACTATCATGAACCTAACCATTTTCAATAGGGTTATGCTCATTCTCTCCACAACACCATTTTGTTGAGGAGTATATGGAATAGACAACTGTCTTTCTATTCCTTTTTCATCACATAATTTTCTGAACTCATCAGATAAATATTCTCGATCTCGATCGGATCGCAATACTTTTATTTTCTTGTCTAATTGATTTTTTACCAAGTTCATAAACCTTTTGAAACAACTCAATGCTTCAGATTTATAAGAAATCAAATAGACATATCCGAATCGAGTATAATCATCTATAAATGTGATGAAATAAACAGCTCCATGCATTCCTCTCACATTCATCGGATCACAGACGTTAGAATAGATTAATTGTAAAGAAAATTTAGCTCTTTTACCTTTTCCAAATGGTTTTCTTGTCGTTTTCCCTACTAGGCAATACTCACATATAGGCAAATCGATTTTTTCAATATTGCCTAACAAGCCCTCTTTGGCTAGTTTGTTCATGCGTTGTTGGCCAATGTGACCAAGTCTAGTATGCCACACATTCACATCATTATCATATGAATTAGGAGACGTGAAAAGGGAATAACAAACATTGACATTACTATAATCAACATTTATTACAATAAAACCATCTAGAAAATAACCACAAGCATAGTAATTTGTATCTAAATATAAATCCACACCACTATTATGGAAGTTCATATTAAAACCAAGTTTAACAAACACTAAAACAGACACTAAATTCTAACGAATCTCCGGAGCATACAACACATCATGTAGGAACAAAGTGCGTCCACCACGAATGTTCAATTGACAGATGCCAATCCCTTTTACTTCTGCTCTAGAGTTATTTCCTACATCGATCCATTTAGGTTCCAGTTGGTACTCGTCGAAATTCCACGAATGATTCTCTATCCTTCGCTACGTGGTCTGTCGCTTCTGAATCCACAGTCCACAAAGGATTAGACTCAGTTAAGAATACAAAACTCGACACATAAGCAAAGTTCTGAAAAGTACAATTGGTGTATACCTTCTTTGGCTCACGACAGTTGCGAGCATAATGACCCTTCTTGTTACAATTGTCACACTTCACCCTTGTAAGCTTCTTCATTTGAGGACGCTTTCTTCTTTCATGTTGATCAAGCTTAAGTTTTTTCCCTTAAGGACCTGCTTCCTTACCTTTCCCTTTATCGAACTAGTTAGGACGTTTGCGCTTGGAGCTCGAAGTTCCATGTGAGTTAGAACCAGCATGATAAATTTTAGCTTCCGGCTTAGCCACCAAGAAGCGGTCCTCTTCCAGCTTTAGATGACGCACTGCATCTTCAAAGGTTTTGATATTCTCATTATGAGTCAGGTGCACCTTCATATGCTCCCAACTCTGAGGCAAGGAAAGAATCACTGCTTGCACTTGCTGCTCATCAGTCAAGACATGGCCAGCATCTTTCAGCTCATTAATCATGTTTGACATCTTTCTAAAGTGTTGCTTCATGGTCTAACCATGAGACTTCTTATAAGAGTTAAACCTAATAGTGAGTTGTCTCAATTTAGTCATCAAAGTATGACCAAACCTTGCTGCCAACACTTCCCACATTTTCTTGGCATTCTCAAAATGCATGAACTCTCGTATGACGTCATTTTCCATGCTACTCAGCAACGTAATGCGAGCAAGGGAATTCTTTCTTTTCCATGCAACAAATGCATCCTTATCTCTCTTATGTTGTGCAATGTTTCCTTCTTCAGGTTCAACCATGGTCAGGTTAAAAGCTTCTAGTGTCTCTTGCTCTTCCAGCACATATTGAATTTTCATGTGCCATATTTCATAGTTATCGCCATTGAGCTTCTCACCTTTATTCAGCTTAGCGACTATGCTTTTTGTGGCTGAAGCCATCGATATGAATATATCAGACATATATGCACGAATTACATTTATGCATCCATTTTGTACAAAATCATCATATTAATGAATAATTTCAAGTAAGGTTTCAGAATCAAAATGTCACTATGTTTCCAATCATCATCCAAAATCCTAACTTGGAGTTATTATTAATATAACATTCTATGCAAATAAATTCTTTGAAATTACAAAAAATTTTATGAACTACCTACAACAGTTAATAATAATAGAAAGCATATAATATTTGATATCAAACAATGATATAATAATAATGTTTTCACATAATACAACTAACATATCAGTTGCCACACCAACAACAATTAAGTAGAAAACATTACATAAAATGTCCACAAACACACTAAATAAAGATCAGTCAAAAATGTCTAACATTAAAGCAATATATGAACTGGGAAAGATCCTTTTTTGTTCAACTTCACGATCTTTTTTTTTGTAACAATCCAATAATATTCATTTATAAAAGCCATCATAAGACTCCTATACGAAGCAGCTCTGTTGACGTTTCATAAGCGATTCAACACTTCTTGCCATTCTGGTGAAAGAGTGTTCTTGAAAAATCGCACCATCTCAGATTGTAGCATGGGCCGACCATTCCATATGACCTTTTATATTTTCCTGTTGACTTCAAGAACGTGATCAATTAAGTCGTCACTCTCCCATCGATGATCAGTCAGCTTAGCTATCAACTTAGAAAACATTTATTTTTGTTCATCGGTAATTGCGCGAATAGGTGTGCGTAACCTAAGGGGAGGCATTGTCCCTGCAACAAATGCAGAACAAATAAGGGATTACATATAATCCACATAGACTTAATTGGAAAAAAAAACACATTTTTTTTTTGTCAACGGTCAATAGTCAGCCGGGTCGGAGTCAACGGGCGGTTGGGTCGGACTAGTTGGACCAAACGGCCCGGTCGGACCGGTCGGCCCGGTCGGCCCGATAGGACAAACCGACCGGCACGTGCCACCCTCATGCCTGGTTGACATCACGATGACGTCAGCTGGGGCATGCGTGGCACGCCCAACAGCCCGCGTGCGTCACACGCCTTGGCCGAAATGGCGCGTGCGACGCAAGCGCCCGCCGGGGACGGAATTGGCGCCTGCAACGCACGCGCCGATGACCCCCGTTCATTCCGACCACAAGTGGCGGCACGTTTGGCAGCCTCCGGCGGCAATCCGCTACTCGTTTTTCTCGTATCGACGAGAGCTTCATCCCTGCGCTATCAAAAACAAATTTCGACTTGCAGAAAATCACAAAACAGGCAAACAGTACGCAAATGTCGAGTTTTTCCTTCCCCAATCAACCGGTAGCGGCTTTTCTCGAATTTTGACCACAAAAATAATTCAATAACATAAAAAGGGGATTGGGAAACATGAACTACGACTCCGATACCAATGTTGGGAATAACTGATTCCCTGAAACCGAATTCAACACTAAATTGAACTCCTAAAACGAATGCGGAAGACGAGCCCAAGAACAAACATGTATCACTGATCAAAGACACACCATGGAATCGAGCGTACCTTATTATCCACAGATTAAACACCAATGTTGGAGTTTGAGGAAGAATCTTGATCTCGTTCTACCAAGAAGCGTGCTGTTGCTATTAGGGGGAGAAAAACAGAGCGTACTTTTCTTACGTTGTTTGGAGGGCCGAGAAAACGTTTCATCTAAAGGATGTACGTTCCCTCAAAAGGTACGTCTTTTTTATTCATTTCCCTCAAAGCGTCTCCTCCAAGGGACGCAACCCCTCAACGCACCCTTTCATCCATGGGCCCTAATCTTGCAGGCCGGGTTCTTAGGCCCAACATGGGCGGATGGGCCAACTTAGGCCCATCTACATAAATAAAACCATCAGCCACAAATGCCAGGCATTGCTACACATGCTATTGTGCCCTAGTAGACGCCTCTCCTAGGGTATTTTGAAAAACAAAGACCCATCGACAAACCGCCCTCCTCGGCGAGTCAGACCTAGGAAACCCGTCAAGAATGAAGATCAGATGTTGTGGCATGCGCTGCCCTTGCCACAGCTCGAGAACCACCAAGCCCAAGCCTTTGGGAGCTACTTCTTCCATTTTTGTCGCTCTTTTCCGCCTATGACCACCACCATGCTCCACTCAATTGCGTTGTGACCAACTAATGCATGCCCTTCCATGTAGGGTGTGCAAAAGAACCGGGATCCGCCCAAACCGCCCGGAAACGGACTGGAACCGCCCGGAACCGGTGGTTCTTGAGGGAATCGGTCCGGTTCCCGGTTCCAATTTATGGGAACCGGTGGGTACCAGTCCGGTTCCCGGTTCCATGGGCGGATCCGTCCACCCGCCCACCCAGACCAGACTGATTAATTTTTAATATTAAAAAAAATTGAAATTACGTGGAATCGAATCTCCATCCTTGTTTTGCAGCCAATCTTCCACAGTAATGTATAGCGACCTTCGCATCCAAAACCTTAAGTAAGCTGATCGATTTCTTGCCACGATGGTGGCTCTCAGGCAGCTTTTAATTTATCATGCAAGTTTACCAACACATCGGAACTCGATCCACGAAGGTAAGACCACATATATAGAGGATGTTGCTACACAAATTATCAGCAGTGCACACTGCACAGCACTTTCCTATCTAAAAATATGATTAAAAGCAACAAATTGCAGTTGACATTCATAAGACATCATCCCAAAATCATCAAAAACCGAAATTTATCGATGTAATTTGGGTAACAACAAATCAAATTACAATTGTAGTACATGATGCTAATCTTCACTGGTTCTTACTTTACTGGTTTTTTTAACACAAGCCGTGCAAGTCGAGGAATTGCTACGAACTAGGCATATAATTTGGAACGAAAGATGGGTCCTTTGCTTTCGCAATATTGAACTTCCCAGGATTCATTTGCAATTCTGTTAACCTTTCCATCGACATCCCTCAAGACCATCAAGACATTGTGTGTGTGAAAAAGAGAGAGAGAGAGACCTTGTCGCCGACGGAAGGAGCCTCGCTGGAGCCAATTCGAAGGTCCAACACCCTCACGCCGCTGGAGTTTGGGAGCTCAAAGAACTCGGGCTACGGACTTGGAAGGGGGAGCAGGGATGAAGAGCAAGAGCGCGAATGACCCGAACAAGGTGCTCGAGCTTAGGAGGAGGGAGACCTCCCTATAATATTTTGTAGTTATATGGCTGCATATCGCTGGTGTATGACTTATGAGGCTAATTATTATTGTGAGACCGGTTCCATGGATCCACTCGGGAATCGGACCGGACCAACGATCCAGTTCTTGGGTGGATCCATGTAACAAACGAGTGGATCCCAGTTCAAATTTTTAGGAACCGGTCCTTAGCAGGCGGTTCCCGATTCTAGGTCGGGAACCGCCTGCCCGGACTATGCACACCCCTACTTCCATGCGCCACCTCTGCTACGTGCCAAAAGACGGGAAAGCACTCCGACATTGCTGACATCATCCATGATGTCAGCTTACCCGTCTAACCCACTAACGATAATTGACCCAATTGGTTTAGTCAAATTTCAGACCAATTTAGCCCTATTCCAACTAGTTCGACACTATTTTTGACCGATTTGGCTTCATTCGGACTACTTCGGCCCTATTCCGACCGGTTCGACACTATTTCTAACCAATTTGATTTTTTTTTTTTTTTATGGTTTAGGAACTTTGCGACCCATTCTTGGCTATCATAGATCAATTCCATGGTATTTTGACGTGCTAAGTCCATTTTTTACTTTATTTTTACCATATTAGCTCTTTAGGTATAGGTTTCTTCACATTTTTGTCCAATCTACCGTGTTGAAACTAGTAAAATGTATATTATTTACAAATCAGAATTTTCAATGTCCAATTGCCATCAATTATGACCTAAGCAACCTATTAGGCATGATAATCAATCTCGAATCCGAGGTTCACGTGCACATCCATTGGTTAATGCTGCTATTGTAGAGGCTTCTTTAATGGATTATCTGTCACCTTCTCATTAGAGAATTTTCATTCATTTTTCAAGAATTAGGTACTTCTAAATCCTCTGTCTTTTATGCAATGTCTGTAACTATTAGTAATTCTAAATCATGGTATTTTGACTTCGCTTGTTGCAATCATATGACATCAAATTCAAATTTGTTTCGGTCAAGATCCTTTCCTTCACATGCACCTTCTATTCACCTTCTAAGTTATCCATACATGACGTCTACATTGTCTTTACCTAACACCTTTATGGTTCCCTCTTGTTTTGGTTGGACAACTGCATGAACATGGTTTTGATGTTCACTACTCTTCTCATGGTTGTCATGTGTAGGATTCATGGAGCAACATTGCTTCTTCAGCCCAAACCAAGGAATGGGACAGACCATTAGAGCCAACCGTAGAGTGAGACTCCTATTCAAGCTCGTTTCCTTCAATATTCCCAACTCCTTTGCTAGTTGTACGGCCACAATATCATCTGAAACTTGGCAATCTTGGTTAGGTCATCCTTCTACTTTTAGATTAAAATCTTTTATTTCAAGTGGTCAATTAGGCTCTATTGATGACAAACCTATTGATTGCTTGTCTTGCAATTAGAGAAACATCATGCATTACCATTTGGTCTTGGTAAATCTATCTCTCATGTTTCTTTGATTTAATTCACTATGATATTTGGGGACCTTCTCCAACATCCACAATGAGAGTTCTTGCTATTTTGTCATTTTTGTTGATGATTATTCTTGTTATACCTAAATTTATCTTATGAAAAAATGATTTAAACTTACTCATATTTATGGTGATTTTGTTTCCATAATAAAAACACAATTTTCCAATAATATCAAAGTTTTTTGTGTGCAATTAATACCATGGAAAATTTGAGATAAGAAATTTCTTAGAATTCTCTTCCAACTTGGTGCCATTATTCACTGTTCGTGTCCAGGCACTTCTCAATAGAATGGTCATGCATAACATATTCATAGACATATCTTTGATGTTAAATGAACTCTTTTAATCTTTATCTCTTATCCAAAAGACTTTTGGGGGAAAGTTTGTCTCATTGTTGTTTATACTATTAATTGTACCCTATCCCATATCATAGGCAATATTTCTGCTTGTGAGTTGTTTGCTACACAGTTCGATTCATTTATGTTCTATTCACCATTCTAGAAGCTTACCAAGAGCTACTCCTTTTTGAGATCCTTTGGCCTCAATGATTGCTCACCGCCCACATCAACTCATAAGAGAAAATGATTATTAGAAATCTAAGATGATTTTTCGAAATTAGGGAAGTACGATAGCAGGGTTAGTAGTGCTGGAATTTTTTTAAATAAAAGGTGCTAGTGTTTTCAGGACAAACAGTCACTTTTTTTCCCAAAAAGAATTCATGTCGAGCACGAGATCGAGACTTGGTGAACAAATCTGCAATTTGAAGGTCAGACAAAATAAAGGGCTGTCTTTCAATCCGAGCACTTCTCGTGAGTGAAGCGCCCTAAATGAGTAAGGCCACTTCATTAATTATTGGCGCGCTCATTAAATATAGGGTTGGTTGCAATTTGAATAGGGCCATTATTGTCACAATGAAGAGGCCTTGCAGCTCATTAAATATAGGGTTGGTTGCAATTTGAATAGGGTCATTATTGTCACAATGAAGAGGCCTTACAGCTCATTAAATATAGGGTTGGTTGCAATTTGAATAGGGTCATTATTGTCATAATGAAGAGGCCTTGCAGCAGTGAGATGAATCCCTAGATTAGATAGAAGTCTGCTTAACCAAGCCACTTCACTAGTGGCTGTAGACATAGCCCGGTATTTTGCCTCTGCACTAGATTTGGATAGATCTCAATTGATTTCTAAGAGTGGGGCCTTTGAATTTGCATCGAGGGGAAGTCTATTTTAATCGTTATCTCCACGGGCGTGAGTTGTAGATAACGAAGACTACATTTTTGGCTCGAGTTTTTGTCATTTAATTTATTTTTTTGTAATTTAGGCCTTTATTTTTTTTTACATAGTCATGTTTCTTTTTCTTAAAATATCTTATCAATTCTATTAACAGGCAAGTTTGTGGAAATAACTAATCATTTTCTATTTATTGACATCTTGAAAAATGAATGTAAATGTTGTGAGATTAAACTAACATAATCCATAAGTCAATTATATCTACCATGCAAGAATTCAAAAATAGCATTTGAAAATGTCTAAAACCATATGCACATAAAAAATAAAGTATGGTTGAAATTGTAAAAGAGGTAAATCAATTTCCATTTTTTTCGGAGGACATATTTGGTTGATGCAACTATAGCTTTTAATAGAGAAATGATTGTATGATGGTTTTTAATTTACTTTGAGAAAAACAATCTATTTTGAATTTTAAAATCAAATAATAAATAATTATAAATTATCATGGGTCTACTTTGTTGAGAATTTGTGACTCATAATAAGTTGTTATGCTCATATTAGTCAAAAGATTGTTAATTTCTTTTTAATATTGGGGTGAAAAAAAAAATTAATGTTGATTCAGTGAGATTAAAACGATCAAAATCGATCAATCAAGTTTCTTTGCCTTGCACACAAGGAACACGAGTTGGGGGGCCCAGGCGACAAAGCAAGCTTTTGTATGATTGAAAGCACCTTATTTTTAGATGTTTGATCAATCAAGTTTCTTTGCCTTGCACACGAGGAACACAAGTTGGGGGGCCCGAGTGACAGACCAAGCTTTTGTATGATTGAAAGCACCTCATTCATTTAAGTTAATTAACCTTCATAAATGTGTTTTACGATTCTTCTATTGGCTTAATTGAACGATTGTTATGAAAAAAAATTGACCAAAATAATGGGTACTTAAGATTGATCTTAAAAGGCTGAAATGAATAATTTTGCAATTCATTGGATAAAACTGCAAATTGAAGTTGAGTCCAACTAATATTGCAATTGCCCTATCAAACTAACCACCCATGTGTATGATTACCTATTGTATTCAAATTGGCCTTGAATTGAAGTGTCCAAGCTTAGGTTGAAAATGGACCTACGCTTAATATTAAAATTGGACTTAGATTTATAAAATTGAACCATAGCCTTGAATGGGTCAACTTGAATTTCTTCAATTGAAACTTAATTGCTAGATTTTCTTATATTAAAGAGATTAAAATTCCTCAAATCAAGGAGTTCTAATGTGAATTACTCAAAATTGATCATAAATTTGGACTTATCTTAAGAAAATGAGTGGTGTGAAATCATCGTTTGTTCGCAAGTCATGAAGAATTGATTTTGACCCTCTAACTAGAGCTTAAAACGGCAATTCATCTTCCGATATGGTAATTCAAAAATTGAATGAAGGAATGGATTTAAAATAGTCCCTAGATCAAATGTCATAAAAGAAATTACACCTAGTTGTGATTAAAATGAAAGTAATTTTATTTTTGGTTGATTTAGAATTTAAAATCGAAAAATTCGAAAAACAAGGTTCTCCATTGAATTTTTTGAAACTTTCAACACACGAATCAAATTGACACCAAAAGAAATATTTTTGGGGATTTTTGATTTTTTTTTCAATTTTGTTGTCAAAGGTTTAACTAAAAATCAATCATTTAGTTGACTTTTTTCTAAAAAAAATTGATTTTCTCGATCAAATTTTTGAATTTTTAAGAAATTGATTTGACAAAAGTGAAATTGAAGATAAATGGCATATTTTATGGGTGAAAAGCCAACTTTTAACTCGGAATTGAGAGAGGGGCCTTCAAATTTGCATCAGGGAGGAGTCTATTTTAATCGTTATCTCCACAGGCGTGGGTTCTAGACAAGGAAGACTACATTTTTGGCTCGAGTTTTTGTCATTTAATTTTTTTTTTTTTTGTAATTTAGGCCTTTATTTTTTTACATAGTCATGTTTCTTTTTCTTAAAATATTTTATCAATTCTATTAACGTTTTCATCAATTTCTAATTTCTAATATTATAGTTGATTTTTAATATTTTGATCTTACTATTTTTATCAATTGTTTCTCCATTTTTGTTAATTTTTCAATTCTTTTTTACAAAAATCAAGCTCAAAAGAGGGATTTCTATTAATAAAATTAGATGAATATACATATTTACCTCTTAAAATTCATGTGCAATTTGCGAGTTGGAGATATATTTCCGCGGGTTAACAGCATTGCCAAGTTAAAGTTCATGAAAATAATGTGGAGCAATTAAAAATTTAGGGGCAAGCATGTAAATTTCCCCCCTTTTTAACTTTAAGCTTTGCAAATTTGGATATTTTTGTAGTATTTAATGCTTTGAAACTAAACATGTATAGACGGAGAAAATATAAAATTAAATTTATAAATCATGTAAATCAAATTCTTCATCTTAACATTGATCACGTGAGATTATTTCGCAGTTTTTTATGGTAAAATTTAGACGTTTAACTTCAGTATGACATTCAAATAAGAACCTTTTGATAATTGTTAAAAACTTCTAAATCAGTCCAACCCAATATTGGTGACGGTCTTATTTTTCGTGACCATTGGGCAAAAGTTTTGTTCCCATATATTTCACACTTTATGAGCAGGCATTGAACTGTTGAACATGGCTCCGAGGCCTTTTTGACTTTGAACACGAATGTTTTGGATCTCTATCTATATAAGAAAATGGTGGAAGAAGTACACTATCAGTGTCATAAGTTGTGTACATCGCTCACTTTGGTACCAAAAGTTTCCGTCGGATCACTTAAGTGCCAACAAATTTGAAAAACGATCATTTCAGTGCCAACACCGATGAAATTGACTGGAAATCCACGTGACACATTTTTATTAATTTTTGAAGCCGACGTGGTTCATCGGAAAGTACAGTAAGCTATCCAAACAACAAAACGACGCCGTTTCACGTCTACCCCTAACTTAGAAACCCTAAATCCCCAAATTGAGAGAGAGAGAGAGAGAGAGAGAGAGAGAGAGAGAGAGAGAGAAGGAACTTCATCTTCTTCCTCGAAGACCTACACCAACAACAGCACGGCACCACCACCACCACCACCACCACAAGCGCACCAGCGACACCTTTGACCCCTCTTCTTCCTCCTTCTCCTCCGCCCTCGCTTCCTATTCATCCTGCCACTTCTTGCTTGAGCAACAATCTTAATCTCTCCTCGTTCACCTGGTCGAGCAACTATAATGGTGGCGAAGCGACGGTGGCTGAGCAATGGCAGGTGAACAACGGTGGCCGAGTGGCGAGCAGTGGAAACCCTAGGATGTCCACGTATAACGGCAAAATGACGTCGTTTCTTGAAGAGGATGGAAAATGATGTCGTTTTAAAGCCATCGCAACTTTTTTTTTTTAAATATAAAAATCACATAATTAATCTAGCCGGAATCTCTCACTAGTGAAACCAAAATGATCGTTTTTTCTTCGATTTGACACTTAAGTAATCCGATAGAAACTTTTGGCACAAAAATTAACGTTGTACACAACTTATGGCACCGATAGTATATTTCTCCCGAAAAGGGTGGATGGGGGTGATAGTGGGAGGGACGTCTTTTCAAATGGAAATGATATCATATAACGTGAATCACGGGGATGGGTGCTTTACAAGACAATGGACCCACCATTTTGCAGTGGATAATTATGCAAGAATAAAAAGAGAAAAGTGGCCCCACCTTGTTCGAGAAAAGAATGAGCATAGATACCGCTTTAAACTTAAGAAAAATTAAGCTACTGCAAGTGTCGTGACTTATATATAAACCTTATTTTAGTATAATTTCATAGCTCCCCTTTTTTGGAGAGTATTCGCTACCAGTCACGAAGCTAATTTAGGAGATGTCTATCCAACATATTTAGTGCAAAATAAAGATTTAAACAAAAGGTATTTGGACAAAAAAATCAATTAATATTAATTAATTACAAAAATTAAATGATCTTGAATCAAATTCATTGCCAAATTTATAATATAACCTTTAAAAATACTAAGGATATGACATTTTCTCATATAAATCGGCAAATCGCTTAGGCCCGTTCATCTTTAGCACAAGAATGCCAAGTTACTTTGTTTTTCCAATCACTTAAATGTCATAACGTTTAAAAACCATTTACTTGAGTATTATAATTTTCAATCGACCATTTAAGTGTCAAAATATTAACACGTGTAGTGAATTTGGGCCTTCATGGCCTAAGCACGTACCCAATTTTATAATATAAACTAGATAATTGTAATAGGAAAGTTTGTGGAAATAACTAATCGTTTTCTATATATTGACATCTTGAAAAATGAATGTATATCTGCCATAAGTCAAGTATATCTGCCATGCAAGAATTCAAAAATAGCATTTGAAAATGTCTAAAACCAAATGCACAAAAAAATAAAAATAAAGTATGGTTGAAATTGTAAAAGAGGTAAATCAATTTCCATTTTTTTCGGAGGACATATTTGGTTGATGCAACTATAGCTTTTAATAGAGAAATGATTGTGTGACGGTTTCTTTGCCTTGCACACGAGGAACACGAGTTGGGGGGCCCGGGCGACAGACCAAGCTTTTGTATGATTGAAATCACCTCATTCATTTAAGTCAATTAACCTTCATAAATGTGTTTTACGAGTCGTCTATTGACTTAATTGAACGATTGTTATGAAAAAAAATTGACCAAAATAATAGGTACTTAAGATTGATCTTAAAAGGTTGAAATGAATAATTTTGCAATTCATTGGATAAAACTACAAATTGAAGTTGAGTCTAACTAATATTGCAATTGCCCTATCAAACACACCCATGTGTAAGATTATCTATTGTATTCAAATTGGCCTTGAATTGAAGTGTCCAAGCTTAGGTCGAAAATGAACCTAGGCTTAATATTAAAATTGGACCTAGATTTATAAAATTGAACCATAGCCTTGAATGGGTCAACTTGAATTTCTTCAATTGAAACTTAATTGCTAGATTTTCTTATATTCAAGAGATTAAAATTCCTCAAATCAAAGAGTTCTAATGTGAATTTCTCAAAATTGATCATAAATTTGGACTTATCTTGAGAAAATGAGTAGTGTGAAATCATGATCCGTTCGCAAGTCATGAAGAATCGATTTTAACCCTCTAACTAGAGCTTAAAACGGCAATTCGTCTTCCGATATGGTAATTCAAAAATTGAATGAACAAATGGATTTAAAATAGTCCCTACATCAAATGTCATAAAAGAAATTACACCTAATTGTGACTAAAATGAAAGTAATTTTATTTTTGATTGATTTAGAATTTAAAATCGAAATTTTGAAAAACAAGCTTCTCCATTGAATTTTGTGAAACTTTCAACACACAAATCAAATTGACACTAAAAGAAGTATTTTTTGGGATTTTTTTTTATTTTTTTCAATTTTGTTGTCAAAGATTTAACTAAAAGTCAACTAAATAGAGGGAGATCATATATATGAATTTTTAGTTGACTTTTTTTTTTCTAAAAATTGATTTCTCGATCATATTTTTGAATTTTTAAAAAATTGATTTGACAAAAGTGAAATTGAAGATAAATGGCATATATTTTTGGGTGAAAAGCCAACTTTTGACTCGAAATTGACATTTAGTAAAATGGTTGACCAAAAGTTTAAGTTGATAAATAGAGGGAGATCATATATATATAAAAAGTATATAAATCTTGTAGTTAAATAATGAGATATTTTAACACACATTCTAATGTGCAAGCTAGGTTAGCAATCACATGTGGAATTTGATGAATATGAGGGACACACGTGAAATAACAAGAGTGGAATCAAACTCTGAAATCAAGATAAGAACAATGCAGAAGAGAAAATCATATAATTTTTGCATATTTCTCTGTGAATTTTAATGAAACGTATACAAGCTTTTTTTTTTATAAATTTTTAAAAAGGACTATCTAAGAAAATCTAAGGAAAATCCGAAAAATCTCCAAATATTTCTAACGAGAAGGCTGCGACAAGCTTTCCCACATCGGCTTCAATGCAAATTGTAGGGCTGAGGATGGGGGTCTAAAGATTGGGTTCCGATGGAGAGTGTCATTTCTTCACTTGAATGAGGATTGGAATTAGGGCCAATGGCTGTGAGCTTTTATATATATGTGTTGCTTTGGGGGCGGGAGGGCGGGACCAGGTTGGTGCGGAAGATGCTTTTGCTTTGGAGCCTGATTTGACTGCATTTATTAACGTTTGTATCTAGAAATCATCGACCTTTTAGCCTTTGGCGTGTTGTGCTTTTTTCTCGGGACCAAGTCGTCTCTCACCCCTGCCGTGATCTTTGGGTGTCTGACACGATCTCTGATTCGTTGAAAGCAGACCCCATTTCAGACGTAACTCAAATTCATTATCTTCATTATATATTGATGCAACAAAACAACGTGCGGTAGTAGGTTTACATCGCCTTTAAACCGGGACAAAAACCTATCATCGGCGTGTCCATATAGCTTCCTTCCCTTATTATGAAAAATTCCCCTTCCCCGTCGGACGAGATGTTGAAGGTCAAGATCCTCCACCGTTACGACATCTCGCCGCCGCCGGACTCAGTCCCGGCAACCACTCTCCCTCTCTCCTTCTTGGACATCCCGTGGCTTCTCTGCTGCCCCATGCAACGCCTCTTCTTCTACGACTTCCCTGAATCCCCTTCCTCTTTCGCTCAGACCACACTCCCGCTCCTGGTCCGCTCTCTCTCCCTCTGTCTCCGCCACTTCTTCCCCTTCGCCGCTCGCCTCGTCCTCCCTCTGGCGCCGCCCCAGAAACCCCACATCCTCTACTCCGATGGCGACTCCCTCTCCTTGACCGTCGCCGAGTCCGCCGCCAATTTGGCGGAGCTCATCAGTGACGAGCCGCGCGGCGCCACGCTGATACACCCTCTGGTGCCTCAGCTCGCGCCGCCGTGTGCATCCGACGGGGCACGGATTGGGCCCGTTATGGCGATTCAGGTCAGTTGATGATGGTCTGGCTCTCCCGTGTTCCTTTCCAGTTGTTTTTAATTCTCATTATTTGGTTTTAGTATCAATATCATTTGAGCTGATCAAAGTTTCTTTTTCGGAAGATCTGTTTGAAATATTTACGAATTCAGTATAATAATGCTATGCTATAACTTGAGCTCACTTGGCAACACAAAGTTGATGCAACTCAATGAGTCAGAAAACAGAGATAGAATACCAGCGAGAAAGTTATATCATACAGACATAAATAAAAGGCAGATATTGGATTTGAGTTTATGTAACGTGTACAAAGATAAAAAGAAAATGAAGAGAGTCCAAGGTTTACAGCCGGATCTCGTCATTTAGATTTAATACATATCACAAAAAGTAGAGATTAAGCATCATGTTGATGTGTCCAAATTAACATTAAAAGGCAGTTTGAGCTTTTCGGTTGAAATGATACTTAGAGATGAAACTGTGAAATAAGTTGAGAACGAGTGATGTGTTTAGAAGAACCAGTAGGATTATGATAAAGATTTCATTAACAAATATCTTCAGGGCACTTGTTTAACGTTCATACAAAGAAATTGTGACTTTCAATATATTATCTCCTGCGATTACGTGTAATCGATATGCGAGAGTGATATACATCCAACTCAAAATACCAGCTGTATAAATAAAAGTTGAGCTCGAAACTTATTGTCGATTTTATTGGATAACAATTTAGGTGACTCTGTTTCCAAACAAGGGCATTTGTATTGGGGTCCAATTCCTCCACGTGGTAGCAGATGGGAGTTCCTTCACTCACTTCATGAAATCGTGGGCGTCCATTCACAAGTCCGGAGGAGACCCCACTTGCATCGACTCGGATGACCCGAGTCCCTTTCACGACCGAGGAATGATCAAAGACCCGAATGGGCTCGAGCCTATACTTTTGAAAGACTGGTGGAGTTTTGTGTGCCCAAGCCCGAGCTCAAGCCCGAGCCCGAGCCCGACGACTCCTCCCACTGTTGCGGACAAGGTGAGGGCAACATTTGTTCTTCGAAAAGCTCACATTGACATGCTAAAAGCGCAGATCTTGAGCCAACTCAAGAATGACGGCCTCGACTCAGAGTCGGATCCAATCCACTTGTCCACGTTTGTGGTGACGTGTGCATTCATATGGGTATGCATCATCAAATCAAGAGACAAAGAACACCAGTGTCAAGACCAATCGTCATCAGAGAGCGGGAACGATGAATTTTGTTATTTCGTCTTTGTCGCAGATTGTAGGGAACGACTCGGATACTCCATACCCTTGACATACTTTGGGAACTGTCTAGACATATGCTTTATCTCGGAGAAGAGAAGTTCACTCTTGGGCAAAAGTGGACTTCCCCTAGCGGCGAGGGCTATAGGGAGGAGAGCCAAGGAAGTAGGGACAGGTGGAGCATTGAGAGGGGCAGAGAGATGGATAGAGGACTTCAAAATAGTTAACGATGCGGACGTAGTCATGGTGGCCGGGTCACCAAGACAGAAAGTGTACGACACGAACTTTGGGTGGGGAAGGTTGAGGAAGAGCCACATGGTGCATATCGATGTATCAAGGGCGATCTCTCTCGCAGAGAGCAAGGATGGGGATGGTGGTGTGGAGGTTGGGTTGGCATTAACGAGGGTTGGCATGGACCATTTCATTCCTTTGTTTGAAAAGGGACCGAAGTCATTCATGCCGCTCTAAAGACATTGGTCCATATGATGCCACGTCAATTTTAATTTAGTCCAAGATGAGGAAAATGATACGAATGATTATTGAATTTTCCTCTAATTTGCTACATTGTCTCTCAACTTTAAGCGTGTTCGATGTGATCTCTAAATTTTGGTCCAATATTATCTTTAAACTTTTAAAATGTTCAATATAATCTCTTAACTTTAGTTTATTGTTTAATATGGTCTCTAAACTATTTAATATTTTCATAGAATCTAGGGATTATATTTAACATTTACCAATAACTCAAGGATTACATTAAACAAATTAAAAATTTAGGGATGACATTGCAGATTGAACCAAAGTTCAAGATCACATTACACAAATTAATAGTTTAAGGACAACATTATACAGTGGATCAAAGTTCATTAACCATTTATATTATCATCCATGAAACAAATATTTGTTTGAGAGTTGCACATCTTTTGTCGACTTAAAGTGCAATATGAGTTAGGATGTCTATGACATCCAAAATTTTCATCGTATTTATTATGTATATTGTGTTATATAGGAATAAGATTTATATCTTTTCATATGGACATCGGTATTTGTCACATCATTTTCTCCATCCCTAATAATGACAATTTATTAGCCACTTTTCACTAATTTAATTGTCACATTCCTTAGTTTATTAACTAGTTTCTTACCTATAAATTACATCACTTCTTTTAACTTTAGTCTATTGATGCTCTCTAAGCTTGCAAGTCAAGAGTACTCATTTATTGTCCACATCTCCCTCATTTCCAACCATAATTTAATCTATAGATTTACATCATGCATGACCTCACCATTTTGCTTCAATAATTGCAAACAAAATAACGATTCTTATTTTATGCATTTAATTGCACTATCTTATCTTCTCTCTCTCTCATTCTCCACCAAGTGTTTTGAATCCCAATGTCATCACGTTCTCCTTGGTCATGTGCTTTCATTCCTAGGTACTTCAAGTCATCATTGTTTTTTTAACCTTGGTTAATGAATTTTTGTCCCTTTTTAACTCTTGTAAACTCTAGTACCTCTCCATTCTTTGCTCGTAAGACCCACTTCAATTATTTAAGAAAATTTCAACTCATTCTTACAAAGGAAAAAAAAAGAGCTCCATGTCTATTTCCTTTCCCTTTCATCTCACACTCATTTGAAAAAATATTGAAGGCCTCACGTTTATATTTCTAAAGTTTCTAATTTAAACATTTTAAGTGTTTACAAGGTAAATTATTGGGTTTCTCTTCGTTTTATCAAACTAGATTTTTTGTCTAAAAAGATTAAGAGTTGTTAACCTTTGTTCTTGTTTATCTTGATTTGAAGGTGATTAAAGCTTTGAGTTATCCAAGTTTTGCTCAAGGTAAGTAAAAATTCTAGGGACTAAGTTAGATTGATCTACCTAGTATTCTTGACTTGGTTGGTTGACATTTGTTAGTTTAGTTTAAATTTGATCATAAGTGCAAGTTCCAAAATTGATATATAGAGTTATGGTGAATCCTTGCCTAAATTGAAATCTTTAATGCATGTCCAGAAAGCATTTGAAAGAAAACTCAAATAGTTTTGTTGCGCCTTAGGTGGGAAAGAATGAGAAAAAGGTAAAAATAGACATAAAAAGGGGTATCTTGGTAAATTTTTGAAAGGTTACGGACAATTTCAAAATTTGAAGAAGTTCGAGGCTGTGAATAGGGTCATTTCATGATTTTTTATATCAAATAGTGGGTTATTAAGTAATATTAATTAAAATCTTTGATATCATGTTCAATCCAAATGATCAACCTGATAGGTGGATGGAGATTACATGCATATAAAGCTTGTAGTTAACTAATGTGAGATATTTTAACTCCCCTTCTCATGTGCAAGCCAAATTAGCAATCAACACATGAAATTTAATGAATAGGGGAGACGTGATATAACAAAAGCAGAATCTAACTCTTATATCAATATAAAAATAATGCGGAAGAGAAAATCATGTAATTTCTATATATCTTCCTATAAATTTTAGTGAAGAGCACATGAGTCTTTTAATCAAGAAAAATCTAGAAACTCTCCTAGTATCTCTAACAAGATGGTTGCAACAAGCTTTCCCACTTCGGCTCAATTGCAGTAGGGCTGGGAATGGTGGTCTAAAGATGGGTTCACATGGAGAGGGTCACTTCTTCACTTGAACAAGGATTGGAATCAGGGCCGATAGTTTTGAGCCTTTTTACCTTCCCCTTTTTTAGCCGCTTGGGATAAATTTTACAAGCCATGAATCTAAACTGCACAAGAAGCTTTAAGATTTTATAAGTTATGACATTTTGGATAGAAAAATGTGAATTATGGCGGTTTAGCATGAAATAAATCCGTTTCTTAGACTATAGAACTGTCCATCCAGATTGAGCCTGTGAACGGAGACTTGCGACACCACGGTTGCAACTTTTCTTTATCTACTCCGGGCCTTATCTTATCCTACGTCTTGCCTCACTATTGTATCCCATTAGCTCTTGGTGTGCATACATACACGTAACTCCAAACTAAGCCATCGCTTTTCCCAGAGTGCTGAGAGACAACAGCATAGCAAGGTCGCAGAGGGGAAAAACCCATGGGAAAGCGAGATTTTTTTTTTTTGGGCCCCCGGGGGAGGAGGGGTTGATTTTTTTTTTTTAATTATTTTGTTTTTGGGCCCCCGTGCTATTTTCCAGGGACCAATTTGTCTCTCACCCTTTCCTGTGATATTTGGAAATATCTAGGATAAGCTTTAAAACCAGAAAAGGACAACACACCGGAGTGGGTTTGCATCGCCTTCAACCCTGGACAAAAACCCAATCACCGGCCTGTCCATATAGCTTCCTCCTCTTGGGAAAAATTCCCCTTCGCCGTCGGGCAAGATGATGAAGATCAAGATCCTCCACCGTTACGACATCTCGCCGCCGCCGGACTCAGTCCCGGCAACGGCTCTCCCTCTCACCTTCTTCGACATCCCGTGGCTTCTCTGCTGCCCAATGCAACGCCTCTTCTTCTACGACTTCCCTCAATCCCCTCCCTCCTTCGCTCAGACCACCCTCCCGCTCCTGGTCCGCTCTCTCTCCCTCTGTCTCCGCCGCTTCTTCCCCTTCGCCGGCAGCCTCGTCCTTCCCCTGGCGCCGCCCCAGAAGCCCTACATCCTCTACTCCGTCGGCGACTCCCTCTCCCTGACCGTTGCCGAGTCCACCGCTGACTTCGCTGAGCTCATCAGCGACGAGACGCGCAGCGCCACGCTGATACATCCTCTGGTGCCTCAGCTCCCACCGCCACGTAAGTCCGAAGGCGCACATGTGAGGCCCATCATGGCGATTCAGGTCAGTCGACGATGGTTTGGCTCTCACGTGATCGTCTTCATATTTGCTTTGTTTTTAATTCTCATTATTTGGTATTTGCTATCCTATAAGTTGAGCTCATTTGGCAACGTCATATGTTTTTTTCTTTTTTTTTTTCTATCGTAACACAAACGTAACGAAATTGGGAGTTAGAAAACGAAGATACAACATGCGTGAGTAAATTTTATCACACCGATATAAGGAGATGTTGGATTCTGCGTTATTTGAGATTATAGGACATATGAAAAAATAAAAAATGAAAGAGGAGTAATTATAGGAAGGGAGTCCGAAGTCTAGAGTAGGATCTCAGCATTCAGGTTTAATAGATAGCACGAGAAAAATAGATTGTGAATCATGTTTGATGTGCGCAAATTGACATTAAAATGTAGGGTCGTATTTGTTGTTTTAGGCGACCCTGTTCCCAAACAAGGGCATTTGCATTGGGGTCCAGTTCCTCCACGTGGCAGCAGATGGCAGGTCCTTCAATCACTTCATGAAATCGTGGGCGTCCATTCATAGGTCCGGAGGAGACCCCAATTGCGTTGACCCGAACGACTCGAGCCCTTTCCATGACCGAGAAGCGATCAAAGATCTAAATGGGCTCGAGCCCATGTTGTTGAAAGACTGGTGGGGTTGTGTGGGCTCTAGCCCAAGACCAAGTCCGAGCCCGAGCGAAGCTCTTCTCGCTGTTGCAGACAAGGTGAGAGCAACGTTTGTCCTAGGAAAAGCTCACATCGACGGGCTAAAAGCGCAAGTCTTGAGCAAACTCAAGAATGCCGGCGACGGCGACTTGGAGTCGGAGCCAATCCACTTGTCGACATTCGTGGTGACGTGTGCATTCGTATGGGTATGCATGATCAAATCAAAAGACCAAGAACACCAGCACCGCAACCAGGAGTCATCAGAGAGCAACGACAACGAGCTTTGTCATTTGTGCTTCGCGGCAGATTGTAGGGACCAACTCGAATACTCGATACCCTCAACATACTTTGGGAACTGTTTGGGCATACATTTCCTCTCGGAGAAGAGGAGTACACTCTTGGGCAAAAGTGGAATTTCCCATGTCGCAAGGGCTCTAGGGGGAAGAGTCAAGGAACTGAAGACCAGTGAAGGATTGAGAGGGGCAGAGCGATGGATAAGAGACTTCAATGCAGCTAAAAATGGGGACTTGGTGATAGTGGCTGGATCGCCGAGACTAAAGGTGTATGACACCGACTTTGGGTGGGGGAGGCCGACGAAGAGCCACGTGGTGCACGTAGATACATCTAGGGCGATTGCTTTCGCTGAGAGTAGGAATGGGGATGGTGGTGTGGAGGTCGGGTTGGCATTGACTAAGGTTTGTATGGAGAAATTTGTTTCTTTGTTTGAAGAGGGATCAAGATCATTTATGTCTCTTTAGTATATATGTCGTCCATATAATCCCACGTCAATTTCCACAGAAATTCTTATAATTCGGGTGTAACAACATTGGTCTTTGTACAGTTTATCGACAAATGTAAGGGCTTCCGACTTTGAGAGCAAAATCGGCGGGAATCGTGACAAATTATCATTGGGCCAAAGAAGATAAATAATTGTCCGAATGTTGCACATCTGGTTCGACTGTTGCCCATCGTTTGCTGACTAAGAGCAAATAATGAGTGAGGATATCGACCTCAATTCAACAAATTCATGATGCGTATTGAGTCTAAAATTTTCAAAAAGAAGGCAAAAGCAAGATAAGTATCGACTCCTACGAATAACTTATAGAATTAAACATCCCACCAAAAAAAAAAAAAAATCACAGTTCTTTCAATGTTGGCGATAATGGCGCAAGCTCGTGCGTAGTTTATGTTGTAATTGTGGGTTAATGGTCAACGAAAGTGAACAAAACGAGATACATTTAATTCATGCATCTCTTGAATTCGTGAATCTTGTGAATTCATGAATCGATCTGATTTTTATATCTCTTGAATTCATGAATCGATTTAATTAATCTATATCTTGAGTACACGAACTTTCAAACTCTATAAATTGATTTGATCTATTCTTGATTCGTACAAGATTTGAAGAAGAAAAATCTTGCATCCCTTCACCTCATTTTTCTCTCTAATGTGCCGATTTCAAGAAGTATTCCACATAATCATGTTTGCATTATGTTAATCCAAATAGGTTTGAGGTGTTGTATCTTGGGAGGTGTAATTTGTAAAGTTGCTTAATATTTGTTGGTAGGAACTAATAATTTTAAAGAGATTCGGTTAGTCGTACCTTAGCTCCTATTTAATTTTGTTGTAATTTTATAACAATTTTGTTAGTCTATATATTTTGTAATATTGTTGTACCCTTCACTTGATGAGAAGATTTATTCAGCATTGGTCATTATTAAAGTCGTTATTGCTCTCTCAAATTTATTATATTTCTGGCCATTGCAAATATCGTTACATATCTTCCTCCAATACATTTATATTTCCTACAATCTTAATGCGATTAATCTTGATTGTTTGTTGGGTTTATCAGAAAACAAAAATGGCTAATAACATTGAAGTACCCCTTGATGTCCGAAATGTTTTTGGAGATGTTCCTATGGTCATTTCAACTATTATTAGTGGAGAGGTTCATACCTTGAAGGCTGGTATTGTGCCTTCGGGTTGAGACCATCTATAGTGGTATGGGAATACATCAACAGGCTTTGCCATCCTTGATGATACTATATCATAACATCAAATGAGAAACTAGAGAAATTTACTAGTGTGGGCTTTAAGTAGTGGCAACAGGAAGATGATGAGAGACTAACTAATGCGGTGATGTCTTAGATATCCTTAGTGTCAAATAATACCAATTGATGATTGGACACATGTGCCACAAATCATATTTGTGTGGACATACACATGTTCTCTTCTTATGAGAAGGTTGAGAAAGAAGAAAAGTTTTCAATAGCTAATGCTACATCAGCAAAGATTGTTAGGAGAGGAAAAGTGATCCTAAAGTTCACATTTAGCAATGAGATCATCCTACTAAATCTATTACATGTTCTAGAGATCTTGAATAATCTCATTTCTAACTTCATACTTGTTAAAAAGGGTTTTGAAATTGTTTTTGAACTAAACAAGTTTGTACTTTTCAAATGGTGGATGTATGTGAGGAAAGAGTACTTGTACAATGACCTGTTTAAAGTCAATGTGGCTATCATTGATGTAAACTCAAAATTCTTGTACCAAAAAAGTATTAATGAAAAGGAGTCTTCACTTTACACTATTATGTCTCCCATGTAAACAATGATACAATAAAGAAGATAGTAAACTTTGGGCTCATTCCAAGGTTTGAATTGGATGCCTATTACAAGTATGAGACTTGTGTTGATACTTAATTTGCTAAGAAATCTTTCAAATTAACTAAATGAACAAGTGGACCTCTACAACTAATCCATAGTAATCTATATAATTTAAAGTGATATAAAGTAGAGGTGAAAAGAAGTATTTCATCACTTTTATGGATGGCCATACTCAATTTTGCTATGTTTATTTGTTAACTAGTAAAGGTGAGGCTATGAGCATGCTTATCAATTATAAAAATGAGATTGAGAACCAACTTGATAGATGAATCAAAATGCTCAGGTTGTGTGCTAGTTTGTGGATAATTCTTTAAACAATTGTACCTTATATTCTACAATAAAATGGAGTTGCTAAACAAAAGAACAAAACTCTAAAGGAGATGGCTAATGCCATGCTCTCAAATTTGGGTTTACCTAAAACTTGTGGGAAAAAGACAGTTCTAATTGTAAACTATATTTTAAATAAAGTGCCTCACAAGAAAATGGATAAGACTCCATGTGAGTCATGAAATGGAAGGCTATCATCCTACAATTTTTTGAAAATATGGGGGTGCCTAGTCAAGGTAGCAATTCCTCCTCTTAAATAAACTCGGTTGGAACCTAAAAAAGTGGATTGTATATTCATTAGTTATACTCAAAATAGCAGCGTATATAAATTTTTTGTTCAAAGATCTGAAAATGTGAAATGACAAATATGTATACACTAAATATACGACCGTTGAATGTCTTATTTGTCTATATGTTGATTATTTGCTTATTCTTGGAAATATTGTTGAGATTATCAAAACCAAAAAGAATATTATTAAGAAGAACTTCGAGATGAAAAACTTAAATGTTGCGATGTAATACTCGGTATCAAAATTTTAAGGAATTCTAGTGGTCTAGTTCTAATACAATCTCATTACATGGAAAAATTAATTAAGAAATTTAAAGTGTTTAGCATTAAAGATGTGAATAATCCTTTTCTTCCACACCTAACTTAAAAAGAATATTGGAAATAGTATAAGGCAGCTAGGATACTCTCAAGTAATCGACATCTCATCACGTACATTATAAATTGCACTAGATTGAATATCGTGTACTTAGTAGGAAAACTGAGCAAATATATAAGTAATTCTAGTAGTGATCATTGGAATGTTCTGTTGAGAGTGTTAGATTATTTGAAAAGAACCAAAAATTATGTTCTACAATAGGACAAATATCCAATTATTTTGGAATGCTATAGTAGTGCCAACTAGATTTCAGATTCTAATTAATCGAAATCAACAAGCGAATGTTTACGCTAGGATGTGCAGCAATATTGTGGAAATCCTCAAAGTAAACTTTATCAGCGTGCTCTGTGATGGATTTAGAGTTTGTTACTTTAATAAAACTATTGAAGAAGCAGAGTAGCTTCGATAATTTTTAGAGGATGTATCATTGTGGCCAAAACTTGTGCTTGCGATATGTATTTACTGTGACAGTCAAGCAATAATTGCTACCGGATGTCATCTTGACTGCCTCCCTCCGGCACACAAAATGTAATATATAACAATAAGTCACCAAGCGTCTTTGCTACCAAGTGTCGTCCTGACTGCCTCCCTCCAATTCACCCTCTGCTTTCATTCTGCCCCATGCAACACCTCTTCTTCTACGACTTCCCTCACCCGACAACCCTCACGCTCCTCCTCCACTCCCTCCCTCCCTCTCTTCGTTGAATCTTCCCCTTCGCTGCCAACCCCCTCCTCCTCCCTCTGACATTGCCCCACCAGCCCTACATCCTCTACTCCGATGGTGACTCCCTCACTTTGACTATAGCGGAGTCCATTGCCAACTTCGTGCCTCTAGACGAGACGCCTTTATAACCATTCATGCCTCCTTTATTACTACCACGGATGGTGGATGGTTCACAAGTGGCTTCAGTCAGGGTAATTCAAGTAGGAGTATAGGAGTGACAATTCGTATTCACCGTGAAGATTTCTTTCTCCAGCAAAACACAGAAAAGATATAAACGATTTGCTTGTTTTAAATTGTGTCCTTCAATTTTTATTTCCACACACATGCAAATTTGGGAAAAATTACCAAAAAATAAAACAAATCTATTATAATTATACCAATTTAATCATAAATCTTTTAATTTGATCAATTTAATTATAAAAATTTTGCAAATCGAGTTCTTCCGGCCATTTTTGGCTTAAAATTGTTGACATGAATGTCAATCGTCCTATGTGCACAAGTGACGCCTACGTGAACAATTTTTACAATTTTTTGGATTTTTTTCTTCGTTTTTTTTTTTTTTCCTTTATGGCTCGAGAAGGACGCCAATGACCCTCATTGGCCACTAAGACACAAAGGCCTCATCCAGACTAGGTGAGGATTGCCTTGCCCAAGGCCAACAGGGTTGCAAAGGCCTTAGGCGGTCTCGCCAGGGGCCAACATGGGCGCGAAGGCCCTCACCAGATAGCCGCCACATTTGTGGTTGCCAAGGATAGCTGGTGACTCTTGGTAGCATAGTGAAAAATGAAAGAAAAACAAAAAATAAAAGTTACAAAAATTGTCAATTTTAGTGTCGACCATGTCATGTAGAATGACTAGCGTACACTTCAATGATTTGTAGCCAAATTGGCCGAATTGACTCAATTGGCAAATTTTGAAAATGTTTAGAACTAAATTAGCATAAGTGCAATAAAGTTAAGATTTTTTTTGGGATTTCCCCTACAAATTCGTATTGATTATTTTCAATCAAACACTTCTCATCTAGTAGATGATGTTAGAATTTAGTAATGTGATTATCAGTAAAATAAACAAATTATCTAAAAATGGGATTATAGTGATTTTTCTTAATCCATGGGAATAAGTTGAAGTTCTCACTACATATGTACACACATACATACCTTCAATATGAAAGTTAAAATTACAAAGACAAATGATTTTCATTTGTTTAGTGAACAATGAATGATTTGGAAAACATATTCCTAAAAATGATTACTTTTATCACTTGAAATTATTAGTCAATAGAAAAATTTTCATTGTTGACAATAATTTATATTTAAACATTTTAGTTCCTGATAAAAATATTTTTCATTTGTTCATTTTTGTAAGGATACAACCAATCATTTTTAAAAAATATACACCTTCCAAATCATTTATTTTTCACGAAACAAACAGAACATTAATATCAGGAGGCATTTTCAACCCCTAGTTAAATCTTCCTTTTTACGGTAAAAGAATGCCTCAAGTGCCAAAAATTGGCACAAATGGACACTTAAGTGCCACATTTTATGAAAAATGAGACACTTAAGTGCCACATCCGACGAACCTCACCGGAAATCTTACATGGCATTTTTTTATTAATTTTTTCGCTTATGTGGCTCCTCAAAAGGCTAACTCAAGCAAACCACACACAAAAACGACATCGTTTTGGTATAATTCGAATTTTAATATAATAATTAATTAAATTAAATTTTGAAAAATTAATTAATTAATAAATTAACCCATAGTCGTCGGCTGCTTCCCTCCTCCTCTCCCTCCTTTTTCTTTAATAATTAATTAATTTTTTAAAATTTAATTTAATTAATTATTATATTAAAATTCGAATTATACCAAAACAACGTCGTTTTGACACTGTTTATCCACATTAGCATGCAAAACGACTTCGTTTTGGGTGCAGCTCATCGGAAAATTGCCACGTTAGCATTTTAGCCGGATTTTCTTGCTGGTGGCACTTAAGTGATTAATTTTGCTCCGATTTTAGCAATTTAGTGTCACTTTTGTAACTTTTGGCACTTACGTGTCCATTTGTATCAACCTTTGACACTCCAAGGGTCCGGGTGTCTCCTTTTTACTATTAGAGCTTTTATTAAGAATGAATAGAGCCTTGTAGTTCAAAATCCCAATCATTTGACTGATTCTTAGGATTTACACATGATAATTTGTTCGCAAACTATATAACTAGAGTTCTACCTCATGTTATTGGGGCTTCATATGGAGAGGTTAACTTCTTTATTTATGCAAGGATTGAAATCAAGGCTTTTAGCTTTGGCCTTTTTCCTTTCCCCTTTTTCCTGCATGAAAGTCTTTTAGACATATCAAAAGATCAACAGTGTATCCATCCAAAATCATAATCATCTGACTAATTGTTAGGATTTACACGTGATAATGTGTTCACAAAGTATATACTAGAGTTCTAGCTCATGTTATGGGTTCATATGGTGAAGTTAACTTATTTATTTGAGCAAGGATTGAAATCAAGGCTTTTAGTTTCGAGCGTTTTTCCCCTTCCAACTTTTCCCATGCTCGAGTCTTCTAGCCATATCAAAAGATCGATAGTCTATCCACCCAAATCAACCGTTGCATGATAGATTTCACGGTGCATATTAACTTGTGCATATCTTGTAGTATCCATCAGCATATCGGCCTCTTACGGTCACTCCAACAAAAGTGACTTTCAGAGTCAAGAATATTTACTTCCAAAGTCAACTTTTTGGCTCCGAAATCTTTGAAGGCAGATACAAGAATGACTGCTTTGAGGGCAGGTACTGACTTCGGATACTGCCATCTCTCAATCTACTTAGAGGTGAATTCGAAAGTCTTTTGTCTTTACAGAAAACACACTGTGATGGAGCGAGTGCTGGACTTGAAGAGAATTATAATTGTTTATTTAGCTCATCGAGAATGGGCCCGTCAACGCAGACTTGTGACTTGTGACACCATGATTGCACCTTTTCTTCACCCACTTTCGCAACCTCTCTTATCAAAGTCTCCCCATTATTGGCTTTTTGGTGAAAAGCTTCATGTTTTTATATACATATAATCCCCGTAAGAAAACAACGCAAAGCTAAGCCCTCACTTTTACCCGTGTGTCAGACCACAGCACGGCAAGCTCGCAGAGAAAGAAAAAAAAAAAAAATTCATGGAAAAGCAAGATTTTGAGAATAGAGAGTGAGAGTTTTGTTTTGGAGCATGATTTAAGTACGTTGGTTGGCGTTTTGTATCTGCAAATCATTTCACTTTTCAGCTTAGCAATTTGGCGTGTTGTGCTTGTTGCTCTTTGGATACTTTGGATTAGTTCGAAATCACAAGTCGTCCCTTGATGTCGAGACCCTCCTGGAAAAGTGCACAAGGTCTTTGATTGATTTGAAAACCCTCCATTGTTAGATGAAAACAAAAAGGTCGTTAAGACTTGAAGACCATTTTTCAAGATCGGATCATTTCACTGTCCTTATAAGGGTTTACCTCCGCTCCTAGCCTTTACGATTAGATCAAAAGGCACTTGGTAAGAACAGAAGAAGCAAAGTAAAAATAATGCATTTTACATACAATACCAATTGAGAAATCCAGAGTTCCAACCGGGGAGAAGGTTGATGATGGTGATGGTGTTTTATATGGTACAATATGATGATGTTCTTGATGGAATCTAATTGGGATTTGTCGTGCTTTGTCATATACGCGGAAGAGAATATTTAAAGAATCGTATTAGTTGGAAAGAGAGAATATTGTCTTTTATATCGATCTGGTTGGAGGTTTCTGAGATGCCCCCATTAGATTTGGAAGCCTGCTAATTTTCAATTGTTCCCCTAGTACTGGTCCTTTGAGTAAATAAATGCTGGAACGACCATCCCATGTGAAATTCCTTGTTAAAATAAATATCATCGAATTGTCATGCATTCCCAGAAAATTCTCTTTACATTGCTGCAAGGATGCCAGGTTTGGTGGATTATCAAGTTTATGGCCACATGACACAAGTTTGTCCAAGGAATTTTTGTTCCTTTCGATGTAATAAAGAATCATGCGTTGGGTTAGAGATTTTTTTATAGTCAAAAGGTCAGAAAGTGACAATTGACTTAGCAATTATCTCGGACGTTGCTGGAGGAGTTCTCTTTTGATTTCGAAATGCTTTGTTTGAATCGTAGTTACTTAATCATTGAAGATAATCTTTCTAGAATGACAATTCATCAATGTAACTCCACAAAGTTGCAAGCATCAAGATTCTAAAGAGATGTTACATCCATTATATTTGAGTATTAACACATAACGGGTTTTTGAATTAGGTAAATCTTACTCGATAAAGATAGATGATGCTTACCAAGTATCCAAAAGGTGAATAACTCCACATTCACTCTTTAAGAATTCCTACATAATACAAGTTCTTATACTCAACCAATGATGTAGTCCAACAAGGTATTAAGTTAATTGATAAAGGAGTTCATTCATCTCTTTTGGTCTTGGGTTCAAATTTTGTGGAAAGCACTTCATGAGTAAAATCCAAAATGTATTAGGTCAGTAGAGAGAGAGCGTCTTATCACTCAGATAGGTATGTAAAAGACAACTTGAACGCCATGTGCTAAAGTTATATAATGATAAGAAATTTTCACCCAATCTCACACCTTCACGTCAATAATTATTGACAAATCCAACCAATCAAAAATGTTATTTTTAGGATACCTAATAAAGACTTTATCAATTATATAATTGGATAAGAATTTGTACATCGAGAGTGGCAATGGCCACAATAAGATGTCTCGAATTGAGTCGTAATGGTGCTGGTAGGAAAACCAATTATATCAAATGCAAATTCGTATCTTGTATAAGTTAAGATATGTCCTTCAGTATCACGGGAAAGATAAGTTCAGGCTTTTTTTCCATCTGGGAAAGGGTGGAAGATGAAAAGAGAGACTGGAGAGATGAGAAGAAAAGACACGCCGGAAGCTGCCAAATCCCCAGACAGCTTTTCTCTCTCCTCTCCTTGTCTTCCTCCTCAGTCTCTCTCTCTCTCTCTCCAACGAATCTCTCTCTTCTGTTTGTCCACGCATGACAGGGGGACCCCCCCTCCCCCTCCCTTCCTTAGTCCCCTCCATCACCCACTCCCTTTTCCCTTCTTTTCCTTTCCATTTTCCGTCCGAAATAATTCATCAACCGGCAGCGAAAAGGACGTCTATCTCGTACGTAGATGATATAAAACTTCTGTTCTCTTCACACGTTTGCCTTACCTTGAACCAGACAGAGAAAGCCTTCCCCCTTTCACGTTCCCTACATCACTCTGTCTTTGTTCTTGCACTTCCGCAACGTCCATATCACCGTCACTCCAAAACCTTCTCGTTACAACCTACACTCTCTTTCTCGCCTCTCAGTCACCACTTCCTCCCAAACTTCTTTCGTTTTCTCTTCTCTCTTCCGTTTTTCCTCCAGCATTCGCCCCGTCGATAATATTGCATTTTATATCACCATCTTTCTCGGTCAAACACCTCTAATCATCGCACCCCAAAAGTTCTCGCCTTTTCCATTTCCTGAAAAAGAGAGAGATGCCTCGACCCACGATCGCTTTCGCATTGTGGCTCATTCTCTGTACGTTGCCGTGCGTGCTCCGGCGGTCTCTGGCCAGTCTACTGGCTGAGCCGGTCTCTGGCCACGACCAGCCGTACACCGTCCCGGCCTTCCCGTCCCAGGGCGACACCCAAATCTGCAAGCTCGACCTCTCCGCCGAGCTCTTCGGCGGCGTCCGCCAGGCATGCGGCCGCAACCTCGACCGGAGCCGCTGCTGCCCCGTCCTCGCCGCGTGGCTCTTCGCGGCCCACGCCAGGTCGGCCCTCCAGATCACGCCCTCGGCTTCGCCGGCTCCGGCGGGGGACGACTCGCCGATGATGCCGAACGACTCGCAGAAGTGCGTGGACTCGCTGCAGTCGGCGCTGGAGAGCAAGAACGTGCGGCTCCAGCAGCCGAACGCGAGCTGCGACGCGGTGCTGTGCTTCTGCGGGATACGGCTCCACCAGATCGGCTCGCTCAGCTGCCCCGCCGCCTTCAACGTCTCGTCCGGGCTCCACAACGCCACTCCGACGGCAGCGGTGAGGAACCTGGAGAAGAACTGCCGCAACTCCTCCTACGCCGGCTGCACCAAGTGCCTCGGTTCCCTCCAAAAGGTACAATTCCTAATTTCTCGCTGCTTTCAGCATTTGATTCTTTGTTTACCTGCTAATATGACTTCACGATACAAACATTTCGAGGGCAATCATTACGCAACTCGACTTAGGCTTACCTACATCTAATATTACCTAGAGTATCTACGCCCCCGATGCTCTTACCTATCTCGAATTCTGCTAGCGAGGAGATACCTCACCTGTACTTTATAGCAATATGTCCAAATGATTCGAATAACAAGCTGCCGGCGATGGTTTGCGAGAGCGAAAGTCCACTTTGGGAGGCCGATCCACATTTTCTTTCCGCCTTTTTAAGGCAACCAAAGTCATTCTGGTAGGCCCCTCAAAATGACTAGGGAGAAGGCTCCACATGACATGTCTCCTTTTCCATGTCCTTACATCCCAAACACTCAAAACCAATAGAGCGTTCTGTCAATGGATCAGTCGCGCACCATGCGTTACTCGACCTTGACATCTTGTTCTCGATAGACATCGCTGCTGCTGCTGCTGCTGCTGGAAACACGATGAAGCCCTCCTGAGTAAATGGTGTTTGTTGCTGATTTTGCAGCTGAAGGGAGGATACAAGAAAGGGACGGACCGAGAATCGAGCGAGCGGGCGAGGAAGATGTTCGACCGGGACTGCCAGCTGATGGGGCTGACGTGGCTCCTCGCCCGCAACAAGACGGCGTACATCCCCACCGTCTCGGCGGTGCTCCGGGCGCTCATGTACAGCGCCCGCCCGCCCCACGAGTCCACGTGCAGCCCCGACCAAGAGAACATGCCGCTGGCCGTCGATTCCCTCCAGCTCGAGAAGGCCCAGTCCTCATCTCTGCCTTCCCCCCTTCCTTGTTTCCCGCTTTTGCCCCTATTCATGCTGGCCGCTTTCTTCGTTTAGTGGGGCCAGAACTGGATTTTCACTGCTAGGTGGGACCCTCTTGAGTCACGTGAAGGAAGAAACGGGGTGTCGTTTTTAGGTCTATTCGTTTGATTAATTTGTTTTTTTTTTTTTTTTTGGCCCGCTGTAAATTTCAGCTCGTTTTCAGATGTCTCTTATTTTTTGGACATAGAGATGCTGTACGAGGTCCGGTCCCTTCACTTGTCATCAACGAAAAGGAGAAGGACACACTTTTGCCTTCTTCGGCACGACAAATAGGACGATTATTCGCCCTCGATTCATGTCAAATTACTTGCCGTCGTCGCGATCGCATCTCGACCAGAGAATAGCTCATCGAGGACCGTCAATGGATGCAAAGAGCTTCTCGTACAGGCCTCCACTAAGCGGCTTTGGACTTCTACACCTTTGAAAGTGTCGCGGTTTTGCCTTGTCAATCAGGAAAGAGGCTCAAATGCTTGTTGAACGATGGGATGCTCGCATTACATTTACGTTGTTTTTTTGACAATTACGTCATTCAACACGAATGTAGTCAGTCCATTCTAAATATATGTACCTCCGTGATGCTGAATTCAATACCAGATTTTCTTTTTTCGCGCGCTTTAAAAGTAAAACGGGCAACCTATACCAATTTGTATATCATGCTGTTTAATTTCCATATACCGTATATAGCGAACGGAGACTTTTCAACCTCTTCGGCGTCGGAAAGAGCGAAAAGGGTGGCTACTGGCTATCTTGGGAATGCTCACCGAGCGAGTGATTTAGGCCTAGGAACGCGAATGGTCGATTCCTTCCCAACCAGAAAATTACAAAATTAAAACTGGAAAGAGACCGCTGTCTCCGAGGCCGAGCATGTTGGTCGCGTATAAATTCCATGACAAGACTAAAAACAACCTTTTCAGCTCGAGATTGAGGCCGGAAAGGTCATAATAAATAATAATAGTTGCAGAGTCATTAAGTAAGAGGATCCTATTATTGATTGTAACGATGAGCTTATGGCATCGTGAATTGCGGAATTCCAGCCTCTATTTGCTTATGGTTTCTACAAGGATGAGAAGATTAAAATTAAAACACCATAAGGACCGTTATGAACTCCGAAATTAGGAGATCATATGCAACGATAAGAAAATAAATTCAGCGCTTATCTGAATCTATTCAAGAGCAATAAGAAGGTACCATTGATTCATCGATTTCTAGTTTTAAAAAGTCCAGATGGGTCTATTTGAATACTATAATGATATTTTCTTATTTTTTATTCTAGTCCTGAAATAATAGAAGGTATCCACATAGATTTAGTGCAACGCGCCTCAATGCTTGACTAGTTATCCTATGCTGTCACGAGATTAGTAAATAAATCTAGGAAAAACTACAGGGCAGTGTAGAACTCGGATAAAGGCCACGTAAAGGACACAAAGATAGACATAGATGCAATATGCACGATCTACCGGACGAGAAAACCAACTTCTGGAGGCTGGTGTTTTGCTCAAAGAGAAATTCATAAAGACCACTTTTCTTTGATACTAAAACAATGGTATGGATTGTCTGTCATTATTTATCCACATATGCTATAAAAAATAAATTATGAGACCTATAATCGAGTTTGAGACCTATAATCAAGAAGCGATGTTCAAATGAATGTGCGAGAACTAATCTTATGACTAACCACATTGTACTTTGTCAAATGAGTACTTACCATAATGCTGAATATAGCTCCTGTAGGAAGTTCGCCAAGATCAATTTCACCAGCTTTTGCCTATGAACCACAACCAATCGATCGTCACTCCTGTAAATATGGCCCTAAAAGAAACAACACGGTCAGGTTTCCCAAACCATTTTGCTTCGGACCCTACAAATCAAGATTGAATATAGTTTAATTCGCTGAAACTGCAGAGACAAAAATTTTCAATGCAATAGCATGGCGTCTGATTAGGAACATGACGAGTACATACGGCAAATCTTTCCTTGTAGACAACGATTCGTTTGGTAGCAACAAATGGCAGAATCAAAGTGCGGTTGCCTATTCCTGTGAATTGCATAAAGATTGCACGAAGATAAACAACGATCTAAGTAGGTTGAGAAGATGCTACTCGTCATTTCTCCAAAACGAAGACTATGCTCCAAAACGAAGACTATGGCCATACTTAGATTGTAATTTTTAGAAGCTCCTAATCCTGATGTTTGACAAGCTACAAAAGAATTTTTCCTGGACTAACTAGGTTTATGATCAACTTACATTTCCTTTCCTTTCTGCCAGAGGAGAGCGGCACATAACAAAGAAGACGCCTAAACGAAAAGCAAGCGCACCAGGTTGTACTTAGGGCTTCTCCAGAAGGTTAATTGTTGTTTCCACAAGCATGTTTTGAGCTGCTCCCACCTATTTTGGAGGAAGCGCGCCGAGAAACATATTTCTTTTGTGCTGGCCGCCAGCAAACTTAGCTCACTAACTAATTCTTGGTTCGTCCTACAAAGATTAATAGAATCAACAGACACCATTTTTCTCCCCGGCAAGCACAAGAATCGCCCTTTGTGAGCACATGTTGACATTTTCAGGTCAGCACTCCAAGTTAGCATCACATGAGAGATAGAAAGCACTGAATTCTTGCAAATTTTGCGGTTAACATGCACTCGACGTGCGCTTGATGTGCACTTTGAACATTAGTCTACTGTGTACTTACCTGCGCTGATCAGACTGCTTATAAATGATGCTGCAGTCTATACCAAGTCGAGATTCTGGCGAAGGACTTGTGATTTCCAGGATCCAAGTAGCAGGATTGTAATCATCCTTGATTTTTTGGCACTCTGGGATACTCCGAATGAGGAGAAATGTAGGGATTCAATAGTCGAGCTTTCTCAATTCAATTTAATTATTTTCCATTTTCAGCGGAGAGTAATTGGTAAGGCAATTCAGTAGGTTTTGCCTATTTTGTATGTTTTTCTTCCCTTTGATTACATCAGCATTATTTGCTGCTTATAATAGAAGCATACATATTAACAGCGTATAGTCTAAAACAATGGCGTGGATGGCATGGATGGTTGTTCATTACTTATGCACATATGCTGTACAAAATGAATTATGAGACTTACATTTAAGAGGCGATATTCAAATGAATGCACGAGAACTAATCTGATGGCTAACCACATTGTACTTAATTGGGGAGGCAAATTAATTTGGGTCTACTAGTCACTTGAAAATAAGAAAAAAGACGGGTCAATGTCATATGTTGATGAAGGAAGAAGGTAATGACAGTCGATTTTAAAACAAACAAGTAAATGTCTTAGAAGTTGTTGACGGAACAAGCGCAACTGAAAGGGAGAAAATCATCCTCAGGATGATCTATATAACTCCCAAGCAGAAATTTTTCTTCGCCTGCAGTCAAGGTCGGCAAGCTACTCCAACTTCAGAAGGCCCTTGAGATGAGGCTATCCCACAACCGCCACGATGGAACTAAATTCTTCTGCACATCTTTCAACTCCCTAGCCAAATGTCTAAACACAAATGGAGCACGAGCAACAATATACTAAAGGCAGATCTATTCCACCAAACCTTAAAAAATAAAGAAAATAGTCACCGATCACACTCATCAATAAATATTTTCATCACACTAGAGAATTTGTGATAGAATTTTCAAGAATATTCCATGCCCCTACTAATGCAGAAAATTTCCGCTGATTGCAAATTTTCGAAAATCAATTTCTTGGGATTCTGTGATGGTAATGTAGAAGAGAGAAGCAATAGAATTTGAGCACGAACTAACTAGAGAAAACTATACCTCTGAGGGAACAGAAGGCAATACATGCCCAGTATAACCCTTGCACCAAACTTTTCTGCTTCTTCATTTGCGGCATGAAACTCGCTCTTGGGAATCTCAAGAAAATAGCCGCGATATTTGCACAACTCTAGAAATACAATCTGCACTCAAACTTGCTCAAGGATCGCCCTGAAGCATTAAAAAATACAAATGTAGCATGAATAGAAAAACACCTTATTTTGAAGATACCGGTCACGTCCCTCACTTTTTTGTATGATTCATGCAATTAAAAGCACATTACATTTACGGCACAAACATTAAAAGTACCCATATTAGAATTTAGAGAACTTACTTTTTTTCTCATGTGTGACCCCTACTATGTAAATACGGCATGTGCTACACATAGCAAGGGGTAGTAGTGAGCCTGACTAGGCAAACCAAGTAATTGCCGAACCGAGTTCAGGCGAGGCCTGGGAATGGCTGTCAATTTTTGCACCATACTCCTTCGAAGCATTGACAACACTGATGAGAGAGAAGAGAGAGAATTGGTTATAAAGAGTTGCTAGAATTAATTCGTAATAACTAGTATTGCCAGATCAAACACTCAGAATCTTCAATGAAATAACATAAACAAACAAAGTATTTCATTAACTGTTTGAGTAACGGTAGTAACCGTAAACAAGGACCAGGAAATTAATTTGACATTCCAGCAGCCGACCGTAAGAAGGCCAAAGCGAAAAGAGACGAAGAGATGAAACAAAAAAAAATCAATCTTGATGGATTTCGATGATCGCCGGTGGTCAAATGCAGAAAGAACCATCGAAAAGGACGTGATGATGCTGTGCATTATTGATATACTCTGCATTCCCAACCGCCATTAGCTTAACGCCAAAAATGGATTTTTGATCCTCCTGAAGCTTACGCATCGAAAACAAAAGGACAGAGCCAAAAACTTCCTTTTCCAGTCTGCCTTTCCAAATGCCGTCGGCGCAAAACCAGCGACATCAGATCCGGAACAGAGCATGGCAACGATTCCCAGGAGGGACCGTCAAGTTCAACCACCAAGCAATTTGCCCACATCACATTCGATTGGAACTTGACGAAGGAAAGGCGCAATTGAACCAGATCACTCGTTGTTGGGGTTGATTACACTAAAAAAAGACACCTCATTTTTCTTCAAACACCAAACAGATCAGCTCAAAGCGACTCAGAAACTCCAAAATTCTACCGCAAAGTTTTTTTACAGTAATAGAAGAGATAACAGACAAAACCCACGTTCGTGTCGTTCAGTTAACAGCAGCCCCCAGTCAGTCATGTTCATCATCAATCAAAATGACCAACCGCCGGACCTCCATCCCCAGACTGGACGAGCATTTGCCAACGTCCATCTCCATCATCATCCATTCAAGACTTGCGGTAATTCACAGGAATATGGCCAATACACAAAGCCAAGGCAGCCAAAAATTGAAGAGATTTGGACTCGGTAGAACTGAAATCTAACTGAACATATACCAGTAATCAACAAGGAGCCTATACCGCACAACATATGTTCACGTACTCTCTTTGCCAACTCGGAATCAGATATTAGTTCTAAAGAATTTGGTTTAGGCATTTTTCAAACACGTGGCAAGCATGGACCGATAGGGAGTTATTGATCATCTTTCGAACTCAAGTCCGGCCCAACAGAAACCATCACGAGACAAGTCTAAACAACCATATCAGCTCTCCTAAACTTTGCACGCCTATGGACCCAAAAAAAAAGGAACGGCTCCGCCAAAACAGGCGCGACAATGGTTTGCGAAGCGAGCGTCTAATTGCAGGTCCCTACCCGGCTCATAGACAGAGGTTGAGGGATGTGCACCATACAAATTGAGCCACGGCCGACCGCCTCGATGCCTCCGAGCCAAGAGAGTGAGCGACTAACCTAAACTGCATAAATAGGTTCTCATGGATATAGGTTCTCATGGATAAACCGGTGTATGAAATGGATACTCATGGATAGTGGGTAAGAAGGAATGAGTGGTCGGTATCAAAATGGCTTGAACTAAAATGAGCCATGTCAACATCATATGGGGTTTTGCAAGTGTCCGCGGGCACCAACTTCCTCCATTCCTTGAGGACTATCGTCTTGCAGGGGTCGTGATCGCTGGGTTGTTGTACAAAAGCACTGCCTAACATTCAAGATCAGTTGTTCCACAAAAACAGAATTGACTTTCCAAACATCCACCATGATGATCCTTGCTTATTGCTTAAACCTTCCTGAGCCCCCATTATCAAATGTCATGAGAGTCCAGGCACGTGGGCTTGGCCAACCACGGCAACTACTAAGCCCCCTTATCATTAGATGCCATGAGAGTACAGGCGCGTGGGCTTGGCCAACCATGGCAACTAGAAAAAGATGCATTTTGGGTATAGGATTTACTTGACATGTATTTATATCAACAAAAAAAATATAAAATAATATATCATGACAAATGCTAGAGCCTTATCATTTATTTAACGAAAAGGAAACTCACTCATCTCTTTGGTGCAGCACAACCTTTCTCGGCGGAGGGAAATAACTCGAGATTTTCAAGGATAATACGACCTTTCTCCTCGATCAATCTGGACACATTCTCCGGAATCTCCACCTTGCTCAATCTATGGAACAGGTGCTTCTCATTTGGTGGCATACCCAGGTATATATCCATCAGGATCCTCTAAAAAATAAGAATAAGAATAAAATGTCACAAAAATCTTCTTCATGATAACATTTAATCGCAAACAATAAAACAATACATGCTGTTGCATATCTCCAAATATAAACTCCGCCCCACACTTTTTCGCCTCCTCCACCGCCACGCAAAATTCATTCCTAAAGTACATTCTCTCGATTAGTTGACAACTCGATAAATACAACATTGGTTTGGTAGCAGCAATAAGCTCTTGGACATGTTCCCTTGATCGCTAAAAAAAATTTCAAAAAACTTGAGTGTATGATACAATGTTAAGTAGACTCACTTCGGTCAAATCTATATCAAGTAGTCTCATCTCACCTCAGTGTAATGTATTACTCCTAAGATACGGATATTGCATTTCTTCATATCATTCCTGGTTAATAATCGGATATAAAACATTGGCTTTTGACTTAAGGTATTGGCTTCTGACTCCTTATCCCATTGGCACCCCCATTTTAAGAGAGCATAATCGGGAGATGAGCTTGAAGAGGAAAGGTGGCAAAGAGGAGCGAAAGGAGATGAGCTCCAAGTGCGCTAGCAAATCTGGGAGAGATAGGATGGCTATATAAAGTTGCAACCCAAGTGCGCGAGCAAATCGAAGAGGAAAGGTGGGAGAAAGGAGGAGCCGAGCTGGGTGGAACTGGAAAGGGTGGAATGGCCTTGTTCGGGAAAAGTGATGAGCTGTATAAAGTTCCTGCAGTGCAACCCAAGCGGCTAAGCTGGCAAAAAATATTGTTGGGTTGGGTTGCACTGCAAGAACTTTATACACCTCATCACTTTTCCCGAACAGGGCCGTTCCCACCCTTTCCAGTTCCACCCACCTCGGCTCCTCCTTTCTCCCACCTTTCCTCTTCAATTTGCTCGCATACTTGGGTTGCACTGCAGAAATTTATACAACCATCCATTCTCTCCAAATTTGCTCGCACACCTGGAGCTCATCTCCCTTCGCTCCTCTCTCCCACCTTTCCTCTCCGAGCTCATCTCCCTTTCATGCTCTCTCAAAATGAGGGTGCCAATGAGATAAGGAATCAAAAGCCAATACCCTTATGGAGGGAGTCATAAGCCAATGTTTCACATCTAGTTATTAACCAAAAATGAGATGAAAAAATGCAATCTCCTTATGTTAGGAGTAATACATTAGGAGGCTACTTGACATAGATTTGACCAAAGTGAGTCTACTTAATATTATATTATATATTCAAATTTTTTGAAATTTTTTTTCAGCGATCAAGGGAAACGTCCAAGAGATTATTGCTGCTACCAAACTTAGTGTGTATTTATCAAGTTGTCAATTGATTGAGTAAATGTACTTAAGGAACGCTCTAGTATTTTGCATGATGGTGCAGGAGGCGAAAAAGTGTGGGGCGAAGATTATATTCAAAGATATGCAACAACACGTATTGTTTTATTGTTTGCGGGTTAAATGTTGTTATGAAGAAGATGATTTTGTGACATTTTGTTCTTGTTCTTATCTTTCAGAGGATCTTGATGATATATACCTAGGTATGCCACCGGATGAGAAGTGCCTGTTCCATGGGTTGAGCAAGGTGGAGATTCCGAAGAATGTGTCCAAATTGACCAAGGAGTAAGGTCGTATTATCCTTGAAAATCTTAAGTTATTTCCCTCCGTCAAGAAGGTTATGATACACCAAAGAGATGAGTTCCCTTTTCATTAAATAAATGATAAAGCTCCAGGACAAATCTTGATATATTATTTTATATTTTTTTATTGATACATATTCATGTTCAAGAAAATGCTAAAAGCTGCCCAAAAGGCATCCTTCTGTAGTTGCCGTGATTGGCTAAGTCCATGTGCTTTGACCTCATGGCATCTAATAATGGGGCTCAGGACATGATATCTAATAATGGGAGCTCAGGAAGGGTTAAGCAATAAGTAACCCTTTCTAATAGAGGATCATCATGGATGTTTGGAAGTCTAATTCTGCTTTTGTGGAACAACCGATCCTGAATGTTAGGTGGTGCTTTTGTACAACAATCCCCTTCTATTTTACTTATGGCTTCCTTTCCTTCTCTCTATCTCTTTCTACACTCTTGAAAAATCACGAGAGAAACCTGTTATTTCATATTTCTCTCACCAATTTCTAGACTTGTTTTAGAGGAGGGGAAAGTTATATCCTTTAAGAGCCAAGCAACTAGATTTATGGTTGTCGCGACCTACCCTCGGGAGGGAGTAAGTTTAGGGGTATTGCCTTTTACAGCCCATCCCAAACTCATACATCGCACGACGTTGGGGTGTTCATAAAAATTTGGGGTGTTCATAAAAATTTGCGACGTTGGGGTGTTTATAAAAAATTTGTAATGAGGAGTCACCACTAGCCTATTGGAGTCGGCTAGAAACCAAGTGAAATATGGGAGTATACCTCACTTCCTACGCAACCAGAAAACCTAGGCTCGGAGATTTGATTACACTAATTAACTAATCAGTATCCTTTCGGTACCTAATATTGTTCATGTCAAGTAACTTGGATTGATTTTAGGCATATCCGCTAACACGTGAAGTGATATGCAGGTGTACAGTCATCAACATTAACAATCAAAGAAAGCATTAAATGCACATCATGAGATAACAAAAATTTAACATTAAGGAAGAGGTAAATATGAATCTTAATTAGACTAAAGAGAAGCCAAAATCAACATATCAATAATGTGCATTCAAAGGGATTTGTCCTTAAGGACAATTGAAACCCTAAGGTAAAGCCCTAATGGCTTAATCAAACTTAAACATACTTCCAAATTGAAAGCTTTCCTATTTTTAGGAGAAAATTACTTCAAAGATTAATTTCAACCTTTTTGGGGAAATTTAAAATTTTTTTAGATTTTTTTATATTTTTCTATTAAAAAAAAGAATTTTCAAATTTTCCGAAAAAACTGGATTTTTGCAATTTTTTAATTTTTTACTTTTAAAAAAATTATTTTTAAAAAAAAAGGTCGAATTTTTTTAATGTTTTCTGAGTTTTTGAATTTTCGAAATTTTTTGAATTTTTATTATTTTTAGAAATTTTTTAATTTTTAATATTTAATATTATTATATTCTGAAAAATGGGTTCGGACCTGATAGGACCGATCCGACCTGCTGATCCGATCCAAGCTCAAGTCTGACCAATGTCGAATAAAAAAAATTCTTAGTTTTAGTGTTTTTTAAAAATATATATATTTTTCCCTTTTTGTCTTTTTCCCATTTTGTCTTTTTCTGCTGCTCTATCTTCTGCTTTATACATTCTTCGCAGAACACCCACTCCCACGTCTTTTCCTCCATTTTGTCCATTTTATTTCTTTTCATTATACCTTTTTCATTTCTTTTTTTATTTTGTTTTCTCTCCTCCCTGCTCCCCCTTTCTCCTTCCCGAAGACCGTCTTCTCCTTCCTCGCGACACTCCTCACCGAAACTGCTTTCTTACCAAAACTCATTTGAACAATAACAAAAGTCTGAAGCACCCGGCATTCATTTCAACACCAAACCACCTCGACCTGCGCAAATCGCCGCCGGCCATCTAACTCCGGCGACGGCTGAACCATTTTCGGATGCGGACATCCCGGCTTAAACATACATGATTACTTAGCGAAAATCGCATGAAATCGTAAGGAAAACACAAAAGACGGGCACGATCCTGCATATATATGACCAAGCACAAATCAGAACGAGTTTAAACTCAGGTTGTTTCTCAGTTTATTTTGTCAAACATATGAGGTGCATCAGCTAGAAGGAGGACGAGGCTCGCTTGGGACATGGATTTGAGCAAACATCAACATGACATGCACGAGCGACACTCAAGATCCGCTAAGAACAGATTAATCACATTTCGAACGGATATGAACAAAGAACAAACTATCTTCCAACTTCAACAAACTTGCAGGACTCAGAATCGTTTACAAATTTTCACAAGCATTTGAGGTACCCTGATCGAAACTTAAACATGGGCCTAGATTCCTAATAGAGAGGACACCAGAACACCCAGAAACAAACGTGAAGGATTGGTAGGACCGGAGCTCGCGTGAACTGGTCGGCCGCGAGCCCCGGCCCGACACCACTCGCGAGAACAAAACCGAGACCTACCTGGTTTCCCGGAAGGGCTGTGGCGGACGGTGGCTTTCGGGCGGACGACTGGCGGAGCTTTCCTTCGAGCTCCCTCTCTCCCTTTGGCTCGCCCTCTACTCTCGAGCTCTCTCCCATTCTCTGTCCTTCGCTCGAACTAAAGAACCAGCAGAGAGCTCAAACAAAGAACCAGTCGAGAACCCTCTCTTCTCTTTGCTCTCTTAGCTCGGCCAACGACAGGCGCGCAGTTGCTTCAGACGCCTGGCACTATTAGCCCACAAGGCTGCGGGACTCATCTTGCTCGGTTTAAATCCCAAATATTTCATTTCGTCTACTTTTCAACTATCGTGGAGCTTCCCATCTTCCACCACACAAAAATGTAACAAAAGCTGCTAGGCTTCAAAAGTAGTAGGAGAGCAAGAGGGAAATTTCTTTCGGGAGACCGTAAGTCCCAAAGCGTCCACCGTCCGCGGATCGCCGGCGATCACGACCCCCCAAGACGATAGTCCTCAAGAATAAGATGAGGAATGGAGGAAGTTTGATGCCCGCAGACACTTGCAAAACCCCATATCAAGTTGACGCTCAAGCCATTTTGATACCGACCTTACCCGCTATCCATGAGTACCCATTCCGCGGACATTTGCAAAACCTCAAATGAGCGAGCCCCTCGCTTTTAAGGGCGACCGGCAGGCGCACATGGCTTCTGCCACCACCACCAACTTGCTGGCCGGCCTGATCCCGACCCGCGGATCGCGCCGCCATCTGCCCTCTTTGCGATCCTCTCCCTCCTCTGGCTTGTACTTTTCAATTTTTTGCAGGGGGCGTGTCCGGCGTGAAGCCTTGCGATCCTCTGCCTCTTTTGGCATGTACTTTCCATTTTTGCAGAGGCGTGTCCCGCATGAAGGGGAAGAAGACCCACGCCCCGGCCGGGCCGAAATGAAGGGAGATGGACCAGCCGAGGCGCGAAAAAGGAGAAGCGGAAAAGGGAGCCTGGGCCAGGGCCACGCGGAAGAGAAAAGGAGCCCGGCCCGCTTTAATTTGTCTCCATTCCCTTTTTTCTTTTTCTCTTTTATATACTAAATTTTTTATTTTTTAATAATTACCATTAATGATGCAAATATTGCTAACGCATGCAATTTAGTGAAAATTAATTTTTTCTTAGAATTTAATAATTAATTCTTAATTTTTTATGCATTTAAATCTTAAATAAAAAGGTAAATTTAGATATCAGAGCAGTCAAATCCAAAATAAAAAATAAAAATAAAAAAACAAAGAAGACAGCAGATCGAATTCCAGCGGTCGAGGGGGCGGCGAAGAGAGAGAGACTGGGTCGAGGCGTTTATTGTGAGATAATTACAGTAAATTTAAAATGAACTAAAAATAAAGCAGTTCAGTGCCCTAATGCAGCATAGGGTATTGGGTTTGACAAGTCCACGCCGAGTAAATTTAAAATGAACTAAAAATAAAGAGTTCGACCCCTGATGCAGCATATGTGGGTTTGACAAGTTCCAAAATAAAAAATTGAAGAAGACAACAGATCGAATTCCGGCGGTCGGACGAGGGGGCGGTGAAGAAAGAGAGAGTGCAGGGGAGGCTGGAGACAGAGAGCGTGCAACGTTGCTCTAACATTCAAGCTGCTATGGATCCTCCTTGGCCTGCCTTTACGACAAACTCTCGACAGTAATTTGCCGTGGTTCTTCTCTATTCCATCTCTTTATTTTTTGGTGGTTTCGATTTAGGTATGAGAGCAGACACACTTCTTGGCGAGGTAATTTTTGGACACCGCCAGCAGCAAGGTCCGCCGACACAGCTATAGATCCTTTGGAAGCTGCCTTTGAGCGGTACTATTTGACAAATGATGGTTTCGGAAAAGACGAATGAATAGAGCAGAGCGCGGAAGCTCAAAAAATGCATATATTGCAAAGAACATAACCGAACCCGAACAGTAGAGTTAAATTGTTGATCGTGTTTAGGCGCATATTAAATTAATAAAATACAGTTGCTGTGCATAACCCAGAGACAAGCGTGAAATACTTTGCAATGTCACATGAAAGTAGGAAGCAGAGTCCGCTTAGTCAATACTTTCGGTTTACCATCAGATCATCCATAACCTCTTGAAAGGATAGGTGTAATGATCAATTAACTCATCCAACAAGTCGATCGGATCGGGTCATAAATGATCTCACCCATATTGAGCCACTCAACCCATTTTGATCAATTTCCACGCAACGCAAATTTATTTATCCATACTTGACATACTTCATATTATTAAAAACTTTCATATTTAACTCAATTTACAAAAGTTAAAAGCCAAACTAAGGTGAGTATGCGAAATGAGTAAGCGTGATGAGGATCAGTGTAGAAAATTGGGTTTGTCATTCAGTGAAAATTAGTGGTGTGGTTTGAAATTTGAATCTTCATCCTCATATGGAAGCCACTGGATTAGCCTTGTTATTACGTGAAATGAACTGAAGATTATAATACATTTATTAAGTAAGATAATCCATGTTACAGGTTGTAAGTACAAGCTTATGGTATTGACAGGAGTGTCGCTTCAATTCTGGTAACCCATCTTCTATTTGCTCATAGTTACCACAATGCAAAGAAGATTAAATCCAAAACACCGTAAGAACTGCTAAGAACTCTGCGATTAGGAGATCATGCACAACGATAAGAGCATAGATTCCATGCATATCCAAATCTATTCAGAACAATAAGAAGATGTTTTGATTTGTTGATTCCTAATACAGTTGCCACTATAAACACAACATTGCTCGTATGCTAGTTTTAATTTTGATCAAAGTCCAAATCAGTCTGTTTCAATATTGTCATAATATTTTCCTCATTTCTGTTTCTAGTTCCTAAAACAATAGAAGGTATCTACACAGGCTTAATGTGACGTGCCTCGGTGCTTGACTGATTATCCATGGCTATCATGGGATCACTAAGTAAAACTGAAAATTTTATAGAGTGGTGTAGAGAACTCAGATGAAGCCCGCGTAATATTGCACAATCACACCAGAGAAGAAAACCAACTTCTGGAGGACGGTATTTTGCTCAAAGAGAACTGCACAATTCGTAAAGACAACAGTTTTTGGTACTAAGACAATGTATGAACTGTCGTTCATTGCTTACACAAATAGACTGTACAAAATAAATTACGAGACATATAATCAAGCAGCCATGTTCGAATGAATGCTCAAGAACTGATCTGATGGCTAACCACATTGTACTTTGTCAGATGAATACTTGCCATATTGCAGAACATAGCTCCTGCAAGCAGTTCACCAAGATCAATTTCACCAGCCTTTGCCTATGAGCCACAACCAATCAAGCGTCACTCCTGCAAATATGCCCCCTAAAAGAAACAACACGAGCAGGTTTCCCAAAGCATTTTGTTCCGGACCCTACAGATCGAAATTGCATATAGGTTAAGCCACTGATACTGTAGAAATTGAATTTTTCAATGCAATAACATGAAGTTTGATTCTGAACCTTATAGCCTTTTGGTGCAGAAGTGAGGACACAAACAGTTAGGTAACCGTTCGATAACCCCAAGAATGATGTGAGCATTATCATCCAGCCTTGGTCCCCGTATTTGGCTGTGAAGTAAAATGCAGGAATCAAAAGGAAACGAGAGAGGATCACCGTCATGAGCCCTTTTCTTGACTCCATCTTGAGAAACTTTATTAATGGAATGTATCTCCCTATGAGATCCCACACGTTGTACATTGCGATCAGTACAAGTGCATACCTGGTGCGTACCACATTAAGTTAGACAATGAAAGAGGAAAAGAGAAGTAGATAGACCACTAAATAAATGTAACAATCTGATGACCAGCAACACATACAATAGGAAAAATAAATTAGATGTATCCACATGCATCAACTACAGGAGTACGACCAAATAGAAACTTACCATGCCCCCAGACCGTGGGATCCAGTATCCTCAGATAAGAATCCCGGGAAAATAGACAATGTCAACACATAGATCAAAAACATATCAAGTGCATAATCAATGTTCCGGATTAGCAACTCTTTGTTGCTCAAACGTTCCAGCTGCTTTGGATCCTCCTCAGCCTGCATTTACAACAAACTCTCAAACGTTAATTGAAGGTGGTTCTTCTCTATTCCTGCAACTTTTACTTTTTCTTTTTTTTTTTTCCTGGTGGGAGGTTTGATTCAGGTATGAGAGCAGACATACTTCTTGGTGTGGTAATGTTTGAACACCGCCAGCAGCAAGGTCCGCTGACACAGTTTTAGATCCCTCGGAAGCTGCCTTTGAGCGGTAGTATTTGACAATTGGTAGTTTTGGAAAGATGAATGCATAGAGCAGAACACAGAGAAGCTCAAAAAATGAAGATATTGCAAAGAACATGACTGCACACAAAAAGTAGATTTAAATCAGTGTTTGAGGAGCAAAACAAGCGCAAAATACTTTTCAGTGTCACATTAAAGTAGAAAGCAGAGTCCACTTAGTCATTAATTTCAGTTTACCACCAGATCATCCATAATTTCTTGAAAGGATAGGTGTAATAATCAGGAAGACATCATGTACACATGTCCATCAATATTGTTTCCATTAAGAGTATCAACATAAGGCTTAAGAAAACGCTTTTGGAGTTATATAAAACCTGGTAATTTAAAAAGCAAAGCAGAGGGCAAGTTATGCTAACAGCATCCTAGTTCGAAATGTCGAAACAATGAATGATAAATGCAACTTGACTTGCAGATTCACTATCTTAAACAAAATTTAACACCTGTAACTATGATTCATTCACCAACAGCAGAAAATGAGATTTCGATCTTTCTATCTCCTATGAAAACTTGCACTTACTAGCTCCCTTGCGCAGACCATCCTTAGAATTCTCAAACGCAGCTTTTGTAATTAACCTCAAACCTGAAGTTAAGGCACCGGATGCAGCCAAACCAACAAGGAAAGACTGAAAAAAGGCAGCCAAAAGAAAGACTTATGTCGTATGGAATGACTCAAATCGACTTATTAAGTAGCACAGCGCCCTCCAGGAATACCTACCTGAATAAATTCAGGTCTCATGAAAGAAAGATCTCCCACCATGCCACCTTGCACATGAGCATCTGCAACTCCAAAAGCACCACTGATGGCGCATATTCCAATAAAAGTTCCTATCCCTCCTTTCCCAGATGTAGCTAAATCCAACTATATCGTGGAATATGGAGAAAGAAAACTCGGAATTAGATTCAGAGGGTTCAACCAAGCTATGAACCAATGTGTGCCAGAAGCAAACTACAAATAGACAACTTACAATTAGAACCAAAAGAGTGCTAATGAAGAAAAGAAGATATCCAAATAGATTTCGCCATCTAGTGTTGATCTTTGCCTCATTATATGCTAATATCGCAAGTGTTCCAAGTGCAAAAGGTTGGTAGACAAGAGTTAGAACTCTTGAGGGGTGGTATTTCTGCAAATGAAATGAAAAACAAAGTTTCATAAGTCGAATCACCACACGCTTGTCTGTTGACAGTGTCACCACTTAGAGACAAAACCAACACATCTTTCTGTTAGGAGCATGCTAAGAAACCTAGTCTTTCTAAAACAAGGTACATATACTCCAAAGTCTGCAAGGAAACTGCATAATGAAAATACTAGCATCAACCCTTCAAAACAGTTTTCACAGCCTGTGAACGGAACCAAAGTTGGCAAGGACCAGTAGAGAGGAATTCTGATGCGCTACAAGAGAGACCATGATGTCCAAAGTAAAACTTATCTGAAAGGCAGGACACCATAAAGATCACGCAGTAATTCTACCAAGGAGAACAAGATGACACAGATGGCCAAGTTGCAGGATTTTCACAGAGAAAATGCTCTCACAGCTAAATCTAAAAATTTTGCCAAGTTCATCTCAATTGCAACAAAATCTGGTCTAAAGTTTAGTGATATGATTTTTAAACCAAGTTCTTAGAAAGGGAGTTGGGATCCATCAAATGCCTCGCTAAACATAAAAATCTTGAAGAGAAGCCATTCCAGTAGAATAATTACGAACATGTCCAGAAAAGTGGAACATATTAAAAAGATTGCAGGATTGTTTAGGAGCAAATACCGGAAACAAGTAGGCATAATAATCTACTATTGTTAGCATACTATTCCACGAAACCAGGCAGCCGTTCCCAAGGAGCCAACACACGACCATCGCCACATACTTCCCCTGGTGAATCACAGAAGAAAAAATGAGAAGCTTGTGAGATGTTTAGACAATTTATCTCCACTGGAGATGGAATGATTGACAGTTTTGAGGTTTACGTTCCCTTGAAAGGACTCCGAGCTTCAAGGTTACTTGAAAAGCGCAAGTAACTTGACAAATTGTCATGGTCGCATACCTTGTTTGTTGGAGATCTATCTTCATCAGTACCCATCTCTCCCTTCCTCCCAGACAGATGCTACACATAATGAACAACCAACTTCATCATGACCGTTTTTATACGTAAGAGGACAGTCCACAACTCCTGATGGAACAAACAACTAATCATTCACACGGAAATAATGAGCTCGCGTGGTCTTTCAGTGCAGTTATCATCATCTTCATCGACAGGCCATTTTAGTATTCATTCACACCGGGAGAACTGGAGCCTCTTACGTGTAAAATACCCTAACATCAGCATCGTTGACCCGAAAACTTAGTCTTTACATCAAAATAGTATTGCTGAAGTTGCACTAAAAGTCAAAACCCATGTGAGTGTCTCTTCTGAAAATAAACTTAAGAAAGGCGTGCCTCCATCAAAGCAATTTTTAAAACTTAAGCTCCAATCATCGGTCATCCAATCTTGCTCCCCCTGAGTGTGAAACCACAGGCTCACACAAAGCTGGCACAAAAATTAAATAAAGAAAAACAGACAACCAAAAAGAAAGAAAGAGAAACCCCGCGAACTACTCAAGTTACGCAGAATTCAAAGGGCATCAACCTATTGATGTAACATACCTAATCGCACAACCCATAAACGAAGAAAGAACATTTACCCAGTTGCAACCGAGAAATCTTCAGGCAAAAGCAAACGATCACACTACGAACAACGGGTAAAGATGCGTTCTTTACCTTCAGGGGGTGGTGGGTATCCGGAAGTGGATGAGGGGAGATTCCTGGGACTTTGCAAAGGAATCTGGGACCCTCGTTCTGCACCCCTTCTTCAAGGGAAAAAAGAAAGAAAAGGAAAAAAAAAAGACGGCTTCGCGGATCGCCTGGTCGGATACTGGTTTAAATTGCGAGAAAGGTGTGGAACCACGAGATACCCAGAATCCGGAATGGCGGGTTTCGGTTTATCCCATGGGCTTGCGCTGCGGATGGGTCGGCGGTTCCCTGAAGAATCTCACATTTCAAACATGGAATGCGGCGTGGCTTTGACCGTAACAAATAATAATTGAATGGACTCGGGATTCACTTCCCCATTTGCAAGCTATCTCCTCCGCCCCTACCTTATCCTGGTCTTCTCTTTGCTTTCCCGGGTTGACTCTTCAGCATTTGACTTTTCTTATCTCATTCGATTCACCAGTTTAAGCCCTTCAAATAAATAAATAAAACAATTTTTTGCGTTCTGCGGCTCGAAACGTCTTTCAGATTCAACGACCCAAAAAAAAAAAAAAAAAAAACGTCGAATGGGACGTGTTTACGGCGAACTCCGGATGGAGAATATTCAGCTGGGCAAATTTCTAATGCAGAGATACGGCGAGATTCTTGGTCAGCGAGGGTGAGCGGGTCGGACTGTGACTTTCCACGTGCGAAAGGATCCTTTTCGTAATGTCAACTCGATTTGCTGGCGATCCGCTGGCCGCTTGACACGTGCAGATTCCGATGATAATTTCGTCGAGAGGTACATTATTTTATCCGATCGGAAGGCACGTGATTGCTTGCTGTGTAAAAGATAAGCAAGATCCAAAGGCCATCTCAGGTCAGAAAGAACCAAAGGCCCAAGTTCATCTATGGGCTTCTTGCACCTCACTCTAAGTTCGCGTATAGTCAACAACAACAAAAATTAAAATGTAAATAACATTTTTTAAATTTTGTTAGAAAAACTAAAAAAAATATTATCATTATTTGTAGATTATATAAGTCAAGAGAAACGAACCCATACTTTGGTTTAGCTTTTGGAATATGAAATTAGATGGGTCAAGTTACATGCCTGAACGACGTGTCCAATTAATCACAAGGCGTCCCATCAAACTTTTTCCATTTGGGCTTCAAAACTCTCGGTTCCGATTGACCGGTTTCTCCCTGTCGCCATTCGATAGGACCAGTCCATGCCAGATACCTCCTCAAGGGGGGGAGAAACTGGGCTTCCCACATTGCTGGGCTGGACTGGCCCAATGGCCCAATTTCCCAAAGCCTTTGAAGGTTAGGATCGCACCCCCATTGGGTCTCAATGGACCATAAACTTCAATCAAAGTCCGATAAAAATAGGTAAATTCAATTTACACAGTATTTTAAATGGGGCATACTAAATATTGTCCACTTACACATTTTTTAATGGTCATGGCATTGTAGAGACAAACATAAGGTCACCTCGATATTCTCTCGATGTTCAAATTCATCACAATCTCGAAACTAATAATCTAACTCAACGGAGAAGTCAGAAACATCCATTACATTGACATTATAATATATATATATATATATGTATGTATCGATGTATGTATAGATAATTCGAGGATTAATTATGAGTAGGTAAATGGAATCTGGGTACCAGTGAAAAGAATTGGGCTCGATCTTGGGCTCATAAGACAATTTAATGCAAATCATTGGACAAGGAGCCCGTCCCGTACGCCTTCAGCTGCGGTGCTCCCCAATTTTTCTATTAACCCAAGCCCAAAAAATCAAATAAATTACTCGCAAACTCTTGTTTCATTTAAGATAAATCAATTTGACACCCCTTACTCTTTCCCATTTTACAATGACGCCCCTTGTCTTGGACAGAAAATTGTCTTTCGACCGGAAGTTGTTGGGCCAGAAAAATGGAAACCTGTTATCGGGGAATGCGACATTTCTCTAATCTAGGTCTGAACAAAGTAAGGGTCTAGTAAAATTCATCGTTTTAAGATGAAACTGAGCGCATCGAAATGCAATATATGTTCTAGTTGCTGACAATGTACGAACTCATCCACAAGCAGGTCCACTTAACCACACTTTCTGACCTTTTTTTTTTGTTAATCGTGGTCATTTCTAGCACATTAATTAAATATTCGTGAAAAAACTAGTTTTTTTTCTAGATTAATGTTTCGTTTTTAAACATTTAATCTGAACATCATCAATACATCCCTTAAATTTTCTTTACACTTTTATGAATGTTTATTTTCTTAATAAAAAAAATACATGATAAGTTTCAAATGTACTTTGTAGTTTAAAATCGACCTAATGTGCAAGAGGACTTCATGATGCATTTTTCTATTTTATTTCAAAAATCAGAAAATACCAACTTTCGTGCTAAAAGAATTCAATTACAAAGGTATATGTATGTCCTTAACTATTACAGCAGCAACACAAGTTAAAAAGAATGCGATCTTTTAATTTCGATGCTCTATAATTGATATTTCAACTTTGAAAATTCTCATAATTTAGATTATGCCACCGCACAAATAGCCATGATTAAGTTTACTTTACAATTATTACCAGAATAAGATTTGCCGGCACACCAATCTTAACACCGCCTGTGTACAGAAGATTAACCCATTATTATATCCGTACAACGTAACATTACCAATTGACGAATTTCAACTTTACCAAATGTTCAATTGCACCCAAAAGCTAAAGTCAAATGCCACATATGCATCAACGAATTATGTCTGGGACGCATTCGGTGGCCGAAAAGGGCCGTCCAATCAGGAGCATCTCCTTGGTTCTTGTCCCGATCAGAGCACCCCGATTTTTCCTTCTTGGGGGGGCACGAGAAAAGCACAATGATGGTGTCATCTGCAAGGTGCAAGGTAGAATGGCGTGAAGAAGCGCCCCAATCATGATGCATTTCCTCTTTTCTTTCCTGGCATGCACCCTCGCATCTGAACCACCCCTGCCATCATCTGCTTCTTGTTCCGGCTTTTCTTCCATTTTGACTTTCGCATTTGCATGTAGAAACAACCAATCGACTCGAGCTCACATGACGTGCGTAGAAAAGAAGGGTTACTTAAGTGGGGAAAAAGAGGAGGTGGGAAGCACGCATTGTGAAAATTTACCTCTTTGCTGACCCTCCCTCCCTCCCAAAAAAATTAATAATGATTGTAACGATAATGAAGAGCTTGATCTATTTAGGCTTTCTCTTGCCTCGTTGGAGAGAGTGTCAATAGCTCCGGCGAAAAATTAAAGCACCTAAACTAGAAAAAGCAAACATGAGGATTTACGATTGGAATATGTCAATTGATATGACAATTGGCATATCATGTCAATATACCATGTATCCCAATTCTCATTTGCCGTTCCAATATTATAATGCATTTGGCTAAATGTAAACAAAGATAAATTGATCTTAACATGACTCTTTAGATAAGATGAGATTAGGTTTTCTCCACCTCCATGTTCACGATTTCACAATAGAGTGCTTAGGAAGAGTATAATATGTGTACTTTTAATGTCTGTGCTGTAAATGTAATGTAATTTTAGTTGCGAGAGTCATGCAAAAAAGCAAGGAACGTGGTCAATATCATCAAAACCAAGATGATTTTCTATTCTTGCTACATTTGCATTTTTTTTTAATGCTTCAGAGCAATCCTTGAGCAAGTTCGAGGGCAGATTTTATTTCTAGAGTTGTGCAAAGATCGCGACTATGTTCTTAAAATTCATGAAAGTGAGTTTTGTGCCACAAACAAATAAGCAGAAAAATGTGGCACAAGGGTTATACTAGGCAATATGCCACGAAGGTATTGCCTTCTTTTCCCTTCCTTGTCTAAGGTGTCATCTTCTTAAGTTAATCCGTGCTCAAATTCCATTGCTTCTCTTATACATGACTGCCACAAAATTTGAAGAAATTGGTATTCGAAAATTTGCAATCATTGGAAAAGGTGGTTTTGATGCACGTATAGAGCGGTAAGATATATTGCATTAGATCTCATCGAAAATATTTATACCACATTGGTGATATTTTTGTTTTTTCGTATTAGCAAGAGGCTTGTGATATTCTTGAAGAATTCTATCACAAATTCCCTAGTGTGAGGAAAATATATATTAATGAGTACGGCAGGTGAGTATTCTCTTTATTTTTCAAGGTTAGGTAAAATAGATATGCATTTAATATATGGTTGCTTCATTTGTGTTTAGACATATGGCTAGCTAGTTGAAAGATGCTGCAAAAGAATTTAGTTCCATCTTGGCAGTTTTGGGAAAGATTCATCTCAAGGGCCTTGAGAAGATTCTGAAGTTGGAGTAGCTTGCCGACCTCGACCGCAGATGAAGAAAAATTCTGCTTGGGAGTTATGTAGACCATCCTCAATATGACTTTTCTCTCTCTTAGTTGCACTTGTTCTTTCAGTGACTTCTAGGACATGTGCTTGTTTGTCTATGACCAATTTAAAGTCGACTGTCATTACCTTCTTCCTTCATCAACAAGTGACTACTAGAATATTCAAACAAACAATCATTAAAAGTTGATTTCTTAATTAAATCGCTCACTCACTTGCTCACTCGAAGAGAGAGAGTTTTAGTAAGAGAAGCTTTGAAAGAGAGAAAGAAAATTAGATGACCGAATGGTTGGAAAAGGAACTTAGATTACCTAATGGTTGGATTAAAACAATTAGGGTGAGGGCAACCCTTCTTATATTAGTGGCCCTTTGATACAACCATTAATCATCTTTCAGTCCGATGGACAAGATTGTACCATCTACAAGCATTTATGCCAAGATAGAGTTCTAGATTCCCGGTGCAATTACCATCTCGCCCATCCCTAAGAAAATTCTGGAAGCTCTAGTGGAAATCTTAGGTGAACTTGGGAGGTCTTCTTTGATCATGTATCATCCATTGGTCACAAAAACCTTATAACCATGACATCTGCAAGTGAAGGCAGATTAATTGTGTATAAACAAAGATAATTCGATCTTAACATGGGTCTTTAGTTAAGATGAGATTAAGCTTTCTTCACCTCCATGTTCACGATTTCACAATAGAGTGCTTAGGAAGATCGGGTCAGTGCATTTGGTCTTTTGCAGCAATGAGTGTTAATTACTCCATGATGATGAGATGGATAAAGTTTAAATGTCCAAAATTATTTTGCGTAATAAACAAGTCATAATGCACTAGACATTCAATTCCTAATACCACCTACTCATTACTTTTAGATGGCTGAACAAACCCAAAAACAATGAATATAGAGTCATGCTATGCACGTTATAGGGGAAGACTTATAGGAAGGTCCCCTTACCCTCCTTCATTGAGAGAATGGGAAAACGTCCTATAGGACTGTTGACTATATTGATAATGAGGAGAGAGAATATATAAAGAAGATAATGAGACCAAACAGAATGTGACAAACTTAATTATACGAGATTTCGTGACAATAATCATGAGACCTCAGAATTGGTATGGTCAATTATGGCATAATAGATTGTATGTCAGGCACTGGAGGATAACTCTTTAGATTTCATTCTATGTAAGTTGCTCTAAATCAAGATCGCTAGAGCAATTTAAAATTTGGAACTTAACTGGTTTATGGAGTTTATGGAATGTTTTTATGGGCCTCCAAGTTGTAGGATCTCTGCACTCAAACGCTTAATTTATCAAGTCGAAGAGAAAAGGCAGTCAATTACATTAGTTATCACCCTATTAAAAAAATGTAATTCTCCTTATTTTTCATGTATTGTATTTAAATAGCTTATATAGCTATTGTCTCCCCCTCAAATGAAATCTAAACAACATTTCTCTTTGATTCCATCATTTTTCACCTCACTCCCACTTCGGAATCTTAGATTCTCAATCTTTTGCTTAGTCCCCCTTTCAATGCATATATAAACACATATTCAGACACATAAATGATCAAATTTAACTGAAACAGGCCGATATGGAAAAACCCATAATGTTTTTTTTTTTTTTTTTGGTCGGTTAAAAAAAAACCCATAATGTTCACTAAGTCAAATACTACCCTGATTAGTTTGTGTCTCATTGAAGTAAAATTGGGCTTGTGCGTTTCATTTCAACTCCAAATCTCCACGCACTTGCCTCGTTCTTTTTTCTTTTCAATGCTTGACTAAGTCAAGGACCAAATCTTTATCACAACTATCAATCACAAAGACATTAAACTCCACATCATCATCAACTGCGAATCGGTCCCACCGCCCCCTAGGCATGAATCGCCATCACGCTACAAAGTTCATGATTGTAGTATATGTTCCGAGCTTTATTTAATCCGGTCCCCTACGAACCCGAAAAAGAAAAGGTCAAAAGAGAATATTGTTTTTTTTGCCCCTCGGAAAACCCAATATTTCGCAAGACTTTCTTTTGGAGAAAACAAAGATAAAGTGGATAAAAGGGACTAATCTGCCATGTGAGTTTGGTCAGGCACTAAAGCCAATGGTCAAAGAAGTTGAACGGATCGGTGAGTGATTTTCAAAAGTTAGGTGCACTCAAAAGTTGATTAAACGAAGCAGAACCGTTTTCTCACTAAACCCAAACCTACACACACAAACAAACGACCACCAAATGATTGTCTTGTTTGGCTTTTTGAGTGGGATCCCCTTCATTTCTTTGTATTCTCATTTTACACCCAAGAGAGATAGAGAGAGAGAGAGAGACGAAAAGGAAAAGGAAAAAGATTAGTTGGGGGGAAAAAGGGGTTACTTAGAAGGTTCTTTTGCGGTCCTTGTTGTTTGGTCCATCTTGCTTCGTTAAAGCAGAGGGATCATGTGTTTTATATGGACACATGCCTCTCGAGCCATGATGTTAATCAAGTTTTGCTTGCAAATGCGATGATTAGACGTAAGTGCGAATGTCCTCTCTTTTTTATCCTCCTCTATCCTTTTCCTTTTTCAGGGTAAGAAAGATGGATAAAGATGTTACGAAGGTGGTGCCTGGCCGACTTTGTGAATCTCTATCTACCACAGCACTAAAGATCGAGAAAAATAGCAAATGGGGTTGAGGCCAGCGCGAGAATTCATTGCACGCACCTTTGATTTCATTGATGTTTGTTTTCTTCGCTTGATAGCCTAACTAACATATATAGCAACACGATCCTCCTTTAAATTTGTATTTTAAAGAAAAATTGTATGAACAGGATCTCTCAATGAAGTGGGTTAAAAGTTGGGTAGCTAGGGTTTCTAAGACTTTGGTGTTTATCCACTGTAGTTGAATGACAATGACATTTTTACCCAAGCGGCTTCAGCAGCTACATCTTAATTTCTATGCTTTCGCTAATATGGCAAAGAAAACATTACTTTTCAGCTATGAGAAAAGGAAACAAAGAAATTCTTTGTGCAGCGAACTTTTACTCAGAACAAAATTTTCACTTGCATGATCTATAAACGACAGGGTTTTTTCGCTGGTTAGAAGCAAAGAAAGGTCCTATGAGGCTACGAGCTAAGCCTTCACATGCCCAGAAGCTCACAGAGAAATATGAAAATGCCCTTCTTTTGGCCTTCAATGATGAATCCAATACACACATGCCAAACACTCTCGGATATGAAAATCTTACTCTAAAGTTATGAAAATTGACTTCTCTGAAAACAATCGGCATCTAGGCAAACAACGCGCAGTAACAGCTAAAACACCACAGACTTTCATTTTCTTAAGGTACCGAGCCCATCGTTTTACTCCTGTCGTCTTCCACATTGACTTCCATCTTGATCAAATCCACGTAAAAAAAAAAAACTCGCTCTCTAAACTCTCAGCTTCGCGCCTAGGGCACTGTACAGACACGAACGCACACACTGATAAATCTACTCATGCATGCAAGTGCTGGATACAGAACTTGTCGTATCGATAGGTTTGGCTCGCTTGGAAGGACGAGAGGTTCTCGCTCGGTGCAAGGACATTAAACGATAAGCCCGAAGCTGCCAAGCTGCCCCTTGTAATTTATCGTTTGGAGGGTTGTCGTCGTGGGAATGGAGGGGTGGACTTTTATGCATGGCTCTCTCTATTTTTTTTTTTTATATTTCGCTATTTGTTTTGCCTCCTTGGAGTGGTTACATGATTTAATGCGAAGGAGCAGCCAGAGATTTCAAACTTGTCATTTTCCCTAGGGTTTGCTGATGAAATGTTTACTATATCTAGGCGATTGGTGACCTTCTCTCTTCTTGGTCAAGATGCTGGGGTCTCTGATCAAGGAAAGGACTTTGGTATTTGTGAACTTCGGCAAGTCAAATTTACCTCATCTTATAAGGTCATGCTGCGGGGAGCTTTTGAATGTGATCAAGAGAGCTGGAAAGTAACTCTGCAAAGTTGGTCAAGTTAGGTAAGATCATTGCAGCTCCGGATCATATGGAGCATGAGTTCACAAGTTCGATTCACACTCGACACATCATAAAGTTTCTTGAAGTGCATGATGTATTAATGCCGATGTGGGCAACCTAAGCCATTTGATCGGTCTTAGAGGCAGTTTGGTTTGATGTTAAAAAATGATTTGAAGATACCAACTATGACACCAAGTTAAACCCATCGAGCATAGACAAAGGATTTGAATGACCTTGCAGGATTAGTCGTTGTATGCAAAAGGTTTGGGAGAAATACTTGCAAAGACTCGAGCCTATGGAAATGGGCGTTTATAATTGTTGGATATTTTAAGATTCACATGAAATCCGCATAATCAAAAGTCACGATTGATTTCACTCATTAACTATTAAGTTCGAGTAGGTATTTTCCAAAACAGTAGTGGATGCTCAACTTCAAGCAAAGCTATGGATTCTACATTGTTGTTTGCCTAACAGAGTCCAGCTCACTGTTGTGTTGCGTGTGGGAAGGAGGGGAGGGAGAGGAAAGGAGGAGTGGATGTAAAAAATAAGATAGATTATAAAATAAAATAAAAAATGAAGAGGAAAGGATGGAAATTTAAAATTCTCTCTCAATTTTGGTCTCCTCCATGTGTTCCTAGAGTCTAAAGGCAATTTTCATTTATTAATAAAGTCGATGTCACATTTTCAAATTCGGCCCACCACGAGCAAACTATTCTAAATATGAGCCTGTGCTTAGGCCGAAAACCTAAGCTTAATTAGTTCATGAGTTTTGCTGGGCATTTCATGAACTCCTAATTAGCCTAGCACTTTATCCTTATATCCCAAAATTATAAAAAGTAATTATAAATACACAGCGGTGAGGTTGGTCTAGAATAATTACCTTCCTAAACACTATAACAAAGTTTCATTCTCATTATGAAATGTTCGAATTCAAGATAGAGATACTCAATTTGTTCGTAAGGAGCGTGACCCGTCACTGCAGTCCCATCGAAGCGTACGAGAATTGGCAAAAGGGCCTCTCTCTCTCTCTCTCCCACGTGAATATCGAGTGCAGCAATGGGCATCTTAGCAAAGAAATAGAATGTACAGTGGACAAAATCGATCCCGGGTGGAGAAATTCACTGCCCAATTTTTAAAGCAACGTGGGATCCCCACCCCGCAACCGCAGCGCACAGGAGGAAATCCCAACCGTCGGGCCGCGAGACTTCGGTCGCCATCGACGGTCGAGATCCGCGGGAGCAATCAAAGAGAGGATGGCAAAAAGGGCCTGACAAGGTTTGCGAACATGAGGCCTCGACAGCATCCGATCGCCACCTTCCCCAGCTTTGGAATTTTTCCCTCTCTCTCTCTCTCTGCCCCCATAAGACCACAGCCTCTCTCCATCTTCATCATTTGCAGAACCAGAAAAGCTTAAGCTTCATCCTCTCTCTCTCTCTCTACCCTTCTCTCTCTAGCTACTGCTGCTCGCTCTTGTCGCCCCCACAATGCCTTGCGTGCTGTCGCTCCTCTGAAATCCCCCTACGATCACGCATTCGCCGCCGCCGCCGCCGCCGCCGCCGCCGTCGCCGTCTACGACAATGGACTTCGACCTTGAAAACCCGCTGACCAACTTCGACGATCGCTTCCCCGACAAGACCTTCCTCTTTCTCGTCGAGTCGGACCACATGCCGTCCGAGAAGTACCTCGCGGGGCTTCGGTCGGTCGGCTGCTCCGACGATCTCTCTGTTCGACGGGACATTGTGTCTTTGATCTCGCAGGTTTTCGATCGCGAAATCTCTGTCTTTCTTCCTCTGTCTCTCTCTGTGGGGCGAGTTTCTTTACATTTTTTGTCTTCTTATTGGGGTGTTTTTGCAGTTGTGTTGCAACTTGGACCCGACGCTATCGTACCTCGCGATCAATTATGTCGATCGGTTCCTGTCCTCCCATAAATTGCAGGTTAATAAAAATGCGCATTGCTTTTCTTTTTTTTTTTTTGCCTTCTTCTGTGATGATGTTGAACCGAGACCAGTTTTCTTTTTTTCTTTTGTTTTTTGGGGATTTCAGGTTCTGCGTTGCTTTTTGGGTTTGACTATGTTTTGTCGCCTCCTGAATTTTGGGGTTTTTTTTTTTTGTTCTTTTTGTAGAAACCGAAGCCATGGGTCTTGAGGCTTCTTGCCGTTTCTTGCGTGGCTCTGGCCGCGAAAATGCTGAAAACAGAGATCTCTCTCGCCGATGTTCAGGTAGACGTGGAAGAATTCTTAGAAACTGGAAGAAAGAAAAAATATCAATTACTTCACTTAAGTTCAAAACCCATTTTGATATTTTCTTTTGGGTTTGATGCAGAGTGATGGAGGAGGTTTCATATTCGACGCACACTCAATACATAGGATGGAGTTGCTCGTGTTGGGGGCTCTCCAGTGGCGAATGCGCTCGATCACTCCCTTCTGTTTCATCTCCTTCTTCGTCTCTCTGTTGAAACTCCGAGACCCACCATTGAGGCAGGCTATCAGAGCTCGAGCTAGCGAGATCATCCTCAAAGCTCAGAACGGTACTCCAGAGAGACCCATTTTAGTATTTACTCTTTCTGCGAAGCAAAACTCATAAGACAGCCTGAAAAATGTTATTTTTTTGGGGACAGACATCAAGCTTCTGGAGTTCAAGCCATCAATAACGGCAGCGTCAGCGCTTCTCCGCGCTTCTCACGAGCTATGCCCCTTGCAATTTGCGACCTTCAAGAGCGACATCTCCAGTTGTTCGTTTGTAAATAAGGTAATTACTAATCTGGGGCAGCTTAAACATTGTTTATACCTTAATTAATAAGCGACCCTTGTCATCTTGTCCTGTCAGAAAGTACAATGTGTTGCTTTACTACAGAGTCAAGATGGGTTACGCTTCCAAAAGCAAGATCTTTTATAAATTTTCTTTTGGTTTAAAGAAATGGGTCAATGTTACTTCTTGGGAACCAACCAACAAGTACTCATTTTTTTTCTTTTTAAGTCCGTGTCCCGTTTTGGAAAATGGGTCTCATTGGTCCTGCTCTGCTTTTCTGTTTTTTGGCTTCCATTCGCAGGATATATTGCTGCATTGTTACAACGAGATGCAAGACGCAGCGACGGAGGGATTCGAGTCAGCGCTTGATGTTCACTCAAGCTCGGACACGCCCATTAATGTGCTGGACCACCAATTCTCGTGCTCGGACAGTGAGATGACCAATGTCGCAGCGTCCACCGTCAGATCGCAGCGATCCCTCAAGAGGAGAAAAACCCAGTAAAACCAAATAATCCAATAGTAGTATTCAACTAAAGGGGACTCCCCTGTCTCTGCGAAATAGTTAATTGTTTTTAGTGTCAGCGTTGAGACTTCGAAAACGACACCAGCTGGTTCAAAGAACGAAGAGAGAGAGAGAGAGTGGGGAGTGGATGTTTCGAGGGACAAAATCGCTGCGACGCGATCTCTGTACGGGCCCTCCATTAACGCTCGCTGTGCAAAAGTGGGGGGTCCGAGCAGCAGGAGCGAAGCGCAAAAGCAAAAGCGGGAAGAATGTCTTGTTTGGTTTCGGTTTGTTTGGGGGAAAACCAAATGCAGAGACGAAATTGGTAAAAAGGGCTTTTTCCTTGGCCTGGCGTTTCTCTGTTCTGGTGTCTCTGTTTCTGCTTTTCTCTTTTTCCCTGGCAGAGAAAACCAACTCGATGGCAGTGTAAAAGGTGAAAAAGAACCTAGAGAATTGGACTAAACTTCTCTCGAATTTGTGACATGCACCCTTTGGGGAGATCGTCCACCTTAATCTAGAGTTCTAAGCTCACAATTCGCGATGCAGTGTAATCTTGGGTGAACTGGTGAACCAATGACGCTCTGACGTAACATTAGGAAGTTGCCTGATGGGCGACCTTGTATGTGTATGAAGATAGATCGAGTTGCTAATTCGAGACAAACTATGATCTCTGGACACGGCTTATGACATACAACGTTGCCATCCTCTTATGCTCCCAATGGGATGGTTGCACTGTCGGGGCGGTGCTTTTGCTGTAAACGGACTGGATCGAGGCAAAGCTCCACATCAGCCCACCTCTATTCAAAGAAAGCTTATAAGCCCAAATGAGTTTGGGCTTTCTCCACGGTTCTTGTAGGCAAAACATCGAACACAATCATGGAACTGACTTCAGCGCCTGCAGATAAGAAAATTCTCTGCACGAATCATTTCTGTCAGTAATGATGAAATAAGATTCCTGTTCGGACACTTTCATGGGACTGGCTTTAAGTAATTAAGGAATGAAAATGATTTGCACGTGGATTAGACGCACAACGCCACCACCGAGCGCAAGAAACAAAAAAATCGTGCATTCGAATCTCCTCCGGAGAATGGGCTCGTGTCTTATTTGATTCACAACATTAGTGGGGTATTTTTCATGAGTCCCGATTTTAATTACCCGGACATTCGGGTTTTATCTATAAGTAGAATGCTTAGCAAAAGTTCTAGCCAAAAAGGAATGCTTAGCAAAAGATGGGAACGAGAAGATGTTTGCAGGGTACACTCATTAATTAAAGTACCTTTCCGGTTAGTTGAACTCCCTACACGACCTGCCCCATGATTCGGTAGTTGTTGCCAATTGAATACGCATGGATTCGATGCCTAAGAACTTTTCCTTAAGAAGAAACTAATATACATGAACAGCTGCTCACAATCGTAAGAAAGCCTTCTCTCATGTTACTTCGAAAATCTTGTTTTCCTTTGCCTTTTCCTTCTTCCTTAATGTAGAGTTCATTTTGCGAGCATTGAAGATGGGACTTCGTTTCTTAATTTTGTTCCTCTTGAAATTCCAACCATGAAGATGCTACTTCATATTCATATTGTTTATCGACAATGCTCAAAAGATGGAGATTTGTCCCAATGGTGGCCGTGAGATGGGCGGGTCTGCTTGGACATGGGACAAGTAAAAAAAATAATCTGACCCAAATCGATCAATTTTACTCATTTTTACTTATTTATATTATATATAAATTCAATGACTCATTCTCGATCCAAACTATTAAAATACATCAATATTTAATCCAACCTATAAAAACTTGTCCTACCTATTTCATGTGCATATATTACTTTTCATATCATATTAAAAAAGTAAATTAATACAATAAATAAGTTAATAAATAAAGTAAAAATGTAAAATTAAAGTAAAATGGTGCCAGAGTCATTATATTTAATGATTGCGTGATAGTCGTTAATTTATTGTGAGAAGAATAGTTTATCCTTAACCACAAAAAATCAAATGATTAATTATAAATTGTTGTGAGATCACCCTTCAAAAATTTGTGGTTTACAATAAATAATTATTCTCACAATACCTAAAAAATTAGCAAAGCCCTTACGGATGTCATATTTTTCCAATGACAGTTAAGTACTTTCAAATAAAGAAAGATATTGACGAAATATTATATTTTCAGCACTCACAAAATAAAATAGTGCCAAAGGTCATTATAAAACATTTTCAGCAATGAAGAAAAACCTCGTTAAACATCTCATCAAAATGAAAATAACACATAACTCATAGATGATCCATTAAGAACTCACATTTTATTGGACTTTGCAATTCAAACCCATAACTAACACATTTCCAAAATTAGATCATCCCATATATAACCCAACTCATCATATATAAGTTAAAAAAATGAACGTTCCACCCATCACCTATAAGGTAGTAATACTTTCACTTTCTTTGTGCATTTGTCATCGCATCTTGGACTATGAACATTGGCTATGCTGTCCTAGTTAACAATACTAGATTTTGATTTACAGTATCCTCTTCGCCATACGATTAACAAACCTTGTGACCATTTAAATCCGAGGTTTCAAATGTGCTCCAAGACACGTACCGAAAGTACGCAGTCTCCACGTTCCTTAATGCCTTATACCACTAGCTAATGGAACGGTTGGGCACGTAATTTTCAACATTAGGAACGAACGATGGGCAATTGTCCGCGCAAAAGGTCATAAATGGTGATGATCAGTGATTTGAAGGGAGAGAGAAGGGGGGGTTTCGACAGCAACCGAGGCTTTGGCTGAGGACACCTAAGCAGTTATTACAGCTCGATTCCAGCTTCAAAATTGATAGTCCCCAGCAACAGCAACGCAAGAAAAGTCGATGATGGTGCGTGCGTTTGTCGTTCGTCCCGGTCGTCCCGTGTCCTCTCGGTTTCTGACATGAGTCGTGACAAAAAACCGGCCCCATCCTCCGCAACAACCCATTTCGGGTCATTCGCAGGGAGAGCTCCGAGTTCATTGAAGCGAGGCATTTTTTTTTTTTTGGGAGGATGCTCTCGTTTTCCCCGTTTCTCATTTCGTGTCGTGTCTCTTTCCCAAGGTTTCGATCCGAGGCCAAAGGCAATATTACCTGGGAAGTAGCGAACTCAAGATTGACTTTGCATGGGTGAAGACAAGAGAGTGTCCTATCGACCGTTAGCCGGATGATAAGACGTCGTTTTTTGCGGAATCCCTTAGGACAACGCGTGGTTCGGTTGAGCTTGACTCGTCCAGAGAAGTGAATCGGTTGAGATTCACGTGAGCTGGCTTGTGGTGACCGGCAAGGCGAAATAGAGATAGGTGGTGAGGAAGAATTGAGACTTTTCGATATATCAAGTATGAGTAATCATCCGTTGAAATTGAATATGGACCATGAGTTCCATTAAAATCGATAATTTATAATTATAAAAGAAATTATGTGTTAATTCAGTCTTAAACGTTTTATTTGTATCAATTGAGTTTCAAATCTTTCATTTATGACAATTAAGTCATAAATATATTCATATTTTGTTAAAAAAGAAAAGAAAATAAAAATATTAAAAAATATATGTATCGGCGACGGCCGTATCACATGAAAGCCAGCCTAACGTTTATATCAATGATTTTTGTTCAAAGTTGACCAAATTGACTCAATTAGCCAAATATAAAAATGTTTAAGACTCGGTTGACATAATTAAAAAATATTGAATTGATACGGTTGTGATAGATTTATGATTTTTTTAGTAATTGTCCTTCTGGTTATATAGATCAATGTAACATATTGAATTGCTCGTGGTCTCTTTTTGTTGGAAGATAAGGCTCTTTGTTAGGTCGATTGGTGAACGACTATGATTGGTAAAAATTTGTGTTTACAATTCAAAATTCCATCGTGAGCCCTCCCCCCAATCCAAGATATGCGGTTTTCATCTCTCCATGAAATAGTATAATTAGGCCCAGAACTTGTGCTGCAGAGGCTTTTGGGGGACTTCCGGGCGGTCAACACCACCGCCCAGCAACGCCACCGGCGTATTAACTCCCCATGTCCTTTTCCAATATTAAGAGCTCACGATCTCGATCGCGACTCAACCCCACAACCTTAACCTTTCCGTCCATTAATTTTTCTTTTACTTTTTTATTTTTTTAAATTTGATTTATGATTGGCAATTAGATAAAAATAAGGTTTTAACTAAGCAATTTTCGAAACGGTTTATCTCCCCAATGGCACCGCCTGTGTGAAAACTAATACACAAGCAAGTGTTATTTTTCCTTTTATAAATAGCTATAAATTAGATCTAACTAGGGTTTTTTGTGCGGGCAAAATTTAAACGACGGAAATATCAAATATGAAATATTAAGTATGGAATATTAAATCCTGTATTTTCTTAATTTGGGTCGTTGTTGTAGTACTACTTGACTAATATATACATATTCTTGGAATCGAATCATTTTATCATGAAAAAAAGTTAACATATTTCAATTTAAAAAATAAAGGAAAAAAAGAAGATATTTCAAAGCGTTCTTGCCTGTTAAATTGACTTCAAAAGACAAAGTACTTTCGAGACTTCGAATCTCAAGTATTCTCTTTTTACTTAGAAAAATAAAGCAAAATTCTATGACAATGATTACATTGGATATAAATTAGTCGTTTAGTAGTCAAATATGAACGAATTGCCCATGCCAGCATTACCTTTATGTTGGCACGTCAAAAATCATTACAGCTAGAAATAAAAACAATTATTATATTTATATTTGTATTATAGTTTCTGGTGTGCATAATCATCAGACATTTGAAGTCTTAAATATATTCCTGGTAATAAACAGATGCGTCCTCAACCACAAAATGACAAAATTCATTTGCATTTTTTTTTTTCAATAAATACGAGCTCGAACTCCTCCTCTTCAGTTCAGAAGCCGAAAAGACTTCTTCTTCTTCTTCTTCTTCATCGGTCAACCGAAGCGAAGCCGGAAATTTTTCCCCCATGACGAACCCGCAATCGCTGCCGGAGCCGGACCTCCCGGCGCCTCCTCCGCCGGCGATCCGCACGCACCCGGCGGCCCCGCGCGCGCCCCTCGTCGCGACCCCGACGGCCGGCGCCAGCCGGAAGATCGCGATCGCCGTCGACCTGAGCGAGGAGAGCGCCTTCGCCGTGCGGTGGGCGGTGCAGAACTACCTCCGCCCGGGCGACGCCGTCGTCCTCCTCCACGTGCGGCCGACCTCCGTCCTGTACGGCGCCGACTGGGGCGCCGTGAGCGCCCCGCCCGCCGATCAATTCTCCGGGGAGGAGTCGGAGAAGCTGGAGTCCGACTTCGACAGCCTCACGACGACCAAGGTGAGCGACCTGGCGCAGCCGCTCGTGGAGGCGGACTTCCCGTTCAAAATCCACATAGTGAAGGATCACGACATGAAGGAGCGGTTGTGCCTGGAGGTGGAGAGGTTGAGGCTGAGCGCGATGATAATGGGCAGCCGAGGGTTCGGCGCGGCGAGGAGGGCGAGCAAGGCGAGGCTGGGGAGCGTGAGCGATTACTGCGTGCATCACTGCATATGTCCGGTGGTGGTGGTTCGTTTTCCGGAGGAGGAAGGCGGCAGGAAGGGGGTGGCGGAGGAAGAAGGAGAGGAGGGGGAGCTGGAGTTGCATCCGGTGCCGGAGGAGGAGGATCTGGAGGATACCGATGCTTCCGACGAGCATAAAGGTCAGTGTTTTCGGCGTTGCTTTCGTGCTTTTCCTGTGTTCTTCTTTTTCGTTTGATTCTGTTTGGCTTTGGTTGGCAATTGGCACTTTTGCCTGCTTTTTGCGAGTAAAGGTGGGAATTTTCCATTTTTCTTGGGTTTTCTCGTAGTTGTTCTTTGGCAATTCTCTGTCTCTCTGTTTCGTTTTCTTTTTTTCATTTTAAGTCTGTTGGGAGTGTTGCAATTTTCCCACTTTCACCTTGTTGATTAGGTGGGATAGATAGACAGATAGAGCCATAACGAGTCTCTGTGTCTCCTTTTCCATGGAGTTGCAAAGGATGGATTGGTCTCTGTCCATAATCTAGCAGTTTCCATGCTGGTATTTAGGTTGGGGACCATTGGGTTTGTACTGTCGTCATGAGAATCATCTGTTACCATTGACTCCCCGGTTTGTTCATATTCCATCAGATTCTTGTTCTTTGGTGGTGGCTAAGTAGGGATGCTCAGGGAGTTTCACCATCATTAGATGCTTGGACTAAAAATCCTGCCTTCTTGGAGAAGTAAGAACAAGGGAACTCTAAGCTAACTGATTTTTGCTATCATTGATAGGGAAATTAAGGGTTTCAGGGTTGATGACTCGTTAGGCAGGTTGGACTGACAGTGATTGTGTTCTGTAGCATAATGTATGATGGGTGTAATAGACTCTTAAGCCTAGGCATGCTGCCTTGCAGAATTGCCGCCCAACCAAAAATAAAATAAAATAAATGATAAAGAACTGCCTTATGGTAATATGTTCTGCTTTGCAACTGCCTTCTGTTTACATGCCTGTATGAACTATCACGTGTAACTATTGGAATGGTTGTGGAGGTGTTTTAGTTAAGTTGATGGTAGATAGATGCAGTGGAAGTGGAGCGACAGAACATGCGTGGAGCAAGAATTTCTTTGTCATCAACTACATTCATTTCTAGCCCAGTACAATTTCAAAGTCAACTGATTGAATGTGATAAAAATTCATGTGATATGGTTATGTGGAAAGACAGAATACGCGTGAAGCGAGAATTTCTTTGTGATCTACTAAATTCCTTTCTAGCCCAGGACAAGTTCAAAGTCAACTGATTGAATATGATAAAAATTCATGTGATGTGGTTGATGTGAATTGTTAGTTAGAATATGCATGATTGAACTCATTTTGATCTATTATAGCCTTTTCTCTTGCTGGTTCCTTCACTCTGGCGCTCCATCTACTATATTTACTAAAGTCCATGTCATCAGATGGGTCTTTTGGGGCCATGAGAACTGTCAAGCTGGTCAATCTGTCTGACTGAATACCCAGAATTGTAGATACAATCTGGGCTTCAGTTTGGTAGATTTGTTAGGGCTCTAATCCTTATAGCTTTAAGTCTGTAATCAGGACCAATGAGACTCTGTATCTCCGTGTGCTCAGGTTCTTGTCTCTATGGTATTTTTTCAGCTGTCTTTGGCCATTAACCAAGCTATAAATAATGTTGTGTTAGAAATTCAGTCTTATGTGGATCCTACCATGTCTGTGGGAATAGTGAGTCCCCATGGAGCACCACGTAATCACCTTATATTGTCCACCTGAACCAGTCACTTCATTCCTACTGTCGTGATCTTTCTCATTTTCTTCCAAACAAGGAAAGCTTATTCTCATTGCACTTGAATTTCCCTTGATGAGGTGGTGACATGGTTCTTCTCAAGTAGCTAAGCATTTCTCTTGTTTGTGGGCTTCTCATTTGTTGGCCTGGCCTGTCTTTCAGCCATAAAAGAATTGCAGTTTTCACAGCTCCCACAAATTGACTTACAATAATCATAGGATAACATGTCATGAATTGATTGATGTATAGTCTATTTTTTCCACTTCATCTTTCTTCACAGGATATCAGACAATGGATTGAATTCTTTGACTATGTAGCTTGGGAAATTAGAAAATGGATCTGGCTAATTTTTTATATTTAGCCTAAATATATTTTTGTTTATCCTCTGTGAGGAGTTGAGATTGCAGCTAAAATGTGTTTGAAACTAACAGTATCCCGCAAGTATTATGAGGATGTATTGTGGAGTTATAAGGGGAAGTAAAGAAAGAAACCACCTCACGAGCATTTGGTGACATTATGTTCTCCTGGTCCTCATTGCTGTTTGGAATACGTGTCGTGAGTGGGCCACTTGATCCTCACACCAAAAGTGCATGAAGATCGGGGAGCTACTAAGACCATACAAATTTGATTCAGCAGTAGCACTTCTCAAGATAACTAAAGAGTGAAGTGGATAGGATTGAGGAAAATATGTTATTTGAAGTTTGGCATAATTTATTGCGCATGAACCAGTCATGTGTGCCTTTTCCCAAGCTGATATTCTTTGACAAGAATTTTGAAAATCACTTAATGTCCTATTATGTTAACATCATCGCAAGTTGCCATCAATATTATCTTCTATTAACTTCTGCAAGGTCTCTGCTACAACACTCAGTTCCATCAATGGTTTCTTTAATCTAAGGATTTCTCTGTGTTTTTCATGCTTTGATGACTTTGCTATGTGGACCAAATTAATTTTATACTACTGCAAGGCTAGGTAGTCTGTTGATGGTTTCTACTTGTGCTTAATTTAGTATTTGTCGACTGTCTGGAACCAAAAATTAGACCTACGGAAGAACCAGTAAACTGTGATCCCACTTCCAATCTCCTTGAAAGGATTCAAGCCTAGACTAATAAATTATAGAATGGTATTTCTAGCATCTTCATGGATAACTTGACTTTATTCTCCCATTCTTGTAGATTTATAAGGAGTAAATGCTGCTTCTGAATGTCTTCTCAGTCTCATTTCAGGTGATCATCGAGTTCCTATCTTAAATAACATGCTTTTCTTAAAATATGGATTGCACTTGATTGTGATGTCTGTGTAGGGTTGGCTCCATTTATTTAATTTGTGGGGGTAGAAATATTGCAGGTCATGAGGAGGCACTAACCATGTTCTTTAGCTGCTGTAATAGTGTCCGTGGGTTCTTTTGGCATTTTACATTACATTTGTAGATTTTTGCCATAGGAAAATTTATTAATTGAGATGATCTTGACATACAAGCAACTTGTTTAATCTCTATCGGGTGAACTATGATGATGCATCTTTTGACTTTGTATTGCAATCTCTGTTTTCTGGAATCTCTATGGGGTAACTAATGTTTGGATCTAAGGAGTCCTACTCAGATTCACATCACTCTGATCTGGTGCGCAGGGCACTTCCTCTAATCCATCCTTCCTATCTCCCGTTAAGGCTCTTCACTGTATGTTGAAAGTTGACAACTTCAATGTGACTTCGAGTTGAAGAATGTCGTCATACTGATGAGCACAGTCGATCTCCTTTCACGGCTTCTTCACATAGAGGCAGAAAAACTTAGTGTTTATTTCATAATGTGCTTGAAAACTTGATCCCTGTAAATCTGTTCCGTCAGAATATTTTTCAGTGAGACTTATAGTTGTAAAAAGAATGATTTCAGGGATTTTTTCCTTTTGTTGTAATATCAAAGAAAAAGCAGCTAGAGATTTCGTTCTTTGACAGTTTACATTGGTCTATCATGAGAAAAGTATGGATCCAGAAAATAGAAGAGGTGCACAATTTCTCAGCGCTTCCTATAACTGTTTGCAGAATTAGAAACTATAAACACAATCCACAATACATGTCACTGTTGTCCCGATGGGTCCAAAGAATAATTACAAAGTACGATTTCTGCATTTCACGTGGGAAGTGGAGATTCATCTGCAAAATCCATGACGGTTGGTGCGGAGAAGCTAGAAATGAGAAGACACAAAAATTCGCGGAAGAGAAGCAAGAAGTGTTAGATATGACCAACCCGGTGCACCTCTCGTTGGCCTACATAGAGAATTTGAACTCAATATTTTGCGTAGACAAGAAAATGGATTCCAAGAGAGATCATACTATGAAAGGTGCCTCATCAAAGACTATAATTCTGGGAACTCTTAGTAAAGACGATCCACCAGATCGCCTCGGAGCGCCTCTCTCAGCAATATGTGCATCACATGGAGAGTCTGTTTGTGTTCAACATACAAATAAATGTCAAATATCCATGAACCTAACTGGTCGGGAGCATTTGGCAAAAGAACAAGAAATTGCTTAGAATCAAAGATTTGTGCGGTAAGCACCATGTTTGCTTTAGGTAATCAAAAAGTTTCTGGTTCTAAGAAACAAGCTGAGTCAAATGCTCAGTTCATTAAAAGCCTCTAGTTCCAATTCCTACGAATTGATGACTAGATTAGACCAGTCAAATGGATGGATCGGATCGGGTTTGGATATGGTAAAAAATGATCCAACCCAAGTTGACCCGTTTGATCAATTTTCATATAATACAAATCTAGTGACTTATACCCAACCCATATTCATAAAACACTTTCATTTTAACCCAATTTTGTAAACTTATTCCTAAATTGATGTGAGAACTCAAAGTGAGCAAGCACGAGATCGAGGGAAGGCTACTCCACTCTATTGGTTGCTTCCCCCGATTTAAGCCGTTTGCAAATCTCTAGTCACTTATGCTCCCCGACAAGTGTGGTACCCCTAGCAGCCACTATATTGGTTGCTTCCCCCAATCAAAGCCATTCGCAAATCTTTAGTCACTTATGCTTCTTGACAAGTGTGGCACCCCAGCCAACTACGCTCCTTTGGCAGCACTTTCTTTTGCCTACTAAACTCCTTATGATCTTTGCAAATCAACAGAGGGTACACCCCTTGTTGGAAACGTGATAATAGACCTTCTCTTGAGATTTGTCAATTGATCTAAGAACGTTATCCCTATTTAGTGAGCAATTCGGTTCCTTCCCATGCTTCCATTGCCATCCTAGAAGCTAAATGAGAGCCGCATGTTGTCCAAGCCCTCTTGGCCCCAACGATCACTCTCCGCCCTCACAAGACCGGGAAGACCAAAAGCTCCACCCAAATCACACACCTACTGGAGGGATTCGACTTTGATACCATTTGTCATGAATCGATAATTCTTTGGCTATGAAATAACTTGTACGACGCCTGGCAAGTGGAATACCCCAGGCCAAGCCTTCCTTCTTCCTTCTATAGTTGCTCTAGAGAACAATACGATGAATAGCTTCCTTATATGAGATCGTACCACACTCAACTTAGCTCAGGCATGTTACTTTAGAGAACAATATAGTGAATAGTTTCCTTATATGAAATCATACCACACTCAACTAGCTCAAGCATGTAATCCATCAAGTCAGACAGTAAATCACTTTAAGCTCAATAACTAGTTTCACCCCGTCATGACCTCATCAAGAAAGCGACATCAGCACCCAATCAGTTTGTACACAAGAGACTAAACCCGACTTCAAAGCTCTAAGTAATATAATTTTTCTATCCTAAAACTCCTATCACCAATCGTCTTAACATTACTCCCACGGATAAGTTGTATTAATTTTCTCTAAATCCTCACTCTTCACTCGATAACCCAAGCTTCATTTTCAAGAGTTCACAAATACAGGAGAATCAAGGACCGTGACACAATAATCAATGATTTAGTGATTTACATACCAACGGGCAACAATAACCTTGATAGGAGTGATTTACTCATAAGCCACACTGGTTGTCATTGCTCTTTTATGGGGAGAGAAATTTTCATGGAACATGACTTCGATTACATTTTTGATATATTGGAAAACGAGGAAATGACACTATAAATATCATAAATTTGGTATAACCCTTATTTTGGTGTCAAAACCTTTTTTCAGATCACTTAAGTGCTACTTTGGGAGGAAAAATGATTATTTAGGAGCCAACTCTGATTTAAAATACTGAAAATCTGATATAACAAAATTTTATCACTTTTTTCATTCGACGTAAGTCGCCAGTGCTTTGACTTAGGATACATAGCATAAGTGACATTGCTAAACACATTTGCCCCAATTTAAAACCCCAATTCATGGAATCGAGAACCCTAATTATTGTGCTTAGTGTTCGGGCCAGATTTGGACAGTGATGGCCGGCCGCTAGATCTAGTTGGCGGTGGTTGGCTGCGGACGGTAGCTCCTCCACATCGTTGCCTTCGTCCACAACGGTGCCCTCAAGAGGCTTTATCTTTCCCAGGTTGTCGTCTTGCTAAGCCCGACATCAACAAAGAATCTTCACAAGATGGAATGACGTTTTGGATCATCACCTAATGAGCAAAAGATGAAGCAACTTCTTTGTCAGCTCCGTCTTCGCCCTCCTCATCGTCCTTCACGGCCAACTTAACGAGAACCAGCAGCAAGGGGTAGCCCGCCGTCATAAGCGACCAGTTGACGATGAGCTCCGAGAGGAATGGGACTTTGCGTGTGTCGATTTGCCAAGAGACCGCCGCTCCTGCGCTCTGCACTCCTTTGTAGAATCCAGTGTACCTGCAGGACATAGAAAACCATATACCAGTTTCAGTGGTAGACCCAAAATTAGCGTTAATCAAGAAGAATCCCAAATTTCCTTGGCCTACTTGCCAAAATAGAATCTCTTACTCATGGTTGAGAAACTTATATAATACCTGCTAAGAGTTTCAGAATCATCAGCTAAGCATCCAATGAACCAATAAACCAAGGTCTGGAACATTGCGTCCAGCAATCCATAGCTGAGATATAACACAAATGGCCCGGCATAATCGGAACCGGCGTCCTTGAAGTCCAACTTCTTGGGCAGGTTGTGGCGAGAGTACTTCAGCTGAGTAGCAAGGCCGCCGCCCCAAATCGCAGTCCCGAGCAAAGCAACAATCGCAATCCCGATGTAACCCCTCATCTTCCGACTCGGAAGGCTGAAATCCAAGACATAACCGATTCCGATTGACCCCAGTATCTGGGCCACCCAGTAGAACACACTGTTCAGCCCTCTAGTCCTCAAATTGAACAGGGCTCCATTCACATTAGTAAACTGGTAGCTGTAAAAGAAGTTGCCAGCCCAAGCGGCTGGGACAATCAAGAGCATCTTCCAGTTGAGAAACAAGCTTGAGAATCTCGGTCGCCTCAGTCGAAACACTAGAGTACTCCACCTTAGTGCAACTAGTCCCATCGTTGCGAATCACCTTGCTTGGCGGCAAGATAGCGAGGGAAAGAAGTGTACCAACAATCATAAAACACATGAATCCAATATAGGTTGCATCATTCACAGAACCAGCCTCAGTCCTGTTGTAATTCAAAACAAACGGGATCAACCCACCAATGACGCCCCCCATACTGAAAATACTCCAGAACAGGGAGATATAAATGCCCTTCTGGCCAGGCGGTGGGTATGAGGTCATGATGGCCCCTTGGCCGGCCCAAAGGAAGCCCGCGCCGATGCCTAGGATCGTGCCAGCGATGATGGCGAAGGTCTGGTGGTGGTAGTGATTGTAGTACAAGAAAGAGCCTGCATAGAGAGCATAAGTGCTACAACCAGAGGCAAGAGTCAAGCGAGGGCCTAAGACATTATAGATTCCGCCGCCCAGGATACCGAAGATGGCGAAGGTGGCATAGAGGGCGGTGTTCGCGTTGTTCACCGCCGTGGGGTCCACCTGACCGCCACCCCCCATGCCGACGAGGGCACCATACATGCCGGGGCAGCAGAAGCAGACCAGCCCAATGAGGCTGACTTGGATCAGGGGGGAGTTGTACCTGAAAAGGGACTTCTTCGGCGGTGTGGCCGATTCCTGATCAAGATTACCTTCGAAACGCATGTCTGAGATTTCGGAAGAAAGATCGGTTTTTCGGTCGAGGGTGTGGGAAATGAGGGACTTTGAGGAGATGGGGTTCAAGAAAAGACGTGATCGAGTGAGAAAAACTCCCAGGTTTTAAGGGGTGAGAGGAGAGAACTGGGAACGAGTGACCCAACGTGAGTCTTCAGTCGAGCCAACTTGCAAATGGCGACAGGTTCGATTGTAGGAAGAGTCCATGCCTGTGGTGACCCGCGCCGTAGGTGCTCGCCATCAGGAATTTTGTACTCATTCGAGTAGGCAGAAGAATCTTGGTGATACTAGGCCGAAATCGTGACAGGATGATGATGATGATGATGAGGCCATTTCGATCTTAGGCCGAAATCGTGATGTCTTGGGTTCAATTTTAACTTGACCTCCATCTTTTGGACACAATTAGTTATCAAGTTTTACTTCTTTAACATGAGTAAGGCATCTTTATAATCTAGTATTTAAACACAAATCGAAGTAATTTGATTTCCTAACTACAAAGCAAAGTAAGAGAAGAAGAGAAGTCGATCTTAATCTTCGATTTTCATGATTTACATCTACAACTTTATCCCTCCTCTCCCGTCAAGAAAACGTGCCTTCGCTCAATAAAACTTAATTGAGTTGATAGGCGACCTACTTTCTTCCCCTCTTTCTTTTTCATTCAGGAAATTATTTTGTTTTCAATTATCGTGACAAAATTGTAGAAAATAGAGCCGGTTTTGGAATTTAGGTTTTGGACTTTAGTCCTTGGATTCTTAATCTTCCTTTTTAATTGTTCAATTATTGGTTCTCGGATTTTAGCGATTTTAGTCTCCCTTTAAATTATTCAATCATCACTTCTCAGATTTAGCGTCAGCCGGCCGCCGGCTTTGGTGTGGAGGAAAAGAGAAAGTGAAAACAGAGGAAAAGGAAAATCATAAGGTGGAAAAACAATCGCAGCGTTGACATCGGAACTTTATGTCCTAAAATTTCCGCTACTGTAAAATCTAGTAATTTGATATGATCTCGACATGCAAGCAGCCTATTTTTAACTTCCTATTGCAATGCCTCCAGACAGACATTCGTTCCATGAACTTCTGGGTTCATCAATGGTTACTCGCAGCCCGTTTTCAACGTTGACCAGAATTTCCTTTTCGTGTGCTCCCTATAAAATTTCAATGGGGGGAGAGGAGGTCCCTGTAAGTGTGAAGTGCTATGGTGACGAGAATGAGGTGCTTCTGTGAAAGTGTGTCCCTTCAGTTAGTGATGATGAGTGTTTTATTTTCAAACATCGAAACACAACTTCTTGAAATGAATAATGCGAATGAGTCAGTTGTTTGAATGCTATGAATTGACTTGATGAGTAGTGGCTCTGCATTCCTTGCCTCTACCTTTGTATAGAGACTCGTACAATCTTTCCTTGCCCTTTGTTTTTTAACAAGGTAATTAGTGGTAGCACAAACTTAGCATGCAATGTTTCATCCAGCATTTAATTGTATATGTGATCTATAGCAATCAAAGATCAAGGAAGCAGTTGGGGTACCAAAGCCTCACTTGGCTAGTTCGATTAACGTCATTGATGCAATTCAAGAGTTGGAAGCCATGGCAATAATGGACTTCATTGCAGTGCTTGACGTAGGCTCAAGTTCTATCATGCCAAGTTGAGGGAAAAGTTGCTAGATAGACTCTTCTGTGGGATTCCATAATAGATGGGGGAATCATTTCAGCTGTACAATTTTTGTCTCTTGGCCCTCGATGTAATCAGTTCATGTTAATCAATGAAATGTCAGTTTGCTGAAGAATCAATTTCTATTTGCAAGATGTTTGCTGTGCGACTTTTGTGTCGATTTTAAAAATGCATATATGCACCTTGAGATCGATGTGATATGAGCGGTTGGCAGCTTGAGAATGGAAAAAACGTCTAAATAAGCATTGTTAGGTGTGTGGCTACAACTCAGATTGAAAAATTGCAACATTGGGAAACAGTTACTATTGTTTCTGTACGATTGAGCAATTATTGTCCCAATATGCATCTTTGCACCTTAAAATGTGTGAAATTTTTTAGTACATTGTTGTACTTGTTGAATTTGATTTTTTTCAAACCAAAAAAGAAATGTGATTTTCTTACATTTATATTGTTAATATGTTAACATTCAAATCGTATCAATTGTGGTTATGACAAAAAAAAAATGTATAAATTGTGGTCATTTCTAATTTAAAAAACAAATTAAAATTTAAAAACTTATTTTGATTACCCAGAGGACATTTGAATATATTTCTACCAAACAATCTTTTATTTCAAGTTGCTTCTCAAAGTAATGTTTATCAAATAGTATTTGCATTTTTTTTCAAAACCCTTTAAACTAAATAGCTTTGCATTTTCCCAAAGTTCCATGGTAAAATTGAACCAAACACGGCCTAAGATTGATGACTCCAAATTTGCCTTGAAATTGCAGAAAAGGGTCAAGAGAGCCGAAGCAAACGGAGCCATAAAAGGATTTAGCCAGATCCCATATGTTCGGCTCTCTGAATGATTTCAGTTCTGTTACAAATGCGAGAACATGGGATGTTTTGCGGCAAAACAATGTAAATCAAAGCTAGGAATCAAATAGACGCACTTCTCCTTAAGTAAAATCGATCACCTAGCAAACCTCACAAATATGACACATTCTGGGATTGAGCTGCACCATCGAAGCGATTGGATTATACATGATTCGGCGTTCGACCACTCTGGTTGTGAATTCAAGCAAGCAATGAATGACAAGCGCTATCGATCCCTACAAGGAGTGGGATTCATATCAGTGATGAGAGCAAGAATCTAACCATCTATCAACCAAGGCCTCGAAATAAATGGTCTTTAGGAAGTCGCAGCTACAGCTCTTTTGCTCGGAAGCCACACCAGCTGTCGCAGCTCTTTTAGGTTGAACATGAATTTGATTACACTTTTAATACGCTGGAAAAAGTAACAATATACCGGTCACCTACAATTGCCATGCTCACTACCAAAGATTTTAGCTCAGGCGGTACATGCATGCCACGTTAATCTTAAACTAATCTTCGTATTACAAAAAATCTCAAACTAATACACTCATCCCACATTTATCTCAAACTAATTTATATGTCATAGAATATCCCAAACCATTACACATGTGACAAATAAATCATATGTCAACGAATGACATGGCAAACAACTCGAATGATCAGCATGTGACGTGAATCTGACATGGAAATTAGATATAAATGGGCTTCCCAAACAATGTCGCTTGGGGTTGTATCCGAAGGGAACAAACTAAATTGCAAAGTCTGCTAATTTTGCCCCAAGAGCTCCCTCAAATTTCAAAGATCTACTGAAGTCCACTTAATAAATCTCTAATTTTGCCTTAAATTTTTAGTAGAATTATCACAGATATACTAGTCAAAGATTTTTTTTTTTTTTTTTTTTGCAATACGAAAATTAATCCGGGGTAAATGAGATACGGGTATCAATTTGGAAATTTCTTGTGACAAATAATATTTTTCAGGTTGTTATCTTGCTAAGCCCGAAGAAGCTTCATAAGAATAGATGACATTTTGGATCATCACCTAATGAGCAAAAGATGAAGCAACTGCCTTTTTTGCTCCCTCTTCACCATCCTCATCCTCCTTCACGGCCAACTTAATGAGAAATACCAGTAAGGGATAGCCCACCGTCATAAGCGACCACCAGTTGATAATAAGCTCCGAGAGGAACGGGACTTTGCGCGTGTCGATTTGCCAAGCAACCGCCACTCCTGCGCTCTGCACTCCTTTGTAGAACCCAATGTACCTGCAGGACAAAGAAAAAGAGATACCAGTTTCAGTGTTAGACCCAAAGCTGGTGTTAATCAAGAAGACTCCAAATTCCCTAGGCCTACACTACCTTTTAAGAGTTTCAGAATCATCAGCTAATCATCCAATGAACCAATAAACCAAGGTCTGGAGCATTGCGTCCAGCAATCCATAGCTGAAAAATAACACGAATGGCCCGGCATAATCAGAACCAAAGTCCCTGAAGTCCAACTTCTTGGGCAGGTCGTGGCGAGAGTACTTCAGCTCACTAGCTAGGCCGCCGCCCCAAATTGCAGTCCCAAGCAAAGCAACAATCGCAATCCCGACATAACCCCTCATCTTCCGACTCGGAAGGCTGAAATCCAACACATAACCAATTCTGATCGACCCCAGTATCTGGGCCAACCAGTAAAACACACTGTTCAGTCCTCTAGTCCTCAAATTGAACAAGGCCCCATTAAACTGGTAGCTGTAAAAGAAGTTGCTAGCCCAAGCGGTCGGGACAATCAAGAGCATCTTCCAGTTGAGGAACAGCTTGAGAATCTCGGTTGCCTTAGTCGAAACGCTCGAGTACTCGATGTTAGTGCAACTAGTCCCGTCATTGCGAATAACCTTGCTTGGCGGCAAGATAGCGAGGGAAAGAAGTGCACCAACAGTCATAAAACACATGAATCCAATATAGGTTGCATCAGTCACAGAAACAGCCTCGGTCTTGTTGTAATTCAAGATAAACGAGATGAACCCACCAATGATGCCCCCCATATTGAAAATACTCCAGAACATGGAGATGTAGGGTGCGCACGGTAACGTTTCTATTCCCGGGAACTATTTCTTTCAAGAAATAGTTTTTTTCTATTTCTACTCCGAGAACAATTTCCGAGTAAAATAAGGTGTTTGGTAACTATACAAAATTTTTATTCTTGGAATAGAAAAAAATAGAAATGCATTTGGTAAAAATTTATAAATTTTTGTATTTATTTGATTTTTCTTCTTACTCACGAATCGCCGACCGCTGATCGCCGCCGCACGACCGCTGCACGATCGCCGCACGGCCACCGCACGACCGCGTTTGGTAAAAATTTATAAATTTTTGTATTTATTTGATTTTTCTTCTCCCAAGTCTTTTATTTCAAGTTGCTTCTCAAAGCAATGTTTATCAAACAGTATTTGCATTTTTTCAAAACCCTTTAAGCTAAATAGCTTTGCATTTTCCCAAAGTCCCTTGGTAAAATTGAACCAAACACGGCCTAAGATTGATGACTCCAAATTTGCCTTGAAATTGTAGAAAAGGGTCAAGAGAGCCGAAGCAAATGGAGACATAGCCAGATCCCATCTGTTTGGCTCTTTGAATGATTTCAGTACTATTACAAACACAAGAACATGGGATGTTTCGCAGTAGAACAATGTAAATCAAAGCTAGGAATCAAACAGACGCACTTCTCCTTAAGTAAAATCGATCACCTGGAAAACCTCGTAATATGACACATTCTGGGATTGGGTTACACCATCGAAGCAACCGGAGTATACATGATTCGGGTATCGTTCGACCACTCTGGTTGTGAATTCAAGCAAGCAATGAATAACAAGCGCTGTCGATCCCTACAAGGAGCAGGATTCATATCAGTGATGAGAGCAAGAATTTATTGAGCATCTATCAACCAAAGCCTCGAAATAAATGGTCTTTAGGAAGTCGCAGCTGCAGCTCTTTTCCTCGGAAGCCACACCAGCTGTCACAGCTCTTTTAGGTGGAACATGACTTTGATTACACTTTTAATACGCTGGAAAAAGTAACAATGTACCGGTCATCTACAATTGCTGTGCTCATTGCCAAAGATTACAACTCCGGCGGTACATTCGTGCCACATTTATCTTAAATTAATCTTCATATTACAAAAAATCTCAAACTAGTTCACCCATACCATATTTATCTCAAACTAATTTATGTGTCATAAAATATCCTAAACCATTACACATGTGACAAATAAATCATACGTCAGCGAATGGCATGGCAAACAACTCAAATGATCGGCATGTGACATGAATCTGATGTGGAAATTAGATATAATTGGGCTTTCTGAACAATGTCGCTTGGGGTTGTATCTGAAGGGAACAAACTAAATTGCGAAATATGCTAATTTTGCCCCAAGAGCTCCCTCAAATTTCAAAGATCTACTGAAGTCCACTTAATAAATCTCTAATTTTGCCTTAAATTTTTGGTAAAATTATCACAGATATACTAGTCTAAGATTTTTTTTTTTTTTTTTTTGTGATACGAAAATTAATCTAGGGTAAATGAGATACGGGTACCAATTTGGAAATTTCTTGTCACTTTAACTTCTCAAAGCAAATAATATTTTTCAGGTTGTTATCTTGCTAAGCCCGAAGAAGCTTCATAAGAATAGATGACGTTTTGGATCATCACCTAATGAGCAAAAGATGAAGCAACTGCCTTTTTCACTCCCTCTTCACCATCCTCATCCTCCTTCACGGCCAACTTAACGAGAACCACCAGTAAGGGATAGCCCACCGTCATAAGCGACCAGTTGACAATAAGCTCCGAGAGGAATGGGACTTTGCGCGTGTCGATTTGCCAAGCAACCGCTGCTCCTGTGCTCTGCACTCCTTTGTAGAACCCAGTGTACCTGCAGGACAAAGAAAACGAGATACCAGTTTCAGTGTTAGACCCAAAGCTGGTGTTAATCAAGAAGACTCCAAATTCCCTAGGCCAACACTACCTGCTAAGAGTTTCAGAATCATCAGCTAAGCATCCAATGAACCAATAAACCAAGGTCTGGAGCATTGCGTCCAGCAATCCATAGCTGAAAAATAACACGAACGGCCCGGCATAATCAGAACCGGAGTCCCTGAAGTCCAACTTCTTGGGCAGGTCGTGGCGAGAGTACTTCAGCTGACTAGCTAGGCCGCCGCCCCAAATTGCAGTCCCAAGCAAAGCAACAATCGCAATCCCAACATAACCCCTCGTCTTCCGACTCGAAAGGCTGAAATCCAACACATAACCGATTTCGATCGACCCGAGTATCTGGGCCACCCAGTAGAACACACTGTTCAGCCCTCTAGTCCTCAAATTGAACAAGCCCCCGTTCACATTAGTAAACTGGTAGCTGTAAAAGAAGTTGCTAGCCCAAGCGGCCGGGACAATCGAGAGCATCTTCCAGTTGAGGAATAGCTTGAGAATCTCGGTTGCCTCAGTCGAAACGCTTGAGTACTCAATGTTAGTGCAACTAGTCCCGTCATTGCGAATAACCTTGCTTGGCGGCAAGATAGCGAGGGAAAGAAGTGCACCAACAGTCATAAAACACATGAATCCAATATAGGTTGCATCAGTCACAGAAATAGCCTCGGTCCTGTTGTAATTCAAGATAAACAGAATGAACCCACCAACAATGCCCCCTATATTGAAAATACTCCAAAACATGGAGATGTAGGGTGCGCATTACAACGTTTTTATTCCTTCTTCTTACTCACGGATCGCTGACCACCGACCGTCACCGCACGACCGCCGCACGATCGCCGCACAACCACCGCACGACCACGTTTGGTAAAAATTTATAAATTTTTGTATTTATTTTATTTTTCTTTTCCCAAGCTGAAATGCATTATCATTCCACTTCCAAAGAAATTTCGGTAGTAAAAAATAAAATAAAAAAGTTTGAATTCTATCTAGTCGGCCACCACTTTCTAGTGGAGCTAGACATGGCGTCTTTTCCTCAGATAACCAAGTTGGTAAAAATTTAAAAATTTTATAAAAAGTTCTAAGTAAAATAAGGTGTTTGGTAATTATACAAAATTTCTATTCTTCGAATAGAAAAAGAATAGAAATGCGTTTGGTAAAAATTTGTAAATTTTTGTATTTATTTGATTTTTCTTCTCCCAAACTAAAATGCATTATCATTTCACATCTAAAGAAATTTTGGCAATCTATTCTTGGAATAGAAAAAAAAAAAATAGAAATGTGTTTGGTAAAAATTTATAAATTTTTGTATTTATTAAGATTTTTCTTCTTACTCACAAACTGCCGACCACTGATCGTCGCCGCACAATTGCCGCACGATCATCGCACGATCGCCGCACGACCTCTATACGACCGCTGATCGTCGCCGCCGACCGCCACACGATCATCTCACGACCGCCGCCCAACCGCCAACCGGCCGGCGATGGCCGCAACAAGGAAGAAGAACAAAAGAAAAGAAAAACTTATTTCTAGAAATTGTTCCCGGAACAAGAAGCTACTTTTTTTATTTCTTGTTTTTGTTACAAATCTATTCCCCAGCCACTTTTCTATTCCGGGGAATAGAAAAATAAGTTGGCGTTACTAAACAGATTTCTAAAAATACTCAAGAACAGGGAGATGTAAGTGCCCTTTTGGTTGTGAGGTGGGTACAAGGTCATGATGGCGCCTTGGCCGGCCCACAGGAAGCCCTCCCCTATGCCAAGGATCGTGCCGGCGATGATGGCAAAGGTCTGTTGGTGGTAGTGGTTGTAATACAAGAAAGAGCCTGCATAGAGAGCGTAAGTGCTACAACTAGAGGCAAGAGTCAAGTGAGGGCCTAGGACATTATAGATTCCGCCACCCAGGATGCCGAAGATGGCAAATGTGGCATAGAGGGCGGTGTTCGCATTGTTCACTGCCGTGGGATCCACCTAGTCGCCACCCCCCATGCCCACGAGAGCCCAATACATGCGGGGGCAGCGAAGTAGACCAGACCGATGATGCCGACTTGGACCGGGGGAGTTGTACCCGAAGAAGGATTGCTTCGGTGGCATGGCTGATTTCGATCAAGATTGCCCTCGAAACCCATGTCGGAAATCTAGAAAAAATGTCGGTTTTTGATCGAGGGTGTGAGAAACGAGGGACTTTAAGGAGATGGGTTTCAAGAAAAGACGAGATTGAGTGAGAAAAACTCCAGGTTTTAAGGGGTGAGAGGAGAGAAGTAGAAACGAGTGACCCAACCTGAGTCTTCAGTCGGGCTAAGTCGCAAATGGCGACAGGTTTGATTGTAGGAAGAATCCACGCCTGTGGTGACCCGCGCCTTAGGTGCTGACCGCCGCCACACAATTGCCGCACGATCATCGCACGATCGCCGCACGACCTCTATATGACCGCTGATTGTCGCCGCCGACCACCACACGATCATCTCACGACAGCCACCCGACCGCCAACCGCCGGCGATGGTCGCAAAAAGGAAGAAGAACAAAAGAAAATAAAAACTTATTTCTAGAAATTGTTCCCGGAACAAGAAGCTACTTTTTTTATTTCTTGTTTTTGTTACAAATCTATTCCCCAGCCACTTTTCTATTCTGGGGAATAGAAAAATAAGTTGGCGTTACCAAACAGATTTCTAAAAATACTCCAAAACAGGGAAATGTAAGTGCCCTTTTGGTTGTGCGGTGGGTACAAGGTCATGATGGCGCCTTGGCCGGCCCACAAGAAGCCCTCCCCTATGCTAAGGATCGTGCCGGCGATGATGGCAAAGGTCTGTTGGTGGTAGTGGTTGTAATACTTGCATAGAGAGCATAAGTGCTACAACCAGAGGCAAGAGTCAAGTGAGGGCCTAGGACATTATAGATTCCGCCACCCAGGATGCCGAAGATGGCGAATGTGGCATAGAGGGCGGTGTTCGCATTGTTCACTGCCGTGGGATCCACCTGGCCGCCGCCCCCATGCCCACGAGAGCCCAATACATGCCGGGGCAGCAGAAGTAGACCAGCCCGATGATGCTGACTTGGACCGGGGGGGAGTTGTACCTGAAGAAGGACTGCTTCGGTGGCATGGCTGATTCCTGATCAAGATTGCCCTCGAAACCCATGTCGGAAATCTAGAAAAAAATGTCGGTTTTTGATCGAGGGTGTGAGAAACGAGGGACTTTAAGGAGATGGGTTTCAAGAAAAGACGAGATTGAGTGAGAAAAACTCCAGGTTTTAAGGGGTGAGAGGAGAGAAGTGGAAACGAGTGACCCAACCTGAGTCTTCAGTCGGGCTAAGTCGCAAATGGCGACAGGTTCGATTGTAGGAAGAATCCACGCCTGTGGTGACCCGCGCCTTAGGTGCTCGCCATCAGGAATTTTGCACTCATTCGAGTAGGCAAAAGAATCTGGTGATACTTTAGTACGGAAGAAAAGGTCTGGCTAACAGGATGATGATGAGGTCATTTAGATCTTACACCGAAATCGTATTGTCCCGGATTCGATTCTAACTCAACCTCCATCTTTTGATTGCGATGAATTCCTAACACGAGTAAGGCAGTTCTATAACTTTCATCCTTCTCTCTCCACAAGAAAATGTGCGTTCACTTCAATAAAACTTAATTGAGTTGACAGGTGATGTACTTTCTTCCTTTCTTTCTTTTTTATTCAGGAAATTATTTTGTCTTCAATTATCGTGACAAAATGGTAGACAATAAGAGCCGGTGTTTGGAATCTAGGTTTTGGTCTTTAGTCCTCGGTTTCTTAATCTTCATTTTTAATTGTTCAATTATTGGTTCTCGGATTTTAGCGATTCTTAGTCTCCCTTTAAATCATTCAATTATCACTTCTCGGAATTTAGCGTCAGCCGGCCACCGGCTTTGGTGTGGAGGAAAAGAGAAAGTGAAAACAGAGGAAAAGGAAAATCATAAGGTGAAAAAACAATCGCAGCATTGACATCGGAACTTTATGTCCTAAAATTTCCGCTACTGTAAAATCTAGTAATTTGATATGATCTCGACATGCGAGCAGCCTATTTTTAACTTCCTATTGCAATGCCTCCAGACAGACATTCGTTCCATGCACTTCTGGGTTCATCAATGGTTACTCGCAGCCCGTTTTCAACGTTGACCAGAATTTCCTTTTCGTGTGCCCCCTATAAAATTTTAATGGGGGGAGAGGAGGTCCCTGTAAGTGTGAAGTGCTATGGTGACGAGAATGAGGTGCTTCTGTGAAAGCGTGTCCCTTCAGTTAGTGATGATGAGTGTTTATGTTCAAACATCGAAACACAACTTCTTGAAATGAATAATGCGAATGAATCAGTTGTTTGAATGCTATGAATTGACTTGATGAGTAGTGGCTCTGCATTCCTTGCCTCTACCTTTGTATAGAGAGTCGTCGTACAATCTTTCCTTGCCCTTTGTTTTTTAACAAGGTAACTAGTGGTAGCACAAACTTAGCATGCAATGTTTCATCCAGCATTTAATTGTATATGTGATCTATAGCAATCAAAGATCAAGGAAGCAGTTGGGGTACCAAAGCCTCACTTGGCTAGTTCGATTAACGTCATTGATGCAATTCAAGAGTTGGAAGCCATGGCAATAATGGACTTCATTGTAGTGCTTGACGTAGGCTCAAGTTCTATCATGCCAAGTTGAGGGAAAAGTTGCTAGATAGACTCTTCTGTGGGATTCCATAATAGATGGGGGAATCATTTCAGCTGTACAATATTTGTCTCTTGGCCCTCGATGTAATCAGTTCATGTTAATCAATGAAATGTCAGTTTGCTGAAGAATCGATTTCTATTTGCAAGATGTTTGCTGTGCGACTTTTGTGTCGATTTTAAAAATGCATATATGCACCTTGAGATCGATGTGATATGAGCGGTTTTGCAGCTTGAGAATGGAAAAAACTTCTAAATAAGCATTGTTAGGTGTGTTGGCTACAACTCAGATTGAGAAATTGCAACATTGGGAAACAGTTACTATTGTTTCTATATGATTGAGCAATTATTGTCCCAATATGCATCTTTGCACCTTAAAATGTGTGAAATTTTTTAGTACATTGTTGTACTTGTTGAATTTGATTTTTTTCAAACCAAAAAAGAAATGTGATTTTCTTACATTTATATTGTTAATACGTTAACATTCAAATCGTATAAATTGTGGTTATGACAAAAAAAAAATGTATAAATTGTGGTCATTTCTAATTTTAAACGAATTAAAATTTAAAAAGCTTATTTTGATTACCAAATAGTCTTTTATTTCAAGTTGCTTCTCGAAGCAATGTTTATCAAACAGTATTTGCATTTTTTTCAAAACCCTTTAAGCTAAATAGCTTTGCATTTTCCCAAAGTCCCTTGGTAAAATTGAACCAAACACGGCCTAAGATTGATGACTCCAAATTTGCCTTGAAATTGCATAAACGGGTCAAGAGAGCCGAAGCAAATGGAGCCATAAAAGGATTTAGCCAGATCCCATCTGTTCGGCTCTCTGAATGATTACAATACCGTTACAAACGCGAGAATATGGAATGTTTTGCGGTAGAACAATGTAAATCAAAGCTAGGAATCAGACGGACGCACTTCTCCTTAAGTAAAATCGATCACCTGGCAAACCTCGCAAATACACATTCTGGGATTGAGCTGCACCATCGAAGCGATCGGATTATACATGATTCGGGTATTGTTCGACCACTCTAGTTGTGAATTCAAGCAAGCAATGAATGACAAGCGCTATCGATCCCTACAAGGAGCAGGATTCCTATCAATGATGAGAGCAAGAATTTATTGAGCATCTATCAACCAAAGCCTCGAAATAAATGGTCTTTAGGAAGTCGTAGCTGCAGCTCTTTTACTCAGAAGCCACACCAGCTGTTGTAGCTCTTTTAGGTGGAACATGACTTCGATTACACTTTTAATACGCTGGAAAAAGTAACAATGTACCGGTCATCTACAATTGCCGTGCTCACTACCAAAGATTACAACTCCGGCGGTACATTCGTGCCACATTTTTCTTAAATTAATTCATATTACAAAAAATCTCAAACTAGTTTTACCAAAAAAAAAAAAAAAAAAAAACTCTCAAACTAGTTTACCCATACCATATTATCTCAAACTAATTTATGTGTCATAGAATATCCCAAACCATTACACATGTGACAAATAAATCATATGTCAGTGAATGGCATGGCAAACAACTCGAATGATCGGCATGTGACATGAATCTAACGTGGAAATTAGATATAAATGGGCTTTCTGAACAATGTCACTTGGGGTTGTATCTTAAGGGAACAAACTAAATTGCGAAATATGCTAATTTTGCCCCAAGAGCTCCCTCAAATTTCAAAGATTTACTGAAGTTCACTTAATAAGTCTCTAATTTTGCCTTAAATTTTTAGTAGAATTATCATAGATATACTACTCTAAGATTTTTTATTTTTTTTTGCAATACGAAAATTAATCTGAGGTAAATGAGATACGGGTACCAATTTGGAAATTTCTTGTCACTTTAACTTCTCAAAGCAAATAATATGTTTTCCGGTTGTGATCTTGCTAAGCCCGAAGAAGCTCCATAAGAATAGATGACATTTTGGATCATCACCTAATGAGCAAAAGATGAAGCAACTGCCTTTTTTGCTCCCTCTTCACCATCCTCATCCTCCTTCACAGCCAACTTAACGAGAACCACCAGTAAGGGATAGCCCACCGTCATAAGCGACCAGTTGACAATAAGCTCCGAGAGGAACGGGACTTTGCACGTGTCAATTTGCCAAGCAACTGCCGCTCCTGCGCTCTGCACTCCTTTGTAGAACCCAGTGTACCTGCAGGACAAAGAAAACCAGATACCAGTTTCAGTGTTAGACCCAAAGCTGGTGTTAATCAAGAAGACTGCAAATTCCCTAGGCTACACTACCTGCTAAGAGTTTCAGAATCATCAGCTAAACATCCAATGAACCAATAAACCAAGGTCTGGAGCATTGCGTCCAGCAATCCATAGCTGAAAAATAACACAAACGGCCCGGCATAATCGGAACCGGAGTCCCTGAAGTCCAACTTCTTGGGCAGGTCGTGGCGAGAGTACTTCAGCTGACTAGCTAGGCCGCCGCCCCAAATCGCAGTCCCAAGCAAAGCAACAATCGCAATCCCGACATAACCCCTCATCTTCCGACTCGTAAGGCTGAAATCCAACACATAACCGATTCCAATCGACCCCAGTATTTGGGCCACCCAGTAGAACACACTATTCAGCCCTCTAGTCCTCAAATTGAACAACGCCCCGTTCACATTAGTAAACTGGTAGCTGTAAAAGAAGTTGCTAGCCCAAGCGGCCGGGACAATCAAGAGCATCTTCCAGTTGAGGAACAGCTTGAGAATCTCAGTTGCCTCAGTCGAAACGCTCGAGTACTCGATGTTAGTGCAACTAGTCCCGTCATTGCGAATAACCTTGCTTGGTGGCAAGATAGCGAGGGAAAGAAGTGCACCAATAGTCATAAAACACATGAATCCAATATAGGTTGCATCAGTCACAGAAACAGCCTCGGTCCTGTTGTAATTCAAGATAAATGGGATGAACCCACCAACGACGCCCCCCATACTAAAAATACTCCAGAACAGGGAGATGTAAGTGCCCTTTTGGTTGTGTGGTGGGTACGAGGTCATGATGGCGCCTTGGCCGGCCCACAGGAAGCCCGCCCCTATGCCAAGGATTGCACCGGCGATGATGGCGAAGGTCTGTTGGTGGTAGTGGTTGTAGTACAAGAAAGAGCCTGCATAGAGAGCGTAAGTGCTACAACCAGAGGCAAGAGTCAAGCGAGGGCCTAGGACATTATAGATTCCGCCACCCAGAATGCCGAAGATGGCGAAGGTGGCATAGAGGGCGGTGTTCGCATTGTTCACTGCCGTGGGATCCACCTGGCCGCCGCCCCCCATGCCCACAAGAGCCCAATACATGCCGGGGCAGCAGAAGCAGACCAGCCCGATGATGCTGACTTGGACGAGGGGGGAGTTATACCTGAAGGACTGCTTCGGTGGCATGGCCGATTCCTGATCAAGATTGCCCTCGAAACCCATGCCGGAAATCTCGAAAAAAATGTTGGTTTTCAATCGAGGGTGTGAGAAATGAGGGACTTTGAGGAGATGGGTTTCAAGAAAAGACGAGATTGAGTTAGAAAAACTCCAGGTTTCAAGGGGTGGGAGGAGAGAAGTAGAAACGAGTGACCCAACCTGAGTCTTCAGTCGGGCTTAGTCGCAAATGGCGACAGGTTCGATTGTAGGAAGAATCCACGCCTGTGGTGACCCGCGCCTTAGGTGCTTGCCATCAAGAATTTTGTACTCATTCGAGTAGGCAAAGGAATCTCGTGATACTTTAGTACAGAAGAAAAGGTCTGACTGACAGGATGATGATGAGCTCATTTAGATCTTACACCGAAATCGTAATGTCCCGGATTCGATTCTAACTCAACCTCCATCTTTTGATTGCGATGAATTCCTAACATGAGTAAAGCAGTTCTGTAACTTTCATCCTTCTCTCTCCACAAGAAAATGTGCTTCACTTCAATAAAACTTAATTGAGTTGGCAGGCAAAGTACTTTCTTCCTCTCTTTCTTTTTCTCTTTGGAATGTTATCGTTTTCAAGTAGCGTGACAAAATTTTAGACAATGAGTGATGGAGATGTGTTTGGAATCTTAGGTATTGGACTTTAACCCTCGCATTCCTAGTCTTCCTTTCCATTATTCAATTATTGGTTCTTGGATTTTAGTGTCGGCTAACCATCAGCTTTGGTGTGGAGGACGAGAGAGTGGAAACGAATAGAGCAAAGTAAAAACATAATTACAAGGTAAAAGAGTCGCAGCATTAACATTGGAAATTTACGGCATGAAATTTTTGCCATCGTAAAATTTATTAATAGATGTAATCTTGACATGCAAGTGTCATGACAAATTCTCGGTCACGGAATAGCCCGTGTGGCGCTTGATGAGTCAGAACACTAGGCTAACCTTTCTTATATAGTTGTTCCTAAGATGGTATGGTGAATCACAATCATGCAATGCCCAATTTGATTCGAGAATCCAGTCTTTTGAGCGAGACACACAAAACACTTTGGCACAACAACTGATTTCGATATACCATGGCTTCATCAGTTAGTAGCATTAGCTTTCGATCAATTTGTGCACGGAAGATTAATCCCGCCTTCAAAGCTAATCAGAGATAATCATTTTATCCTCAAACTCCTAACACAAATGTTCTAATGCCATTCTTACGAACCAATTGTATCATCTCCTCTGCAACACTTACTCTTCACTCTATTGTCACGAAACTCCACTCATAGGGGTAAGATAGTACAAGAGAATTCAGTCCATAACATTCTCCCTCACTCAATTCTGCAATGCCTTCATCATGGTGGAACCATCAATGCCACTTCCTCGAGACTTACATGAATAGCCAATGCTCGCCTTACAAAACAAGCTCCTCCACTCCACTAGTAACTTGCCCCGATCAAAGTTGTTCACTCGTCTCTAGTCACTTGTGCTCTCCCTGGTAGATGTGGCATCTGGCCAACTGCACTCTTTCTTTTTTTCTTTTTTTTTTTCGCCATAACAACTACACTCCTTTGGCAACACATTTTATCCCCTACCAAGCTTCTTCTAATCTTAGCAAATCAATGGGGATTTCTCCTGTTGTTGGAAATATGGTAACATAACTTCTATCGAGACTCAACAAGTGATCTAGGAACTTCTCCCCTATTCTGTGAGCAATCCAATTCTTTCGTGTGCCCCAATTGCCATCATAAAAGCTACAAAGGAGAGCCACACCTTGTCTAAACCTTTTTTGCCCCGGTGATCACTCTTCGCTCTCATAGAATCGGGTAGATCATAGGCTTTCTCCAAATCACCTACCTACTATAAGGATCTTGCTCTAATACCATTTTTTATAGGCCAAAGAATAGCTCGTGCAACACCTGATGAGCCAAAAACACAAGAACAATATTCCTTCTATAGTTGTTCCTAAAAATTAGTATAATTAATCACATTCTCATACAGATTCATACCACATTAAGTTTAGCTCAATCATACCACACCCAATTTAACTCAGGCATCTAGTCCCTAGCGTAAGACATACAAAACACCTTGACACAGCAACTAGTTTCAACTTGCTAGTCTCATTAGAAAAGTAACATCAACTCCCGAGCATTTTCAAAGCTCCTCTAGGTTATAATCATTTAATCATGGAACTCCTAGTACAAACGCTTTGATATCACTCCTTTGAACCAGTTTTATCATCTCCTCTGCCTCACTCACTCTTCATCTAACGCCACAAAACTCCACTCACAAGGGTATGAGTATGGAAGAATCGGGTCCGTGACACAAGCAACATGTTTTGACTTCCTATTGCAAGCTCTATTCTCTTGAAACTCTTGACCGCTAACTAACGTTTGGTTCCACGGAGTCTTGACCTGAGAATTCATGAGGTAATGTCTCCCGACGTTATTGTGTTAAGACTGGCAACTCCAATTTGCCTTGAAATTGCAGAAAAAGATCAATACAGCTGAAGAAAGGAGCTGTCAAGGAGTTAACAAATCCGATTCGTCGGCTCTTTTTGTGATTTTAGTTACTGTTACAAACACGAGAACATGGCATGCATGTAGCTCTAACCAGTTACTCGGGAATACTGTATATTTTGTGCGTTGTTTCACTGTCAACAAAATAGTGGCATTTTCAGCAGAACAATGATGATCTATAAGCTTGCGAGTTTTCTTTGACATGCCCCGAAAAATCAAAGGGTAGTAGTCAAATAGACAACGCACTTCTCCTCAGTGAAATTGAACACTTGCAATCTTCCCTATGTAACAAATTCAGTGACTGAGCCACGTCGTTGAAGCGACCCAGATATACATGATTGCAGTTCAAGCAAGCAATGAATAATTGTAAACCCACAATCACTGTCAATCAATACAAGAAGCAGCAATCGTTACTGAGAGCAAGGATTTATTGAACATCTAAAAAACAAAGCCTCAATATAAATGGTCCTTAGGACATAGAAAAGGAGTCGTCCTTGCAAACATTCCACGACATATTGTAGAGAAACACACCAAATTCGCCTCAAAGCACTCCCAAAGTACCTTCACTTCGACTTCTACCAATTGCAAGCTCCTGCTTCATGATGCGGAGTCTGTCACTGAAGTCCAAATTGTACTGCTGGTTATGGGTTGCTCCCTTGGTTCCACTCGGGGGAAGGCGTACATGCTTGCCCTTAGAATGTTTTGGAGAAACCAGTGCTTGACTTTTCCGACTATATGATGAGGACGATGACTTGCTAGCCAGCCCATGACCACCCTTCCTTGTCGATTTGTGTTCTGATCTAAGGCCACTGCGATCAAATTGATGGGCACTAGCCCCCAGCCGAACTGATCGATCAGCGGCATCCTTCAGTGTACCCACTTTTATGAGTTGTCGGTTGTAATACGCCAGGTGAGGAAGAAGGCCCTGCAAATACTTCTTAAGCTGGTCATCTCCCACATTCTTCTGGGCTGGATTCCCTTCCAAGCTAACAGCTTGTAAGGAATTGTAGTTCGCTGCAAGCTGCCCTAGACATTTTGCTGTTGAAATCTTGTTGGCACGGAGATCCAAAACATTCAGTTTCAGAAGGCGGTGAAGACCCTCGACTTCACTGATCTTATTCCCCGCCAGATATAGCTCCTTAAGTGATGAACAAGAAGCTAGGCCTGAACATTTAAAATGTAAAGGTTAATCGATAGCAGAACCTTCTAGAAAGATGATACAAAGCTTGCATGTCCCCATTCAAAATATGTTGTGTAAACATTCCATCTATCTGGACGAGAGGACAAATAATGCAGCATAACCTAGGCATTACCATGTCCAATTCTGACGATTCTGTTATAGCTCAAGTCAAGTACACGCAATCGGGTCAATTCACGTAAGCCTTCAATAGTGGAAATCTGGTTTTTTGACAGATTCAACATATGAAGTCCCCGAGGAAGAGCACCAGCTGTTATCCTCACTGGGAAAGGTAAGATTAAACATCAGAAAATGCAACAGCTAGCAAAAGCATAAGAAGCCAACGTTTCAGAATGCAGACTGATGAGCATACCTATGTTGTTTCCCGACAGATTAAGCATCTTCAAGCTCACGAATGCACTGAGAAACGGGATCATTGCCAAACCATGGTTCGCCATCTGAGCTGTAGTTGCTGAGGCACTCAGGGATGATATGTATCTCTTAGCAGCTTCATTTCCAGGACTCACCTTAGGCTCAACTTTTGCTGCAGTCAGACCATTCAAAACAGGGTATTCTCTCTTGTTCTGATCATTTGGCTGGTATGACTCCTCCACTTCGTCCGAAGGATTGCAAGGCTGGAGATCTGTGACCCACTCCTCAATCCGCTTAATCTTAAAATCCTTATGTGGTAAATCATACTGTTGGTGAGAGGAGCTTTCCCCTCTATGGGGTTTCAAGAAGATGTCATCAAAAATAGGAGTAATCCCCCCTTGGGCAGAACCAGCATAATCATAATCATGATAATCATTACAAACAGCATCTTCATAGATAATGTTTTTACCTTTGCAGGCATTGACATCGCTTTCTTTTTGTGGGGAGAACTGATCTTTAAACTCAGGAATGGATGTCCCATTTTGGCTCATGCTAAGAACAAACAGGTCCCCAGAAGATTTTGTTGTAAGTCCCAACTTCTCCTTCGGATGTTCACCTGACTTAGGAGACCAACCACCAATGTTGGGCATTGATTCGGGTCTCACTAACTCCGCAGAAGTATGAGGTGTGTGATCTCCAGAGTCACCAGCATTTTCTCCAGAATATTGGCCTTCAGAATTTTCTAGGACCCCTTTGTCAGTACTTTGCAAATCTCCAATTGAAAAAATTGATTTCTTGTTGAGATTCAGGACTTGACATGTATCAAAGGGTCCATCCTTACAATATTCGCCAACACCCAGTTCATCGCTGGCGTCCTCCATGACTGACCTGCTATGTTGGTCAAATGAGAATCCATGCAAACCACTTGCAAGAGATTGACTTTTCTTGAGATGGCCAGCCTTAATACCCCTTGTATCAATCTCCGCATTATCAACTTTACTCCCCATTTCTTCTGATTTCCAACCTCGTTCAATGGATAGAGATTCTGCAACCTTGTCCACAATTTTATCCATCTCACCATTCCGATGCAATTCTGAAAGCGATGAATTTGGGCTCATGGCATTCTCTGAAGCCTGAAACTCGGAACCCTGAAACTCACTAACAGCTTCAACAGGTGGATGTGCTGATTTCTGCTTGAGAAAGAGAAGGGGTGCAGGATTAAGATGGGAATGACATGCATTTTATTAAATCAAACTGTGGACACAAGTCCAATCTGTAACAGTGTATGAACTTTTAGATCAAATGTGATTCAAAACTAAAGCACTTCCATAAATCCACCAAGAAAAACAAACAGTATGCAAGCCCTTCTATATTTAGTGAAGTTTAGATTAAATCATCTAAATAATAAAATAAGCAATTATGCCTCAGATTTATATTAATTTCTGATCAAGCCTCATGCCACAAATCATCCTTGTAATTTCTCGGAATTTCAAATGAGTACTCTGAAATTCTGCCTAAAAGCATATCCCCTTCCACCCAAAGAACTTTTGAAATGAAAGAGTAAACTTTTCAGGACTACTTGAAGTGCAGTGCAGGGGACTTATTATGTGAGTGCATGCTGGAAGTATCTTCATTTGGTGTGCACTGAAGTCAAACAAAATTAAAAGGAATGCAAGTATTGAAAAAGAAAGAATAAAAAAGAACAGAGTGATGAGTTACCTTTGGTTTGTGACCATTGAAGCAGGAAAATCGAACCATCGTGCTAATACTGCGCAGAGCTACATCCACACACAATCTACTTTGTATCACATCCAAAGCTACATATTGCAATTTATTCTGCCCAAGAAAAGGACAAAAGCACTTCCCCAACAATGTGATAAGAAGCTACCATCAAAGTTCAGATTAGTCAACAATGGCTTTAGCCGTAATCAAGAAACAAGCCTTCAGAAACACGGCATAATCTCCAAGCATATGATGATCTTGATCGTCTCAATACGCAAAGCAAAATGGCTCGCTCATTACTACCCCACACCCTCACAAAGGTGGGAGAAGAATTCAATCTTGCAGTAGCGGCCAGAGTGAAAGCAATCTGATCAGCTATAATATTCAAATTCCAAACATCCAGAGGATCCTGGCCTGATAGAGCAAAAAAATGATTTAAGTTTTTCATTATTGTCATGGGTAAAAGATGCAACAAGCTAAAAAAACCTAAGCTAAGGTGAGTTACGTATCCATAAGACTGATGGCAGTACTTTGCTGCAAGAACTCAATGATGTGTGTGCCAAAAATTCACAAACAAAATCTCCTGATTATACGAAACTTCTTATATTTCTCTGCCACACGATAATGCAAACTCTTAAAAGAAAAGGGCGTCTCAAAACAAGCTTGAGGGATGTTCTTATATGCAAGCTACCTCTGCAAAGCAAACCCACCAGATGCCTATATCACTCTCTTTCTTAGCAGCAAAGTGTGCAACAATCAACAGGGCACAGAGACCAACAGTCCTGATTATTAATGAAAAACTTGAAATCAATAATAGATATAAACCCATCTCGAACAAAATCCAAATGAACTTTAGAACCTAGCAACCACCTCAGCCAAGCTTTTGCTATCATAACAGCACCTTGGTTCTTCTTCTGTTTTCTTTTGTCTATGTCTACCTCCCTATAATCCGGCAGCAGAGACCTTAGCCACATAATCTATAATCAAATGCTCGTTGCTTGATGATTCTTGAACAGACAATACTCATATTTTGCGAAAAGAAAATCAAGAAATCCGCTGGTGACTTAAAAACGAAATCATCAATCAGAGGTAACAAAGAGAATGCAAGAAAGCATTGACCAGAAGCCAAGACAATGCCGGCGCCGACAAATACCTCTTTGAAGCCTGAAAATCTTTTGTACTTCTTCTTTCGATTCCGAATAGATCAAAAGCTCGTCAAATTTGATAGGATAGCTCACAAGAACCCTCTCTCTCCACGCACACATCCCTTCTTTCCCTCATTCTAACTCACAAAAAATCTTGTCAAACGCCATACGCTCACGAATTAAAAAAGACACAAGCAACCCAGTTGAACCATACATCCAACGCCTCCCGGGAGAAAGAAGATTCAACCTTTTTCGAGCCAGATTGCGGGCGACGCCTCGTTCAGGAGATCACCCTTCTTGGGTTCGTGACGCCACCGAAGAAACAACGCCAAAAATCCCACCTTTTTCGCCGAATCCCTCTTTATAGCGAGGAGCAAAAGCGACCCAAACCCTAGAAAGGTGCCGGGACGTAATTTATGTTCTGTGGGGGCACTGTCCTCGCCGTCAAATTCCTTTCCCAAAAAAAAGGGTACACGAATCAAAAGCAAATTCGTCGGAAAAAGATGAAAAGGAGACGGGGGTTGAACTTTCAAGACGAAATTGAATCGGCCGGGATTGAAGTTCCCATTTTTCCTTCGAATCTGGCCAAAAAGGAAAGAAATTTTTGATGAACTCGAGTGAAGGAGAAAAAGGTAGATCGAGAAAAGAAAAGGGAGAGAAATTGCGTCCACAAATTTGAATCGAAAAGAAAAGAAGAGAGACAGAGAGAGACGGAGAGAAGATTGTCCTTTTAAAGCACCGAAGGAATTGCCGCCATATCTGCGGTTTCCTACAAAGGCGAGGAGTTGTCTCTTTCCCGGGAAAGCGACAATTTTCCTGCATTTCGGTTTCTCCAGGAAAATCTCCCACCGAACGTGGCTTGATGATGCTTTGAGCGTGCACAAATTTAAAAAAAAAAAAAAAAAAAAAAAAAAAAAAAAAAAAAAAAGAAGCTGCGAATCATTCCAATTTATCTTATTTTTAAGACACATTTTCATTTTTTATTACACTAGAAAGAAATAGTCCGAATTATTTCCCGATGTGGCTACAATAATGTGTCAGCGAAAGACTCTCCCACGAAAAAAGAAATGGACGAAAATTATTAATTCAGCCATGGGATAAATGATTTGAGTCGACGTACGGTCCTGCTCACGCCATAATCTCGAACTTTTGTCCTGAATTAATATGGTAGAACTCAATAATTAAGGTGGTGTGATAAAGTGGACATCCTTTTCACGGAAAACATATGAAAAGACTTGATACCGCTAAAAGAAAAAAGAGTGGGCTTCAAAATTCAAACGCCAACATTTTATTCTAATTTCATGGTAACAGAAGAATCCCAACTCGGTAGATAAAGAATGGCCAAAAAGAGAAAAGGGGGAAAAGGATAATTTTTTTGGGGGCGTGATATGTTTATTTAGACAAGAAAAGGAACAAATCAAATTTGCAATCTCCCTTTCGGGCAATAGGGTACGTAAATGTTCGGTCCATGTGATTACACATGATCACTTCAGGCAGACATCAAGCATCAAAATGCACATTATCGGCCACACTCATGAACACATCCAAGATTCTTATCCATTTTTAATAATAAAGCACCGCAAGATCTCCTCCTGTCGAAATCGCCGATTCTCTGCCTTTTTGCTTTTGTTTTGCTTTGCTTGGTAGAGCGAAAGTGCTCTCAGAACCATTGCTTTAGCATCCAAGAACTCCGGCAACTACTAATTGCGGTCTCTGTTTGATTGAATCAAATGTCAAAATGAGGCCTACCAATGATTACATTTAAAAAGAAATAATGGAAACTTTACACTAGCTCTTTAAAGTGTCGTGATTCGTGTCTAAATATTAACGCCCTTTGAACACCCGATAATCTTCATCAAATACGAGATCACTCCATTCATACATCTCTGGCATGAGTCCGAGACAGCACGAGTGTGTATTTTTGGGGAGAATGTGAATTACATGATTTGATCACAAGTTGACCACAATCTCTCATTTGTTAGTCATCCAAAATTTGCTATTAATCCACTAATGTCTTCTTTGCCTTCACCTCTGTTCAATTGCTTTTGGTTGTTCATATAAAACTTGAGATACGATATTAAGGGAGGATAACCCTAAGATATCACTTTTATTTCTAATACATAGAGATTAGTCAATGCCTATGCTACTCATAACTCGCAGCATATTTTTTGCAAGAGATCAAGTCAAACGGAGATTAAACTATGTTATAAATAGGCTCAGATTTGTAAGTAGTGGTCAACAATGATGATCCACCCCCTTCTATAGCCAAAATATACCAATTCCAAATTGAAGCCCTTGTTGAGATTGCTACACTCTCTTTCTTTCAAAGGAAAAAAAAAAATACAACCAAACCGGTGGATTTATTGCGACAGATGATAAGGCATATTAAAATGAGTCATAAACCCATAATTAATGGATTATATTATTATATGAGTTAGTTATATTTATAAATGGGTTATAAATGATTTTAAAATGGGTATTACAAGAGTTCATAACTTGTTTAGATCAAACTCACTTCTATAGCTCTCTTTTCACTATTTGTTGCCCACACTCGATTTAGCTCAATTTGTGCTCTCATTTCAGTTTGAGTATAATTTTTCCTAAATTAGATTAAATATAGAAGTACTTTAGCAATATAAAGTACGGGCTAGAGACGAGTTACTAAATTTGTATTGCACGGAAATAGGTCAAAATTGATTAAATAAGTCAATTTGGATCATACTATTTATAATCTAACTCAACCCAAACTTAATCCACCTATTTACCAGGTTTATAGGTGATCAACCCCATGCTAATCTTCAATGAATACGAGATTGCTCCATTCACACCTCTCCAGCAAGTATCCAAGATGGCACAAGTGTGAATTTTTGGGGAGAATGCAAATTATGTGGTTTGATTACGAATTGATAGTGATCTCTTATTTTTTCGATCTTCCAAAAATTTGCCATGAATCCACTAATGTCTTCTTTGCCTTCACTAAAACTTGGGATTAGTCAATGCCCCTAAAAAATCACTTTTTTGCCTAATACATATAGATTAGTCAATGCCTATACTACTCATAACTCAGCGTATTTTTTTGCTAGAGATCAAGTCAAACGGAGAATAAACTATCTTATGAATAGGCTTAGACTTGTAAGAAGCGGTCAACAATGATGATCCACTCCCTTCTATAGCCAAAATATCCCTACTCCAATTTCAAGCCATTATTGAGATTGCTCAACTCTCTTCCTTTTAACGAAAAAGAAATGCTAGGTCTATTAGGATGCAACCCGAACCGGAGGATTTGTAACAATCACTAATTAGATCTATCCAAATGAGTCATAAATTCATTTCTTAACCCATATTTAATGGACACATATTATTATACGAGTTTGTTATATTTAGGAAATAGTTTAAAATAGTGAAATTTAAGATAATGTGGATATTAAATTGGTTCCCAACTTACTTAAACCTATCTCTATGACTTTCTCCTTACATTGTGTCACCTACACTCAATTTTGCACTCAGTCACTTCATACTCTTACCTCAATTTGAGTATATGTTTTCCCAAAATTGGACTAAATATATAAAAGTGTTTTACTAATATAGGTTGAGGTGAGTATGAATCGGGTATGTATCGAGTTAGGTATAAGTCACTAAATTTGTATTACATGAATATGAGTCAAACGGATTAAATTGATCAATTTACATCAGGTCATTCTCTACCATACCCGACCTATATGTTTATCGGATTTACCGACGATCAAGTTTTGAACCGGACCTACTGCTCACCTAAGAACCATGATCAAATCTAAAGCCTTCATGCTCCACAACACAAGCTAATCTTGGGCCCCTTTCATTACATACCAAATGTCAACTTTGGGGGAAACCATTTGGGCCATCAAGGCCCACTATCTCAAGCCCACAAAGATGTCAAAGCTGGTCTCACTACCGGAAAGAGCCTTTCGTGCTGTCTCCCAGTTGCTGCCGAAAATGGCGTCCAAATCGCTTCTTCTCCGGCGGCTCTCGAGAGCCCTCCCGTGCCGGCCGCGATCATCTCCGGTCCGCGCGTCCCCGCGCGAGCTTCTTCCGGCACCCCGAGCGCAGCGTGGCTCCGCCGGTCCGCCGGCCTTCCGTTCCGACACGTTTCTCGGAGTCTCTCGTCCGGCCCGTTGAATGTCGGCGACCTCCCGGGCCCCGCCGCCATTGATTATCGGTACTCTATCTATCAATTTTAGATTTTTCCCCTGAATTTATCGAATCTATCGCAAGAAAATGGTGGGAAATGGCTCAAAATCCAAAATTTTTAGCTCTAGCATGTTGTCTGTCGAATGGGTATAATCATGGTTGTGCAATCCCCGAAACTGTTGAGTTGAGATGATGCTGGTTTAGTTAAGAAGGAAGGGACTGCAAATTTTTTAATGCGAGAGTGTTGGAGATGGGGAGTGGTGGTTGTGCTAATGAATTAATATGTACACAGTTCTCTAGTGCAGGAGGATGAGTTCCACAGGCTAGCAGAATCCACCATCCATGACCTGCAAGAGAAGTTTGAGGTAATAATTCCAGCACTGAATACGTTAATCTGTGATTTGATGGGGTTTTTAATTGGGAATTCCGGATATTCCAGCATGTGAACTATTGTTTCAGTCTAAAAAAATGCAATTTAACTAGGAGAAGATATCAGGAGTACCTTCTCTTTGTATGGATGAAGTTAAAAATTATAGCTTTCTGTGCCATTTCTTTTCTGATGCACTATGCAGTACAAAACTGATTGAATGCTAATGATATGCCACTGTAAAGTGGAAAATCCGTCGTCAAAGCAGGTAGAAAAAGTCTTTTATTTAAGGAGGGATCATGTGTGAGTGCTTATTTATGCTTGCTTCATGTGCAATCCAGCGATGGCTACAATGCCTACACATGCATCCTTATCTCTCTTTTGATGTGTGCAGGATTATGGAGATAATGTTGAGATTGATGGGTTTGATATAGACTATGGGGTGAGAGAGATTAATTAGCATTCACGATTTTGTTATTTAATTTGGTGAATTTTGAAAGTCAAACTGACCTGAACAATTTTTCTGGGTATTGGCAGAATGATGTCTTAACCCTCAAACTTGGGGAATTAGGCACATATGTATTGAACAAACAGACACCAAACCGACAAATTTGGCTCTCCTCTCCAGTGAGGTATGAAATGTGTTAATTGATTTTGATCTCAACATTAAATGCTCGATCATGTGATGCATCATGTATTGATGTTGCAAACTTTTGAGTGTATCATAAACAAATCCACAAGACCTCTTTTTGAACTGTTACTGCTTACCAGATGCATGCTCTAAAGAATATTCAATCACTTAAACTAGCGGTTGTGTCTGGGAGAAGGGCAAATCTTTCAGTAGCTTGGCCCTTTCTTTTCCTTTTGAACTGTATTTCTTCCCTAAGATCGACTGTATTTACATAGTAACGAACTAACTGGGGATTATATTGTTTTGGTCAATGAAGAATTCGGTAACTGAAACAATTTCTGATTCTAGGTTGCTTGTCCTTGCTTTCTGCGCCATACACCTTTTACTGTTTCAGTGATGTGGCTTGTGTCATGGTCCATACTTCTGCTGCATTATAGCCTGAAAAAGCCTGGTGCTTTTAGATAGTTATACTGGAAGGACATTCTTTTTTGGTGAAGTAGCTCCTCTCCCTGCGCACCAATGAACGACATCTTCTTGGTGAAGTAGCTCCTCTCCCTGCACACTAATGAGCAACATATGTTAAGGGCCAATTAACCTCCAACACCTTATTGTTGGTTTAAAAGGACCTTGATGCTTTACGTCTGAAATATGTCTAGAAGCACTTCCGATACCTAAATTCTCTCAGCATGATGGCAGCCAAACTATAATAGCGGTATCGAGTTTACATCTGATAGGTATCTGAATTCTAGGTAAAGGGTCTTTGATTAATAAACGGCATGGTCATCAGAGTGGATTGAATCAAGTCTGACCATTGCTTCGGTACTGGGTAGCTTGCATTCTTAACCTACTCAACTTCTTTGGTTGTCATACTTAGTTCCTGATTGTAAATCTCTATGGGTGGCTGTTATTTCACTTAGATAGCCTGATGGATTGATTCTCTCGGTTAAGTTTTTCCATCATAAGTCAGTGGATCAGGCTGTGATGACTAAGAAGATCAATGCTCTAGAGAGATCAACTGTGCTGAATTGAAATTTTTTTGGACAGAATGCTTCCTATAGATTACTCTCTTTCAGCTAAATATAAATTGCGGCGACCTGAAAATCTTCCTAGTTCCTGAAGCCTGTTTCTAGATGGAAAAATGTTGTGGAAACATAACCTGGTTCCAGGGGTCTTGAGAATAAGTTAGATGTGGTGACACTTAATTCTCCGGCAATATTTTCTACAAAAGATTTTCTCTATACATAATTGCAACACTTCTGTTTTTCACTGTTGGAGGATGAAAGAATAATTTAATGTGGTCTTGTCGTAAATTGTAAACCTTGGCTGGACTTCCAAAAGACAAAAATCAAATGGTGCCTATAATGATTGGAAAGGGAATAAAATGGTGCAAAAATTGGATGGTTTAGGGGACCGAGTAGCCTGCAAGTGTTGCTAGGGAAAGCAGCTAATATTTTATAGTTCATATTAAACTGGGTTAAGGGCAAATGATTCTTGTTCATAGTACTCTTATAAGGGCATCTTCAAATACAATGGCCACCATTGCTTCCATGGCAAGAGTGGCTACATCGTGAACTTGATTCAGTATTTGACATGTGTGCATCCACGCAGGATAATTATGATACTAGCATGGCTTCATAGATCATGCTAGTGGTGTTTGCTATAGTGAATGTTGTGGCCTACTATTATGTTTGCTATTGACGATGGCCGTAATAGAAGCTGCCTAACTTAGATTTTGTTCAGAGATTTGCTACTATTTGATCTAATGCTATGTTCTTGTTGCAGCGGTCCGTCCAGATTTGATTGGGATCAGGAGTCTCAGTCTTGGGTTTACAGAAGAACCAAGGCTAATCTTTTGAAAGTCCTAGAGACAGAGTTGGAGAAGCTCTGCGGTCAACCTATTAGTCTCTCCTAACAAATGTTAGTTTCCATTTTTTTAGTTCTCTTTCTAAAAGGTACTCTGTAAGGATCGCTGCTTGATGTAAGACCCTGGGTAAGCTTTTATAAAGGTGCTGTTTATGGGTGTGAAATCATCTGGTCTCCTGACCTGTACTGGGCTAAAAACCATTGAAGCACTGAATCTTGTCCATTATATAAGGGCCGATTTGCTCTAAGTTCACAGGCACCCCTTTCACACTAGTTTCAGTTGTTTCATTTAACTTTTGTAGCAATGCATATCATCTCTCCAGAGGAGTTGTTGAATAACAATTCAATGTCTAACTGTGTTGTGTGTGTCGGCCAAAATAGTTTGGCAGCCATGCACAAATCAGGGAGGGTTGGATGATGGTAGGTTGTCGTCCCTTGACCGTTTGCTGCTTATTGCAACTTTTTAGCAAACCTGTACTATAATTTACGGAATGCCGTACGATTATCTTATATCGTGCGCTCAAAGCTAAGAGTATTGAAGAGTCTTTCATCCCATTCCCATTCTTCCTAATCTAAAAGCTTTCGTCCATCGGTCATCATGCAATGATGGATTGGTTGAACTGAAGCTTGGTCCATATCTTCCTTGCGTTGATGAGTCGAGATAATCTTCCTTTCTGCTCATTTGGTGGCGGACGAAGTCCCAACGACCGAAACGTTGACTAGGGGGCGTTGCTCAATCTATCGTGCGACCTAGGTAGGCCACAAAAGCCTGGTCGGATTTGTTTTACAGTGAACAAGATAAGATGAGTTCCATCTCATCGATGGGGCATGTTTCTGTCTTGTAAGTCTAATGAGTTGTCTTGCATGAATGGGTGAACAAAAGAATTGGACTGAATTGGCCGGTTCTAAACAATCTCTATTCCTAAAATTTGAAACTAGTGAATATTAGTCCAATTTCCGGTTTCAGGTAAAGACCCACCCACACAGACCACTCAGACTGTTTAGCTTATCATGAACTTATTCTATTAACATCACTTGTGTCGTAATTCAGACTATGCAACAGCACTTGTAGTATATTAGGGAATAGAAAAAAAAGAAAAAAATACGATTGGACCTACTCGAGAACTAGATTGGACTAGTCGATCTAATTCTTTCGGCCATCTTAGTCTAGTTTCCGATTCCAAGGTGAGAGCCAATCCACCTTGGCACCAATCACCTGTACTCTTGGGTATAGTGCTTCATCCACTTTTTGATGAGATCCAATTGTACTTGGTATGCTTGTGTAATGTGCTCGCTCTTGGAATTACGTAAATAAAACATAAGGAAATTTACATGGTGGGTTTTACAATCATGTTCCAACTCCATTCAAGTTTCAGTTCCGACCTCTCGGGAAATTCGCATTTCAAGAGCTTTGTTCGGGTTGTACGTGTGAAGGTGGAGAAATTTCAACAGTCGAATGCCTAATGTCGGCGACGTTCGATATATCTCTCTTTTAGACAGGTCCGGTTCTACTACTGCCGAGGAACCGTGCCTCGTTGGGGTTTGTAACGGTTATAGACCACAGGACAATACATCTAAGTTGTTGATCAGAAGCTTTCAATGTAAGTTTTTAGATATCTCTTAAGAGCTAGCAGACACAAAGATGGACGACATCGATGCCAAAGCAAACTGCACCCATTATACAGACGGTCGGGTCCACGAGAGAAATGCGTCCGCTATGACTTCTAGTTACGCAAGAGTCTCACGCGAGTCGCGCCATCAATCTAATCGCGTACTGATACGTGAATTCTAATCCAAGCAAAAGAAATTTCCGGGCCCAAGCCAAACATCAGAGGAGGTGGGGGCCAAATCCGAATCCTAAGATCAGTAAAAAAAAGCTCCCTTCCCATCCCATCCCATCCCATCCTCCTTTGCTCACCGTCGTTTAGGAAAACCTCCATTTTCCACCACATAGAAGAGAGAGAAAGATAGAGAGAGAGAGAGAGATAGGGGACCTCCTCAGAAACACTCGAAAACCATGAAACGAAACCTCCGCCACAAGAGGGGCATCCCCTTTTTCCTTTACCCCCGAGTTAATATTCTCTTGTCCCATTCTTCTTCCAACCCGAACGGGCCCAATAAGTTAGTAACCCTCGAAAAGACACAGAAATTCGTAGTCAAATCGCGCGATCGGACGATCTGCGAGCGTTAATCTAAAGCCCGCCCCTCCGCCCACGAGCACGTGGAACGGAACCTCCACCCTACACCACAAACTCTTCCTCCCCGTATTCTATATTCTTTCTCCGCGATGGCGAGTTAACATGGTCGAGATCGTTTCTCGTTTCGTCGAAAGTCTCGGACATTATTAAAAAAACAAAACAGGAAAAGCTTTCGGTCCCCGCAAGTTGACGCTGATGGGCGGCCACCACAAGGTGTGGCCTCAAATCATTTCTAATGTCGAGACAAGAGGGTGGTATTCTAATCCCCCCTTGCGTATTAAAATAAAAGTCAAGTTGGTGCGCGAACCTCAGATATTTTCCTGGGAAAATATTAAACTATCGATCCGGGAAGCATCTCTCCCTCCTAGCAAGGACCTGGTGACAACTGATAAGACCTAAACCAAACTCGACTCGACTCGACGATCCAAATGAGAGGGAGTGGAGCAATTGAAAGGACTAGGTAGGCCACTCCGCCTATGAATTCGATGCCTACATAATCCACCTAGTGGTCCCCTGATCAGGATATCGAACTCCATCATCTCTAAATTAGTTAATTGAAGAAAAGAAAGGTGGTCGAGTCCTATGGTAAGATTTCGAATGGATCTTCCCATGAGAAACACGAACCGTCGAGCAGGTATGTTACGTCGAGCAGGTATGTTACGTCGTCCTGGACGAGTGGAGTGTCGTTGCACTTGTTTGACTTTCTATGGATTCCGCCCCTCTAGACGCATGTTAAACTACTGGCGATAGATACCAAATGCACCGCAGCCACGAGTGACAGTGATTTGGAATCAGTCGGTCAATTTGGAAGAGAGGGACCTTGGAATTGGGGAGGAAACGTACACATCAAAGAGCAGGACGAGAGCGCAACAGAGGGATGGATCTATTCATTCCTTGACCAATGAGCAAGGAATCCCCGCTTCGTATATTGGCTCGACGTCTCGGCGATGTCGCTGAAAAGAAGATGCAGACAAACGACTAATAACTAGCGAGGTTTTTGGCTACATCCCCATTGCGACCTCTTTGCGTCGAGCTCAAAGCTCCAGCACCATCCTCTGTAAATGTCCTTTTACGAGCAAAAGGAGACAGACCCATGAAAACGAAGCAAGCTCTTGAGGATCATGTAAGCTGCGCATGGAACTTTCTGTCCATTTCGGAGATACCCATGTCCGAATTCCCCCGCAAATCCAATGTAAATGGCAAATGAATGAATGAATGAAGGAAACAGGACCATTGAATTGGAGCTGACTGGAATTGAAGGGGGGCTGCTCTCAAATGAAGCAAACACGGTAGTATTTCACTCTTCGAATTCGTCCAACTCGCAAATGAATCAGCATTACAATCTCCACAGCCCATCCAAACCGGATCCCGCCCTCAAAGCTACTAGCTACTTGCTAAGACTGCTAAAATCGATTAATTAGTTCGACCCCAGATTCAATCAGATCGATTGAGGTTAGATGATGATGGTGGTGACGGTGGTGTTAAAAAATCGAAACTTGTAATAGAAGGGTTTATGAACATCACAGGCTATCTACCTTGCGCACTCTGCATATACCCCCACCGATCCCCCTTCAATCTAGAAAGTTCGGACCTTGTACGGACTCGTCTCGCCCGACCCGCCGGTCTTTCGACGGCCTCAACGAGTCGACCGAAGTAGCCTCGCCGTCCCTGGACCGCGTCCTCGCCGCCAGCATTGGCCTCCGGTTCGGCCGGAAGCGCGAGTACTTGAGCTTCTCCTGCACATCAAGACCCAAGAGTCGTTGATTTTGACCGCCGAACTTTAGAATCGAACAGGCGATTTACGGAACACGAATGCGTCCGAAACGAAACCGTCCGCACGCGATCACAGATCTATAGGCCGAGAAAACGGAGACGAAAACCTCGCGGGAAGTCGACGATCACGAACCTGAGAGCGAAGATCCGTACAGTCTTCAATCGCCCGCTTCGACGAGCACATTCGCGCCGCTCCGCACTCCTCCGCGTCCCCGTACCCGCAGCGCAAGTTCCCGATCGAGTCGTCGCTGCTGGAGGAGCTCGCCGCCGGCGGAGGGGGCGTCGTCGACGACCACGGCACCACCTGGTTGTCGCCGTCCTCGTCGCCGCCGCCGCCGTCGCGATCGCCGCCGCCTTCCTCGTCCTCGTCGCCACCGCCGCCGCCTCCTCCTCCGTCGTCCTCGTCGTCGGCGTCCTCCTCCTCCTCGTCCTCCTCCTCGTCCCCGTCGGCGTCCTCGTCGTCGCCGTCGTCCTCGTGGAGATCGCCATTGCCGGCGGCGGCCCGGCTCCGGCCCCGGGCGCCGGTGACGCAGGCGTCGCAGACGGAGACGGTGTGGCCGAGCCTGGCGCCGGAGGCCCTCCAGGGGGTGGGGGCCTGGCAGGCGTGGCAGAGGAGGGTGCGGGAGTGCCGGGCGACGAGGAAGTTGGCGCCGTGGACCTTGGCGTCGCAGTCCCAGCAGAGGGTCGCCTGGTCCGACTCGCAGAACGCCCTGGCCGGGACCTTGCACAGCGCGCACCTCTTGGACATGTCTCCTCCTCCTCCTACCGCCACCGCCACCACCGCCACCTTCCGCAAATCTCTCTCTCTCTAGAAGCTTCTACGAACCAGTGGGGTTTTGCGCAGGCGAGAGCGCAGAAGAGAGGGGAGAAAGGAACGAGCGAGCGTGTACGGTGCGGTGGTGTCTGTCTTGCGGTGGTGGAAACAGGTCCTGTCCTCCTTTCTTCTCTCCTGCCTCTCGAATTACTAATTACCTCGTACGCCTCGGCACATGCGTCTCTCGTTTCTCGTCTGCCGCTGAGCCGCACAACCCCAACCTCCCCATAAACCCCCCAGGCTTGTCCAAAAAAAATAAAATAATGAGTATAATAATTAATAAAATATGAAATGAAAATGAAAAGAAGAAACGGAAAGGAAAGTAGAGAATCTCCGCATCAAGAGGGAGATATTTTTATTTGAATTGTTAAAATATTGTTTCGCATTACTGTGTTCCTATATGATTTTTATATTCGCATGGTCTCTCTCCACCTATCAGATTAAATTGTTAAATTGGATGTTTTAGCATAGTATCATATGTCCCTTTTGCGCGTGTGTCTAATTCCAAGGATTTAATCAATTTGGATCATTAAAAAAAATATTGTACTTGGATCTTTATAGATTTTTATGAATATATAGAATTATATAGACCGTAGATAACACGTAATATTTGGTACATCAATAAAAAAAAGGCGGTGAAATCCAAGTACCATGTATCATTTTGACATAATAGCAATATGAATGCTATCATCAATAGAAAATGGTGGCGAAACAAATCCTGTCCTTTCTCCTCTCCTGCCTCTCGAATTACTAATTACGTCGTATGCTTTGGCATATGCGTCTCTCGTTTCTTGTCCGTAGGTGAGCCGCACAACCCCAGGGCCCCCATAATTCAAGATGTCAAAAATATAATAATAATAATAATAATAATAATATGAAAAGAAGGAAAAAAGAAAAAAAAATGGGATAACCCCAGCATCAAGAGGGAGATATTTTATTTGAATTGTTATAATATTGTTTCACGTAACTATGTTCTTATAAAAAATTTATATTCGCGTAGTCTCTCTCCGCCTATCAGATTGAGTTATTGGGTTGGACATTTTAGCATGATATAATATCTTCCTTTTCACATATGTGAATCCAATCAATCTAGATCACGGTAAAAAAAAAATTACTCGAATCTTTATAGATTTTTATGAATATATAGAATTATGTAGACGGTAGATTATGTTAAAGTAATTAAATATTAAATCACGTATTTTTATAAATTTAAATAATAAATATATTTAGAGTAATTAAACATTAAATCACGCATTCATATATGGAATTTTTATAATATTTAAATAATAAATAGGCCACAAAATCTCATAGATGATACGTAATATTTTGTACGTGAATAAAAAAGAGTGGCGAAATCCAAAACCATATATCATTTGGATATAGTAGCAATATGAATGCTATCACCACATTTAAAAGGACTGTACGTCCGTGGAAAAGATTGCCTTCGTGAAAAGATGCATGAGGTCCATATTTTCTCTCTTGGGACTTGGGTGCAATAGCGGAAGCTTTCTTCTCGGAGGAAGTTAGGTGAGGATTTCAACCTCTCAATTTCCATTCTAACCCACAATTATGAGATTATGACCCGTGATTCATTCGAGAAAATTAGACTCTTGTACTTTGATTTGAACATGAGACTTAAAATCATTCTGAATGGCCTGCAAGTCTTGACAGAACATTTGGTTACGGCGGTGAAAAAAAAAACAAACGTTGCATTTAATATCATAAAAATTTTTAAATTTGTATACTTGTGATAAATTTATCCAAAATTAATTTTTTGACTATTAAAAATCTTAGACTAATATAATCGTGATAAATAATAATATCAGAAAAAACTTTAAATCGATATATTTGTGACGAATGAGAGGGTAAAATTCAAATTATTAAGTCTCTCAATTATTACATGCATTCATTTAATTTAATAATTTGATGGTAAAATTTAATGAGTTTTTCATGATTTTATAAAAAAAAAAAAAAGACATAGTGACGTAGTAATTGGTTTTCGAAATCTCGAATGGGAAATGGACGAAAGAGGCCGTGCCCCTCCGTCATGTGAAAAGACAAATTCGTACAGCCCCTCCTCGAAACCCAAGAACGACAATGCCGTGCTCGGGGAGCGGGGGCAAATCCGTCATTCGAGAGAACAAGAAACGAGAGGCGGAGAGGGGCTTGCGGTGACCCGGGGTGCCAAGTGTCGGCTCCTCAGGAGGCGAAGCAACTCCCCGTGCCTCATTGGACCGCGCCCCGGCTCCCCTGCTTCGCGGGGACAGGATATTTATTCGCGGTAGCGCCGCTGCACACGTGGCGCGCGGATATCGAGGAGATACCGATTCGCTCACGTGGCGCGATCCGATTCGGCTCAGCGGGTGGGGGTGGGGAGGTTAGGGAAGCTGGACCACGTGGGCTTCACCTGAGACGGGGTTGGTTGGTGGGGCCCCCCGCGCTCATCCTGACCAGGAATTCCTCTCCTCCTTTTTTTTTTTTTTTTGTACTTTAGTTTCAGAGCAGTAATGGCATGTAAATTAATTAATTGCCTTTAAAAGAAAAGGAGAGAAAAAAAGAATTGGCAATTTATATGGTGGGCCCGTGTCCCGCACTTGCCTGGGGTGCCCGTTGCGTGGGGGATTCATTGACCGTTTGAAAATTCGTATGAGGTTTGTTTGCTTTTCAATATGTGTGGGGTCGATTCAACTTCCAATTAGGGCGGGTGGCGCGGACCCGTCGAACCAAAAACTGCATTGACTGGCGGGTTTTGAGCAGTTTCTAGAAATGTCAGTTCAGTTCGCAATTCCATGAAAACGAAATCGATGATTTTCAGTCTGACCGAAGGAACTGGATTGAATTGATGATTTTTTTTTTTTTTTTTTAAGTTTTCACGCAAAATTCTTTCCCTTCCCTCCTCTTGTGTGTCACTGTCCTCTCTTCTATTTCCCTGGTTTCAATTGGATATTATTCATAAATTATTCGGTTCCATTAAATCATCTGATTTGCTATAATATGTTTCGAGTTTGAGCTCAACGACGTCCGATCATAAATAAATGATAAAGAAGACCGATTGATTAAAGGAAATTGAGGACGTCGTAATATTGTGAACATCCAAATGTGTTACAGAAATTAAGATTTTTGATGCAGTGTCACGAAACCTAGTTGCAGAAGGATTTTTGTTTTGTCTTATATCAAAATTGACGGGGTCAAGATTACGCCGAAGTCAACCGCCTTTGAACCATTCAATTTGGACTCCTTGAAGCGGGGGAATGTATATACAAATATTCTTCTAGATATCTTTCCCCGTTTAAGTCGGCAAAGGTTCAGAGGATTATTATATTTCCTTGGCTCATGCACTGGTTGAATTGCTGCGGTCTATGTCAAAGGTCTTGAAGCGCCGTCTCAAGTGCTTGGGCAGCGAGCTATCTTCGTGGGTTATTTTTCGTGCAATTACATTCAAGAGACAAGTGTTCAAGCCATATCAAATTGCTGTGATAAGAATTTATATATAATTTTTCCACGACATTGACGGATTATTTCGCAAGAAATTTCGAGGCCAAACCTTGAAGGGACTTGTCTAACGGGCAAACGAAAATATGGGGAAAACAAGAGAAAAAGTAAACGTGTAAATTGAATGCAAAAGTGCAGTGAAGGAAAAGATAAATAATGAAATAGGTGTTTGATTGTCGATTTTGGCAAAAAGTCCTTTACATGAATTTCTTCTCGGCTATTTATAGTTATTTTCTACGAGTAACTACCCCTTGATGATTATCACTTCGATTTTAAATTATTTTGGAAGTTTTGGTTCCCCATCAATAACTGCTCTACCTTGTCGGTGTTCGCGTTGATGTCAATTCTCGTAACTGCTTCCATTCTTATCTCATCCATCTTGACAGGTTTTTTGATGTTGCACCTTTCAGCATCTTCGTTGCCAATTACTGACCTTTCGACCCATTATCCATAGGTTCTTACACACTGGGCTTGCTTTACTTCTATTTACTTCCGAAGCCCAAAAGGCCAATTTTGGCATCGACAAGTATAATTGGAGCTTTAGAAATACTGAGAATGTTTGAGTGACTCGAGTGTCATTGTAATTTCTGTTATATTACTTGATCTATAATAGAATTTGTTATTACTTTCCCAGTAAATGTAAATCACTACGATCAAACTACGTAAATTTAGTGTTCGATTTATTTTCTTATTTTGTTTATTTTATTGTTTGACTGCTTGTTTTCCACAACACTATTCCTGATTCCAAAAACTTGGAACAAGTTTTTCTAATCCGATTCTCGAATCTTGGATGAAACCGATCACCCCTATTTACGACAATGCAGAGTTCAAACAAAGCATTTGAATTTCGTGTGACAATACCTAATTTAAGGAAGGGGTCCGAGAATACTCTTGAATGGATTACCTTTCTCACACCGCATGTACCTATACATTACAAAACAAAACATCCAGCGTCAAGCGGCTGGAGCGCATTGAACGTAAAACCTCGAACGCGCCGGGCTAATATGCAAGCGAGCGTGCTCTTGAGATCGTCGGGAGGAAATGGATCGGTTGAGGTGTACGAAAGTTCATCCTGACTCCATCCGGCTGCCAAATAAAAGGAGGATCAAAAAGGGATTTCTCAGAGCACTCGTTAGCAAGGTCTTAATTTTTTTTTTTTTTTCTACTTTTTTGTCTTCTTGAAGGTTGTGATCATCTATGTAACACCATTCTCCAGGAAGGCTTTCGTGTCGTGTTCGACACGTTTCGACACGTCCCAACACACGGTCAACGAGTGTCGAAAAATCTGACACATGGTCAACTCTCTCCGACACGCGAGTCAAGAATTCCGACACACGATTCCGACATGCACGGGGTTAATTTTAAAAATTTCTAATATTTGAGGGGTCAAAATATAAATATACACAAAAGAAGTAATAAAAGAAGTGATAAAATTGTTATAAATATACACGCATGGGTCAATTTTTTTTTCAGTTTTGTTTTTTTTAAATTATTTTAGTTTTTTTAAAAGTCTTTTACTATGAAAGAAGTAATAAAAAAATGCTATATATGATAAATAAATAAATTTAAAAATATCATTTCAGCATTTTTCTTTAAACAATGTTTTTTTCCTAAGTTTTATGTATTATTGTAACAAATTAAAATAATGAATTATATTATTTAATATTTTTCAGGCTATTATTATTATTATTATTATTATTTATGTATTTATATATAAAAATATATTTAATATATAACGTGTCGAAACGTGTCGAAATTCTCTATTTTTAAGAAATGATGTGTTGGCGTGTCGTATGTCGTGTGTCGCGTGTTCGTATGAGTACTACATAGGTGATCATCAAACTCTGGGCACGCAGATCATTGACGGCCAAAACCGAAGGCAGTGAAAGGATCGAGATAGATGAGGGTCCCAACTTGACTGCACGAGATTCGAACAAGCACAGACAGAAGTCGATGATGAACTCCTCCAGCCCAAGCCCAATGAGCAGAGAAGCCCAGAACTTCCCAAACAATATGAGCTAAGAAGGCCCACGAAATCGGAACAATTTAAGGGAACAAAAGTGGAAAATTGAAACAAATAAAACAAAAGATGAAAAATGAGAATGAGAATTTTAAAGGTAAAAAAATGCGTCGACAGCAGGGTTCGAACCTGCGCGGGCGAAGCCCAACAGATTTCAAGTCTGTCTCCTTAACCACTCGGACATATCGACTCCTTTGCCCGTTAACCGAACTATTTTAATATTGAGCGAGAAGATGCAAGTGTTCACTCAAGGCCTACCATTCGCGCACCAATGCTCTTGGTCGACTCCATCGTTGATATGAATACGAGTTACAAATTGAGTTCGTGTTATTCTTAATTCACCCATGTTAGAAGGATTCAATTGTTGCTTCTTGCTTTGTTGATTTCATAAATTTGATTGATACATATCGAGACTAAATCTCTCAACCTACAAGATGCTTCAACCTTTTTTTTTTTTTTTTTTTTTGGAGTTCAAGTCAACTAAATATCCAAGCCATTTTAGAACTCGGAAAAAGCATTAGATCAAGATCTAGTCAGCAAGTCGAGTTCCAATCACTTGTGAGTGACACTTGCTCCGTGTAATAAAGTCACCGTTCATTAGTAAATCGAGACCGGCGATTCTTTGATCGCTTAAGAATTATTCAACATGTGAATGCCTCTTGAAAGAGAAAATTGCTGAGGGTGACAAATTCAAAAGAACTAAGCTCCCCGAAAATCTTTGATTTTCTGGTCAGCCCTACATGGACCTCCTCATAAAGTAATTTTAGCTTGGCCGACCCCTCTAGATTCAAAACATTCTCAAGTTTAATTGGATTTGCATATGACGATTTATGGTTGGTTGTTTTGAGATTAAAGATTGCACACTTAATCATGAAAGCAAAAAAAAAAAAAAAAAACTTTCCAGAGCGAGAGCTGCATTGCACCTCCCGAAGTCGAAGAAGTCAAATCTTGCTCCCCATCATCCCTCTCGGGCACCAATTTTCATTTGTCGTCGTCACCAGCGAATAGGAGAGAGGACACATGAAACGTCGCAACGTGGACGACAAGGCCAGCGACTGGGACCTTGACTTTTGGGTTCGCTTTTTTGCCTTTGCAAAATAATGCAACCCCGGGTGGGGTTCGGGGCAAGTTGAAAATGAGGTCGTGTGAAATGTTGAGGGCCAATTACAGACCGAATTCCCTCGGTGGCGCGTCCGGTTTCCACCGACGTATCTGCGACCGTATACGCAACACCGCCGATGTAGACTTGGCTGACGGATATGTCGAGGCCAGTCGGGCAAGATATCGGGCTTGAGCCGGTTGAAGAAGGGCTATGTAGAATGAAACTTCTTACCTTATGCTCAACCGAATTGTGTTTTGGGCCTGGGCCACTTAACGCCCTAACTGGGTCGATAGTCTCGTGATTATTGTTAATTCTAGGGCTTTGCCATTGGGGTTCCATATAAAAAGACCATATTCATGGATATAATTAGCGAGATGACATGGACAAACCCAAAGAGGACCTGGCAGTGGCGATGGCCATCTTGATTGCTAGGCGTTTGATGCAATTTTTGCTAATCCTATGCTACATATTCTTACAAATTTCATCTACCAAGTTTGCATCTAAGTCGAGACTTCTTAGCCCGTGTCCCTTGAATTTAAAATTTTGCCTCTGCCATTATGATTGAAGAGAAGACTAGTCCTTAGCTTTCACGCACAAGTTTTTTTGACATGAATATAATTTTTTTCCCCCTTAGAAATGGACTTAGGCAATAACCAATGAATCAATGCCATGAATCTTGCAATTTAAGGTGGTAAAAAGGTGAAATAGCCTGGAAAGACACTATGGTTTTGCGGTCAATCTCCGTCACTCCACTGCTACAGAAAAGTTTCTTCAAAAGAGTCATGATTTTGTCCCAACACAATTGACTTTGCCTAGAGGTGATTTTGTCAAACTCTTTTTCGAGCTGTGGGTCGAGGTTGAATGAATTATTAACAATTTACCTTAGAAATTCGAGCGTCTTCTTAGCTCAGCCAGCTTTCTTTCTCGATAGTGGAATTGGAATTGAGTCGTCACATGCTCATAGTGAGCTATCAAAATAGTCTTCTTTTCTTTTGGTCATATAATAGTCTTTTTTTTTTCTGTTTAAATATCTAGAAAAATGGGATCAGAGAAAAAAAATGTGAAAAACATGTATTTTAAGGGTGTATGTTAGTAATGTAGATTTCACTGCAATTCTATATGACCAAAGAACTCGGTCGTTAGTGCGGATGATTGCCTGGCTTTCCACAATTTGCTAGGAAAGAACTTCTCTTACCATATATAAACTTTTATTTACAATTTTCACCGACACCTCGAATTTACCAATTACCACAAGAAATTACCAGCATCTATGGGGTGACCTATCACTTCTTTTCGATTAAGTTTTCACTAGTTTTTGGTTACCAACTTCTGGTAAGTGTTGCCTTGTACCAACACAAAAAAAAAAAAAAAATTTAAGTTGCCTTGTACCAACACATTTATTTGCTTTTTCTTTTTCTTTTTTTAATTCACAAACTTTTTTCTGTTGAGATGTCACTTTGATTTGCCTTGGTTGTCAATTTTTGAAATTTTATTAATTCTTTGTAAAAATTACTAATATCAATTAGAGTTTACCAACTAATTTTTACATTCCTATTTGAGTTAGGCAGGCTGAATTGGTTTTTGCCTTAATATGGATTTGCTATTAACATTGAAGCACAATGTTTCATGATCTTTTAAGGAAACAATCGAATCAATTGCATAAGATCTCAATCTCCAAAAGAATAGCTCAAAGACACCTTTGCAACTTTCTCTTTGTTACATACTTTGTTATTAACCGTTTCAATATTTTACATTGCTTATCACCTTAATTTGCTTTCAACTTTCACAAAAGTCGATCTTCTTTTTCCACTAAAAATCAAGGTATTCTTTGACAAAAATCAGTTGAATTTGACTTGGCTATCAAGTTAATCACGTTTGATGTTAATACTTAAAACGGAGAGATTGAATTAATTCCAATTTCCATCTAATATAATCATTCCATGTAACATTATTATGTGTTTGGAAAAATTCTTACTTTTCAACTTTTTCTTACTCTATATCCCACTATGCAAATGTCTTGATTGTTTTTCAAATTGATCATCTGAAACTTATAAAATATACATGAGTTGACACATAAATTCACATATACTTTTTCTCATAACATTTTCAAGATTTCATTAGTACTTTAAATTTTGGGGTTACTTTCTGATTAAGAAGGGATGCAAAACCAAGAACACGAATCAACCTCGTCATCCATACGCTTAACCCTCGTCATAACCTCGCACGCCCGTCAACTCAACCTTTGACAAGTTTGTACAATTTCCTTGTCGCCTCGTAACAAGAGAAACGGCAGCCATCCCTGCCGCATCAAACATCGCACAAGCTTTTCACTCGCACGTAAAATCAGAATCCCTGTCGAGCAGAAGAAACCCAGAAATAAAACAAATCATTCTCCTGCCCCACTCCTCTCTATCTGCTTTATAAAGTTAGAGAATCGAATGCTACCAGACAAAGATCCGCAGGGAAAAAAAGGCGAAACTTTCTTTTGAGTTTCCTCTCGCCTTACTCAAAGCTCCCGTGATGTGTCCACTTTTACTTCTTTGGCCCACTCATGTCTTATTCACAGCTGCAGCCATGATGTTGCCTTTCCCCCCCTGTCTAAATCCGTTCCTGAATATCTAAGTCTGCTTCATTTTCGCCTCGAGCAGGCCGCCTAGAGGCTTTGATTGCCATCCATTTTGGCTGACTTTCAGAAGAACGAAGCTTAAGAGGGCATGCCGCAATTAATGCTCGTGAAATCTTCGAAAAGTGAGATACCAAATTTCGTTGAGAGACGATATCACATCAACACAGCATCAACACAGCATGGGATCTCCTGATCGTTAAGAGCTTAATTATTAGATCGTCTATACATGTTCCGCTCCTGTAAATCCAAAAATTTACTCATCTAAGGTCCCTAAAGTACCATGTCCATGCTTCCTTTTGTTGCCGAAACGTTTCTGTGCTCGCTGATGCTTAATCATCATGTTGGCATAGTCCTAAAGATGAGAGTAGCAACATCAGGCATGGAGCGATGTTCTACACGCGAAACAAGGAGCGCAAAGAAAACGGGACTCCTCGGATCAGTCCTTTTCTCTCTCTTGAAATTGTCAACCGCACTTGTATGGAAGAAGAATCAACCCATCATCATCTTCTCGTCCTTTCCAGCACTTTCCTGCGAACATTCATCTGCATAGAGGGCTGCTGTGTGCACGAATGAGACGGCCACTGGAAGTGTCGGAGGTCGTAATTTCAGCCAATACGAGGATTGGTCATTTTTCTGCTCCGAGGACATGCACGTGTCTGTTTGCCCATTCGACTTTACAAAGTTAAATCCACTCGTGATGTTGATGGGAGTGGAATGGAGTGGCAGGAGAAAGGTTCCCAACCAGAAAGCGCCGAAAACAGAATTTAGCCATGATTGCTTCTATCTTCTTTTTTCTTTTCTTTTTTCCCGATTTTCAAGGAATTGAGACCCCGCGTAATCCGTGTTTAAAGTTAGAGATTTATAGACATGCCGATCCCAGAAACAGGAAGAGAAAATAGTAGTTAATTATGGGGGAGGAATAAACAATGCATAAACATCATCTACCAATCTTGACCTAATGCCTACCCCACTTTTGCGCTTCCCATGATCTATCATTCTTTTGCTTTCCTAATTACAGGTTATTAATGAGCTAATGTCTGGTTATGCTTGTTCTACTATTCGACGGTCATGCGTAAACTGTTAATGGAAACCCTCGCTAAGTTCCGCCAAGAATAGTATCAACTTCATGCATTATTTGGACCTTGATGAACCTCGCTTGTCACGTCATCTACGAAATAAATACGTCGGTGGGTGAAAAGCTTGTCTGATGTGATTGAAGTTGTATAACATGTACAATGTTGAAGTGTAGTGCTTTTTGTGTAAGTTGAAGTTGGATACAATAGTTTTCTAACTACAATTACAAATAGTTTGCCAATTGTCTTTCAAGAACAGTGATGCCTTTTTTTGAGAAATGAAAATATCAGTTAACGAGACTAAGTTGTATAAGTTAAGAGTAAGAGGTTCCAAATTCCTTATAGATTTTAATTGAAACATAAATCTACCCATTGGAATAGGTTTCCCAATTTTTAAAACTCAAAATCTATCATGCATATCTTAGAGTATGGAATTTATCCTATCACAAGTTTTAAGGTTGATTCCAAGGATCTATCTAGATTCCACTTATATTATTAATTAAAATATTATGGTGGATTAAAACATTTAATAACCACAACTTGCTACTACAATTAACTAACCATAAAGACATTCGGAAAATATAAATATTAATAAAGTAAAAGCCTCGGTTATAAAATAAAAGCTCAAATTGATTTCAAATTATACATTCATCATTGAACTATATGAAATATCATAAGATCGTGCAAAGACATGAACCAAGAAAAACATTAAAACTTGTTCTAAAACTAGGTTATGAGTTTTAGATTTCAGATTTCAAATTTCAAGTTCTTCAAGCAGATTTCTTATTTTTTGGAATTTGGAATTTACCTTACATATCTTGGAACCTGGAACCTATAGGTTTCCACCAATCCGATACTCAACTTCCTAGTTAAAAACTGGAACCATGTTCACCCCTAGTATAAGCAATACACATTGCCAAAATTACAAAACATTTGTCAAACGTCTTTTAGGAATATTGGAGCCTTTTCTTTGAGAGATGCAAATATCAGTTAACGAGCTCCAGTCGTATAAGCAATACACACCCCCAAAAACCCAGATGTGGTAAGTACAACACGTTGCCAAGCACAGGGATTCGACCAAAGGCAGTATAGGCCATTCACGTTGGGACGAGAGATTTGCTAGGAATTACTTTTCCGGAACCTTAGAGGTCACCCTGCCCTAAGACCTGAACACCTCACATGGCTCAATCCTAGACTTGTGCTTCTAGAAACACAAGCATTTCGATATGCCAAGGCGACACAGTCTTCCCCAAGTCCCCACGAGTCATCAGTTTTCACTAGCATCGCCTCACAATCATCCTCTCCTCTTGCCGCCCAACGCTCGTTAAATTCCTGCTTTCGGGTGGACAAGTCGGTCAATGGTGCAAAAGGCAGTGGTCGGCTTTTCTTCATGAGCAGCTCCACATTTGAAACATCTCTCCTTTAACCTTCTTTCTAAGACATTATCATTGAGTGCCACTGTTCGTCTCCGAGAACTGAACTGACCCAAAGACCCACTTTTTCTCTCATCATCATCCCTTCAGGATCATGAGATTTTCGACTCTCAAAAGAAGAAGGTGGATCATGAGGACAGCAATCATCATTACCAGTCTGATGTGTTGTTCTTCCGCTAGAGACAGCATGACGCTCAGCAGCCCGCTCAAAGATGAGCACGGAGACACTCTGGTTTCTGATGGAGGGACCTTCCAACTTGGCTTCTTCAGCCCCAACGGAAGCTCGGGCTCTGACCACAGAAGGTACCTTGGAATATGGTACTACGACTCCGACCCGCAGACCGTAGTTTGGGTTGCTAACAGAGACCACCCTGTGTTGGATGTGACTGGAGTTTTGACGCTGACGCAAGATGGTAACCTCAAGGTGTTGGACAAAGCTGGGAAATCTTACTGGTCAACAAATCTCGAGGAATCATCCCATCTTTCACTGAAAGTTCAGCTACTGGACACAGGTAATTTAGTCGTAGCCAGAGGAGGAGAGAGTGGAGAGGCGGAGTCTGGCTCGGGGAAGATGATTCTGTGGCAGAGCTTCGATTACCCGACCGACACGTTCCTTCCGGGGATGAAGATGGATGAGAATATGACCCTCACTTCGTGGAGAAGCGACGACGACCCGTCGCCCGGGAACTACTCCTTTCAGCTGGATCAAGAAGGGCAGTACCAGTTTGTGGTCTGGAGAAGATCTATCCGGTATTGGAAAAGCGGAGTCTCGGGGAAGTTCATCACCTCGGACGACATGCCGTATTCCATCTCGTACTTCTTGTCCAACTTCACGACCAGCATAGACAACAACGCTTCCGTCCCATACCTCACATCGTCGATGTACATCGATACGAGGCTGATCATGAGTTCTTGGGGCCAAGTTCAGTACCTGAAGCGCGACTCAGAAAAGGTCTGGGCTTTCGTATGGGCTGAGCCGAGGGACAGATGCAGCGTGTATAACATGTGTGGGGATTTCGGAAGCTGCAACAGCGACGCCGACGTGGTGTGTAAGTGCTTGCCGGGTTTCAGTCCGAGCTCACCGGATTTGTGGAATTTGGGGGACTTTTCTGGCGGGTGCATTAGGAAGTCAATATTGTGCAACAAGAGCGTCGGGAGCGAGACGTTCCTCAGTTTGAAGGCGATGAAAGTAGGAAAGCCGGACTCAAACTTTGTGGCTGCAGACGAAATGGAGTGCAAGAAAGAGTGCCTCAATAGTTGCCAGTGCCAGGCTTACTCATTTGAAGAAGGCGAATCTGCTGCAGGGCAAGGCGGTTCGGGTGGTGGGCTCTGCTGGATTTGGTCGGAGAATCTTAATAATCTTCAGGACGGTTATGATGAAGGCCGCAATTTGTTCGTCCGTATTGCAGTTTCTGATATAGGTAAGTCTTTTCATCCTAAAACAGCCTCCTAATTCACTACTCAACACTGGAAGGATTTGACAAGAAAATGGCTAATTTTTGGAGCTTTAATCCTGAATAACGTTTCTGGCCCTTTTACGCAGCTTATGAGACAGGAAGTCTTTATTCTGCTCTGTATTCCTGGTACGATGGGACAGAAATAACCGGAGTTCGAGTCCCTCGCTATATATATATTGAACTATCTCAGCAAACTGACTTTTGGAGAATTCAGATGTTAAAATACATGCTTGTATCTTTCTCAAATGAATTTCGAGCTTTGCACAACCTTGAGTTCATGGGGAACTATAAAAAGTTGAATTCAGGCAAAAGCATTTCTATCCTTTGTTTGGTACGGTAATAAATGAATCATTTGAAAGTTTTTTTTGTGGTGTCACAAGATGCTTCGGGTCATGCCCTTGTGTTCATGCAGTACAATAAAATTGGCTTTAGTGATGATCGATTGCTTTTCTAAAGTGTGCTAAAAGGAACTGCCTGTCAATCTCGGAGAAAAAACAGCATCAGTGTCCTCATATGTACCTTGAATCTACGCATTTAGAAGATTTCTCCTTGAAATCCATAGCTCCTAAAACTCCCTACTGATGTGCTGATGTTACAGAATCTACAGCTAGAAATTGTGAGATTTGTGGAACAAACTTGATTCCATATCCCCTCAGCACTGGATCACAATGTGGAGACCCCATGTATAGAAGTTTCTACTGCAACACATCTACAGGAACAGTCAATTTCAAGTTGCCTAGTGGCACCTATCAAGTGACACAAATCATCCCCGAATCACGTAAGTTCCTTATCAAATCGAAACAAACAGATAGTTGCAAGGTCCTGGAGTTCAATCGGTCTTTGCCTTTTCACTTGTCAAGCTTGTGCCGTGGCAAAGCAAGCAGTAAACCTGAAATAGAGATTAGTTGGGAGCCACCACCAGAGCCGACCTGCAGTACATCCACAGACTGCACAGATTGGCCCGATTCAACTTGTAGCACCACATTAGATGGTCGGAGGTGTCTGTGCAAACCCAATTTTGGTGGAATCCTCTACTCCTTAATTGTACTAAAGGTGAGCACGCTATTAACTAAAAATGCCATTCAATCTAACGACCTATATGAACAGCTAGTGCAGAGCTCGATAGACTCAGAGTCAATCATCTTCATTGCGTTCTATGTTACTCTTGAATGTTTAGCAATAGTTCAGGTTACATACTTCTCTGAACTTGCTTGTGGCTCGGAGAAGGGATAGAACAACATTGATTTGTCTCCAACTAAAGGACCAGTCCTTTTTGCAGGTAAGAAGCATGAAGTTCTATCGAGCAAAAAGGTGCCACCGTCTGTAGTCATTTCCATAACATTTGCATGTATTCTTGTTCTGATTGCTCTCTTAAGCACTGTTGCTTTTATCTACATACAGAGGAGGAACTCCGGCAAGAAAAAAGGTAAATGAGTAAATGTCTGCTCCTTGGCCAGGACTTCATTTCTATTTCATATGGACTGTAACTGATGTGTACTGTTTGTCATTACTCAGGGAACTGGTCGAACATACGGAGATATTCTGCACGTCAACTATATGACAGTGAGAGACAAGTCAAAGAATTGATTGACTCTGGTCGGTTCAAAGAGGATAGTACAAATGGGATTGATGTTCCATTTTACAATCTGGAGAGCATACTAGCAGCGACTGACAATTTCTCAAATATAAACAAGCTAGGACAGGGAGGATTTGGGCTTGTTTACAAGGTACTTATTTACCAATCACTCAGTTAAAAACTTAACTTCAATTCACTACACAGCTAAAAGAATGCTTTTCTCCTAGCAGGGCAAATTTCCAGGAGGACAAGTACTGGCAGTGAAACGGCTCTCAAGTTTTTCTGGTCAGGGTTTTGAGGAGTTCAAAAATGAGGTTATCTTGATCGCGAAACTTCAACACCGCAATCTCGTGAGGCTTTTGGGTTACTGTGTAGAAGGAGATGAAAAGATTTTGCTGTATGAGTACATGCCCAATAAAAGCTTAGACTCCTTTATATTTGGTTAGTTTGTATTCTCTTGTAACTACACCTGTTTTACACCCATAGTACGTTCACCAAATTAACCGATTCAAAAACCAACATTTCAGACGAGCTCATAGTTCTTTTAACATAGTCTAAGTTCTATCCTCCTTATGGGAAATATCAATATGTTGCAGATCGGACTTTATGCATGTCATTGGATTGGAACACACGTTTTAAGATCATACTTGGAATTGCTCGAGGGCTTTTGTATCTACACCAAGACTCTAGGTTGAGAATCGTCCACAGAGACCTGAAAACAAGCAACATCCTGCTGGACGAGGAGATGAATCCCAAAATATCCGACTTTGGATTGGCGAGGATATTTGGAGTCAAAGAAAAATCAGTGAACACAAACAGAGTAGTTGGAACTTAGTGAGTAGCAGTAGTAGATATGCATTGTTTTCTTGTCCTTGAAGGCTAAATTTATTGATGTTCCTCTCAATTACATGTTCTAACTATATGACTAACTTTTTATTTGGCAGTGGCTACATGTCCCCAGAGTACGCACTGGACGGTTTCTTCTCAGATAAGTCCGACGTTTTCAGCTTCGGCGTCGTGGTACTCGAAGTCCTCAGCGGGAAAAGAAACACAGGATTCTATCAGGCTGAGCAAGGTTTGAGTCTCTTAGGCTATGTGAGTGATAATTAGCTCCTACCTATGCAACTTAAGCAAGTCCTACCTTCATGTCCCAACACATAATGATTCTAGTACTTTAAAAAAATAAAATTGGCAGGCGTGGTCATTGTGGAAAGAAGAGAAATCGGTAGACTTGATGGATTCGACACTCCATGAAAGCTGCAACATGAACGAGTATCTGAGGTGCATCAGTGTCGGGCTAGTATGCGTACAAGAAGACCCGAACGATCGCCCCACCATGTCGAATGCAGTCTTCATGCTAGGCAATGAAACTGCCACTCTTCCGACCCCTAAGCAACCTGCTTTTGTCATGAGACGATGTCCCTCAAGCGGGGCTTCCACATCCGGCAAACTGGAGAGCTGCTCTTTCAATGAGCTGACTGTTACTCTGGTGAACGGCCGGTAGCAGATAAAGTGCGGCCCTACTTTATGATTCGGCATTGATTCAATGTGCATTAGAAATGAATCTCTTCAATGCAATTGTCGGTTGGTTTGAAAATGTGTTCGAGGCAATTTTGATCTCTAAGTTCATCAATGCTTCTTTTGTGGAGAGGTACTGTACAATGTATAATATCATTCATTTGACTGGAAGAATCAGATCCATCGCTATATCGTATTGGTCTGGTCGCATTCAACTTGAGCTTGAACTAGCATTATATTCTTTAGCAGATTAACTTGGATCCGCGATGTTAAGCTTATGCAGATTGTCTAGATCCATCTCCGAACTATAAATTCCATCAAGTACGCCAGACGATCAGGTCTGATCGTGAGAGTCAACCTGTCTTATGTATAATCTTCCATGTATAGTCTGTGCTTAGTGTACGCGTACAAGGCGTGTGCAAAAGCCAATTTGCAGCTGAAGAAGCAGCAAAATCTGACCGCCCCATTTTCACATCCATCACCGAAGTCGAATCATGAGTAGGTGTGTACATGCTCCGTTCGCACTTCTTGCTTCTGCTATTCTTTATACCGACTCAAAATTTGACCAAAGAGATGCCGTGGCAGGAGTTATGACCATGGTTTCCCACATCTGAGAAGTTTTTTTACGCGAATTTCTATTAGACCAACTAAATCAGTCGTCGGGTAACAATGCAATTCACGCCGATCCCGTGGAAAAATCACAAGTTGGCATGCATTTTTTAGGTGGTGATTGACTTGAGGAGGGCGGTGATCCTACCAATAAATCTCCACTTTCTGGTCGCGCAATCTGAATTTGATCCTCGCGACTCGCATTTGAATAAACTAAACAGAACAACGTGGGAGCAGACAGACTCCTTCCTAAGATTCCGAACCAAAGTTAGATAATGAAAAGGGAATAACCAAAAAAGAATGCCAAGAAAATCCAAATCCGGTGTACTGCAGCATCGCAGCATCGCAGCATCTTCGCTCTCGGTCTGCATGTGGACGGGTGTACACCCTATACCCATGCATCCAGGCACGCCTTCGCGAGTCAACCCCGACAGGGCGCTCTCCAGGGAGACACGGCCCGCGTGAATTGACCGGGACGCCCCTCGCCGGTGCTCGATGGAGCCGGGCCGCGGCGCGGAAAGTGACGAGTTTGCCCCTGACATTGCTTCTCGGAAGCAGAGTGTCTGTCTCGCTCTGCACGGGGGAATCAAACCCCGACCACCAACATGACTCCCTGTTCCTTTGCTGTCATCCATGGCGATGACGCCGTTTCTTTATATTATATTATCCTCTCCGCTGCACGCACGCCCCCGATATAAATTCGTCTGCACGCATTGCCTTTGATTCATCGGCATCGAAGAAAAAGAACCCACAATCACGTCGCTCTTCCCGCCCCGAAAGAAAGAGAAAAGCTTCCGGCCTTTTGGCTCGTACATCCATCCAGTCATGGCCGACGGCGTCGCGAAGAGGGTGGAGTTTGAGGACATGTTGCCGGCGATGGCGGAGAAGCTGGGCGGGGAGGGGCTGATCCGCGAGCTGTGCAATGGGTTCGAGCTCCTGATGGACAGGGACCGGGGGGTGATCACGCTCGAGAGCCTGAGGAGGAACAGCGCGGTGCTCGGCCTGCAGGACCTGGGGGACGACGAGCTGGCCAGCATGCTCCGGGAGGGCGACGTGGACGGCGACGGCGTGCTGAGCCAGATGGAGTTCTGCGTCCTCATGTTCCGGCTGAGCCCGGAGCTGATGGAGCAGTCGAGGGCGTGGTTCGAAGAGATCGTGGAGGAGGAGTTCAGGCGAGGGAGGACGCAGTCGTCGTCGTGAAGTGTGCGGTTTTCCGGGGGCAAAAGAAGATCGGAGAAGGAAAGGGGAAGAGAGAAGATGAGAGAAGAATTCATAGACATGGAGAGACCGAGCCATCTGAATCCGATTCCTCTCTCTAGTCTTTCCCTCTGTACTTATGTCCTCTTTTTTTTCGAATTTTTTTCATTGATTTATGTTGAATTTGGGACAAATCAAGAACAACATCAAGCAATAAAACGATGGATTTGCGGGATGTTTGAAAAGGCTTTCGTGATTGCAGCGCCGCTCTAATTCAAGGTCGAGAGAATCGATTCACCCGTAAACCGTTCTCCACCGATCCAGATTATGGTCCATTATAGTCCCCGATTCTAGATATGAATTAGGTCCACGGAATCAATCTCTCTTCACAAGCATGCGCCTTTAAGCACCATTCTTGTCATCTCCCTAGATTTCCTTTTGAACGATCGAAGTAGAATTTATGAAGTTCAGAGCATCGGCTCGGAAACGCGAAGGACCAACACGGAGCGGATCGTCTAGCATGCACCCTGACATAAAGGAAGTTACCCCATTTCCACTGAAGGGAAAATTCAAAATGCCCCTTGTGTATCGGCACGAGACTCTCAACGTTCCTTCTTCAACTGTGCTTTTTTCCCAGTTAGCCCCTTGTGCTGCAAAAAACCTTTTTGAAACGCCCCAGGTCTCATCGGAACTTGCAGAACCCTCTTATGAAACCTGAAGAACACGTTTCAGGCACAAGGAGATACCCATTTTTTTCCCGTTTGTTTTTTTGATTTGATGAACAGTGGAGATTAGCAAAGCATTGCGTAAGGATCCGTCAATCTGAAATCCCGTTGCGCGCAGGCTTAGGATCTCACCGGGGCCAGAAAAATGAGAAGCGTTCAATGAACTGACGGCGGTGTCGGATTCGAGAGTTTTTATAGTTCCTTTGTCCCCACGTGGCGGACCACTTCGGATGCTATCCCGGTGTCCATGGAGATCGGTTCGGAACTTCGGAACGTGGCATCTGTCAGATGAAGGAAAACACACGAAATGAAGAGGGAATACTATCTTTAGAAACACCGGGTCCGTTCTCTCTATCTCCCGTTGATAGATTGGAAAAACTTTTCATATTTTATTGCAAGCTAAATCTTCCATCGTTAGAAGCAGCTTTAGAATATGAGAATAGCATTATTCGAGCAAATGATTTCCTAGTATTTTACTTCTCCACTTTTCAAGGACGAGTTAGAATATATCTGCACCATATCATGGATGAACCGATACTCGTTTTTCCTCTTTGTGACATAAAGCAAATCCATAATTACTCGGATTTATCATTTGGAGTAAAACCTTGTAGAGCATGCGATCTGTCTCGTCTCTTACACGAGGGCGATCCTTGATTTCAGAAATATACTGGATGAGAACCGGATTGTTTCCTCTCGACGGCGAAGTACACTGCTCTACTATTATAGTAGACTTAAATCCACACCACATTAGGACAAGATAAGGGGATTACCTTAAAAAAAAAAAATGGCAATCATTCATGCAGCGCTCCTCTTTTCCCAAAGTTTCACCAATCAATCTCATTCGACTTTTCGGTGCGAACAGTGGATGCCTTGAGGGGAGCTAAAAAGCTAGCCTAAGAAAGTAATAAGTCCCACAAATTGATGTGAATCATGAGGCATAAAACAATGGGCGAATATGGCAGTGGGGAGGGCCTCTCTCCCGTTAAATCACATTGCAATAATTGCAATTGCAAATCAAATCAAATTCTATACTAAAAGACAATAGAATTGTCAAAGTAATGACTAATTATTGCCTCGACACTCAGCTACCTTGAAAGAGCTTTATTGTGGTCATGGTCGGATTTGATCGACTTTAGGCTTATCGTTTTCCGCAATTTTCAGTTCTACTCTTTTAAGTTTCAATCAGGCTTGTGATATTTCATTATTGTAACGAGTTCTTTTACGTAGTTTTTTTTTTTTGGGGTAATAGCAAGAGTATATAAACTAGAAGTGAGCGTCAATCGAGAGTCTAGTTAGGTATTGGACTGAACTGGCCCTACCTAATCTATGTTGATTAGGTTCCGATTCCCAATTCCAAATAGAGTCATAACTAGGGAAGTAGATTATTAGTTTTGGGTATTGAACCTACCCACTTAGGAACCCCCGATTTGAAACTTGTTTCAGAAACCTAAATTCTATCACTTATGGTGCATTAGGTAACATTTCTGTTACAGAGAACAATTTCTTTTTAGAAATGATTTTTTTCTATTTCTATTTCCATAAACAATTTCTGAATAAAAACAATACGTTTGGTAATAACACAAAATTTCTATTCCAGAAATAGAAAAAGAATGGGAATATGTTTGGTATGATCCACAACTTTTTTTGAGCTGTAAAATTTCTTTTAATTTTTTAAAAAAAGTTTAGAATTTTTTTTTTTATTCTCTATTTTCTCCTCCTCGAGCCCGCGGCGGTGGTGGGGGCGATGACGACTGGCAATGGGTAGCAAGTTTCCACTGGCCAATTAGAAAAGGAAGAAGAAGAAAAGAAAAAAAGAAAGGAAAGAAATTACTTATTTTTAGAAATTATTTCTGGAAATAAGATACTACTTTTTTTTTAACTTATTGTTTCCGTACTGAATCTATTTCCTGATCACTTTTCTATTCTAAAGAATAGAAAAATTAATTGACATTACCAAATAATTTCGTTCTTTTTCTATTTTGAGAAACCAAAAAAAAAAAAAATCAAGGAACAGAAATATTACTATGCAGATCCTTATTTCTTATACCACAGCCTCTCTTCTCTCATTTCTCACTCTCACTCTTGAATAGAGAATACGGTGCAACATTCTTTAAAAAAGCATGAAGTAACTCATGAACATTATTCTTTTCAAAATATTACATTGTTAAAAAAACGAAACCAAAAAAAAAAAATAATCCACTAGTTTTTGAATAAAACCTAGAAACGGACTAAAATAGGGTAAAGTTCAAGGAGTATAGGATAGGTTATAGGTTTCAAAAATTGAAAAGTACCCCTCTTAAAACCGGTTATTCCCAATACAAATCATAGAGAGGAGGTCGGGAGGGATGAGTGCTGGACTGTTTTCGTACTTCTAATTTCTGACCATAATCACGTCCCACAAAAATTTTAAAACAATAAATTTTACTTCTTCTTTTTTTTTTCTTTTCAAATTACTCAATATGCATGTTTTTATTTATTTATCTAATTTCTTTTGAAACGTGCAAATACTAACATGAATTTTTCGTTCATTATATTGCATCTTTTTAAAGTTACATTTCCTAAGTGATCACCGAAAAGTAAACCATCACTTTTTATTCAATGAAAAAAAATTATGCCTTGAAAATATAAGGTGCCCCAAATATCCAATTTTAGTCACTTCTATAATGGCCGTCCATCATGTGAATGTGATAAATGTGCTTTGCAACATCATAGTGTCTATCAAATAGGGGTGATCAATTCTCAACCCCATCTGGTTTTACCTAGGAATCGGGAAATAGATCAGGAGAACCAGTTCCTGATTTTTGAGACCGAGAACTGGACTGAACAGTCCTAGGACGAAACTGGACCGAATTGAATGATTGGTCTCATGGAACCAATCACTTAGCCAAAAAAAAAAAAAGAAATACAAAAATTGATACTATTTTTAGGGTTATTGCCATTTTTAAGAAATGAAACAAGATATATATTTTTATTTTAAAAAAAGAGTTGGTCCAGCCTGTCAATCCGGTTCAGTCCAGTTCTCCTCGAAATTGGAAATTGGACTAATAATAATTGGTTTCATTTTTATGGAACCGGGAACTGGACTGATCCTTCTGAGAGCTGAACTAAATTGATCGGTCAAAGCAGTTCCTAATTTAGGTAGTATGATATGCTCACCCCTACTATCAAATCCTAGCGAACACAAGGAATAATAATTTGGGCAAATACCACAAAAAAAAAATTCAAATTTATGTTCACCGTGACCAAAATACTTGAAACTTCTTTTATAACCAAAAATCCTGAACTTATTCAAGACCCAAACTTATGCATATGTGATATATATATATACCATTTATTTTAATTTCATCCAAGTAATATGTTAATCTGATATAAGTTCAGGAATTTTCATTATAATTTTTTATTTTTTAGTGACATAATAGAAATCGAGATATTTGTATTGTAATGAAAATAATGTGAGATTTATTGTGATGTTAATTTTAATAACAACAACTATTTTTATCAGCTGTAGTAGCCTCGCGACGAGCGATGAACTGTTTTTTGCAATGATTTCACCTGCCCATTTGATAAGTACCAATCCCTTTTTCTTCCGATTGAATTAAATAAAATATTGTTTTTCGGCTTTTTAATCAGCACCTCCCGAAACTTGCCCATCTTTATCGATCATGGAGTTTTGTCCGGATGTCATTATAATATGCCTTTGCTTTTGGACTCGAATGCCCCAAAGTCCCCTCCCGACACCACCAAAAAAAGTTGGTCGTCCGGTTCGATTATTGGTGGAAATTCTTCCTCTTTTCTTGCATAAATTTCTCTTTTTCCTTTCCAATCTCCTCTAAATCCTCACCCCCTCTTCCTTAAGGTATAGTAAAAAGTTCACTTTACAATCCAACAGTCCGGTAGAGAGTCAAATCATTAACATGGTAAAATCATGATGTAAGAGTGGAACCCCACTCCATTTTTCCATTTTTCCATTTTTATCTTTTGCAAACCGGACAATTTCGATTGTAATTCGTAGATAAAGTGCGTCGATGCACCAAATTCTTGAAATAGAAACTGGTGAGATGGTGGAGATCTAATCGTATATTTCAACCATTTTGATTTTTGGAGAATGGGAATGTGCATGTGGTTGTGGTGCATGTGACTGTCAGGTAGAGAAGATATAGGAGACATGCAATAATGCTTCCTGCGTTCATGTTCACTCATGAGTCCACAGTTCTAACCCTTTGTGCCAAAAATTTGGCTCTTTGGGTAAAAAGAGGGACCCCCCAGCGACCGAGCGAGGTAATCACTGATCGGTTCATTCATTCCCGGTCGACGTTTTCCACTTTCTTTCAAACCGAACGGGTGGCATCCGTATGGCGCTTGTATCGCATTTATGTGGATATAAAGATTGCCATCACTTCCTCAGCTACTCCCCTCCCATCTCATGGAACTCAATTGTGCTATTTCGTGAAGTCACGGGCAGAACGAGATTTCAAGTGGCAGCAATAATTCATCATTGAACATATGCAAAAACTGGCCTAAGATTGGGTTTTGATGGACCGATCTCATAACAGCGGTAAGATCGACATCCGTTGGGTCCTAATGATAAAGAGCTCGTTGATTAGCATATCGTTCAATTTAAGTTACATCAATGGATGGAACAAGCTCGGCTTGGGCATCGAAGATGAATAAATTCTTACCGAGATCTTAAAATGTCTAGAGTATGGCACTGGCAAATTTTACATGGAATCACGTCGATAGTGAAATTTATATATTTCTAGAATTCAAGTACTAATCCCGAGAAACCCTCTCGCCTAAACCCCAATCTAGTTTCTAAAGTCCTAAATATCTTCTCTGCGAATCATTGCCACTCGTAGCCATGAGCGCTTTCGTACCGATCCGTCAAATCATCATTCAATACCCACTCGATTTCTTTGCAGGAGTTAGCTGGTTTAGAAGATTAAATGCACGTCCTTCTTGGCACCTGTGCAACACTGGCAAAATTTTTCAAAAAATCACGGCAAATTATGGTAGGGAGGGGTCGCATTGGCTTCCGCAGCACGTCACACTCCTGGCATCTCTGTCCGGAAGCTGTGGACGACAGTGGAGACGTGACGAATCTTTCTAATCATTTCACCTCCCCCACAAATCACCGCAGCTGCTGATCTACTGCTGCGATCGATTGAATGACGCTAGTGAGAACTCGGACACGATGTTACATGAAAGCCACAGGGGGTATTTCGATGAGGGAATGCAATGCAGCTCCACAACAAAAATCGTGTCCTTACGGTTCAAATCATGACTCGCGAGCTGCGACAGCTCCTGGATCGAGCCCCACCCAAAAAAAGAACTCGAGATGATCATTGACAGGTTCTCTCTCTCACCTTTGTCCCACGCCTGGGACGAGGATGCAGCACGTTATTCAGTGCCCTGAAACATCATCCCCAGTGTCGTCATCCCTAGACCACGGGGAAGAAACCAACGTATTTTGGCACGCTTTTTGCAATTTTACCCATTTTGGCCAATGACGAGAAGATCAGAGATTATGTGACCGGGGATTTGATTCGAATCGAAATTATATTACATGCTGCAACAAAGACCCAACCACCAAAAAATTTCGAAGAAAGAAAAGATATCAAAGAACATGGAGAACATGTCCGGTTTTTCTTATGACTTTTTCACAACAACCCAACCCATCCCCCTCTTGAATCCAACAACCTCCATGACCATCGACCCGGTCGATCACAATTCACGTGGGACTTTTCGCTCAATGACGGTGGTGCTCGCACTCGGCTGGCATGACCGGGAACCGCGCCGTGTCCTTGCAGTAGTCGTAGACCATGTGGTGGGCCTGGACCCACTTGAGCTGGTGGTTCTGGTGGAGGCTCAGCTCGGACACCGTGGGCTCGTCCCACCAGTACCGCCTCTCCCTACCGGCGCTGCTGCACCGCTTGGCGTTGTCCGCCGCCGCCATGGTCCCCGGGCACTCGCACGCGTCGATCTCGAAGTTACGGTAGGACGTGACGAAGGGGGCGTGGGTCCAGTCGGTCTTGATGCGGCCGCCCTGGGTGGCCCAGTCGTCGGCGTTCCATATCGAGCTGTAGACGCCCATGGGCTGGTCCTTCGGGTACGGGATGCCCCGGTGCTCCAAGTTGGTGTGCACGCGGATCGGTGTCTCGTCCACAAGAAACCTAAACACGACAAGGATCAAGAAACCAAGACGTCACGTTTGATTCAGAGCGTAAACTACAGCAGTAGCTACCATATTAACCTTGAAAATCTTGTTTGGTATATCGAGGTATAAGGACAAAGAACCCGTGTTAGGTACGGAAAAAGGAATGTGATTTGCAGTAAAATGATATACGTGACAAAGCAAAAGCAGGAGAGAATAGACAAATGGAGGTGTCCCTCTGCATGTGTAGTCCACATAATAGTGTCCCTCCCCAAGATTCCCTCCCTTTTCTCAGGGTACCCGCTTTTGTTTTTCGGATGCAGCTTTGGAATATGAAGTCGTACCAAATAAGGTCAGTCACGAGACCAACCCTTCGAACCAAGATTTATCATCAATATTGCACAAGGGTTTCTAACTAAGTGCATGCTGTAGTATCATCAAATATTTCATTATGGAAAACATGTGACACGTGCTGTAATTAACGTTTACTGTGTTGTTTTATCACTAATGCAAATTTGTCCAGGGACATACACGACTTGGCGCTGGTTCCAGAGGAAGGAGTAGGAGTGGAAGTCAGTAGTGGGGTCGAACCAGAGGCCGAGCCTCTGCTCCCGGTTGCCCACCCCGTTCACGTACACGTTGGTCTGCACCAGGTACGGCTCCCCTGTCGTATTGCCCAGGAACTCGAAGTCGAACTCGTTGTGGTTCGGTCCATCCGACGACATCTGCACACCACGACGACATTAAATAACTCGCGAACAATGTTTCATGTCATCATCGTGGTTATGATTTAAGTCAAATAATTCTGAGCCTGTGCATTAAAGGGGTTCACGGGATTGATACATAGGTGCGGGCTAGGTTTCGTAGCCAAGCTACGATGAATGGTGGTGTGGCGGTACGGCTACATGCGCATTGAATTTTTCAGTAGAATCCAAGATTAAATCGTCTGCAGCAGGAAACATGTCAAAATGAATTCAAAGGGACTGATGGCGACCCTTCGTCATGTACTGGGGGACCCGGGGACATGAAATAAATCCTTTTTTTCCCATCCCCCCATCATTATCATAGCATTGATTCAATGAATCCACTCATTAGAATGAAAAAAAAAAAACCAAGGCATTATCAGTCGATTTACTCACGTAGAAAGCAGTGACGGTCCCCGCCGAGTCGCCTTCGACGAGCTTGATCTGGTTGGTAACTTTGCCGAACATGTACTTGCTCTTCGAACCGAACCCAGCGCCTAAAAAACACACCAGAGGAGTTAGAACCCACCCCACTTTCATCGGCTCTTTTCCATTCACCAAAGAACTGATCTTTATCAAGCCTCTTTTAGAAGTTTAGCCAAACGTGTATCACACGCGAAAACACAAGCCCCGACCCAACAGTGAAGTGGCGACGGATAACAAGAAACCGGCATCAACCGATGCCGGAACCGTTAATGGGTATTTCATCTCAAAAGCAAGAAACGCGCTCTGTTTTGGGTTTCAGCCTCTCTTTTCTTGGGTTCAAAGAACCGAAAAGAGTCCCGTATTGTCGAAGAAAACAGAGGATTTCTGCTCAATGTTTTTACCAGAGTAGTTGTCAAGCTTGAGCTTGAGAACCTCTCCTTCGTAGACAAAATGGTCCATAGCCCAGCCCGGCTGGTAGAGCTCCTCAAACCTCGCACCCGCGACCAGACCCACCAACAACGCAAGACCCACGAGCAGACCGAACGACACGGACAGTTTGGAAAAGACCGGGACAGCCATCGAAGAAGAAGAATAAGAAGAAGAAGAAGAGCGAGAGCAAAAGCTTTTCTTCACGAGCACTGAAGTCGCTCTGTTTCTCACCACTCACCTGAGTGAGTGAACGAGACCAGCCCCCCGTTTTATAGCCGCTTCTCACTGGCTTCGCTTCAGCTCCCGCACGGCCCACTTGCCACGTCACGCGGGTCGCGCGCCACTTGGGCAGCCACGTCCCCTTCCGGATTTCTATAGATGGAATAACCCGAGAGGCAAAAGGGGGAATATACGAAAAATAAAATGCGGGTCGAAATCGAAAATTGAAAATTGAAAAATGGAGCCGTTGCTGCGGCCAGTGAGCTGGCGAGAGCTGGTCCCTGTGGGAGGGGGCACGCTGCGCCACGACACGTCGCTGTCCGAAAGGCGACCGCCGGGACAGATGAGGGCCAGTGGGCGCGCGCCACGTGGACCGCTACAGCTGGTGGGAGTGGTTGTGTCCAGTTGTCCCGAAGTTAAAAAGAGGGGGCGGGGTCCTCCTTTTGGGGGGCGAGCAGTGGGGTCCACGTGTTTTTTTAAATTTTAATCTCCCTGCTCCTCTTCCTTCTTTCCATTCCAGGTTTTCTGTTCTTTTTTACTTTTGCTGACGGCAATGCCAGCTGGACACTGACCCAAAGTGGATTCATGCACTGTCAAATTTATTAAAAAGAAAGAGAGAATTCATTTCGCGATTTAATCGGCGTCACGCCGGGGCAATTATTTCCATCTTTTCGGGCCTCGGGGTGGGCGAATCACACCTTCAACGTGATAAATGTAACCTCCTTTTTTCCGCCTAGTCGAATCCGATGTGTATATAATGGGGTAAAAGTTTGAATAGAGTAACTTGGCCATGCTTAGTTGTAAGCTTCGTGATTATTAGATGGTAATCCGGGAATGTTAATCACGTTTAGTGGGTGGGTTTTACTCTATATAATCTAATATTACATGGAGCTGTACGCAGGGGGATGGTGTCTTTGAGGATTTTGTAGATGTATGTGTTTTCTTTTTCTTTCCTTTTCTTTGAGGTCGAAAGATGGGCATGATGACATGATGCGAATATAGGGAATTCAAATGGGTACGGGCGGCTTGCCTTTTTAGTGAGGGAATTAGGGGAAAGAGGGATGGGCGAATGGGGGGTCCAATGTAGAGTACTCAATGCGCTTCAATCCAACACAGGCCAGCCATATTTCTTGTTTTTCCCCCCCAATAAACAACCTCGTCCGTAGGGAATTTGGTAAGGTATTGGATGGTCGAATCTTAGATCAAGGATGGATAAAATTGTCAAGAAAAGAAAAAAGAGAACTCGAAGGCAATTATTTATAAAAAAGATTAATACCACAAAAAATCTTATATTATATTTATTACGACACAAATAACCCTAAATTTTTTTTGTCATTGAAAATTCTAAACTTACCCACCGTAATACAAATAATAAAAAAAATTCGAACTTATATCAATTAAAATAAGGGTTAATATAACGAAAAACCCAAAACTAATACATATGTGATAAATTTACTTAAAAACTAAAAACTCTAAATTAGCACACCTGTAACAAATTTATCATAAATTAATTTTTCTGAACACTAAAAATTTTAAACTAGTACACCCGTGACAATTTTATCTCTTGATATATCCATTAAATTTTACTATTAAATTGCTAAGTTGAATAATATATGACAGTTGATAAATGTATCAATTTGGGTTTTTATCATTTGTTTATCACGGGGTATTAATTTTGTGATTTTTTGTGATTATATATGTATCAATTTGAGATTTTTTCGTAGTAAAAAATTAGTTTTAGATGAATGTTACATGATTTTTCATTGTTAAAAAATTATTTTTAGATAAATTTAATCACATATGTATTAATTTATGATTTTTTTATAGCATAAACCCTTGAAATAAAAGTTACATACGACATGAAAAAAAAGTTTAGGATATTTGTATTACACACGATCACGCAAGAAGTTTATTATTTGCGTGGTCGTGTTGCGTATAATTGGAGATTTTTTTTGGTGATATGCATTAAAAAGGAAAAAAGAAATGGAATAAATGAAACTTTTGGAGCAAGGGTCGGGGATGGGAGTGGGCTGCAAGCCTGCAATTGCGTCCCTGCTGGTTAAGGTGGGGCTGCGACGTCTGGGAGACCCGTCCTGATCGTGATGACAAAAAAAGGAAGGTACCGTGACGTACGGTGCTTTGCCCGTTTTCGGGCAATTGGCATTTATATATTAACTTAAAATTGGGAAAGCAAATACCCTAAAAAATAAGGTCGTGTGATCGTACGGCACCCCAACCCAGAGAATATCTGACAGACCAGTTGCGCGTTCCCACGTGGCTCGAGATATTTTGCGCGATGCTTTTTATGTTCCCATAGTATCATCGGTTTTTTTTTTTTTTTTTCTTTTCAAATTTGTTTTGCCCGACGAATACGAAAAGACGATTTTTCTCCAGACAAAAACGACGTGGTATCGTATAAGCCCTTGTGCAAAGGTGAAAAATCAGGATCATTCCTCTTTTGTCATTTTGAGTTTCGTTCATCTTTTTCTTTTTTTTTAGGTGTATTTTAGCTCGAGTTTCATATAGAATCCACAATTGTTGTATATCACTTTTCCTATCTGAAACAAAATAAATCATTGTTAGCTAATTAGCTAGCTAAGTGAAGGAATACCAACACAATCACCAAGCTCCATAGTCCCATCAAAGTATGAGTTTCATAGGGCGGATTCCAACCTAGAAACATTGGTTTCTAGATTGAGAATAAAGGAATATGTCCTTATCGCCGGGTCATTTTCAAAGTGGATAAATACCGGTTTTTATTTAACTTGGAACATATGAGGTGCTCGGCCTTAAATAGAAGTTCGATTCCCTAATTAGAAAACTTCAGGAGAGAGAAAATCACACCACATGGCCCAACTGTATAGGCATTGGTGATGGAGTACGCACTTTGTTCCGAGCAAGACGCCTTTTCTCTGCTCTATGAAATTGTTCCCTTCCGGCAAAATGACATGTCAACTTCGACACGCCATGACCCATTTGATGGATAAATTTCCCCTCCTTTTTTATATATGGAACATCTTCATTTTCCCCTATCGACAATAATGAAAACCTAAAGAGACTGATTACATATTCTAAGCAGTGGTAAAACAAGTTAATTAACAAGGGTGTTTCACTTGGTTAGAAGGTAAATAGATAGACATAGATAACACAAGGGTTGTGCAAAGTGAACTACCCAGATGGGGAACTGCTTAGACCATATCGCTTCAACTCCTAGTTTCTAAAAGTAGAACCTATATTTGAGCAGTTTGATTCTACTCGGATTGCATTGATTACATATATTTATTATTATTATTATTATTATTATTATTATTATGTCTTCAAAAAAATTAGTAAAATGTTTAAAAACTCTATCTTATTAGTGGGAAAAAAAGTGACTGTGTTGGTGATATAATTTTTGCTATTGATTTGATTGAAGATACTCAAATCAATCTAAGGTTTAGATTGATATTAATTAGCAATTTAAATACATGTAAAGAATATATATCTAATCAGAGTCAATACAAAGGAATTCTTCAAGCTCATTTTCTCTTTTACTGCGTTAGACCGGTTCTATTAGATTGGATTGGATCATGAATTAATCATCTCTAGATAACACATTAATGCTCACATTAGAAAACTCACGTTGCGCAACTTTAGTGAAGGCTTAGCTAGAGCTTGCAAGAAAATACTTTCGAATTGTCAGAAGGTTTGAATTAAAATTTCAAAAATTTCATTTCTAGGCTCACCCATTGGAATAGTTCTAATCTATTCCTGGTCACGTTAGTCAAATCTTTCTAGGAGCGTCCTAGGGAAGGTGGATTCTATCATCAAGGTGGAGAAAGAAATTGGATTTCATTTTGTCGATAAAAATTTCTTATTCTTTTCCTCGTAGGGGCGCGCGCGCGAAGCAAAGCATCACAGACGAGATGGGGTTCGCACGTGAGTCGAAATCGGGACGGGAGGCGACGGTAGTGCTCGGGTTCGATGGAAAGTATCGATTAAATAATGCATTAAAAAAGGACAAAGTTGAAGAACACAACAAGTTGACCTTCGTGCCGAGGTTAGGCCGTCGCACGTGATCCCCTATGGGATTGACGAACCATGCCTGCCCTGCCCCCTCCACTCTCTTCTTTTATTTTCCTCTCTCATCTATTATGAAGCACTCTCCTTCAACGGAGAATCCTCGTGAGCCTCATTTTCTCATCTTTATCACCTCGAGAATCACGCTCACGAGTGTACTCGAAACACTCAATTGAATATGTTTAATTAGGAATGCATTTGATTTTGTCAATAGTGATTGCACTTGACAAGAGGACAGTTGGTATATTAAAAATTATGAAATTCTCCCGATTCATTGCGTTATAATAGTCATTTATATTTTCTTGTTTTTAATAGAGTTAATGTCACGAAAAATCTAAAATTGATACATTTATGAAAAAATTACTCTTTATCAGTTTCCGTTAAATTTTATCTTCAAAATACTGAGCTGGATGACATATAATAGTTAATAAATATATCAGTTTAAGATTTTACTTTTCCTTTTGTTAGGGATATATTAATTTGTGATTTTTCATACTATTAATCCAATTTAACTCAAATTAATTAAGATTAAATTTGTCATGGGGTATTGGTTTGTGACTTTTGATTAGAAAAATTTAATCTGTGAGGAATTTGATATAGATATATTAATTTAAGATTTTTTGTGATATTATTTTTATATTTAATTATGAATATAGTCAATCTTATCAATATTCACTGCCTTGATAAGACAAGTCGAGATGTTAAAAAATTATTAAATTCTCTCGGTTTATTGCTTCATGATTGTCGTTTGGATCTTTATTGTTCTAAATAAAATCCCCGTACAAATTTTCTGCCGGGCACGTTGAAAATGGTGCTCTTTTTATTGTTTAAAAGAGGGAGTCGGCTGTGGAGAAGAGACAAAGGGGTCGCCTCCCTTGAATAGACAAACGAAGCTCGCACGCAAGTAATTAAAGGAGAGACGCTGTGCTGGATCCGATGACGATGACGATGTGTTTTCTGCATCATCCGGTCTCCAATTGCATCCAGATCGGTGAACGTTGGCTGCTTCTGCTCGGCTCCTTCTACACTGCAATCTCTTTTTGCCCGAGCATTTTTCCATTCTCGCTCCGATCACCGCCGTTTCATAGAAAGAAAACTGTTCCGAGGAATGTATCGAACTTTAGCCTTTTGTATCATTGAATTTTCAGTTCCTAAGATATTAATGGTGTGCATGGTAATCTTTTCATTTCTTTGTTTTTTTATTTTTCTGTTATCGAAAACTTAAATCCATATGATAAGATAGTTTTATTTTTCTGTTTCTGAAATAAATTTTTTGGTTAAGAAATGCGTTTGGAACAGAAATGCGTACGGTAAAATGATTTTATTTTTCTATATTTTGAACAAATTTTAAGTCAAGAAATAGGTTTGGAATAAAACTAGAAAGTAAACTTTTTTTTTTATTTTCTAATTTTGAAATAAAAATGAAAAATAGAAACTATTCTTATTGGTCATCGTTTACCCTTGTTACTAGCTGGCCACTTGCCAACCACTTGGGAGGAGATATTATCATATTTTTATTATGAGAACATAAATTTTGTTTCGTTATTAAACACATATTTTTTTCAAAAACTTGTTTAAGAATATAAATATAAAAAATCAATTAATTACACACATAGTTAGATCTTTCACTGTGTTTATCAAAGTTTTTTTTTTTTTTTTTTGGTGAGTGGAGGAAATAGAAAATAACTTGAATGTCCCTGCCTTTTCATCCAACGTTCGACCTTCCCTTCATTTGGCATTCAGTCCCGCTCCTACTATTGCCAAGATTTCTAAGAGATGCTCCCTCATCACTTTATCCACTGATAAATCAATGCCCTTACTGCTGCATGCACTAGAAAATGATTTTTAAATATTTTGCTTTAATTGGTCATGCTGCATCCATCGTCATTTCGATCCATTTCCATTAGCCAACTTCCAGCACTATCTTCTTTACTAGGAATCTAGGAATGACATCGTGACGAAAGTACATGCCAATCCTTCCTCATAGTGATCAGTCCATGAAACGATTCCCTAACTAGCTTTCGCAGCGTCCGTCTTTCCATGTCCTTCCACGCAAAAAGCCTCAGCTTTTCAGAGCACAGGAATCGCGCACGAGTTTACTGATCATCCTTAAGTTAACGTGTGCACCATCACCTGCCTACAGTAGTCTTGTATTATAGTGGTCACATGCCAAGTTTACTTCTGTACGTTGTGAGGAAAAAGATGCGAGGACTGATGGCTCTGTGAAAGACTATCAATAGGCACGAGCATCCAAAATCAAAAGCTCTAAATCTTCTACACAGCTCTAATAGACATGGAAACAAGATGATAGATATTGGTCTACTATTGAAGACATATAGTTTCCACAATACGGCGCATGTCCAACCTCCAAAAGCAGAGAAAATCCGTGAAATATGCGGTATGATGTTAAGAATCATGTTTGCATTTATGAGAACAATCTTGGAGCCATCATAAGTAATCCAAAATCTTGCCATTATACAGCAAAATTTCTATCTTCTCTCTTTTTTTCTACCGCCGTCTCCCACCTGCAGATCTGCTTCCTCCCGACGTCCCACAAAGCAGAAGCTAATGGACTAGAAATATCGCGACAAAGTGATATTTTTGTTCGCGCTCCATACTGTCAGGTTGAACATCTGCCAAAGAAAATCCTATTGACTACATTGACCGGCAAGGCATACGCTGGATCTATGGCTTTAACTCCTGGATACTCAAGAAGTGAAAGACCTGAAAACACCCGCCAAACAGAAAAGATTAGCAATCTGCCCTGAGATAACTCTAGTGGAAGAAAGTGTATCAAGAGGCATGAAAACAACCCCACCCAACAAAAGAAGAGGAGTGGAGAAGGGAAAGAAGGAAAAGAAAAGCAAGAGGGAGAAAACAACTGAAAAAACAAGGAGAACAAAGAGTCCATTCGGACAGCCTATATCAGCTAATATTGGCATTGAGTTTTATTGCAGTTTATGTTGCATCCACATCCACATAATAGTTGACTAGACAACCATTTTCAATACGTCGCGTGATTAATGTTAGGATATCAAGAAAACACTAAATGCACTTATTCAGTTAATAGGATTAGCCAATTTCAACTGAGAGATTGCAAAGGTACATGCCAAGACCTAACTATTACCAGCCAATCCAAAATATGTATGGTACACGTCTACGGCATCATCTGGCCTATCAGATATTCCACCATTTTCAGTGTCCTGAAATCACAAAGCCACCAGGTCAACAGAGTTCTCTGAAAATGAAAACATAAGACAGGAACTCTATATCCTGAAAAATTTCTAGTTCTACATGCATCCTAGAAGGGCATTCAAATAAATAACCTGACAGTTCAAGATAAATTTGATGAGCTTTTCTTTGTCAATCCAGTGAGCTCTGTCAATCATTATCAAACTACACAGGACCCACCAGGAGTAGCAGACCTGTGATAATGCAACAAGATGAGTACAGACTTTGACAATAATATTCAAGTGAAATTAGCTTAAACATTAGATGTGGTGCATACATCAGGAAGTTTCTCCGGGCGGCCATTTAACCCTCCGGATTTGACTTGACGCTCACATAACCACCAGCCGAGAAGGTCCTTGTCAATGTGATGGAGTGAACCCGTGATAGCCAGAGCACCCACACAACAAAATACTGCAGGAATGGCTATGTGAATCTCTCTTCGATTCATATGCTTAAATCCATGAACATAAAAGTAAAAATAAGATACAAAGGGAATCTCTAAGGGGTTTTACCACTGATTCCTTTTTCAGTCTACTGGCTTCTCCATCTACTGGTCTTTCGCATCAAGAGCCAATCAAAATCCAAAGCATAAAAGCAAGTAGCAGGAAAAAAATCTGAAGCTGCTCTCTCTAGTTTCCACTTCTTGCTTATAGGTTTTAAATTGAGAATGCATGTAAAAAATGACATGTTTACATGCTATAGGGCGACATGTCGGAATACAACTCATCAACATTTTCATCGTATGTCGATTAAAGGTTGCAGATATACCAATTGTACAATTACAACTTCAAAAACTAAATGTGAGAAAAGTCATAACTATTATTAAGAAGCAAAAGCCAAAGTGAAAGATAATTTGAAATTGACCCTAACTGTTGAAAATAACCAAAACTGCCCATATGCTTGACATGAAAAAGGACAATAAAATTCGAATTGATTTTCCAGTTGCCATCTCTATCTTAAACAAGTAATCAGGCGACTAATTTTCCTTAAACTCTATATACATCACTCTCTGACCCTTGATTTTCAAATTACCATCTATCAGTCTCATGTTGCTCTGCTCCATCCTCAATGGTGACAATAAACATTTTCTGTTGCAGACTATCACGGGTTGCCACCACTTCAAAGGAAAAGCCACTGAAGTTAGAAAGGAATTAAGTCCAAGCCAGCTTGTCCAGTTTCAAAAAGTCTTACAAAAATAAATTCCAGCTATTCTTAACTACTGCTCTGCGCATATCATCATTGACCAAAGCCCAGGTTTTCACATCTCTCTCTAAACAAACCATAAAATGGTTGGCTGGAAAGTGAGATTAATTGTTTGAATCTGACATATTATAACATGGATATCAATTGAAGCAGGAGATGCACCGAACCAAATGTTCATCCAGAAATGCTTCTAAACAATTTTGTCACACAAGCTAGAGGTACTGCTCAGCTTCCAAATATAATGAAGGAGCAGATAGAATTATCATTGGGCGATTCAAAAGTTTCAAGCGCTTAAAAGATTCAAAATTGAGCAAACTAAAAGCACTTCAAACATTATCTCAACCACTTAGAACAGAATTTCATTTTGTAGTGATAGAACTATACTTTTTGCACCCACAGAAAGAGGCTACCTTATGCATACGCACATATTTGACTTCCAAAGCACCTATCAGTAAGTAAAATCAATGAAAAAGTTCCAGCATAAGGTTATGACATACTTTGCCCTGCGTGGGACTCTCCACCAGGAGTGCAACCAAACCCGCCATCCATATTTTTGCAACTCACAATGTACTTCACAGCCTTCTCCACATCCATCGAATCCAAGCGCTTCAGTATTGAAAGACAGCATATGGCAATGTACGAGAACCTTTGAAGAGAAAAAAATTGTGACGAGAATTTTGAATATTAGAGCGACATCCTTAAGAAGCACGAACATCCCAGAGGTCAATGACAAGGACAATACCGAGTATCAACTTCTCCCCATGTATCCCCTGAAAAGGATCCATCTTCTTTTTGCAGTGATGCGACATCTAAATTTAAGTATAGGACCAGCAACATAAAAGCTTTCACGCCAAAAATTATCCAACAGTAAGAAAATCAATCACAGAGAGAGACTCGTCATTTATGTTTGGCTGGCAATATACAGGCAAAGCAATAACATTAACAAAAGCTCTATAACATCCAAAAGTAGACAAATTTGCTGACCACTTCAAATGAAACACAGAGAATAACGATTCACAAGTTTGTCCTCTTTAAGTATATTACTAGATGACATCCAAAACTGACAAACAAAAAAACATGAACTCTTCATCCATGACAAGAGTTGAATATATAGAATGCTCTATTCCAAAGGAATGAAGGATACATCCAGTCACCTTATCGATATCAAGAACATCTAACTTGTCAAAGAGGGCCAAAACTTGCACAGCACTGAGTGTATAATGCACGTGAGGATCATGTCCAATGTTTCCACCAAAGCCACCTGCAGAAAGAGCCTGACAGATGCTCAGACTTGTTCTTTGAACTAGAGTTCTATAGAGAATACAGCAACACCAACATTAATCACTCCTGAGACACTGTCATTAATAGATTTGAGTCACATCATCCTAGCCCCAAATAAGGAAAGTTTAAACAGATAAGTAGCTCAAGTATAGGACTATTCTAAAAGACGAACTATTTAGATGTTAGTTTCTGTTAGGTGCATCTTTAACATGGGTAAGCACAAGAAAGAAGCCAAGAGATCTACAGATTTGTACAAACCAGACTCGTGTTGGCATTTCATGATCCACGAAACAACGTCCTCTGAATCCATGGTGTCAAGTTTTCCAAGAAGATCCAGTGCGCTTAGTCCCCAATAAGCTCCATTCATTCTCAAATGATCCATAAGCACAGAATAGAAATCATCTTTCCTCTGACCACAAGGTCACCGAAAAACTAAATCAGTGAAAAAGTGAAATAGTGGATAGCAGATCCCAATGTACCTGGTCATTTTCATATATTGGTAGAAAACACAAGAAGGGGATTGTATACTGATACCCTTTCAACTGATAATATATACTCGACATGTTTATTGCCAACAAGCTCCCCCATCTGTCAAATATTTAGACAGAAATTTTCAGACGGATCATTAGAATTCAATAATTCAAGTGCAAGAGTCTGTATTCTGAATTAGAATATACTTCCAGTAGCATCAAAATCAAACACATGGATTCAGTCATAACATCATTGGAACCTTTGCACCTGTTCCTTTTAGTTGCAGAGATGTTAAAAAAATACATGTCTCCAAAGTCAAACCAGTGAAAGGAAACAACGAAATATTTATGACCTAATGTTGTCTTAGATTTTAAGACACAACATATCCCACATGGATCTGATTCAGTCGACAAGCTTTGGTTTGATATTTATAATATATTTATAGTTTTCCTGATGCTCATAGTAAGGAGAAAAAAACAGGCAAAGAAACATCTACCACTTTTCTAATTACCCCAACCTAGAATTTTTTAGACGCTAATTTGCACAAAGCTTTAAGCGAAGTGCTTGATAAAGAAGTCGCGCCCAAAATTGGACCCTAAACATATTTCCAGCACCATTTCTTACGCGCAGGCATTCATAAATCACTTGAGCACTCCATGAGAGAAATCCTGAATGTGAAATGTAACGATTCATTAGACAGTATCATAACCGACAGAACACAAAAATAAGGGGAACCGGTGGCAACCGCTATTCAAACCAAGATCCATAATCCAGTCATGTCAAGTAACTAGTAGCCCCAGACAACTTTTGAACTGTAAATTTTCTCATCGCTGAAAGAACACGAGCAAATAACGGAGAGTGGGGCCAATGTGATTATGCAAACGGGTGCTGACAGAGGCAAAGCACGGGGAACATTTGCGGCAAGTCCTCTGGGAATTTCATCGACCAGATGGAGCGCAATGTCATGTCGACACAAACACCCGATCCCGCCAAGAGTGCAGTTTCTGTCCCTCGAACCGAGGATTCCAATCACTTTCAAGCGACCCGCGAATCAAGGTAATTGTCCAAACAGATCGTTTGGACGACGAATGACAAGATGGGTGGTTTGGATTACCGAAAGGGGAGGGAGATTGAATGCTGGTGAGTCAAATCAAGAGCCTACCTTGTCAATGGCCCTCGATAAACTGCGATCGTCACACGTGAAAATGGACTCTTTACGAACTCAACGAACGTTACGGTCAGTCCGGTTTGCTTAGCAGTGAAGCGAAGGCCAACCCGTCTCTCCCTGGAGCTCTCACGTTTCTGAAATGGTTTACAAAAGTCTTCCATACATAGCGTATAGCTTTCATCGACCGAGTCAAAACTGAAAATTCTCAGTTTGGACTTCATCTTGTACCAGGTTGCATTTGCGGCCTAAATTAAGAAAGTGCTTGTTTTTTAATTCGAAATTTTTTTTTTAAAAATAATTTTTTATTTTATTTTTAAAGTAATTTTTGAAAATTTTGAAAATGTTTATTAATTATTTAAAATTTTATTTTAAAAGAGAAATGTGTTTGGTAAGATTTTTAAAATTTTTATTTTTAATATTTTAATGCTTTTATTATATTTTTCTTAATTTTTTTTCTTTTTTTTCTTCTTTTTCTTCCTTTTTGTGAGTAATCATTAGCCATGGCGGTAGCCAGCGCCTTGCTTTGCCAAGGCTCACTAAGACCAAATGAGTCTTCGATGAGCTTGCTAGATCTCGCCCATCTGGCGGTGATGGTGGCAGTGACAATCGGCAGTAGTTGGTGATCGGTTGGGAGGGGGAAGAACAAGAGAGAAGGAAAAAGAAGAAAGAAAAAGAAAAAAAAAAAAAAATTGGATTTGATTATGAAATTATTTTGAGAATAAAAAATTACTTTTTTTCTAAAAAAAGATTTTTTTTTTGAAAATAAAAGATTTACCAAACAAATTTTTACTTTTTTTTTTTTTTTTTTTAAATTTCGGAGAATAAAAGAATAAAATAGTTGTCTTCGAAAGCATTGCCAAACTGGGGCTTAAAAGATTTCCGCAGAAGTGATGAGAAAAGCCAATTGCTTTATCGATCCAGCAAAAACGGATGGGCCCAAGAACATCAAGAACCCAAAAGAATTCAAAGGGATCGAATCCTGTAACGAGGCCTGCAAGCCCAGGCCAAGGGACCGTCCATACGACGCCGCAAGATGCTAGCTTTTTAGAACCCAGTCTTCGATTCGGTTCTGGAACATTCCAGCGCCAGTCCCTTTCCCAGAAGGTGGGGGCCGCGCGATCTCTGGAAGAACAACGATCATCGCTAAAGTGCACGTCCCGCGGGAGATTCCCTCGCTACAAGGCCCTCCCAAATAAAATCTTCGATCCCACGAACCACGCAGCGTCACGTGGACGAAGCAAATTTCGACCAGGTGTTGCAGTAAAAACACGACGACGCCAATGGGTGGACGAGGGACGAGCCCCGGAAACGTGTGATCCAAGCGAGACGCTGACAAAGGATTGGACGAGAGGCGAGCCCCAGCAACGTGTGATCGAGCGTAACGATGGAGAGGAAGAAGATAGGATGGGGAGGATGTGATCCGCTGCGACGACGACGACGGCGACGTCGCTCGAAATCGAAAAAGGCAAGTTGGAAGTACCTGAGGCCATCAGAAAAATTTATCGGCATATTCCAACACTTCTGGCATAGAAAATCGGAAAAATGGTAGTATAAATATGGGAGTGTTAAGGTTAGCGAGGGCCTGCACTGAACCCTGAGCTCTCGCTCTATATATTGTAGGCTTAGCTCGGTTCGGTTCGGTTCGGTTGGGTTCGATTCGAGCAGTTCATGGCGCTTCGTCTTCTGTTCACACCTCATCTCCCGGTGCTTTCCTCTCGGAGGGCCAACGGTCGAGTCCATTGTTCGGCGAGCACGCAGATCTCTGATCCTCAAGAAGGTCGACGATCGGCCAATTATCAGCCATCAGTCTGGACTTACAATTACCTTCAGTCCATCGTGGCCGGTGAAGGCCGGCAATCTCGCCGCGAGGTGAAAAACCACACGCTACCTAGCCGTTTGTTCTCTCTACGAGATATCTATGCTAAAGTTTTTAAACAAAGTAAAGACGATTTCTGCGATTTGGATCCCACTTAATTATAATGATCAGTTGGATGATTGGACGCTAATAAATTTCAATCACAACGCCTTTCACTCAAAAGAAAAAAAAATTGGATCGTATATTGGCCACTAGTGGTGTGGAGCAATATCAAGTGCACGTGGATAGGCTAGTTCAGTGCATCGGTGGGAGAATTAGTCTCATTGAAATTTTGATTATCCACATGTTCTCGATGAAGCATGAATGAAATGTCAGAATTGGAGTGGACAATTATCCTAGGATGAACTGTAGATCAAACTCTTTTGTATCGTACTTTTATGTTAGGCACTGATCTAATAAGTTTATGACTATGAAATTTTATTTAATGATCTCCATATCATCATAGTTGGCAAGTCATGTGGCCTCATCACTAAGATTTATCACTTTTATTAATAGGTTGTATTTTCTTCCATCCCTATTTTTCTCCAACCATATTTACGATGGATGAATTGCAGGTCGTGAGTGATGTCCATGTTTGTCTCCGCTAATCAGAACACTGGTTAGAGGAGGTTTCCTCCAAACAAGGATGGAGAAATTCTTTTCCAAACCAGATTGGAGAAAAACACGAGCCACTTTACAGATTGCGATTATTTAGCAACATAACCCAAACAAAATCTAGAGCATGCCATGAAAAAGATGGAATTCCTGTATCTTTTAATCTCTTTACGTTTGTTGCACACATGTGACGCTATTTCATTTTAAAAGTGATCTTAAGATAGAAGATTCACTCCTCTTTCTTTGAAGTATCAAAACTTTTTTAGGAGAGCCAACGTATGTGTTTGAAGAATTATGTTTCCTTCTTTGCTTTTTACTAGGGTTCAAAAACTAAGCTGTGGATTTTTACTTTCTTCTAACGTAGGTTGAGCAACAGAAAGAAAAGGTACAGATATTGGAAGAAAAGTGAGAGGTGCTCTCAATGAAGAAAAAGCTGAATCCTTTACCATATTGGCTGTGGTTGATGATATTCAACGCTTAGGGCTGGGAGATCATTTCGAGGAAGACATTTCGAACGCTCTTCGCAGATGTGTCTCTAAGGGTGCGGTCTTTATGAGCCTACAGAAGTCTCTGCACGGCACCGCTCTCGGCTTTCGGATTCTTAGACAGCACGGCTATGAAGTTTCTCAAGGTATTTCATCGTAAATCTGATGAGAACAAAACCCAATTAGAAGATAATTCTCAAACGTGGGATCAAGATGCTTTTGCAGTTTTTGTTATGCTAACTTTCGCGTATGTGGGTTCGAAATGATTATATGAAACAGACAATTATTCTGTAGTATCTATAACAGCTCCCAGCATAGGACCTCACGATATCCTCTCATGAACATATATGTTAGGGAAGAGAGAATTTATTAATGAACAACTGCATAGTATCTTTCTCTAATCAGATGGACTAATCTCGGCTATGAATAATCAGATGTTTTTAAGATCTTCTTGGACGAAAGTGGCAGTTTTGTGAAGAACCTTGGTGGGGATGTCCAAGGCGTGCTGAGTCTATACGAGGCGTCCCATTTGGCCTTCGAAGAAGAAGACATCTTGCACAAGGCTAGATCATTCGCCATCAAGCATCTCGAAAACCTTAATAGCGACGTCGACAAAGATCTTCAAGACCAAGTGAAACATGAATTGGAACTGCCTCTGCACCGTAGAATGCCATTGCTAGAAGCTCGACGGTCCATTGAAGCCTACAGCAGACGCGGATACACAAATCCTCAAATTCTCGAACTTGCCTTGACGGACTTCAACGTTTCGCAATCAACTCTCCAAAGAGATCTTCAGGAAATGTTAGGGTTAGTCTACAAACTCATAAGGATAAATCCTATAATTAATGATGGAATTGATGGACAATAAGGATATTTTTAGACTTGCGAAAGCTTGATACGCATTTGAAAAAATTGCAACGCATAATCTGAAATTTTACTCTGTGGGTTATTGCAGATGGTGGAATAATACTGGCCTCGCAAAAAGGTTGAGCTTTGCGAGGGATAGACTCATAGAGTGCTTCTTCTGGGCAGTAGGAATTGCCCACGAGCCTTCGCTCAGTGTTTGTCGGAAAGCGGTGACAAAAGCGTTCGCGCTGATCCTTGTCCTCGATGATGTGTATGATGTTTTCGGCACATTGGAAGAGCTGGAGCTATTCACAGACGCCGTTCGCAGGTCCATCTCTCTTCGATATCACCTGGAGATACTAATGTTCATGCGTTTCAGAAGTTGGAAGTTCTTCACCTTGTCATTTGTGTGGTTTCAGATGGGACCTCAATGCTGTGGAAGATCTTCCTGTCTATATGAAGCTGTGCTACTTAGCTCTCTACAACAGCGTGAACGAGATGGCTTACGAAACTCTCAAGGAGAAAGGGGAAAACGTCATCCCGTATCTAGCCAAAGCGGTACGCGTAAAAAGCCCTCTTTGGTACTCGACCTGGTACTAATCGATCGTGAATGCACCCGAGCTCTAGGAATTTCCTACCTAAAGAACGAAATTTGGTGTTTCTACTGTTTCGCAGTGGTATGACTTGTGCAAAGCCTTCTTGCAAGAAGCAAAATGGAGTAACAGCAGGATCATCCCAGGAGTTGAAGAGTACTTGAACAATGGGTGGGTATCATCATCAGGGTCGGTCATGTTGATTCATGCCTACTTCTTAGCAAGCCCAAGCATGAGAAAGGAGGAGCTCGAATCGCTAGAACATTACCATGATCTCTTGCGGCTGCCATCCTTGATTTTCCGGCTTACCAATGATATCGCCTCCTCATCGGTATGCGTCCTTTCGGCTCTCTCTAGTCCAATTTTACTTGTGTCGCAGTTTTACCTTATACAAGCACTTCTTTTTCGTAGCGAAACAAGTGAAATTAATATCCACATGTTCATAGTCTTTTACATAGCTTCCTATGGTCCTAACAGGCTGAGCTAGAGAGGGGAGAGACCACGAATTCAATACGGTGTTTCATGCAAGAAAAGGGCATCTCCGAGTTAGAGGCTCGCGAGTGCGTTAAAGAAGAAATCGACACAGCATGGAAGAAGATGAACAAATATATGGTCGACCGTTCGACCTTCAATCAATCTTTTGTGCGGATGACTTATAACCTTGCCCGGATGGCACATTGCGTGTACCAGGATGGAGATGCGATCGGATCTCCGGACGATCTGTCGTGGAACCGTGTGCACTCCTTGATAATCAAACCTATTTCTCCTGCGGCATAAAATGGCTAAATTAGTTTGGACAACATCAATTTCCTCCCGTTGGTGAAGGAAAATGGACGTACGGAAACTACAAAATAAAGTAGGTAGATCCTACTGTACTAAATGATTTAAAGGCACTTAATGTACAAAGTACTTTAATTTCGGTTAATTCAATCCATCTAATCATAGTTCAACATTTTCGTAATAAACAGCAATTGAAGTGTATTTTTGTGATGATCTCAGCATGTCACGGCTGCTGTAGAACTACTATTGCTAATATCTTCTTCATTGTAATTTTTTTCTTAAGCATGCGGAAGCATAAGGGACAACCGAAAATTCCAAGGTACACGCGATTTTCTGTAAACAGGGTAACTTCATTTTTTATTTATTCATACATATACATCAGACGACAAGTGGGGTGCCATGGGGAAGTACAAAAGGTCAGCATTAGACTGACTATACTACACTCTAGGTCGGTCACCCCTCCCCACTTAGATGTACAAGTGTTGTCTAACAATGGCTCCTGATGTTCTCAAAATCTTTTGAGCTCCAAAAAATCTTGTTACCTCATCCCAAGTGAAGTTCACCATCACCCCGTAGCGAATCATTAGGGAGGCAGATGGGATCGACATTCTAATGATCCGAGAACCTTTCAGAATACATGGTTGATCAATATAAGGAATACATTTCCTTAACAAATGACTAATAGTTCAATTCAAGAATACCAAAGTCGCAATCAATACAAGTACATATTGCCATCATCTTCTGGGGAAGCCCGTTACCCCCGAGCATCTTGCACCCATTCGGCATCGCAAGGCATTTGGGGGAATTGTGTTACACCTCCTAGGCATCCGGAGGAACCCAGTTATCCCTCCAGGCATCCCTACTACAACCCGGGGCATCATCGTCTCAAGGACTGATGGTATTATCAATCACACATTTACATCATGATGCAGTAATTCCATAATTCAGGGAAAAGTGACAAAAAAGTCCTAAACTTTTTGCATTTGTGCCGATTTAGTTATAAACTTTTTTTTTGGTGCCAATTAAGTCCTAAACATTTTTACGTTGTACCAATTCAGTCATTTCCGGCCAATTTTGGCCGAATTTTACTAACTGGACGCCGGCCGGTTGATGTGGCCTGATCAGCGCTACGTGGCCTGATCGGTGTTGACGTGGACAACTTTTAATAATATTTTAATATTTTAAATTTTTTTCTTTTTTTCTTTTTTCTTTTTTTCTTCATTCTTCCTCCAGCCGATCCTTGGACCTTAGCAACCGGCCAAAGGTGACGGCTGGTGAGTTGAGGTTGACCTTCCCGACCACCTCACCATTGGCCGCGAGGGCGGCCTCGCACTGGGCGGCAAGGCTCACCCGCCCGCGCGAGACCGCCCTCGAGGTTTGGGTGGTGAGGCTCGCCCTCATTGGATCTAGTGAGGGTCAAGCCTCGCCCATGGCTAGCGAGGGCGAGCCCCGCTAGCTCGGCGCGAGGAGGCCGTCTCCGGCGGTGTCCTTGAGCGCCTTCTCCTTCCTCTCCAAGAGCTTGGAAGGAGGTTCGGGTCTCGGCCGATGTTGACTTCCAACCGATTCGCAACCTGGGCCAACTCCTTCAAGAACCCCGCCTCCTCGTCGCCCTGAGTTGGCGAGGCTCGCTAGATTCGGTGAGGGTGAGCCCCGCCGGCCATGGGTGAGGCTCGACCCTCGCCGGATGCCGAGGTCGGTGAGGGTGAGCCTCGCCGCCCTGAAGAGGTGGCCAGCAAGGCCTCGAGGGTGGCCTCGCGTCGGGCGGGCGAGCCTCACCCTCGCGGGATTTGGCGAGGTCGAGCCTTTTCGCATAATTCAATTAAAAGCACCAGGGATTTGAGCATGCATCTAATGAATCCCATTTTCATCCCTTAGACCAAACTGGAGAGGAAAAGGTCCCACATTTTAGGCCCAAACTAGAGGCGTCCGCAGCAATCTAGAGTCAATGGCGGTTGAGGAAGATCTCCAAAAAGAGGAGTAAAAAAAAAGAAAAAAGAAAAAAAATACAAAAAAGAAAAAAGTCAAAAAAGAAAAAAGAAAAAAAAATTCAAAAATATTAAAATATTGAAAATTTAGTATGTGAAGTTGGGATGTGCTATACAACTTTTGTGAAGAACATATTTTAAAATTCTAGACCAGGAAATCTGTAGAAAAGGAAAAGCATAAAGAGGTCGGTCCAGCAACCCCAAAACAGATTTTGAATCCTGAAGTTTTTCCAATATATTTTTTCGTCATATGAAATCGAAAAATTCTGAAATTAAAGTATGTCATAGAAAATTCAATAAGGAAAAACTCTCATGAAGAACACCCCATGAAATTTGCACCACATAAGTCGGCACAAAATTAGCAAACTTTTGGGTCGGGCTAGATCCGAACCTGCCCTCAGCCAAGTCATGATTTTCCTTCAAAATTTTTGCCATCCCGGCCTTCGCACGTGCCAAATATCAACTATCCATGCCTCTATGACCTAACTACAAGTTCGACTATTTTGAACTCGACAACATTGCTAAGTAATGTAGTCGGAACTTTTGACTAAACGAACAATGTAGTTGAAACTTCGATTAAACGAAAAATCTTGAACACGTTCTTGGGTTTTTATGAACTATTCTCATTACACAACAAACGATCAATATAGGATAGAACGGAGGATATCCACTTGCCTTGGGTCCTTGTGAGTTGCGGTGGTGGCTTGGCGGAATGGAGACAAGATAGTGGCGATGACGCAAGGGCTGAAAAGAGAGAAACCCAACCTTCTTGTGCTGAGGAGAGGCCCTACGTTGCTGGCTTCTCTGCACTTTGCTGGCTGAGATGGATGGTGAAATGAAGGGCAGAAGGTGGGTGTGGGGGTTCAGTGACCAAGGAAGAGCTTCCCTCTTTCTCTCTCTTATTTATTTCTTTTCTCCACCGCCATACTTGGTCAATTTGAGCAGCACTTGTTGACCCATGCCAGCTGGAACGTGGAGCACCTTGGAGAAGATACAAGAGTCTTGGTAATTTTTTTTTCTTTCTAAGCTATTTCTTTAAAGGCCAATGCCTCGGAAGTTCTTGGGGTTAGGATGTTTGGATCAACGTAGTTTATTGACGATGATGTAGCGGTGGCGACTCGGTGATGTTGTGATGAGGATGCGAACGGCGTAGTCCGATGGAGAGCCCGCTATTTTATCGAGCGAAAAATCATGATGTCACAATTTTATACCAAATGACATCGTGTTGAACAAATGTTGGCATCAATTGTGATATAGACCGAAAGATTTTTATTATATTTCGGGAGAGAAGGTTCTAATAACAAGAAAATCGATCCTTTTTTTTCCTAAGACTTTTCAGGTGTTGATTGTTGGGCATAATTATTGACAGTAAATATCTATCTGTGAACGAGAAAAATTTCACTTAATCAACTTCACCATGTCACGCTTGGGACTTCAAACTAGTATGGTAATAGTGATTTAAATATCTTGTTATTCTACATTAGATTATTGTTGCCACATAATTCAGCACCTGCAGATTATTTTATATTTGTTTATTTTGATCATTAAGTTACCATCAAAAGGACTCATTGTTCTAGAGGTTCTACCTTGTCCATTTGATTCCTTCCCTATGTCCATACATTTGATGCTAATTTCGTATTAGATTTGCATAAAAACAAACACATGAACAAAGATCTCGACCCAGTGACAACAATCCACTTTGACAAAAGGAGAGGACTACTTATCGAATTGCACTAATTTGCTCGATTATATATGTTTGGTGATACCAATCTCCAACTGCACACATAAGCGAAGTACATTTTGCCACTCTAGAACTCTATATATTCAGTATTCTCTAGTGACGATGAAACTTTTCAAGCTATATTTTGAGACGCAATGAGAATTGCTTGACACATGATATCACTCAAAAATTTCTAAAAGTGTACGATAAAATGGTGGAAATCTTTGAATAGAGATGGAGGAAGAAGGGAGGTTCAAAGCTGAAGTTGCCGCGGTGCAAACATTGGGGAGCTCCGAGAGGTTCTAAGCTAACCCAGCGACCCTTCACAGCTAAAGACGGCGTAGTGCTACAGGGCAACCTGAGACAATGCTATGGCTCGAATGAGATGGCGAAAAAGCTCTGGAGGACCCTGAAGACCTACCAAGCCGATGGCACAGCCTCCGGGACTTTTGGTGCGCCCCAACCCCGTGCAAGTGGCCACGCACTTGGACCCGACCTACGTATATGGTTGACATTGCACGTTGACCCACACGTCCACCAACAAACCGGGGCCGGACCTCGCTGACTATCCCTAGGACTCACCATCCCGAACCAGGTCAAACACCTTTCTTTTGCTCAACAATACCTGATCGTAAGCAGAGAGAGAGAGAGAGAGAGAGAGAGAGAGAGAGAGAGGCGTGGATAAGCATGAGCCGGGAGGAGAAGGCCAGGACCCCATAAGTCGACTATGTCGAGTCCATCATAGCTGATGGCGACATTGGATTTGGTGGCACGACAGCGACTGTCAAGCTGTGCAAGCTTTCCATCGAGCGTGGTGCAGCTAGTGTCCACCTTGAAGACCAATCCTCGATGACCAAGAAATGCGGTCACTTCCTTGAAGAGTAATTGTGGGTGATCAATTTAAAAAAACATAATTTTCAAATTATTTAATTTCACGAAACAAACGGAGCCTAAATTTTAATAATAGATAGCTGTTGTTTGTGGTGTTGAAATCTTTTAGTGATAGTTGAGTTGCGTGGTTAAAAATCAACATGGGAGTAGTTAAAGTTTGTAATTATAGATGAATCCATTATGTTAGTGGGAATCTCTCTATAAATATGCAGCCCTTTTTTTAGCTTGTGTAGAGAAAAGCAACGTAGTGAGTAGAGTGTTAAAAAAAAAAAGATAAATGATTAAGTTATAATTTTTAATCTATTATAAGAATAACAGTTTATTTTGGACCACCAAAAATCAAATAATAAATAATTATAAATTATTGTGGGGTTTACTCCTTCAAGAATTTATGATTCACAACAAGTTGTAATTCTTACGGTAAGCCAAAGATTATTATACTAGCAAAGCAAAAAAAAAAAAAAAAAAAAACAAGAGTGAAGCAACCACTTTTGTGGGTAAAAAATCATAAACTTATTGTATTTGTGTTAATTTAGTCATAAACCTTTTCACATTTTTCTAATCGAGTCAATGTGATCAATTTTGGCCATAAATCGCAAACGTATATACCAGCTGTCTTATGTGACACAGTCGGCGTTGACGTTGACATTTTTAATAATATTTTGAACTTTTGATATATATTTTTTGTTTTTTTCTTACTTTTTATTTTATTTTATACTAAGGGTTGGTGGTTGTCAACCACAACGAGGGTCAGTCAACAACCCTGGTTGGCCCTCAGTCTAAAAAAAGAAAAGTAAAATAAAGAAAAGAAAATAATAAAAAAAGAAAAATAATATGGATTAATACTATGAAACACCAAAAATTGGTATACTCGTGACAAATTTAAAATTGATAAGGATTTTCTATGTGAATTTTCTATGTCAATTGAATTATTGTTATGTGTCATCTAACTCAACAATTTCACGGTAAAATTTGATGGAAGCTAATGGAGGGTAAATATGTCACGAGTGTACCTATCTAGATTTTTTAAAGACTAAATGATAAGTTTGAGAGAATTCTGTCACATGTATACCAATTTTGGGTTTTTGATGACCAAAAACTTAATTTGGGAAAAACTTGTCACAGGTGAATAGTTTGAAATTTTTCGTGGTATTAAGCCAAATATTATGAAAAAATGTCATCGTTAGCGCCAGCTGTGCTACATAAGACTGTCGGCAATCATACTAGCGGATTTTAGCCAAAATTGATCAGATGGACTCATTTGACAAAATGTGAAGATAGTTAGAATTAAATTGGCACAATTAAAGGGTTTATGAATGAATTGACACAAATTTAATAGGTCTAAATATTTTTTGGTAATTGCCCTAAAAGTATTGTTGAGTAAGTCCCTAAGTGTGAGTGGGGTGAAGTGTTTGTTCTTATAATAGCAATAATAAAAGAGCATTTATTCCAATTGAGCATCCATTTGATTCTTAACAAGTGGTATTAGAGCCAGTGACCACGGACCAAATTAGAGCAAGATTGTGAACCAGCAATCAGGAATTGTGGTATGAGAAGACGATGGTCAGGGACCATTGCACGTGAGTAGGTGGTTAGAAATCGAAGTACACCGGAGGTTTTGGTAGTGTATAGTTAGGGACTGTGATTGGTTAAACTGGGACGAAGCTCACTTGGTATATTATTGGGCATTTTAACGAAGTCAGTGAATATCTCGAGTTTGGTGAATGGCAATAAAGAAGCTCAACAACTTCAATTGCAATAATTTGAGTAATTGCGTGCGGTTTTACCTATTAGATCAAGATTTGTGTAATATGGTTAGTGATGACAATACCAAACCATCCACTAATGATGAAGATCGGAGGAAGTGGAAGATCAATAATGGTAAGACACTCTACGTCTTGCGATCACTATAGAAGATGGATTATTGTAGCATATCAAGAGTGCAAAGCCCCTAAAGGCGGCATAGGATGCTTTGGTGGCATTGTTTGTGAGGACAAACGATACCAAGTTAGAATAAGTGAAAAACAAGTTACTATTGATCTTGCTAATTGAAAAGCAAGTTACTATTGATCTTGCAACAAGATCTGATATTTTTCCAAAGTCAAATCTATTTGTGAAGAAATTTCAAAGTTAGATCCTCAAAGTGCCATCTTTGAGACTAGGATAAAAAGAATCACCATTCACAGGTTAGGATTAGAGTAAAACACTATTGTTACAACCCCTTGTAGATGGGCTAAAGATCCAACTTTGACCGATTTGGAGAATATTTTGGCCAACCAAGAGACTTTAGACAAAGAGATGTCTAAGGTCTTAGTAAATGATGATAAGATTGTCCTCTTTAGTAATAAAAGAGGGTTTGAGAGTTGGATGAGAAATGGTGCTAGCACTAAAGATGGTAGATTGAGAAAAAACTCCCACTAAGATTGGCAAAGGTGACCAGAAGGGACAAGTGCTCAGCTAGGGGGAGCTCGTTGGGATCAGTACAAAGATAATGAGAATGAAGGTAAAAACAGCCAAACATGAGACAATCACTACTATATTTGTGAGAAAAAGGTCACTTTGCTAGGGATTTTCAATTCAAAAGAGTAGAAGGAAACATTGCAACGTCTAAGGAAAATGATGGTGAAGAGGACTGGGATTTCCATATGTCCCGTGCGGTGAAGAATAAAAAGAGCTTGCATTCTCCTCTATCATTTAGTCAAAAGATGTGACAATCCTTTTCACTATAAGTAATAAATTAATCAATTCTAATAATGATTGGGCAATTGATTCGGGGTGCTCAAGTCATATGACTAGAGATCAAGGCAAGCTATCAAACATGTTTAAGTACATCGATGGATGAGTAGTTGTCACCATAGACAACTCAAGGTTGCTGAATACCCATGTCAATCGAACGGTGATAACATCCTGATTCAGTTCATATCAGGTTGAGTTGCAAAATGCGTATCACATGTTGGGAATGAAGAAAAATCTATCGTTGGTGTTACAACTCACAAGCTAAGGCAATTATGTGTTAGGTCTAAGAGACGTTAAGGTGTGCCGTAGTTTGAAACCTTGATAGTACACGAATCATGGAGGGGCGTGACTAGAGTTTGTCAAAATGATATGAGCATAGACGGTGACAAAACTTGTAAGAGTGACACGCTTGGTTTTTGCGATCAAATGACCAGTGAATCAAGGAAATTTTCCAAGCAATCGATATTATGATATACAAAAGTCTTTCAGAATGTAACCTGCGTCGAGGAAGTGAGAGCTACATAATGTAGCATATTAACTTGATATCGCGTGCTCAATCAATTGATATCAATTACGGCATCTAAGCCTAGTCTAGTTGGTCGGGGTTGAGATTCGGAATGTGAGGGTTCTCCAATTTCTCCCTTCCTGAACTTGCACGCGAACGAAGTCCTGCCTCCATGTGTCGAATTTGAACCCGAAAATACTCGATTGGGACCTTATCTAGTACCAAAAGTGGGAGCCCTCTAGGTGTCCTGTGGGGATCTTATTTGGGTCGGATTATTGACTATCTTGAAGAGATGAACACTGTTTGCGGTGCATATTGTTCATCTTGAAGAGACCCAGAGAAATAACGAGGAGAAGATTGGGTTATCGAACCATCAAAATGGATGGGCCCAACACCATCACTATCCCTAAAAATTCCAAGGATCCAATTCTGTAATGTGGCCTGCAAGCCCAGGCCTAGGGACTGTCTACCTGACACCGCAAGATTTCCGGAACATTCGAGCATCAATCCCTTTCCCAGAAGGTGGGGCCTTGCTTCTCTGGGAGAACAAGGGACCATCCATAATTGTAGGTTCCGTGCAGATTCCCTCGCTATAGCTTGCGGGAGAATAATGATGGCATATAGAGACAACGTCTCCAAATAAAATCTTCGATCCTGAGAACGACACGACTTCTCGCGCGCCATTCGTTTCCGACCAGGTGTTCCGGCTAAAAACACGAGGACACTAACGAATGGACGAGAGGCGAGCCCAGCGGCGTGTGATTGAGCAACATGGACAGAAGATTCGATGAGAGACGATCCAGCAGCAACGTGTGATCGAGCAAACATAGAAAAATGAGAGGACAGGAGCATAAGGACCGCCACGACAACAGCGACGATCGCTTGAAGTCGAAAATCTAGTAGCGTATTTCAACGTCGTGTCCTAGGAAATCAGATATTTTGTATAAATAGGGGAGCGTTCACGCTAACTGAGGGCATGCACTGATCACTGAGTCTTCACCTTTTGTAGGATTGGCCTTAGTCCAGTTCGTGTGAGTAATGGCACTTCGTCTTTTGGCCACCCCTTATCTTCCGAAGCTTCCCTCTCCAACGGCTAATGGTCGAGTCCATTGTTCAGCAAGCACGCTGGTCTCTGATACTCAAGGAGGACGGAGATCGGCCAATTACCAGCCAACCGTCTGGAATCACAATTTCCTTCAGTCGCTTGAGGCTGATGAAAGCCGTCAATCTCGTCGTGCGGTAAAAAACCACACTCTAATTATATGTTCTCCATACGAGACATTTATGCTACTGTCAAAAGAAAAGAAGACGATTTTCGTAATTTGGTTTGAACTTAAATATAATGTTTAGATGAGTGGTTAAATACTTGGTTCGAATACAAGACATTCTGTATTTGAATTGTAATGTCTTCCACTCAAAGTAACCTTGGTTCCTACATTGGCCACTTGTGGGTGGAGCATTGCTGCAGGTACGTGGACAAGGCAGCTCAATGCATCGGTGGGAATTTAGTCTAATTGGAAGTTCAATTATTCTCGCGTTCTCAATAAAACATAGATGAAATTTTGGAATTAGAGAGGAGAATTACCCTAGGACAAACTGTTGATCAAACTCGGTTGTCCTGTAACTTTATGTTAGGCATCACTGTACTAACTTGATGAGTATGACATTTGATTTAATGATCTCCCCATCGTCATAATTATTAATTCATGTTGTCTCATAATCAAGATTTATCACTTTTATTGATAGGTCATATTTTTCTCTATACTTAGTTTCCTCTAATCATGTTTTTAATGGATGAATTGGAAGGCCATCATCAAAATATGGATTTAAGTAAAGGTAAAGAACACCACAACTATCATAACTTTCATTATAATATTCACTGAGTGCCATAATTTTTTTCGGTCACTTGAGTGTCATAATTTCTAAATTTCTAAAAAATGTTTACTTGAGTGTTGTAACTTTTAATCTATCCCTTAAGTGCTAAAACCTTTTATAAATGCTCACCCAAATCTTGGAAATCTGATATGACATATCACTTGCGGTGAATGCTTTTAAAAAGTTATGATATTTAAGTAATCGGTTGAAAAGTTATATGGTACTTAAGTGATTGGAAAAAAAAAAGTTATGATACTTAAATTAGTGTTGTATATAAGTTATAGCATTTAGACAATTGAAAAAAATTATGGTACTTAAGTGAGCGTCATACAAAAATTATGGCACTTGCTGTACTTGTATCCACCAACCCGAATACTGATTGGAAGAGGTTTTCTTCCAACAAGTATGTAGGAAGTCTTGTCCAAACAAGAATAGAGAGTCATGAACCATTGTCATTTGTGATTAGTTAGCGATATAAACCTATCAAAATCTACAGCATGCCATGAAAAGATGAAATCCTCTATCCTCGTGTATCTTGACGTCTTTTACACAACACTATCTCATTTTAAAAAATCAATCAGTCATAATTCCACGCATGTGACATAAATGGGACCACCAGATAGAAGATTTCCACCTCTTCCTTTGAAGTATCTTTCTTTGCTTTTTTCTAGGGTTCATAAGCTGCGGATTTTACTTTCTTCTAACGTAGGTTGAGCTACAGAGAGAAAAGGCACAATTGTTGGAAGAAGAAGTGAGAGGTGTTCTCAATGACGAAAAAGCTGAACCCATGACCATATTTGCTCTGGTTGATGACTTTCAACGCTTAGGACTCGGCCAACATTTTGAGGAAGACATTTCGAGAGCTCTTCGCAGATGTCTCTCTAATGATGCGGTCAATAAGAGCCGGCAGAAGTCTCTGCATGGCACAGCTCTAAGCTTTCGGATTCTTAGACAGCACGGGTTTGAAGTTTCTCAAGGTACTTCATCGTAAATCTGATGAAACAAAAGCAATTAGAAGATAATTCTCAAAAGTGGAATCAAGATGCCTTCGCAATTTTTGTTATACTAGCGTAGCTTTTGTGTATGAAGGTTCGAAATGATTATATGAAACGGACAAGTACTCTGTAATCACTATGACATGCTAAACACTTGTAGTGACATCTATAATAGCTCTCAGCATAGGACCTCACCATATCCTCTCAGGAGCGAAGGGCTTTAGAAATAAAAAAAACTGCATAGTATCTTTCTCTAATCAGATGAACTAATCTTGGCTTCGAATAAACAGATGATTTTAAGATTTTCATGGACAAAAGTGGCAGTTTTATGAAGACCCTTGGTGGTGATGTCCAAGGAATGCTGAGTCTACACGAAGCCTCCCATTTGGCCTTTGAAGAAGAAGATATCTTGCAAGAGGCTAGATCATTCGCCATCGAGCATCTCAGAAACCTTAATTGCAACATCGACAAAGATCTTCAAGACCAAGTGAAACATGAATTAGAACTGCCTCTGCACTGTAGAATGCCAATGCAAGAAGCTCGACGGTCCATTGAAGCTTACAGAAGATGCGGATACACTAATCATCGAATCCCCAGATTTGCCACGACGAACTTCAACACGTTGCAATCAATCCTCCAAAGAGATCTTCAGGATATGTCAAGGCTAGTCTGCAAACTCATGAGGATAAATCCTATAATGGACGATGGAATTCATGGGCTATAAGGAAATTAGACTTTGGAAAGCTTCCTATGTATTCGAAAAATTGCAATGCATGCTCTAAAATTATACTGTGTTATCGCAGATGGTGGAATGACGTTAGCCTCGCGAGGAATTTGAACTTCGTGAGGGATAGACTAATGGAGTGCTTCTTTTGGGCGGCTGGAGTGGCAGACGAACCTACGCTCGCTAATTGTCGGAAGCGGCTGACCAGAGTGACCTCGCTGATAACCATCATCGATGATGTGTACGATGTTTATGGCACATTGGACAAACTGGAGCTATTCACTGATGCTGTCCGCAGGTTCATCGCTCGTCGATTTACTTGGAGACAATAACGTTCATGCATTTTAGAGGTTGAGGTTCCACCTTGTCATATGTGTGGTTTCAGATGGGACATCAATGCTGTGGACGATCTTCCAGGCTATATGAAGTTGTGCTTCTTAGTTCTCTTCAACAGCGTGAACGAAATCGCTTACGACACTCTTAAGGAGACTGGGAAAATTGTCATCCCGTATCTAGCAAAATCGGTAAGCGAAAAGACTTTTCAGTACTCGACATTGTACTAACTGACCATGTACGCATCCGACTTTTAGGAATTTCCCACCTAATACGTAAATTTGGTATTTCTATTGCTTCCCAGTGGTATGATTTGTGCAAATCCTTCTTGCAAGAAGCCAAATGGAGCTACAACAAGACTAACCCACGATTTGAAGAGTACTTGAACAATGGGTGGATATCATCATCAGGGCATGTCATATTGATTCATGCCTACTTTTTATCAAGCCCAAGCATGAGACGGGAGGAACTAGAATCGCTAGAACATTACCATGATATCTTGCGCTTGCCATCCATGATTTTTCGTCTTTCCAATGATCTCGTTACCTCATCGGTATGCATTTTTTTCAGCTCTCTCCAGTTCGATTTTTCCTGTTTCACAGTTAACCTTTTGCAAATACTTCTTTTTTCTGCAGTCATAATATCCATATACTCAATAATCTTTTAGATAGCTTCTTCTAAAATAATCTTCTTCTAAAACAATTGGCAAAACTATGGTCCTAACAGGCTGAGCTAGAGAGGGGAGAAACAACGAATTCAATCATGTGTTACATGCAAGAGATGGGGGTCTCCGAATCAGAGGCTCGCGATTACGTTATGAAATTGATCGACACGTCTTGGAAACAGATGAACAAATATCTAGTCAATGGCTCCACCTTCGATCAATCTTTTGTGCGGATGGCTTACAATCTTGCCCGGACAACACATTTCATGTACCAGGATGGAGATGCGCATGGAGCTCCGGACAACCGGTCGAGGAACCGTATGCACTCATTGATAATCGAGCCTATTTCTCTCGAGCATCAATCCCTTTCCCAGAAGGTGGGTCCTTGCTTCTCTGGGAGAACAAGGGACCATCCATAACTGTATGTTCCGTGCAGATTCCCTCTTTATAGCTTGCGGGAGAATAATGATGGTATATAGAGAGAATATCTCCATAAAATCTTCGATCCTGAGAACGACACAACTTCTCGCGCGCCATTCGTTTCCAATCAGGTGTTCCGGCTAAAAACACGAGGACACTAACGGATGGACGAGAGGCGAGCCCAGCGGCATGTGATTGAGCAACATGGACAGAAGATTCGATGAGGGACGATCCAGCAGTAGCGTGTGATCGGGCATACGTAGAAAAATGAGAGGACAAGAGCATATGGTCCGCCACGACAACAGCGACGATCGCTTGAAGTCGAAAATCTAGTAGCGTATTCCAACGTTGTGTCCTAGGGAATCAGATATTTTGTATAAATAGGGACCATTCACGCTAACTGAGGGTATGCCCGATCGCTGAGTTTTCACCTTTTGTAGAATTGGCCTTAGTCCAGTTCGTGTGAGTAATGGCACTTCGTCTTTTGTCCGCGCCTTATCTTCCAAATCTTCCCTCTCCAACGGCTAATGGTCGAGTCCATTGTTCAGCGAGCACGCAGGTCTCTGATACTCAAGGAGGACGGAGATCGGCCAATTATAAGCCAACCGTCTGGACTCACAATTTCCTTCAGTCGCTTGAGGCTGATGAAAGCCGTCAATCTCGTCATGCGGTAAAAAACCACACTCTAGCTATATGTTCTCCATACGAGACATTTATGCTACTGTCAAAAGAAAAGAAGACGATTTTCGTAATTTGGCTTGAACTTGAATATAATGTTTAGATGAATGGTTAAATACTTGGTTCGAATACGAGACATTCTGTATCCGAATTATAATGTCTTCCGCTCAGAGTAACCTTGGTTCCTCCATTGGCCACTTGTGGGTGGAGCATTGCTGCAGGTACGTGGTCAAGGCAGCTCAATGCATCGGTGGGAATTTAGTCTAATTGGAAGTTCAATTATTCTCACGTTCTCAATAAAACATAGATGAAATTTTGGAATTAGAGAGGAGAATTACCCTAGGACAAACTGTCGATCAAACTCGGTTGTGCTGTAACTTTATGTTAGGCATCACTGTACTAACTTGATGAGTATGACATTTGATTTAATGATCTCCCCATCGTCATAATTATTAATTCATATGGTCTAATAATCAAGATTTATCACTTTTATTGATAGGTCATATTTTCCTCCATACCTAGTTTCCTCTAATCATGTTTTTGATGGTGAGAGGCTAGGTCGTTGTGAAAGAGGGGGCGAGTAGAATTGATGAGCAGAACATTACTAGAGATGGCGTCTGTAGGGAGCGGGTGAGGGTAGACGTTAGTGACCACAGTGGACCTGGTATTGAAGTGGACGGTGGTGGCTAGGGTTTCGAAGGAAAGGTGACGGCGACGACGTGTTGGTCGACAGTTTGTTACCTATTCACAGCGAGGGTATGGCACGGCGGATTTGCTGGTCGGCGAGATGGCAGGCGGCACCTCGGCTAGTCGTCGGATGTTCCGCGGGCAAACTTGAGTAGCTTGAAAGCGTAGCAAGTGTTTGTAGTGGTGTTGGGCCAAAGGATCTCTAGGCTACTGAGTTGGTGGACAAAGCGGTTGGACAGGGGCTCGGTCGCGGCGTCTGGTGGACGGTACGACTTGGCACGGGGACGGCAGTCGGTAGCGTCGATGGCGCCTTCTCCCTCCTTGGTTCTGGCCTTCTCTCTCTTGCAACCCCCGCCTTACAGATCTCAAACCTGCTTTGCCCAGAACTCCCCTCCTCTGGCCAGATCCGAGATCTCTGGCCGCTTGCCTTCAAACCTCCACCAAAGTCTCTCAGGGAAGGTTTGCGAAGCTTGCTACCAGTGATCCCTCACTTCACCGTGGTTTTGGCCTTCCCCCGACGGCCTATTTATAGGCGTGAGGGGCCGGTTAGCGGAGGCTAGGCCAGCGGTCCTTGGTGCGCCGACCGGCCTCCCTCCGCCGGCCGAACCGGCATTAGCTCAGCCACCCACTTGCGTCTCCTGTTCCGCATTGAAGGCTTGTCTCATTGCCGATCTACCCTCGTTGTAGCTAGGGATGTGCATGGTCCGAGTAGGCGGTTCCCAACCTAGAATTGGGAACCGCCCGCTAAGAATCGATTCCGAAAAATTAAAACTGGGAACCGCCCGCTAGTTGTATGGATCCACCCGAGAACTGGACCATTGGTCCGGTCTGGTTCCCGGGTGGATTCATAGAACCGGTCCAGCCTCCACGCCTTCCCCTTTTTGCCTTCAACTAGTTGCGACCCTCGCTCCGCTTCCGTCTTGGCCACCACCACCATCTTGGTCACTGCCTCCGTGATCTCCCACTCCTTCCTCGAGACTGACAATGAGGAGGACAATGAGGACGATGAGCCGTTCTTAGACCTAGACAATGGGGACGATGAGCAGAGGAAAAGGGCGGGCATTCTACTCCTTGTGAGCCGGAAAGCTTTCGACTTGAGCTGCATTTGAAAGTTTCTTGACAAAAACGGAAAAAAAAGCATGGTGAACGAGGAAAAAAGAGAGCTTCCAAAACTTACCAGCAAGAGAGAGAACAGAGAGAAGTAAGAAGAAGAAGAAGGAAAGAGGAAGACGCTCCATAATGCTGGTGGTGGTTCTTTAGAGGAGAAACAGAGCAAGCGAAGAAGCTGGGAGAGGTGGAGCGAATGCCTCTCATTTGTTCTCTTCTTCTCGTTTGCAATTGTGCACCCCCTTGGATCCCCGCTTCGCTCATTGAAAGCGCATCGCAGCGTCCCCCACATTGAATTTTTTAATATTAAAAATATATATATTATTATAATATAACCGGTTCGGTTCGGGTGGGCAGGTGGGCGGATCCGTCCATAGAACCGGGAACCAGACCGGTTCCCTTAAGAACCACCGGTTCTAGGCGGTTTCGGTCCGGTTTCGGGCAGATCCCGGTTCTTTTGCACACCCCTAGTCGTAGCTCGTCCTCTGGCGCGTCGCCGACCTTTGTGCGCGTGAGGCGCAGAGGTGATGGAGGAAGAAGACGACAAAAGAAAGAAGAAAGGAGGGGGCCGGGCCAAGGAAAAGGAAGAGAATGTGCACTGGGGGCCGTGCGGGGGGAAAAAGGGGCTGGGGGTTCTTTGTTTCTTTTTTTCTTTTTATTGTTTTTATTTATTTTTTTGTTGTTTTTATTATTATTGTTATTATCCAAAAAAGGAAAAAATAATTAAAAAAAAAAGGAAACTGAGGCCTAATTAAAAACCTAATCAAAATTTAGGTGTTAGCACCGATGCACTTTGATTTGTCTCCTTCGTCGAGCGAAGGATTTCTTGGAAGTTTCGAGATAGCCAAACTATGCGAGGCCAACCTCGCTGATCCACTGGCTAGGACTTGCCTTGTCAGATCTAGGTGAGGTCGGCCTTGCCGTTGCTAGGCAAGGCAAGCTCTTACCAAATTTGACGGGGGTTCGCCATTGGCCACTAGCCCTCCCCTTTGGCTGGTCGTTGGAGCAAGAGGAAGAAGAAGGGAGGAAGAAAAAATAACAGAGAGAAAAAAAGGAAAAAGAATAAAAGAATAAAAAATTAAGTAACAGATTAAAAAAAAAATATTATCAAAAAATTGTCTGCCGACCAATCAAATTTGGTCAGATGGATTGAATTGATACAATTGCAACAAGGTTTAGGATTGAAATGGCTAAAAAAAAAAGAAAATAAGGTTTATGACTAAATTAGAAAATTGCAATTGATTAATGACTCTTTTGGTAATTTTCCCTTCATTTGGACTTATATTCGGACTACCAAAGGCAAGTGGAAAATTGTGAGGCAGCTCTAAAGTTTTACTCTTAAATTATTGTAGACGGCGGAATAATGTTAGCCTTGCAAGCAAGTTGAACTTCGTGAGGGATAAGCCAATGGCCCGCGGTGGTAAATGAGCCCCTCCCAAACTTCTATCAGGGGCTAACCAAAGTGAACAAGTCGATAACCATCATTGATGATGTGCACAATATTTACATCACGTTGGATGAATTGGAGCTATTCACAAACATCAATTTTCTTGGAAAAGCAATATCCACACATCTCAACTGTTGAAGTTTCGGCTTCTAATTTACATTTTTTTTTAGATGTGATGTCAGTGCCGTGGAAGATCTTTCCACAATAGCAAATGACATTGGCTCATGACACACTTTGAAGGGGTTCAGCGAAGATTGTCGTCCCTTGTATAATTCATGTGGTCTCATAATCAATATTTTGTCACTTTTATTAATGGGTCATATTTTCCTCTGTACTTAGTTCCCTCTTATCATGTTTTTAATGGATGAATTGGAAGTTCGGGCCATCATTGGAAATTTAGATATGACTACACATAAATATGGTGATGTTCTTGTTTGTATCCACCGGCCCAAATATCGAATGGAGAAGGTTTTCTCCAATGAGAATGGAGGTAGTTTTGTCTATTTGTGCCAGTTGAATTTTAGTAACGCAATACTTATTACCCTTTTTTCAAGTGCTAGAGGCTCGAGTTTGTCTATTCTAATTTACATTTGTCATTTTCTATCTTAAATCTAACAATTGAAAAAGGGGATGAAAATTTGTGAAATTAAAATAGAGCTTGTAATTTACTACGTCCCTAGTCTAATATGTACATACACTGATTTTCCATGAAATAAAAGGTTTTTCTTGAAGATCCATGAAGCACGAACTAGGGCACACCAGAAGACCATCTATAGGTGAGATTGCCGTTCACATGTTTAGAGGCATCTGCTTAAGGGCTTCTGTCTTGCTTCCAACATCTCCAATGTCATTTCTATATTTCAAATGCTATACTATACCAGACCAAAAATAAGAGAAAATGGAGGAACACCAAATGCACCACTAGCGTGGAACGTCAGGTCAGTTGTCAGTGGATCAAGCAATGCAACGCCTGGGCTTCCATGTTGAAAACATCAGGCCTATATATAGAAAGCCATATCTAGATTGGATGGACTAAATTTTGTTTATAATAGTTGTACTTTCCAAGCTTCGTGATTGATTAAACTCCGGCATGGTCTGTATTTGTATGATTTGGTTTGAAGTAGAGTTATTGATTCCCTTTCCGGAGTCGCCACATAACATGTTTCATCTAACTAAAAGCCAAAAAATGACTTTCGGTGAAAGATATTTCATCGTAGGAAATTTTGGAGAAATAATCATATAATAATCATCTAAATTTGTGCTAGTTCAATTTTAGCAACGCAATATTTGGTAACCTTTTCTCAAGTGCTAGAGGCTCGAGTTTGTCTATTTTAATTTACAATTGTCATTTTCTATCTTAAATCTGACAATTGAAAAAGGGGATGAAAATGCGTGAAATTAAAATAGAAGCTTGTAATTTGGTACGTACTCAGTCTAATATGTACACATACTCATGACTTTCTATGAAATAAAAGGTTTTTCTTAAAGTTCCACGAGGCACGAACTAGGGCGACCTTCTATAGCTGAGATTGCCGTTTCCATGTTCAAAGGCAGTAGGAGAAGGGACAAACCAGCCTTCAGTTGCTTCTTGCTTCCCCAACATCTCCAACGTGGTGCTATATTGCAGATGTTACACCATACCACATCAAAAATAAGAGAAAAGAGACAAACCAGCCTCGACAGTTGTTTACCCTATGCTTTCCCTATTTATTGATGATAGATAAAGCACATAGGGCAGACGGCGGAAGCATAGGGCAGAGGAAAAATCCACAGGAAAAGCGGGCGCAGCAAAGGGAAAAAGACAGCACACGAAGAAAATAGGGGGTTAAAAAAGCAAAAAGCGAAGGAAAAAGGAAAAACGGAGGGAGAGAGCCGAAAAAACGGAAAGGGGGGAGAGAAAAGTAGGAGAAGAGAGATAAACTAGCCTCGACAGTTGCTTACCCTATGCTTTCCCCATTTATTGATGATAGATAAAGCACATAGGGTAGACGGCGGAAGCATAGGGCAGAGGAAAAACCCGTAGCAAAAGCGGGTGCAGCAGAGGGAAAAAGACAACATAGGAAGAACAGAGGGGGGTTGAAAAAGCAAAAAGCGAAGGAAAAAGGAAAAACGGAGGGAGAGAGCTGAGAAAGAACGGAAAGAGAGGGAGAGAAAAGTAGGAGAAGAGAGACAAACCAGCCTCGACAGTTGCTTACCCTATGCTTTCCCCATTTATTGATGATAGATAAAGCAGATAGGGCAGACGGCGGAAGCATAGGGCAAAGGAAAAACCCGTAGCAAAAGCGGGCGCAGTAGAGGGAAAAAGACAGCACAGGAATAACAGAGGGGGGTTGAAAAAGCAAAAAGCGAAGGAAAAAAGGAAAAACGGAGGGAGAGAGCCGAGAAAGAACAGAAATGGAGGGAGAGAAAAGTAGGAGAAGAGAGACAAACCAGCCTCGACAGTTGCTTACCCTATGCTTTTCCCATTTATTGATGATAGATAAAGCACATAGGGCAGACGGCGGAAGCATAGGGCAGAGGAAAAACCTACAGCAAAAGCGGGCGCAGCAGAGGGAAAAAGACAGCACAGGAAGAATAGAGGGGGGTTGAAAAAGCAAAAAGAGAAGGAAAAAGGAAAAACGGAGGGAAAGAGCCGAGAAAGAACGGAAAGGGAGGGAGAGAAAAGTAGGAGAAGAGAGACAAACCAGCCTCGACAGTTGCTTACCTTATGCTTTCCCCATTTATTGATGATAGATAAAGCACATAGGGCAGACGACGGAAGCATAGGGCAGAGGAAAAACCCGCAGCAAAAGCGGGCACAGCAGAGGAAAAAAGACAGCACAGGAAGAACAGAGGGGGGTTGAAAAAGCAAAAAGCGAAGGAAAAAGGAAAAACGGAGGGAGAGAGCCGAGAAAGAACGGAAAGGGAGGGAGAGAAAAGTAGGAGAAGAGAGACAAACCAGCCTCGACAGTTGCTTACCCTATGCTTTCCCCATTTATTGATGATAGATAAAGCACATAGGGCAGACCACGGAAACATAGGGCAGAGGAAAAACCCGCAGCAAAAGCGGGCGCAGCAGAGGGAAAAAGACAGCACAGGAAGAACAGAGGGGGGTTGAAAAAGCAAAAAGCGAAGGAAAAAGGAAAAACGGAGGGAGAGAGCCGAGAAAGAACGGAAAGGGAGGGAGAGAAAAGTGGGAGAAAAGAGACAAACCAGCCTCGACAGTTACTTACCCTATGCTTTTCCCATTTATTGATGATAGATAAAGCACATAGGGCAGACGGTGGAAGCATAGGGCAGAGGAAAAACCCGCAGCAAAAGCGGGCACAGCAGAGGGAAAAAGACAGCACATGAAGAACAGAGGGGGTTGAAAAAGCAAAAAGCAAAGGAAAAAGGAAAAACGGAGGGAGAGAGCCGAGAAAGAACGGAAAGGGAGGGAGAGAAAAGTAGGAGAAGAGAGATAAACCAGCCTCGACAGTTGCTTACCCTATACTTTCCCCATTTATTGATGATAGATAAAGCACATAGGGCAAATGGCGGAAGCATAGGGCAGAGGAAAAACCCGCAGCAAAAGTGGGCGCAGCAGAGGGAAAAAGATAGCACATGAAGAACAGAGGGTGGTTGAAAAAGCAAAAAGCAAAGGAAAAAGGAAAAACAGAGGGAGAGAGCCGAGAAAGAACAGAAAGGGAGGGAGAGAAAAGTAAGAGAAAAGAGACAAACCAGCCTCGACAGTTGCTTACTCTATGCTTTCCCCATTTATTGATGATAGATAAAGCACATAGGGTAGATGGTGGAAGCATAGGGTAGAGGAAAAACCCGCAGCAAAAGCGGGCGCAGCAGAGGGAAAAAGATAGCACAGGAAGAACAGAGGGGGGTTGAAAAAGCAAAAAGCGAAGGAAAAAGGAAAAACGGAGGGAGAGAGCCGAGAAAGAACGGAAAGGGAGGGAGAGAAAAGTAGGAGAAGAGGACTCGTGGAGGTGAGCCAAGGAGTCGAGGACCCCCCCGAATGTCCAGCCGCCGCCGTTTTCCTCAAAACCCAGGTAAGCATTTCGCCAAACACCTGGTGTGCGTGTGTTGCACCGAGCTGGCCGGAGCTCCCTCGACCGTTTCAAGCGAGCTCAGGCCACCACCCATCCCCCGCTGTGTTTGCTGTTGCCCTAGTGTGCGTCCTCAGTGGTTTTGACTTGCGCTCGGGCCTCGACCGATCTCGAAGCCCCTGGTTCCCGAGTGCCCCCCACCTGCTCGCCGAAATTCCCAACCGAAGCCTCCATCTCCGCCCCTCTCGCTGCGGCTCCGCGGGGTAGTTAGGTTGCCGGAGTGGGCCGTCGCCCGGGCGGAGGACGAGCATCGTCCTCCGCCCCAACCGAGGCAGCACCGTTGTGGCCCGGCCGGAGAACTGCTTGGGCTGCACGGCGTCGCCCCTTTCTGGTTCGGACCAGAGGAGGGGGGGGGCAAGCCAAAACGGACCAGATCACCGGTCTAGCCCGTTTGGCCTTTCTCTCGCCCCGCAGGCCGACGGCCTAGAGTTGGTATGGGTCGTGGGCCTGCGGAGGGAGCCCTTTTGCGAGGGGGTTGGGCCCAACCCACAATTGGGCAAAGGCCCGACCAACCATGGTCGGGTCTAGCCCACTCGGAAGGCCGACCGCCCGCCCCCCCATTGACCGAACCCGGACCAAACCCGGGTCAGGTCAAACCGGATCCGACCCGGCACGGCCTATTTTTTTTAATGAAAAAATAATAAAAAATTAAAAAAAATTAAAAAATTAAAAAATTAAAAAATTTTAAAAATTTTAAAAATTTTAAAATTAAAATAAAAAAATAAAAAAATTTTGAAAATTAAAAAATGTAGGGTTTGGTTGGAAATTGCCATGTTTGGCCTTTTCAAGTATAATTAGGCCTTTATTTGCTTGCACATTGATTATGTCATGCGTTTAATTTGCATATCTAATCATGTTTAATTGCACGTGTTTAATTTTACTGTAATTATGATTTTGGTAGCTATGATTGTTACTTTAATGATTGTGCGCTCGCATGATTACCTCATATGTTAGTGAATAAATGTAAAATCAATCCAAGCTACTTGACAAAAATATTTTCTTTTAAAATGAATAAGATTAGGTACCGAAATGACACTAATTGATTAATTAATGTAATCAAGTTCCCAATCATAAATTCTTTGATTGCGTAGGAAGCGAGGTACACTCCCATGCCTCACTTAGTTTTTAGCCAACCCAATAGGCTAGTGGCAACTCTTTATTGCAAAAATATTTAAAAATACCCAAATGTCACGCGAGATATGAGTTTAGGAGAGCATGCGCCTAATCATGGGTCTTAGGTCAATCCTTTAGGCACTATCCCTAAACCTACTCCCTCCTCCTGAGGGTAGATCACGACACTGATGTTTTGGTCTTTCTGTCTCATGTTGTTCTCTTCACTTTGATGAAATAATGGCACTTCCACTTCATTCTGCTCTTGATGTTTTCTCCAAGAAGATAAAGAATCAGGTCCCTCGTTCGATAAGCAACAAAATTACTGTTCCTCAAGGAGGACAACAATCGGCCAAGTACCAACCAACTTGGGCTTACAAAACGTTTGGTCCCTAGCGACACATGATTCATATGTTCTTGTCACGACCTCTTTTTGGTGCCCTTACGTGCGGGTGCGAACGGAGGCAAATGGCCAATGCTAAGTATTAAGTTTAGTTTGAACTCTCCCAAGCCTATTAATTCACGATTTATGATTTGAGTTTTTGACTTATAAGTCAATTTTAAATAGGAGTCGTCATTAATTGATTTGAAGTAGGGCAATTAAAAATCCAAATGAAATATTGGAAGAAACACTTCACTCCTGCGTAACCAAAAAAACTAAGATCGAGACTTGATTACACTAATTAATCACTAATGTCCTTTCGATACCTGATCTTATTTAAAATTAAATAAAGCATTTTACCAATCATGAATTCTAGGATTCCATTTCTAACCACATCATAAGGGCGCAATTGGATAAGCCAATATTTACTTTCAAAAACTTAAACATGATTTTCTTTTTTTTTGAATTTTCCTTTAAGTGTTTTCACAAATTTTAAAGAAAAAACATTCAAAGACTATTTACAAGCTTTTTCTGATTTTTTTTAGAATGCAAAATATTTTTGCATTTTTCTTATTTTTTAAAAAGGAAATAAAATGAAAATATACCGATTCGGATCGGTCAGACCCGGGTCGCGCTTCCCCAACCCGAACGACGTGCGCGCGATTTGCCCCCATTTTCAACTTTTATCTCTCATCTTCTTTTGTCTTTTCCGAACTCCTCTCTTCTTTCTCTTTCTGCGCGTGGTCAGACTAGAGAAGAGAGTAGCCCCCACTATTTATACTTCATCGACCAAAACACAAGTAGATCCCCTTTTCACTTCTGTAAAATTGCTGCCCATCCCCTTTTTTATTTTTTTTTTTTTCCTTTTTATTTTTTTTTTTTCGATTTTTCTACTTTTCTTTTCCCTCATGCAACCCAAGCGCCTCTCTCCCTGCTCCTTGCGGCGTCGACGGCGATGGTCGAGACGGGCGGCGTCGATGGTAGGGGGGGGCAGTGGGGACGCGTCGAAACGGCCAAACGGCCGACGTCCGCGAGCGTCGAGCGTCACCGAGGCTTCTAGACCGGTCGAGATGGTGTCTGGACAACTCGAAATCGTTCAAAATGAACACGCAAAAACTAGATCTAGCTCAGGCATTCCGTCGAACGGGTAGAGCACACTGTTGAAACGTTGGATCTTGGCTCCATCGGGGCTCAAACCAAAGTCGAAACCTTCGCCGGACAAACAGCGACACCACAGCAGCCGAAAATGACAGAGAAGGGGCCGGAGTTCGCACAACCGGGCGGCCGCGAGCTCCGGCCCTGCATGCCCAAAACAAGGCAAAAACAGAGGTTGGGGGGCTCACGGTTCGGCTCAGTCGGTTCGGCGGCGGCTCGTTGGTGCGGTGGTCACGGGCGGCCTCTCTTTTCTGACTCTCTCCGAGCTCACCCCCCTTCAGATCTCTCTCTCGCTCACAGATCTTTCAGAGATCTCGGCGCGCCGACCGGCCTCCTCCTGCCGAGCTGGCGTCCCATCAGTCATTACTTCCGCCTGCTCTGCTCCTTCTTTTCCGCAGCACGTTGTCCTTGTTGCGTGGGAAGGGGAAAAGAAGGAGACAAGGGAGAGCCGCCCACGTTTGCGCTGCGGGGAAGGAAGGAGGAAGGAGGAGGAGAAAAGGGGGAGGGGCGATGGGCGGTGCGGGGGAAAAAAGAAAGAAATTCGCCCCAGCCCCGCGAGAAATTAATTTTTTAAACTTTTTTATTTATCCGAAATAAAGGAAAATAAAATAAAAAATAAAAACCTTGATGGATGCAAATAATATTAATACCTATGTGATGTGAAAATCATTTTCATTAGGGTCAAATTGATTTTAATTTTCTGTGCATTTTAATCATAAATATTTAGTTAAGATTTAAGTGTTAACTGTTCCTAGTAAAATTTTGTTCGTTTGGTTAATAAATGAAAGTTCACTTTGTAAAATTTACACCATACATCTCCAAAACAAATTTTCCAAAAAATCAGCTCGAGGTCTGTGCAACGCATGGGACTTCAAGAGGAAGTTTCATGGAAGAGAGCCGTAGGGTTGGGGGAGTTGTTTAAGGTAGCCAAAAATGGAGAAACACCACATACACCATTAGCGTGGAAGTGTTATTTAGTAAAAGTATGATCTTCTAGTTAATCTACTTTCTTTAGACACACCTAGAAAAGAAGGAAAAGATCTTCATTAAGGGTTGGTATTCTTAGGAGTTGGACTCAGACATGATACCTCCCTCAAACAATAATAGATATATGTCTGATGGTTAGAAGTTTATAGAAAGGCCTACGTATGTGATCACTATCAAAACCAAAATCACTTATGTACAAGTTTACTGTAACAAGTTATTATTCATTTTTATTATAGCAATAGGTTTGATGCGAATAATTCCCTTCGAAAGAAGCTTTTGTTTGTTCCCGGACCCGTGAGCTTGGTCCTTGTTTGTTTGTCGGTTTGTGACCTCTTATTGCTTATTAAAGACGAGGGGAATATAATGTGTGGGGCAGAGTCCCTTAAGTAAAGTGAGTGCTTTGTGCAATTCTCTCATGGCTTTCTAGACTCTTTCTTCTTTACGAGCCTGGTAGGATTTTTTGAGAAATGCAGCTCGAATAGTTGGAAATGTTACCATCTTGGTTCTATCCGGGCGTTTCTAAAACTGAAATCATCCTTTTGAGCATTTGAATGAGGGATAGTTGCTGTTGTCTCTCCTTCGTCATTTTGTACACAACATTTCTCAATAAATTTAAGGTATAGTATTGTTTGAGTTTTTGGTGGCTTTTGCCTTTATATAATTGAGGAAGATAGCCTTATAGAAGACATCAACTCACTTCTAATTGTCGTGAACCGACCCAGGAATCTTTCTGAAAACAGGAGAGCATCAATCATTGAACATGTGACCAAAAAAATATCAGAAAACTTTCGTACTCGTTCTAAACATGTCAGTGACTAGCGAAAACCACTTCTTCAGTTTCCATGGTTTCGATGAGTTCCTGGTAAAGGCCAAAAAAGCCCACGGTTTGTGAAATTTCCATCATGTGGCTATTGGGTTATTAGGTTATAAACGATTAAGCATGCCAAATTGATTAGTTTATTAATTTAGGAGCAACCACAATGATTGTTATATTAATTTATGAAAGACTCAAGACTTTCATCGGTCCGATGTTCTACAAATGTTGGACTGATATCCAATCAGACGAGCCACCGACTTTCGAGCACTGACTTCTTCACTTACAAGCAACGATGGCACTTCACCTTTTCTCTCTTCCAAGTGTTTTCTCCAAGAAGATTAGCCGTCAAGTCCCGCGTTCGACAAGCACCGAAGCTGCTGTTTCTCGAGGAGGACGAAGATCGGCCAATTATCAGCCATCTATCTGGACTCACAATGACCTTCAGTCCCTCGTGACTGATGAAGGTCGCCAATCTCGTCGCGCGGTAAAAATCCACACTCTAGCCATTTGTTGTCTATAAGAGATTTTTATGCTATAGTTTAAAAAAGGTAAAGAGAAATTTTGCAACGTAGTTCGAACTTAATTCTAATGATTATTCAAGTGAATAAATGCTTGGTTCAAATACGACATATCGTATGTTCGAATTACAACATCTTTCGCTCAAAGTAATCTAGGAATCCTATATTGGCTGCTTGTGGTCTTCGGATACAAGTAGATAGAGTAATTCAGTGCATTGGGGGGAGGGGGGGAATTAGTCTACTTCAATAATTGATTATCCTCATGTTCTCAATGAAACATAAATGAACTTGCAGCATTAAGATGACAATTATCCTAGAAAAAAACTATCGATCCAATTGGGTTGTGTTGTACTGTTATGTTAGGATCCACTCTAACAACAAGGTGGCTATGAAATTCGATTTAATGATCTCTACATCATCGTAGTTGTCAAGTCATGAGGTGTCATTGTTAAGATTTATCACTTTTATTAAGAGTTTACATTATCTTCCATCCCTAGTTTCCTCCGACCATGTCTTTATGGATGAATTGCCAGATGGCTGATGTCCATGTTTATATTCACCAATCAACATATTGGTTAGAGAAGGTTCTCTCTCCGAACAAGGATAGAGAGAATTTTTTACAAACAAGAATGGAGAAAAACAAAATCTAGAGCGTGCCATGAAAAGGGGGAATCCCTCTATCCTCATGTAGGTTGAGCTGCTGAGAGAAAAGGCACAAATGGTGGAAGAAGTCAGAGGTGCTCTTCATGACGAAAATGCTGAGCTCATTACCATATTTGCTCTGGTTGACGACATTCAACGCCTAGGATTGGGACGTCACTTTGAGGAAGACATTTCGAGCTCTTCACAGATGTCGCTCTCCAGATGTGGTCTATGAAGGCCTACAAAAGTCTCTGCATGGCACAGCTCTCAGCTTTAGAGTTCTTAGACAGCATGGCTTTGAAGTTTCTCCAGGTACTTGACCCTAAATCCGATGATATAAAGCGATTAGAAAATAATTCTCAAAAGTGGGATCAAGATGCTTTTGAAATTTTTGTTATACTTACTTTGTATGTAAAGGTTCAAGATGATTATAAGAAATAGATAATTATTTTGCAATCGTTATGATAGATTAAAGTATTTTATGCCAATCGCTAGCTGTAGTGACATTCACAGCATAGGACCTCACCAGATCTTCACATGACTATATTTTAGAGGAGAGATAATTCACTAAGGAACAACTCGATAGTATTTTTCTCTAATCAAATATACTAATCTTGGCGACGAGGAAACAGATGTTTTTAAGATTTTCATGGACGAAAGTGGCAGTTTTATGAAGACCCTTGGGAATGATGTCCAAGGTATGCTGAGCCTATACGAAGCCTCCCATTTGGCCTTTGAAGAAGAAGATATTTTGCACGAGGCTGAAACATTCACCATCGAGCATCTCAAAAACCATAATCGCGACATCAACAAAGATCTTCAAGGCGACGTGAACCATGAATTGGAATGGCCCCTGCACCGTAGAATGTCGCTGTTAGAAGCTCGAAGGTTCATCGAAGCTTATAGCAGACGTAGATACACGAGTCATCGAATCCTCAAATTTTCTGCTACGAACTTCAACACGTTGCAATCAACCCTCCAAGGAGATCTCCAGGAAGTGTTAAGGTTAGTATGCAAAATAACAAGGATAGACCCTATGATTGATGGTGGAATTGTTGGACTGTAAGGTAATTAGACTTTAGAAAGCTTGACATGTGTTCGAGAAAATAGCAATGCATACTCTAAAAATTTTACTCTTTGATTTACTGCAGATGGTGGGATCATGTTGGCCTCGCAAACGAACTAAACTTCGCGAGGGATAGACTAGTGGAGTGCTTCTTTGCAGCGGTCGCAGTGGCAGATGAGCATCCACTCAGTAATTGTCGGAAAGGGCTGACCAAAGTGAACATACTGAACGTCATCATCGACGATGTGTACGATATTTATGGCACATTGGACGAACTGGAGCTATTCACAGACGCTGTTCGCAGGTCCATCTCTCATCGACATGCCTGGAGATAATAATATTCACGCATTTCATAAGTGTCATCTTATCATTCGTGGTTTCAGATGGGACATTAATGCTGTGGAAGATCTTCCTGGCTATATGAAGTTGTGCTTCTTAGCTCTCTACAACAGCGTGAACGAACTGGCTTACGACACTCTCAAGGAGACTCGGGAAAATGTCGTCCCGTATTTGACAAAAGCGGTACATGACTCGACATTGTATTAATCGACCATGCATGCATCTTTGTTTTAGGAATCTCCTACGTAATACGGAAATTTGGTGTTTCTACTGTTTCGTAGTGGTATGATGCGTGTGAAGCCTTCTTGCAAGAAGCTAAATGGAGTCACAACAAGATCACCCCACGAGTAGAAGAGTACTTGAACAAGGGGTGGATTTCAGTATCAGGGCATGTCATGTTGATTCATGCCTACTTTTTATCCAGTCCAAGCATGAGAAAGGAGGAACTTGAATCACTAGAACATTACCATGATCTCTTGCGGTTGCCATCCATGATTTTCCGTCTTACCAATGATCTCGCTACCTCATCGGTATGCATGTTTTCAGCTCTCTTCAGTCCTTTTTTTTTTTTTTGCTTTCGTGTCACAATAAACCTTATACAGGCACAGCTCTCTTCAGTCCTTTTCTTCTTCTTTTTTTCGTTTCACAATAAACCTTATCCAGGCACATTTTTCTGTAGCCAAACAACTGAAATTTCTATCCACATATTCATAATTTCTCGAGCGGCTTCTTCTAAAACAATTGGCATAACCATGTTCCCAATAGGCTGAGCTCGAGAGGGGAGAGACGACAAATTCAATCTGGTGTTACATGCAAGAAATGGGGGTCTCCGAGTTAGAGGCTCGCAAATACGTTATAAAACTGATCGACACAACGTGGAAGAAGCTGAACAAATATCTAGTCAATGACTCACCCTTCAATCAATCTTTTGTGCGGATGGCTTTCAACCTTGCACGGATGGCGTATTGTGTGTACCATGACGGAGATGCAGTTGGAGCTCCAGACGATCTATCGATGAACCGTGTGCACTCACTAATAATTGATCCAGTTTCTCTCGAGCCAGGTTTGGATGGAGGAATTTTGACCTAAATTACATTTTTTTCCCCCTTGTTGAAGGATTTTCTATATTGTACTCTCAATTTCAGACTCATGTCAATTAAATTCCAGTGAGTTTCTTAGCTATAATTTCCAGATCTGCGTTGTCGATTAAATTTCGATGTGTATTTTTATCCTAAGGGTCATATTGTTGATTAAATTCCGGCATGGTTTGTTTACATTCGATTTGGTTGAAGTAATTGTATTTTTCAAGCCTTTTCGTCAATAAAATTCCTATGTTCGGTTTGTAGTTTCTTGTCTACCTATGATATATTCTATTTGAAATCATCATGAAACCCGTTTCTTCTACTAAAAGATTGAAGAATGACTTTCGGTGAAAAGTTTTTCATCGTGAGATTAATTTTAGCAGAACATAAATGTACAGTCCAAGAGATGTTGAGGTGTGCCACAATTCGAAACCCCACTAGCACACCAATTATGAAGGGGCGTTGACTAGAGTTTGTCTGCATGATGTCAACACAAATGGCATACGTGGATGAGACTCGAAAGAGTGATAATGCCTGATTTACTTGATCAAGCGACCAACAAACCAAGAAAATTGTCCATACAGATTGTTTGGACGATGAAAAATGAGGTGGGTGCTTTGGAGTACAAAAGGGGGGGAAGATTGAATGCTGGCGAGTGAAATCAAAAGCTTACCTATCAAAGCGATCGGCTCCCCGTCAATGGCCCTTGATAAACTGATCTTCACACGTAAAAATGGACTCTTTTGAACTCAACGAACGTAGAGTAACTCCTGTTTGCTCATCAGCGAAGCGAAGGCCATCTCCTCTTTCCCTGGAGTTCACATTTTCAAAATAGCGTACAGAAGTCTTTCATAACACAGCCTATCTCCAGCGAGCGAGAGCTACATAATGTAGCATATTAACTCGATATCACGCGCTCAATCAATCGATATTAATTATTGCATCAAAGCGTAATCTAGTTGGTCGGGGCTGAGATCCGGAAGGTGAGGGTTCAATTTTCCCATTAATGGAGGCGTGTTTGGAGGTGTCATTGCGACCCCACTTCCATGTGTCGAGTTTGAATCTGAAAAATACTCGTTTCAGACTTATCTAGTATCAGCAGTGGGAGCCCTCTTGGTGTGTCATGGGGATTTTATTCGGCACAATCGAAGTAAGTAAAGACCGCACTGATTTTCATATGAACCCGAAAAGGAAATCCACGTGATTTGCGTAGCTTGCTAAGAGATTCATGGGAATAACGAGGACGGTCGATTGGTTTATCGATCCAGCAAAATGGATGGGTGCAGCAAAATGGATGGGTGCAAGGCCGTCGAGAGTCCCGATCTTTCAAAGGATCTAATCCCTGCGATAAGGCCGGCAAGCCCAGGCGAAGGGACTGTCGATATGACACCACAAGACACAACTTCAAGCGCGCCAATCAAAGAGACCAACGAGTGGACGAGAGACGAATCCGGCATGGTATGATTGAGCAAACACAGACAGAGATTTGACGAGAGACGATCCAGCAACGTGTGATCGAGCTTACATAGAAAAACGATAGGACGAGAGGATGTGGTCCACCGCGACAACAGCGACGATCACTTGAAGTCGAAAATCTATCAGCGTATTCCAGCGTCATGTCCTAGTAAATAAATAAAAAAAATGTATAAATAGGGGACTGTTCACGCTAACGAGGGCGTGCACTGATCGCTGAGTTTTCACCTTATGTAGGATTGGCTTTAGTCTAGTTCGCGCAATTAATGGCACTCCATCTTTTTGGCCACGCCTTAGCTTCCGTAGCTTTCCTCTCCGACGGCTAATGGTCGAGTCCATTGTTCAGTGAGCACGCAGGTCTCTGATACTCAAGGAGGACGGAGATGGGCCAATTATCAGCCAACCGTCTAAACTTACAATTACCTTTAGTTTCTTGTGGCTGACGGAGGTCGCCAATCCCGTTGCGCGGTAAAACACCCTCTTGTTATACGAGACATTTATGCTAAAGTTAAAATAAATAAAGACCATTTTTGCAATTTGGCACGAACTTAGCTCTAATGTTTAGACGAATGGTTAAACGCTGGGTTCGGATTCAAGACATCTTGTGTTCGAACCGTAGCGTCTTCGGCTCAAACAAACTAGCCTTGGATTCTACATCTGCCACTTGTGGGTGGAGCATTACCATAGGTACATGGATGGGCAGGGCGGTTTGGTGTATCAATGGGGAATTATTCTAATTGAGAATTCAATTATACTCATGTTCTCAAGAAGACACATGAAATTTTGGAATTAGAGAGGATAATTATCGTAGAACAAACCGTCGATCAAACTTGGTAGTGCCATACCTTTATGTTAGGCATCACTCTAATAACTTGATGACTAAGAAATTCGATTTAACAATCTCTCCATTGGCGTGATTGCTAATTCACGTGGTCTCATATTAATATTTTATCACTTTTATTAATGGGTCATATTTTCCTCCATACCTAGTTTCCTCTTTATCATGTTTTTGATGGATGTATTGGAAGTTGTGGCCATCACCGGAATGTAGATATGACTACACATAAATATGGCGATGCTCTTGCTTGTATCCACCAGCCTGAATATTGAATGGAGGAGGTTTTCTCCCAACAAGGATGGAGGAAGTTTTGTCCTAACCAGAATAGAGAAAAATACAATCCTTTATTATTTGTGATTAGCTAACGATATAAACGAAACAAAATCCCCAGCATCACATGAAAAGTCAATCATAGATATCATAATCCCACGCACGCGACATAGATAGGACCCTAAGATTGAAGATTTCGACCTCTTCCTTTGAATTATCTTTCTTGGCTTTTTCCTAGGATTCAAAAACTAAGCTATGGATATATATATAATTCTAATGTAGATTGAGCTATAGAGAGAAAAGGCACGGATGTTGGAAGAGAAAGTCGGAGGTGCCCTTGATGATGAAATTGCTGAACCTATAACCACATTCACTCCGAGATTATCCGATCTAGAGGAGAACGTCATCAGACACTAGATAGAATAATTTGTTATCTTATATGAAAGGAAAATTATCAAAAAAATTTAATTTTTTTCAATTCATTCTAAACCTTATTTTTTGATAATTCAATTCTAAATAATTTGTAATTATGCCAATTCAGTCCATTGCTAATTTTGGTTTGTCAACACTGATGTGGATGCCGACCGGTCCCGGCAGATAATTTTTTAATAAAATTTTAAAATATTTTTTGTGAATTTATTCTCTCTTTTTTTCTTCCTCACTCCTCCTTCCTCTTGCTTTGGTGATTGGCTAGAGGGGAGGGCCGACTGCCGGCCAGAGGCGAGCTCCCACCCGATTTGGTGTGGGCTCGTCTCGCCCAGTGACAACAAGGTCAACCTCACCTAGATCTGGCGAGGAGAGCCCTCGCCAGAGGTTGGGCGAGGGTGCCTCATCGGATATGGGCGATGGACAACACCCCTGATGGCTAGCAAATAAGAGAAAGAGAGAGAGAGCCCATTGGTTGGTGTGCACGTCGAAGGGAGGATCACCCACCATTAATTGGAGGAGAAGAAGATGGTCTCTATGACATCGTCGTCGATGCACTTCGATTTGTCTCCTCCGTCATGCGAAGGATTTCTTGGAAGTTTCGAGATAGCCAAACCATGTGAGACCAACCTTGCCGATCCATTGGCTAGGACTTACCTTGTCAGATGTGGGTGAGGTCGGCCTCGCCGTCGCTGGGCAAGGTAAGCTCTTGCCAAATTTGACGGGGGCTCGCTTGTGATAGTCTGAATTTTCAGATTTCGTTTTCGATTAAATAATCGGGCATTTCATCGACGCGCCTATAGTATTATTCTCTAAGCTGATCACTCACAAGATAACTAGACTATTTGGGGAAGCCGTTAAGGGATTTTAACGCAATAGACTAGAGAATTCGACCAAGAATCGACTGCTCGACCGTGTTGGTCTGCAATGGTCATTACGGCACTATCGAAATCGATCAGAGACCGGAGATAGGTTGACTTGATTGAGATATGTGATCAGAGTGTGGGTGATTTCACCTGATTGCAAAATACTCGTTGATTGGCACTAGACCGATTTTTCTGTCATTTCTGTACCCGGTGTTCGTATTTGAAACCTTGAGATTTTCACGACAACCGAGAGTCACCAATGGGTCGAAGATGTACATTGTGACTCGAGATAAATCGATCACGGGTTAATTGCACTAAAAATTCCTAAAAGCTACCCGGTAGACTAGGTCGCATTAAAATCGCATTCAATTGATATTAACCGTGAATTTGAACCCGATTTCAGGAATTGAAAATTTTGTCATGTCACGATCTATTTTAGAAATGTCGACTCATTCTCTGAAGAATTTTCGGAGATTCCAAGATTTTTACGGAAAACCATTTCGGACATTGCGGAAAATTAACAGAATTTCGTATGGGCCGAGTTTAAGGGAATTTGGACTTCCAAGCCAAGCCTTTGAGTGTCAGCGATTTACAGAAAATTGTTTGGAATTTTTCTTCATCGAAATCATACCTCAATTTGGGAAATTGAGTAAGGAAATTGAATTTAATATAATGAAATTCGAAATTAAACATGAGGCTGAAAAATTGGGACTTCAATTGGGATTATTTGATGGAAAATTATGTGGAAAGTATTAGGGGGAACATGAAATTAATGGAATGGCTAAGCTTATTTGGACGCCAGCTACTTCCCTTTGTGCGCCCGAGCCTCTCCTTTTCTCTTCGTTGAACTCACCGTCTGCTTCAATTTTCCTTTTTCGTTTCCCTTGCAGCTTCCTTTCCCTTGATTTCTCTCCCTCTCAGCCCACCGAATTCCCTCCCTCAAGCTGCAGCGCCACCAGTCGTTGTCTCCCCATCACCCCACGTCCGAAGTTGTCCCTCCACGCGTCCAAGCCCACCAAAGACCCAAGGCCCAGCGTCTCCGTCCGTTCCCCACGTCAGCACGCCCACCTCCACTAATAATTGTCCCCTGGTCAACAGCAATGTCTGCAGCAGCTTCAACCCGCTCCATCTTCAGCTGCCAGCTCAACTGCAGTCTTGGCTCGACGCTTGTTGCTAGCATCGCCCGAAGCTGCTTCTCTCCCTCTCCGTTCAGTTCAATCCAGTGGCCAGCGAAGTCCACAAGCCAACGTCTTCGGCCCAGTCGCGTGTCTGCAGCCCGCGTCTCTCTCCAACGACCCAGCAAGTTTCGGGTTCATTCCACCGAAGACGAGCCTAAGTGAATTCAGTCCATCAGCAGCCCAGCAAGTTTAGCGGGCCCAGTCCAACCTGGGTCCAGCCCAAAATCAAGAATAAACCTTAGCTTGGGCTGAGATTTATTGGGCCGGTTCTAGGCCCGGTCTGAACTCCGTTGACGACGTCGCAAACTCAAGTTTCGACTGCCATCGCGCCGTCATCGCGGTGATCTGGTTTCCGTAATAAATCGGTGAGTTTATGCACTAAACTCTTCTTAGTAGGCCAATGACGTCTAAGGGGTGTTTAGATTTATTTAAGTGTAATTAGTTTAATTATTAGTTTAGTTAGTTAAATTAGGTTAGTTAGATTATTTAAATTAGGTGGTTAGAGTTTAAATTTAATTAGCCTGTTAGGTAGTTTTATAGTTAGAATGGTTAGGATAATTTAGTTAGGTCAATAGGTGGTTAGATTAGAATTATTTAGCCTAAGTTAGCATTTTTAATATTTAATGTATTTATTTAATTAATTTTGATAATTATTTAATTATTAATTATTTTCTAGAAATTAGGTCGGGGTGGCCGATGACCGGAATTTTGAGTGCTGATTGCATTGATGTGTTTAGTTTTTGCAATTGGATGTTAAATTGTGAAAAATGAGTGTTGATTGGAAATTTGGTCAATTATTCCAAAAATTTATAAAATTCGTTCTTTATACAGAAAATCCCGGGTGTCGGGTTTTAACACCAAAAATGGTTTTATAAACTGTATAAACCAGTGGGATTTTGAAAAGAATGTTATGAATCTTTCGGGTCCAATTTGATCGTGTACCCACACACGACTAGTTTCCGAGATATTTTTAATACAAAGGAAAAAGGCCAGGATCACTATTTTAATCAAGGCATTTGTGTGCAATGCACAGTGTCTTGGGCCGGGATTGAGTGGTCGTGTGTTGGTTAAAGTGAACCCGTCCTAGCGTTTAAGCCGGATGTTACTAAATCTCACTTTTGGGTTACCCATGTATTAGGGTAACGGGTCGCAGTAGATTCTGAACCTAAGCTCCTTCGGGATAGCCGTTAATGTGACGTAACTGTGCTCTATGGGGAAGAGACGATGCATGGCTATGCCAGTAGACTGCCGAACACGGATGTCACAGTGCCTCGAGTAGCTTAATTAACAATTGGAACACATGATTGTCTGAGTTTGATGCACCTAAATATGAGACAAAACTGTGTGGCATGGTATGGGTCGTGTCATAACGGTTTGGTCTTATAATCGAGACTCCTGTGATGGATTGGGCTAAGACCCTTGTAGTTGATTGAGAAAAGTAAGGCGTTTCAATGGTCGTATGCATTAATTATATGCATTTGAGATATGAACTGTGTTGACCTGCAGGAAGGAACTGAGATGAGATAAGTTCTCTGCTCTAATTGTGTGATTGTGTAACTAGAGCGCTCTGAAGCGTATTTCCCTCCTTATAGGGGTTTAGTGAGTGGACTTACTAAGACATTATCTTACTGGTTATTGTATAACCATTTTCAGGTTCGTCGAGTGGAGGACTTGAAGCCGGGAGAAGGTAATTTGAAGTGTAGGTCAACTAGGACTGCTTTTCGACCAAAAAAAAAAAAAAAAACTAGGACCGCTTCTTTTTGAAGGGCTAGTCTTTTGTAGTCTTTTGACCTTAGACTTTGTACATGACTCTATGTGAGTATAAAAGCATGGTTGTTTTAATTATATTGTCCTACTTTTCTATCTCGAGATGATTACTATCAGGGGATTTGATTTTTGCTTCCGCATGTGCAATAAAACAAAAAGGGTCGACGACTCATCTTGGGAAGTCGCAAAATATTATCAACCAAAGAAGGATGGTCACATGCTCGGGGTTCGAGGCGTGACATCGCCATTGGCCGGTGACCAGCCCTCCCCTTTTGGCCGGTCGTTGGAGTAAAAGGAAGAAGAAGAGAGGAAGGAAAAATAAGAGAGAAAAAAAAGGAAAAAGAATAAAAAGAATAAAAAATTAAGTAACAAATTTAAAAAATAAAATATTATCAACAAATTGTCGTCGGCTAACCAAATTTGGTCGGATGGATTGAATCGGTACAATTGCAAAAAAGTTTAGGACTGAAATGGCAAAAAAAAAAAAAAAAAAAAAAGGTTTATGACTAAATTGGAAAAATTACAATTGATTAAGGACTCTTTTGGTAATTTTTCCCTCATCTGGACTTATATCCAGACTACCAAAGGCAAGTGGAAAATTGTGAGGTAGCTCTAAAGTTTTACTCTTAAATTATTCTAGATGTCAGAATAATGTTAGCCTTGCAAACAAGTTGAATTTCATGAGGGATAAGCCAATGGCCCGCGGTGATAGATGAGCCCCTCCCCAACTTTTGTCAAGGGCTAACCAAGGTGAACAAGTCTATAACCGTCATTAATGATGTGCACGATATTTATGTCACGTTGGATGAATTGGAGCTATTCATAGACATTGATTTACTTGGAAAAGCAATATTAACACATCTCAATTGCTGAAGTTTTGGCTTCTGATTTGCATGTTTTTAGACAATATGTCAATGCTGTGGAAGATCTTTCCACAATAGCAAAATGACATTGGCTCATGACACTCTAAAGGAGTTAGGGAAGATTGTCGTCCCTTGTCTTATTCATGTGGTCTCATAATCAATATTTTATCACTTTTATTAATGGGTCATATTTTCCTCCTTACTTAGTTTCCTCTTATCAAGTTTTTGATGGATGAATTGGAAGTTCGGGCCATCATTGGAATGTAGATATGACTACACATAAATATGGTGATATTTTTGTTTGTATCCACCGGCCTGAATATCGAATGGAGGAGGTTTTCTCCTGTCCTAACGAGAATAGAGAAAGGTATGGTACTTTATTATTTGTGATTAGCCATCGATATAAACCAAACAAAATTCCCAAAGTCAATCATAGATATCATAATCCCATGCATGTGACATAAATAGGACCCTAAGATTGAAGATTTCGACCTCTTCCTTTGAATTATCTCTCTTGGCTTTTTTCTAGGATTCAAAAACTAAGCTATGGATTTTCTTAATTCTAATGTAGATTGAGCTACAAAAAGAAAATGCACAAATGTTGGAAGATAAAGTCAAAGGTGGCTTTGATGATGAAACTGCTAAACCCATAACCACATTCGCTCCAGGATTATCCGATCTAAAGGAGGACATTGCCAAACACCGGATAGAATAATTTGTTATCTTATATGGAGGGAAAATTACCAAACAAATCATAATTTTTTTTCAATTCAGTTATAAATATTATTTTTTGATAATTCAATTCTAAAGTTTTTGTAATTATGCCAATTCAGTCCATTGGACTAAATTTGGCTGGCTAATGCTGACATGGATGCCGGTTGGCGCTGGTGGACAACTTTTTAATAATATTTTATTTTATTTGAATTTCTTTATATTTTTGTGAATTTTTTTTTTTTTTTTTTTTCTTCCTCCTCCCTTCTTCTTCCTCTTGCTCTAGTGACTGGCCAGAGGGGAGGGCCGATTGCCAACCAGTGGCGAGCTCTAGCCGTATTTGGTATGGGCTTGCCTCGCATAGCGACAATGAAGCCAACCTCACCTAAATCCGATGAGGCACCCTCACCCAGCCTCGTCGGATTTGGGCGACGGAATGACACCCCTAACGGCTAGCGAATTAGAGAAAAAGAGAGAGAGCCCATCAGCCGGTGCGTGCATCGAAGGTAGGATCACCCATCATCGATTGAAGGAGAAGAAGATGATCTCCATGACATCGTTGCCGATGCACTTCGATTTGTCTCCTTCGTTGTGTGAAGGATTTCTTGGAAGTTTTGACATAGCCAAAACATGCAAGGCCGACCTCGCCAATCCATTGGCGAGGACTTGTTTTGTTGGATCTAGGTGAGGTCGGCCTTGCCATCGCTATACAAGGCGAGCTCTTGCTAGATCTGATGGGGGCTCGCCACTGACAACTGAAAGGGCTAGTATGAGCACCTAGAGGGGGTGAATAGGTGATCAAAGAAGTTTTTGCAAATCTTATCAAAACAAATTAACTTCTAAGAATAATAAACTGAAGTCGTGAACAACTATAAATAGTTATATAGAGTTGCAATTTAAAGTAAAGAGTTTAGGGATAGAGAATCAAAACACAAGGTTTATAGTGGTTCGGCTTAGATCAAGCCTACGTCCACTCTCCCGCACTGGCAGTCCACTGGCTGAATTCCACTAAGAATCAAAAGAGATTTTACAGTCTCACGTCCTTGATTCCACAGTGTAGAGACTTTACTACACTTCCTCAAGGTCTCACAAGTATCTAATCTCTCTTTTGAGTACAAACTTAAGCTCAACAATTGAAACAATAAAGAACAATGAGCTTCAGACTTTGGAATTTTTCTATCATTTACACACTCGAATAACTAGAGCGTCTTCCTTATATACTTCTCCATGCCTTCATAACCGTTGGCACCTTCCAAAGGAGTTTTTCCAATCAACCCGTTGGACAGAATCAATTAGGGAGATCTCGAGTTATTTAAGGAATATGATGATAGCTCACCAATCCTGCTCGCCCATACAATCAGGATCTAGATTTATATAAGTAGAACTTTTCAAGTATACTTCGCCAATCAACGGATCTAAAATACTCGAATTAATTTCAATACGAATAATAGATCTTGAGATGCCATCTTCAGCCGTGAGATCTTCTTTAACCGCACGAATTAAATCCTTAAAGATATACTTGCATTTGGATAAGTCTTCTTCAAAGGATAATACTTTTCTTCATCGGTCTGGAAACTGTCAATGAGGACATACTTAAAATCTTGAGTTTGGAGGTCTTCAGACTTTGACGATAGAGTCTTCAAGTCTTCAGACTAGACTGATGGAAATATTTTGTCAACTTTAAAACAAATAAGGGAGTTTTCTCCAACAACAACGACCGGCCCTTTCCTTTGGCTCGTCGTCAAAGCAAGAGGAAGAAGAAGGGAGGAAGGAAAAATAAGAGAGAAAAAAAAAGGAAAAAGAAAAGAAAAGAATAAAAAAATTAAGTAAAAAAATTCAAAAAAAATAAAATATTATTAAAAAATTCTTTGTCGATTGGCCAAATTTGATCGGATGACTGAATTGATATAATTATAAAAGGTTTATGACTGAAATGGCTAAAAGAAGAAGAAGAAGAAGATTTATGACTAAATTGAAATAATTGCAATTGATTAAGGACTCTTTTGGTAATTTTCCCCTTCTCTAGATCCAGACCACCAAAGGCAAGTGGAAAATTGTGAGGCAACTCTAAAGTTTTATGCTTAGATTATTATAGATGATGGAATAATGTTAGCCTTGCAAACAAGTTGAACTTCGTGAGGGATAAGCCAATGGACCCGGTGACATTAGCTATAACAGAGTTTTGGAAGTGTATAGTCAGGGACTGTGATTGGTTAAACTGGGATGAAGCTCACTTGGTATATTGTTGGGCATTTTAACGAAGTCAGTGAATATCCCAAGTTTGGTGAATGGCAATAAAGAAGCTCAACAACTTCAATTACAATAATTCGAGTAATTGTGTATAATTTTACCTATTAGATCAAGATTTGTGGCATATCGTTAGTGATGAAAATATCAAACCATCCACTAATGATGAAGAGTGGAGGAAGTGGAAGATCAATGATGGTAAGACTCTCTATGTCTTGCGGTCACAGTAGAAGATGAATTATTGCAGCATATCAAGAGTGCAAAGCCCTTGAAGGCGGCATAGGATGCTTTGGTGGCATTATTTGTGAGGACAAACGATACCAAGTTAGAATAATTGAAAAACAAGTTACTATTGATCTTGCAATAGGATATGATATTTTTCCAAAGTCAAATATTTTTGTGAAGAAATTTCAAAGTTAGATCCTCAAAGTGCCATCTTTGAGACTAGGATAAAAAGAATCACCATTCATGGGGTATGACTATAGTAAAACACTATTGTTACGGCCCCTTGTGGATGGGCTAAAGATCCAACTTTAACCGATTTATAGAATATTTTGGCCAACCAAGAGGCTTTAGAAAAATAGATGTCTAAGGTCTTAGTAAATGATGATAAGACTGTCCTCTTTAGTAATAAAAGAGGGTTTAAGAGTTAGATGAGAAATGGTGCTCGTACTAAAGATAGCAAACTGAGAAAAAACTCCTATTAAGATTGACAAAGGTGACCAAAAGGGACAAGTGCTCAGCTAGGGGTAGCTCGTTGGGATCAGTATAAAGATAATGAGAATGAAGATAAAAACAGCCAAACATGAGACAATCACTACTATATTTGTGAGAAAAAGGTCACTTTGCTAGGGATTTTCAATTGAAAAGAATAGAAGGAAACATTGCAACGTCTAAGGAAAATAATGGTGAAGAGGACTGGGCTTTCCATGTGTCCCTTGCAGTGAAGAATAAAAATAGCTTGCATTCTTCTCTATCATTTAGTCAAAAGATGTGACGACCCTTTTCACTGTAAGTGATAAATTAATCAATTCTAATAATGATTGGGCAGTTGATTCGAGGTGCTCAAGTGATATGACCAGAGATCAAGGCAAGCTATCAAACATGTTTAAGTACATGGATGGATGAGTAGTTGTCACCATAGACAACTCAAGGTTGCTGAATACCCATATCGACCGAACGGTGATAACATCCCGATTTAGTTCATATTAGGTTGAGTTGCAAAATGCGTATCACATGTTGGGAATGAAGAAAAATCTATTATTGGCGTAACAACTGACAAGCTCAGGCAATTATGTGTTAAGTCTAAGAGACGTTAAGGTGTGCCATAGTTTGAAAGCCCGATAGTACACGAATCATGGAGAGGCGTAACTAGAGTCTGTCTACATGATATGAGCATAGACGGTGGCAAAACTTGTAAGAGTGACACGCTTGGTTTTCGCGATCAAGTGACCAATGAATCAAGGAAATTTTCCAAACGATCGATATTATGGTATACAAAAGTCTTTTAGAATGTAGCCTACGTCGAGGAAGCGAGAGGTACATAATGTAGCATATTAACTTGATATTGCGTGCTCAATCAATTGATATCAATTACAGCATCTAAGCCTAGTCTAGTTGGTCAGGGTTGAGATCCGGAATGTGAAAGTTCTTTAATTTCTTTCTTCCTCAACTTGCACGCGAAGGAAGTCCTGCCTCCATGTGTCGAGTTTGAACCCGAAAATACTCGATTGGGACCTTATCTAGTACCAAAAGTGGGAGCCCTCTTGGTGTCCTGTGAGGATCTTATTTGGGTCGGATTCTTGACTATCTTGAAAAAGATGTAGACACCGTTTGCGGTGCATGTTAAGAGATCCAGAGAAATAACGAGGACAAGATTGGGTTATCGAACCATCAAAATGGATGGGCTCAAGACCATCACGATCCCTGAAATTTCGAAGGATCCAATTCTGTAATGAGGCCTGCAAGCCCAGGCCAAGGGACTATCTACATGACACCACAAGATTTCCGGAACATTCGAGCATCAATCCCTTTCCCAGAAGGTGGGGCCTTGCTTCTCTGGAAGAACAAGGGACCATTCATAACTGTATGTTCCGTGCAGATTCCTTCTTTATAGCTTGCGGGAGAATAATGATGGTATATAGAGACACCGTCTCCAAATAAAATCTTCGATCCTGAGAACGACACTTCTCGCGCGCCATTCGTTTCCGACCAGGTGTTCCGGCTAAAAACAGGAGGACACTAACGAATGGACGAGAGGCGAGCCCAGCGGCGTGTGATTGAGCATCATGGACAGAAGATTCGATGAGAGACGATCCAGCAGCAACGTGTGATCGAGAAAACATAGAAAAATGAGAGGACGGGAGCATATGGTCGGCCACGACAACAGCGACGACCGCTTGAAGTCGAAAATCTAGTAGCGTATTCCAACGTTGTGTCCTAGGAAATCAGATATTTTGTATAAATAGGGGACCGTTCACGCTAACTGAGGGCATGCACTGATCGCTGAGTTTTCACCTTTTGTAGGATTGGCCTTAGTCCAGTTCGTGTGAGTAATGGCACTTCGTCTTTTGGCCGCGCCTTATCTTCCGAAGCTTCCCTCTCTAACGGCTAATGGTCGAGTCCATTGTTCAGCGAGCACGCAGGTCTCTGATACTCAAGGAGGACGGAGATCGGCCAATTATCAGCCAACCGTCTGGACTCACAATTACCTTCAGTCGCTTGAGGCTGATGAAACCCGTCAATCTCGTCGTGCGGTAAAAAACCACACTCTAGCTATATGTTCTCCATACGAGACATTTATGCTACTGTCAAAAGAAAAGAAGACGATTTTCGTAATTTGGTTTGAACTTAAATATAATGTTTAGATGAGTGGTTAAATACTTGGTTCGAATACGAGACGTTATGTATTCGAATTATAATGTCTTCCGCTCAATGTAACCTTGGTTCCTCCATTGGCCACTTGTGGGTGGAGCATTGCTGCAGGTACGTGGTCAAGGCAGCTCAATGCATCGGTGGGAATTTAGTCTAATTGGAAGTTCAATTATTCTCACGTTCTCAATAAAACATAGATGAAATTTTGGAATTAGAGAGGAGAATTACCTAGGACAAATTGTCGATCAAACTCGGTTGTGCTGTAACTTTATGTTAGGCATCACTGTACTAACTTGATGAGTATGACATTTGATTTAATGATTTTTCCATCGTCATAATTATTAATTCATGTGGTCTCATAATCAAGATTTATCACTTTTATTGATAGGTCATATTTTCCTCTATACTTAGTTTCCTCTAATCATGTTTTTGATGGATGAATTGGAAGGCCATCATCGAAATATGGATTTAACTAAAGGTAAAGAACACCACAACTATCATAACTTTCATTACGGCATTCACTGAGTGTCATAATTTTTTTTTTCGACCATTTGAGTGCCATAACTTCTGAAAAATGTTTACTTGAGTGTCGTAACTTTTAATCTATCACATAAGTGCCAAACCCTTTTATAAATGCTCATCCAAATCTTGGAAATCTGACATGACATATCACTTGTGGTGAATGTTTTTAAAATAAGTTATGATATTTAAGTGATCGACTGAAAAGTTATATGGTATTTAAGTGATCGGAAAAAAAGTTATAGTATTCAAATGAGTGTCGTATATAAGTTATGACACTTGAATGATTGAAAAAAATTATGGTAATTAAGGAGCGTCATACAAAAATTATGGCACTCACGGTATTTGTATCCACCGACCCAACTACTGATTGGAGGAGGTTTTCTTCCAACAAGTGTAGGAAGTCTTCTCCGAACAAGAATAGAGAGTCATGAACCATTGTTATTTGTGATTAGTTAGTTTGTGATTAGTTAGTAATATAAACCTATCAAAATCTACAGCATGCCACGAAAAGATGAAATCCTCTATCCTCGTGTATCTTGACGTCTTTTACACAATACTACTTCATTTTAAAAAATCATAGTCATAATCCCACGCAGATTTCCACCTCTTCCTTGGGAGTATCTTTCTTTGCTTTTTTCTAGGGTTCAAACACTAAGCTGTGGATTTTACTTTCTTCTAACGTAGGTTGAGCTACAGAGAGAAAAGGCACAATTGTTGGAAGAAGAAGTGAGAGGTGCTCTCAATGACCTAAAAGCTGAACCCATGACCATATTTGCTCTGGTTGATGACATTCAACGCTTAGGACTCGGACGACATTTTGAGGAAGACATTTCGAGAGCTCTTCGCAGATGTCTCTCTAAGAATGCGGTCAATAAGAGCCGGCAGAAGTCCCTGCATGGCACAGCTCTAAGCTTTCGGATTCTTAGACAGCACGGCTTTGAAGTTTCTCAAGGTACTTCATCGTAAATCTGATGAAACAAAAGCAATTAGAAGATAATTCTAAAAAGTGGGACCAAGATGCTTTTGGAATTTTTGTTATACTAACTCTTGTGTATGAAGGTTCGAAGTGATTTTATGAAACAGACAAGTATTCTGTAATCACTATGACATGCTAAACACTTGTTATAGTGACATCTATAATAGCTCTCGGCATAGGACCTCACCATATCCTCTCATAAGCCAAGGGCTTTATAAATAAAAAACTGCATAGTATCTTTCTCTAATCAGATGGACTAATCTAGGCTTCGAATAAACAGATGTTTTTAAGATTTTCATGGACGAAAGTGGCAGTTTTATGAAGACCCTTGGTGGTGATGTCCAAGGTATGCTGAGTCTACACGAAGCCCCCATTTGGCCTTTGAAGAAGAAGACATCTTGCACGGGGCTAGATCATTCGCCATCGAGCATCTCAGAAACCTTAATCGCAACGTCAACAAAGATCTTCAAGACCAAGTGAAACATGAATTAGAACTGCCTCTGCACCGTAGAATGCCATTGCTAGAAGCTCGACAGTCCATTGAAGCTTACAGCAGACGCGGATACACCAATCATCGAATCCTCGAATTTGCCGTGATGAACTTCAACACGTCGCAATCAATCCTCCAAAGAGATCTTCAGGAAATGTCAAGGTTAGTCTGCAAACTCATGAGGAAAAATCCTATAATGGACGATGGAATTCATGGACTGTAAGGTAATTAGACTTTAGAAAGCTTGACATGTGTTCGAGAAAATTGCAATGTATACTCTAAAGATTTTACTCTTTGATTTACTGCAGATGGTGGAATAATGTTGGCCTCGCAAACGAACTAAACTTCGCGAGGGATAGACTAGTGGAGTGCTTCTTTGCAGCGGTCGCAGTGGCAGATGAGCATCCACTCAGTAATTGTCGGAAAGGGCTGACCAAAGTGAACATGCTGAACGTCATCATCGACGATGTGTACGATATTTATGGCACATTGGACGAACTGGAGCTATTCACAGACGCTGTTCGCAGGTCCATCTCTCATCGACATGCCTGGAGATAATAATATTCACGCATTTCATAAGTGTCATCTTATCATTCGTGGTTTCAGATGGGACATTAATGCTGTGGAAGATCTTCCTGGCTATATGAAGTTGTGCTTCTTAGCTCTCTACAACAGCGTGAACGAACTGGCTTACGACACTCTCAAGGAGACTCGGGAAAATGTCGTCCCGTATTTGACAAAAGCGGTACATGACTCGACATTGTATTAATCGACCATGCATGCATCTTTGTTTTAGGAATCTCCTACGTAATACGGAAATTTGGTATTTCTACTGTTTCGTAGTGGTATGATTCGTGTGAAGCCTTCTTGCAAGAAGCTAAATGGAGTCACAACAAGATCACCCCACGAGTAGAAGAGTACTTGAACAATGGGTGGATTTCAGTATCAGGGCATGTCATGTTGATTCATGCCTACTTTTTATCCAGTCCAAGCATGAGAAAGGAGGAACTTGAATCACTAGAACATTACCATGATCTCTTGCGGTTGCCATCCATGATTTTCCGTCTTACCAATGATCTCGCTACCTCATCGGTATGCATGTTTTCAGCTCTCTTCAGTCCTTTTTTTTTTTCTTTCGTGTCACAATAAACTTTATACAGGCACAGCTCTCTTCAGTCCTTTTTTTTTCGTGTCACAATAAACCTTATACAGGCACATTTTTCTGTAGCCAAACAACTGAAATTTCTGTCCACATATTCATAATTTCTCGGGCAGCTTCTTCTAAAACAATTGGCAAAATCATGTTCCTAATAGGCTGAGCTCGAGAGGGGAGAGACGACAAATTCAATCTGGTGTTACATGCAAGAAATGGGGGTCTCCGAGTTAGAGGCTCGCAAATACGTTATAAAACTGATCGACACAACGTGGAAGAAGCTGAACAAATATCTAGTCAATGACTCACCCTTCAATCAATCTTTTGTGCGGATGGCTTTCAACCTTGCACGGATGGCGTATTGTGTGTACCATGACGGAGATGCAGTTGGAGCTCCAGACGATCTATCGATGAACCGTGTGCACTCACTAATAATTGATCCAGTTTCTCTCGAGCCAGGTTTGGATGGAGGAATTTTGACCTAAATTACATTTTCTCCCCCTCGTTGAAGGATTTTCTATATTGTACTCTCAATTTCAGACTCATGTCAATTAAATTCCAGTGAGTTTCTTAGCTATAATTTCCAGATCTGCGTTGTCGATTAAATTTCGATGTGTATTTTTATCCTAAGTGTCACATTGTTGATTAAATTCCGGCATGGTTTGTTTACATTCGGTTTGGTTGAAGTGATTGTATTTTTCAAGCCTTTTCGTCAATAAAATTCCTATGTTCGGTTTGTAGTTTCTTGTCTACCTATGATATATTCTATTTGAAATCATCATGAAACCCGTTTCCTCTACTAAAAGATTGAAGAATGACTTTCAGTGAAAAGTTTTTCATTGTGAGATTAATTTTAGCGGAACTAAATGTACAGTCCAAGAGATGTTGAGGTGTGCCACAATTGGAAACCCCACTAGTTCACCAATTATGAAGGGGCGTTGACTAGAGTTTGTCTGCACGATGTCAACACAAATGGCATACGTGGATAAGACTCAAAAGAGTGATAATGCCTGATTTACTTGATCAAGCGACCAACAAACCAAGAAAATTGTCCATACAGATTGTTTGGACGATGAATAATGAGGTGGGTGCTTTGGAGTACAAAAGGGGGGGAAGATTGAATGCTGGCGAGTGAAATCAAAGCGATCGGCTCCCCGTCAATGGCCCTTGATAAACTGATCTTCACACGTAAAAATGGACTCTTTTGAACTCAACGAACGTTAAGAGTAACTCCTGTTTGCTCATCAGCGAAGCGAAGGCCATCTCCTCTTTCCCTGGAGTTCACATTTTCAAAATAGCGTACAGAAGTCTTTCATAACACAGCCTATCTCCAGCGAGCGAGAGCTACATAATGTAGCATATTAACTCAATATCACGCGCTCAATCAATCGATATTAATTATTGCATCAAAGCATATTCTAGTTGGTCGGGGCTGAGATCCGGAAGGTGAGGGTTCAATTTTCCCATTAATGGAGGCGTGTTTGGAGGTGTCATTGCGACCCCACTTCCATGTGTCGAGTTTGAATCTGAAAAATACTCGTTTCAGACTTATCTAGTATCAGCAGTGGGAGCCCTCTTGGTGTGTCATGGGGATTTTATTCGGCACAATCGAACGAAGTAAAGACCGCACTGATTTTCATATGAACCCGAAAAGGAAATCCACGTGATTTGCGTAGCTTGTTAAGAGATTCATGGGAATAACGAGGACGGTCGATTGGTTTATCGATCCAGCAAAATGGATGGGTGCAAGGCCGTCAAGAGTCCCGATCTTTCAAAAAATCTAATCCCTGCGATAAGGCCGGCAAGCCCAGGCGAAGGGACTGTCGATATGATACCACAAGAACGACACAACTTCACGCGCGCCAATCAAAGAGACCAACGAGTGGACGAGAGACGAATCCAGCAACGTATGATTGAGCAAAAACAGACAGATTTGACGAGAGACGATCCAGCAACGTGTGATCGAGCTTACATAGAAAAACGATAGGACGAGAGGATGTGGTCCACCACGACAACAGCGACGATCGCTTGAAGTCGAATATCTATCAGCGTATTCCAACGCCATGTCCTAGTAAATAAATAAATAAATAATTATGTATAAATAGGGGACTGTTCACGCTAACGTGGGCGTGCACTGATCGCTGAGTTTTCACCTTTATGTAGGATTGGCTTTAGTCTAGTTCGCGCGATTAATGGCACTCCATCTTTTTTGCCACGCCTTAGCTTCCGAAGCTTTCCTCTCCGACGGCTAATGGTCGAGTCCATCGTTCAGTGAGCACGCAGGTCTCTGATACTCAAGGAAGACGGAGATGGGCCAATTATCAACCAACCGTCTGGACTTACAATTACCTTCAGTCTCTTGTGGCTGACGGAGGTCGCCAATCCCATTGCGCGGTAAAACACCCTCTCGTTATACGAGACATTTATGCTAAAGTTAAAAGAAATAAAGACAATATTCGCAATTTGGCATGAACTTAACTCTAATGTTTAGACGAACGGTTAAACGCTGGGTTCGGATTCAAGACATCTTGAATTCGAATCATAGCGTCTTTGCTCAAACTAACCTTGGATTCTACATCTGCCACTTGTGGGTGGAGCATTACCATAGATACGTGAACGGACAGGGCGGTTTGGTGTATCGGTGGGGAATTAGTCTAATTGAGAATTCGATTATCCTCACGTTCTCAGGAAAACACAGATGAAATTTTGGAATTAGGGAGGGTAATTATCCTAGAACAAACCGTCGATCAAAGGCATCACTTTAATAACTTGATGACTAGGAAATTCGATTTAACAATCTCTCCATCGCCATGATTGCTAATTCATGTGGTCTCATAATCAATATTTTATCACTTTTATTAATGGGTCATATTTTCCTCCTTATCTAGTTTCCTCTCTATCATGTTTGTGATGGATGTATAGAAAGTTGTGGCCATCACCGGAATGTAGATATGACTACACATAAATATGGGGATATTCTTGCTTCTATCCACCAGCCTGAATATTGAATGGAGGAGGTTTTCTCCCAACAAAAGTGGAGGAAGTTTTGTCCTAACGAGAATAGAGAAAGGTACGATACTTTATTATTTGTGATTAGCCATCGATATAACTCAAACAAAATCCCCAGCATCACATGAAAAGTCAATCATAGGTATCATAATCCCATGCACGTGACATAAATAGGACCCTAAGATTGAAGATTTGGACCTCTTCCTTTGAATTATCTTCTTGGCTTTTTCCTAGGATTCAAAAACTAAGCTATGGATTTTCTTAATTCTAATGTAGATTGAGCTATAGAAAGAAAAGGCACAGATGTTGCAAGATAAAGTAGAGGTGCCCTTGATGATGAAACTGCTAAACCCATAACCACATTCGCTCCGGGATTATCCGATCTAAAGCAGAACGTCACCAGACATCGGATAGAATAATTTGTTATCTTATATGGAGGGAAAATTACCCAAAAAGTCCTAAAAAAATTTCAATTTAGTCATAAATCTTATTTTTTTATAATTCAATCCTAAACTTTTTGTAATTATGTCAATGCAGTCTATCCGACTAAATTTGGCTAGCCAATACTGACATGGATGCCGGCTGGCACCGATGGATAATTTTTTAATAATTTTTTAATTTTTTGAATTTCTTTATATTTTTAAAAAAAATTTGTGAATTTTTTTCTCTTTTTTTTTTTCTTTTTCCTCTCTCCTTCTTCCTCTTGCTTCGGTGACTGGCTAGGGGAGGGCTGATTGCCGACTAGTGGCGAGCTCTCGCCAAATTTGGTGTGGGCTCGCCTCGCCCAACGATGGCGAAGCCAACCTCACCCAAATCTGATGAGGCACACTCGCCCAGCCTCATCGGATCTGGGCAACGAAAGACACCCCTAACGGCTAGCAAATTAGAGAAAGAGAGAGAGAGAGAGAGAGAGAGAGAGAGCCCATAAACTAGTGCGCATGTTAAAGGGAGGATCACCCACCATTGATTGAAAGAGAAGATGATTTCCATGACATCGTCGCCGATGCACTTCGATTTGTCTCCTTCATCGTGTGAAGGATTTCTTGAAAGTTTCGAGATAGCCAAACCATACAAGGCCGACCTCGCCGATCCATTGGTGAGGACTTGCTTTGTTGGATTTGGGCGAGGTCGGCCTTGCCATCGCTGGACAAGGTGAGCTCTTGCTAGATCCGATGGGGGCTGCCACTGATGACGATTGGCCCTCCCCTTTGGCTGGTGTCAAAGCAAGAGGAAGAAGAAGGGAGCAAGGAAAAATAAAGAGAAAAAAAATGAAAAGAAAAGAAAAGAATAAAAATTAAGTAAAAAAATTCAAAAAAATAAAATATTATTAAAAAAATTGTCTGTCGGCTAGCCAAATTTGATCAAATGGATTGAGAAATTTGCATTTTGGCGGTCGGGATAAAATTCGGGATATGATATGATTTATCCCATCCTACGTTTGGTCTTTCGCTACGGACGGGATAAAGTCGGATATAATGGGGATATAGGTAGGATAAAATTATCCCATAGGGGAGGTGTCCCATAGGGAATGTGGGATAAATGTGGATAGGATTTCTAATATCCATAATAGGAAAGTTATTTTTCTCGAATAACAAACTTATTAGGTTAACAAAATTGAAATTATATTTAATATAAATAATATTTGAATTCTATTTTAAGAAATTAAAAAAAAAAAAAAGGTAGAAATTTATTTTAATTAATCTTATTTTAATTTATATATTTAACTTTAATTCTATCTTATAAAAAAATTCAATCTATAAATTAAATATTTATATTTATTATATATTTTAGGTATGTTAGTACAATTTACTATTTGATAAAATTTTATTAAAGAATGATGAAAGGAGAAAAAAGAAATAATAAAGAAAATAATATAAAAAAGAGGCAAAATAAAATAAAAATAAATTACGGAATAGTGTTACGAGATATTTTCACCATCTTGTTTATAAACAACATTTTATTTAGGTTCATTTATAATGACATGCCATTTATATAAAAAAATAAACATGATATGATTGAATATATCGATTTTAATATTGCGATTCACCAAACAATGGATAATATATAAAAAAATTCCAGAATTTCATATCATGTTATCCAGTTTTATCTCGATTAGAAATCCAATTCTATCCCGATCTTGAATTGACATAATTATAAAAAGTTTATGACTGAAATGGCTATAAAAAAAAATTGTTTAGGACTAAATTGAAACAATTGCAATTGGTTAAGGACTTTTTTGGTAATTTTCCCCTTCTCTAGATCCAGACTACCAAAGGCAAGTAGAAAATTGTGAGGCAACTCTAAAGTTTTACTCTTAAATTATTGTAGATGGCGGAATAATGTTAGCCTTGCAAACAAGTTGAACTTCATCAGGGATAGGCCAATGGACTCAGTGACAAATGAGCCCCTCCCCAGCTTCTGTCAAGGGCTAACCAAAGTGAACAAGCCGATAACTGTCATTGATGATGTGCACGATATTTACGTCATGTTGGACAAATTTGAGCTATTCACATACATTGATTTACTTGGAAAAGTAATATCCACGCATGTTAACTGTTGAAGTTTTGGCTTCTAATTTGCATATTTTCAAACAGGACATCAATGCCATAGAAGATCTTTCCACAACAGCGAAATGACATTGGCTGGTGACACTCTGAAGGGGACAAGGAAAATTGTCGTCCCTTGTCTAACAAAAGCAGCACGCGAAAAACATCTTTGGCGGTCGACGTTTTATGAACTGACCATGTGCGCATTCGAGGTTTTAGGGATCTCCCGCCTACTAAGGAGATATTCGGTGTTTCTATCGTTTCGCAGTGGTATGGTTCGTGCAAAGCCTTCTTGCAAGAAGCAAAGTGGAGTCACAATAAGATCATCACCCCCGAGAGCTGAAGAGTACTCGAACAAATGCCAAAGGTGGAAATCAATGTCAGGGCATGTCATGTTCACTCGTGCCTCACATTTAGTCACGCCCAGGCACAAGAAACGAGGGGAGAGACGACGAATTCAATCCTGTGTCGCGTGCAAGGCGAGCACTTTATAGAACTTTTCGACATAACGTGGAACAAATTGAACAAAAAATCTAGGCGAATGAACAAAATATCTAGGCCATGGCTTGACCTGCGATCGATCTTTTCGTGCGGATGGCTTAGCACCTTGCCTCGACGGCGCGTCGCGTGCATCGGGGCGGAGATGTGCGTAGTGCTACCGGCAATCGGTCCTTCCGCACTCATTGATAATCAAGTCTGCTTCTCTTGAGCCATGCTTAGTTAGTTTGTACAAAATAATTTCCTCCCTCTGGTGAAGGAAATTAAATGTACATACACAACAACACAGGGGAAAAAATATTGGATGGAGCGGATGTATGCATCCCAGTTCGTTTGAACGGTCGGGTTTGGTGGATACATAGAATAGATGGATCCCATTATACTCAATGATTGGAGAGCACTAGATGTACAGATTGCTCTAATGTTAATTACGGTCTTTATTTAATCCATTTAGGGGGAGAAAACTTTAGTGATGAGAAAACCAATCATCTTTTCTTTAAAAAAAAAAAAAAAAAAAAAAGAGAGAGAACTTTCCAGGCGTTGAGTGGTGGTCATAATTTATGGCTGTAATTACTTATCTAATTAATGAGAAACTATCTATGAAATATAATAATCATCTTTATGCTGGTCGATTTTTTTTTTTTTTTGGTCGAAAATGCTAGCCGAAATTTGATGAGCAATATATGTTAGTCATTTTTTGAGTGCTGTAGAGGCTTGAGCCTGTCTCTTCTAATTTACATCCGTCAGTTTCTACCTTAGATCTGACAACCTAAATAGAGGACAATAACGTGTGAAATTAAAACCAGAAGCTTGTAATTCGGTACGTCCTGAGCATAATTTAAGCATGTACTCGCGACTTTCCATGAAACAAAAAAATTTTCTTGAAGTCCCACGAGAGGCACGAACTATAGGACACGCCTTACCGTCGGTTTCCATATTTGCCAAACGTGAATTTTATCTAGCGACAGGGGCTTGCCCTTTCGCTTTCAACATTCTTAACGTGTTTCTTGTACTGCATGTTGCAAACGAGGTTCTCAATCAATACCAGATCGAAAAGAAGTGGAAAGAGACGCCTCTCTGCTGCCCCCCATTTTTGACGATTAGACAGAACACCAAAGAGGCCAAGTACGAGGACGATCAGATGCCCATTGGGTAATACCTATGAAGTAGCAATATTCTTCGGGAACATTTTTGTTGTGTCGTGTTGGAGTTTCTGACCCTCAATCAACGACTCTCTAAAAATTTGATACTTAATCAACTCTAATTCCGACATACAAGTCCTAAATTCTAACACGTGATTCCGATACGCATAGTGTTAGTTTTAAAAATTTTAATAAAAATAAATGGGGTTAATTTGTCAAATTAAAATAATCCAAAATAATATTAACAAATAGTATATCCAAGTTTTAATGTTTTTAAAATAATGAATAAATTAACAAAAGTAAATTAATTTTTTTTATTATTTATTTATTTATTTTATTTATTTGAATTATTTTAATTTGATTAAAATAATCATAAAAATGATAATTTATTATGTATATATAAAAATATATATTTAATGTACAACATATCCTAATGTGTCAAAAAAATTTATTTTTTAGAAATGATATGTCAGTGTGTTGTGTCGCGTCGCGTCACATGTCGAGTATAGACCTCGGTACTATGTAAGGTAGTACAGTAATCATCAGAAAATGCTAAAAACGTTGCTCTCCGGAGACAGCAACTTCAAAAAGAACCAGAGCAAGTCCTTTCTATTGGGAGATGCCTTTTTTTCCCCCTCTCATGCGAGGGCATATGTCGTCAGGCGACCGAAAGAGTCCCAGCACAGCTGGATATCTTGATGGGCACGAGGCTGTATAAATGCCAGGACCATCTGCAGTCGAAGCAGGCAGCGGTTTCGAGCACCGACTTCTTCTTCACTTACACACGATGATGGCGCTTCAGCTTTTCTCTCTTCCGAATGTTTGCTCCAAGAGGACTCCTGCTCAGGTCCCGCGTTCGGCGAGTACCAAAGCTGCCGTATCTCAAGGGGGACGGAGATCGCCCCAGTATCAGCCAACTCTTTGGACTTACGATTACCTCCAATCCCTGCCGACTGGTGTCCATCGTCATGTGGTAATAACTTCACATTTTGTTCGTTCTCAATCAAGAGGATATCTTTAAACTAAAGCAAAAAAAAGAAGCCGAGACTATATAAGTTGTTATTATTTATCATCATGGATTTATATAAGGTACACCGTTGATCGATATATAATATTTTATGCAAACAGTCAACTTATAAAATGAAAATTCTCATTCACTAATGAAATAAATTCATTTGATAAAAAATTATAAATTTTAAAGGTGTTAGTAATGGACCTTACATGTCTGCAACTGTACCAAATTATAGTTCATTTTTATCTTTATACTAGGCATTGGCTCTTTTCCTAATAATTTAAGCTTATATGTAAAAGGGGAAGTAGCATCCCTTGTTATCATTATTATGAGAAACTTTTCTTTGTATAACTAAGGTTGGTTTGCTTCCTGGCAATTGGACATTGCATGAAAATATTTTAAAAATAAGCTATTTTCATTATTTTCCATCATTCAGTTGTACTTTTTAAATGGGCTAAATATAATTGTATCATTGGAAAAGTCAAAAATAAGAAAGAGAATCGAGTTTGGCTACACGAGTTAGATACTTCTGGACTCGTGATTTGGACTCTTGTGATCGGGACCTCTGAATTCCTATATGAAAACCTAACCGAATGGATCGATCTCCCCAAGGCAAGGCTTGATGACAAGACCAAGGCAAGTATCCCTAGGGTCAAACTTGGGATCCGGGCCCTTGAACCTCCGACCTCACCACCCGACTGAATCTCTGAGCTTGTTGCTCGGCCGGGTGTCCCAAGGGGTTCGACCTTGGCCTAGCCCCTGAGCCAAGGACTAAATCTTTGGTCTAGCCCCCATGGTTCCAGTTTCAAAGATTGAAGTCTCAAGTTTGGATTCACCCCACGAGGTCGATTTGGGAATCAATGTCCCCGTGCCAAGGTTTCTGTTGGGGTGATAAATCCCGGGGCCCTCTTCTTGGGTTCTAAAGGCTGAGAAACCCCGTGCGAATTTTGGTTCTATGCCGAGGGTTGAGGTCCCATCAAATTTATTTTTTCCATAAACAATAATCCCATAAAACAACCTTTAAGGTCACTATTCATAAAAGTTAGCTGCGATGGATATGAGATATGTAAAAATTTGATTACAATGCATAAGATCCTATACTCATAATTCTTTCTTGGGTTAATATCAACTATATAGACCGTGTAACTTTTTGCTTTCCCTTTTTCCGGCTCAAACTAAGCTATGATATCGTTCAAATTGAGTTCCTTACGCAGGTCGAGCAGCAAAATGGAAGAGTGCAAATGCTGGAACAAGAAGTGAGGAGCGCCATGAAGGACGAAAATGCCGAACTCTCCACCATACTCGCTCTGGTCGATGACATTCAACGACTGGGACTAATCTTTCTCTTCGAGGAAGACGTAAAGAGAGCTCTTCGCAGATACCACTCTCTGGATGGAGGTAACAAGGACAGAGACCAGAAGACCCTTCATGGAACAGCTCTCTACTTTAGGATTCTGAGACAAAATGGCTTCGAAGTTTCTCCAGGTAATTTGACCATACTAAAGTTCTACCTAATTGACAAAAAATTAGACTGCGATCGACTAATCTTGATGGGAAAGAACAAACAGATGTTTTCTGGATTTTCATGGACGAGCAAGGAACATTTAGGGAGAGCCTCGGCCGTGACGTTGAAGGGCTGTTGAGTTTATACGAAGCTTCGCATTTGGCCTTTGAAGAAGAAGATATATTGCACGAGGCTAAGGCATTTGCCATCGAGCATCTTAAACGCCTCAACAATATCGATGTCAGCAAAGATCTCGAATATTTCCAATTGAACTGGGGGTTGGCACTGCCCCTGCACCAGAGAATGCCATTGCTGGAAGCTCGACGGTCCATTGAAGCTTATAGCACACGGAGAGACGCAGATCGTCGGCTGCTGGAACTGGCCGTGTACAATTTCAACATGGTGCAGTCTATTCTCCAAAGAGATCTTCAGGAGATGTCGAGGTCCGTGCGGAAACGTGGAAAAAAGTTTAGAATTCATCTTGCAAAATTCAAATGCCATTAGGCCTTGATGGATATATTGCGAGTGAAATAGGCATCACTAATATCTGTCATGCGTGAATCAATTGCAGATGGTGGAACGATGTTAGCCTGGCAAACAAGTTGAGCTTTGCAAGAGATCGACTGATGGAGTGCTTCTTCTGGACGGTCGGAATGGCCTACGAGCCTCAGTTCAGCAATCTCCGTAGAGGGCTAACGAAAGTGACCGCACTCGTGACCACCATCGATGATGTGTACGATGTTTATGGTAGTTTGGATGAATTGGAGCTATTCACAGATGCTGTACACAGGTTCCTCGATACTTCGCTTCAGATTATTAGTGAAAATGTCGATTTATCGAGTCTATATGTTAAAGCCTCCTTTGATCAATGTGTGGTTTCAGATGGGATGTCGATGCCGTGTCGAATCTTCCAGGTTGTATGAAGCTTTGCTTCCTAGCTCTCTACAATGCCGTGCACGAGATGGCTTACGACGTCCTCAAGCAGAATGGAGAAAATATCATCCCGTGTCTAACAAAGGCGGTACGTACTTAACGTTTACCGCGATTAAACCCTTCGAAGTTCTATGAATTCTTGACGGTAACAGAAAAAGAATTTGAATTTGATGGATTCAGTGGAGTGACATGCTCAAAGCCTTCCTGCAAGAGGCGAAGTGGAAGCACAACAAGGTCACCCCGACGTTGGAAGAATACATGAACAATGGCTGGATCTCAGTCTCCGGACTCGTCATATTGATTCATGCTTTCTTTCTGTCGACCCCGCACATTAGAAAGGAGGAACTAGAATTGATCGAGACTTACGGCCATGATCTCTTGAAGTCGCCGTCCATTATTTTCCGCCTCTGCAACGATCTCGGTACCTCGTCGGTACGCACTCTCCTCCTCCTCCTTCTTCGCTCCCTAGAACTAGTAGCTGTAAAAGGGCAGAGCATACAAGCACTGCAACTTCCGATTGAAAGAGCACGATAAATTTGGACTTACAATTCTGACCGATCAACATCCAAATGAACGATTACAGATTGAAATAGACAAAAACAAGAATTACTTCGAATCACTAGAGTATTTTCATCGATATTTTGTGAAAGTGCTGCAAATGTTTCCAGTTGCTGCCACTAACTAAAACCCACCAGAACTAATCCAAAATCTTCGTGCAAGAAGAAGTCTTCGAAATTACTTCAACCCAGTGCACTTCTCTTTCGATAGGTTTAGGACTTCGCGTGCACTTGTACTATTTAGTTAATTTCTTTGACAACATCAATCAAGCTATGACGCAAACTTTCCACTCGATTCCTTTTCGGCTCATGCGTCATGAAAGCCTATGCTCACACCCACATTACATGTTGTAGGCCGAGCTAGAGAGAGGAGAAACGGCGAATTCGATCCTATGCTACATGCAAGACACCGGGGTGTGCGAGAATGTTGCTCGCGAGCACATTAAGGAACTGATCGACACAGCATGGAAGAAGATGAACAGATATCAAGTCGGCGACTCTTTGTTTGGAAAATCATTTGTACGTTTGGCTTTCAACCTAGCCCGAATAGCTCACTATACATACCGAGATGGAGATGCGCATGGAGCTCCAAATGATAGATCGAAGTACTGTATCCACTCATTATTGATTGATCCCATTTCTCTCGAGTAGACTTGTCAAAATAGGTCATGGATTCATTTCTTAACCCATATTTTATGGGCATTTTAAGGGTTAGTTATGTTAGTAAATGGGTTGTAAATGGGTTTATAATAGCAATGCCCAAAAATATATGGATGTCTAGTGGGTTTGTAATATACCCAAATCCATCCTATATTTGGGACGAGCAATGCTAGAACAACGGTGCCATTATTGCTCGAAGATGACGGTGCAATTTGAACCATTACTTTTGCTTCAAGTGGAACTGGCTACTAGATTTGTTTAAATATGAAGAAAAGGAAAATTGTTCAATGAGTTTCACTGGAAAGGAGAATTAAAAATTCTTCCTTTTGTCTTTCATCCTCACCTCGCATGTTCTCGTGATCTCCAGCCCAACTTCTTCCGTGGAATCTTTTATTGTTAGGTATAATTCTTTTTCCGATTTTATAAAATTTAGTGCTTAAATGCTATAAAAAACATGAGAGTTACAAAGTAATGGAAACATTAGAAATACAGCAAACTAAATCAAATCTCATTCTACAATGTTAACTCTAAATTTCCCTTTAGTGAACTTCTTTAGAATATGTTTGTATTTTTCAATTTAAGAAAATGCTTGTTCGGGATAATCATTATGATGGCAATAGCTGGTTTGACCATAATCACTTTCACTTCAATCTGAGCATGCCAAGAAGGGGTAATTGTACCAAAAAGAATGGAGAGAGGGAAATATAGGTGATTGACCATAGTGAATTGCCCTCATCATAGTGGTTATTCCGATCAAACATATTCTCAGATTGAAAAATACAAACATATTTTAAAGAAACATACCAAAGAGAGATTTAGAGTTAACGTGGTAAAATGTGATTTGAATTAGTCTACTATATTTCTAATGTTCTCTTAACTTTGTAATATTCTCAAAAGAACATGTGAGGTTAGGATGGAATAAAAGAAAATTCTAATTTTCCATTCCAGTGGAGCCCATTGAGCAACCTTCCCTTTTGTCATGACCTACCCTAGGGGGAGGGAATAGGTTTGGGAGTATTGTCTAAAAGTAAAGCCTACGATCTATGATCAAGCACGGGTTCTTCCAAATTCATACCTCGCGCAATATTGGGTGTTCAAATTGAGGGTATGAGAATTTTCTAGAGAAGAAGTTGCCACTAATTTATTGGGATTGGCTAGAAATCAAGTGAGGGATGGGAGTGTACCTTACTTCCTACACAACCAGAGAATCTAGGGTTAGGGACTTGATTATACTAATTAACCAATTAATGCCTTTTCAATATCTAATCTTGTTAATTTAACAAAAAAAAAAAAAAAAATTGTCAAGCAATTTGAATTAATTTTAGACTAATCCATTAACATGCGAATTGACCATGTGGGTGCGCAATCATCAACATAGTAATTTTTTTTTTTTTGGTAAAGGTAAGAAGTGTAATAGATTTTGCACAAAATTACAAGGGGGAAGCCTGGCACCAACAAAACGATCACTCACAGAGACAAGAGTCAAGGAAGAGTGAGGGGGTGCCAAGGGATCCAACGGACAACAAAAAGAAACCCTAAACAAGAAAGACTAAGCTAAAACCAAAACCCTCCATCAAAGAAAGATAGAAGGACTCAAGTCCCAGCTCTGTTGCAGTCTTCTGTTCTTCGGGGTATCTATCACATGCTTAAAGGTCGACGCCTTATCCTTGATTGCCTTCTGGAGATGCATCTTCATCGCCGGGAGGAATAAAGTTTGGTTTCTGAAAATAATATTGTTGCGCTCCTTCCAAATGATATAGCAAAGGGCTCCAAAGCTAAACCTAGCCAAAGAGTTATAAAAGCTCTTATCAGAAGTGCTTCATCGCCCAAACCAGGTTCTCTCGCCGGGATTTGTTACGCCACGAATATTAAACTTAGCAGCCCGGAAGGATGCGAGATTACCCGGAGTTTGGCACGCGAAGAAGAGGTGGTCCACCGAATCAGGCCTACGGGAGCAAAAGGGACAAAGAGCTGCTGGAATCCTGGCGTAGGAGAGGAGCAGGACCTGTGTTGGCAGTCTATTACGAGTAATAAGCCAGAGATGGGTTTGGTATCTCGGCGGTATGGAGGAGCTCCACACGAACGAGGACCAGGGCACAGCATTACCTTTCGGCCTCAATAATTCCCGGGCGAAGGCTGTTGAGAAACGGCCCGAGGGTGCCGAATCCACGAAAACGATCCGCTTGCTGGTTAAATTCGGGGATGGGATCCCACCAATTGGCCATAATATTAATGACATACCAGCCTAAAGGCGTGGAGAGAGCATCAGCAACGAGGCACCTCTAGGGATGCCGAACGGTAGATCTCTGGTTAGAGAATAGGCGGTTGAGAGGGCCATTAAGATGCCACGGATCAAACCAAAATGACACGGACACCTGCCATTGCCAATCCTCCATCTAAAATGCTGCTGATAAATACTACGAAGGCGGAGGAGCTTTTTCCAAGCCCAAGAACTAAAAGTCGGAATAGGAGTTACCCAGAAATTTTTCCGATTTAAGAAAGTGGAGTGAACCCATTTACACCATAGAGATTCTTTATCCGAAAAGAGCTTCCAAATGTGCTTAAGCATCAAGGCAACATTGTTTTCCTTTAAGGAACGAATACCAAGCCCTCCCTCCTCTCTAGGGAGGCAAACATCGCACCGAGCTACTTTGGCCCCCCGGGACTCCAACATCGGCCCCTTCCAAAGGAATTGGCGGAGGATTTTCTCAATTCTATCTAAAACAGCGCATGGCGGGGAAGAATACACTTGCCCAAAAGCCTTGAATAGAGTAGAGCACAGACTTAATGAGCTGAAGTCTACCAGCAAATGACAGGAATCTATGGGTCCAAGATTGAACGCGAGCTGTTATTGCATTGACCAACATAACACAATCCGCTTTACCTAGCCTTGCGGATATAACTGGTACTCCAAGGTATCGGAAAGGGAGAGAACCAACCTGGAAGCCAAGTTTGTTCAAGATCCCACTTCGAAGATCAGACGAACCACCAGCTATGAACACTTCACTTTTATTCAGATTCGGCTCCAATCCGCTCCGGCTGGAGAATGAATCAATTCCAGCCTTCAAGAGATCAATAGAGGCCAAGCTAGCTTCCGAGAATAAAAGGACATCATCCGCAAAGAATAGATGGGAGAGCTTGGTCGATTTACATCTCCGAGAAAAACCGAAGCCAGCCTGCCTGTTTGAATGTCCAATAAACCAGAAAATACTTCCATCACAAGAGTGAATATGTATGGAGGCATAGGGTCACCTTGGCGGATACCTCTGCCACTTGCAAAAAATCCATGCAGCTCTCCATTTAAGGATACCGAGAATTTTGGAGAACGAACACAGCTCATAATTCGGTCAATAAAGTGCTGAGGGAAGCCGAAAGCTTGAAGGCAAACTTCAATGAATTCCCAGTTAACTGTATCATATGCTTTCCTAAAATCAACCTTGATTACGCATTTGGGCCGATACGGATCATGGTGAAACCCACTGAACAATTCTTGAGCAACCAAAATGTTATCACTGATATGCCTACCCTTCACGAATGCGTTTTGAGGCAAACTAATGATGGATGGCAGCACACGAGATAAACGATTAGCAATCAGCTTAGTGATACACTTATAAATAGTGTTACAGCACGCAATAGGCCTGAAGTCATGGACAGTGGAGGCATTGGGGATTTTGGGCACAAGGGCAATAATGGTTGTATTAATTTGCTTCAACAGCTCACTGTTACGAAGAAATCTCTAACCGCCAAGATAACCGAGGTACCAACAATATCCCACGAGTGTTTGAAGAACTCAACATTGAAACCATCAGGCCCGGGAGCTTTTCCGGTAGCAAGAGAAAACAAAGTATCTTTAATTTCATCATCCGAAATAGGGGCAGATAGAAACCGCACCTGATCCACATCCAGAGTCTGCTTAAGCACTGCTCGGATCTCCTCCATAGTAGGACAGGCGACAGCAGGAGTTGCAGTAAGAAGATCACGAAAATGATCAACAAATATCTTCTGGACTTCCGAAGGCTCAGCGGTAGTAGTATTTCCATTAGTCACGAGATATAATTTGTTTTGAAGGTGACGCTTATTCACAACTTGGTGAAAAAATTTGGTATTAAGGTCCCCATCCTTCAACCGGCGTACCTGGATTTTACGCCGATAAAACGATTCCTCTTGAAGTCGCAAGTACGTGAAAACTTGAATCTGCTGCTTCTCGGCTTCCGCAAGACGACCATTTGAGGGATCAGCTTGCAATGCATCCTGAGTAGCATGGAGAGCCCGCCTGGCCTCAGCCGTTCTCATAGACAAGTCAGAAAATGCTTCTTTGTTGAGCTGTTTCAGCTTGCATTTCAGAAGCCGAAGCTTTGCACAGAGAGTAAACATGGGCGAGCCTTGAATAGGAGAAAGCCAAGCTTCCGAAACCAATGAAAAGAAATCCGGATGGGTCATCCAGAAATTAAAGAACTTAAATGGCTTGGAAGATTTTGGTACTGCATAACCTTAACAAGCATCGGGGAATGATCTGATATGCCTGGAGCCAAAAAGGATGCTTTCGAATAAGAAAATGTCGAATTCCAGCAGCCATTAACCAACACTCTGTCTATTTTCCTCTGCTTGCGGTTAGGACCAGATGAAGTAGTCCAAGTATACCTATATCCAGTATAACGCAGATCATCTAGGCCCGCTTGGGTCAAACAATCTTTAAATTCGTCGAAAGCCGGGATCCAAGCATTTGAACCACCCACTCTATCCGAAGGGTCACGGATTGCGTTGAAGTCCCCAAAGCAACAATCCAGGGAGTAGAGGAAAGGATACCACTAGTATGAATAAGATCTTCCCATAGAGGCCTTCTAGACATGAAGCAGTGCTCGGCATAGACTACCGAAAGAAACAGGACCTTACCCGAAATCAGCCAAAGAAGCCTCCCGTGGATGACTTGCTTCGAGGAGGTATTAACCAAAAAATCGACCTCCCGTGGGTTCCAACCCACCCAAATTCTCCCCTTATGAGAATAATTATAGTTATTAACCCACCGCCAACCAGGTAATAAAACAGAGGATACCGAATTAAAAGCAGCATCGGAGATCTTGGTCTCAATAATACCAACACAAAGAAAGATTATTGGACCTAACAAAATTCCCGATTTCGGCTTGCTTAACGGGGTTTCCCAATCCCCTAATGTTCCAAACACCAAAATTCATCAAAAAATAGGGAGGGCAGAAAACACTACCTTCGTCTGGGTGGCCTCCTCCTGCTCGACCCCTTATTAGGAGCATTAGAGGGATTGGCCATAGAAGAAATCTTCAGCGGGGCCTTCTGAATATGCGGCGTCTTAGGCCGAGGTTGAGAAGCATCTGGAGGCTTGGCGAACCGGGGCTGAATCCCCTTCCTCACGCTACTCACGCTAACAGCCCTTGCATCCTCCTCCAATTCTTCACCGGAAGACAAAGCGCACGGCTTCGACAGGATTAGGGATAGCAAGAGCCAAGGAGTTCCCATCACCATCCGAAGTCTGGTCTTCAGCTGCATAGAGCTTACTTGGACCATCATCCAGTTTAGCCTTTAAGGTCAAGATTGGAGGAGTAAGTCCTAGCTTCTCCTTATGCCCCTGGTGGTGCTTATTTCTCCTGTTGGTGACTTGCTTCCATCCTTCCTCAAAGGAAGAAGAGATATTAGTATCTGCTGTAGCCGGATCTGTAGAAACTGGATTTGCAAGAGCAAAAGAATCGGATTTGCAAGAATCGGACTTGCGTAGCGACGGATTGAAGCTGCAGCAATTGGAGGTTGCTTGGTATCTGCCTTCGCCAGGCAATTATGGCCAAATGCACAAAGCACTTCGCACATGAATTCGGTCTCCATTCATAGAGTACCGAACCGAGAAAGCTTGTCATCCACCCATACCTCAACTTCCTCGCATTTCTCCTGTTTTGCAGAAATTTCAACACAGACTCTAGCAAATGACAAGCGTTTCATTTTCTCCGTCAAAGGGTCCACATACAAGGGTCTCCCTATTGCTTGCAATCTCGCTGATTCCAGGAGCTGACCAATACGCAAAGGGTATATTCTTTAGCCGAATCCAGACAGGAACCGAAGACTGAAGATCCTTTTTCAACTCTATTGTGTGATGCCATTGCTTAAGCACTAATGGAATTCTGGCTACTGTCAAGTGCCCTTCATCCAGTATTTTCTTCCTAAATTCGTCATCCGGGATGATGAAAAAATAGAATCCATCATCATTGGCTAGAACTTCCGACAGGTGAGCACCCCAAGCCTGCTTTAGAGCCATCTCAGTAATCTTAAATGGCACATTCTTTCCAACATAATATCTTACCAGACAAGAGTTCCATTTCGGATCACCAGCAAACTTTGCATTCTCAGACAACCGCACTACAGATTTCTTCCCCACCGAAATAGGTGGGGCAAAGCCTAGTTCATATCCTTTAGAAGACAGACTAGCCACATTAACCCATGATCGGGTAAGGGGAGCTCTCGATCCACCCCGATTCACGCACTGTGGCGTCCTCTATTCGGGCCCCTAGAGGCATATCTCACACGGCTACGACTCCTTGCATTGGGCACCTGGGGTTTGCCTTTACCCCTGCCCAAAGGATCAACGCTCGTCGAAGCCATAAAGAACACAACCGAACCGAGCAGCAGAACGCACCAGAATTCTATCGCAGTTCAAGGAAACCAGCAATATAGGCCATGTCATGGAAAAAGCTTCGGCTAAGAACCTAAGAAGGATGGGACGAGGCTTACCTTCAAAGGACACAGCCCAAAAGTGGCCGCACGATCAGCACGAAGCTCGGGCAGAGAGGAACTCGAACCCGCACCAGAACCCTAAAACTCGAATCAGGAGATCTCGCGATTTAGGGCAAACCAACCAAAACGCTTCGGTGAGGATTTGAGGGGGGATGATGCGAAGAATCCCTCCAAAAATCGCGCCAAACGGATCCCCGAAGAGATCGGAATCGCTCAAAAACCAGAACGCTCGCTACAGGGAACCAGTCGCCCAGCAGAGAGCACTTTTTGCTTTCTTGTTCTATTTAGAAATTGTTCCTGGAACAAGAAGCTCCATCAACATAGTAATTGGCCACCAAAGAAAGCATTAAATAGATTGCATCGAATAAAAGACCTAATATTAAGGAAACGGATAAATGCTGAACCTCACTAAACTAAAGGGAGCCACAAACAACAAAATCATGCAAATAAGGGTAATTGTCTTTGAGGACAATTGAAACCTTAAGATAGAACCATAAACGCTTGCTCAATTTTTTAGCATAACTTAGAGTTATGAAGCTTCCATTTTTAAAAGAAAAAAATTTCAAAAAATCTATTTTTAAAATTTTTCAAGGAATTATAACTTTTTGAATTTTTGTAAATTTTAAATGAACTTTTGAATTTTTAAAATTTTTTCATGATAATATTTTGAATTTTTCAAAAAGATCGAATTTTTAAATTTTCTGAGAATTACTGAATTTTTCTTGATTTTTAGTATTTTTATTTCAAAATTTTTCAATTTTTAATATTTTGTGGAATTTTTCAAATTTTTGAATTTTTTGAATTTTTATTTATTTATGTTTTCTCAAAGTTTTTGAATTTTCAGAAATTTTTTTGAATTTTGAATTTTTTCGAATTTTGAAATTTTTTTGAAATTTTAATATATTCAATATTATATTATTCGGGCAAACGGGTTTGGACCGGAAACCCAATCTAGCCCATTGACCCAATTCGAAGACCCGGACCCGACCTAATTGAAAAATATATCTTAAAACCCCTTTTTATATTAATATTTTAATTAATTTTTAATTCCTTTTCTTTCCTTTTTCTTTTATTTTCTTCTTCCCCGGTGTCTTCTTCTCCCTTTTGTCTTTTTTCATTTCTTTCATCACCCTTTTTTTTAAAATTTTTTTCCTTTCATTCTTTCCTTTATTTTTGGTGAGCCGGGAACTCCCGTACAGTCGATAGCGCGAGGTAAATCCGGGGTAACGCTAGCGCATGACTCACCAACCACGACGTCACGCCTAAGACCTCTAGCGACGCCTCTGGGATTCGAACTCCTCTAATTTCGTGAGAGAGAGGGAGCTTAAGCCAGCGACGCCACCGCAAGGGGTGGTTCTTTCCTTTTCTTCTCCTAGACACGCCCAAAGCCACCTCTCTCGCTTCATAGGGCGTGTATGATAAAATTTCTATTTCTCTATTTCTCTGTTTTTCTGTTCCTTGGAACAGGTTTAGAACATAAATCTGTTTGGTAACGCAACTTGATTTTTCTATTTTTGGAACAGATTTTTATTCCAAAAATAGATTTGAAGAAAAAATCAGAAGTTAAAATTTTTAAATCAATTTCTGGTCAAAAATCAATTTATGTTCCAGAAATTTTGTCATGCGCACCCATAGTTTCCTATTATTTTTTTGCTTTTGCTTTTTCCTCCCTTTTTAAATCCTATTTTATTCCTTTCTTCTCTTCTCCACACTTAGCCCCTTTTGGAAGCCCCCCCTTCTCTACAACATTTTCACCGAAGTTCACCCAAACCATATGCCTCCTTCGCCGATCATCTCCTTCATCAAGCCAAAACCAAACAAACCATGCCCACTTCAGCTATCACCTTACGCCATCGACACGTGCCAACCACTACCTCATGGACATGCAGCATCAAATGACAAGCCGATGTACAGAAGCAAGCGTAAATCAAAGAAAATCCACACTGGCTCAGTCAGATGCTTTAACGAACACCTAACAAGCATCAATCGAAGAGAGGACACGGGATCAACCGAGACTCCAAACGCACCGAAATATTTAACTGATGCGCAAAACTAAAACAGAGCATAGCACCACATGGATGGGGTCGGGACTCACACGAACCGGGCCTCAACAAAGGGAAAAAAGAAGAAGAAGAAACTAGACACTTTCAAGAGCAAACCTGTAATATATGGGCTTTAAAACAAAAAAAAAAAAAAAGAAAAGGAAAAGAAAGGTTTGAAAAGTCAAAAAGGGAGGCTGAAAAGGTATGTGGAACCTTCGGCTGGGCTTTAAAAAGAGAGAAAGAGGGAGAGAAAGAGAAGAGCAGCGGGCAGAAACAGGGAAAAACGCGAAACAGGGGAGAAGAGAAAGAAGAGAAAGGAAAAAGAGAAAAAGGGAAAAATTTTGGCGCGCTTGTGGTCCGGAAGCCTCATCAAGCCGACTCAAGGGTGTTTTGCAAGGCCGGTAAGAAATTGAAGCCTTTAATCACTTACTTGAAGCAATCGCCGCAATTAGGGCTCGAAATTCGGATTTCTTGGGTATTTGTGTGGCGAAGCCCGATTGTTGAGTCGTTAAGCTGTATATTTTTTAGAAATGGTACTTTGGGATGTTGTGAAGCTATAGCATCTTGCGGATCGTGATTTGAGCTTGTGGTTTGTTCGGAACGGAATTTTGAAGTTGGGGGCGCAATCTGGTACTGTAGCGATCAGTGGCTTCGAGTCTCTTTTTTTTGTTGTTTTCGGTACTGTTCTGGGGCGGCTGAGTTGGGGTTGTTGTTGTACATTAAGAGAGCTTTCTAAAGACTATAAGAAGGCTTGAAACGGAATTTTGTGGAGGGAGTTATGGCGTGACGAAGTTGGCGCATGGGCCGCGCCTAGCTGAAAATGATGGGTTTATGCTAAATTGTGAGCTTTTGGGGCGCGTAGGTGTCGTTTTATCGACTAATAGGCCTAGTATAGGCGAGTCGTTATAAGAATATCATTTTTACTTGGCCTTTTAATATTATTTTTCGGTTAATTGTTAGGAATCCGAATGCGTTGGTTCGTATGAGCGTCGTAGTTGATTTTTGGCTTTTCTCAGGTGAGTAACACTATTTCTTCTTTGTATTTTAAACTCATGTTTTGAGAAACATTGTGGATTGAATACTCTATGAGTTGATAAAAAGCATATTTTATTGCATAAAACAGGATCGAGCTATTACTGCCATTTTTGTTGTTCGAAGGGAGTTATATTTTGACGTTGATTTGAATGGTTGTTTGAAAAAGGAATTGTGAAAATCTTTGAATGCTTTGATATTATATATCAAATTTTGAGTTGTGGTATGATTCCTTTTCTGATGTTGGATTACTGGATATTGTGATTGGTGGTTGGTGCTCAATGTCTCTGTGGACCCTGAGGGGTGTGTGGGTATGCGCATACTATTCTAGGATATCCTTGTGGGCCGAGCCACCGGCTAATAATAGGTGGAGACCTTGCCAAGGGGGGAATCTTGGTCGTTTTGTCACGGGCGTTATGCGTGACCATGGTTAGACATTTGAGCATGAATTGGTCAATGGAGTAAATCATTGACGTGTGATTTGAGTTTGGTCGATGGAGTGGACCATCGATATGATTTGATGAGATTAATCAATGGAATAGACCATTGATGCATGTTTTACGAGATTGACTAATGGACTCGACCATTGGTACTTTCAGTATTTGAATTATGATTTGGTATTATGATAAAGTGAGTTATGTTTGTGTTTTAAAATGTGCATAGTGATTTCTCGATCCGCTTAGAAGAAATGTGTTACTCACTGAGCCGTGGCAGCTCACTCCTCTCATCTACTTGTTTTTCAGGTTCTTCAGTGAGTCGCGAATAGGCGTGAGCATTCGTTCGGGGAGGACTTTTGTGGTGGAAATTTTTGGGTATGGCTTATACATAGTTAATAGGTGTGAGTGCTAGTACGAATACCTAGAGGGGGGTGAATAGGTGTTTAAAATAAATCTTGACAAATATATGCGGAATAAAATAAACTTCAAATAAAACAAAAGAGTTAGAGAAGAGAATAAGAACACAAGGTTTATAGTGGTTCGGCTTAATCCAAGCCTACGTCCACTCTCCCACGCTAATAGCCTTCTTGGCTGGATTCCACTATGTAACCAACAAGAGATTACAACTTTGAGTGCAAACACTTAGTAGTAGATCACACTATCTTACTAAGTCACTCTTTTGGTATTTCTCTCACGATCACAAACGTTTAAGCTCTCCAAAGACAAGTGTATGATCGAAGGTCGCTCAGACTTTGGAATTATAAATTCTACGCTTTATCTCTTACTTGCTCATCGGTCCTTCATCTCCTTAAATACTCCTCCACTTCCAAACTAGCCGTTGGACAAGTATCCCGGAGAATCGTCTTCCAATATACCCATTGGGCAGCTCGTATCTAGAAGATTTGGTAGCCGTTGAGTGACAAAGGTAGAATCCCAAATTGATTCCGATCGCTCATACAAACGGAATCTTGGTTTCCATAAGTAAAGCTTCTTCGTATAAAAAGTTCTTGTCTTCAAGATCCAATCGTCAATCAATTAGATTGAATCAATCAAATCAATCTTGATGTGGAATCCAAACCAGATCACTAGCCGTTATATGATTGGGCTTGAGTTACGTTCTGTCGAATTCTGGATGTAAAGTCTGAGAGCAATAGACTTTACAATCTGAGTCTGAGTGCAATAGACTTTACAATCTGGGTATGAACATATCTGCTTCTGAACAGATTTAGCTTTAAGGTCTGAACACCGTCTGAATAAGTTCAGCTTCAGTATAGAGTTTGTCTTCTAGTTCAGTTTCAGCATATAGTCTGTCTTCTGGTTCTTCCTTCACGTTCAGTCTGGAATTTGTCGAGTGAGGACTTACGATGTAGAAATGACTTTGACACTAAAGTCCTGCAGTAGCGGTCTTCGACTTTGACACGAAGTCTGGAAATCTTCAAAATATACTCTGGACATGTGTTACGTTCAGTCTTCTGGCCGTCTTCTGACTTTGATAATATCCTTTACATGTTCTATCATTTGCATGGTCTATTACTCAACCATCAAACATGTTAGTAGCCTTTGATTTATTTTGTCATCTTCAAAACATCATAAGGGATTTCCCTAACAATCTCCCCATTTTTGATGATGACAAAACAATCTCTGAATATGCAGATTTGTAAACATACTTTTAAAGATATTAATTTAAATCAAAGGATATCAGAAGATAGCAAATAGATTGAGCATAACAATATATAGAAAAATAATCACAGCTCAATATTATGCAATAAATAATATCAACCAATCAACACATGCATATTCATATCTTCTCCCCCTTTTTGTCATAATCAAAAAGCGATAACAATAGATTCACGTAGAGAATGATAATAATTTCCAAAAATCAGCTTTTATAAAGTAAATCGAATATTAAAGATATGCAATATAGCTCACTTCGATCATATATATCAGCAACATTCAATAAAAATCACGGATGCATCATAAAATTCATTTATCCTTTTTGTCATAATAAAATGATAATATCAATAAGAGATTTGTTAATGACAAAAGGTAATAAAAAATGCACTAACCGGATTTTTTAGAACAAATTCTGACACATTTACCTTTCCTTCCATCTATAATATGATCACGATCAATCCAAAAAGATTTTTCCATAATTGATCAAAGCTCCCTCTCAATTTGTTGCCTTTTTGAGATGATCACGATTCTTTTCATTTTCTTTTGGATTCGCTTTCTCTCCCTGTGATCATGACAATATTTGCGGATAGAAACAATTGTGGCTTGAGCATGTTGAACAGAATATTTTTCCAATATTTCCTTTGTAGCAACAATATCCGCAACGATCACTTGCATTTTGAAATTCGAGGCAAAAATTTATTTTCTTCAATCAAGCTCTTCTCGAATTCAACCTGCATAAACTTAATGAACTTTTTCCACAAATAAGCTGTAATAATACCCACGTGATATATAATGCCATTTCTTCAAATAAATTGAATAGCATTTATAAAGTTATCAAATATTAAAATTCAGAACTATTCAACCTTTCGTATGACACATAAGGGATTTCCTCAATAAGCAAAAATTTTGCACAAGGAATAGAATTTTTGAACCTCCAGAAGATAGTATAGAATCTGATTTTCTGATTGAGTTTTCCAAAATCCATATGGAAGATTCTTTTGTGACCTGCAAATTCTTATATAACAGATAATAATCTTTGCAAAAATGTCACATAATATATTCCTTTGATTTGCGGATCAAACTTGCTAGATATAATATATCTTCTAAGAATATAGCAAGAATATCCATGAATATGCAGTAATATCTTTCGAGATCAAAGAGATTTCCTTGAGCATAAATTTCAGATATGCATTTTGCAAAAAGAAAGATAGATATTTCTGTCACGTGCCAGAATTGCAATACCTTATATTTGTAACAAAAGATATTCGCAATATAATCATCATGATAAATGCACGTAGAAATTTGCAAGGCGGGATAAAAAAAAAATTCTCTTACCCAGGTATATGTTTCAAATATACCATTGATTTAAAAAAATCATTACCAATCTTCGCCTAAGATATTTTTCTGATTGCACCAAAATCTGCGTAGATTTGTAATCATTCTTGCCTTATTGGATTTCCTGCAATCAACTCATTTCCTTTTTGGTATCCATCAATTTGGATCCTTCCATGACGTTAGAGCAAAATATATAATCTTCAAATATTATTTCTTAATTCATCATAACAAAGTACTCAAAGAAGGAATATTATGCACAATGATATTTTGAAAAATAAATTCTCACTTAGTCATAGTACGATAAAAACAGAGAGAATAAAATCCTTGGGTATCTAGGAATATTTTGCATAATTAACATCACGTAGAATCAGATTTTTACTTTGCAAAATATGACAATTTGAGAGCATAAAATTAGACAAAATAATTTGAATTATCTCAAATAATCACACGTATTAAATCAAATATGAGAGTATAAAATCAAACCAAATAAATTCTTTTGTCTTTAAGCATGATATCAAAAATGATCACACATATCAAATTAAATCTCGAATCACAAAAACAAATCATGCGATTCTTTCTTCAATAAAACAAATCAAGGAATATGATCATTATAAAATCTCAATCAACCAAGGATATATCGAATATCGAGCATAATGAGAATTATGTTCCCAAATCAAATTAAAAATTTACCTTCCTTACCAAATTCTCTTTCTTCTTTCTTCTTTATATCCTGCAAAAAATAACTCATCTTTTCTTTGGTACCCATTTTTTCTTGGGTCCATGAGAGTTAGAAGAGTATGCTGATTTTACCCAATTTTTCTTAATAGGTCTCCAGACTTTAGGACAATCTTTCTCAAAGTGTTCCAAATCTCCACAATTTGAACACTTGAGGGCATTTCGACCAACATGTTTTACAAACATTTTTGAAAATGATTTTTGTAAAATGTCTTTGAAGGTTTTTGTCTAAGTCTCTCTTTTACTTTAGGAAAATTAATTAGAGAATCATTTTCATTATTGAAACCAAGTCCCGACTTATTATAGTAAGGAACTTGTATAGAAAGGATATGCTCTAATGTTTTTGATCCATTTGAAAATCTTGTCGAAACATTTGAAAATTCTTTTTTCAAAGAATCATTTTCTTTAACAAGTAAATCTCGACTTTCTTTTGTTTGTAGAAAATCTTTTTGCAAAATTTCAAAATTTTCTTTTGAGAAAGATCATGTTGCCTAAGCTGAAAATTTTCCTTTTAAGTTCGGAGATCCTTTTAAGAGAAGATTTGAGATTTGAGCAAAGCTCATTTATATACTTTGAAACTTTGAGAGGAATTTTTGAATGACTTACCTCGATTTCCTCATCGGATTCCCGAGTCCGTGTGCGAGTCGACTCGATTCAGCCCGTGTCTCAGTCGACTCAGATTCCGAATGTGCCATCAAGCATATATTTCCTTACTCATCATCTTCTTTCATTATTCTTTTCTGGCCATTCTGCTTGTATTGTCTTCTTTCACTAAACCTCCTTCCTTTTCTACTCAGCTTTTTGAATTTCTCGATCATAAAAGCAAATTCTTCGTTGTCCACGTCATTTTCTGAGTCTGTTTAATCAAAAACAGCGTTAGATACTAAAGCAATGGACTTCTTACCTTCGGGATCTTCATCGTTGAGTTGTTCCACTTCATAGGATTGAAGAGTGCCAATCAATTCATCAACGGAGAGTGGCATAATCCTCTGAGTCTCCCGGATTGAGGTCTTGACATGATTCCAATCTTTTGAGAGACCTCGCAAGAGTTTGTTGACCTTCATCGGGGTAGAAATTTGCTGACCTTGATATGCTAAACCATTTACAATTTCTATAAAACGGCTGAACATATCTCCAATTGACTCTCCTTGCTTCATCTTGAATGATTCATATTGGCCAAGCAAGAAGTTTACTTTTGTCTCTTTTACACGATCGGTCCCTTCATATGTAACATGAAGTCTATCCCAAACTTCTTTTGTTGTTTCACATGAAGAGATTCTATTATATTCAGCAGGAGACAAGGCACAATATAAAGAATAAATAGCTTTTGCATCAAGTGCTTCTCTTTTGGACAACTCCGTCCGAGACATAAGAGCGGGGGGTTTGGTTTCTTTGTCTTTGCCAGTCTTATTTGATGTAGACGCAGCAATGGGATTGATTCCTCTTTCCATAACATCCCATTGCAAGGGATCTCTGGATTTTAGGAATGCTTTCATTTTGTTCTTCCACACGTCGTATTCCTTTCCATCAAAATATGGTGGCCTTGTGTTGCTTTGTCCCTCCATAAGTCCTAGTGCCAAGATACTAGCCATAAAAGATCTTTAGCTCAAAAGTAAAAAACACTTTTATAAACCGAGCACTTGGCTCTGATACCAATTGTGAGTGCTAGTACGAACACCTAGAGGGGGGTGAATAGGTGTTTAAAATAAATCTTGACAAATATATGCGGAATAAAATAAACTTCAAATAAAACAAAGTAGTTAGGGAAGAGAATAAGAACACAAGGTTTATAGTGGTTCGGCTTAATCCAAGCCTACGTCCACTCTCCCACGCTAACAGCCTTCTTGGCTAGATTCCACTATGTAACCAACAAGAGATTACAACTTTGAGTGCAAACACTTAGTAGTAGATCACACTATCTCACTAAATCACTCTTTTGGTATTTCTCTCACGATCACAAACGTTTAAGCTCTCCAAAGACAAGTGTATGATCGAAGGTCGCTCAGACTTTGGAATTATAAATTCTACGCTCTATCTCTTACTTGCTCATCGGTCCTTCATCTCCTTAAATACTCCTCCACTTCCAAACTAGCCGTTGGACAGTATCCCGGAGAATCGTCTTCCAATATACCCATTGGACAGCTCGTATCTAGAAGATTTGGTAGCCGTTGAGTGACAAAGGTAGAATCCCAAATTGATTCCGATCGCCCATACAAACGGAATCTTGGTTTCCATAAGTAAAGCTTCTTCGTATAGAAAGTTCTTGTCTTCAAGATCCAATCGTCAATCAATTAGATTGAATCAATCAAATCAATCTTGATGTGGAATTCAAACCAGATCACTAGCCGTTATATGATTGGGCTTGAGTTACGTTCTGTCGAATTCTGGATGTAAAGTCCGAGAGCAATAGACTTTACAATCTGAGTCGAGTGCAATAGACTTTACAACGGGTTTGAACATATCCGCTTCGAACAGATTTAGCTTTAAGGTCCGAACACCGTCGAATAAGTTCAGCCGTATAGAGTCGTCTTCTAGTTCGGTTTCAGCATATAGTCCGTCTTCTGGTTCTTCCTTCACGTTCGATGAATTGGTCGAGTGAGCAGACTTCGATGTAGAACAGACTTTGACACTAAAGTCTGGCAGTCTTCGAGACTTTGACACGAAGTCTGAAAATCTTCAAAAATATACTGACATGTGTTACGTTCAGTCTTCGGCCGTCTTCGACTTTGATAATATCCTTTACATGTTCTATCATTTGCATGGTCTATTACTCAACCATCAAACATGTTAGTAGCCTTTGATTTATTTTGTCATCTTCAAAACATCATAAGGGATTTCCCTAACAATAGGTTTATAAGCTAGTCTTTGTAAAATGTTTATGTTTTGATTTTTGTGGGTTATAGATATACTCTGATATAGATATTGTAACCAAGTGCCCCTTTTTGTCAAATATATATATGTGGATGTATATATGTTGATATTGGGTTGAATTTTGGTTATGTTGAGGCTGCGTCCTTTGGTAAAAAGGACGGCCGTGTCATGCCCTTCTTCTTGTGAATCGGGGTGTGACAAAACCAAAGTTAGAGGAGGCGGTCACGGATCTGACAGAAACATTTTCACAAGCATTCGGGGTGCGCTACCAAAACGAGGGATTTCGAACTCGCTGGGGATTCGGACACAGACCCAACTTCCTAACATGCGTACTAGATCACACAAGTAGGTTTGACGGAGGACCGACGGGACCGAAACTCGAGCAGACTTGGTTAGCCGCGAGCTCGGCCCGACGCCCCCTCCCCCCCCCAAAACAAACAAGGCACCTACGCTCGGGGGGAACGACCTACGTGGTTTAGCGAAGGCCGCGACGGACGGGGGCAAGTGGACGGACCTCACACGACGGCCAGCCACTCTCTCGAGCTCTCTCTCCCCCTGCCTCACTCTGTCACACCCCACTCAAGCTCTCTCCCTTGGACTCTCGCTGAAGTCGCTCGGAACACTCCGTCTCCCGACGTCTCACTCCCCTCTCGCTTTTAAGCACCGGTCGGATGGGATGTGGCGCGCCAACTGCCTCCGGCCAGCCTGCCCGACCGAGCATCTCGTGTGATCGCTCGCCCTATTCTCCCTGTCCTTCATCACGTACATCGTCCTTCCTAACCTTCGTGTCGTTCCTCAACTAGCGTCCAAGAGAAGGGAAAGGATGAGGAGGGAAGAAGCTGGGCTGAGAAAGAAAAGAAAAGGAATGGGCTGAGTCGGCCCAGGTGGGGACAAGGAAAGGAAAAAGAAGAAGGGGCTGGGTTTGGCTGTCTCTAGCCCAGCCCTGCTACTTTTTATTTTTTTTTTTTAACTCTTTTAATTATTTTTTCAAATTTTTTAATACTAGTAATGCAAATGTTTTAATGTCTATATGTGATGCAATTTAATGAAAACACGATACATTTTAATAAAAATTATTTACTTTGCTTTTAACTTCTTCTTTTTTCTAGAGACTAATTCATAATTTTTTATACGATTAAATCTTAAGTAAAAGGTAAAATTTAGGTGTTAACACTTTTTTCTTTTGGAAAGTTCTTCTTGAAGTGAAAGTGATGGTTGAAATTGCACTGTCATCTTCAAACAATAATGGCATCATTACTCTAGCATTATTCATTTGTGACTCTCTCTCTCTCTCTACCCTCTACCAGTAAATAATGGACTTCCTACACTATTCCAAGTTCGAAGAAGTCTTGGGCCTTGTTTGGTAACCGGTCAAATAGTGTATAATTCTATTTTTTGATCTCTAAAAAAAAAAATAAAAATAGAAATCTGTTTGGTGACTTTTTTGTTCTTGATAATAGATTTGGAATAGAATTAAAAAGTATAAAAAAAAAAAGTAGCTTTTTTGTTCCTAGGAAAAACTCTAAAATCAAGCCCATTTTCCTTCTTCTTTTTTCACTTTTCTTTTCTTCTTCCTTGAGTTGGTCACTAGCCTCAGCCATGGCTGATGAGAGGTTCGACCTTGCTAGACCATCGTAAGGTCCTCGTTGCTCGACCAAGGTGAGGCCGACCTTGCGGTGGCCCGACAAGGTCAAGCCTCATCAGTGACTACGCAAGCTTGCCAAAAAAAAAAAAAAAAAGAGGAAAAAAAGGAAAAATGAAAAGAAAATAATAAAAAATTAATTCAAAAAATTCAAAATATAAAATATTATTGAAAAAATTGTCCACTAACGCTAGCTGGTGTCCACTTTAGCATCGGCCAGCCAAATTTTGCCGATTGAACTGAATTGGAACAATTGCAAAGGTTTAGAACTAAAATGGCTAAAAAAAATGTTTATAACTGAGTTGAAAAAATTACAATAAGTTAATGACTTTTTGGTAATTTTTCCCTTATCTGGACTTATATTCGGACTACCAAAGGCAAGTGGAAAATTGTGAGGTAGCTCTAAAGTTTTACTCTTAAATTATTGTAGATGGTGGAATAATGTTAGCCCTGCAAACAAGTTGAACTTCGCAAGGGAGAGGCTAATGGATCGTGATGATAGATGAGCCTCTCCATAGCATCTATTAAGGCCTAACCCAAGTGAACACGCTGATAACTGGGATCAATGATGTGCACGATGTTTACATCACATTGGACGAACTAGAGCTATGCACGAACATCGATTTACTTGGAAAAGCAATATTCATGCATCTTAATTGTTGAATTTTCGCCTTCTGATTTGCGTATTTTCAAACAGGATATCAATGCTGTGGAAGACCTTTCCATAACAACGGAATGAAATTGGCTCGTGAGACTCTGTAGGGAATAGGGAAAATTGTCGTTCCTTGTCTAACAAAAGTGTTATACGAAAAACATATCTGGTGCTCGACATTGTAAGAATTGATCGTGTGCGCAGCTGAGTGGGATCTCCCACCTAATTAGGAGATATTCGGTGTTTCTATTGTTTCGCAGTAGTATAATTCGTGCAAAGCCTTCTTGCAAGAAGCAAAATGGAGTCACGACAAGATCATCATCCCGAGAGTTGAAGTGCTTGAACAAATGCCAAAGGTGGATATCAATGTCAGGGCATGTCATATTTTTTTCTTTTTTTTGGTCGAACGGGGCATGTCATGTTGACTCGTGCCTTACCTCTTATGAAGCCCAGGCATGAGAAACGTGAGGAGAGACGACGAATTCAATCGTGCGTCGCATGCAAGAAAGGGGGGGCCTCCAAATCAAACGGCTCGCGATCACTTCATAGAACTGACGTGGAAGCAATTGGACAAAATATCTAGGCCATGGCTTGACCTTCGATCGATCTTTTCGTGCAGCTGGCTTACCACCTTGCCTGGACGGCATGTCACGTGTATCGGGACGGAGATGCGTGCAGTGCTAATGGCAATCGGTCCATTCGCACTCATTGATAATTGAGAGTGTTTTCTCTCGAGCCATGCTTGGATAGAGAGATCTTGAACTAAATAATTCCCTCCCTCATATGAAGGGAATTAAATGTATATACACGACAACATAGGAAAAAATTACTGGGTGGACCGGATGTATGCATCCCAGTTTATCTAAACTATTGGGTCCTATGGATACATAAAGTAGGCAGATTCCATTATACTAAATGATCTAAGTGTACTCAATGAACAGATTGCTCTAATATTAATTACGGACTTATAATAAGTCGAACTTTTTTTCGATAAATCTTAATTAAGGTTGATCTTTATACCGAACAGTGTCGTGTCTATTGCATAAATATTGGCATAAGTTGCGACATGGACTAGAAGATTATTTTCGGGAGAGAAGACTCTTGCGATGAGAAAACCAATCATTTTTTCCTTAAAAAAAGACAAAAGAAAAGAGAACTTTCTAGTTTTGGAATGGCGGTCATAATTAATGGTCAATTTATGAAATGAAAACTCTCATTCACTAATAAAATCAATTCATTTAATCAAAATTATGAATTTTAGAGGTGTTAGTGCCTAGACCTTGCATGTATAATCACTTTATTACACTGCCACCGTACCAAATTATAGTCCGTCTTTATCTTTATACTAGGTATTGGCTCTTTTTTTCTAATGATTGAAGCTTATATGTAAAAAGGGGAGTGGCAAACATTATTATCATTATTATGAGGAACCTTTCTTTGTGTAACTAAGGTTTGTTTAGTTCCTCTGGCAATTGGACATTATAGGAAAATATTTAAAAAAAAAAAAGCTCTTTTCATTATTTTCCATCATTCAGTTGTATTTTTTAAATGAGGTAAATATCATTTTACAACTGTATTATTGGAAAAGTTTAAAACAAGAAATGAAATTAAGTTTGGCTACACGAGCTGGATACTTTTGGACTTGTGACTAGGACTCCGGTGATATTTTTAGTGTAAATTTATTCTAAACTCTTTTTTATTATTTATTTATTTATTTGTGAATTTAAATTATATTAATTTAATTAAAATAATCATAAAAATGATAATTATATAAAATATATATTTAATTTACAACATATGGAAATTTTTTATTTTTCTAGAAATGATATATTGATATATCATATCGCGTCGTATCGCATCGTGTCACATATCAAGCATTTCGATACTGTTTAGGGTAGTACAATAATTAACAGAAAATGCTAAATATATAGCTCTTCGGAACGCAACTTCACAAATAACGAGAGCAAGTCTTTTCTATAGGGAGATGCCTTTTTTTCAACCTCTCATGCAAGGGCATTTGTCGTCAAGCGACCGAAAGAGTGCCAGCATAGCTGAGTATCTTGATGGGCACGACTCTGTATAAATGCCAGGACTATCTGCAATCGAAGCAGGCACCGGTTTCGAGCACATAGGGCAGATGGCGGAAGCATAGGGCAGAGGAAAAACCCGCAGCAAAAGCGGGCGCAGCAGAGGGCTGGAAGAACAGAAGGGGGGGAGAAAAAGCAAAAAGCGAAGGAAAAAGGAAAAACGGAGGGAGAGAGCCGAGAGAGAACGGAAAGGGAGGGAGAGCGAAACCGGAGAGAAAAGCAGGAGAGCCAAGGAGCCGAGGACCCCCCGGAACGTCCAGTCGCCTCCGTTGAGCTGCCGACAATCGCCGTCTTCCTCGGAACCTAGGTAAGCATTTCGCCAAACACCTGGTGTGCGTGTGTTGCACCGAGCTGGCCGGAGCTCCCTCGACCGTTTCGAGCGAGCTCCGGCCACCACCCATCCCCCGCTGTGTTTGATGTTGCCCTGGTGTGCGTCCTCAGTGGTTTTGACTTGCGCTCGGGCCTCTACCGATCTCGAAGCCCCCGGTTCCCGAGTGCCCCCCACCTACTCGCCGAAATTCCCAACCGAAGCCTCCATCTCCGCCCCTCTGCCTGCAGCTCCCGCGGGGTTGTTAGGTTGCCGGAGTGGACGCCGTCGCCTGGCCGGAGGACGAGCATCGGCCTCCGCCCCAATCGAGGCGGCGCCGTTGTGCCCGGGCCGGAGAACTACCCGGGCTGCACGGCATCGCCCCTTTCTGGTCGCGGACCAGAGGAGGGGGGGGGGGGAGGCCAAAACGGGCCAGATCACCAGTCTGGCCCGTTTGGCCTCCCTCTTGCCCCGCAGGCCGGATGGCCCAGAGTTGGCTTGGGTCGTGGGCTTGCAGAGGGAGCCCTTTTGCAAGGGGTTGCGCCCATCGGTTGGGCCCAACCCACAATTGGGCAGAGGCCCGACCAACCATGGTGGGGCCTGTCCCTCGTTCGACAAGCAACAAAATTGCTGTTCCTCAAGGAGGACAACGATTGGCCAAGTACCAACCAACTTGGGCTTACAAAACGTTTGGTCCCTAGCGACACATGATTCATATGGTCTTGTCACGACCTCCTTTTTGGTGTCCTTACGAGCGGGCGCAAACGGAGGCAAATGGCCAGTGCTAAGTATTAAGTTTAGTTTGAACTATTTCAAGCTTATTAATTCACGATTTATGATTTGATTTTTTGACTTATAAGTCAATTTTAAATAGAAGTCGTCACTAATTGATTTGAAGTAGGGCAATTAAAAATTCAAATGAAATATTGGAAGAAACACTTTACTCTTGCGTAACCAAAAAAACTAAGATCGGGACTTAATTACATTAATTAATCACTAATATCCTTTCGATACCTAATCTTATTTAAAATTAAATAAAGCATTTTACCAATCATGAATTCTAGGATTCCATTTCTAACCACATCATAAGGGTGCAATTGGATAAGGCCGCAATTGGATAAGCCAATATTTACTTCCAAAAACTTAAACACGATTTTCTTTTTTTTGAATTTTCCGTTAAGTGTTTTCACAAATTTTAAAGAAAAAAACATTCAAAGACTATTTACAAGATTTTTCTAATTTTTTTTTTTTTTTTGGGATGCAAAATATTTTTGCATTTTTCTTATTTTTTTTAAAAGGAAATAAAATGAAAATATACTGACCCGATCAGTCAGACCCACTATTTATACTTCATTGACCAAAACGCAAGTACATTCCCATGTCACTTCTGTAAAATTGCTGCCCATCCCCTTTTTTATCCTTTTTTTTTTTCTTTTTATTTTTTTTTTTCGATTTTTCTACTTTTCTTTTCTCTTATGCAACCCAAGCGCCTCTCTCCCTTCTCCTTGCGGCGTCGACGGCGATGGTCGAGACGGGTGGCGCCGAAACGGTAGAGGGGGCCGGCGGGGACGCGTCGAAACGGCCAAACGGCCGACGTCCGCGAGCGTCGAGCGTCACCGAGGCTTCTCGACCGGCCGAGATGGTGTCCGGACAACTCGAAATCGTTCAAAATGAACACGTAAACACTAGATCTAGCTCAGGCATTCCGTCGAACGGGTAGAGCACACTGCTGAAACGTCGGATCTTGGCTCCATCGGGGCTCAAACCAAAGTCGAAACCTTCGCCGGACAAACAGCGACACCACAGCAGCCGAAAATAACGAAGAAGGAGCCGGAGTTCGCACAACCAGGCGGCCGCAAGCTCCGGCCCTGCATGCCCAAAACAAGGCAAAAACAGAGGTTGGGGAGCTCACGGTTCGGCTCAGTCGGTACGGCGGCGGCCTTTCTTTCTGACTCTCTCCGAGCTCACCCTCTCTCAGATCTCTCTCTCGCTCACAGATCTCTCAGAGATCTCGGCGCGCCGACCGGCCTCCTCCTGCCGAGCTGGCGTCCCATCAGTCATTACTTCCGCCTGCTCTGCTCCTTCTTTTCCGCAGCTCGTTGTCCTTGTCCTTGTTGCGGGGGAAGGGGAAAAGGAGAGAATGGAGAGCCGCCCACGTGCGCTGCGGGGAAGGAAGGAGGAAGGAGGAAGGAGGAGGAGGAGGAAAGGGGCGGGGGCGATGGGCCGTACGTGGGAAAAAAGAAAGAAGGAAATTAATTTTTTTTGAACTTTTTTATTTATCCGAAATAAAGGAAAATAAAATATAAAATAAAACCTTGATTGATGCAAATAGTATTAATACTTATGTGATGCGAAAATCATTTTCGTTAGGGCCAAATTGATCTTTAATTTTTGTGTAATTTAATCATAAATAATTAGTCAAAAATTTAGGTGTCAATGATTCCTAGTAAAATTTTGTTCGTTTGGTTGATAAATGAAAGCTCACTTTGTAAAATTTACCCCATACATTTCCAAAACAAAATTTTCAAGAAATCAGCTTGAGGTCTGTGCAACGTGTTGGACTTCGGGACTTCAAGAGGAAGTTTCATAGAAGGGAGTCGTAGGGTTGGGGGGGAGTTGTTTAAGGTAGCAAAAAAATGGAGAAACACCACATACACCATTAGCGTGGAAGTGTAATTTAATAAAAGTATGATCTGACACACATAGAAAAGAAGGAAAAGATCTTCATTAAGGGTTGGTATTCTTAGGAGTTGGACTCAGACATGGTACCTCCCTCAAACAATAGTAGATATATGTTTGATAGTTAGAAGTTTATAGAAAGGCCTGCGGTGATTTATATGTATGTGATCACTATCAAAACCCAAATCACTTCTTTTTAACAAATGAGATGTGATCAAAACTAAAATCATCCTTTTGAGCATTTGAATGAGGGATAGTTGTTGTTGTCTCCCTTCATCATTTTGTACACAACCTTTCTCAGTAAATTTAGGGTAAACCTGTCATAGTAATATAGTTTGAGTTTTTGGTGGCTTTTGCCTTTATATAATTGAGGAAGATAGCCCTATAGAAGACATCAACTCACTTCTATTTGTCGTGAACCGACCCAGGAATCTTTATGAAAACAAGAGAGCATCAATCATTGAACATGTGACCCAAAGAATATCAGAAAACTTTCATACTCATTCTAAACATGTCAATGACTAGCGAAAACCACTTCTTTAGTTTCCATGGTTTCGATGAGTTGCTGGTTAAGGCCAAAAAGGCCCCTGGTTTGTGAAATTTCCATCATGTGGCAATTGGGTTATTAGGTTATAAACGATTAAGTATGCCAAATTGATTGGTTTATTAATTTAGGAGCAACCATAATGATATTTATATTAATTTATGAAAGACTCAAGACTTTCATCGGTCTGATGTTCTATAAATGTTGGACTGATATTCAATCAGAAGAGCCACCGACTTTCGAGCACTGACTTCTTCACTTACAAGCAACGATGGCACTTCACCTTTTCTCTCTTCCAAGTGTTTTCTCCGAGAAGATTAGCCGTCAAGTCCCTCGTTCGACAAGCACCAAAGCTGCTTTTCCTCAAGGAGGACGAAGATCCGCCAATTATCAGCCATCCGTCTGGACTCACAATGACCTCCGTCCCTCATGACAGATGAAGGTCGCCAATCCCGTCGCGTGGTAAAAATCCACTCTCTAGCCATTTGTTGTCTATAAGATATATTTATGCTAGAGTTTAAAAAAGGTAAAGAGGAATTCTGCAATGTAGTTCGAACTTAATTCTAACAATTATTCAAGTGAATAAATGCTTGGTTTAAATACGACATATCGTATGTTCAAATTACAACGTCTTTCACTCAAAGTAATCTAGGAATCTCATATTGGCTGCTTGTGGTTTTCAAAGTAATTCAGTGCATTGGGGGGAGGGGGGGAATCAGTCTACTTCAATAATTGATCCTCATGTTCTCAATGAAACATAAATGAACTTGCAGCATTAAGATGACAATTATCCTAGAAAAAAACTATCGATCCAATTGGGTTGTGTTGTACTGTTATGTTAGGATCCACTCTAACAACAAGGTGGCTATGAAATTCGATTTAATGATCTCTACATCATGGTAGATATCAAGTCATGAGGTCTCATTGTTAAGATTTATCACTTTTATTAAAAGTTTACATTATCTTCCATCCCTAGTTTCTCCGACCATGTCTCTATGGATGAATTGCCAGATGACTGATGTCCATGTTTATATTCACCAATCAACATATTGGTTAGAGAAGGTTCTCTCTCCAAACAAGGATAGAAAGAATTTTTTCCAAACAATAATGGAGAAAAACAAAATCTAGAGCATGCCATGAAAAGGGGGAATCCCTCTATCCTCATGTCTCTTTACGTTTGTTGCAGAGTTGACACTATTTCATTCTAAAAATTCCATAATAAATGTTATTGTTCTACGCGTGACACAAATAGGATCTTAAGATCAAAGATTTCCACTTCTTTCATTGAAGTATCAAAACCTTTTTCTAGGGTTCCAAAACTACTATTTTTTTCCCCTCATGTAGGTTGAGCTGCAGAGAGAAAAGGCACAAATGGTGGAAGAAGTCAGAGGTGCTCTTCATGACGAAAATGCTGAGCTCATCACCATATTTGCTCTGGTTGACGACATTCAACGCCTAGGATTGGGACGTCACTTTGAGGAAGACATTTCGCGAGCTCTTCACAGATGTCGCTCTCCAGATGTGGTCTATGAAGGCCTACAAAAGTCTCTGCATGGCACAGCTCTCAGCTTTAGAATTCTTAGACAGCATGGCTTTGAAGTTTCTCCAGGTACTTGACCCTAAATCCGATGATATAAAGCGATTAGAAAATAATTCTCAAAAGTGGGATCAAGCTGCTTTTGAAATTTTTGTTATACTTACTTTGTATGTAAAGGTTCAAGATAATTATAAGAAATAGATAACTATTTTGCAATCGCTATGATAGATTAAAGTATTTTATGCCAATCGCTAGCTGTAGTGACATTCACAGCATAGGACCTCACCATATCTTCACATGACTATATTTTAGAGGAGAGATAATTCACTAAGGAACAACTCGATAGTATTTTTCTCTAATTAAATATACTAATCTTGGCGACGAGGAAACAGATGTTTTTAAGATTTTCATGGACGAAAGTGGAAGTTTTATGAAGAACATTGGGAATGACGTCCAAGGTATGCTAAGCCTATACGAAGCCTCCCATTTGGCCTTTGAAGAAGAAGATATTTTGCACGAGGCTGAAACATTCACCATCGAGCATCTCAAAAACCATAATCGCGACATCAACAAAGATCTTCAGGGCGACGTGAACCATGAATTGGAATGGCCCCTGCACCGTAGAATGTCGCTGTTAGAAGCTCGAAGGTTCATCGAAGCTTATAGCAGACGTAGATACACGAGTCATCGAATCCTCAAATTTTCTGCTACGAACTTCAACACGTTGCAATCAACCCTCCAAGGTGATCTCCAGGAAGTGTTAAGGTTAGTATGCAAAATAACAAGGATAGACCCTATGATTGATGGTGGAATTGTTGGACTGTAAGGTAATTAGACTTTAGAAAGCTTGACATGTGTTCGAGAAAATAGCAATGCATACTCTAAAAATTTTACTCTTTGATTTACTGCAGATGGTGGGATAATGTTGGCCTCGCAAACGAACTAAACTTCGCGAGGGATAGACTAGTGGAGTGCTTCTTTGCAGCGGTCGCAGTGGCAGATGAGCATCCACTCAGTAATTGTCGGAAAGGGCTGACCAAAGTGAACATACTGAACGTCATCATCGACGATGTGTACGATATTTATGGCACATTGGACGAACTGGAGCTATTCACAGACGCTGTTCGCAGGTCCATCTCTCATCGACATGCCTGGAGATAATAATATTCACGCATTTCATAAGTGTCATCTTATCATTCGTGGTTTCAGATGGGACATTAATGCTGTGGAAGATCTTCCTGGCTATATGAAGTTGTGCTTCTTAGCTCTCTACAACAGCGTGAACGAACTGGCTTACGACACTCTCAAGGAGACTCGGGAAAATGTCATCCCGTATTTGACAAAAGCGGTACATGACTCGACATTGTATTAATCGACCATGCATGCATCTTTGTTTTAGGAATCTCCTACGTAATACGGAAATTTGGTGTTTCTACTATTTCGTAGTGGTATGATGCGTGTGAAGCCTTCTTGCAAGAAGCTAAATGGAGTCACAACAAGATCACCCCACGAATAGAAGAGTACTTGAACAAGGGGTGGATTTCAGTATCAGGGCATGTCATGTTGATTCATGCCTACTTTTTATCCAGTCCAAGCATGAGAAAGGAGGAACTTGAGTCACTAGAACATTACCATGATCTCTTGCGGTTGCCATCCGTGATTTTCCGTCTTACCAATGATCTCGCTACCTCATCGGTATGCATGTTTTCAGCTCTCTTCAGTCCTTTTTTTTTTCTTTCGTGTCACAATAAACTTTATACAGCCACAGCTCTCTTCAGTCCTTTTTTTTTTTCGTGTCACAATAAACCTTATACAGGCACATTTTTCTGTAGCCAAACAACTGAAATTTCTGTCCACATATTCATAATTTCTCGGGCAGCTTCTTCTAAAACAATTGGCAAAATCATGTTCCCTAATAGGCTGAGCTCGAGAGGGGAGAGACGACAAATTCAATCTGGTGTTACATGCAAGAAATGGGGGTCTCCGAGTTAGAGGCTCGCAAATACGTTATAAAACTGATCGACACAACGTGGAAGAAGCTGAACAAATATCTAGTCAATGACTCAACCTTCAATCAATCTTTTGTGCGGATGGCTTTCAACCTTGCACGGATGGCGTATTGTGTGTACCATGATGGAGATGCAGTTGGAGCTCCAGACAATCTATCGATGAACCGTGTGCACTCACTAATAATTGATCCAGTTTCTCTCGAGCCAGGTTTGGATGGAGAAATTTTGACCTAAATTACATTTTCTCCCCCTCGTTGAAGGATTTTCTATATTGTACTCTCAATTTCAGACTCATGTCCATTAAATTCCAGTGAGTTTTTTAGCTATAATTTCCAGATCTGCGTTGTCGATTAAATTTCAATGTGTATTTTTATCCTAAGTGTCACATTGTTGATTAAATTCCGGCATGGTTTGTTTACATTTGGTTTGGTTGAAGTGATTGTATTTTTCAAGCCTTTTCGTCAATAAAATTCCTATGTTCGGTTTGTAGTTTCTTGTCTACCTATGATATATTCTATTTGAAATCATCATGAAACCCGTTTCCTCTACTAAAAGATTGAAGAATGACTTTCGGCGAAAAGTTTTTCATCGTGAGATTAATTTTAGCGGAACATAAATGTACAGTCCAAGAGATGTTGAGGTGTGCCACAATTGGAAACCCCACCAGTACACCAATTATGAAGGGGCGTTGACTAGAGTTTGTCTGCATGATGTCAACACAAATGGCATACGTGGATAAGACTCGACAGAGTGATAATGCCTGATTTACTTGATCAAGCGACCAACAAACCAAGAAAATTGTCCATACAGATTGTTTGGACGATGAATAATGAGGTGGGTGCTTTGGAGTACAAAAGGGGGGGAAGATTGAATGCTGGCGAGTGAAATCAAAAGCTTACCTATCAAAGCGATCGGCTCCCCGTCAATGGCCCTTGATAAACTGATCTTCACGCGTAAAAATGGACTCTTTTGAACTCAACGAACGTTAAGAGTTACTCCTGTTTGCTCATCAGCGAAGCGAAGGCCATCTCCTCTTTCCCTGGAGTTCACATTTTCAAAATAGCGTACAGAAGTCTTTCATAACACAGCCTATCTCGAGCGAGCTCGAGCTACATAATGTAGCATATTAACTCGATATCACGCGCTCAATCAATCGATATTAATTATTGCATCAAAGCGTAATCTAGTTGGTCGGGGCTGAGATCTGGAAGGTGAGGGTTCAATTTTCCCATTAATGGAGGCGTGTTTGGAGGTGTCATTGCGACCCCACTTCCATGTGTCGAGTTTGAATCTGAAAAATACTCGTTTCAGACTTATCTAGTATCAGCAGTGGGAGCCCTCTTGGTGTGTCATGGGGATTTTATTCGGCACAATCGAAGTAAGTAAAGACCGCACTGATTTTCATATGAACCCGAAAAGGAAATCCACGTGATTTGCGTAGCTTGTTAAGAGATTCATGGGAATAACGAGGACGGTCGATCGGTTTATGGATCCAGCAAAATGGATGGGTGCAAGGCCGTCAAGAGTCCCGATCTTTCAAAGGATCTAATCCCTGCGATAAGGCCGGCAAGCCCAGGCGAAGGGACTGTCGATATGACACCACAAGAACGACACAACTTCACGCGCGCCAATCAAAGAGACCAACGAGTGGACGAGAGACGAATCCGGCATGGTATGATTGAGCAAACACAGACAAAGATTTGACGAGAGACGATCCAGCAACGTGTGATCGAGCTTACATAGAAAAACGATAGGACGAGAGGATGTGGTCCACCGCGACAACAGTGACGATCGCTTGAAGTCGAAAATCTATCAGCGTATTCCAACGTCATGTCCTAGTAAATAAAAAAAAAAATTATGTATAAATAGGGGACCGTTCACGCTAGGGGTGTGCATGGTCCGGGCGGGCGGTTCCCGACCTAGAACAAAGAACCGCCCACTAAGCGACCGGTTCCGAAAAATTGGGCAAGGGATCCACCCGTTTGTTGCATGGATCCACCCGGGGCCGGACCGCCGGTCCGTCCGATTCCCGGTGGATGTGGAACCAATCTTGACGCGGACAGCAGAGGCAGAGGAGCAGCGGTTGTGGTGGGAGGAGACCGGCGCGAGGGGGCGGACAGCAGCGGCGGAGGAGCAGCGGCGGCGTCGACACTCGAGGAGGAACCAAAGACGAAGGACCGAGCGAGGGGGCGGACAGCAGCGAGGGGACGGACAGTAGAGGCAAAGGAGCAGCGGGCTGTGGCGGGTGGCGACCAGCGGGAGGGGGCGGACAGCAGTGAGGGGCGGACAACAGAGGCAGAGGAGCAGCGGTTGTGGCAAGTGGCGATCGGCGCGAGGGGGCGGACGGCGGGGAGGAGGAGCGGCGGCGGGCGTCGACACTCGGGGAGGAATCGAAGACGAAGAGAAGAGACTGAGGAAGAAACAGAGAGAGAACCGAAGACAATGAAACTGGAAGAGATGAGACGCGAATTAGGGTTTCGTAACTTTCGTTTAGTTTTTTTTTTTTTTTTTTTTTTTTATAAAAGGTACTGGGTCCGTCCGGGTGGGCGGGCGGGTGGATCCGCCCACGGGCGGAACAGGACCGGTTCCCTCAAGAACCGCCGGTTACAGGCAGATTCGGTTGTCGCGACCTCTTTTTTCGGCGCCGCATTTGAGTACGAGGGCCTAAGGAGGCTAATGAAATTGCTGAATTTATTAAGCCCGGACTCTCCCAAGTCCACCAATTCACGACTTTAATAATCTCAAATTTTTAACTATAAGTTGATTTTAAAATGGAGTCGCCACTAATCAATTTGGGATGGGTTGATTAGAAACCCATGCGAAATTATCGGGAGAAATACTCGCTCCTGCGTAGAGAGAAATTAGGATCGGGACTTGATTACTAGTTAATCACTAATGCCCTTTCGGTACCTAATCTTGTTTTAAACCCCGAGGTTTTTGGATGTTTGAGGGATTTTTGGGAGGAAAAATGCATTTTTGTGGAAAAATATTTTTTTGGTATTTTCTCATTTTTTAGACGTAAAAAGCATTTTTGGATTTTTTGATCTTTTTCTGAAAATATAAATTTTTTTTTTTTACTTTTTCTGACTTTTTTGGCTTTTTTGGGAAAATATGGAATATTTTTTTATTTTTTTTGATTTTCGGAAAATAAAATATTTTTTAATAATTTTTCGAAAATAAATTATTTTTGATTTTTTTAATTAAAGTATTATATAAAATAAAATTTAAAAAACCGACCCGGGTCGGATCCGCGGGTTGGGTCCGACCCGGGTCGATGACCCAAAACGCGCACGGGCCCGCAACGCGGGCCCGACTCGGATTTTTTTTGCTTTTTCTCAAAAACTCAGCCCCCACACACACGGAATTGGGCCTATTAAAAAAGGGTGCCCGGCCCGAGTTCAGAAACCGGCCCACGCGCACAACCCGGCCCAGGCGAAACCCTACCCGGTTACTGGGAAATCGGGTCGGACGGACCCGCGAGCTGACCCGGTTCCCGACCTCCTTTCTCCTTCACTCGCTCACGGCGCTGGTGAGAGGGGCCGAGGCATCACCGGGTAGACGGCGGCATCGGCGGCGACGACGGACTAGACGGCGATGATGGTGGCGACGGCGACGACTATGGAGACGATGGCGACGACGGTGGAGACGACGGAGGACAGCAAGGACGACCGATAATGGGTCTGCGATGGGGGTTTCAGTGGCGGCACGGTTCGAAAAGGAGGGAGACGCGACGGCGACGGCGACGACCGGAGGCGGCGGATACCTGGTGGTGGCGAACGGTGATGGTGACAACGACAGGGCAGCGACGGCAATCCCTCAGCTCCAGATCTGGTGCGGCTTGGGCGAATCGGTCACGGCACGGCGTCGGGGGAATAGCAGCAACAGAGCAGCAGTCGCAGGTGGCGGAGAGCTTCCGGTGGCAACAACAGCAGCAAAAATACTCCAGATTTGAGGTGCAGATCTCGGCCGGACCTTCCTCGGCTTCGATTCTCTCTCACTCAACCTCCACCGTGCGTCTCTGCGCTCGCTTCTCCGGCCGACCTTGGATCTCGGCGTGCTCGTCCTCGGCCCCCCGTTCTGAAGTCTCTCAGTGGGAGGTTTCGAGGATCTGCGGCCTTCGATCCTTCTCGGCGTCCTCGTCCTCGGAGGTGGCGCCTCGCTATTTATAGGCGAGGGGGCGGCCGGTCGACGGGGATTCGACCGCCGGTCTTCGCACGCTGAACGGACGCCCGCGGCCGAACCGGCGTCCTATCCTCGCTCCTCCGACAAAGCGTGCTCGGCATTGAAGGTAGCCATTAATGGCTCCTGAGATCCGTCATCTCCGGCCGACGTCGGCCTACCCTCCTCGGCCATAGGTTGTCTTCGAGCGCGTGAGTTGCAGAGGCGTAGGGGAAGAAGGAAGAAGAAGGAAGAAGAAGAGGAGAAGGGGGCCGGGCTTTGGGGGGAAAAGGGCTGGGCCCTGGGCTTGCGCGGAAAGAAGAAGAAGAGGAGGCTGGGCACGAAGGCCCAACCCTAATGGGCTGCCAATTTTTGTTTTCTTTTGTTTTTATTGATTTTTTTGTTGTTTTTGTTATTTATTATTTATTATCTAAGAAAAAGGAAAAATAAAAGAAATTAAGGCCTAATTAATAACCTAATCAAAATTTTAGGTAACAGCTGCCCCTCTTTGAAGGTGAGTTCGCAGAGGTTGCATTCAAAGACAAACTTGATACCTAAATTTTGTCTATACATATGCAATAGATTATATTTTATTTGGGACATATTATCCTATGCAGAAAATAAGCAATATAATATTACACATACTAAGACAGATAAGAAGATACATGTAGTTACTTACCGGGAGTGAGTGAGATAGGGTGTGAACCCCGAGTTTTGGCAAGTATCAAGGCGTCATCTTACCTGGTGATATGATGAGGTTGCTTCTCAGGACCCGAACCATTCTTCGGCCGCCTATTGGAGCAATAAGTGGTTTATCTAGGACCCGAACCTTTCTTCGGTCGCCTTGACGGGAATTGCCTTTTCGAGGACCCGAACCTTTCTTGGTCGCCTGTTAGAGCAATAAGTTGGTTTGTCTAGGATCCGAACCTTTCTTCGGTCGCCGTGACGGGAAATTGTTTCTCCAGGACCCGAACCATTCTTCGGTCGCCAGTTAGAGCAATAAGTTGGTTTGTCTAGGACCCGAACCTTTCTTTGGTCGCCTTGACGGGGAATTGCTTTTCCAGGACGCGAACCTTTCTTGGTCGCTTTGTTAGAGCAATAAGTTGGTTTGTCTAGGACCCGAACCTTTCTTCGGTCGCCTTGACGGGAATTGCTTTTCCAGGACCCGAACCTTTCTTCGGTCGCCTGTTAGAGCAATAAGTTGGTTTGTCTAGGACCCGAACCTTTCTTGGTCGCCTTGACGGGGAATTGCTTTTCCAGGACCCGAACCTTTCTTCGGTCGCTTGTTAGAGCAATAAGTTGGTTTGTCTAGGACCCGAACCTTTCTTGGTCGCCTTGACGGGAATTGCTTTTCCGGGACCCGAACCTTTCTTCTGGCCGCTTTGTTAGAGCAATAAGTTGGTTTGTCTAGGACCTGAACCTTTCTTCGGTCGCCTTGACGAGAGATGCGCCGACCTTTCTCGGGGCATCTGTTTGTTGGGAGATAGTACTTGGATGATCATAAGTACAAACTCTTGGAGGATACCTAGATGATCACAAATATCGGAGGGGTACCGGACGATCACAAGTACAAACTCTTTGGAGATACTTGGATGATCACAAGTATCGAAGGATGGTACTGGACGATCATAGGTACAAACTCTTTGGGGATACCCGGATGATCACAAGTATCGAAGGGGCACTGGACGATCACGGTACAAACTCTTTGAAGATACTTGGATGATCACAAGTATCGAAGGGGTACGGAGACGCTCTCAAGTACAAACTCTTTGGGGGATACTTGGATGATCACAAGTATCGAACTCTTTGGGTACTTGGATGATCACAAGTACAAAACTTTGAAGGAAGAATCAAGGGCGTACACGAGATATTCGTGAAGGTCTCCCCCTCTTGGCAACATAAACTTGAATGTAGCACAAGGCTTACTTGGATGGCCGCAGTGCACAACGTGAGTGGAATGCTTGAATAGCTACTATATCATTTGGGGACAACTCGGGCGAAAGGGTTGAGTGTCATGAAAAGGGAGTACCTGGACAACGGTGGGTACTTGACGATATGGGGATACCTAGCAATTCCTCTAATCTCTGAGAGTATGTCCGCTATTTGTACAATATGCACACATGATTGTATATGCTGTAAATTCATGAGTTCAAATGAGATTCATGCATGATAATTTTGTCAGTTTTGCATCGTCTGATTTCCACTGGGGAAGATTTTGAAAGACAACCTTCATTTAGAATGCAGATGTCTTGAGCATGCCAAATGAGGGACTTTCAGTTTGAAAGGACTTTTCGCTCACTCTCATGGAAAAGGCTATCCTGACCATTGATGCAGGATTAATAAGGACCACATTATCTCACTGTCATCATGTCAGCAGGGGTCCGAGTATTCTCGCAAGTGGTACGACTTTACCAATGTGAGAGGTCTTCGTTGAAACTGTGATGAAGTCTTGGTCAGCGGCTCATCAGAGGGGTCCATCAAGGTCGAAGCCGATGGACGAAAATGTTGCACGATCATCTCCGGGTTTACAAGTCAAGAATCCTGCGAAAAGAGATAGAATAATCTTGCTCGTACTTCTTCGAGCGATGCTTATGCACATATGAAATCCTACGTTAATTGAAGTGCCCCTAGTCGAAGAGACTTTTACAATGGGGCAATGTAGGCTTGACTCATGTGTAAAAGGGTGAGAGCCTTGGCATTTGATTCTTATCAATTGAAGATGGAATTTCTCTTGGGAATACAAATGGCTGTATTTTTGTTTGGGGCATCGGCCTTGCTTTTACAGGCACCTTTGCTTTTTTCATGCCCCTATTTCTCATCTCAATTTTTCATTCATGGGCATTGACCTTGCTTTTACTAGGTACACCTTTGCTTTTTTATGCTCTAGTTTTGTCCTTGTTGCTTGAGGAACCGATCTTGACATGTTCAAGCAAATGCTTTCGTTAGACTTATTGAGTCTTATGGTATTTCCGATTATCGCTCGAATGGCGCAGCTTACGCTTTGCCTCCATGTGAGGGTGAATTTACAGACTCAATTGGGTTGTACAATGGATACAAGTGCGTAAAGAAAGAATTGCTCTTCATGACTCTAGGGCACTTAAATTAACGCGAGTGTTCATATGCAATAAAGTCACTCTAAGATTGATGCAAGTGCAAGCAAGAGAATTTCTATCCCTTTTCTCACCTCGTGATGCTGACTTGCCCTCAACTTGCCCCAGTGTGGGGTGGTTCTTTGACGGGGGTAGGACAGAAACTTCACCAGTGTAAGGAGCTCAAAGGGGTGAGCAATGAAATGCCTCTCACTGTTTTGGTTATCGTACCATTCGCGAGAGAACTCTTTACCCTGCAGTCATGGATTCTTCTGCACTCATCTCACAAGTGTATAGATGGGGGATTGTGTGTAGGATATGGCTTGCCTTTCATTATTCTGACACGCCTCATCCAGCATGCTCAATTAATCTTGTATTCTTTACTTAACTGTTTATTCTAATAATCCTCAGCGGAATCAGTGATCTAGATAGACAAAATCATCATGCAAAATTCATCCGGAAACGACATGCAACATTTTGAATATGATGGAGTTTGGACTTTTCAAAACAACTGAATAGTTTTGACTAAAAAAAAAAAGACCATATTGACAACTTTAGGGGCTAACATAATGGTGTTTCCAAATATGTTAGATTTTGAACATCAAAAGGGTTATTTGCAAATGGATGTCGATGGTTATCCCTATTGATTAGGATATGACACATGAATGATCAGCCAAGGATTGGGAATCCGATTGGGCATCTCTGCTTTTGCCCCTGCAGAAGAGAAGATGTACAAGTAGATCAATTAGACAGGGCCAAAATTAAAGGTGAATTGAGGCCTGAAGGATCTCTGTCCTTTGCTTTGGCGATACTTGAGACGTCATTTTGCTTGTGAGAGTTTGTCATGCCTCTCATTGATTTGTTATCTTTGTTTTTGACAGTCGGGTGCTCCTACAAAAGATAGGAAAGAATGTATCAATCACGATTTTTCACGGGAGTTTAAACAACCGGAAGCGATACAACATTACCCTTCACCGCTTTGCGGATGATTGGATGGACTGAAATGCGAGTGGGACACGAAGTCTTATGTCTTTTGCTTCGTTAGATCACCTGTTTTTTGTAATTTGCGAGCGCAAGAGAAGCAAAAATTTTTTTTTTATTTTTTTATTTTTTTACTAAGCGGCTAACTACCGCGTCGGGGATTCGAACCCCCGACTTCGGACCTTTTTGCTTCTTCCCGGATACCACTCGGCTAGAGGCGCCGACGGTGTCCGGAGGGCGCTCTTTTTTATTTAACCGACTCGGTTCGGACGTCACGTCCTTTCATACCAAGTTAGGTATGGGTCATTTGATTTGTCCAAATTAATCATTAAGCTTGCTTCTTGAATCCTATGCTTCTGTCAATAGGAGAAAATATGTCAAAAGTGAGTTCGGATACTAGGAGTATTAGAAACGATACCAAATTACTCTTCCCGAGTTTATATTTGCCGACTCACAGGGGATATTTGAATGTCAATGACGGCCTTTTGTTTTCGACAAAGTTCAATGTCTCTTTTGATTGGCCGTCCTCATTTGTGGCCCCTGTGTACACGATTGATGATTTGCAACGCCTTCCTTCTGTGGAATTCCGTCTTTGACCATATGACCATTAGTAGCATTGAGCAAAGTCATGTACTTCAAGCTTCTATGGAATCTGATATGGACAATCAAAACCTCTAATTTCTCGATGGCAATTACTTCTGCGAGAGCCTGCGTGCGGAACAAAAAGTGAAGCTTCAGATTCTAAGATTGTTGACAGTGGACGAAGGTTCCTTTTAACCAGACCGGTTCTTGAATGACGCGTCCTTTACACCGAGTTAGGCGAAATTGACATGGATTACTCTTACAAGTCTCGCTCGGGTAATGTCGATTTGCTCAAGTTATGCCATCAAATTTGCTATTTGATTTTCGACACTTCTTTAAATGCTGGTGATTATCATTCATTTTCTTCATCGAGTCAACCAAACACACATTTTTTTATGATGGTGGAAATACATCACTCATGTATAAAGGTGCATAGGCATTTTCATTCTGATAGAGAAGTGCTTGGCAATGCTAGACAATGAACATCTTTCAAGGGTAGTACTTTTTCACAACATCAGAATTAACTGGTTTAGAGAATTCTCGCCCATCCATCTCAGTTAGGATCAAGGCTCCTCCGGGGAGTATCTTCTTTATTACATAAGGACCCTTGTAATTTGGGGCGAACTTGCCTCCGGGCTCTGGAAAGATTGGCAGTATCTTTCTCAAGACTAGCTCGTTTACCTCAAAGTGCTTGGGTCGCACCTTTTGATTGAACGATCGGGCTACCCTCTGCTGGTAACACTGACCATGACGAGAGGGCTTTCGGTCGTTTTTCGTCGATCATATTCAGTTGCTCAAGCCTTTGTTGTGTCCATTCTTCCTTGGTCAATCCTGCTTGGGATAAAATTCGCAGGGAAGGGATTTCTACTTCCACGGGCAAAACCGCCTCCATGCCGTAAACCAGGGAAAAAGGCGTTGCCCCAGTGGAAGTTCGAATCGAAGTTCGATATGCTATTAGTGCGAAGGGTAACCTCTCATGCCAGTCGCGGTAGTTTTCAGCTGTCTTGGATAGGATTCTCTTGATGTTCTTGTTGGCGGCTTCCACGGCTCCATTCATTTGTGGACGATAAGGGGACGAGTTCAGATGTTGGATTTTGAACTCAGAAAACAATTGATCAATCAACTTGTTGTTCAGGTTTGACCCATTGTCGGTGACGATAGCTTCCGGTACGCCATAACGGGCGATTATGTCACGTTTGATGAACTTCATAACGTTTCGTGCAGTTACGCTTGCATAGGATACGGCCTCTATCCATTTTGAGAAGTAATCGATTGCGACCAAAATGAACCGGTGCCCGTTTGATGCCTTTGGATTGATTGGGCCAATTACATCGATGCCCCACATTGAAAATGGCCACGGCTCAGATAACTGATGCAATTCAGTTGGAGGGACATTTATCTTGTCCCCGTGAATCGACAACGATGATGACTTCGCACATGCTTTGGGCACAATCGCTCTCTAAGGGGAGCCAATAATAACCCAATCTCATTATTTTCTTGGCCAACATACGTCCATTCATGTGAGGGCCACATACTCCCTTATGTATTTCTTGCATTATTTGTGCGGCTTCATTTGCATCCACACACCTTAACAGGACAGAGTCATATGATCTTTTGTACAAATTTTCACCGCTGACGAAGAACCTCGAAGCCATTTTCATTAGGTATTTTCGATCCGAGGGAGTGCTTTCTTTAGGGAATTCCTGCTTCTTGATGTATTTCATGATATCATAATACCGGGGTTTCCGTCGGGTTCTTCGATTATAGTCATGCAATGAGCTTGTCTTGCCAGGACTTCAATCTTCAAAGGCTCCACTTCTAACCCTACATTACTTGTAACATAGATGATAACGTTGCTAGCGCATCAGCGAACTGATTATGAATTCTAGGTAGGTATTCAAACGAGATGTCCTGGAATTCTCCTACCAATTCTTCCAAGTATTCGTGATAAGGTACAAGTTTGGCGTCTCTTGTCTTCCACTCGCCCACAGTCTGGAGAATAATTAAGGCGGAGTCACCGAACACTTTTAGTTTTGTTATTTCCATTTCAATAGCCGCCTGCAGGCCGAGGATGCATGCTTCATATTCGGCTATATTGTTGGTGCATGGAAATATCAATTTTGCAGCCACAGGATAATGCTGCCCATTTGGGGATATCAAGACCGCCCCGGTGCCGGAACCTGACAAATTTACAGCTCCGTCGAAGAACATAGTCCATGTGTCCTCTTCTACTGTTGAAATTCGGTCGTCTGGGGAATTATCCTCGCATATTTCCTTAGGGCAATCTGCTAACATATCGGCAATTACCCGACCTTTAACGATTTTTGCGACATCACCCGGATGTCGAATTCGAGATCGGGATTTGCCATTTGGCCAATTTTCCCACCAAGGCCGGGCGACCAAGCAAATACTTGATCGGGTCACTCTCGGTTACAAGGAATGTTAGGTAATGCAAGGTGTATTCCGGAGTCTCGTGCAACACCCATACCAACGCAGCGCATGTTTTTTCTGATTTGGAGTAGTTTTGCTCCGACGTGGTGAACTTTTTACTCAAATAGTAAATGGCTCGCTCTTTCCCATCATGGGGGCCCTTCTGTGCCAACATTGCACCTAGGGATTCACTTTGTTGATGGTAAGGTAGAGAGTCAAAGGGTGTCTGAGTCGGGGTACTAAAACCGGGGTTTCATTAGGTACTTGTTTTAGATTTTCGAACGCCGGCCCGGCGGTCGTCATCCCATTTGATTTGTGCATCCTTCTTGAGAAGCTTAAAGAAAGGTTTTGCGGTTTCAGAAAGTTGGGAAATGAATCGCGCAATGTAATTTAATCTTCCCGGGAGGCTCCGAACTTCTTTTACGGTCGAGGAGGAGGCATCTCGAATATCGCCTTGGTTTTTGACGGGTCTACTTCTATCCCTTCGCAGCTCACAATGAACCCAAGTAATTTGCCAGAAGTTGCCCCGAACACACATTTTGTCGGGTTCAAGCGCAACTTGAACTGGCGAAGCCGATCGAATAATTTCTCTAGTGTCTTTACATGGTCTTCTCCATGTCTGGTTTTGGCGATCATGTCATCGACATATACTTCAATTTCTTTGTGCATCATGTCATGGAAAAGGGTGACCATGGCACGTTGGTAAGTTGCTCCTGCATTTTTTAGGCCAAAAGGCATGACCTTGTAGTGGAAGGTTCCCCATGGAGTGATGAATGCCGTTTTTTCTTTGTCTTCTTCTTTCATCCTTATTTGGTTGTATCCTGAGAATCCATCCATGAAAGAGAAAAGTTTGAATCCAGCAGAAGTACTATCCACAAGAACGTCTATGTGGGGTAGCGGGAAATCATCTTTTGGACTTGCTTTGTTCAAGTCGCGGTAGTCAACACAAACCCGAATTCGACCATCCTTCTTCTTTTGGTACAACGTTTGCTACCCAACTGGGGTATTGTGAGACTTCGAGGAAACCTACTTCGAGAAGCTTCATTACCTCTTCTTCAATCTTTTTTGACAATTCCGGCTTGGTTCTTCTTAGTCGCTGCTTCTTGGGGGCTACATCAGGGTTGGTTGGCAAGCTATGCTCCACGATCATTGGATCGAGGCCTGGCATATCGGCATATGACCATGCGAATACGTCTTGATACCTCTTTAGGAGGGCAATTAAGCTTGCAGCTTCTTCTTTAGGAAGGTTCGCGCCGATCTTTATCTCCCTTGGACCTTCAGTGCTGCCTAAATTGACAATGACGGTGTCTTCAGTAGTAGGGGGCCTTGCTTCTTCGTGGCGCTCCCAATTCCGTTGAATTTCGTCGGAATCATCAAAATCATCATCCGAGTCGTCAGAATTGCTATCATGGCTACTTACGGTGTTGATTTGGACCGTTCCCATACCCTCGCCGCCGCTAGATTATTCTGTGTCATAGAGTAGATAAATAAGGTTAGTAGCATGCATGCTTCTTTCTTTTGAAAAGGTGATAAATTGTTCTTGAAGATTTAGGACAAGGAAACATGAGGAGACCCAGGGCCTCGATTTCTTCTTTCATTTGACGGTGGCTATCATCAACGGGCCGGTTTGGTGTGTCTCCTCATGCCCTCAAAATGTTTTCAACTTTATTTATTAGTAGACGGATTTACAAGGTGATTTCAAAAAATAGTTCCTTTAGTGGAACTGATGTTGAAAACAAAACAAGCCGAGACTTTAAGAAATATGTACGGGCTCCCACGTAGGGGAGTATGCAAGGGAATTAAAAAGGGTTCTACTCGAGCGGGCTGAACCCATTTCCCTTGACGGTCCTTCGTTGATAGCGCCCACGAAGAAGTCTTCATACCAATCACCGATCATGCCTCCTTGTGCTCCCGGCTTTGTGAATTTCAGATCGTCCATGCCTCCCCATCCATCAGAGACGATGCTCTGATGATGGACATAGAAACCTCGGGGAATTGAATCGTTGACATAATAGTCGAATTTGCCACTCGGATGGCCCAAAGTGTCCATGATTGCCTTTCCTCTATGTGCTTCCTTAGCATGCTCAGGGAGTATGGTATGGGTGCTAGGTACCACGAGGAGGTCATCTTTGCCATAACATAGCCACGGGGAACGGAACGCGAATACCCAAAGATCCAAAAGATCTTGAATCTTGTCTCTCGGGATGGTACGAGTCATCTAGTGAGTGTCCTACTTCCGAATGATAGTCACGGTACTTGGATGGATCATAATCAAGGAAGTACTCGGGAGTAGGACGCCTCGGTTCCCTAGAGATTATTCCTTGCTCTAGGAGGATGGGGAAAATAGTGACCATTGATTTAGGAAGAGGCGAATATGGCCGCGTGCTTTTTGAGGCCCGGGTAGCCGAGCCCCTTGCCGATAGTGTCGGTAGGGTCTTCTTCATTTACTTTGGCTGCCAGTTCCTCATTGTGACGAGAGCGAGAATGCACGGGTAGCTTGGGTGAAATTTTCTGTCAAGTGGTATATTGTCTCGCGTAGTTCATCAACTTGACGTTGAAGCTGGGTGAACGAAAAATTATCGCCTGTTTCTTCTATTTGTTCCTCCTCAATGGCACCTACGAAAAGGTCTCCAAACATGGTGGTCATATCGTCTGGCCCTTCTTTCTTTGTAAATACGGGCTGAGTTATGCTCTTCTGACCCATGCCTAAGTAAATGGGAAACTTCAAGCTTTCATGGTTGAATTGCTTTGGAATGTCGATCATTTCTTTTTCCTCATGCATCATCTTCGCGGGGCACAGGAAGGTTTCCTCAAGGCGAGGATATACAAGGCCGGTCTTCTTTTTGCTTTTCCTTCACGGTATTGCTCCGATATCCTAAACCGATGGTGTGAGGTCTCCTCAAGGCTTTGATAGGCTCGCGGATGCCTTGGTTTCCCTTGCCGAGCCCTTGACCCGGATAAAACCGTATCCAGTCATGATTTTCCCTACCATGATTGCAGTGCTTGATATTTCGGGGACAAGGGATGGAGTCCCTCGAGTTTCGTGTATAGTAGACACAAGCTCGAACGATTGATAGCTGGATTCATTTTTGTCACCAGGTTCAACATAAGGGATGGCCGTCTCATGGTAGATGCGGTGATCTTCTTCTCCACGGATCGTGATCAGTTTTCCTTCAATCACGAACTTTACATTTTGGTGGAGGCTTGAAGGTACTGCTCCAGCGACGTGGATCCATGGGCGGCCTAAGAGGAAATTGAACGCAAAGTGGGGATATCCATCACCTGGAACAAAATTTTGAATATGGTTGGGCCTATTTGAACGTCAAGCTCGATCTCTCCCACTGTTTCCTTCTTTGTTCCATCGAATGCTCGAACAGAAGTCTTGGGTGTCTGGATTCGTGATGTCTCTATTTTAAGACGACAGAGTGTCGCTAGTGGACATATGTTAAGAGCAGATCCATTGTCAATCAGTACTCGAGCGACGTGAGATGCGTTGCACTTGACTGATATGTAGAGACCCTTGGTGTGTCCTCTACCCTCCTCGGGGATCTCTTCATCAGAAAATGCCATTTGATCTTTTAGAAGGATGGTACTGACAAACTCCTCGAGTTTGTCATGCTCAATCGTTTCAGGAACATGTACTTCACTTAGTACTTTCATGAGAGATTTCTGGTGCTTGACGGATGTCCGAAGTAATTCTAGCAAAGAGATTTGTGCTGGTGATTTCCGTAATTGTTCCACCACGTTGTACTCGGCCGGCTTTAACTACGGCCAAAAACTCCTTGGCTTCTTCGTCGGTGACGGGTTTGGCAGGCTGCGTATTGGCTTGAGCATAGGTTCGCCCAGATCTCGTGACTAAGCCAACATCGAGGTTGTAGGACCACGGTACTGCATTGTTGCCTTCGTATTTGTAGGGCTGGGGGATCTCAATGACTATAGCTGCTTCTGCTGTCGATGCTTGAACTATGGCTCCTTTCCCTTCAAAGACGCCCTCAGGTGGGGTGGAATCCTTCTTCTCCCTCTTTGCATTTAGTGTGGCAAATTCTTCATCCCAATTGATGACGACTTGCGATATGGTAGAGACCATGCCGGTGTGGCCGGCGTACATGATTATTCCGGCCTCTATCATTCTTAATACCCTTTCCTCCATTATTGCAAAGGGTGGTATTTCATCATCTGGATAATACCCGGTTTCTACTAGCCCTCGATAGATGTCAGCCATATGTGCATTGACATTTCGATTTGACTGGCTTTAACCGAATATCATGTTTACTTTGTCGGCGTGATCGGGAGCGGATTGCTTTGGACATTCGGCTTTGTAGTTTGGAATGAGAAGGCCTTAGTATCCAAGCAAGTTCGGATCCGATGCTTAAGGATGAAACACTCGTCGGTTGAGTGGCCTACTTCTCCCATGTGATAGTCACATTTTTGGACGGGTCATAGCTGGAGAAGCTTTCGGCGTTGGGTCGCTTTGGCTCAATTGAGAGGAGGTTTTGTTCCGGAGAATTGCCAAAACCTCGTGATAGAGATCCGGGAAGTGGAGTGAATTGTCTTCTGTTGTTGTAGCGCTTGGGGTGGTTGACGACTAGTGGTCTCGTTGTTGGCTCGTGCTTGTCTGAACGGTCGGGAGGTGACCGGTATTTGCAGTGTAGGTTGCATTGACATCTATCAGGGGTTCTTTGTCTTTTTTCAGGTTGAGCCTTTTGCTGACAGGTGTAGGCTCAGTGAACCATCCCTCCCTTAACCCTATCTCAATCTGCTCTCCTACTGGAATGAGTTGATTGAATGATTCAGCGATCGTAGTCACCATTCGGTTGCGATATTCATAGGGAAGGGTTTTGATGAACATTTTTCTTAGTTCAAAATCAGTTGGTTCGGGACTGATCCGGGGCGGCTAGATTCCTCCATCTAATAGCATATTCTTTGAAAGATTCATGCTTTTTCTTTTCCGTGCGCTCGAGATCTTCACGAGAAGGGGTAATATCCATTATGAACTTGTACTGCTTGAGGAATGCCTCACTTGCTTCACTCCATGTTTCAAGGAGGTTTATATTTTTTGTGATGTACCACCTCAGGGCGGGACCTACCAGGCTTGACTGGAACAACTGGATCATTAAAGGTTCATTATTAACGTACTGGGTCATTCGAACCAAATACATCTGCAAGTGAGCTCTTGGGCAGGTCGTGCCATCGTATTTCTCGAACTCAGGCATTTTGAATTTTTCCGGCATTTTGACCTTAGAGTAGATGGAGAGATCTGTTGGAGTAGGATCTTGAAGGCCCTGCAATTGCTTTAGCCTCTCTTCAAGCTTCTCAAGGCGTTTGTCATGTTCAGTCTTAGACAAACTGTTGGGCTTTGCTTTCTCGACTACGATTTGGTGCGCATCATCCTCCAATTCGGGCATGTTATCATCGGTATCTCTTCCTTGATCACCTCGGGTAGACGATTGCGGTAACAATACTTCGATTGAGGCTGGGGCAGGAGCCAATTTGCCTTGGATGGAATCTATCTGCTTTGAGAGTTGTTGAAGCACATTGAAGACTTGCTTCATTTCACTTTCCATAATCTCGACACGGCTTGGTACATTTTCTTCAGCCATTTTAGCTTTTGGATTTGGCGAATACGACTATGATGTGATTACCTGGTAGCATAGAAAATGGAGAAAACGGAAATGAGGGAAACAAATGGAAAACTGGCTCATGGCAAGGGTCGAGTCATTCTTATTTATTTACAGGAGATTTATACAATGCCAAAAGGGCTTTTTACACAAGTCAGAACGACTCTAGATATTCACATTGGAAATATTCACATCAAAAGTCCCGCTGCCCATTTTTATATGCGATGGGAAGTTCCAGTCTTGTGAAGCCGCTTGCTCCTTCGTACTAGCTTTGATACGTGCCTCTTGCTTGTCTCCAAACTCTTTTCAAGAGATTCAATTCGCCCTTGCAGGGGTAAGTTTATCAACTACATCGGGGATTCGGTGCAGCTCTTGGGAATTATATGATTGAGGATGTAAATGTGGATGCATGATGAGCTTTTTCTTGTCCCTTTAACCTTTCGGGGTACGATGATCTTCTCGGTGTGACATCTACTCCATGCGTTCTGAATTATGCGAATCTCCTCCAAGTAGTTGTAGTCTCGTACGGGTGAAAAGGATTCGGAACAATCCCGCTTTGAGCGGTGGCGGGATTTCTTGGAGGACCTGTGTCGACGAGCCACCCTATATGGATAATATGAGGTAGCTCCGGAGAGGCCCAAAGAACGGGATGGGGTTGTAATAATTAAGCGCAAAGCGCGCCTCTCCCGCAATGAACCACTTAGCTCGCCATAGGAATGTCTCGGGGACCGGGTTTTTAGCAAGTTAATCCACCGAGAATACTCTTCATTAGGAGAATATTTTTCCAAGGTTTGAAACTTTTGTAATGGGTGTTTAAACTCGTTGATTTCAAATATTTGCATGAGGTGCCCAAATCCTTTGATATGGGAAAAGAACCACATTTGTAAAATTTCTGGAGCGGCCCTCATGATTTTTTCTTTTTGGTCCTTGAAACGATTAAGGGATAAAAAGGTTTCAGCTAAAACCATGTTTACATATCCTGCTCCGAAAGTGACTTGATTTACTACCCATGCGATTGAAGGATTTATGGCATTCTTTCTATATGGGAAGATGATAAATCCAAAGAAGGCCAATAGGAAGATTTTGGTTTTTGGGTCATTGATTGTTTTTAAAACATTCAGTTAAGGATGATAGTGGAAAAGCATTGTTGTTGGCTTCAACAATTTTTCTTACCGAATGATTTTTTAAAAGCGTGATAGACTGACCACGGGGTCGGTGCCAAATGGTGGTTTAGCAAGCTCCCTTCCCAAGGGCATTCCTATGGCGAGACTGTACTCTTCCAATGTTGGAGTTAGTTCAAATTTTCCAAACACAAAGGTAGATGTTTCAGGACACCAAAAATGTGGTAGTGCCTGTATGACTCCGGAGTGGATATTGATTTGGAGCAATGGGAGGAGATGACCGATTCTTGCTTTGACGCGCTCTTGGCCAAGCCGATCTAACCGCTTCCACCATTTGAGAAGCTCTCCCTTGGGAGTAGGAATGAAGCTGGATATCAATTCTTCCCATCGCATATAAGAACGGGAAATACACAACCCGACCCTATTTTGCCATGAGCCGAAAGGCGAGTATAAATAAATTACTTTGCTTTTAAAAAAAAAATGGCAAGCACAAAGACATGCGCATGGGACGTGCGGCTCGATTTCTAACTCAGAAGGTTTGTTGAGATTAAAAGGATATCCGCCCGTCGCAGTCTCGCGTTAGCAGCATACCCTCCTAACCTCGGCTAAGAAATTCGGGGAAAAGAAAGGCAACCTCTACAACGCAGTCTCGCGTTCGAAGCCGTATCTTTCTTAACACCATCCTAGAAATCCTATGGGGGCCCAGGTCCGGCGGCCGGGTTGTGTGTGCCATGTGTAGTGCTAAAACAGTAAAGCATGCACAACAGTTTATAATCACAAGAAAATCTATTTTAAGCAAAAATTAAAATAAATTTCTAAGCTTTTGACCCGCATAAAAATAAAAACCTAAGTCGGTAAAAAAGAATTTAAACAAGACAAAAATGGCCTAAGTCCTCAAAGTCCCCGGAGTCGCCAAGTTCTGTCGCGACCTCTTTTTTTTTCGGCGCCCGCATTTGAGTACGAGGGCCTAAGGAGGCTAATGGCTCGGCTGAATTTATTAAGCCCGGACTCTCCCAAGTCCACCAATTCACGACTTAATGGTTCAAATTTTTAACCCGCAAGTTGATTTTAAAATGGAGTCGCCACTAATCAATTTGGGATGGGTTGATTAGAAACCCATGCGAAATTATCGGGAGAAATACTCGCTCTGCGTAACCAGAGAAATTAGGATCGGGGACTTGATTACACTAGTTAATCACTAATGCCCTTTCGGTACCTAATCTTGTTTAAACCCCGAGGTTTTTTGGATGTTTGAGGGATTTTTCCATGCATTTTTGTGAAGGAAAAATATTTTTTTTGGTATTTTCTCATTTTTTAGATTTTTTGGTATTTTTGGAAAACGTAAAAAGCATTTTTGGATTTTTTGATCTTTTCTGAAAATATAAATCATTTTTTTTTACTTTTTCTGACTTTTTGGCTTTTTTGGGAAAATATGGAATATTTTTGATTTTTTGATTTTTCGGAAAATAAAATATTTTTTAATAATTTTTCGAAAATAAATTATTTTTGATTTTTTTAATTAAAGTATTATATAAAATAAAATTTAAAAAACCGACCGGGTCGGATCCGCGGGTTGGGTCCGACCGGCCGATGACCCAAAACGCGCACGGGCCCGTTGCGGGCCCGACTCGGATTTTTTTTTTTTTGCTTTTTCTCAAAAACTCAGCCCACACACACACGGAATTGGGCCTATTAAAAAGGGTGCCCGGCCCGAGTTCGAAACCGGCCCACGCGCACAACCCGGGCCCGGGCGAAACCCTACCCCGATTCTTTGGGAAATCGGGTCGAACGGACCGCGCGGCCGACCCGGTTCCCGACCTCCTTTCTCCTTCACTCGCTCACGGCGCCGGTGAGAGGGGCCGAGGCATCACCGGGTAGACGGCGGCATCGGCGGCGACGACGGACTAGACGGCGATGATGGTGGCGACGGCGACGACGATGGAGACGACGGCGACGACGGTGGAGACGACGGAGGACAGCGAGGACGACCGATAATGGGTCTGCGATGGGGGTTTCGGTGGCGGCACGGTTCGAAAAGGGGGAGACGCGACGGCGACGGCGCGACCGGAGGCGGCGGATACCTGGTGGTGGCGAACGGTGATGGTGACAACGCAGGGGGCAGCGACGGCAATCCCTCGGCTCCGATCTGGTGCGCCTTGGGCGATCGGTCACGGCACGGAGTCGGGGGAATAGCGGCAACGAGCGAGCGGTCGCGAGGTGGCGGAGAGCTTCCGGTGGCAACAACGAAAGCAAAAATACTCCCATTTGAGGTGCAGATCTCGGCCGGACCTTCCTCGGCTTCGATTCTCTCTCACTCAACCTCCACCGTGCGTCTCGTGCTCGCTTCTCCGCCGACCTTGGATCTCGGCGTGCTCGTCCTCGGCCCCCGACCCGAAGTCTCTCGGTGGGAGGTTTCGATTCTCTGCGGCCTTCGATCCTTCTCGGCGTCCTCGTCCTCGGAGGTGGCGCCTCGCTATTTATAGGCGAGGGGCGGCCGGTCGACGGGGATTCGACCGCTGGTCTTCGCACGCCGAACGGACGCCCGCGGCCGAACCGGCGTCCCATCCTCGCTCCTCCGACAAAGCGTGCTCGGCATTGAAGGTAGCCATTAATGGCGCCCGAGATCCGTCATCTCCGCCGACGTCGGCCTACCCTCCTCGGCCATAGGTTGTCTTCGAGCGCGTGAGTTGCAGAGGCGTAGGGGAAGAAGGAAGAAGAAGGAAGAAGAAGAGGAGAAGGGGGCCGGGCTTTGGGGGAAAAGGGCTGGGCCCCTGGGCTTGCGGAAAGAAGAAGAAGAGGAGGGGGCACGAAGGCCCAACCCTAATGGGCTGCCAATTTTTTTGTTTTCTTTTGTTTTTATTGATTTTTTTTTGTTGTTTTTGTTATTTATTATTTATTATCTAAAAAAAGGAAAAATAAAAGAAATTAAGGCCTAATTAGTAACCTAATCAAAATTTTAGGTGTCAACACCGGTCCGGTTCCAAGCGGTCCGGGCGGTTCCGGTATTTTGCACACCCCTAGTTCATGCTAAGGAGGGCGTGCACTGATCGCTGAGTTTTCACCTTATGTAGGATTGACTTTAGTCCTGTTCGCGCGATTAATGGCACTCTTATCTTTTTTTGTCACGCCTTGTCGTCCAAAGCTTTCCTCTCTAACGGCTAATGGTCGACTCCATTGTTTAGTGAGTACACAGGTCTATGATACTCAACGAGGACGGAGATGGGCCAATTATCAGCCAACCATCTGGACTTACAATTACCTCCAGTCTCTTGTGGCTGACGGAGGTCGCCAACCCTGTTGCGCAGTAAAACACCCTCTCGTTATACGAGACGTTTATGCTAAAGTTAAAAGAAATAAAGATGACATTCGCAATTTGGCACGAACTTAACTCTAATAATTAGATGAATGGTTAAACGCTGGGTTCGGATTCAAGACATCTTGTATTTGAACCATAGCGTCTTCCGCTCAAACAAGCCTTGGATTCTACATCTGCCACTTGTGGGTGGAGCATTGAGAAGATATAGAATCTAGAAGATAACCTGTATATGAGAGAATTCTGTATTCTGTAGTTGCTGAACAATCGAGTTCAATACATCAGTCGAATATCTTTTCATTTCTCTTCTTGTTCAACCTTACAAGGCTCTACTATATGGAGAACAACAAAGATACAGAGAGAACGAACTAGAAAAGAACAGAGAGAATACAGAGATCAAAGAGATTCGAGTTTGTCCAAGAATCAATCACACCTCTTCATCGGTTTTCTTCAAACCCTTTTATATACTAAAGCTTAACTTCCTAGACTTTCTTTCAAAACAGTTTTAACAACTTTACTAACAGAATGATTAATCTTGGCACACGTGTAGCTTCTTTGGTAGCTTGATCAACGTCCTCTCTCGGCTTTAATCTCTTGTATAATCGGATTCTTCACAGGGATTGCCAGCTCAGCTTTTCTACGGATCACCAGCTCAGCTTTCGTTTCTTCAACTTCTTTATAACTTGCCAGCTCATCTTTCAGCTTTACTTTGAGTTTGCTCTGCTTTGGTTTATTCATTTTGCTTTGTTCGGCTCCTTCGCTTCTATCGCTCGCTCCTACGTTCGTGTTTTTAATCTTTGTTTTGTCTCTTTAACATCCCCCCTCAAATTGGGAATGGGAAGAGCACAGATTCCCAATTTGACTCGCAGATGAGAATGTGCTACTCGTGTCAAGGGTTTTGTAAATATATCAGCAAGTTGGCAATGACTCAGAATATATTTGACATGTAATGACCCAGAAGATACCTTTTCTCGAACAAAATGAAAATCTACATCAATATGTTTTGTTCGAGCATGTAAGATAGGATTAACAATGAGAGAGATAGCTGATTTATTGTCACAATATAGATGAATAGGAGGAGGAAGGGAACAACCTATGTCTCGTAAAACAAAGCTGATCCGTGTGAGATCAGCAGTGGTTGATGCAAGGGCACGATATTCAGCCTCTGTAGAGGATCTACTAACAGTTGGCTGTTTCTTTGCTGCCCAGGAGATAAGATTGGAGCCAAGATATGTGCAAAATCCAGTTGTTGATCTTCTGGTTTCAGCACATCCAGCCCAGTCTGCATCCGAGAAGCCATAGAGATGCATAGTGCTTCGTGAGTGAATGAATAAGCCAAATCTGATTGTACCTTTAACATATCTCAGTACCCTTTTTAATCTATGGAGATCTGCAATGGTAGGTTTCTGCATTTTCTGGCAGAGTAGATTTGTGGCATAGGCAATGTCTGGTCGAGTTAATGTGAGATATTGGAGACCACCAACTAGGCTTCTATACTCAGCAGGATTGGACAAAGCTATAGAATCATTGATCAAAATAGTTGGTTTTAATGAAAGAGGTGTTGAAATTGGTTTAGACTCGAGCATATGAGCTCGGGTGAGAAGATCAATAGCATATTTAGCTTGGCAAAGAAACAAATGTGCAGGAGTACGCTTAACTTCAATGCCAAGGAAATAGTGTAGTGAACCAAGATCCTTCATATGAAACTGAAGACTTAGAGCAGTAATGAGACTAGAGAGTATTTGAGATGAGCTTCCAGTTAGAATGATATCATCAACATACAGTAATAAGAGAATTGTTTCTGTACCAGTATGTAGGATGAACAATGAGGGATCAGTTGAGCTACAAAAGAATCCATATTCTAGTAAGAAACTGCTGAACTTATCAAACCATGCTCGAGGAGCTTGTCGAAGTCCATAGAGAGATTTTCTAAGGAGACAAACATGATGAGGTCTCTGTGAGTCTTTAAAACCTGGTGGCTGTTCCATATAAACTGTTTCACTCAAGTTGCCATGTAAGAAGGCATTTTTAACATCTAGCTGATGAATTGGCCACTGTTTCATCATTGCTACTGAGAGAATTATTCGAATTGTAGCATGCTTCACTACAGGACTAAAGGTTTCTGTGAAATCAAGACCTTCTTCTTGATGGAAACCTTTGGCTACAAGTCGAGCTTTCAGTCTATCTAGACTCCCATCAGGTGCAAGCTTTGTTTTAAACACCCATTTGCAGCCAATTATATTCATTTGATCAGTTCTAGAAACTAACTCCCAGGTTTTATTTTGATACAAAGCATTCATTTCTTCTTGCATTGCTTGACACCATCCTCTGTGTGCTAATGCAGACTTTACTGACTTTGGTTCAATAGGGACCTGATATTCAACCAGACATGCATATTTGGGATTTGCTTTAACAATTCCCGATCTTAGTCTAGTCTGCATAGGATGAGTAGAAAATGTACCTTGTGTACTTCCTGATATAGAACTGATTTGTCCTTGTTTTGTATTAACATGTGATGTCGAGTCAGATTCTTGACTGGTAGACACTTGTTCTTCAATATTTGGAGATATCTGAGATGTTTCAACATTACTGAATGCATTATCAGGAGTGATATGTAGCTCAGCATCAGGTACTATGTTCATTTGTGGTATATCTGTAGGATTTGTTATGCTGATCCCACTGTCCTGTATTTCTGGAATGATTTGACTTGATCCAGTATGCTGCAATGATTCAATCGATTCATTGGCTTGTGACTGAGTCTGTTCTGTAGTATTGGATATAGGAGATACCAATCCTCTTATCCATTGCTTGTATAGTTCAGATCCTTGTTGATACTCAGCAGTAGTTCTTCGAGTAAAAGGAAATACTTTTTCATCAAACACTACATTTCTACTAATATAGACATGTCCATTAGTAGGCAAAAGACACCTGTAGCCTTTATGCTTCTCACTGTATCCAAGAAATATACATGTGAGAGATCTCGGATCAAATTTATGCTTTGTATAGGGTTTGAGGCATGGATAACAAGCTGATCCAAAAACTCGTAGATGAGCATAATTTGGTTTCTGTTTATACAGCCTATAGTGAGGTGAGTTCATATGCAGTTTTGTTGAGGGAAGCAAATTGATTATATAGACTGCTGTCATGAAGGCATCTACCCAGTATTTTAATGGTACTCTTGCATGATACAGCATTGCTATGCCTAATTCAACTACATGTCGATGCTTTCTCTCAGAAACACCATTTTGCTCTGGTGTATAAGGACAAGAGATGTTATGTTTAATGCCACACTGTTGTAGATGATTATGAAATTTGATGCTAGTGAACTCTCCTCCTCCATCACTCCGAAACACTTTGATCTTGTGATCAAGCTGATTCTCTACTAGTCTTTGAAACATAACAAACACATCATACACTTCTGACTTTTGTCTCATTGGATATATCCAACTAAATCGAGAAAAATCATCAACAAAGATGACATAGTAATGAAATTTCTGAACAGATGGGATGGGTGATGGTCCCCATACATCACAATATATCTTTTCTAGGGGAACATTAGAGATATAGTTTGAGAGTGGAAAGGGCAAAGCTGAGCTCTTAGCAATTTGACAGCTGCTACATATACTTGGAGTTTTCGAATTATATTGGATCAGATGTTGACTTTGTAGAATCTTCACTGTTTTTAAACTGGTATGAGCAAGTCTTTGATGCCAGACATCTTCTCCTATTTCATGTTGAGTCTGAGTGAAGAACACTTCTGTGGCTCTAGATTCCACTCGATACAGCCCCTTGATTTTCCTTCCTAGCTTCACTATTGTATGATTGTAATTGTCCTTCATATACACCCCATGTTTGTCAAATATAAAGGAACAAGGATAGTCATCTGTTAATTTTGATACAGAAAGGAGATTCTTCTTGATTTCAGGAACTATTAAAACATCATTTAGTGGTAATATGCTAGTTGTTGTATTTAATGTTCCATTACCAATACATGAGATTGATAAACAGGACCCATCTCCTATCATAACTGTATCATTACCACTATATGCAGCATAGTTTCGAATCATACCAGGTTCTGTAGTAATGTGTGATGTAGCCCCTGTGTCTGGATACCATTTTGAACCATACGGTTCTTCAATATGCATGGCTGCCAATGCAGTTGGTATTTCATCTGCTTGATATGAATTATCAAAGCGATACCAACATCTAAGTGCTGTATGACCTGGTCTTTTACAGATTTGACATTCTAGAGGACCATTATTCATTGGCTTTGTATCCTATATGTGCTTATTACCATTTGAGCCTCGTGGTGGATAAGATCTAACACCTTGATATCTCTGAGAAGAGTTTGTGTATGGTCTAAACCCTTGTCCATAGTTAGACCAGTTATCCTTATTGACCTGATCTTGCTTTGTTAGGTTCAGAGTATTCATTCTGCTCTGTTGATTCCTTGCTGTTCCAGTAAAATTATTTCCACGATCTCTTCTATTAATGAACTGTCCTCTGCTAGAGTTGTATCCCCCTTGAATACTTTCTCCTTGACTTCTGGAATTAAACCTCTGCAGACCTGTTCCAGTCTTTCTTTGTCCATAATATGCCAGGTTAGTATTGTATTGATTCACAAGATATGTTTGCAATCTAGTTTCAAATCTCTCAAGTTGGGAGATAACCTCATCATACTCTGGCTGGGGTTTGAGACAGTACATGGTTGTTCTAAAAGTTTCATATTCAGAACCTAACCCTTCAAGTATGCCAAACATCTTGAACAGGCTTTCCAATAGCATTCAATTGATCACAGATAGTTTTAAATTCTCGAAGATATTCACTCAATGGTCTATCTCTTTTCCTACAAGCCTGTAATTTTCCTCTTAACTCAAATTCTTTCGCTACAGACTTCTGAGTAAACCGATTGATAAGAGCCTGCCACACCTCGAATGAAGTTTCTAAGCTAATTATCAAACTTAAAATATTCTCTGATACTGCACCACTTATCCATGATGAGATTAGCTGATCTGTTTTTATCCAATCCAGGTGATCAGGATTCATCACTTCTCCAATCTCAGTTTGCATCATTTGTGCAGGTGGTAATGTTTCACCATTAATAAAGCCAATCAGATCTTGACTTTTCAGAAACTTGCTAAATTGCGCTTGCCATAATAGAAAATTCTCTTCATTCAACTTGATTGTAACAAAGTTAGGTATATTCACATGAATAGGAAAAGGATACTTCTGCAATCTGGTTGCCATCCTATATCTTCAGAAAACTTTGAAGATACGAAGAAACAATCAAGTAAACTTCGAAGATCTTACTAAGAATCAACAAGATCTTCGTATTGTCTTGCTCATGTGATCTTCATACAAACTTTTAGTAATACAAACATTAGATCTAGAATTCCCAGGAAACAGCTCTGATACCATGAGAAGATATAGAATCTAGAAGATAACCTGTATATGAGAGAATTCGTCAGATACATGTAGTTGCTGAACAATCAAGTTCAATACATCGATCGAATATCTTTTCATTTCTCTTCTTGTTCAACCTTACAAGGCTCTTCTATATGGAGAACAACAAAGATACAGAGAGAACGAACTAGAAAAGAACAGAGAGAATACAGAGATCAAAGAGATTCGAGTTTGTCCAGAAGAATCAATCACACCTCTTCATCAGTTTTCTTCAAACCCTTTTATATACTAAAGCTTAACTTCCTAGACTTTCTTTCAAAACAGTTTTAACAACTTTACTAACAGAATGATTAATCTTGGCACACGTGTAGCTTCTTCAGTAGCTTGATCAACGTCTGTTCCTGGCTTTAATCTCTTGTATAATCGGATTCTTCACAGGGATTGCCAGCTCAGCTTTTCTACGGATCACCAGCTTAGCTTTCGTTTCTTCAACTTCTTTATAACTTGCCAGCTCATCTTTCAGCTTTACTTCGAGTTTGCTCTGCTTTGGTTTATTCAGCTGCTTTGTTCAGCTCCTCTGCTTCTATCAGCTCAGCTCCTCTGTTCTGTGTTTTTAATCTTTGTTTTGTCTCTTTAACAAGCATTACCATAGGTACATGGACGGACGGGGCGGTTTGGTGTATCAGTGGGGAATTAGTCTAATTGAAAATTCAATTATCCTCACGTTCTCAAGAAAACACAGATGAAATTTTGGAATTAGAGAGGATAATTATCCTAGAACAAACCGTCGATCAAACTTGGTAGTGCCACACCATTATGTTAGGCGTCACTCTAATAACTTGATGACTAAGAAATTCAATTTAACAATCTCTCCATTGCCGTGATTGCTAATTCATGTGATCTCATAATCAATATTTTATCACTTTTATTAATGGGTCATATTTTCCTCCGTAGCTAGTATCCTCTTTATCATGTTTTTGATGGATGTATTGGAAGTTGTGGCCATCACCGGAACGTAAATATGACTACACCTAAATATGGTGATGCTCTTGCTTGTATCCACCGCCCTGAATATTGAATGGATGAGGTTTTCTCCCAAAAGGATGGAGGAAGTTTTGTCCTAACGAGAACAGAGAAAGGTACGATCCTTTGTTATTTGTGATTAGCCAGTGATATAAACCAAACAAAATCCCGAGCATCACATGAAAAGTCAATCTTAGATATCATAATTCCACGCATGCGACATAGATAGGACCCTAAGATTGAAGATTTCGACCTCTTCCTTTGAATTATCTTTCTTGGCTTTTTCCTAGGATTCAAAAACTAAGCTATGGATTTTCTTCATTCTAATGTAGATTGAGCTACAGAGAGAAAACACACAGATGTTTGAAGAGAAAGTAGGAGGTGCCCTTGATGACGAAACTATTGAACCCATAACCACATTCACTCCGAGATTATCTGATCTAGAGGAGGACGTCACCTAGACACTAGATAGAACAATTTGCTATCTTATATGAAAGGAAAATTACCAAAAAAGTTCTAAAAATTTTTCAATTCAATTCTAAACCTTATTTGTTGATAATTCAATCCTAAATGGCTAATGATGTGGATATTTGCTGCCCGGCGGATATTTTTTTAAAGATATTTTATTTTTATTTTTATATTTTTTGTGAATTTTTCTCTCTTTTTTCTTCCTCCCTCCTCCTTCCTCTTGCTTTGGTGATTGGCTAGGGGGAGGGTCGATTGTCGGCCGGAGGCGAGCTCCCACCCGATTTGGTGCGGGCTCGTCTTGCCCAATGACAATGAGGTTAACCTTACCTAGATCCGGCGAGGAGAGCCCTTGCCAGTGGTTGGGCGAGGGTGCCTCGTTGGATCTGGGCGACGAATGACACCCCTGATGGCTAGCAAATTAGAGAAAAAGAGAGAGCTCGTTGGTTGGTGTGCACGTCGGAGGGAGGATCACCCACCATCAATTGGAGGAGAAGAAGATGGTCTCTATGACATTGTCACCGATGCACTTTGCTTTGTCTCCTTCGTCGTGCGAAGGATTTCTTGGAAGTTTCGAGATAGTCAAATCATGCGAGGCTGACCTAGCTGATCCACTGGCTAGGACTTGCCTTGTCGGATCTGGGTGAGGTCGGCCTCGCCGTCGCTGGGCAAGGCAAGCTCTTACCAAATCCGACGGGGGCTTGCCATTGGCCACCGGCCCTCCCTTTGGCCGTCGTTGGAGCAAGAGGAAGAAGAAGGGAGGAAGGAAAAATAAGAGAGGGAAAAAAAAAGGAAAAAGAATGAAAGAATAAAAATTAAGTAACAAAATAAAAAAATAAAATATTATTAAAAAATTGTTTGTCGGCCGATCAAATTTGGTCGGATGGATTAAATTGACACAATTGCAAAAAGTTTTAGGACTGAAATGGCTTTTTTTTCCCCTCATCCGGACTATCCAGGACTACCAAAGGCAAGAGGAAAATTGTGAGGCAGCTCTAAAGTTTTACTCTTAAATTATTGTAGATGGCGGAATAATGTTAGCCTTGCAAACAAGTTGAACTTCGTGAGGGATAAGCCAATGGCCCGCGGTGATAGATGAGCCCCTCCTGAACTTCTGTCAAGGTCTAACCAAAGTGAACAAGTCGATAACCGTCATTGATGATGTGCACGATATTTACATCAAATTGGATGGATTGGAGCTATTCACACACATCAATTTACTTGGAAAAGCAATATCCACACATCTTAGTTTGCGTTTTTTTTAGACGGGATGTCAATGCCGTGGAAGATCTTTCCACAATAGCAAAATGACATTGGCTCATGACACTCTAAAGGGGTTCAGGGAAGATTGTCGTCCCTTGTCTAATTCATATGGTCTCATAATCAATATTTTGTCACTTATATTAATGGGTCATATTTTCCTCTGTACTTAGTTTCCTCTTATCATGTTTTTGATGGATGAATTGGAAGTTCGGGCCATCATCGGAATGTAGATATGACTACACATAAATATGGTGATGTTCTTGTTTGTATCCACCGGCCTGAATATCGAATGGAGGAGGTTTTCTCCAATAAGAATGGAGGGAGTTTTGTCTATTTGTGCCAGTTGAATTTTAGTAACGCAATACTTGTTACCCTTTTTCAAGTGCTAGAGGCTCGAGTTTGTCTATTCTAATTTACATTTGTCATTTTCTATCTTAAATCTGACAATTGAAAAAGGGGATGAAAATTTGTGAAATTAAAATAGAGCTCGTAATTTACTACGTCCCTAGTCTAATATGTACATACACTGATTCTCCATGAAATAAAAGGTTTTTTTTTAAGATCCACGAAGCACGAACTAGGGCACACCAGAAGATCATCTATAGGTGAGATTGCCGTTCACATGTTCAGAGGCATCTGCTTAAGGGCTTCTGTCTTGCTTTTAACATCTCCAACGTCATTTCTATATTGCAGATGCTATACCATACCAGACCAAAAATAAGAGAAAATGGAGAAACACCAGATGCACCACTGGCGTGGAACGTCAAGCCAGTTGTTAGTGGATTAAGCAATGCAACGCCTAGGCTTCCATGTTGAAAACATCGGGCCTATTTATAGAAAGCCATATCTAGACTAGATGGACTAAATTTCATTTATAATAGTTGTATTTTCAAAGCTTCATCATTGATTAAACTCCGGTATGGTTTTATTTGTATAATTTGGTTCGAAGTAAAGTTATTGATTCCCTTTAAGGAGTCATCACATAACATCTTTCATCTAACTAAAAGCCAAAAAATGACTTTCGGTGAAAGATATTTCATCACAGGATAAATTCCGGGGAAATAGTCATATAATAATCATCTAAATTTGTGCTAGTTGAATTTTAGCAACACAATATTTGGTAGCCTTTTCTCAAGTGCTAGAGGCTCGAGTTTGTCTATTCTAATTTACATTTGTCATTTTCTATCTTAAATCTAATAATTGAAAAGGGGGTGAAAATGTGTGAAATTAAAATAGAAGCTTGTAATTTGGCACGTGCTTAGTCTAATCTATACATATACTCGTGACTTTCCATGAAATAATAGGTTTTTCTTGAAGTTCCACGAGGCACGAACTAGGGCACACCAGAAGACCTTCTATAGCTGAGATTGCCGTTCCCATGTTCAAAAGCATCTGCTTAAGGGCTTCTGTCTTGCTTTCGACATCTCCAACGTGATGCTATATTGCAGATGTTACACCATACCAGATCAAAAATAAGGGAAAAGAGACGAACCAGCCTCGACAGTTGCTTACCCTCTGCTTTCCCATTTATTGATCATCGATAAAGCACGAAGAGGCAAAGTCAAGGAGGGTCGGATGCGAGGTCAGCGGTACAAGAATTATCGCAAAATGCTAAATCTGCCCTCTCCGGAGACAAAGAACACAAACAAGTCCTTTGTTTTCTTTGATGTGAGATAACAATCTCTCTCTCTCATATGCTGTTCTCTTCACTTTGATGAAATGATGGCGCTTCCACTTTATTCCGTTCCTGATGTTTTCTCCAAGAAGATAAAGAATCAGGTCGAACGAAATTGCTGTTCCTCAAGGAGGACAACGATCGTCCAAGTACCAACCAACTTGGACTTACAAAACATTTGGTCCCTAGCGACACATGATTCATATGTTCCTGTCACAACCTCCTTTTTGGCCTCCTTTTTGGCGCCCTTATGTGCAGGTGCGGGCAGAGGCAAATGGCTGGTGCTAAGTATGAGGTTTAGTTTGAGCTCTTCCAAGCTCATCAATTCACGATTTATGGTTCGAGTTTTTAATCTACAAGTCAATTTTAAATAGGCGCTATTACTAATTGATTTGGAGTGAGGCAACTAAAAATCCAAATAAAATATCATAAGAAACACTTCACTCCTGTGCAATCAAGAAACTACGATCGGAAACTTGATTACACTAATTAATCACTAATGCCCTTTCGGTATCTAATTTTGTTTAAAATCAAATAAAATATTTATAAAATATTTTATACCAATCATGAATTCTAGGATTCCATTTCTAACTATATCATAAGGGCGCAATTTGATAAGGCAATATTTACTTCCAAGAATTTAAACACAAATTTTTTTTTTTTGAATTTTCTGTTAAGTGTTTCACAAATTTTAAAGAAAAGAACATTCAAAGACTATTTACAAGATTTTTCTGATTTTCTTTTGGAATGCAAAATATTTTTCATTTTCTTATTTTTCTTATTTTTTAAAAAAGGAAATAAAATGAAAATATACTGATCCGGATCGGTCAGACCCGGGCGCTGGCCCGATTACCGAGTCGCGCTTCCCCAACCCGAACGACGTGCGCGCGATTTGCCCCCATTTTCAACTTTTATCTCTCATCTTCTTTTGTCTTTTCCTTACTCCTCTCTTCTGTAAAATTGCTGCCCATCCCCTTTTCTTATCCTTTTTTCGATTTTTCTACTTTCCTTTTCCCTTATGCAACCCAAGCGCCTCTCTCCCTGCTCCTTGCAGCGTCGACGGCGATAGTCGAGACGGGCGGCGCCGAAACTGTAGAGGGGGGGCAGTGGGGACATGTCGAAACGGCCAAACCGTCGACGTCCGCGAGCGTCGAGCGTCACTCAGGCTTCTCGACCGGCCGAGATGGTGTCCGGACAACTCGAAATCGTTCAAAATGAACACGCAAAAACTAGATCTAGGTCAGGCATTCCGTCGACCGGGTAGAGCACACAGCTGAAACGTCGGATCTTGGCTCCATCGGGGGTCAAACCAAAGTCGAAACCTTCGCCGGACAAACAGCGACACCACAGCAGCCGAAAATGACAGAGAAGGGGCCGGAGTTCGCACAGCCGGGCGGCCGCGAGCTCCAGCCCTGCATGCCCAAAACAAGGCAAAAACAGAGGTTGAGGGGTTCACGGTTCGGCTCTGTCGGTACGGCGGCGGCTCGTCGGCGCGGTGGTCACCGGCGGCCTCTCTTTCTGACTCTCTCAGAGCCCACCCTCTCTCAGATCTCTCTCTCGCTCACAGATCTGTCAGAGATCTCGGCGCGCCGACCGGCCTCCTCCTGCCCAGCTGGCGTCCCATCAGTCATTGCTTCCGCCTGCTCTGCTCCTTCTTTTCCGCAGCACGTTGTCCTTGTTGCGTGGGAAGGGGAAAAGGAGGAGACAAAGGGAGAGCCGCCCACGTTTGCTGCGGGGAAGGAAGGAGGAAGGAGGAGGAGAAAAGGGGGAGGGGCGATGGGCGGTGCGTGGGAAAAAAGAAAGAAATTCGGAAAAAAAAAAACCTTAGTTGATGCAAATAGTATTAATACCTATGTTAATACTTATGTGATGCAAAAATCATTTTCGCTAGGATCAAATTGAACTTTAATTTTCTATGTAATTTAATTATAAATATTTAGTCAAAATTCAAGTGTCAACTTTTCTATTAAAATTTTGTTCGTTTGGTTGATAAATAGAAGCTCACTTTGTAAAATTTACACAATACATTTCCAAAACAAGTATGTCAATAAGTCAGCTCGAGGTCTGTGCAACGCATGGGACTTCAAGAGGAAGTTTCATAGAAGAGAGTCGTAGGGTTGGGGGGAGTTGTTTTTTTTTTTTTTTGGAAGAAAAGATAATAGATAAAATAAAACAACCATTACACTGTAGCGTTTAACGAAAGAGAAACTAGGGCGTCCGCCGCGAGCAAAGCTTGCATAACAGGGGGAGGAAAAAGAGTCCAATTTTGGGGCAGATCTGATCGTCCATGAGCTTTGGCCGCCCAGTCGGCGACGGGGTGGCTCTTTCCTCCAGATGCTGCGAGACGGAGATTCAAGAAAAGGGGCAAGATTGACTGGAGTTCATCAAAGAGCGGCCGATCCTCCCATGGTGGCGGCCGTCGGTCATGAAGGATTTCAATCAATTGCAGACAGTCCGATTCGAGGACGATTGATGCGGTAAGAAGTCCCTGCTGTTTTAGTCGTTGAAGAGTTCGGATTAGCGCCTGCGTTTCCGCTTGGAAAGCCGAATTTGCTGGAAAGCTGGCCGTATAGACATCAGTGAGTAAACCTCTGTGATCTCTGCTAATACAGGCCATTGTGCCGTGTCTATTCCCAGGGTAGAACGAACCGTCAATATTGCATTTGATGAAGCCCGATTCTGGCGATTGCCAATGGTAGTCTTTGGAAGCAAGGGGGGCATATGTTCGCAGACCAGCGCCTTGGGAAGCTTTTTGGGCAGAGAGGGTGACAAGCCGATGCTGAGCCAAAGCGTCAATAATAGCCAGATTGGGGTCAGGAAGTAAGCCACGGAAAACACTATTGTTACGCAGCCACCACATCTGCCATAAGACATGAGTTATCATGGGCAGTCGAGGTAAGAGATTCTGATCTTTAACTGATTCTGCAAACCACTGATCCATTCGAGTAATCGTAGTTGGGTGGAAGGGGGGGTGCAGTTGAAGCTGTGACCATACTCCCGCCGTCCATGGACAATGGAAAAAAATATGTTCAACTGTTTCCGGCACATCCTGATTGCATATAGTGCACATAGGGCTTGAGATGATATGTCTGCTATATAAATTGGATTTAGTAGCTAGGGCGTTTTGACATGCTGACCACAGAAATATGCGAAGTTTTGGTGTGTTGTGCATTTTCCATATATAACGCCATAGCTCAGGAGGTGGATGGTAGGAAGTAGATGCAAGATTACCTTGTGATATATTTGCTGGTGCTGTCAAGGTTCTGTAGTGACTCTTTACCGTATACTGCCCTGTGGTTGTTGCTGTCCAAATAATCTGATCTGTTGAGTGGAGAGGTCTTAATGGAATATTGAGGATTTCGTCGGCGATAGAATCTTCGAACATCTGAGTAATAAGGTGGGTCTTCCAAGTCTGGTGGAGAGGATCAATAAGATCCGCCACCAACGTGGGCTCATCTCTATTGGCAGGTCCGCCAATCTTACCTCTCGGTAACCAACAGTGTTCCCTAATGTTAATTGATTTTCCGTCACCAACAGACCATCTTGCATTCGGTAAGAGGGCATCCCTCCCAACTAGAATACTTCGCCAGCCCCAAGAAGGGCGAGAACCAGGCTCTGCAAATTCAAAACCCTTTGAGGGAAAATATAATCCTTTAAGGACTCGGCTCCAAAGCGATTGAGGGTGCTGTAGTAACCTCCAGGCCTGCTTGCCAAGCATGGCATTGTTAAAAACTGCCAGATCCCGAAAACCTAACCCACCAGAATTTTTGCCTGTCATTAGTAAGTCCCATTTCTTCCAATGCACACCATTCCTGTTCTTGTCATTCCGCCACCAAAAATTGGCAATCCTCCGCTCAATTGTTCGACATAGAGACAGGGGAAGCTTAAAGATTGACATGGCGTATTGCGGCATAGCTTGGATGACAGACTTGAGAAGGATCTCCTTTCCGCCTTTCGATAGCAACATTTCTTTCCAACCCTCCAACTTTGCATGTACTCTTCCTAATAGCCAGCCAAATAATTCTTTTTTGGAGCAACCCCATTCTGATGGAACTCCTAGGTACTTGCCATAACCACTCAACACCGGTACACGCAATTCAGCAGCCAAGTTAGTTTGAAGACTAGGTGGACAGCCTTTGCTAAAGTAGAGGCCAGACTTATTGCGATTAATGACTTGTCCAGAAGCATGACAATATTGGCTTAAGATATTGGCCATATTTTGACATTCAAGGATAGTACCATTGAGGAAGAAAACAGAATCATCAGCAAAGAATAAATGTGAGAGAGTGGGGCATGACCTGGTGAGTTTGATTCCGTGAAGATGTCCCATCGTAAGAGCATTCTGAATGAGGGTGGATAGAACATTGGCCAGTAAAATAAAGAGATATGGAGAAAGAGGGTCTCCCTGTCTGAGTCCTTTTGATGGCTTGAAATAGGGTAAAGATTCCCCATTCAACTTAACACTCATTGTTGTCGTGGTAATACAGTACATCACCATCTGAACCCACCAAGGATGAAATCCCAGTTTGAGAAGGTAGGCTTGAACGAAATCCCATTCAACTTTGTCGTAAGCCTTCTGCATATCAGTCTTAAGAATAGCTTGGAAGTGTCGTTTCCGATGCCTCGTTTTAAAATGATGGAGGACCTCATGTACAACAAAGACATTGTCTTGTATTTGACGGCCAGATACAAAAGCAGCTTGCTCAGGTGATACCAGCTGTTCTAACATAGGTCTTAGTCGGTTGGCCATGACTTTAGATATAACCTTATATGCAAAGTTACACAAACTTATCGGTCTAAACTGGTCAAGACTTTCAGGATGGTGTACCTTGGGAATCAAAACAATAAGAGTTTTGTTGAGATCTGGAGGGAACTTACCAGAGTGAAAAAAGTCGTTAACCAGGCAGAATAAATCATGGTGGATGGTATTCCAATGGGTTTGGTAGAACAATCCATTAAAACCGTCAGGGCCCGGAGCTTTTGTAGCGCCCAATTGGAAAGTAGCTTGTCGTACCTCTTCAACCGTCAGTGAGGCCAATAGTTGTGCATTCATTGTGTCCGTGACAAGTGGTAAACATTGATCAAGGACAGGGCCAAATTCGCGGTGGCCTGCTGATGTATAAAGTTGAGTAAAATAAGCAGAAGTGAGCTCCTTTAAAGCTACTATATCCCTCACCCATTCATTGTCAGCCTTCCGAAGCATTCCAATCCGGTTTCTCTGCCGCCGTTGGATTGTAGTGGCGTGAAAGAACTTACTGTTTTTGTCACCCCAACGCAACCAATTTACTCTAGACCTCATAGCCCAAAATTGCTCTTCTTGCTTCCAGATTGTCCTCAACTCATCTTGGATATGAGTTACCTCATCGCTTTCACTGTTAGAACAATAAGGATGATTAATTAGGGTCTGGAGGCGTTGCTGTAAAGCTGTAATCCACAAGTGTCCATTACCAAACTTGGAACGACTCCATTGGCTTAAGGCTGTTCTTACTTTAGATAGTTTGTGCAGGAGATCAGAGTTTCTGGACTGATTAGAAGGCCAAGTTTGGGATACAAGGCAGTAAACTTCAGGATCTTCGTTCCAGAAAGCTTCGTAAGCAAAGGTGCGTTGACGATTTTTATTAACCTGCACCGTAGAGAGAAGTAACGGGCTATGATCAGAGCCTATTGGCGGTAAGGCATACACTTCCGCGCCAGGATAAATGAGACGCCAATCCATAGAGCAGAGGACTCTGTCCAGTCGTTCCTTAACGAGATCAGTTCCTTCACGACAGTTTGACCAAGTGTACATGCAACCCTTACTCTCAACCTCCATAAGAGCACAGTCATCTACGACATCACGAAAAGAGGAAAGGCGAGACCGAATAGGGGATCGACTGCCCACCTTCTCCCAAGGATGAAGAATTTCATTAAAGTCCCCTACACAAATCCAGGGTAGAGTATTGATAGCACTAATTCTTCGAATAGGGGAGTTGTTTAAGGTAGCCAAAAATGGAGAAACACCACATACACCATTAGCGTGAAAGTGTAATTTAATAAAAGTATGATCTTCCAGTTAATCTTCTTTCTTCAGACACACCTAGAAAAGAAGGAAAGATCTTCATTAAGGGTTTCCCCTCAAACAATAGTAGATATATGTTTGATGGTTAGAAGTTTATAGAAAGGCCCACGGTGATTTATACGTATGTGATCACTATCAAAACCCAAATCACTTCTTTTTAATAGATGAGTGTGATCGAAACTAAAATCATCCTCTTGAGCATTTGAATGAGGGATAGTTGTTGTTGTCTCCCCTTCGTCATTTTGTACACAACATTTCTCAGTAAGTTTAGGATAAATGTGTCACAGTAGTATAGTTTGAGTTTTTGATGGCTTTTGCCTTTATATAATTGAGGAAAATAGCCCTATAGAAGATATCAACTCACTCTGACTCAGGAATCTTTCTGAAAACAGGAGGGCATCTATCATTGAACATGTGACCAAAAGAATATTAGAAAACTTTCATACTTGTTCTAAACATGTCAGTGACTAGCGAAAACCACTTCTTCAGTTTCCATGGTTTCGATGAGTTGCTGGTAAAGGCCAAAAAAGCCCCCGGTTTTGTGAAATTTCCATGATGTGGCAATTGGGTTATTAGGTTATAAACGATTAAGCATGCCAAATTGATTAGTTTATTAATTTTGTTTGGTCGGTGATTAGTTTATTAATTTAGGAGCAACCATACTAATTGTTATATTAATTTATGAAAGACTGAAGACTTTCATCGGTCCGATGTTCTACAAATGTTGGACTGATATCCAATCAAACGAGCCACCGACTTTCGAGCACTGACTTCTTCACTTACAAGCAACGATGGCACTTCACCTTTTCTCTCTTCCAAGTGTTTTCTCCAAGAAGATTAGCCGTCAAGTCCTGCGTTCGACAAGCACCAAAGCTGCTGCTCCCCAAGGAGGACGAAGATCGGCCAATTATCAGCCATCTGTCTGGACTTACAATGACCTTCAGTCCCTCGTGACTGATGAAGGTCGCCAATCCTGTCGCGCGGTAAATATCCACACTCTACCCAATTGTTGTCTATAAGAGATATTTATGCTAGAGTTTAAAAAAGGTAAAGAGGAATTCTGCAATGTAGTTCGAACTTAATTCTAATGATTATTCAAGTGAATAAATGCCTGGTTCAAATACGGTATATCGTATGTTCGAATTACAACGTCTTTCACTTAAAGTAATCTATGAATCTTATGTTGGCTGCTTGTGGTTTTCAAATACAAGTAGACAGAGTAATTCAGTGCATTGGGGGGAGGGGGGGGGAATTAGTCTACTTCAATAATTGATTATCCTCATGTTCTCAATGAAACATAAATGAAATTGCAGCATTAAGATGACAATTATCCTAGAAAAAACTATCGATCCAATTGGATTGTGTTGAACTACTGGGATTTACCCCTGTGGCCACCATTCTAACATGGAAGGGGGAGGTGAGGGGTTCGAATCATCACATTTTCAGAGGTTGGGATGGGGATGATTTAGTGTTAAGTGTGGATTTCGACTTCCATGCCTTACATGCAAGAAATGGGGGTCTCCAAGTTAGAGGCTCGCAAATACGTTATAAAACTGATCGACACAACGTGGAAGAAGCTGAACAAATATCTAGTCAATGACTCAACCTTCAATCAATCTTTTGTGCGGATGGCTTTCAACCTTGCACGGATGGCACATTGTGTGTACCATGACGGAGATGCAGTTGGAGCTCCAAATGATCTATCGAGGAATCGTGTGCACTCACTAATAATTGATCCAGTTTCTCTCGAGCCAGGTTTGAATGGAGGGATTTTGACCTAAATTACATTTTCTCCCCCTCGTTGAAGGATTTTCTGTATTGTACTTTCAATTTCAGACTCATGTCAATTAAATTCTAGTGAGTTTCTTAGCTATAATTTCCAGATCCGCGTTGTCGACTAAATTTGGATGCGTATTTTTATCCTGAGTGTCACATTGTTGATTAAATTCCAGTATAATTTGTTTACATTCAGCTTGGTTGAAGTAATTGTATTTTTCAAGCCTTTTCGTCAATAAATTGCCTATGTTCGATTTGTTGTTTCATGTCTACCTATGATATTTTCTATCCAAAATCATCATGAAACCTGTCACCTCTACTAAAAATTGAAGAATGACTTTCGGTGAAAAGTTTTTCATCGCAAGATTAATTTTAGCGAAACATAAATGTATAGTCCAAGAGATGTCGAGAGGGGTAAGTACACTATATGTGCCAAAAGTTATGTACGGTGTTCACTTTGGTGCCAAAAGTTTCTATTGGATCACTTAAATGCCAAATCGGAGGAAAAACGATCATTTTGGTGCCACATGCGAGATATTTCGGCCAAAATGATTACATGGCTTTTATATTTAAAAAAATAAAATTGACATTAAACGACATCGTTTTCCGTCCTCTTTAAGAAAACGACATCGTTTTGCTATCATAAGTGGATAGCCTCACAAAACGACGTCGCACATTGAAATTAGGGTTTTTATTGTTTGATCCTCGCCCAATGCCGACCAAGCTCGCTCGGCCACCGTCACTCGGCCATTGTCGCTCGGCCTCCGTCATAGTTGCTCGACTAGGTGAGCAAGGAGAGGCTGATGTTGTTTCTCAGGCAAGAAGTGATGGGTAGAATAGGAGGCGAGGGCGGAGGAGGAGGAGGAGGAGGAGGAAGAAGGGGGGTCGAAAATGGAGAGAGAGAAGACGAGGAGGGCAAGGGAAACAAAGAGGGCTCAGATGGAGATGGTGGATTGAGCTCTGCTCAGGGAGTGGCTGGTGCTGGTATTGTTCTTTGAGGAAGAAGACGACACTGCCATGCCTTCTCTCGGGAAGAATAGTAGGCGAGGATGGAGGAGGAGGAGGAAGAAGGGGGGTTGAAGGTGGAGAGAGAGAAGACGAGGAGGGCGAGGGAAACAAAGAGGGCACAAATGAAGATGGTGGATTGGGCTATGCTCAGGGAGTGGCTGATGCTGGTGTTGTTCTTCGGGGAAGAAGACGACACTGCCATGCCTTCTCTCTCTCTCTCTCTCTCTCTCTCTCTCTCTCTCTCTCTCAATTTGGGGATTTAGGGTTTCCACTTGGGGGAAAGACGTCAAACAACTTCGTTTTGTGGTTTAGATGCTGACTGTACTCTCCGGTGAGCCACATCAACTTAAAAAATTAATAAAAAAGTGTCACATTGGATTTCCGGTCTATCTGATCGGAGTTGACACTAAAATGATCGTTTTTCAAACTTTTTGTACTTAAATGATCAAAAATAAACTTTTGGCACCAAAGTGAGCGTCGTATACAACTTTTGGCATTGATAGTGTATTTACCTCGATGTTGAGGTGGCCACAATTCGAAACCCCACTAGTACACCAATTATGAAGGGGCGTTGCCAAGAGTTTGTCTGCATGATGTCAACACAAATGGCATGCGTAGATAGGACTCGAAAGAGTGATGATGCCTGATTTACTTGATCAAGCGACCAACAAATCAAGAAAATTGTCCATACAGATTGTTTGGACGATGAATAATGAGGTGGGTGCTTTGGAGTACAAAAGGGGAGGAAGATTGAATGCTGGCGAGTGAAATCAAAAGCTTACCTATCAAAGCGATCGGCTCCCTGTCGATGGCCCTTGATAAACTGATCTTCACACGTAAAAATGGACTCTTTTGAACTCAACGAACGTTAAGAGTAACTCCTGTTTGCTCATCAGCGAAGCGAAGGCCATCTCCTCTTTCCTTGGAGTTCACATTTTCAAATAGCGTACAAAAGTCTTTCATAATACAGCCTATCTCGAGCGAGAGCTACATAATGTAGCATATTAACTCGATATCACGCTCTCAATCAATCGATATTAGTTATTGCATCTAAGCGTAATCTAGTTGGTCAGGGCTGAGATCCAGAAGGTGAGGGTTCAGTTTCCCCATTAATGGAGGCGTGTTTGGAGGTGTCATTGCGACCCCACCTCCATGTGTCGAGTTTGAGTCCGAAAAATACTCGTTTCGGACTTATCTAGAATCAGCAGTGGGAACCCTCTTGGTGTGTCATGAGGATTTTATTCGGCACAATCGAAGTAGCAAGGACCGCACTGATTGTCATATGAACCCGAAAAGGAAATCGACGTGATTTGCGTAGCTTTTTAAGAGATTCATGGGGATAACGAGGATGGTCGATTGGTTTATTGATCCAGCAAAGTGGATGGGCGCAAGACCGTCAAGAGTCCCGATCTTTCGAAGGATCTAATCCCTGCGATAAGGCCGGCAAGCCCAGGCGAAGGGACTGTCGATATGACACCACAAGAACGACACAACTTCACGCGCGCCAATCAAAGAGACCAACGAGTGGACGAGAGACGAATCCAGCATCGTATGATTGAGCAAACACAGACAGAGATTTGACGAGAGACGATCCAGCAACATGTGATCGAGCTTACATAGAAAAACGATAGGACGAGAGGATGTGGTCCACCACGACAACAGCGACGATCGCTTGAAGTCGAAAATCTATCAGCGTATTCCAGCGTCATGTCCTAGTATAAATAAATAAAATTATATATAAATAAGGGACTGTTCACGCTGACGAGGGCGTGCACTAATCGCTGAGTTTTCACCTTATGTAGGATTGGCTTTAGTACAGTTCGCGCGATTAATGGCACTCCATCTTTTTTTGTCACGCCTTATCGTCCGAAGCTTTCCTCTCTAAACAATTACCTTCAGTCTCTTGTGGCTGACAGAGGTCGCCAATCCCATTGCATGGTAAAACACCCTCTCGTTATACGAGACATTTATGCTAAAGTTAAAAGAAATAAAGACAATATTCGCAATTTGGCATGAACTTAACTCTAATGTTTAGACGAACGGTTAAACGCTGGGTTCGGATTCAAGACATCTTGAATTCGAATCATAGTGTCTTTGCTCAAACTAACCTTGGATTCTACATCTGCCACTTGTGGGTGGAGCATTACCATAGATACGTGAACGGACAGGGCGGTTTGGTGTATCGGTGGGGAATTAGTCTAATTGAGAATTCGATTATCCGCACGTTCTCAAGAAAACACAGGTGAAATTTTGGAATTAGGGAGGGTAATTATCCTAGAACAAACCGTCGATCAAAGGCATCACTTTAATAACTTGATGACTAGGAAATTCGATTTAACAATCTCTCCATCGCCATGATTGCTAATTCATGTGGTCTCATAATCAATATTTTATCACTTTTATTAATGGGTCATATTTTCCTCCTTATCTAGTTTCCTCTCTATCATGTTTGTGATGGATGTATAGAAAGTTGTGGCCATCACCGGAATGTAGATATGACTACACATAAATATGGGGATATTCTTGCTTCTATCCACCAGCCTGAATATTGAATGGAGGAGGTTTTTTCCCAACAAAAGTGGAGGAAGTTTTGTCCTAACGAGAATAGAGAAAGGTACGGTACTTTATTATTTGTGATTAGCCATCGATATAACTCAAACAAAATCCCCAGCATCACATGAAGAGTCAATCATAGGTATCATAATCCCACGCACGTGACATAAATAGGACCCTAAGATTGAAGATTTGGACCTCTTCCTTTGAATTATCTTTCTTGGCTTTTTCCTAGGATTCAAAAACTTAGCTATGGATTTTCTTAATTCTAATGTAGAATGAGCTACAAAAAGAAAAGGCACAGATGTTGCAAGATAAAGTAGAGGTGCCCTTGATGATGAAATTGCTAAACCCATAACCACATTCACTTCGAGATTATCCGATCTAAAGCAGGACGTCACCAGGCACCGGATAAAATAATTTATTATCTTATATGGAGGGAAAATTACCCAAAAAGTCCTAAAAAATTTTCAATTTAGTCATATATATTATTTTTTGATAATTCAATCCTAAACTTTTTGTAATTATGCCAATTCAGTCTATCCGACTAAATTTGGCTAGCCGATGCTGATGTGGATGCCGAAATTTGGCACCGATGGATAATTTTTTAATAATTTTTTTTTTTTGAATTTCTTTATATTTTTAAAATATTTTTTTGTGAATTTTTTTTTTCCTTCTTCCTCCCTCCTTCTTCCTCTTGCTTCGGTGACTGGCTAGAGGGGAGGGCCGATTGTCGACTAGTGGCGAGCTCCCGCCAGATTTGGTGTGGGCTCGCCTCGCCCAACGATGGCGAAGCCAACCTCACCCAAATCCGATGAGGCACACTCGCCCAGCCTCGTCGAATCTGGGCGATGAACGACACCCCTAACGGCTAGCAAATTAGAGAAAGAGAGAGAGAGCTCATAAGCTAGTGCGCGTGTCAAAGGGAGGATCACCCACCATCGATTGAAAGTAAAGAAGATGATCTCCATGACATCGTCGCCAATGCACTTCGATTTGTCTCCTTCATCGTGTGAAGGATTTCTTGGAAGTTTCGAGATAGCCAAACCATACAAGGCCGACCTCGCCGATCCATTGGTGAGGACTTGCTTTGTTGGATCTGGGCTAGGTCGGCCTTGCCATCGCTGGACAAGGCGAGCTCTTGCTAGATCCGATGGGGGCTTGCCACTGACGACAATTGGCCCTCCCCTTTGGCTGGTCGTCAAAGCAAGAGGAAGAAGAAGGGAGGAAGGAAAAATAAGAGAGAAAAAAAATGAAAACGAAAAGAAAAGAATAAAAAATTAAGTAAAAAAATTCAAAAAAAATAAAATATTATTAAAAAATTGTCTGTCGGCTAGCCAAATTTGATCAAATGGATTGAGGCTGCATTTGGCAATCGGGATAAAATTCGGGATATGATATGATTTATCCCATCCTACGTTTGGTGCTCGCTACGGACATGATAAAGTCGGATATAATGGGGATATAGGTAATATAAAATTATCCCATAGGGGAGGTGGGATAAAGGTGGATATGATTTATAATGTCCATAATAGGAAAGTTATTTTCTCGAATAACAAACTTATTAGGTTAACAAAATTGAAATTATATTCAAATATAAATAATATTTGAATTCTATTTTAAGAAATTAAAAATAAAAAGTAGAAATTTATTTTTAATTAATCTTATTTTAATTTATATATTTAACTTTAATTCTATCTTATAATAAAATTCAATCTATAAATTAAATATTTATATTTATTATATATTTTAGGTATGTTAGTACAATTTACTATTTGATAAAATTTTATTAAAGAATGATGAAAGGAGAAAAAAGAAATAATAAAGAAAATAATATAAAAAAGAGGCAAAATAAAATAAAAATAAATTACGGAATAGTGTTACGAGATATTTTCACCATCTTCGTTTATGAACATTTGTTCATTTACTTTACAAAAAAAAAAAAAAAACATTTAGGTTCATTTATAATGACATGCCATTTATATAAAAAAAATAAACATGATATGATGTGAATATATCTGATTTTAATACTGCGATTCACCAAACAATAGACAATATATAAAAAAAATTCCAGAATTTCATATCATGTTCTGTCCAATTCTATCCCGATCCTGAATTGACATAATTATAAAAAGTTTATGACTGAAATGGCTAAAAAAAATTGTTTAGGACTAAATTGAAACAATTGCAATTAGTTAAGGATTTTTTTGGTAATTTTCCCCTTCTCTAGATCCAGACTACCAAAGGCAAGTAGAAAATTGTGAGGCAACTCTAAAATTTTACTCTTAAATTATTGTAGATGGCGGAATAATGTTAGCCTTGCAAACAAGTTGAACTTCATCAGGGATAGGCCAATGGACTCGGTGACAAATGAGCCCCTCCCCAGCTTCTGTCAAGGGCTAACCAAAGTGAACGAGCCAATTTACGTCATGTTGGACAAATTTGAGCTATTCACATATATTGATTTACTTGGAAAAGTAATATCCACGCATGTTAACTGTTGAAGTTTTGGCTTCTAATTTGCATATTTTCAAACAGGACGTCAATGCCATGGAAGATCTTTCCACAACAGCGAAATGACATTGGCTGGTGACACTCTGAAGGGGACAAGGAAAATTGTCGTCCCTTGTCTAACAAAAGCAGCACGCGAAAAACGTCTTTGGCGGTCGACGTTTTATGAACTGACCATGTGCGCATTCGAGGTTTTAGGGATCTCCCGCCTACTAAGGAGATATTCAGTGTTTCTATCGTTTCGCAGTGGTATGGTTCGTGCAAAGCCTTCTTGCAAGAAGCAAAGTGGAGTCACAATAAGATCATCACCCCGAGAGCTGAAGAGTACTCGAACAAATGCCAAAGGTGGAAATCAATGTCACAAGAAACGAGGGAAGAGACGACGAATTCAATCCTGTGTCGCGTGCAAGGCGAGCACTTTATAGAACTTTTCGACATGACGTGAAAGAAATCGAACAAAAAATCTAGGCGAATGAACCAAATATCTAGGCCATGGCTTGACCTGCGATCGATCTTTTCGTGCGGATGGCTTAGCACCTTGCCTGGACGGCGCGTCGCGTGCATCGGGGTGGAGATGCGCATAGTGCTACCGGCAATCCCTTTCGCACTCATTGATAATCAAGTCTGCTTCTCTTGAGCCATGCTTAGTTAGTTTGTACAAAATAATTTCCTCCCTCTGGTGAAGGAAATTAAATGTACATACACAACAACATAGCGGAAAAAATATTGGATGGAGCGGATGTATGCATCCCAGTTCGTTTGAACTGTCGGGTTTGGTGGATACATAGAATAGATGGATCCCATTACACTAAATGATTGGAGAGCACTAGATGTACAGATTGCTCTAATGTTAATTACGGTCTTTATTTAATCCATTTAGGGGGAGAAAACTTTAGTGATAAGAAAACCAATCATCTTTTCTTAAAAAAAGAGAGAGAGAGAACCTTCCAGGCGTTGAGTGGTGGTTATAATTTATGGCTGTAATTACTTATCTAATTAATGAGAAACTATCTATGAAATATAATAATCATCTTTATGCTGGTCATTTTTTGAGTGCTGATGAGCAATATAGGTCATTTTTTGAGTGCCTGTCTCTTCTAATTTACATCCGTCAGTTTCTACCTTAGATCTGACAACCTAAATAGAGGACAAAAACATGTGAAATTAAAACCAGAAGCTTGTAATTTGGTACGTCCTGAGCATAATTTAAGCATGTACTCGCGACTTTCCATGAAACAAAATTTTTTTCTTGAAGTCCCACGAGAGGCACGAACTATAGGACACGCCTTACCGTCGGTTTCCATATTTGCCAAACGTGAATTTTATCTAGCGACAGGGGCTTGCCCTATCGCTTTCGACATTCTTAACGTGTTTCTCGTACTGCATGTTGCAAACGAGGTGCTCAATCAATACCAGATCGAAAAGAAGTGGAAAGAGACGCCTCTCTGCTCCCCAACATTTTTGACGATTAGACAGAACACCAAAGAGGACGATCAGATGCCCAGTGGGTAATACCTATGAAGTACCAATATTGTTCAGGAACATTTTTGTTGTGTCTGTGTTGGAGTTTCTCACACTTGATCAACGAGTGTCTAAAAATTCGATACCTAGTCAAATTTAATTATGACATATGAGTCTTAAATTATAACATGTGATTCTGATACGCATAGTGTTAGTTTTAAAAAATTTTAATAAATGGGGGTCAAAATGTAAATTTGTAATAAATAATAAATAATAAAAATAATGAAGGAGAAAAAAAACATAATCTTCTTTTTTTTTTTCTAACTCTCACTTCTCGTGATACATAATTTACCTCCAAAATTTGTTTTTTGTCTTTTTTTTTTTCGACACACTTTGACACGTGAGACTAAAATGCGGATTACTTGTTTATTTTTTTCTCCAAGTTTTATGGATTAATGGAATGGAGTTGAATTTGTCAAATTTAAATAATGAATAATATTAACAAATAGTAGATTAATGTTTTTAGTGTAAATTCATTCTAAACTCTTTTTTATTATTTATTTATTTATTTGTGAATTTGAATTACATTAATTTGATTAAAATAATCATAAAAATGATAATTTATATATATATATATAAAAATACATATTTAATGTACAACGTATCCTAATGTGTTAAAAAATTTTATTTTTTCAGAAATAATATATCAGTGTGTGTGTCGTGTTGTGTCATGTGTTGAGCGTGGACCTTGGTACTACTTAGGGTAGTACAGTAATCATCAGAAAATGCTAAAAACGTTGCTCTCCGGGAACAGCAACTTCAAAAAGAACCAGAGCAAGTCCTTTCTATTGGGAGATGCCTTTTTTTCCACCTCTCATGCGAGGGCATATGTCGTGTCAAGCCACCGAAAGAGTCCCAGCACAGCTGAATATCTTGACGGGCACGAGGCTGTATAAATGCCAGGACCATCTGCAGTCGAAGCAGGCAGCGGTTTCGAGCACCGACTTCTTCTTCACTTACACACGATGATGGCGCTTCAGCTTTTCTCTCTTCCGAATGTTTGCTCCAAGAGGACTCCTGCTCAGGTCCCGCGTTCGGCGAGTACCAAAGCTGCCGTATCTCAAGGGGGACGGAGATCGCCCCAGTATCAGCCAACTCTCTGGACTTACGATTACCTCCAATCCCTGCCGACCGGTGTCCATCGCCATGCGGTAATAAATTCACATTTTGTTCGTTCTCAATCAAGATGATATCTCTAGACTAAAGGAAAAAAGAAGAAACCGAGACTATATAAGTTGTTATTGTTTATCATCATGGATTTATATAAGGTACATCGTTGGTCGATATATAATATTTTATGCGAACAGTCAACTTATGAAATGAAAATTCTCATTCACTAATGAAATAAATTCATTTGATAAAAAATTACAAATTTTAAAGGTGTTAGTAATGGACCTTACATGTCTGCCACTGTACCCAAATTATAGTCCATTTTTATCTTTATACTTGGTATTGGCTCTTTTCCTAATAATTTAAGCTTATATGTAAAAGGGGAAGCAGCATCCCTTGTTATCATAATTATGAGAAACCTTTCTTTGTATAACTAAGGTTGGTTTGCTTCCTGGCAATTGGATATTACGTGAAAATATTTTAAAAATAAGCTATTTTCATTATTTTCCATCATTCAGTTGTACTTTTTAAATGGGCTATAATTGTATCATTGGAAAAGTCAAAAATAAGAAATAGAATCAAGTTTGGCTACACGAGTTAGATACTTTTGGACTCGTGATTTGGACTCTCATGATTGGGACCTCTGAATTTCTATATGAAAACCTAACCAAATGGATCGAGCTCCCCAAGGCAAGGCTTGATGACAAGACCAAGGCAAGTATCCCTAGGGTCAAACTTGGGATCCAGGCCCTCGAACCTCCGACCTCACCACCCGACTGAATCTCTGAGCTTGTTGCTCGGCCGGGTGTCCCAAGGGGTCCGACCTTGGCCTAGCCCCTGAGCCAAGGACTAAATCTCTGGTCTAGCCCCCATGGTTCCAGTTTCAAAGATTGAAGTCTCAAGTTTGGATTCACCCCACGAGGTCGATTTGGGAATCAATGTCCCCGTGCCAAGGTTTCTGTTGGGGTGATAAATCCCGGGGCCCTCTTCTTGGGTTCTAAAGGCTGAGAAACCACGTGCGAATTTTAGTTCTACGCCGAGGGTTGAGGTCCCATCAAATTTATTTTTCCATAAACAATAATCCCATAAAACAACCTTAAGGTCACTATTCATAAAAGTTAGCTGCGATGGATATGAGATATGTAAAAATTCGATTACAATGCATAAGATCCTATACTCATAATTTTTTCTTGGGTTAATATCAACTATATAGACCGTGTAACTTTTTGCTTTCCCTTTTTCCGGCTCAAACTAAGCTATGATATCGCTCAAATTGAGTTCCTTACGCAGGTCGAGCAGCAAAATGGAAGAGTGCAAATGCTGGAACAAGAAGTGAGGAGCGCCATGAAGGACGAAAATGCCGAACTCTCCACCATACTCGCTCTGGTCGATGACATTCAACGACTGGGACTAATCTTTCTCTTCGAGGAAGACGTAAAGAGAGCTCTTCGCAGATACCACTCTCTGGATGGAGGTTACAAGAACAGAGACCAGAAGACCCTTCATGGAACAGCTCTCTACTTTAGGATTCTGAGACAAAATGGCTTCGAAGTTTCTCCAGGTAATTTGACCATACTAAAGTTCTACCTAATTGACAAAAAATTAGACTGCGATCGACTAATCTTGATGGGAAAGAACAAACAGATGTTTTCTGGATTTTCATGGACGAGCAAGGAACATTTATGGAGAGCCTCGGCCGTGACGTTGAAGGGCTGTTGAGTTTATACGAAGCTTCGCATTTGGCCTTCGAAGAAGAAGATATATTGCACGAGGCTAAGGCATTTGCCATCGAGCATCTTAAACGCCTCAACAATATCGATGTCAGCAAAGATCTCGAATATTTCCAATTGAACTTGGGGTTGGCACTGCCCCTGCACCAGAGAATGCCTTTGCTGGAAGCTCGACGGTCCATTGAAGCTTATAGCACACGGAGAGACACAGATCGTCGGCTGCTGGAACTGGCCGTGTACAATTTCAACATGGTGCAGTCTATTCTCCAAAGAGATCTTCAGGAGATGTCAAGGTCGGTGCGGAAAGGTGGAAAAAAGTTTAGAATTCATCTTGCAAAATTCAAATGCCGTTAGGCCTTGATGGATATATTGCGAGTGAAATAGGCATCACTAATACCTGTCATGCGTGAATCAATTGCAGATGGTGGAACGATGTTAGCCTGGCAAACAAGTTGAGCTTTGCAAGAGATCGACTGATGGAGTGCTTCTTCTGGACGGTCGGAATGGCCTATGAGCCTCAGTTCAGCAATCTCCGTAGAGGGCTAACGAAAGTGACCGCACTCGTGACCACCATCGATGATGTGTACGATGTTTATGGTAGTTTGGATGAATTGGAGCTATTCACAGATGCTGTACACAGGTTCCTCGATACTTCGCTTCAGATTATTAGTGAAAAGGTCGATTTCTCGAGTCTATATGTTAAAGCCTCCTTTGATCAATGTGTGGTTTCAGATGGGATGTCGATGCCGTGTCGAATCTTCCAGGCTGTATGAAGCTTTGCTTCCTAGCTCTCTACAATGCCGTGCACGAGATGGCTTACGACGTCCTCAAGCAGAATGGAGAAAATATCATCCCGTGTCTAACAAAGGCGGTACGTACTTAACGTTTACCGCGATTAAACCCTTCGAAGTTCTATGAATTCTTGACGGTAACAGAAAAAGAATTTGAATTTGATGGATTCAGTGGAGTGACATGCTCAAAGCCTTCCTGCAAGAGGCGAAGTGGAAGCACAACAAGGTCACCCCGACGTTGGAAGAATACATGAACAATGGCTGGATCTCAGTCTCCGGACTCGTCATATTGATTCATGCTTTCTTTCTGTCGACCCCGCACGTTAGAAAGGAGGAACTAGAATTGATCGAGACTTACGGCCATGATCTCTTGAAGTCGCCGTCCATTATTTTCGGCCTCTGCAACGATCTCGGTACCTCGTCGGTACGCACTCTCCTCCTCCTCCTTCGCTCCCTAGAACTAGTAGCTGTAAAAGGGCAGAGCATACAAGCACTGCAACTTCCGATTGAAAGAGCACGATAAATTTGGACTTACAATTCTGACCGATGAACATCCAAATGAACGATTACAGATCGAAATAGACAAAAACAATAAATTACTTCGAATCACTAGAGTATTTTCATGTGAAAGTGCTGCAAATGTTTCTAGTTGCTGCCACTAACTAAAACCCACCAGAACTAATCCAAAATCTTCGTGCAAGAAGAAGTCTTCGAAATTACTTCCACCCAGTGCACTTCTCTTTCGATAGCTTTAGGACTTCACGTGCACTTGTACTATTTAGTTAATTTCTTTGACAACATCAATCAAGCTATGACGCAAACTTTCCACTCGATTCCTTTTCGGCTCATGCGTCATGAAAGCCTATGCTCACACCCACATTACATGTTGTAGGCCGAGCTAGAGAGAGGAGAAACGGCGAATTCGATCCTATGCTACATGCAAGACACCGGGGTGTGCGAGAATGTTGCTCGCGAGCACATTAAGGAACTGATCGACACAGCATGGAAGAAGATGAACAGATATCAAGTCGACGACTCTTTGTTTGGAAAATCATTTGTACGTTTGGCTTTCAACCTAGCCCGAATAGCTCACTATACATACCGAGATGGAGATGCGCATGGAGCTCCAAATGATAGATCGAAGTACTGTATCCACTCATTATTGATTGATCCCATTTCTCTCAAGTAGACTTGTCAAAATAGGTTATGGACTCATTTCTTAACCCATATTTTATGGGCATTTTAAGGGTTAGTTATGTTAGTAAATGGGTTGTAAATGGGTTGTAAATGGGTTTATAATAGCAATGCCCAAAAAAATATGGATGTCTAGTGGGTTTGTAATATACCCAAATCCAACCTATATTTGGGACGAGCAATGCTAGAACAACGGTGCCATTATTGCTCGAAGGCGACGGTGCAATTTGAACCATTACTTTTGCTTCAAGTGGAACTGGCTACTCGATTTGTTTAAATATGAAGAAAAGGAAAATTGTTCAATGAGTTTCACTGGAAAAGGAGAATTAAAAATTCTTCCTTTTGTCTTTCATCCTCACCTCGCATGTTCTCGTGATCTCCAGCCCAACTTCTTCTGTGGAATCTTTTATTGTTAGGTATAATTCTTTTTCCGATTTTATAAAATTCAGTGCTTAAATGCTATAAAAAAAAAAACATGAGAGTTACAAAGTAATGGAAACATTAGAAATACAGTAAACTAAATCAAATCTCATTCTACAACGTTAACTCTAAATTTCCCTTTAGTGAACTTCTTTAGAATATGTTTGTATTTTTCAATTTGAGAAAATGCTTGTTCGGGATAATCATTATGATGGCAATAACTAGTTTGACCATAATCACTTTCACTTCAATCTGAGCATGCCAAGAAGGGGTAATTGCACCAAAAAGAATGGAGAGAGGGAAATCTAGGTGATTGACCATAGTGAGTTGCCCTCATCATAGTGGTTATTCCGAACAAGCATATTCTCAGATTGAAAAATACAAACATATTTTAAAGAAACGTACCAAAGAGAGATTTAGAGTTAACGTGGTAAAACGCAATTTGAATTAGTCTACTGTGTTTCTAATGTTCTCTTAGCTTTGTAATATTCTCAAAAGAACATGTGAGGTTAGGATGGAAAAAAAGAAAATTCTAATTTTTCATTCCGATGCAGCCCATTGAGCAACATTCCCTTTTATCATTACCTACCCCTAGGGGGAGGGAATATGTTTGGGAATATTTTCTAAAAGACAAGCCTACGATCTATGATCAGGCACGAGTTCTCCCAAATTTATACCTCACGCAATATTGGGTGTTCAAATTGAGGGTATGAGAATTTTCTAAAGAAGAAGTTGCCACTAGTTTATTGGGGTCAGCTAGAAATCAAGTGAAGCATGGGAGTGTACCTTACTTTCTACATAACCAGAAAATCTAGAGTTAGGGACTTGATTATACTAATTAACCAATTAATGCCTTTTCAATACCTAATATTGTTAATTAAAAAAAAAAATTGTCAAGCAATTTGAATTAATTTTAGACTAATCCATTAACATGCGAATTGACCGTGTGGGTGCGCAATCATCAATATAGTAATTGGCCACCAAAGAAAGCATTAAATAGATTGCATGGAATAAAAGACCTAATATTAAGGAAACAGATAAATGCTGAACCTCACTAGACTAAAGGGAGCCACAAACAACAAAACCATGCAAATAAGGGTAATTGTCTTTGAGGACAATTGAAACCTTAAGATAGAACCATAAAGGCTTGCTCAATTTTTTAGCATAACTTAGAGTTATGAAGCTTCCATTTTTTAAAAAAAGAAAACAATTCAAAAAATCTATTTTTAAAATTTTTCAAGGAATTATAACTTTTTTTGTATTTTTGTAAATTTTTAATGAACTTTTGAATTTTTTCAAATTTTTTCATGATAATATTTTGAACTTTTCAAAAAGATCGAATTTTTAATTTTCTAAGAATTACTGAATTTTTCTTGATTTTTAGTATTTTTTTTTTATTTCAAAATTTTTCAATTTTTAATATTTTGTGGAATTTTTCAAATTTGCAGAAAATTTTTGAAATTTTTTTTTTATGTTTTCTCAAAGTTTTTGAATTTTCAGAAATTTTTTTGAATTTTGAATTTTTTCAAATTTTGAAATTTTTTGAAATTTTAATATATTCAATATTATTATATTCGGGCCAACGGGTTTGGACCGAGAAACCCAATCCAGCCCATTGACCCAATCCGAAGACCCGGACCCGACCTAATTGAAAAATATATCTTAAAACCCCTTTTTATATTAATATTTTAATTAATTTTTAATTCCTTTTCTTTCCTTTTTCTTTTATTTTCTTCTTCCCCGGTGTCTTCTTCCTTTTGTCTTTTTTCGTCTCTTTCATCACCCTTTTTTTTTTAAAAAAATTTCCTTTCATTCTTTCCTTTTTTTTTTTTGGTGACCCGGGAACCCAGCCGACGAGGTAAACCGGGGTAACGCTAGAAAAAACCCACCACCACCACGACATCACGCTTAAGACCTCTAGCGACGCATGGGATTCGAACTCCTCTAATTTTGTGAGAGAGGGAGCTTGAGCCAGCGACGCCACCGCAAGGGGTGGTTCTTTCCTTTTCTTCTCCTGGACACGCCCAAAGCCACCTCTCTTGCTTCATAAGGCGCGTATGATAAAATTTCTACTTCTCTATTTCTCTATTTTTCTGTTCCTTAGGGTTTGGAATAGAAAACGTTTGAGAGCGTAATTTGATTTTTTATTTTGAACAAATTTTATTCCAAAAATAGATTTGAAGAAGAAATCAGAAACTAAAATTTTTAATAATAGAAATTGAGAAATCAATTTATGTTCCAGAAATTTTGTCATGCGCACCCATAATTTCCTATTATTTTTTTGCTTTTGCTTTTTCCTCCCTTTTTAAATCCTATTTTATTCCTTTCTTCTCTTCTCCACACTTAGCCCCTTTTGGAAGCCCCCCTTCTCTACAACATTTTCACCGAAGTTCACCCAAACCATATGCCTCCTTCGCCGATCATCTCCTTCATCAAGCCAAAACCAAACAAACCATGCCCACTTCGGCTATCACCTTACGCCATCGACACGTGCCAACTACTACCTCATGGACACGCCGCATCAAATGACAAGCCGATGTACAAAAGCAAGCGTAAATCAAAGAAAATCCCCACGAGCTCAGTCAGATATTTTAACGAACACCTAACAGGCACCAACCGAAGAGAAGACGCCGGATCAACCAAGACTCCAAATGCTCCGAAATATTTAACTGATGCGCAAAACTAAAACAGAGCATAGCACCACATGGATGGGGTTGGGACTCGCACGAACCGGGCCTCAACAAAGGGAAAAAAAAGAAGAAGAAACTTGACAATTTCAAGAGCAAACCAAAGTTAGAGGAGGCGGTCACGGATCTGACGAAAACATTTTCACAAGCACTCGGGGTGCGCTACCAAAACAAGGGATTTAGAACTCGCTGGGGATTCGGACACAGACCCAACTTCCTAACATGCGTACTAGATCACACAGTAGGTTTGACGGAGGACCGACGGGACCGAAACTCGAGCAGACTTGGTTAGCCGCGAGCTCCGGCCCGACGCCCCCCAAAAACAAACAAGGCACCTACGCTCGGGGGGAACGACCTACGTGGTTCAGCGAAGGCCGCGGCGGACGGGGGCAAGTGGACGGACCTCACACGACGGCCAGCCACTCTCTCGAGCTCTCTCTCCCCCGCCTCACTCTGTCACACCCCACTCAAGCTCTCTCCCTTGGACTCTCGCCGAAGTCGCTCGGAACACTCCGCCTCCCGGCCTCTCACTCCCCTCTCGCTTTTAAGCACCGGCCGGATGGGATGTGGCGCGCCAGCTGCCTCTGGCCAGCCTGCCCGACCGAGCATCTCGTGTGATCGCTCGCCCTGTTCTCCCTGCCCTTCATCACGTACATCGTCCTTCCTAACCTTCGTGTCGTTCCTTAGCTAGCGTCAAGAGAAGGGAAAGGATGAGGAGGGAAGAAGCTGGGCTAAGAAAGAAAAGAAAAGGAATGGGCTGAGCCGGCGCAGGTGGGGACAAGGAAAGGGAAAAGAAGAAGGGGCCGGGTTTGGCTGCTACTTTTTTTTTTCGAATTTTTTAATTAATTTTTATTAATTTTTATTAATTTTTATTAATTTTTAAATTTTTCTTTTTTTTTTCTTTTCTATTCAGCTTTCTTCTTGGCGGTGGCCACGAAGCCCTCGCCCGCCAGGCGAGGCGGCTTCGCCGGATCCGGGCGAGGCTAGCCTCACTGCGGCGGTGAGGCCATGGCGGCCATCGCCGGGGCAAAGGCAAGGGTTCGCAAAGCCCTTGCTCGGCCTCACCGGCGGCTTCTTCCGCCGAGTCCCCAGGTGCCTCCTCCGCCATGCCGACCCCGAAGCTTCTCGACCTCGTCATCGCCGTCCTCACCTCCACGAAATCCCAATACGAGGCCCCCGGCCCCCCACCTCCCGCGCCTCACGCCGCCGCTCCTCCGCCCGATCTTCGCCTCGAAACCCTAGCCCGCCGCCCCAACACCCTCCTCTCCTTCTTCCGATGGTGCCAGGCCCCACAACCCGTCCCTCGCCCGCTCCTCATCCCTCCTCCCAAGGCAAGGCCGGGGGCAAGGCCGAGTGAGGGTCGCGACCCTCGCCTACCGGCGAGGGCTTCGCGGCCCCTCGCCTCCGCCCGGCGATGGTCTCCATGGCCTCACCAGTCGCGGGCGAGGCTAGCCTTGCCCAAATCCGGGCGAAGCCGCCTCGCCAGCGGCCCTAGGAGAGGCTTGGCGAGGGCCACGACCCTCGCCGGCGGCAGGCAAGGGCTTCGTGGCCCTTGCCCGGTGGGCCGGCGAGCCTCCAATGAGGCTTGCCGGCCACTGCCAAGAAGAAAGCAAAAAATAAAAGAAAAATAAAAGAAAAATAAAAGAAAAAATAAAAGAAAAATTAATAAAAATAATAATAATTTCGAAAAAATAAAAAAAAATCATAAAAATTGTCCGTCGCCGTCCCGTGGCCACGGCCGACCAAAATCAATAGGATGGGTGAATTGGTACTAATATTAAAGGTTTAGGATTGAATTGGTCAATTGAAAAGTTTAAGGACGGTTTAGACTTTTGGTACTTCTTCCCTTTATTACACTGCCACTATACCAAATTATAGTCCGTCTTTATCTGTATACTAGGTATTGGCTTCTTCTTTTTCCTAATAATTGAAGCTTATATGTAAAAGGGGAGTCGCAAACGTTATTATCATTATTATGAGGAACCTTTCTTTGTGTAACTAAGGTTTGTTTGTTTCCTAGCAATTGGACATTATAGGAAAATATTTCAAAAATAAGCTCTTTTCATTATTTTCCATCATTCAATTTGTACTTTTTAAATGAGCTAAATATCGTTTAACAATTATACTGTTGGAAAAGTCTAAAATAAGAAATGAAATCAAGTTTAGCCACAAGAGTTGAATACTTTTGGACTCGTGACTTAGACTCTATGACCGGGATCTATAAATTCGTATATGAAAACCTAATCACGCGAATCAAGCTCCCCAAGACAAGATTCGATAACGAGACCAAGGCAGATATCCCTAAGGTCAAACTTCGGACCTCCGACTTCACCACCCAATTGAATCTCCGGCTCGTTGCTCGGCAGTGCATCCCATGGGTCCGACCATGGCCCTTGGTAGCCAGACCTGGCCCCGTCAGCCAAGGACCAAATCTCTAGTCTACCCCCCATGGTTCCAGGTTCAGGGACTGAAGTCTCGCGTTCGGGTTTGCCCCATGAGGTCAATTTGGGAATCGATGTCCCCATGCGGAGGTCTGTGTTCGGGTGACGAGTCCTGGGGCCCTCTTCTCCGGTTCCAAAGGCTGTGGTCCCATGTCCGAATTGTGGTTCTAGGGCAAGGGTTAAAAGGTCCCATGTCCAGCTTTCGAGGTCCCATCAAATTTATTTTTTACATAACTTCAATTGACTTCTTCTCCAGTTCTAAAGGCTGTGGTCCCATGTCCGAATTGTTGTCGTTCTAGGCCAGGGGTTAAGGTCCCATGTCCAGCTTTTGAGGTCCCATCAAATTTATTTTTTCCATAGCTTCCATTGACAATAATCCGAGAAAGCACCACCGGAGAAGTTTACTATTCATAAAAGCGAGCCACAGTGGTTTACTATTCATAAAAGCGAGCCACAGTGGATGTGAGATATGTAAAAAAATTTATTACAGTGCATAAGATTCAGTACTCATAATTTTTCCTTGGATTAATATCAACTATATAGACCGTGTAACTTTTCGTTTTCCATTTTTTCGGCTCAAACTGAGCTATTAATATTGTACAAGTTGGGTTCTTTACGCAGGTCGAGCAGCAAAATGGAAGAGTGCAAATGCTGGAACAAGAAGTGAGGAGCGCCATGAAGGACGAAAATGCCGAACTCTCCACCATACTCGCCCTGGTCGATGACATTCAACGACTGGGACTAGTCTTTCTCTTCGAGGAAGACGTAAAGAGAGCTCTCCGCAGATACCATTCTCCGGATGGAGGTTACAAGAACAGAGACCAGAAGACCCTTCATGGAACAGCTCTCTTCTTTAGGATTCTGAGACAAAATGGTTTCGACGTTTCTCCAGGTAATTTGAAGATTCTAAAGTTCTATCTAATTGACAAAAAATTAGACTGCGATCAACTAATCTTGATGGGAAAGAACAAACAGATGTTTTCCGGATTTTCATGGACGAGCGAGGAACATTTATGGAGAGTCTTGGCCGTGACGTTGAAGGGCTGCTGAGTTTATATGAAGCTTCGCATTTGGCCTTGAAGAAGAAGGTATCTTGCTCGAGGCTAAGGAATTTGCTGTCAAGCATCTCAAACGCCTTAACGATATTGATATCAGCAAAGACCTTGAATATTTCCGAGTGAACCATGGGTCGGTACCGCCCCTGCACCAGAGAATGCCATTGCTGGAAGCTCGACAGTCCATCGAAGCATACAGCCCCCGGAGAGACGCAGACCGTCGGTTGCTCGAACTGGCCGTGTACAATTTCCACATGGTGCAGTCTATCCTCCAAAGAGATCTTCAGGAGATGTCGAGGTCAGTGTGGGAACGCGGAAAAAAGTTTAGAGTTCTTGCAAAATTCAAATGCTATTAGGCCTTGATGGATGGATCGCGAGCAAATTAGGCATCACTAATACCTGTCATGCGTGAATCAATTGCAGACGGTGGAATGATGTTAGCCTGGCAAACGAGTTGAGCTTTGCAAGAGATCGACTGATGGAGTGCTTCTTCTGGACGGTTGGGATGGCCTACGAGCCTCAGTTTAGCAATCTCCGTAAAGGGCTAACGAAGGTGACCGCACTCGTGACCACCATCGACGATGTCTACGACGTTTATGGTAGTTTGGATGAATTGGAGCTATTCACAGATGCTGTACACAGGTTCCTCAATACTTTGCTTCGAATTATCTGTTTAGGGTAAAAAAAAGCCGGTGAAAACGTCGGTTTCTTGAGTCTATATGTTAAAGCCTCTTTTGATCAATGTGTGGTTTCAGATGGGATGTCAATGCCCTGTCAAATCTTCCGAGCTGTATGAAGCTTTGCTTCCTGGCTCTCTACAACGCAGTGCACGAGATGGCTTACGACGTCCTCAAGCAGAATGGAGAAAATATCATCCCGTGCCTAACAAAGGCGGTAAGTACTCAACATTTACCACAATTAAACCCTTCGAAGTTTACGAATTCTCGATGGTAACAGAAAAAGAATTTGAATTTGATGGATTCAGTGGAGTGACATGTTCAAAGCCTTCCTGCAAGAGGCGAAGTGGAAGCACGACAAGGTCACCCCGACGTTCGAAGAGTACATGAACAATGGCTGGATCTCAGTTTCAGGACTTGTCATATTGATTAATGCTTTCTTTCTGTCAACCCCGGACGTTAGAAAGGAGGAATTAGAATTGATTGAGACTCACGGTCACGATCTCTTGAAGTCGCCATCCATCATTTTCCGCCTCTGCAACGATCTTGGCACCTCATCGGTACGCATTCCTCTCCTTCCTCTTCTTCGCTTCCTAGAACTAGTTGCAGTAAAAGGGCAGAGCATAAAATCACTGCAATTTCCGATTGAAAGAGCAAGATAAATTCGGACTTATAATTTTGACCGACGAACAGCCAGATTAACGATTACAAATTGAAATAGACAGAAACAAGAAATTACTTCGAATCACTAGATCATCTTCATCAATATTTTGTGAAAGTGCTGCAGATGTTTTTTTTTTTTTGGTCTAATACCCACCAGAACTAATCCAAAAACTTCATGCAAGAAGAACTCTTTGAAATTACTTCAAAATCACATCCCGGTGCACTTTTCTTTCAATAGCTTTAGGACTTCTCGTGCACTTGTACCTTTTAGGTAATTTGAGAACATCATTGAGCTATGATGCAAACTTCCCATTCAGTTCTTTTTTGGCTCAGGCGTTATGAAAGCCTACGCTCACCCCCATATTATATATTGTAGGCCGAGCTAGAGAGGGGAGAAACGGCAAATTCGATCCTATGCTACATGCAAGACACCGGGGTGTCGGAGAATGTTGCTCGCGAGCACATTAAGGAACTGATCGACATAATGTGGAAGAAGATGAACAGATATCAAGTCGATGACTCTATGTTTGGAAAATCATTCATACGTCTGGCTTTCAACCTTGCCCGAATAGCTCACTATACGTATCAAGACGGAGACGCGCATGGAGATCAGATGATAGAGCGAAGTACCGTATCCATTCATTATTAATCGATCCCATTTCTCTCGAGTAGAACTATCATAATGGGTCATAGACCCACTTGTTAACCCATATTTGATGGCCTGAATCATTATAAGGGTTAGTTATGTTAATAAATGGGTTATAAATAAGTTTAAAATGACAATGCTAAAAAAATATGGATATTAAACGGTTCATAATTTATCCAAATTTAACATACATTTGTAACTCTATATTTACCCTCTATAAGAAAATAATGGATTCCCTAAACTATTTCTTAGTTTAGAGATGGGATCAAAGTCACTCTTAAAAAAAAAAAAAAAGGATGGCTTCTTTTTTTCCGAATTATTTTTATTTTTATTTTTATTGATCTAGTAAATTTCATTTGTTAATAATTGTAGTACATAATGGTTGCATTTAACATTATTTTAATGTAATCTTCTAAACGCAGTTCTTGTCATAGTAATTCATGGTTAACATAAAAAGACAATTTGGTATATGTCATTAAATTTGTATTATATATAAATAGATCGAAAATGATTAAATGAGCCGAATCATTTTGAAACGGCCTGATCCATTGACGGGTTAAATGAGACTTATGCCAACATACGACAGAAATATTTCTGTCATTTGTAGAAGAAATTAAAGTATCAACACGTGCTATAAACCAGGAAGATATCGAGACGAATTACGAAGGAAGAGAACTTATACTAGCATACGACAGAAGTATTGCCATCATTTTCTTTTCTTTTTTTTGAAGAAATTAACGCATGCTATAAACCAGGAGAAAATCGAGATGAATCAGCCAAAAATAAAATAAAATAAAATAAATAACACCCCGACCTGCAATAAGAAAATAACAAAAAAAAGGTGTGAAATTTGATTCTAAAATTAATATTTTTCCCATCCCACATAGATTTAACTTCATTTCCAATTCATCATTTTCGCAATTCCTTTTCTTGTCTCCGTCTCTGTCCATCTTTCCATGCTTCAAGAAGGAGACACAGACATCAATTCAACGATCAAACGATCTGTTGCTTCGCCTGAAAGCTTCGATCACTTCGTAAAAAATTAAGAATTCGAAAGACTCAATGAATTTATTTATTAATGTTCTGATTATATCTGGCGGAAGTTTAGATGTTTTCCTTAAATTCATGTCGGTGTTCCTGGATCGTGGAAATGCGAGAGACCTCGGGCGGCAGGCGGGACAGAAACAGGAGTAGCGTCTAAGGAAAGATCACGCTCTCCGGGCATTTCGCCTCTTAAATTAATAATTACACACTTAATCACTGACCTAATTACTTGATAAATTGATATCTCACAGCAAGAACAGAGATTCATGAGAAAGGGTTAAAGTTGAGGAACTTTATTTAGATTTGGAAATTCGTTATTCCACTATCTTCTCACTAATCTTTGGTTGTGAAATTGCTGCCTACGTGACCCTCCTAAGAAAGTGCCGATCCGCCATTCCTAATTAATATTGGAAAATTGTCTAAAAAATCCTATATCTATAACACTTTTATCAATATTGTAATAAACCTTTTAATTGTACCAATTGAGTCCTAAACATTTTTAAGTTTTGTCAATTCAATCAATTCAGTCAATTTTAATTAGAAATTGATGACGTAGACATCAACTATCCTACATGAATTAACCAACATTTTTTTTTTTTTTTTTATCAACAAACGACAGCACTTGATTTACTATTTCATATGAGGGAAAATAACACTCACAACATCAGTGCATAGGAGATCAAATAAAGCAGGGGGGATTAGAAATCCAGTTCGGGGGTAAGGCGTTGTTTCGGCATGCCTTCGCTATCCAATCCGCAAGGCGGTTTGTGTTCCGGTTGCAGTGGGCCAGTGAGAGGCCCGGGAGATGACCGAGTTTAGCTTGGGCCCGGTTCAGAATCGGTTGCAGTTCCCAACTCAGTTCAGTCGAAGTCTTCAACGCGTGCACTAAAGAGAAACCGTCAGAGTGTACTTGAGGAGAGAGAAATCTGCGGCTTTCGATAAAATTTAGGGTTTCTTCCATTGCAATCGCCTCCGCCTGAGAAGCCGAAGCAGCATCGATTGGCTTCGCAAAACCGTCCACGAGGAAGCCTCGGTGATCTCGACAAACACAAGCGATGGCAGCTCTGTGTCGAGGAGGTTCTGTCGCATCGCTGGGTGCTGCGTTGCTATCCAGATCGGGAGCGAAAGATGCGTCGATATTGATTCGAATCGAACCTGGAGGAGGTGGACGCCAGGATTCAGATAAGTATTCGGTGCTCTTCTTGCTGTTCGGTTTCTCATTAAGAACTCTGTAGCTTTCTGCGAACGCCTCTGCTCTCGCTATTGTTGCTTGCGGTCTTGGGTTTTGATGGCTGAAAATAAACCGATTTCTTTCCTTCCAGATACTCCATAATACCACCGCTATGTGGTTAAAATTTCCCGAGATAACTGGATTCTGTTTTATGCTGCAGATCCAGTCTTCGAACCGGGTAAGGCCAAACCTGGATATCCGTAGATGCAGAGGGGCTGAATTCCAGACCTTGGCTGTCCATGGGCAAAGGAGAAAAGTGTGCTCAAGCGTTTCTGCTTCCTGTTTGCAGAGGGGGCATAAAGGAGAAGGTACGATCTTTCGGTGGTGCAAATTTTCCATTGTTGCTAGGGCATTATTGCATGCGTTCCAGAGGAAAATTTTAATTTTGGGTGGGGTTGTGGACTGCCAAATGTATTTCCAAGGTTGGGATTGGCTTTGTAAGACGAGGTTGCTTGTGTATTCTGTGATGTATCAGAGACATTCCTGAATATAAAATAACCGCTCTTTACTGAATAATCTCCTGATTTTGTGTGCATCCATACCAGTTTATCTTCTTCATCAGGTAAGCCAATGGGTGTGGCTAAAATTTCCTGTACCCTTCTTTCATCAAACATAGAGTGTAGAAGAGGTTCGTTCCATGTGCCTGTACCTGGATTTATAAGATCTGAGACTTTGCCTGGTTCTTGGTTTGTTGCTGGGCCTCCTATGGGGCCACTTTTTAGCCATCTATCTGTTCTAATTGATGTTTTCTTTCCATTGCCTATCCTATGCATGACCTGAGGAGCAACCGAGTCCCTAGCCTTGATGATACTCTGCCAACCCCACGAGGGCCGTGATCCTCTGCCAGCATTCCAGAAGTCACCATGTGAGTAATACAGCCCTTTCAATAATTTAGTTAACGAGAGTCTGGAGTTTTAATTATGCGCCACATCTACGCTTTGCTAGCATTGTTGTGTTGAAAGTCTGTAAATCTTTGAAATCCAAACCCCCTTCACTCTTCCTGGTTTTTAACAAATCCCACTTCTTCCAGTGAATGCCAGCCTTTTTCTCATTGCTTTTCCACCAAAACGATGCAACCTTTCTCTCAATTGCTTTGCAAATCGATATAGGAATTTTGAATATTGACATAGCATATTGAGGGATTGCTTGTATTACTGCTTTCAGAAGTATTTCCTTTCCTGCTTTTGATAACAATTTTTCCTTCCAGTTGTCCAGTTTAGAATTGACCCGAGCCGAGATCCATGCGAACATATCCTTCTTGGATTGCCCCCAGTCTGAAGGTATGCCCAAATATTTGCCTGTCTTTGTAATTTCTGGAACTCGAAGGGCTGATGCCATGTTTCTCTTTAGAGCTGTAGGACATCCTTTGCTAAAGTAGATGCCCGATTTGTTGAGATTGATTGCCTGACCAGAGGCAAAGCAGTATTGATTTAAGATGCCAGCCAAGTTCTGACTTTCTACAATTGTTCCATGCAGGAAGAAGATGGAATCATCAGCAAAGAGTAGATGGGACAGAGTAAGGCAGTGGTTGTTCAACTTGATTCCAGTAAGTGTACCTTCCTGAACAGCTTTCTTCATCAGGATGGATAACACATTAGCCACGATGATAAATAGGTAAGGTGAGAGAGGGTCTCCTTGGCGTAAGCCATGGGTGGGTTTGAAAAAAGGTAAAGGCTCTCCATTGAAATTTATGCTGAAAGATACTGTGCACACACATTGCATGATCCACTGTACCCATAGGTCACTGAAACCTAATTTTGTTAGACAGGCCTTACGAAAATCCCACTCGATGCGATCGTACGCCTTTTGCATGTCTAGTTTTAAAACTGCTTGAAATTTCTTTTTCCTGTTGCTGGTTCGTAGTCTATGTAGCACCTCTTGAACCATCAATATATTATCCTGAATCTGCCTGCCTCCCACAAAAGCACTCTGTTCCTCTGCAATGATGTGTGGTAGAATTGGTTTGAGCCTGTTTGTGAGTACTTTGGATATTATTTTATATAGGAAATTGCAGAGACTGATAGGGCGATACTGCTCCAGTTTTTCAAGCTGTGGGATTTTGGGAATCGGTGTGATGAGTATTCTGTTTAATGCGGGATCTAGATGACCAGAGTTGAAAAAGAGCTGTATTTCTTGTAAGATATCCTTGGAGATTGCTGACCAGTGCTCTTTATAGAAAATACCATGAAACCCATCGGGACCAGGTGCCTTGAAGGCTCCCAGCTGCTGCATAGCTGTGGTGATTTCCTCCTCGGTAAGTGGAGCCATCAAGGTATGATTCATCTGGTCATCTACTAAAGTAGGAATAAGTTGTATGATAGGTTGCCAATTGCGAAAGCCCACTGATGTGTAGAGACTTTTGTAAAACTGTTCTGTCATCCCCTGTAGTTGCTTATCCCCTCGAACCCATACTCCACTCTCATTTTTCAGCATTGTTATCTGGTTTCGACATCTCCTCTGAATTGTTGTCGCATGAAAAAATCGAGTGTTTTTATCGCCCCACTTTATCCAGCTGATCCTCGACCGCATACCCCAATACATCTCCTCTTGTCGCCATAGCTTGTCAATTTCTTTAGTAATCTCTTTCTCTTGAGCTGATTCTCCATTAATTTGCGTGCTGTTCATCAGGTTCTGAAGTTCACCTTTTAGCCAGGTGATCCTCTTCTTTGCATGGCCGAATTTGCTCTTACTCCACTGTATCAACTTCTGCTGTACTTGCTGCAATTTGTCCACCAGGTTAAGATCCTGTGTAGCAGGGTCATTCCAGGTATCTGTGACTATGTTTTTACTTTCTACATCATCAGTCCAGTATGCTTCATACTTAAACTGCTTTCTTTTTCTACTCTTTGGTTGAGCCAGGGATAACAGGAGAGGAGTATGATCCGAGCCTATCGCCGGGAGTGCAATGCATTCAGCCTCTGGGTAAGTAATTCTCCACTGAAGTGAGCAAAAAGCCCTGTCAAGTCTCTTCTTCACCAGATTCTCTCCCTCACGTTTGTTTGACCAGGTGAAGGAGCACCCCTTGCATTCCAGGTCCATCAAGGAGCACTGATTGACAAAGTCTCTGAAAGCAGTTAACCTGTAAGTTTCAGCTCTGTACTTACCCACTTTCTCCCAGTGATTTAGTATTTCATTAAAATCTCCCAAGCAAAGCCATGGTAGTCGGTAATGCATACTAACTGAGGAAATCTTTTCCCATAACTGGATTCTTTCTCTGAAAACATTTGGAGCATGGAGAAAAATAATTTTCATTTCCTGATTACTGTCTTTCAGATGACATTGGGTAAAGATGGCTGTGGCTGAGGAGGAGTCAATAGATAACTGCAAATGATCATCCCAGAATAAAGATAACCCCCTGCTGTACCCTCCGGATTGACTATGTAACTGTTTTGAAACTTGAGTCTCCTTTTTATTCTGAGCACTTTCTGATCTGGGTTTTTTGTTTCCATAATGAAAACAAGGTTGGGCCGTTCTTGAGTCACAGTGACTCGCAGTGCCTGGATTGTCAGGGGATTGCCCAGCCCCTGGCAATTCCAGCTTAAGAGTTTCATGGGTAATTTGGTGGCTTATTAGGGCTAGCCACCAGAGCTCATTGATCTGACTTTTCTGCCACCCTAATAGGTGTTTCCACTAGCTGAGTACTGTTCTCTGAATGTTGAGATGATGGTTGTGCTCCATATGGACATAATCGTTTTACTTTTTTTGAATTGGTCAACTTCACACACTTCCCTTTCGACTTTGCAGGGGGGGTCATATCCAGCCCAACTTCAGCTTCCTTCATCTGTTCCTCGTGGAGTGTCAAGATTGATTCCTCATCAATGCAGCAATTTCCCCTCTTCTGGGGGCTTTTCACTTCAACCAGAATTAGTTCCCGAGCTGAGGAAGGCTTGTAAGTTTCCTTTCCTTTTAGGTGAGAATCACATACCTAGGTTTGCTGGGATGATGGTGAACTGTTCTGCTCTGTTGTAGGTGCAGGGGATAATGGGGTTTCAAGCACTACATCCACTTCTTCAGGAGGAAGTTCCTTCTTTCCATAGAAAATTTTACCATAGGGACTTAGTTCCCTAACCTCAGCTCGCAGCCAATCCCCACATCTGGCCGGTAAGTTCTGTTCCAACCCTGACTCCTTGTAAGGTATTTCAGCACACTCCGTTGCGTAATGGCTAATTCTGCCACAGGAATAACAATAGAAGGGCAGTCGTTCGTATTTAAATTCAACCCAAAGCTTCTTATTATCTAGATTCACAATCACACCAGTCTTCAGAGGGTTTTCTAAAGGCAATGTCACTCTGGCTTTACCCACTTTGTAGGTGCTATTTCCCTTTTCCTCCAGTTTTACTTCAACAACTGCTCCTAGTTTGGAGGCTATTTCTTCGATCACATCATAGGTAACTCTCCCATAGGGTAAACCAAAGAACTTTACCCAGAAATCACAGTGATTAAAATCATAACAGAACTCTGGTGTATCAGGTTCGCACTGCCTAAGTATGAGGAGATGGCTGGAGAATGACCAAGGTCCCGATTGGAGTACTCTTTGTGCCTCAGCTTCCGAATGGAAGGAGAAAGAGAAGAAGCCTGGTTCCAGCGTTGCACAGGTAAAGTTCTCCGTCTTCCAAGCTTTCCTCATCAGGGTTAAGAAAGCAGTATAGTTCAAAGCTGGGTTTGTGTAGAATCGGCCAAATAGGGTTTTGCGACACTCAAGTAATTTTTCGGGAGAGATAGCACCTGGGATATCGACGACTTCGACTGCATTCCAGAGTTTTCCCATGCTTTTACAAAGAGCCGCAAGTCTTCTATCTTCGTTGTTCTGATCTGCCATATTTGTTTGTAGGGGAAAGGGGTTTTTGATATATCGTGGATTTAAGGGTTGAAGGGAGCTCAGATGAGTGAAGATTCGAGCGGTACCTTACTATGGAGAAAAGGGCAGAAATTAGGGTTTTGAGACTTTCACAAGGGGGTTTAGGGTTAGGCGTCACAACACCAGAGGAGCAACAAGGGAAAAGACGAAGAATCGAAGCAAGCAGAGGCTTCGAGGTGGGATGCGAGAAAGCTACAGGAACTACCCAGCTGGTAGAAGGGGGCTACACATTCGGTAGAGAGGAAACTCCATGGCGGAGGGGGATTTTTGGTAGGCCTGAATTAACCAACATTGACATGGATAGTTTTTAAAGTTTTATTGAATTTTTTATGTTTTTTTTTACCTTTTTTTTTATGGTTTTTGAAGCAAGGGCCAACAAGCCTCGCCAGTACTAGGCAAGGGCATTGCGCCCCTTGCTAGCCACAAGGCAAGGTTTTGTGTGCCTCGCTTTGGCCGACAAGGGCATCACAGTTCTTAATGGCCACAACGAAGGCATTGCGACCCTCACTAGATCTAGGTGAAGGCATCGGGCGAGGGCCACGATGTCCTAACTCAAAACTAACATGGTTGCCAACCCTCATTCCAAAAAACAATAAAAGGTAAAGAAAAGAAAAAACAAAAACAAAATATAAAAAGAATATTCACATCAGTGCCACCCCATGTTACGTAAGATGGCCATTATCCACATCAGTAATTTGCAATCAAAATTGATTGGATGAACTCAACTGATAAAATATAAAAATGTTTATAACTCAATTAGTATAATTAAAATGTTTATGATTGAATTGATAAAAGTGCAACATATTTAAGATTTTTTGAATAATTTTCCCGATTAACAACTATCATGCATCGCTGTAGATTTTAAATGCCGGTCCCAATCTGCACCGGCTAGGCCAAAACTGCCTTGAGGCCTGGCCCGCCCATGCTCATCCCCAAGTTCATACCATTTCCTAAATAAATAAAAAACGCGGTAAGTTGTGGGTAGGCTATCTGATTTTCAATTTGGTGGTACGAATATCCTTTCTTTTTGGAAGAACCGATCATGAGCATATTTATATCATCAGGCAAGACATCTCTCCTAAAATAAATGCTCATTGAGGAACCCGAAGTCTAATTTAAACATTGTTTAATCGAACTTTAATGGCCGGATCCATCTCGCATAAAATCCGTCTTCAAAGATGATTAACCGCGCCATAACATACTAAAAATTTAGCTATTTGCATTTTAAAAAGTATGAAGGTACAGAAATTCCACTATGTTTTCAATTAATCTTGTTTCTTTATCTAGGAGATAGATAATTATATATAATTTAGGGGTTATGCATCTCCCAAGAATTGAAGACGTCAGGTACAAAACAAAATGGTATTTAGTCAATGGTGTATCAGAGGAAAAGCCAGATACACCACTGGCATGCAAGTCATATAGTTAAATATGATAATCCAGTTGATGTTCTTTTTTCTGTACAGCGAGGAAAAAAAATCATCTTTTTTCTTTTTTTGTGGATTATGAAGGTTTGGTATTCCTGGGAATTGGGACTCGGACGTGGTACCTACCTCCAATCAATGCCGAGTACTGGTGGAACGTACAATAAGAAGCTTATAGAGAGAGCTACTGTCCAAAGGAGTGACTGGAAAAATATTGCTGGTAGCAAATCTCACTCTCTGGGCAGCCCCATGTGCTCTGTTCATCATCTGCTCCAGATATTATCATTGTTCTCTGGCAGGTCAACCACTGAGTTGTCTTCACTCTCCAATGTTAATCTCTCCTTCTCAAAATTAAATCTTTTCTATGTAATTGATCATGTGGTGGGTACAAATTGCAATACATGTGCTAAGGTTCTGTTTCTCTTTGATTGGATGGGGAAATTATGCAGTGTTCAGCGATTGTTCATGGAAGAAACTGGTCATGAGATATCAGGTATGCTGTGATGCTCAGCAAGGGTTGGAGACAGCAAGTCAGGTTTCTAAGCTTTGTGGGTTGGTGCTTGTTTTTGTGAACTGTAAAGGGAACGAGCCAATTTGACATTATCAGTTGTCATGTGTGAGAATGACATGGGAAAAGGACTAGACCTTGGAGACATGACACTAAGAACACGCCCGTGTTAATATATTCATGCTTTTTGTCTGGAAAAACGCAGGCTTTTTCTTTCCTCTTCCCTGTAGCTGTACAATCATGATCTGAATCTCTTGTAAAAGAAACAACTCACCATTGACCTCAAGCTCAATTTGAACAAAAAGAGAAGGTGGCCAAAGAAAAAGGCAAGCATAAGGACACATTGCTCTTGCTATACAACCCTCACAAATATCTATGGAAACAGAAGATTCATAAGTTATTTGCCTAGTATTATCACGAGCAAAGCCTCGGTAAAGATCTGCTTTTGTGGCTTGATGACACTCTTGATCTGAGAACCTTGGCCATTTGAGTCTGCATTTTCCGGCAAAGTTTCTCTAATTCCATAACCCTCGATTGCATCCCTTGCAATTGAGCTCTGAGCCTCACATTATCGGTGGAAAGATTGAGGTCCCCTGCGTAGAGTACTATCTGTTCACCCACCTCGTCTTTCTTGATGTTGTCACTGCAACTACACGGTGAACTGGCGATGGAACTAGTATTGCTGGACACTCGGATCAAGCTTTTGAGCTTGAATTGTTGAGAATTTAAAGCTTGCGTGATGATCTTGGATGGGAACTTCGAATTCTCTGAAAGATGTTTGCAAGCTTCGGCTGAGAGTTTCCTATAATTCAAGGCACGGCACATCTTAATCTTTTCTTCTTCAGACAATCCCGCATGCACCTTGCAGAAAGAGAAACCAAATTAAGTCCAAGAAAACCAAATAATTGACGTAAAAATCGTATTTATAGGAGAAGTTTCAGTCTTTAAACCAAGCTTTCAAAGGTCCCTGCTTGAGCATGAAATCAACCAAGGACACGGATAAATTAAGCTAACATATGATATCTTTAGGAAGGCTTTTTGATCAATATCCTTCATAGCAACAACGATGCAGCTGAATTTAATACCTCTAGGTACATGTCCACAGCATGATACATGTCATCGAATGAGTCCCTAGCAAAATCAGGAAGGACCATAGCCAAAGCGAGGAACTTCGAAGCTTTCAAACATGGATCAGGCGCTACTTCAGCTATGTACAGATCCATTAAGTTAGCCACTTTCTTCAACCGCACTTCAGGCACTCCACAAGTTCCTTCCTTCAGAAATGCTTTTACTAGCCTCAGTACAAGATTTGTGTCATACAAAGAGTTCGTCCCTTGAGGAGATGGAACGAGCAAATTGTCCAACGTTGCTTGATCCATCTGAGAACCGATCATAATCTCTAACTTGTTTCGGCAACCTTTGCTTATGTTCAACCCCAGAGCAACTCTCAGAATCCCAAATAAGCTTTTGCAAGGGATGGAACTCGGCTCCAGACTACAGAGCAAATCGACAACCGTTTCCATGATTTTGCTCTTCTCATGAGACACGGAAGTGTGGAACTTGGATTTCTGGTAAAAGAAGAGGAACTTGCTAATTGTACCATGTTCAAGTTTTTGCTTAATCATGGATCCGACCATCATCTTAAGCAAACTCTCATCTGTGATTAAGAGATCTTCAAACCACCACGTCGCTCTGGAGAAGCTGCTCTTCAAACTCTCCGTGCTCTTTGTGTCGCACGAAAACCGGACCCCAGAATAATCCGATGAAGAAGTTGACGGACTTGGACTCGGTTCACTTGCCAATGCCAATCTCGCGGTGATGGAATCCAAGCATCTTTCGAGTAGGCCAGATTTATTCGCCACTGGAAAATAATTTTGGCACTGCCTGAGTGCAACCATAAGTTCAGACCAGGTCCAATGTCTGATCTCTTCAAGAGATTTCTCTGTTTGTTCGATTAAGTTATCGCTTCTGGAGATAGAATTGCTCATCTCCATGAAATTCGCAGCACAACTCAAAAGGGTTGTATTGAGAGGAGTTATTTCGATCTTGCCATTGCTGTAACAGAACCTGCACATAAGCTCAAAGCTCTCTGCCCCTCCTGGAAAGTCATTGAAGATCACTTTCAGGTTCCTAGTAGAGCAGCTTGATTTGCTGAACAATTTGCCCAGTCTTCCTGAATATGAAGAGATGATTCTCTGCAAAGATTCATACAAAAACTGAGTCAGCCCAGCAAAGATAAAAAAAATAATAATAAAAAAAAAAAAAAAGCACATCGGTACAGTTTACCAAACTATCAAAATGAAGAATTGCAAGGAATACCAATTTCTTCAAGAAAAAGTTCGGCAGAGAACACGCCAGGAAAACCGGAATAAACTTAGGAAGTCAGACTAAAGAAATGTACAGCTACTTTTGGTTGAGTAACCCGCAGTCACTCTCTTAATGAAGCCTTGGAGGAGTTAAATGTAAAAAAGGATTTAATCTCCTGAGTTTAGCAACACCAGGAAACTTAAAGTGAGGGAAGAAAAACAACAAAACAAAGCAGAAAAAGCAAATTCTCTCAACCAATTTGCTAGAACAGAGAGGCGAGAGGTCGTTATTAGGCATTGGAAAAATTAAATATAACAAACGAGCAACGATCGATATCTGCAGCACAGCCCTGCAAAGAAAGGAGCGAACAGCAATAAATGGCCATGAAGGCAACGCTCTGTACACGCCCCCAACAAAAGGGACTTGAAATTGGAAAGAAACAAGAGAAAGGGGATGTGCATTTAAGGTTTGTAACGACTAACAATAAATTACACAGCCGAAACAGAACATAAAGCCACGAGCTTTTTTAATGTGCACTCTGCGTGCATATAACCCAGAATAGATGCAAGAAAGAGAGGTCTTGTTCAAATGACCCACATTCTGTCAACATAGCTGCAGCTTGCAGACTTTAATGGTGGACGTTTCCGTCAAAAGTTGCGATTTCCATGAACAGGATGGGTCTTGGTTGAGAAAAATTTGCGGGATGAAGAAGGAAATTACAAAAGCTGCTAAATTTGATGGCAAAGTCCATTGAAAACTCCAACCCCATCAAAGAACGAAACTTTGGAACCGCAAAACTAAAATTACGGAACGAAAAAACACAGCTCACAGCCGGCAGTCGATAGCCATTGGGAAAATACTGGGGTTAGAGGAAAAAGATTGCATTTTTTTCTTTCGGTAGAATGAATCTCGGTTGCAGAAGAAGAATCACCTTGTTCACCATGAAAGTCTCCTCGCCATTGACGTCCACTTGAAGATCACATAAAGTTTCCATGACCCGAGTAACGAAACCCCAGACGCTCAGGCAAACAAAATAAAAATTCAAAAGGGGGGCCAAAGGATTAGCCAAAAAAATGAGACAGAGAGGTGAGGGGAGAAGAAGCTGAGAAGTGGGGGACGCGAAACAAGGCCATATTCGGAGATGTGGAAAGAAGACAAACAGAAGAAATCGGCGACTGGGTTTTTTCTCTTCTGTCGATGGCGTTTCGAAGCAAATGGGTTTTTGTCTTGTAGCGACTCAGTACTAGTCACTTAGTCAGTGGTCGACTGGTGCAGAAGCAATATATCGTCTCTCTCTCTCTCTCTCTCTCTCTCTCTCTCTCTCTGGTGTTGCTGTGTAGTGTAGAGAAGGAGAGTCTGAGAGAGAAAGAATAGAGAATGTGAAGAGGCAACAAGGCGAGTAAAGACACAGAAGAAGAATATAATATGGTGTCAATGTCTAACCCAGACAGAAAGAAAGAGAGAGAGAGGGGTGACCTTGTTAACTGTGCCTGACTTGCCTCTGCAAATTACTACATAATGGCTCAAGAAAAGGGAAAAAAATACAGCACAGAGAAATCATTGTCATTACCATCAAGCCATTTAAAAAAAAATGCAAGCTGCTGGGGATCTCTTATTTTCTTTTCTATTTTTCTTCTTTTCCTTTCTGAGACGATTCCAAGCTTAGAACTCACACAACGTTCTTGCTTCTTCTGCTCACATTCCCATCTTCACATCACACCCCTGCAACTCCTGTAGTCACGCATTGACCACCACCGCCCCCTTTAATCTGCTTTAACTCTGCGCACGCATCAGAGACTTAAAACAATTTCTCTAAACAATTTCTCTCTTTTCTCTAGCGACAAAGTTTTGTTTTTTCTTTCTTTTTCCCTTGCAATGCACTCCATAAAAGTACTCATTTTTCGACATCTGCTTTCCTTCGTAGTGCCAGTGCCTCTTGATATGATATCTGCATAATGCAGAGATGGCCCCGCTTGGGCTTTAATGGAGAGGATGGCGACTTGGTTAACTTTTCCAATGAATCCCCCCCCAGGTTGGGCCCGGGTTGAACATCTGACTCTCGTTGGTTTCTTGGCTTTTTCTCTTCTCTTCTTTAGAACCAAATCATGATCTCCTTTCATCGAACTCGAGTCTTCGGGGCACTAGTTAAAGATCAACTAATCCCTTTCTTTAATTGTGACAGGCTTCCCGTCTCCTCAGCAGGTCGAGTTGTTAAGAAAGTCGCTTCCCTTAAGAAATGTTTCCTAGTTCCCTCCAAAACCAAGGTTTTCTCACAGGATTTGGCCTTTGGCGGGAAAATTAATTGAATGGTCAATTGGCGCATGCTTGTGCTGGTTTTATTTAATGCATAAACTCATGGTTTTACCATTTACTTATATGAATAAACAGTGTTAGCTCATCTTGTCATTTGAAAGTGATGTACTAACAAAACTCCCCAGTTGACTTGACCCAGAATGGAGACATACTTTCTAGGTTTACCTCTACACAAACACAATATTGTCAATACGAGGTTTTCCACCTAATTTAGTTGGGGAGAAAAGCATATCTTTTTACCCTTTTTTAGATTGCACAAAGAATTTCACCAAAGGATTGATACTCCCACTATGAGCTATAATCAAGGACCTTGTACGAGTTTGTCTTTCTTTCTCTCTTTTTGATGACGAGGAAGCCTATCTTAAACAAGACAAGTTGAAACCCAGGTAGGTGTCTCAAACATGACATTATTCGTATTGATATGGTGGGGAGCCAAATCTTCTGCCATGCACCGACATATGTTTGAGATTGACAAAGGATGTGTCCCAAACGATGCGAACTTTTGTCTTCATTTCTAAATATCACAACATAAGATCATTCAACGCATTAATGTTCAAGTTATGAAAAATATATTTGATTTGTTTCATCACAAAACATTATATTAATGAATATCCACCTCATAAACTTGTAATTAACGCCCCCACAAACAACCTCAGAAATTGTTTTACATTTTAAAGCGATGGATCACGTGGATGGCCTCAGCAGGGATCACGTGATGGCAGTCCATCTCCCTATCGGATTATACATTTTCACTTTTTGTTCAATTTTTTAATCAATAACTTTGGGGGGTTTTTTGGGGTGTGGGGGTTTTCCTTTCAAGATTTACCCACCAAAGCAGACCAGGAGCAACGCCACAATTACCAATTTCGTAAGAATTTACTCACGATAAAAAAAATAAAAATAAATAAAAAAAAAAAAAAGAGAAGGGGGCAGAGTAATTATAGGCAGCTTTACTTCCTGAGAAAGTACAATTGAAACGATGCCTTTTGGAGCCATCGGATCAAAGTCCCATCATCATGCATCAAATTCGCAACAACGGTGGGATCCACAAAAAGGTAGGCCCACGCAGCAGCCGGGGCCGTCAGATCTGAAGGGAGTGTGGATTGATGATGCTTACCACCGTTATGATTAAGGCATCATTCATTGACCCTTTTTTTCAGGGGTAACATGATGTCTTCTCAAAACTCCATGGTCCTTTTCTCTTCTTTTTCCTCCATCGCCTACCAAAGGTTTAGCACTCAACATCCATCATGGTCTGTACATTTCTGTTCAAAAAAAAAAAAAAACATCCATCATGGTCAATCATCAATCATTAGCCCATCATCTCCTCTGTCCTTCGTAAATGCATCCTTGATAATATACGTATGTACGCAAAGTACCAGAAATACAAATATTTTAGACATGTGACCCAATGGACTGATGACTTAAGAACGGTGGTAATTAACTCAATGCGTGTCAATAATTGTGGTGCGGCGTACTACATCACGATTTATTGATTCATCGCACCTTGAGTTCATGTAAATTTAAAAGAAAGTTATTGATGCAATATGTATTATCACTAAAGGCCATCACTTTTATTTCACGAGGTTTAAGAAGTGCTTAGAGACTGGTTTTGAAATAGCACCATTATATCTTCAATGGGAGCATTTCAAAAATTTCCCTCTTAATATGGATTTTTTTAATGAAAACTTAGTCTTGTCCTCACCCATTTAATTTTGTCCTCACTAAACAATTTATACACATTATTGACCTTAATATTTGTTTATCAACTATGGAATATAATTAACAACTAATTAAAAAGATCACTCCCGAGTAGGACAAAAACAGGAAGAAAAATCATATTGCTATCTTACAAAGTGGATATTGCATTTACTAAACGTAATTTGGGTATACTTCGAGATGTAAAAAAAGGATATATGTGAAAAAAATTTGAAGAAAGACTAGACCATATTCAACTCATTTTACATAGATAAATATTATAGTCGTGCAATCTAGCATTAAGCGAGAAAAAACAAAAATGTAATGCAAGTCAAATCATGGGTCCGTCTCATATCTCAATATTTGTGGGAGCGTGTCTTCTGCAGCCTTTTTGGTTAATCATAGATTATTGAATCTGGGTATGATCCTCCAAAGTGATGTTATCAATAGAAAATTTATTAATTTAGTACTAGCCTATTTTCGAATTTAAATTTGTGGGATCCTCGATGTCACCTTTTGCCTAGGCAAATCGATCAATTAGAATCTTAACGGATGGAAATCACAAGTAAAAAGGATTGCTGATGTTTAACTCTGTTTCTCTTGCATTGATATTCAAATTTCATCATCTTTATTCAGACCCTAATTAGAAATTATTATATGAATCTCTTTCACACCACTCACCTATGGATTTAATGTTATCCTTATGTCCATGCACCTACCCTAAATTTATAAGTTGACTTTCTATGCAAACTCTCAAAAACGATAACTCTGTTTCTCTTGCATTGAGATTCAAAATTCATCATCTTTAATCAATCCCTAATTAGAAATTATTAAAATAAATGTCTTTCACATTGCTCATCTGTGAATTTAATGTTATTCTTATGTGCATGCATCCACCCTAAATTTATAAATTGACTTTTAGGGGAACTCTCTAAAATGATGAGAGCTAAATTTTGCATCTTATCTATCTTAATCAGTATGTCACTCTACCGTGAATTCTCATAAATTCATTTGCCATTCTTCTACGCTGGACTTGTGTAGAGTGTTAAAATTTATTCCCCATCACCTTTCCATGCAATTTTTACGAGCCTAATGAATATGCACGAGTGCATGTGTACATCTCCTCATGGCTTTACAACATTTGATTTTATCTCATGCCCGGAGACGAGGCAAATTTTAAAAGTTTTTCAAATTGCGTATGGAGACACATCGACTATATTCATGTGCTTCTTGAAGCCGTATTTCTACTCAGCCATTTGTCGGGTCTTTCCTTTATCGGGTGTGCATCAATTTAAAATAACGTTAAATAGGGTATAGACAAGAGGAGGAAAGAAAAGAATCTTTATTCAAAACCTAATTAGGATTATTAAAAGAATCTCTTCCACACCGCTCATCTATGGATATAATGCAATCTTTGTGTGCATGCATCCACCTAAATTTATAAATTGTCTTTCAATGAAAACTCTCTAAATGATGAGACCTTAATTTCGCATCTTATCCATCCTAATCAATCAGTCAATCTATCTGTCAATTCTCATAATCTCATTTGCCATTATTCTACCTAGGCTTGTATAGGGTTTTAAAATTTATCCCACATCACTATCCCACACAATTCCTATGGGCCTTATAAATATGCATGAGCGCGTGTGAACGTCTCCTCACAGCTTCACAATCTTTAGTTCCATCTTGTGCGTAGACAAGGCAAATCTCAAAAGTTTTACGGATTGTGCATGGACTTTCTGGAATTAAAAAGGACATCTAGATCTAGTATATTCGTATGCTTCTTGAAGCCACGTTGTTATGCTCATCTTAAAATCCTAGGACCATAGTTCTACTCGATCAATTTAAAATAACGTTAACTAGGGTTTAAAAATGAGGAGGCAAGAAAAGGCCTTGGTCATAATTCATAAAAACAACAAAAACAAAAAACAAATTTGAGGGAATTAATGGGGGACATGTGTTGATGATGTGATGGGGGCATGCAAGTGGTAGGCAAGTCATGTGGTAGCCATGAATAAAGGGAAAGAGACTCCATCCTGCAAAATCGCATTCAAAAGCATGCAAAAATGGCCGTTCTTGTTTCAGCATCTTCACGTGAAACCCTAAAACCACATCCCAAATCTGTATTTTTAGAGATATTGCCCCCATTTTGCCGCAATGTGATCTGCTGACTCCCTTAACTTTTGAATTCGATTCCAACTTTTGGGGGAAGAGAGAGAGAGAGAGAGAGTCATGTACAAAACGGGCCTTATTGGTAAAGGGCCTAACTGGGCCTAGTTCAGCCCTTTTATTGCTAATGACCTCTACCTCAATTAAAGAGATTCAATGTAAGCTTTCCAAGAATCATCCTTTTCAAGAGCAAACCATGAGATTTGTCTTTAGCAACTCTTCTCACAGCAGAAGATGGACGTCGATACTTAATAGTTCGATTCTTGTGTCTGTCGGTATGACCGATCTGCTCTTCGCTCCTCAATAACAACTCTTCTTGGCGGCAAGAGAGCTGATTCCTAACATGAATGGGGAGCAACTTTTGCACCTCGCTGAAGCATATGATCCCGTCAGATTATGTCGATCTTATGAGGGGCTTGCACAAGTTGTGCTATATTACTTTTAATGTAGTCTCATTATTGCATAATCACATTAGATAGTAGTAAGATCGCTTCCTTCTCACCTTCCATCTTGGAGGTATAACCTTTGGCTAAGTTCAAAAGCTTTTATAGAACAGTCAAATATAGACAAATACAACAAAATCAACCCTGTGAAATTTAACGTTCCTGTTTAGCTGCATAGGATGCGAAGTGAATGCGACTGTTCTACACCCAAAGGTCGTGGTCCTCAATCCTGATCTGTATCGCCAGAAAACCATAGTAAGTTTGAACTGGAAAGCATTCACCGGGCAAAAGATGAAGTTCAATTCAAACGTTAACGTTCTGGGAAAATGATATAAGTTCATGTCTGTACCCTCCATGTGCCAAAGGTTCAAATCCTTACCCTGTCCAAATGATAAAGTTGTTTTCTGACTTCTGAAACTCGTTCAAACAAGAGGAAAAAGGAAGGGGGGAAAAAGAGAGAGGAAGATTCTCCATCTATTGCTGTCCGAAGCAAGAATCATTTCAAAACCTTGTTATCTCATACGTAAGATGGACGAGATTTAGTGCGCCGCTATTTCCACACCTAATCTGTTAAAACACATAATTTATTGTGTTAAATGACCGAGTTACAACCCTTCACAAGATTTGATTCAATATTTATAATTAACATTACCACCTTTCTCAATAAAAGTAAGCTCATCATCTCTATCTTTTAATACCATATTTATGACTTTTCTTTTTCCTATTACCCCCTTAAGTGGAATTAATTTTACCTCAAATAGGCCCTCAATGGATAGCTGAACCTTTAACACCCACGTTTAATTTTTCTTTTTATTTGGTTGGGCTATGGTGAAATGTATATAAGGGCATTTATATGCTCCATAAATAAGCGACACCTAAAAAACTTGACAAACAATATTTCTTTCTTTTTTTATCTTTTTTCGTTTTTTCACTTTTGAGTTCTCTAGGACTGAATGGCTCTCAGTAATCTGTAATAGCAGGATCCCGATATGTATCCAAGATGTCGCGAAAGAGCAGTAAAGATTAATGAGAACATAGTAAACTTGCGTATGTCATGAGTGGGTAGCTAGAAAACGTATTTTATAGAAATACTCTGCACAGGAGCCTTCGCATCTAAAACGACGTTCCAAGAGATTTTGTCCATTGTACAGAGACAAAACAACACATCTCTCTCTCTCTCTCTCTCACGTGAATCACACTTTAAGGAGACCTCGAACACAGCGAGAGCGGCACGATCTTATTCTCAAAACTCTGTCGCGGTTTTCCTTCTTCTGTCCGAACGCTCTTCCGTGCAGTCTTTTTCTTCTCGATAAATATGAAATGCACGAAACACCATTTTGTCTCTGCATGCGCCTCATGGACCACTGAGGAAAGAACAAAACAAACCACCTAATATGGCAATTTTAAGACGAGGCTCGAGTTTCACATGAAACGAAATTCTTGTCCAGACCGACCCCAAGAGTCGTCTTGTCTCCGTTCCACGAACTGCTGCATCGGTTGATTCAGGCACTTGCATGCAGTCCGACCGATCGGGGCGGGTCTCAGACAAGAAACGGCTCCGTATTGACTCCCCCCATTCAATTCACGTATCCGTTGCTGGGGACCCAAACCGTGGCGAAGACCGAGTTGTGCCCTTTCCACGTCAGCACCAACGTATCCTCTTCTCTCTTCATCCCCCATCCGCTGGCGTGCTCATCAAGCAAGGACTTGACCTCGCTCACGGTCTCTTCGCCAAAAGGCAGACTCAAGAACCCGGCATTCTTCATCCTTTGCACTAATTTGCTGCCCAACTCTAACCTCTCTATCCTTTGAAACCCTTCGAATCCGATGATGTTCTCGATCTTATGGCCGATGTCAGATTCGTACTCCAACCTCTGGCAACTGTCCTTGGGCAAGAAGGTCTCCAAGGCGTCGAACGGGATCCACAAATAATTGAAGCAAGTTGTGATTCTCGAGGCCAGACTCGGCTCACATAAGTCAACATCCTCATCGACCAGAATCACTAGATTCGGGTCAAGCGCTTTTATGATGTCCAAGAAAACATCTCTCAAAGAGACATCTCGAGAATCAACCCCGTTAGGCTCATCACACAGGTATCTTACCCAGTTTTGGCAATTGACGATCAAAGCCTCATCATCCGCAAGATTCAGATCTAACGAACTCAGCTGACTCAGGATTGACTCGAAATGAAAAGGATTAGCTGATTCAGATGCATTGGGTGAGTCATCCAACACGATGAATTCGAATGGTACATCCCTAAACTTTGCGAAATTACCTAAACGAAGACCAATCTCCTCACTCGTTACATTAAGCAAGGGAGGGACCGGGGGCCGACAAGATGGCACTGTGATCTTCAGCGATGGAGGGCCTTCGGGTCTTTTAGCCAAGGCATCTATGAGCGTCGGCCATTGCATACAATGAGTGATGCTCAAATCTAAGATGTGAACCCTCGAATACCCTTGAATCGCCCTATAGATCGCACTGTTGGCTGCACAATAACCGAACCTATGCCAAGGGATGAGATCAACATACACCGCTAGCTCAGTCACGCTCATCAATCTCCTCTCAACAATCCCGTTGCCATTGAAATTGACAGCTGTCGGGCATAACCTAGACGCTCTAGAGATCAAGGCTTTCAAGAACCACGAAGCGAGTCTTTGATTAGGGTCACCTGTGGAAGAAGCGACGTTGTTGAGAACCCACATGACCTGTTGGGCCAAAGTGACGTCATTCCGCTCGAGGGCGCTTGCGCAGTGAAGCAGTAGCTTCTCTATACATGCCGCATCCAGGCTTCCGAGGCACCCTTTGAGTGCGCCGGAAAGCGAACTCTGCTGGGTGTTGAAGAGACTGAGGTTTTGCAGATAAATCGATGTAGTCGCGTTTCCCCGCAGTTCAGCTTTCATTATGAACTGAAATGAAGCTTTTTGGCTGAAAAGATAATTAGGGTTTTGTTGCCGCAACGTGCATGTAAGTTTAGATGGCGAAGAGAAGGTGTGTAAAACAAGTTTCCATTTTCTTTCTGGTTGATGTGAGTTGATTTGTTTGACACGCGTCGTGTGGGTACTGGAGGAGTGGATTGAAGAGCTAGGGGATTATCTGGTTGTGATAGATGCTGAGTTGAGTGGGGTTCAGGTTTGGGGGGGATTGAAGAGTTAGGGTTTTATCTGGTTGTGAGAGATGTTGAGTTAAGTGGGGTTCGGGTTTTGCCTACACTTGAGACAGATATATATAGGAAGGCAAGAGAGAGAGAGAGAGAGAGAGAGAGCACCTTGTTGTGTAATTATATGTTAAGATACTAAGAACCCATTTCATGTAAACTTGCTCAAGATCCCATTTAGCACCACAACATCATTCTCTGCCCAATTTTTGTCATCTCTAAAATGCAATATATATAAATTACTAATCTATTTGTTGCTTTCTTTGAACAACCATTCATGTGTCCTTGCATATTTTCCAATGATTGAGGGATCCAATTAAAATAATTGTTAGGCGATATTATAGGAGTTGAGAAGTGGATTAGACACGGAACGATAGTTGAGAGATATTATGGGATATGATGGGCATTTTGCTTAGGGTCGTTGGGATTATAGGGAAGTAATAACAGCAATGTTTCATGAAGTGGACATCACTACTGTTTGGTCAGTTCATTACAGAGTGAGGGTATAATATATGACTTCTTTTGTTGAATTAAGCTCATAAAACTTTGGATAAGGTCACACACGCCTTGTGGCAAAGTACATGATGATTAATAAACTAACAAATGGTCAATATGTATTTTCTTCCGACTCGACTCTACTCGATTTGATTGGTAGGTCTATACACAAGAACTACTCTGTCCCAACTATCTATGTTAATCGCATGTTTATCAGCTTTTACACTAGATGCTCCTGGCAACGATGGAACCCTCCGATTACCTATTTATCGTCTTGCTTTGGCAGGTTGCTCATTATTTCTCTTCCGCTTACTTACATATTCTCAACAGCACCAGCTTCCTCTTGAAAGAGAGGTAAAGAGTAGGTTAACTAAGCTGTCTCAGCCGGCCAAATTCTTGTCGAACTTGAGACCCTGAACTGCCCATCAAGACAAGGCAATCGTTAGTATTATAATTGTGGAATAAAATCAAATAGATTCCACAGCATCGAGCTTTGCGATTGATGGTTACCCTCCATTGCCATCCTTCCACATATACCTGATACGCATGTGGTTTCAAATTGGTTGCCTGCCCCATGTCCAGCCACCACGTACGACAAACTTGATCGACTTTTTGTCAAAAGGACTTGGAGGACGACGGATTAGGATATATATAAATATATATTTGTCTTTTCAAAAGATTGTCACTCCCTGTATTCGTTAAAGGGACATGATGGTGGAAGAGTTTTGGACATATATACTATCTGCGATGTGCAATCCCTATCTTTTTTCAACTTTTGTTCATATGTGTAGCCTTGCCTTTTAGCTATAGGTAGGAACCGTTGGATTGAGGTATTCTAAAGTTATCATTCTTTAAAGTCGGGTAAATTTACCTCTTAAGATCTGAACACGTTACAATAAGTAAATTAAACATTTAAAATTAGTCATGCTTTTTTCCTATCTTTCCCTTTTTGCCCGTGGTTGCATTGCATCTGTTCACTATGCACAATGCCAACCCCTTAGTCACCGCGCATGAAAGTAAGCCAAACTCAATTTCCGGCCATGACTCCATCTCCACCGCCTCCAACACCTGCACATCGCTGCCGCCGCCACCCCCACCATGGGCCTATCTGCAAGCAATCATTACTACAGTTCCCCCCGCCTCCCTCTCTTTGTCGGTATGGATCGTGGGTGATGCTGGGCTCGCAACACAAGATCCAATGTCAATCGAGGATGCGCGTTAACGGCATGGGGTCCCTAACCCCCGAAACCTCCTTTGTCCTCGTCAAGGATAGGGGATGGGAGACTGAGGCCTTGTGAGCGCCGTTGACCTAAGTGAATGCCACAGCTACACCTAAATGAAATGAATCTATGTTTGTTGAGAATAGTGAATTTTCTCGATTTAAGAGAGAAGTAGCATTGAATTTTATCAACAAGTGCTTCGGAAGCAATTCTAAAGCATCCACATGAAGAAAATTTGTCATTCTTAAATCACTATTTTTCTTATTTTATACATAATTAATGTATTGAATTTTTTTTTTTTTTAATTCTGTTGAATGTGTTTATCAACAAGTATCTTGAGAGCACTTATTAATAAAATTTTGATATCATATCAACCCTTGTAAAAGCAGAGAGTTCAATGCTACCTAATTTTCTAACCACCCAAAACTGTTGTCCCCTCAAAAAGAGCTTTAAAAAGGCTGAATTTGAGATCAACCAAGTCCAAACACACTCTCCCCAAGATAAAGCCTACAAAATGCTGACTCTCCCTCTCGCGCGCGCGCGTGCAGAGGACCACGTGCGCTTAAAGTCAAAATAATCCTTATTTACATGTATCTGATCCATAATAAGGAGGTACTCTAAACGAGGTTTCAACGTAAAATTTTTAGGATGAAGGTTGTCGCATGCATTTTCCAAAGGCTGGCATCCCTTGGGCCACATCATCTTTTGGCTTGCTAAATACTAGATTTTTCAGAAATTAACATAAATTATTCTCGCGAGTTGAGGTCAGCGTGTGGATCCAAAAGCTGTTTTAAAGACTAATTCGATATATATAGATATAGATATATATATCTGCTGAAAAGTTTTCTATCTTTTTTTCTTTTTTTGGTCAGAAAAAAGATTTCTATCTTATTGTCGCACTTGTTATCAGTGTGCCATCTTCTGCATATATACATGTGTTGAGTATGCACGTCACGGAAGATGGTTAATGCTAGACCAAATTACAAGCATAATAAAATTAGTTGGTGAGGATATTAGCATTTATTTGGCATAAATGGTTCTGTTGTAGTTTTGATGCGTTGTGAAGTAATGTAACTTATATATTTGGTGATACATATTTAAAAACTACAATATCCTAACACTATATGAGGCAGCTCCTTACAAGCTGAGCTGATATAAACTATAGCAGTTCTGAGAATGCTACATCAAGGAGGATTTCCAGCCATGTCTCGGCCACATTAAAGCTCGACTTGGCAGGAGAAGAGGCCTAAAACTCAACCTAGGCTTCCAGCCTAGTGTTGATGGTGCCATCTCACCGCCGAAATCTAGGCGGCACCCCCGTAGATTTGAAGATCTGTAGGCCTTGCCCTGTTGATGCCAGCGCGCAGAGAGAGAGAGAGGTCATTTTCCTCATAGGTTTTGGGGTGGTAGCAGTGTCGTCTGGTGACTCTGTTCCATCCATACACCATACCCACTTCAACTTTTATACAACACTCTTAATTCTATTTCATAAAACATGAGGATTTCCATGCCACGTGGCACGTCAGTGATTTCTATTCAAAATTGATCAAATTAGTGGCATTGGTAAACCGTCAAAAGATTTAGACTAAATTAACATCCATACAATAAGTTTATGATTTTGTTTTTGGTAATTATCCCCATAATTCTGTTCAACTTTATGCCGTATGTTAACAAACCCATCTTCCATAAATTATCTAGTACATGAACCCCTTTTTACTTACACCTTCACATGTACGACTTAAATAATGGCAAAAGTATTTTAACAGAGATTTTCTGTAAGAAATGAGAATTATTGGTTTGTTTACCTAGACTTCTGAAAAGTTAAAAGTGGATTTCTTACTTTTTCCTAAAATTTAAATCTTTATCCAAATTTCAAAAGAGGACTATGAAAAGTTGATATGTAAATCTAAATGTCGATACGAAAAATCTATGTACATAGTAAGATTTGGAAAAATGAAAGCATGCTATACCTGTCCCACTTGGCATGCAAAAGAGAAATAGAGCAAAAATGCTAAAAGAAGGCGCTTAGTGCTTTGATTTGAACCGTCGTCTAGGAAGCTAGGGTTTCGGCTCGTAGCAACATCTTTGCGATGAATTATTCACTGTGACAAAGCTGCAGGTGGAGTGAGCCAACGCAAGACATGTCTCCATCACTCTATCAATGGCGAGCCAACGAGATCTTTCGTTTGGATGGGTCGTTCTTTCTGGCATAAAAGAAAGTTTTTCAGTTGTTTTCCGCAAGCCAGCTTTGTCTACCCAAATCATTGAACAGATTTTGGCAGCAAACGTGCAACTCTTCAAGCGTCTTAAATGTAAAATAGTACGCGAGTGACAAAAGGAGAAAAAGAATATTTACAGGACATGAGTATTTGGCCAAAGAAAAGTACAAAGAGTTGCCATCTTCACATCCTATGTACTTACTGATATATTTTGCCAGGGTTCTTCTTCGGAATTCTAAATTGTTGAGATTGCAAAATTTCTCAAAAGTGCTCGTGGGTATCACTATTAATGTAAATGTGTAAAATGTTACATCAAAATTTCTCGAAACTCATTTGTGCTTACCATAATCTAAAAGAATTCCCTCTATTGGTGAATGTCAAAATTTGAGTTGATGATGACAAATTTAGAAAATTTTGCTAATCTTAACTTGAGAGAGGAAGATGTATCGCATGAAATTTCAAAATTTACGATACATGTACGGTTGATGAAAATTGTTAAAGCCATCACCACTCCAATCTCATTTAGGTCTAAGAAAAGGGCCGGACAATGCAATTTTCCCCCTCATTATTTTCTTTTCTCTTCCCATCACCAGAAAATTTACAAGAAGTAAATCCGAGGTCCTTGAAATGCCAATTAATTTTACGAGTCCTAGTCAAAACTCAAGTGGATGACCTGAATGAAATATTCTATATGGAAAATAGAAGATATATACACATTGTCCATTTCTAGCCACTAATTAAGCCATTAGCAGGGTTTTTGTTATTTTCTTTCTTATTATTAAAGAGCTTTACTAGTATAACAATTTTTGAATTACTTGAAAATAACAGCTTGTTGTAAATTACAAAGTCTTAAAAGAATTGGCCTCATAATAATTTATATTTATTTGTTTTTTTAATTTTTTATGATCCAAAACAGATCAATATCCTCGCAATTGATTAGAGACTGTCATATAATAATTTCTCCCTAATTAAATATACATACGTACTCGAAAGGAAAAGAAGCAATTACCTTAAGCGCAAAAGATTGTATTAGAGGACCATTGTTAGCAGAGTCCAACCGCAAATCGATAGCAAGTATCACAAAATCCACAAAAAAACAAGAAAACGAAGGGGAGGAGAGAGAGAGAGAGACCCACATCGTTTGAACTCTTCTCTATTCGTTTCTGCTTCAAATGAAAAGGTCATTCCTAATGCACAAATTCAGAACAATATACCACTCGAACAGGGAGAAAATGACAGCACCTTGAGACCAGGTTGGCGCATCTAGCCAACCCAGTTGAAGATGTCCCGAAGGATGAGCATAGTGATCTTCACCAGAAATCCCATCATCAGTCCCCTTTTGGACTAATGTCGAGCTCTCTAGTGATCTTCACTTTCTGGCAACCTTACTAAAAGGAAAAAAACAATAGAAGAGGACCACGTACTCGTCTCATGGACCGATAAAATATCCAGAGAATGTGACAAGGCTTGCACGAGGAGGTGGTGGAATTACTCCCATCGGAGGAAAGATGAGTTTTGCAAGCTTCCATTGGGAGGATCGATGGTCGTGCCTGATTGATTTGAGTAAGTCAATGGGTTTTAACTTGGCATGGTTGTATTTTTGTGCTTTTCTAGTGGACAAAGCAGATGAAAGAGACGATGAAGGGTCCAAATCAGTACTGGGGTGTTGGGATGCTTCTTGCACCTGTGCCCCCCTTTTTTTCTATTAATTTAGATCGGTCGTTCAGCATGGGGTAGTTGATGAGTTCGTTTGGATCGACTCGGGAGAGATTTTCAAATCGTATAAAACACAAAAATAAACTAGTTATATTGAACTTTAAAGTAAAACCGGCTATTGAAGTTTTTGATCGGGGTATCTTGGTTGAGATTTGCCCTTTATGCGTTAACAATCGGGAACAAGTGAGAAATGCGTACACATGCACACGGTAGAGAACTCAGCCAGGTCTTATTTGGGTAATCAACATTATTGACCCTCCCAACAATGTTATAATATAAGGTCTTTTACTTATTATAGAATGTTCGATTTGAGTCATAATTACTCCACACTACTCGTGACTCAAAAGCTCAAGGTTTAACGAGCTCATTTCTGTTGGCCTCACCAAAACACTAGCCACGAGGAAGTCTCTCCACACAAAAAATGTGCAGCTATGTAATCGCAGCCCGAGCCAAAGGTCGAATCAAACTCGTGACTCTTGAAAGACAGACAAACCCCTTTTGACCTAGCTTTACAGCATGAACAGAGAATTCGACAAACATGGCATGACGAAATGATGGGCTGCCTCTGGATGAGTTCGGCTTTCAATGTGAGCCCATCAATCAGGCTCTTGTGCTGGGGAAAAGAGAATGTGGACTGGGCAGGCTGAGAAAATGATTTCCTTTACAAGCCCAGGCCCAAATTTTGTTATTCGATTATGTTAACTAAGCAATCCGGACAGGAGAGTGCAAGCATTGCTTAATTATGGTTTAATCACTTAATCAGGCCTAATGTGAAGGGTCTTGGTGCAACAATGGTAGTCCAATCAAGGTTGGCTCGATGGTTACGTTATGCTTACCCTCAATCCCAAGCAAGACAGTATAGCTTACTGGAAGGTCAAATAAAGCTCTGTAGAAATTACAGGCCATTTCTTTCGTAACTCGAGGTATGTGACCCTTCGATCCTACTAATCTGCGGGCCGGTGCGAAGTAAATACACGCATCGAGGAAAGGCTCCGCCAGTAAAGTGGCTGACATGCCAGTCGAGATTGTTTGAACTTTGTTGTTGATGACTTTCTCGGGCGTTCAACAAGCAATAACTCCGTCTAGACTGGAGCTTGTGGTACTGATTTTGCTCGTTTAGATAGGAAAATCCACTTGAGATTGATGTTGGTGTCAAAACCCATGGTTGTCATTCGTTTTGTGGTATTTTTTTTTTCTTATTCATTTTATGAATTTTTCAGATCATTTTCAGCTTTCACTTTCAATTAGGGTTACCTATGGGTTAAATCTTAATTATAAAATGGGAACTCAGAGTAGTGCTTCCTAATTATACACTCATCATCGAATGGCATTGAATATTGGAGGATTGCATGGAGACATGAATAAAAAAAAAACATTAAAACTTGTTCCAAATTCTAGGTTCCTCCAACTAAGAATCTGAAATCTACCCGTCAAAATAGGTTCCTTATTTTTTGGAACTTAGAACCTACCATATATACCTTAAAACCTGAAACGTATAGATTCTTATTAGTCCAATTCTTAGGTTTCAGGTTCAACCCTCAAATCATGCTCACCTCTAATAGTCATATCGATCACTTTCTCAAGGTCACGACACATCAAATAAATTACCCAATGTATATGCTAGTAAGTCATTTTCCCAATTTCAACTCGTTCATGCCATTGCACCACTTACAACAATTGAGGTGGTGACCGAGGACATGACGGGTCAACCGGATGGAACAAAGATGAAGGTCTTAGACGAGGGCTTGTCCTTAGAGTCACGCAATTGACTCTCCTTTATACTTTTTCCCAAGTGGCAATTTGAAAGCTTTTTGGTCGAGACGTACTGGAAGGTCCAAAGGTTGATGGAACACGCTTTATCTGGGGAAGAGCTTGTATACAGGGGATTATGCTAAAAAATGATAGTAGTGGTTAGAGCATAAAGCCCCCATATTTTTGGATTACTATACTCTATATTTTTGCATTTTTAAATCCTGAGGAAAATTCCCAAAAAAAAAAAAAAAAAAAATTCTTAAGATTATTGTACAATGATCAATTTAGTCTTATACTTTTCTATATTTGTCAATATAGTCCTTTCAACTAACTTCAAGCAGAAATTACTAATGTGGATGCTTGCCATCTTATGTTGACAAAGTTGAGCTAACATGGACAATTTTTATAATTTTTTATTTTTTGATAAATTTCATGAATTCTTTTATTTTCTTTTCTTTTTCAATGCGAAAGCTCACGGGCCCTCGCTACTATTGGCAACGACCCTCACCCAAATTTGGCAAGGCCACAATACCCAAACCTCGCAAGGGCATCCTCGCACTTGTCTATGTGCCAACGACCTCCACTGGTCATTGCCAAGGTCATGGACTAGTGGGGGGAAATAAGAAAAAAAAATTAAAAAAAAATATAAAAAGAAAGGAAAGAAAATAATAAAATAATAAAATTCAGATTTTTCTTGTAAGATATTGCAAAAATTGTGTATAGTGTCGACAGTGTCATATAGGATAGTTGGCATCCATGTCAATACTTTCGGTCGGAATTACTATATTAGCAAATCATAAAAAGATTCAAGACTAAATTGCCCAAATTAAAAGATTTAAAACTAAATTGGTATTTGTATAATAAGTTTAAGAATTTTTTTTTTAAATCCCCACCCATCATATATCTTTAAAATAAATAAATGTCACATAAGTCTACTACAAAATAATGGTGCATTTGTCTCGCGGAAAACTTAATGATACAAGAAAATGCTTTCCAATATATCATTTTCAAGAAATACGGTTAGTTTTCCTTTATTATGTGATATATGATTGAAAATATTTTCTGCTGTTTGGATATTATTGGAAAATGATTACAACATCATGACTTTATTTCATTAAAAAAAAAAAGTTTGAAATTTTTTTATTTTAAAATTTTAATTTTAAAAAAATCGATTTTTTTACTTATTTTATTTTTCTTTGTTGATTTTTATTTACTTTTTAAAATTGGAATTTTAATTATTTTTAATATTCTTTTTTCTTTTTCTTTTTTTCTTTTCTTTCCTTTTCTTTCTCTCCCTCCCTCCCTCCATCCACTACCGGTTGATAATGGCCACAAGCAAGCTCCACCTCGCCAAGCCCGCTCAGATCTGGCGAGTTGTGAGCTCGCTAACCTCAATAGAGCTTAGGCTTATTGGCCTTAGCCGAGCTCAAGCTCACCCGGATCTAGAAAGTCACAATCTTGCTGACCTTGATGGAGTTGGGGCTTGCCTAGATCGGTCGTCAGTCATCACCAAGGATGAAGAAAGGGGAAGGAGGAAGAAAAAAGAAAAGAAAATGATGATGATGATGATGATTTAAATTTTTAAAAATAATTAAATATTCAATGTTTTTTTAAAGAAATAATTTTCATAAGAATAAACTTTTCATTAACCAAGAACCCTATCAGGAAAGCATTTTGGAAAACATCTGGTTATTTCAAAGGAGAAATCATTTTCCTAAATTTAAGCTTTAGTAGAAAAACATTTTTTTTTTTTGTTGACTAGGTAGGAAAATATTTTTTTTTTTTTTTGTTAACTAGGAAAATATTTTCCGTCGACTCATTTTTCTAAATGAAGAAATCCGCAAAATGAGGAAAAATATTTTTTGTGAAACAGACACCCTAAGATGCTAAAGCTATCCCTATTTCATCAAATTTTTTATAGCAAAACTTTGATAATCATCTTCACTTTGATGATCCACACCAGTACAACCCTAAATAAATATTGCCAAAATCCGAGGAGACATTAGGAGCAAATAATAGAAGCCTGATACCTTTCGATTGGAGGGATTGCCAAGAGGGAGTGTAAATCCTAGCCGCTCTACATCACATGTGCATCAATTTGTTCGGAGCACATCAATTGACAATCGGCTTGAATACAAATTTGTTGGGAACATTGCTTCATCTGTGCATCATGCCCTGGCCCCTATGCTTCCTCTTAAAGCTTCGGGGCCCCAAAACACAACCCTCGAAAGTGACCAAACAGTGGAGATATCTCAAACTCTCCTCCATCCTTCATCGCGAACCACATCAATCTCCACGACCTCTCGAGCATTAAAATAGAAATCCCACCGGCCCCGACAACCGCCGTCTCGCCCACGTCTCGAACGTTCGGGATGAAGGGGAAGGTATCGTCCCTCACAACATCGATGTCTAGCAAGAATTTTGTCGATAGAGATTGCAGCCACACAAAGGTTGGCCAAAAGAGGACCAGCCATGGGATGGGGAGTGCACGTTGGTGATTCAGAGGGGAAGAGACCTGGGAAGGGGGGCACGAGGCACGATTCCGAGGGCAACGTTCTGTGGTGGAGAGGCATCGGCATTTCCCTCCTCAGTGGGTCATGTACTACTCTTATTTTCCTGGTGCGTCTTGTACAAAGATGTAGACAGTCCTTCGATTGCTGTCGATGCATTGAACCCGACAACAAGTGGTGATTGAAAGTTAAAAATGGAAACCAGTGTCGACCAATGGATTGGCGCCACGGGCGAGAGGTGGGGTTCGAGAAGTGACTAGAAAAATCAGTTATAAACTAATTATATAGATGTGTTCAATGCTAGATTTTTCAATTTTACCAATTTTAGCTTTAAATTTTTGCATAAAATTCTAAACAGTCTTTATTGTCATTCACTAAAATGACGACATTGAAACTTCGTGCGAGGGTTTAGGACAATTCAAAATTGAATTAGCATATGCATAATAGTTTTAGGACTGATTTGGGCAAATTCCTGAGAAATACACGATTCACAAATCCAAGTCTCGGGAAAAATTATATCCTCGGCAGCCTTTTCGTCCCAATAATGACTCGACTATTAGGGATGGAGAAACTCTCGTGGCTCGATAGGAGTGGTCACATTTCTCAATTATCGTTGGAGTGCACACGAAAAGGAGGACTTGTCAAAAACGTGCAAACGGGGAATGCACCACGTCATTAGTTGGTGATGCTTTTTTTACTCAAGCAGTTGACTCTGCACGAGCTATTTAATGGGACAGAAAATTTAATTTCCTGCTCAGTTGGAGTTATTCCACTCATATTTTTTTTTTTTTATTTCTTTTGCCATTCGTTAGTCAATATTTTATTCCGATCGCCCGGTCGGGACGGTTGGCATCTATTTTATTAATTTAGCATGTGGAACACGAAGGGACCAAACTATACAGTATATACCAAATATTTGCTGTAGTCATCAAGGCCACTGGGTGATTAAGTCAATGACTAACCCCAGATTAAATGAACTAATATGCCAGCTAATTTTTCATCTTAGCCCATTGATAGACTTATGCAGTGAACCTTCCACGGCAAAGGCTGTAATTTGACTTTATCGGTCGAACACTTAAATTCCCGTGGATCATCGGACATCCCTCGACTCAAGGGATAAGATAATCACCCAATTGGTGTTAAATCCATGGTGCGGAAGCCACTTCAGTCCTGAACTTTTTATAACTTTGCCAATATAATCTTCAATTTTTGCACGAAATTTTAATGTAGTTATTGTACTTAATTGTTACCAAAAATCACTAATGTACTAACTCTAGTTTTTGCTAGCCATTCTACAGGGTATATCGCCATGCCAACAATTTCCGATTATGATTGGCCAACTCAAAAAAAAAGTTTAAATTAGTAAAATTTAAAAGTTTAAAATTGAATCGACGTCCGTATAACATGTTTGGAACTGATTGGGTAATTTCTCTCTCAACTCTTCTATGTTGTGTCTACATCTTGACGATGATTGCTCATATAAACTAACAAGGACTTGTCATGGTAGATCGCTCCACAGAATTTGAGAAATGCAAAGTCTACATTTTGAGAAACCGAAAATCGTCAAATTCTGGCCAATATTAGAGCCCACAGATTTTCTCAGTCCGCTTTCAAGTATGCAGATTTCAGTGGGCTCCAATGGATGGCCGGAAAAAAGAGAGAGAGAGAGAGAGTATTCGTTTTAAAAGAGCAACACTAGAAAAGCCATCGTTGTCGCTTAAATCAAGAGAAAGCGTGGCTAATTTAATTGCCATTTAGTCCCTTTTCCTTCCTTTTATTTTTTTACCTTTTTGTGGAGATCTCGATCTAATTGATCGCGACTTTCACCTTTACGAGATATTTCGCCCTCTGGCACAAAGACGCGATGATACAAATTAAAATATATGTCTCTTCAATTCTGTATATCACGATATTTCCAACAAACATCAAATTTTGAAAATTTTCTCTTTATCTTTTCACACATGCAATTTTTCTGGATAGAGTCTTTAACTACTATCAATATCTTTTCATACAAATAATTCGAATGTTTTAGCAATTAAAATGACTTCGCTTATCTCGCAAAAGACCAATTTTTTTCGCACGCATGGCATTTTCCCATTACTCACTCAAGAAAAACAATAAATAAAATTTCTACCGTCGTTTATATTTCCTAGTTTTGGGATTTTTTTTTTTCCCCTTTTTTACAACGTATGACGTGGAATTTGGGGCCAAAAGAAAAAAACGCCCGTTGCGTGAAAATTGGTTTTGCTCCGTGGGTCAACGACCTCAGCCAATTGTCCTCGGATAAGGACAAGAAGCACTGCAGATAGCAACGTGGGCACGGGCCACGTCAGCAAGGGATGTACACCCCCCGGTCCCCCGCCGGCGACCGTTTCTCTCTCTATAAATAGCGACGACCCGCCACGCCATCTTTCTCTTCAGTCTCGAATCACATACTTTCTCTCTCTATCTCTCTCCGTAGAAGAAGAAGACGAAGAAACGAATTCTTCTAATCCGACTCCGAAGCACTCGAATCCGATCCCCCATGAAGTTCTTCTCCGACCTACGCTCGTGTTACCGCCCGGGCGCCGGCGCTGGCGACGACCCGGCCTTGACGCTTCAGGAAGAAGACGCGCGCGCCCCTCTCTCGCGCGGCGGCGGTTCCGCAGGGCGGAGGCGCAGGTCGCCCGGCGGGAGGTCCAGGGCCGAAGCGGGCGGGCACTGGCGTCCGGCGCTGTCGGTCATCTCGGAGGACAACGACGCCGCCGTCGCCGCCGCCGTGGTCCGGGCGGCGGGAGCGGCGAAGAGCCGAGAGCGCGGCGCGAACGCCGTCAAGAGGCCGCCGCCCTCGAAGGGCGGATCGGCCGCGAAGAGAGCTCAGAGTTTCGGCGACAGAGAGGACTACCGGTAACGGTTTTCTCGCGGCTTTGTCCTTTCATGTCGTCTCCGTTCCGGTTTCGTTTCGGATTTGGGTGTTCCTGTTTGGTTGGTCGTTTTTTCTGCCCTGTTTTTCCGGTTTAGAAAACAAGGATTGTTTGCTCTGTTTTAGCCTCATACCTAACTACCATCACACAAAAAGATGTTTATTTCCTAAGTCAATCTCATCTTGATGTCGACCAAAAAAAATAAAAAATCTTATCTTGATGTCGGCCAAAAAAATAAATTGGAGCGTTGGAATACCGATCGATCCTTATGTTTACTCTATTGGTACGAATGGGTAGTCTCATGATACTTTCAATTTCGAATGAGGGTATATGTTACAAGTAAGCAAGAATTGAAATGGATCCTGACTTACTGGACACTGCGTGTTTACTAAAATCCTCTTTAGCTACCTCAAATCATGGGTCTATCCTAAATATTACTCCCGAATTACATGAAGTTACATTATGCCTTTCCTCTTTACTAATAAAGTGGGGCGTTGAAAAACGGATCAATCCTTATATTTATGTTTAGTGCATTGGTACGAACGTATAGTTTTTAATATTTTGGATCTTGAATAGGGGGATATGTTAGAAGCAACTAGACACCATGTGTTCGCTAGAATCTTCTTCGGTCCTCTTGAACCACGTTTCTGTCACTAGGTGAAATTGAGCAACTTTGGATTATCTGCTAAACGAGAAGTGCTCGTCTTTTTGCAGGCCGAGCCCGTTATCGATGTTCGTGCCAGCGTTCTCGCCGACGCCTTTTATGATCTGAGACGAAGGCGGTGTTTGCACTGACGTATCTCCTCAGTTTCCCTTTTTCTTTATGGGGTAATTGTTCGCCCAAAATTTGTAAATTGGAGTGGTGGATGGATTAGAGCAGGAGCTGTAAATGATAGGTCTCTTTCAAAGTACTTCTTCAATTCGAGACGTGGGCATTGATAATGTTTGCAAGTTGCTTCCACTATCTTTTTTTCTAAGGAGTGCAAGAATGAGCTTAATTATGAGCATTATTGTCCTCTTTTTTTTTGTCTTCTTTTCCCCACAAGGTATTAATTAAAGGTGCACGATAGCTACGGCTCTTCGTGGTGGTTATGCAATTGCCAATGGATTACAAGCGTGGGCGGCTTTCTTGCTACTGTCACCAAAGGAAAGAAAAGAAACGTGACTGAGCTTTAACTTGTGGTTTTGAGTATAATAGTGTCTAGACTTTACTCAATAGGCTTTATCGCCCTTCAAGAATCAGGTTCTTTCTAGAGACGGTTGATTGGATTTAAAGAGTTTATGTATTGTGTTTTTCGTTCACGTTGAGATAATAACATTGGAGCTCATACACAAGAGAAAAAAAGCGAGAAAATACTACTATTCCTACTCTGATACCAATCCTCTAAACTCTTTGGGTCACCAAAATCCCGTATTTGTACCAGTATGATCGAAATAACAAAAAATATACACACCTATTAGTTGAGTAAAATTTAATATCTAATTGAAAAGAAGAATTAATGAATTAAAAGATGTTGATAAGAAAAACAAATCAAAATAGGATGGCTATCTACCAAACGTATGTTCTTCTTTTACTTAAATAAGAAAGTGAAAATCCTAGACTGCACATGTATTTTTTGAAAAAAGAAAAAGAAAAAAAGAGTACTCTTTGGTTTTAATATTTTAAAAAGCATGTTTGCACTTCAATTAAAAAAAAAAACACACTAAGCTAGACAATTAAAAAAGGGAATCGTCTGCCTTGTTGCGAATTTACCATTAAAGATTTGCAATATCCCTTACGGGAGAAAATTATGCCATTGACGCGGTTGGATCGTTGCTGTGGTTGAATTATTGCTAAGCCATTATTGCGTTCGACTCTTCACCAAACCATCACCTTTACCTCTCGAATTGGTCTCCTCTTCCTCCCTCCCCCACTTCATATCTCGATCAAGCGCAACTTTGTCATGAGCTAGAGCCTTTCGAAATTGTGCTTGAGTGCTAACACACCATCAAGGGAGGCCAAGCTCGATTGAAAAATTAAGCAACTATTTCGACCAGATCCAAAGAGTGTCAAGAGAGAGAGTGAGTGACCACAGTGTCTTCAGACCAAGGACATTGTTGAGTGCAAGCGACATTGCTGCACGACTGACTGAGATTTCGTCGTCGGCTAGATCCACCGTTATGGGTCAAGTTGCTGGTGGCCACCACTTTGATCTATCTAACCCCCCGCCCCCCTCTCTCTCCGAACCATGTCTATTTCTCTTTTTATTTTTTCCTTTTTTAATTTCTTTTTCCAGATAATGATTATGCTGCAATAAAAATGACCTCAAAATTGATATGCTCCCATTGAGACCCATATGAAGTTAGGCATTTATCTTTTGGACCCATCTGAACCTGTATTTAAAAATTTAGACAATCTATCATCACCTTATTGTTAAATACTGGTTAAAAAAAGGATTTTGGTTGATTCTGCCATCTCTACTCGAAGAGATTAGTCAAGCGATTTAAGAAATATTCGTCTTTTTGCGACAAAAAAGCATCACAAAAAGCCCAACCCAATTGCAACTTCTTATTGGGCCTAGGCCCATTACGATATAACGTAGGTGCTCCTCGACCGGAAAATTGTTTTCATTGAAACGAAGGAAGGAAACACGAACGACAAGGCCAATAGACTTAAATCAACTTTATTTAGCAAACCGAAGGTTCAGTCCTCGAGTCGAGGCGCTCTTTTAAACGTTCCGCTCGGCTTGCGGCGGCTTCCAGGGGCCAATGCTCAGGTTTTGCGCCGCTTCGCCTCGACGCTCATCAACGGAACGGTCCCTGCATAAAACAGGAGTGACATCGGACATCTTCCCGACAAGCTATCGAACGGATCATGCATGGATTCATGGTAATCTAGTGCGAAAAGGAGTCACTAATCTGTCTGAAGTGCTAAAGGCGAAAATCGGATAGCTGATTGAGTACGTGATGAGAGGAAATGCAAGTGCACAGACGTATTCATGATTAGAGAATGCCCATGGAATCAATCAAAGAAAGAGCAGTACCTCTTCTGGATAGCATATGCAGAATTGTTAGTTGCCCGATTCGAACCCCTGACTGAGGTAGCTGGTGCCTGGAAACGAAGAACAACAAAATGGGTTTTAGAGAGGAGGAGGAGGAGGAGAAGGAGAAGGAATTCAATAAGATAGATGGTGAGTCGGTGTAATTGGTGTTGTCAAGTTCTTCCGGCAACTCTCGGAGTAAGCTATCACGGGAATGAGCTGGCATTCCCTATTATGAACTTTCCTCCATTTTCAGACATTAATTTGGTAAGAGCACGCGAGATTAAAGTGTTTAATTAGAACACACTCTGATAACAGGTCGTAGCATATTCAATCAAGAGATGATAAAAGATGAATGCTTGTGCCCGAGTCTATTTTTTTTCCATCATCAAAAGAGTTGAAATTTCGACTGACTTGTGCCTGATCAGTGTTTAGCATGGTACGCTTGTTGTATGGTACCTCAAAACTGGCAGATTCTTGAGGCAGAAGCTGGTTCCCTGACAATTTCACTTGCTGGTAAACAGACAGTCCCCGTTATTTCCAAGTCCAGCACATATGTAAGAAAGAATGCGACCAATGAATGAACTCACTTTCAGATATTCTATACGCCTGATAGCATCACTAAGAAATCTTATGTGCACTTCAGCTTCTCGAACCGATCTAGTTTCTTCAGGCTCCGGATTGTAACATCTATTTCACCATGCACCACAGCAAAGTGGATCGAGTACATTTGACCAAATTTAGACCAAGCCACGACTGACTACATACAAGTTTGAGGTCATAAGTACACTTTGTAAACCTGATCTTTTCTTGCACTTCAGCTCGTTGCTGATTAAGCACTGCGAGTTCTTCCTCAAGAGCCTGCAGAATATGTTAACATCAAAGTCAATAATCTTTTGATTGATCGGCGGGTTAGCAACAAGCAAGAGTAGCAATCATAGATCAATTGATTTACCTGCTTTCTAAGGCAGTTGCACCGTCACCAATGAGTTCATCATAATCAAAGGAAGGGGAAACAATTCATTAGGTAAAAAGCATTAAAAGATGATGAGAATGAACTGTAAAAAGCAGTAAAAGATGATGAGAATGAACTAAGCTTTCTCACTCTCTTCTTTAGACTTACTTTGTCAGGACTTCGAGCATTTGCGCTTCACACTTCACGTGTTCGAGGCCTCGACGCAAAACCTGTAAGCACAAATCGTGACCCAGTACTAGAGAAATCGAACTCCATGGCCACTGTTTAATCTAAACCCATACTAATCAATGCGAGTAATGAAGCTAAAACACTGTTTCTGGAGAGAGAACTTTTATTCACCTCTTGGTTTTCGACCAACCTGTGATTCAAGAAAATATCGTGAGGAAAAATCAAATTTAGAATGATCAGAAAAGACAGAGAAGAGATCAAACATACTCTCCTCGCGATGCATCGGGCAAGTTGAGATATCGCAGAAAGACATCCTCGACACTGTGAGAAAGATCTAGTTTCGATAAATCATGAAGAATGAAACCGAGGAGGATACGATAAGAGAAGAATCCACCGACCTGCCGCTGCTGGCAAAGCTAGTCAATCCACCGTTCGGAGAAAACATCATCAGACCAACATCCGTGCCACACAACCCCGATAACTCTGCAGCCTTCTTGACAATCCCATCCCTGCGCTTCCTATAGGTCGCTAGCCGACCGGTGGGGTTATCGATCCTCTTCACCACCAACTTCTTACGGCCCATGGCGACAGCGAGAAGGAGACGGAGGAATGCGGTTTGATGAGAAAAAGATTCTGCCCGTGGTTTAGCAAGAGTCCGGTGGAGGGATTATATAAGCCAACAGATGAGAAGATGCATTAAATCTCCAGGGCCATGCAAAGTGTGAGTCATGCTCAGTTAAGCCAATTGTCAAGCTTCCTTCCTTAGGCCACTTTAGTCAAACGCACTTTGGAAGGAAATTGAGGGCATCCATTCAATGCTTGATTAATTGCCATAAACTGAACTCAAAAGCACAGTCCAGTGCAGACCTCAAATGGCAGAGGAGCAAGCATTGAACTGGTCTAAAGAGGAGGGACATAAAAAGGGCAAAACATTGAAGTGGTAAATGACAAACCATTCCGAAAACTCGTTCCTTCAACGTCTCATGAATCAAAACCGATTCTCATTCGTCTATCTATTAAAGTGAGAAATGTCAATCAATGAATTCAGCGTTGTTAGCTTTGCTAAAGGATGAGCATGTGACAAAGTGTCATTAAAAGTCAACAACCCCTCCAAGAGAGTGCAGTTGAATCGTTTATCGTTTTAATAACGCGGAAAGTTGCCAAATCCTTGTTTTACCAAAAAAAAAAAAAAAATAGGAAAAAGTTGCCAAATCTTTGTTTTAAAATATTATTTAAAAAGATGGCTGCAAGTAACGTCAAGGGGATGTAGCTCAGATGGTAGAGCGCTCGCTTAGCATGCGAGAGGTACGGGGATCGATACCCCGCATCTCCATCTTCGTTGACTATGTGTCTTCTTTTTGCATGATAATATAATCTTTTCTTTTTTTCAGCCACTGATAATATTGAACTCTTTAGACAGAGAAACGTTAACAGGAGGATTAAGTGGGTCCAATTAAAAATTTATTACCGTGTCATTGGATGACCTGGAGTCGCTTGATTTAAGAAAGATTAAGTGGGTCTAGTTAAAAAATCTTTATCATGCGATTGGATAATTAGAATTTGCTTGAGCTAGTGCTCGAGTTGGCATCGGGTCAAATCAAATATTAACTTATTTGGACCTTTTTTTTTTTGTGGCCCTATTTAGTTTGTTAGCTGGATTAGCTAAATTATTCATATTTCATGATCCGATTCCTTTTTGAGTTAAAAGGAAAAAAAAAAAAAGATAGGCTATTGTGGCTATTGACCCTTTTGCCATATGTTTATTCGTAAATTTATATCTTGTGAGTTTCATATACAATTTATCAAGATCAACGATTAGGATACCTTGACTTGTTGCACCTTAAATTTTTTCATATATTAAAAAAGTGTCAAACTCACGATTCCGTGATACATAAGATTAGACGTTTCACGCTCTCCTACACTTAATGCGTCAAAATCTAATCCCATCCTTTTTCTGTGGAGGTGAAGAAGCGACACGAATCCGCAGAAAAAATGAAGGACAACTTGCAAATCGTCAACTCGCCCCACATTCATCTTATTGATAGGACACGAGGTGTCGTCACTGCTGGGCGCATGTAATTATTTGATCTATGAATTGTTTTTGTAGTGCAAATTACAGTTGACATGACGTTGGCATCGAACCTTTTATTTTATTGCTGTAGTCTAGGAGGCTTGCGTGGGATGATGGGACTTTGATGTGATTGTAATTTCGAATCTCTCCCTTGCGCCACCAATTATTTAATTTGCTCAGCATAGCATTATGCTCTTAATATGTGTCCTGAGTCACGATAAGCGAGGGTCTTTGAAATGATTTCTTCTTTTTCATTATTTCGATCTATTTTGGTTTTTTGTGCTAGGATTTTAATTCGATTTTAGAATATTTTGTCTAAGTTGAAGTTCAAAACAATTATTGTGTTCATAAACTTCAACAAGTTCAATTTTAGAATATTTTGTCTAAATTGAAGTTCGAAACAATTATTGTGTTCATAAACTTCAACGAATGAGGCATAATAATCTAGCATTGACAAGTCAATCATCGAATTAATCACTCTTTTTTTCTCATTATAAATGTATGTTTAGCCTAATTATCTATTTCTCGTGCGCGTGTGAGTGAGCTTCCTCTTCGCACGAAAAAAAAAAAGTGTTATAATTGAGGATTTATTTGCTTGCCAAGAGTTAACTCATGTGTTGCTCCAAAAGAGGAATAAATCGAGCATTTAAAAGCTTTATTATGGAGCTGTCCACGTGTCCATACTTTCAAAAGGGAATGGCATGAATTTGTTAGGGATGATTTTAGTTTTAGAGTTGACCGAGTCACGATCCATGACTCCCGATTCCAAAAAGTTGGAATCAAGAATCGAGCCCACCGATTCAGATCCGCTTCCATATTTTACCCAATCCAATTATTCTTTTGTCTAAAAGAAAAAAAAAATCGAACCTTTATAATGAAACATGAAACATTACTATTGCATTGTTTCATTACAAAAGCAAAAATTGGTCAAGTGGTTCTAACATCGTTTGTCTATGTCGAAGATCATGGTGTGATTCTCCATGTGTGCAAAAGTGATTTTTTTTTTTCTTTTAAATACTAGTTTCAAGCCAATTCAACACAAGATTCGATATAACATTGGTGCAGAGCATATTTTAAATTAGACCCAATGCTCACTCATAGCCATCATCATACTAAAAAGACAAAAGTTAATAGTTGATGAATGTCAAAAGGTATAATTAATATAGTGAACAACCCAAAATTAAAAAACTACTTTTTTTACCGCTAAAAATCTCAAACTAAAACCTTAAATTGGTATATTCGAGTTTCTATCAAAATCTTAAATTAGTACATCTGTGATAAGATCTCAAATTAATTTTAATTAAGTATTGAAGTAAGCATAATGTTGAGTTTTGTTGCAAGCAGTGAGTTCAGTGTCGATATGATCCTCTACTAATGGGTGGGGCAAGGAAGACGACAACAACCGGGCTTTCTCACCACTATGAACCGTGTTGCAAATGACGAGCATGGCAGAGAAAGAGGACGGCGACCACCACCACCACCAGAGGCACGGTTTGGTATGGGGCGACGATGGGGGCGGGGAGGCGGCGGCCCGTCTGCGTTATTAGTTACCGAAAGGCCGAGGAAGAGTGCCTGGTGACGAGATTTTGCTGGGGTTCTGATTGGGTCGGGGCGCAGCACGTGCGAAGACGACACGCGTGCGATTTCACGTGCGAGACAGCAGACCCGAGCGCGCGCGTGCGCTTGTAACGGCGAATCTGAGCCCTTCGGAGACCGCGAGATGACGTCACTTTCGTGTGACGCTCGGTCTGCCATCACTGCCCACCATCCCTTTACTTTACTTTTATTTTTTTTTTCTGCTGTCGCCGCCCAATAATCACCATCACCACCAATCGTCTCTTCCTTCCTCCCTTTTTTTTCTCTCTGCATTCAAGGACTTGGCCCGCATTACGTTCCAAGCTCCTGCTTTCCAAGTTCAACGCTTTCCTCTTCTTCTTCTTCGTCTTCTTCTGGGTCCGATGGAGATCGACCCTGGTGATAACTCCAACTGGCTCGTCGACTACGGGCTCGCGGACGTCTCGGCCGGGGACGTCCTCCCCTCTTCTGGTGGGTTCGCCTGGTCCTCCCCGTCCTTCGACGTCTCCTCCTCCAATGCCAGGTGGGTTCTCTCTCTCTTCGCCGTTTTCCGAGGTTTTTCGGTAGCCTGTGGCCTCCGGAGAGTGGGGGCTTGTGGGAGTAGTTGATGTTGGCAAATTTCGTCCCGCCTCCTTGCTTGCAGAGGCAAGGAAAAGGATGGGTTTTGTTGGCTGCTTCGGTTTTGCGGCAAATTTGTTTGCCCTGCGAAGTCGCTAGGAAGGGCGGAAGGGAGTATTTGTTGAGTGAGAAGAATAGTTTGGTTGACTGGGAATCATGTGAGAGAGATTTAAATCAAGATGATTCTACAGGATTAGGATTGAGGCTCTTGTTTGTTCTGAGGCGAGACGAGTTAGCAATGATGAGTTAGCAATTCGGCACGCGTATCATCTAGAAATTGGGAAGTATTTGTGATGGCAAAGTTGCCATGCTTTGAGGAAACAGGATTCTTAATAGTTATTTGCTAAAATTTCTTATGATTCTATCGGCTTTAATGAAATGAGGTAGATGTTAGAGCTCTTAGTGGCAGGCAGATAAAGTGGCCGTATTGGCTCGATGAGCCTTGAGCTAATACCAGAAATCCAATCTGCCATACTGGTCTCCTATCCATCGCCATCACAGATGGGTTAAAGGAAGTTACTTTGTGGTACTTCTGTAACTATAAGCAAGCAATGGATAGTAAAACGTCTCAATCATAGCTCGGTGTGCCGATCTTATTTTCCTCCACCCCCCTTAATCCTTCTTGACATCTGGTTTCTTGTTTTACTGTTTTCAGCATTGAGGTTAACTGTGCATCTACTAGGGATTCAGAGAACCTCAAGGGCAAGAGCTGTCACAAAAGGTATGGGTTTTGTCTAGTCTACTGGATATAAACTAGCAACTGAGACGGTGTTAATTGCATAATTCTCAGTCAACCAGAGGTTGTTGACTTTTTAGACTTTAGCTACTCATGATTTTTCGTTCATTTACCACAGTTTGTTTCCTCCACAGCCTAATCCAGAGTAAATCAACTCCTCTAATATTCAGACAATTATTTGGTGACAGTGGGTTCATATCTTTGGAAGAGACTGAAATTTATGCTAATGCTTCTGCAGACTGAAATCTGAATCATGCCTTTCATCTGGTTCCAAAGCATGCCGGGAGAAACTTCGAAGGGATAGGCTAAATGAAAGGCATGCCATTCTTCCTTTCCTCTCTCTCTGTAATTTTTCTACCTAGCGGCTCTCACATCAAGCTGCCTCACTTTTAAGGTTCCTAGAATTGGGTTCTATCCTGGAGCCTGGAAGGCCACCCAAGACGGACAAGTCTGCCATTTTGAGTGATGCTGTTCGCATGGTTACCCAGCTGCGTACTGAAGCGCAGAAACTCAAGGAGTCGAACGAGGAATTGCAAGAGAAAATAAAAGAATTGAAGGTGAGATTGGTTACTGCACTCATAAGTATTTTGCTGATCAGGGAGGGATGACCACTCTCTTGCTTACGCTTCGTGTTATCACACATTGTTCTTTTAAAAAAGTTGAGGTAGTGATAGCGTACTGATAATTGTACATTACATACCTAGGCTGAGAAGAATGAACTTCGCGATGAGAAACAGAGGCTAAAGGCAGATAAAGAAAAATTGGAGCAACAGCTGAAAGTCTCGAGCTTTCATCCAGTTTTTCCGCCTCATCCGTCTGTAGTGTCAACACCTTTTGCTGCTCAAGAGCGGGCAGGTGGCAACAAGTTGATGCCTTATATTGGTTTCCCTGGTGTGGCAATGTGGCAATTTATGCCACCTTCTACAGTTGACACGTCGCAGGATCACGTACTCCGTCCTCCTGTTGCTTAACCAGCAGACACAAATCATCTGGTAGTCTGTCTTTACTAGGATTCGCGTGCCGATGTTTTTTGTTGTTTCTTGGACCTTCTACATTGGATTTCTTTCTTCTTCTTCTTCTTCTTCTTCTTCTTTTTTTATATTTTGGTTGGTACATCGGATTCCCAAAGTGGAAAAAACTTGACAAGGTGGATGATCTGATTTGTGGATCGATATCGCAATTGTTGCTCATCCATTGTAATAGAGACGTGCTGTTGTCATGTAAAATGCAATAAAACAGCAAAATTCTCGTTGGAAGACTTCTAGCTTGTAGTTTTGGTTGGTCAGATTGAATTCTGGTGAACTGTTAGAAATTGTTCTTATTGTAGCTTTTTCATCTCACGACTCTTGCATGGGGCAATTGAACTAGCACATCTTGAATAGGGCTAAGAAGCCTCCTCTACTTTTCCTAGGGGCAAGCGATTCATTGTGCGGTGTGGCTGTTCTTATGCCTTGATTCATAATAATTACACCGACCTAGTCAGCATGCTTTTTGCATTTCCCTCAATTGATATGGTTCTCTTCTCGAATAAAATCCTTGAAAAGTTTGTCCAATTTCTGATTCAACAACTGATAGCATAGACTCGTTAATCACTAAGAATTTGCTTGCCAACGGTACATCAAAGCACAGAAAGATAAAAATCACTAAAGGAGTGCACCACACAATTCTCCATGGTCAACATGTAGCTTTAAGATGCCTTCTGGGCAATAAGTAACACGCTGAGAAAGCTCAATCCCACAGCTAGAGTGGTGGGAAAACTGCCCTTTTTAGCCAACGAGGTTGTCGATTCTGCTGAAGCCAGGCTCTGGGGAGTGATCAAAACCCCGGGTGACACTGCAGGAGTTGATTTTGATGTAGGAGTCATCAACGGCGAAGATGCTTCTGGAGCCAAAGGCAAAGGATTGACTGGTGAAGATGCTTCTGGAGCCAAAGGCAAAGGATCGACCGGCGAAGATGCTTCTGGAGCTGAAGGCAAAACTGGATCGGCCCCTGTAGCAGGTGATGGGGTTGAGACAGGTCCTAGAGGAGGCAAAGTGGCAGGAGATTGAGATGGAGCCGAGGAAGCCGTCAGCGTGTTAATTTGGAGCTTCATTCCAGCAGCACAATGTCCAGGTGAACTGCAAATGAAGTATCTTTTCCCAGGAGATGTAAGAGGGATGACTGTGGATCCACTCGTGTAAGTTTGGATAGCACTAGTCGCTTGGCAGGAGTCATAGTCTGCCTTGGTAACTTCGGATACGTCATGGCTGGGTGAGTATTGAAAAACTGAAAACAGCAGCAAGATGATTGAATTATCTGATAATATAAACGCTCGGATGATCTTATGTCACTGCAAAGTTGAATTACATCAAGACGTGTGAAATGGATGCAACTTACTCAGGTTGTCTCCTACTAAGAACGTCTGAGATGATGCCCAAGTAGCCTGATCAGTGTTCGTGTCCCAACCACCGTTTAGACCTCCAACCACGTAATTGGTTGCCACGGCTAAATCAAGAAGCAGGGTTGCAAACAGGAGGGACATCAGAAAGGTTCTTGGCATGCCCATCTTGAACTGCAAGAAGAGCGAAATGGCGAAGCAGCTGAAGCGAACTGATTAGGACAGAAGGTGGAAGAATGTTGCGAATATCGGGAGAGTTGATTTCAGTTTGGCCTAGCAATTCATCTATATATAGAACGGAAAAGAGATCTTTCAAGCGATCTAATGGAACTGAAGATACTCCTGCACTGTATCTCAATATGTTGGAGTAGGTTTGAGTATCATGCAGGGACAGGCTGTTTCCAAATAAATATCTTCATACTGTTTCCATCTTGATTAATCTTTAAGTTCAATTTTTTTAATCTTTTAAGGCGTTACAAAGCTGAGCGGTGGATTTTCGCAAATAATGTTTCTCAGAAACTCTGATAGTTTCAATTTAAAAGAATTTTTGAGGGTTCTTGTGAGTTGATGATTCTACTCTTGCTGAATAAAAATGTAAAAATCAATAACCAAACGAGGAGTAGTTCCTGGCATCCATGTGAAGTAGGAGCTCTGCCTTGGGAAGTATACCTAATCCAGCTTCTAACCCACCATTGGCATCAAAACGCAACATTCTACAGCTACCAAAACAGGAGGCACAGCGACGGATGTCACAAAAGAGTAGGTTCCGTCGTCGCCGACTTGTTTTTATAACGGAAGCTGTTGGAACACTTGGCACCTGCTCTTGCTTAAGTCCATGGCTTATTGACACCGCGAACATGCTAAAAGAATATAGAAATTTCACAGGTCATGACCAACCGAATTAGGAATTGAGCTGGATTCAGCTTGATATGTTTTATACAGGCTTGCGATCCGAAATGAATCGAGTCGATAAATTTCTTGAACGAGGTCTGGCGGTATATATTGGAGGTTCGATACTTGAGTCAAGCTCGATCGAGTTTTTAACTCTCCAAGTTCGAGATCAACTGGACAAATTCTTGTTGTGGTCAAGCTCATTTCGGTTTAACTCCATGGCTGAGAACCATTTTTCCCCACTATAATTGTATTTAAAGCTCGGATTGAACTCGACTACTTAAAAAATCTTCAGAAGTAAATAATGCATAGGTTATTAACATTTGTGTTCAGGAACTATAATCAGAATGGACAAATTGAACTAATTGACTGTAATATTAGGCAGCCATAGTCAAGTATAAACAAGTTGGAACTCGATTGAATTTGACACCCGAGGTACATAAATTCAAGCGACTAGCTAGCATCATTTGCGCTCTTTATTTCTATGCGAACGGAGAAATTATCTAATCAGTTCTAAACCTATCATACATGTGTCAATTTAATTTCATCGTAGTCTGTTAGGCTAATTTTCACCGGAAATTACCAACGTGGTGATGCGCAAATGTTTATGACTAAATTGACAAAATTGAAAATTTTAGATTGAATTAGTATCTATACAATAAATTTATGACTGATTGGTTAATTTTTCCCGATGCAAGCCTATGTCGGACAACTTGGTAAACGCACTTCAAATGTCCGAAATAATAACTTGGTGGCATCCACACTGTTTCTGCGGTCTCCACTTCTTATATCATTGGCTCCATTCTTCATTTGTTTCTCAAAGATTTTGAGTTCTGACAGCTTTCCTGTTATCCGTAGTAGTAAAATTTCAGATGTATCGTCAAACCCTCTCAAAGCTCAAATAGCTAACCCAGCTTGTACGATTGAGGAAACAGAGTATATGTAGCAAGAGGTTATATTAAACTGGGAATTCGTGAACCCCAGTGCCCGAAAAATACATCAAAGAAAGAGTGGCCGGTGAGCATTTATGGCTGAGCGAGGAAGCCGATGTTGGAGTTCTGATTAAAAATCTCATACTAGAAGAGTTAGAAGCAATCGCTGCAGTGGGCTGCGGGCATAAGTATTTTGATCGTGCTAGATTATGAACGTAAAAAGTCCGTGACTAGCTCTGAACATTTCACAATAGTAGACAAACTTCTGATAAACCCTTCTTGGCCCGTCATCATTTTATATTAAGAAACAAACGAAATCATCTGATAAAACGATCTGAAATTTATTAAGACAATGACCTTCTCAGAAGGCAGTACTGTTACTAGTCAATCGCACTGCATGCGAGTCAGCAACTGCTTGGTTTTCGAAACCAGAATTAGTCTAGACAAGCGTGGCGTAGAGCAGCTAGCCAGATCCGAAAGAACCAAGGAAAAAAAGGCATAAAAGGAGAATCTAACATAAATGGTCGATGACAATACCTTGCATTTGGCACTAAGGTTCTACTTCTTCGATCCCTAGCGCGGACACAATTCACTAATTGTAACCTCATTTACAGATCCTTGCACAGATGAAGTTTTGCGCTGATCACTTGAAGATCCATTGGAATATCCCTTGCTTGAGCCAGGTTCCTGTTTCTCCATGGGGACATAAAAGGCTGGTCTTGCAGGCGCTGGAGAAGAGATTGTGTAACTGCTGAGCATCATGATCACCTCAGACATCGAAGGTCTATCAGCAGGACCATCTTGAACGCACATCAAGCCAATCTGGATGCACTTCAGGACTTCATACCTTGGGAACTGATCACCTACGGTTCGATCTAGGAGCTCCAAAGCCATTCCATTGGCCCAATGTTGCCATGCCTGCAACAAGTTGCACAAGTAGATATAATTTCCAAGTCAACATACTAATGCAACTTCTCATTTTGCAGAAGGAAGGCAATGCTGCGAAACACATACATGGCTTTGAAGATTAGCTGGCTTGTCGGAACTCCAGTTCTTTTGACCTGTCACAATCTGCAGCACCAGGATACCAAAGCTATAGACATCGGATTTAGTGGAGAAGCGTCCGTGCTGAACGTATTCTGGAGCCATGTATCCACTTCACACAATAAACAAAGAGCAAGAAAGCAATCAAGAGAACAACGTCAAGGCTGGATATAAATCACTATCATGATCTTACACATTACCACTAAAACTGTGTCTGTGCTTGTGCGTGCACGCAGAGTTGTGCCATTGTATTTTTGCGTGTAATTAGAGAAGTTATATTCCTTGCTTCTAGAACTCAAGACTTACTATGTTCCCGCAATGCGCTGTGTGTTGCCTTGGGTCTGACTTCCAGAGAATAACTTGGCCAAACCAAAATCAGCGATTTTGGGATTCATGTCCTCATCTAAGAGTATGTTGCTGGCTTTCAAGTCACGATGAATGATCCTCAGCTGAGAATCCTGATGCAGATAAAGTAGGCCCCGCGCAATTCCAACTATGATTCTGTAACGTCTCTCCCATTCCAAGCTAAACCTTTTGACCTGATCTACATCCACATCCAAATGCCGATTGAGCACGATGTCACTTAAAAAGGAGAGAACAGTGCATATGAAGTTGCTTTCCTATCCCCTGAAGGTTATGATAAGGAACGACAAAACTATGATGCCTAGGTGATGTGGGGCATTTCAAGACTTAGTTAAGATGAAGTCAGGAAAGAGACGATGATGCTCAATCACATAGTAAGCTTTCACACGATATGAATTTACGTGAAAAGGGTTCATTACCGAATAGAATCTTGTCCAAGCTCCCATTGGGCAAGAATTCATAGACAAGAAGTTTTTCGTTTTCTTCCAAGCAGAAGCCTAACAGCCTCACCAGGTTCCGATGCAGCAACTTGGCAACCAGCAAGACTTCTGTTTTTAGCTCTTGTAGCCCTTGAGCTGAGCTACTTGATAGCCTTTTCACTGCTATTTCTCGTCCATTAGACAATGTCCCCTAGTATTTTACTCATATTGAGTCAATTCGTGTGCACAAAATTAACATTATAAATTGGTTGAGCATCAGCAGATGAGTACCTTGTAAACAGAACCAAAACCACCCTTGCCGAGCTTGAATTTGTCAGAGAAGTTTCTTGTTGCTTCCTTCAGTTTCCTTAAACTGATCACCAGTGATTCCTTGCTTCTAGTGCTCTCATCATGACTGTGAACATCATCTGATTCGCAAGAAACTGGAGTGGTTTCTCTTAGATAACTTTAAAAGGATATTTGACAGAGAACTACTGCAGTTCTACATCTTCATGACTAGAATACAATAAGTTAGAGAGGCATCAAGATTCTTGAGGCGATGTAGCATCACTAACTTGAAAGCTAAAGAATCCATTACCGAGTACTTTTTTGTGGGCCTTTCGCCAAAAGTAGCAACTGAAGATTATCATTAGTACTACTGCTGCAGCAGCAACAGGAAGGACCTCAAGAATAATGGTTCTTTTCTTCTTACTTCCTGCATGGTAAGGCACACCTTCCTGATGTCTTAAATTACCCATATAGCAATTGAGCTGAACGTTATTTAATTTACTATATTTTATTGACTAACTATTCATTGCAAAAGAAAATCATTACCGTTGCTTGAGGGACTTGTAGAATTAGTAGTTGAATCAGACTCAGGTGGCAAAGGATATTGAGAAGAAAGAGGAGACGGCGAAATGGCTGGTGTAGGTGAATCTGTTGAAGAGAATGGATACATCTCATACCGGAGATCACAGCTCAGAGATAATATCCTAGAACCTTTGCTTAAGTTGCATACTGTTAACATGTATGTGATGATATCTTGCAAGCAGTTCGAGCAGCCGCTAACTTCCAAAGTAGGTGTGCAGTGCACCATAGCGTATATCGTTTTGAAATCCATATAAGCAGAGCTCCTGTTTACCACTCTGGAAGGACTCAATATGACCGAGGATGAAAGGTTTGACATTAAGCTCCCCAGAACACTCTGAAAAAGAGAAGGTTGGCTCGCCTTCCCACCATTACAATTTGTAATTTTGGAAGAACTGTCGGCAGTTGGGAAGAAGCTCTGATTAGAATATTTAAGTGAACAATTTTCGAGCAAGATGAACCCTTCCTTCTGGCTGGGACAAAGTTGGCGGATCTCCCTGACTGCTTTTTCAACGCAGGTTTGGCACTGTTCCTTACTTACATAAGCTCTGCACTGTGTTAGGCCATATGCAGTGTTAGTATCCTGACCGAAACTGCTGGTGGTGAAGCCGCTTATCGAAGCATTGGCTACTAGAGAAGCCAGAGTAAGATTCAAATTGACTGGAAAGATGCTGTCGGAAGTAAAGTTGATTGCAGAATTGCAAGAGGTTCTATTTTGAAGCTGGCATTTTGCAAAACAGAACACTTGAATAAGACATAAAAGAAGGTTAACTGAAGAGAATCCATTGCGATGTTCTGCATTACAGAGACAGGAAGAGGGGGTGGGAATATTGGAAGTCTTTAAAAGCAGCAAGAGAGTTTGAAGCAGTTGCCATGGCAGGTATAACGGGCTAATGGGTTTGAAGTTTGTGATAATGCCCCACTCCCCACATTTTACAAAAAAAAAAAAAAAGAAGCTTTCGATACAACCGTTTATCGGCCTTTGCTCATTTTAAATTGATAAGCAAACAAATGATCTGGCCATACAATCTGAACAAGTTGAAATTCATCCATCAAGACAGCAACGTATTCCTTGAAGTAATGAAGGGTGATCATCGTCAAATACGTTATATGTGAGGCTGACTACTACATTTTCCAAACAGAATTCCACTGAATGTCTGTAAAACATCTTGCTAGCAAATGAATCAACAATATAATAGTTTATATTTCGAGGAAGACTGGCATCACAGGTCCTAGCCATTTCCCCAATAAAGTACAAAACTTGCAGGAAAGAGTCCTGGTATAATGCTGTTTGCCGGCCTAATTTTATATTTGTTGAGTCTTTTTTCTTCAAGTAACTTGATTGGCTTCGACACATAAGGATGAATAGTCTGTGTCAAAGAAGCATTAATTTGACCATCTATTCATTGTTTAGATTTACCTGAAAGCTACCATTGCCCAGTATAATGCACCTCGAATCCTTGGTGCATTAGATCTCCAGAAAAAGTGGCACATTGTAGTTTAAAATCTAGAAGGAGCAACAAATCGGGACAGGTTCAGCGAACGAAGCAAGTTCTTCAGTTGCTTGAGCCAAGATGAAGTTAAGGTTTGGCAACTCAAACCGGGTCAGAGTCGGATGAAATTGTCTTGGAATATTCCTAGTAGCAGAGGTAGAATAGGAATGGCTAATGAAAGAAAGGCACATCCGATATTCTTAGTTTGCACCATAAAAATATATATTAGAGTGAGTGTTGAAACATGTCATGAGTTTAAGCCTAAAGTTAAAATTGAAATTTTGAAAATTAAAATAAAATAAAGGAATCGGAGACTAAGTCACGGAGATTGACTTTCCTAATATGCATTGGAGTCTGCGGGTGCTGATGTTGGAAAGTCCAGCACGAACCTTAAATTTGACATTGATTGGGTACCAAGAAAGAGATTGACTAAGCGCAAGACATGACAACCATTCATTCAGAAATAGTTTGTGGAACAGAAATATATTTTTTTTATTTCTATTTCTAGAAGAGTTTCTAAGCAAAAATAACCGTTTGATAACGACACAAAATTTCTTCCTTTCGGACGACGGCGACGCCGACCGACGACCGACGACCTTTAATATAAAAATAAAAATAAAAATGATTTAGTAACAAAAAAATAAAGAATAAAATATAATAAAATAAAATAAATCATAAACAAATAAAATAAAAATATCATTTTATTTTAAAATTAAAATATCCTTAAAAATAAATTTATTTTATTTATTCTATTTTATTTATTTTACGAATAAATTTATTTTAAAATGAATAAAAATAAAAATAAATTTATTTGGCAAAACACTCAAGGCAAATAAATTTATTTTTAATAAAAATAATTTATTTTTATTTATCATAAATAAATTATTTTAAATAATTTTAATAAATTTATTTTTAATAAACTAAAAATAAAATGATAAATAAAAAATAATTTATTTATTTTTAATAAATTTATTTTTAATAAATTTTTATTAAATTTATTTTTATTTTTAATAAAATGAGGAGGAGGAGGAGAAGGAGGAGGAGGCAAGGACGTAGAGGAGATGAGGGAGGACTCACCGAAATTAGGGTTTAGTGGGAGAAATTATTTCTGATTTCTCTTCCAAATCAATTTCTGGAATAGAAATCTATTCCAGAAAAAAAAAAACTGAGTAAGTTTATCAAACAGGTTTTATTCCGTAAAAGCAGTGTCCGGAATAGAAAAATTATTTCGAAATGAAATTTTGGTTATCATGCACCCCTAAGTTTCGGAGATTGACTTTCCTAATATCTTTCTTATTTTGACTCGCGCGGGACCAACCCGGGATTTCCCTCAAGCGGTGGATATATATATTGTTTAAAAGTTATTGGCTTAGATGTGGCTTGGTTGAAGAAAGAAAGGACATAAATGCAGCCGTGAAGCGCCGTGTATATGGAGTGCTTGAAAGTAAGCTTGTTGCTCTTGATCGTACAATTGCACTAGGAACTTTTTAAACTCAAAGCAGCAACCATCGGCATCCGGTGGCCAGAGTCCAACTTTCGGCAACCGGTGTTTGGCATCTGGTGACCGGTGACGGGCGGTCAAAGTCCGAAGTCCAACGTTCGGTGTCCGGCACCAAGTCCGGTGACCGGCAACGGGTAGCCAAAGTTCGGAGTCCAACATCGGAGTCCAATGACCGTAGCCAGCATCCAACATTCGAAGTTCGACATCTAATGTCCAACATCCGGAGTCCGGCGACAAGAGTGGCCAGTGGCCGGAGTCCGGCGGCAGGTGGCGAGCGGCCAAAATTCGACAGCCGGTGGCGAGCAGCGGACAGTCGCCGACGAACATCCAATGGTTGGTGGTGAGCCTCCGGCATCCAATGATTGGCTATGAACGGCCAACGACCGATGGGAGTCTGACATCCGACGATCGGCAATTGGCGACGAGCCGCCAAAGTGCGGTGGCCGACAGCCAACATTCAGTGGCTGGCAGTGGCGGCGGGCAACCAGGGCCAGTGGCGAGCGGCCAACAACCGACAACAGGCGTTCGGCATCCCACGGGCGGCAAGTGGGCGACAAGCGGTAACAAGAGTGAACGATGAGAAAAATTTTGACTTCTCAAAGCTAAAAATTTTAACTTCTGATTTCTACTCCAAATCTATTTCTAGAATAAAAATCCGTTTCAAAAATAGAAAAATGAAATTGCGTTTCTAAACAGATTTTTGTTTCAAACCTCTTCCGGAGAACGTAGAAAAACAGATAAATAGAAAAACAAAAATTTTGTCATGTGCGCCCTAACTCTTCAAGTTCGAGATCAACTTGACAAATTCTTGTTGTGGTCAAGCTCATTTCGGCTTAACTCCATGGCTGAGAACTATTTTTCCCCATTATAATTATATTTAAAGTTCGGATTGAACTCGAGTACTCAAAAAAATCTTCAGAAGTATATAATGCATAGGTCATTAACATTTGTGCTCAGGAACTATAATCAGAATCGACAAATTGAACTAATTGACTGATATTAGGCAGCCATAGTCAAGTACAAACAAGTTGGAAGTCGACTGAATTTGACACCCGAGGTACATGAACTCAAGCGACTAGCTAGCATCGTTTGCACCCTTTATTTCTGTGTGAGCATAGAAATTATCTAATCAATTTTAAACTTATCATACAAGTGTCAATTCAATCATAAATTTTTTCGTGAAATTTCATTGTAGTCTTTTAGGTTAATTTTTGTCGAAAATTGCCAACATGGTGACGTGCAAAGGTTTATGACTAAATTTGTAAAATTGAAAAGTTTATGACTGAATTGACTTTTGTACAATATATTTAGGACCGATTAGTTAATTTTTCCCGGTGCAAGCCTATGCCGGACAACTTGGTAAACAGACTTCACATGTCTGAAATGATAACTTGGTGGCATCCAGAATCTTTCTACGGTTTCCACTTCTCATATCATTGGGTTCATTTTTTTCTCAAGATTTTTGAGTTCTGACAGCTTTCCTGTCATCCGTAGTAGTAAAATTTCAGATGTATCGTCAAACGCTCTCAGAGCTCAAATGACTAACCCAGCTTGTACGATTGAGGAAACAGAGTACATGTAGCAAGAGGTTATATTAAACTGGGATTTCGTAAACCCCAGCGCCCGAAAAATACATCAAAGAAAGAGTGGCCGGCGAGCATTTATGGTGGAGCGAGGAAGCCGATGTTCAAGTTCTGATTAAAAATCTTACTCTAGAAGAGTTAGAAGCAGTCGCTGCTGTGGATATAAGTATTTTGATCGTGCTAGATTATGAATGAAAAAAGTCCGTGACTAGCTCTGAACATTTCACAATAGTAGACAAACTTCTGATGACCCCTTCTTGGCCTGTCATCATTTTATATTAAGAAACGAAGGAAATCATCTGATCAAACAATCTGAAATTTATTTAGTAAGACAATGACCTCCTCAGAAGGCAGTACTGTTACTAGTCAATCGCACTGTATGCAAATCAGCAGCCGCTTGATTTTCGAAACCAGTATTATTTTAGACGAGCGAGGCTTAGAGTAGCTTGCCAGATCTGAAAGAACCAAGGAAAAAAAGGCATAAAAGGATAATCTAACATAAATGGTCGATGGCACCTTGCATTTGGCACTAGGGCTCTTCTTCTTGGATCCCTAGCGTGGACACAATTCACTAATTGTAACCTCATTTACAGATCCTTGCAGAGATGAAGTTTTGAGCTGATCACTTGAAGATCCATTGGAATAGCCCTTGGCTGAGCCTGGTTCCTCTTTCTCCATGGGGACATAAAAGGCTGGTCTTGCAGGCGCAGGAGAAGAGATTGTGTAACTGCTGAGCATCATGATCACCTCGGACATCGAAGGTCTATCAGCAGGACCATCTTGAACGCACATCAAGCCAATCTGGATGCACTTCAGGACTTCGTACCTTGGGAACTGATCACCTATGGTTGGATCTAGGAGCTCCAAAGCCGTCCCATTGGCCCAATGTTGCCATGCCTGCAACAAGTTGCACAAGTAGATATAATTTCCAAGCCAACATACTAATGCAACTTTGCATTTTGCAGAACGAAGGCAACGCTGTGAAACACATACATGGCTTTGAAGATTAGCTAGATTGTCGGAACTCCAGTTCTTTTGACCTGTCACAATCTCCAGCACCAGGATACCGAAGCTATAGACATCGGATTTAGTGGAGAAGTGTCCATGCTGAACATATTCTGGAGCCATGTATCCACTTCACACAACAAACAAAGAGCAAGAAATCAATCAAGAGAACAATGTCAAGGCTGTATATAAATCACTTTCAAGATCTTACACATTACCACACTGTGTCTGTGCTTGTGCGTGCACGCAGAGTTGTGCCATTGTATTTTTGTGTGTAATTAGAGAAGCTATATTCCTTGCTTCTAGAAATAGTGTCAAATTGATAGCTAATCATAACAGAACTCAAGACTTACTATGTTCCTGCAACGCGCAGTGTGTTGCCTTGGGTCTGACTTCCAGAGAATAACTTGGCCAAACCAAAATCAGCGATTTTGGGATTCATGTCCTCATCTAAGAGTATGTTGCTTGCTTTCAAGTCACGATGAATGATCCTCAGCTGAGAATCCTGATGCAGATAAAGTAGGCCGCGCGCAATTCCAACTATGATTCTGTAACGTCTCTCCCATTCCAAGTTAAACCTTTTGATCTGATCTACATCCGCATCCAAACGCAGATCGAGCACAATGTCACTTAAAAAGGAGAGAACAGTGCATATGAAGTTGCTTTCCTATCCCCCGAAGGTTATGATAAGGAACGGCAAAACTATGACGCTTGGGTGATGTGGACATTTCAAGACTTGGTTAAGATGAAGTCAGGAAAGAGACGATGATGCTCAATCACATAATAAGCTTTCACACAATATGAATTTACGTGAAAAGTGTTCATTACCAAATAGAATTTTGTCCAAGCTCCCATTGGGCAAGAATTCATAGACAAGAAGTTTTTCGTCTTCTTCCAAGCAGAAGCCTAACAGCCTCACCAGGTTCCGATGCAGCAGCTTGGCAACCAGCAAGACTTCTGTTTTTAGCTCTTGTAGCCCTTGTGCTGAGCTACTTGATAGCCTTTTCACTGCTATTTCTCGTCCATTAGACAATGTCCCCTAGTATTTTACTCATATTGAGTCAATTCGTGTGCACAAAATTAACATTATAAATTGGTTGAGCATCAGCAGATGAGTACCTTGTAAACAGAACCAAAACCACCCTTGCCGAGCTTGTATTCCTCGGAGAAGTTTCTTGTTGCTTCCTTCAGTTTCCTTAAACTGATCAGCAGCGATTCCTTGCTTCTAATGCTCTCATCATGATTGTGACCACCATCTGATTCGCAAGAAACCAGAATGGTTTCTCTTAGATAACTTTAAAAGGATATTTGAGAGAGAACTACTGCAGTTTTACATCTTCATGACTAGAATACAATAAATTAAAGAGAGGCATCAAGTTTCTTGAGGCGATGTAGCATCGATAACTTGAAAGCTAAAGAATCCATTACCGAGTACTTTTTTGTGGGCCTTTCGCCAAAAGCAGCAACTGAAGATTATCATTAGTACTACTGCTGCAGCAGCAACAGGAAGGACCACAAAAATAATGGCTCTTTTCTTCTTACTTCCTGCATGGTAAGACACACCTTCCTGATGTCTTAAATTACCCATAAAGCAATTGAGCTGAACGTTATTTAATTTACTAGATTTTACTGACTATCATTGCAAAAGAAAATCATTACCGTTGCTCGAGGGACTTGTAGAATTAGTTGTTGAATTAGACCCAGGTGGCAAAGGATATTGAGAAGAAAGAGGAGGCGGTGATGGTGCTGGTGTAGGTGAATATGTCAAAGATAATGGATACATCTCATACCGGAGATCACAACTCAGAGATAATATCCTAGAACCTTCGTTTAAGTTGCACCCTGTTAACATGTATGTGATGATATCTCGCAAGCAGTTCGAGCAGCCGCTAACTTCCAAAGTAGGTGTGCACTGCACCATAGCATATAGCGTTTTGGAATCCATATAAGCAGAGCTCCTGTTTACCAATCTGGAAGGACTCAATATGACCGAGGATGAAAGGTTTAATATTAAGCTGAGCAAAACACTCTGAAAAAGAGCAGGTTGGCTCGCCTTCACATCATTACAATATCCAATTTTGGAAGAACTGTCAGCAGTTGAGAAGAAGTTCTGATTTGAATATTTAAGCGAACAATTTTCAAGCAAGATGAAAGCTTCTTTCTGGCTGGGACAAAGTTGGCGCATCTCCCTGACTGCGGTTTCAACACAGGTTTGGCACTCTTCCTTACTTACATAAGCTCTGCACCGTGTTAGGCCATATGCAGTGTTAGGATCCTGACCGAAACTGCTGGTGGCGAAGCCGCTTATTGAAGCATTGGCAACTAGAGAAGCCAGAGTAAGATTCAAATTGACTGGAAAGATGCTGCCAGAAGTGAAGTTGATTGCAGAATTGCAAGAGGTTCTATTTTGAAGCTGGCATTTTGTAAAAGAGAACACTTGAATAAGACATAAAAGAAAGGTTAACTGAAGAGAATCCATTGCGATGTTCTGCTTTACAGAGACAGGAAGAGGGGGTGGGAATATTGGAAGTCTTTAAAAGCAGCAAGAGAGTTTGAAGCAGTTGCCATGGCAGGTATAACAGGCTAATGGGTTTGAAGTTTGTGATAATGCCCCACTCCCCACATTTTTTACGAAAAAAAAACAGAAGCTTTCGATACAACTGTTTATCAGCCTTTGTTCATTTTAAATTGATAAGCAAACAAAATGATCTGACCATACAATCTGAACAAGTTGAAATTCATCCATCAAGACAGCAACATATTCCTTAAAGTAATGAAGGGTGATCATCGTCAAATACATTATATGTGAGGCTGACTACTACATTTTCCAAACCGAATTCCACTGAATGTCTGTAAAACATCTTGCTAGCAAATGAATCGACAATATAATAGTTTATATTTCGAGGAAGACTGGCATCACAGGTCCTAGCCATTTCCCCAATTAAGGACAAAACTTGCAGGAAAGAGTCCTGGTATAATGCTGTTTGGCCGGCCTAATTTTATATTTGTTGAGTCTTTTTTCTTCAAGTAAATTGATTGGCTTCGACACATAAGGATGAATAGTCTGTGTCCAAGAAGCATTAATTTGACCATCTATTCATTGTTTAGATTTACCTGAAAGCTACCATTGCTCAGTATAATGCACCTCGAATCCTTGGTGCATTAGATCTCCGGAAAAAGTGGCACATTGTAGTTTAAAATCTAGAAGGAGCAACAAATCGGGACAGGTTCAGCGAACGAAGCAAGTTCTTCAGTTGCTTGAGCCAAGATGAAGTTAAGGTTTGGCAACTCAAACCGGGTCAGAGTCGGATGAAATTGTCTTGGAATATTCCTAGTAGCAGAGATAGAATAGGAATGGCTAATGAAAGAAAGGCACATCCGATATTCTTAGTTTGCACCATAAAAATATATATTAGAGTGAGTGTTGAAACATGTCATGAGTTTGAGCCTAAAGTTAAAATCGGAATTTTGGAAATTAAAATAAAATACAAGGAATCGGAGACTAAGTCACGGAGATTGACTTTCCTAATATGCATTGGAGTCTGCGGCTACTGATTTTGGAAAGTCCAGCATGAACCTTAAATTTGACATTGATTGGGTACCAAGAAAGAGATTGACTAAGTTTCGGAGATTGACTTTCCTAATATCTTTCTTATTTTGACTCGGCGCGGGACCAACCCGGGATTTCCCTCAGGCGGTGGATATATATATTGCTTAAAAGTTATTGGCTTAGATGTGGGTTGGTTGAAGAAAGAAAGGGCACAATGCAAGCCGCGGTTGTTGACGTGAGCCGTGAAGCGCCGTGTATATGGAGTGCTTGAAAGTAAGCTTGTTGCTCTTGACCGTACAATTGCACTAGGATCTTTTAAGTGTTGAAGTCTATTAAATCTTATGGTAACATTTGCGTGTATAATTATTTTGTGATGTTAAGAGAATATTTTGTGAGGATTGCTAAGGCTTAACGCTGAGTGAGTTATTTGGTGTAATTGGAATTTGGAAACACTGAGAGTGTTAAGTGATTCGAGTGTGATCGTAATCTTTATAATAAAATTCGTTGCTGCTCTCCTTATGGATATGTAGCCATTCCGCAGACATATAGAGCTTCTTGCAGGTTTGAGGCATGCACTTTACTTTTTTCTCCCGTGTGGATGCAATCTCTAACCTCAAAATCATTTTGAGAAACCTTGCGCTGATGTAACTTTTTTTTTCATCCGTTTTAGACGCACCACAACTGTTCTTTGCTGACCCTGGACCAGGATTCTTCTAAGGGACATTAAAGGCTGGCCTTGTGAGAGTTGCAGGTGTTGAAGTGACATCGAGCATCATAATCACCTTAGACATCCTTAGACATTGAAGGTCTATTAGCAGCACACTCTTGAGCGGATGGCAATCCGATGAATTTCAGGACTTCATCTCTTGGCCATTCGTCGCCCAAGGTTGAATCTATTATTTTCTAGGTTGTTCCGTTGTTCCAATGATTCCACACCTATGACAAGTAGAACAGGTTAAATGCACTGGAATGTTGACAAAAAACTAGATTTTCAGGAGGTGGGTGCTGGAAACGTTTACATGGCTTGGAAGATCTATTGCATTGCTGGAACTTGAGTTTTTTTGGCCAGTCAGAATCTCCAACACAAGAATGCCAAAGCTATAGACGTCAGATTTTGGGGGAGAAAAGTCCATTCTGAACATATTCTAGTGCCATATATCCACTTCATGCTGATGATACAAGAATCAAGTAATCAGTTTGAGCGACGTGAACATAAGGTCATATCAGTAATTCTAGACATGCAAATACAGATGTGAAAATAGATGTCCAAAACATCAACTAAGCTGGCATTAAACAGGAAGTGGGAAAAGAATACGAATTTATAGAGAAAATTTCGATGACTAATGTCTCACAGTTTATTCAAAGTTTCTAGTGGCTTGGTTCTAACTTTCCTATAAAATTGGTTGACAATCATACTGGAATTCTTGACTTATTATGTCCCCATAATCCGAACCGAGTAACCATGAGTCTTGCCTCCAGAAGATCATCTTGGCAACCCAAAATCAGAGATTTTGGGATTCATGTCCTTGTCCAACAAAATATTGCTGGCTTTCAAATCTTGATGGACGACCCTTAGCTGAGAATCTTCATGGAGATAAACTAGGCCTCAAGCACTTCCAACAATTATTTTGTACCGTCTCTCCCATTCTAAATCAAAGCGTTTGCACGGATCTGCACCGAGCTCTTCCCTTTTATTGTGTGTGTTAAAACCCAATACGAAGCAGGAACTCCAGCTCCTGATGTTAACTACAAGAAGAACATAGAATATGGAAATTCCCAGGTCATAACCAACCGAATTAGGAAATGAGCTGAATTCAGCTTGATATGTTTTATATGGGGTTGTAATCGAAATGAATCGAATCGATAAATTTCTTGAACCGGGTCTGGCTTTTGCATTGAGGGTTTGATACTTGACTCAAGCTTGATTGAAGTTCCAGCTCCATGTTCAAGATCAACTTGATAAAGTCTTGTTGTGGGCAAAGCTCATTTCAGCTTAACTCCACGGCCGAGAACTATTTTTGCCCCTATAACTGTACTTAAAGCTCGGATTGAACTCGAGTACTTAAAACTTGAAAAATCTTCAGAAGTATATAATGCATAGTTAGTAACATTTGTGTTCAGAACCATAATAGAATGGACAAATTGAACTAGTTGACTGCGATATCCAGCAGCCACAGTCAAGTATAAGCAAGTCGGAACTTGACTAGATTTGACACCTGAGGTACATGATTTACACCCTTTATTTCCATACAAGCAGAAAAATTATCCAATCAGTTCTAAACATATTTTACAGATACCAATTTAGTCATAAATCTTTGCATGAAACTATAATACAGTATTTTTGGCTAATTTTTGCCAGAAGTCACTAACACAATGACTTGCAAGGTTTATGACAAATATGTCAAAATTGAAAAGTTTAGAATCGATTGAGTAATTTTTACTAGTGCAAGCCTCTGCTGGACAACTTGGTAAACACACTTCACATGTCTAAAACAATAACTTGGTGGCTTCCACACTCTTTCTGCGTTTTCTACTTCTTATGTCACTGGCTTCATTTGTTTCTCAAGATTTTCAGTTCTGACAGCTTTCCTGTTATCCATAGTAGTAAAGTTTCAGATGCATCATTAAACCCTCTCGAAGCTCGAATGACTAACCCGGCTTGTACGATTGAGGAAACAAAGTATAGGTTGCAAGAGGTTATATTAAACTGGGATTTCGAAACCCGAGCGACTGAAAAATACATCAAAGAAAGAGTGGCCAGAGATCGGCTCGTTCCATCCTGGAATACTGAGAGACTTTCACAAGCGATACCGGGATCATGTCTTGAAGTAGTGAAGCAATGTGGACACCTACCCCGCGAGGAAAAAGTAGAAGAGTCTGTTTCTGCTGTAGACAAGTTTCTGCAGAGGGCTCTCCGGGGTTCACAGGAGCAACAGATTCTACAAGCTGTATCTGAGTATTCTTATAGTTGCAGAAGACCATTCCTCCTGCTTCAAGCAGATATCATGGATCTACCGAGAAAGAGTTGGTCTTTAAAATGCTTCAAGCATTCATGTCCTAGAATCCAGATGATTGCCAATTATTTTAGAATTTTTACGTCAGCAAAACAAGTAAATTAATTGTTCTTATTGCAGAAATTGACATTCATTATTTTTACAATTTCTGGGAGCTCAGTACTATGTATTAATCTGTAAAATGCCTGTGGCGAAATCTGATAATTGACGTTGCTATGCTGTACAATAAAAGCTGTGCTTGAGGTCTTTCTTGTGCAATCTCTGCTTAGGCGTTCGACAGGCCTCGATGCGATTATACTTATGCAAGATGAGCAAATATTGAATGGTCTAGCTATGCGGATTCACGCATACAATTGGAACAAGAAAATTACAAATTCAATGCCATGAGATGATCACTTTATGCAGTGAAAAAAAGCTAGTAGATTTCCTCTGCTATTCCCTTCGGATCTCAATATCTTCCATCTTAATCAAAACTATAAATAACTTGTATGCTACAGAGATGACTTGCATTCAATCGCAAATGAATCGCGTTTGTAAATGTCCCAATAAAGGATATACTAGCTAGTTGTACAAACTTAATAAACGTTTACTCGATATTAATTCACTTACTGTGCGATATAAATTTCTGAGGGTGCTAGTTAATGGACATATAATCTTAGCTTTTCAATATTTTTACCGACGTACGATTGTTTTCCCATATCATAGACAGAGGATAGCTAAATTGCCACGCTATTAGCTTGTCTCACGTGGTCGTGAACTTGGAAAGTCGAAAGTTCTCACATGCGACATATGACTATTGTTTCTGAGTACGTTTGAGAAGTTCATAAATTGGATTGTTAATGCTGAAAGAATATTACATCCATCTCCACTTACTATGTGTTCTAGAATTCTTTCATTATCACCAATCACACCTTAAATTGTACAATTTGTATCAAAATAGAGGCCCGAAAAATATACAATTCGAGTCACTAAGCCGTATGCATCACTATACCAGATGACAAGATTCAAGTGGCTTTCTACACACGCAAGCAACCACATACACATGCAAACTAATCGCGGCAATCCTGGATATACATGTCTTGATTATTACCTAGAGTTCCCCGGACAATAAAGATGACAACGGAAGCAATGACGAAGGGAAGAACAAAGAAGGATGAAAGCCAGCCTTTTACTTGGAAACAACTATTTACACATGATTCAAACGTAAGCCCGAAAAACAACAATTCGAGATGGTAAATGTTGGACACTATCTCGTCCTCCAAAAATATGAGCATGATGGGGTCTCAAGCTATTTACAAGAAAGAAAAAATCGTGAGAATAAACCAGTTGCCACCAACAAATTTTTGCCACAGTGGGTGTTTCTACAAATGTCCATTGGGAAATGCAAATGAAAGAGAATCATAAGTTCCGTGCCACCTTTAGTAGTGAGATCAAAGCACTTGAGATTCATGGCTGTTCTTTTCATCCATATGCATGGTTATATCATCTCATTCTCAGGGGCACAATTATGAGTCTATTGATGGCATATTACCCTGTAATTGTGCTTTGTCATCATGTCTCTGAACTAGGTGTCACACCGCTCAGAATTAGCTGGCACAAGACGCTGTCTCACAATGCCTCTTTGAGATGGAAGGTTCTGACTATTTCCCGAGCATTATCGTACTCGTTCAGCTCAACCAGCATCCTCTTTATCCTTCGGGCAAGCCCACTGGTCTCCCCCTCAGTCCCACCAAACATGTGCTTTTTGTGCAGATTCTTTCCCAGTGAAAGCACATAATCAACCAGGGGCTGGAGCTTGTGACTGCATGATGTACTCGCATTAGCATTTGATACATAAAAAAATGAAAGACCACTGGTCCTGCTTCACCAAATCATGCAAATGTAACAATAGATCTTGCTAATCCCTTCTGCCTTGCTATATAATCATTACAATCTTGTTGAAGATCAATATGCAATCCAATCTGATTCTGATTCTGATTCTGATTACGTCAGCCCAAGACTACTAAAAAGGAGAAGACTGCAATATCAAGTGGCAACTGACTCGTTACCAGAGACACTTACACTGGCCAATCTCTCTATGAGATTACTCTTGCATCATCATGAACTCTGCTCTCTCCATAACACCAGAGTACAGGAGGAGGCACCAATATGACTTAACATTTAAAGAGTGGAGGACATACGATTCTGAAATTAATACTGTGTTCACTTTTCAACATCAACCGCAAAACCTACAAAAGCATAGCTAGGAGGGGACATCATGGAAAATTGATTATATGAAGAAGATGGTTCCTATAACCAAAGCCAGACCCTTATTATCGCGGGGATGTCACCCGCGGGGATGTCACCCATTAAGTTCCATAGAAAATGAATAACCAAACAAAACTCATAGAGAGCAGTCAAAGATCAGACCCAACTAAAGAAAAGATGCATACAAAACGAATCCAAGAAGAAGACTGCTATTAGGAAAGATAATAAGAAACCAACGCAGAGATGACAATCTTTTATTTTAATTATTGTTATGGTCAGTGAAAGATCAAATTACTCAATTGCCCCGGACATCTAGAAATCAGACACTCCAATGCACTTTTAAGCACAGAATAAAAAGAAACCTTGCGTTCTTATGAGCCACAAGAGACAAGAACTAGAATAGAGTCAAGATCAAAGAATTACCAAATAAATAACCCTCTGAGTAAATGAATAATGTATTTAGGAACGAAACTAAAATCGACTTGTACTACCACAGTCACCAGAAAACAAATTGTAAACATAAACAAACATCACTTATGCTATATTAACAATATTATGCACCACTAGCAAATGCAAAATTAGTAACTCAGATTGAGGTTAGTCATAGGTCTCCTACAAAGAACTTATTCATCACCTGCGATCACCAGACACACTCTGACCAGCCCAAAGACCAGATAAAGATGCAATGATCCGTTCGGTTCTTGTCACTGCATCATGAATATCTGATCTGATGCTCCGAACATGAGGCAAGATTTTCCCGCCTAAAAGCTCATCAAGAGCAAGCTTCTCCAGAACTGGTAATGCCAGGATTTCTTTCCACAGACATATGTTCCTTAACAGACGGACAGACACACCAAAGCGGTATGCTGCCAGCCGTGCAGCACCTGGCACTGCCTTCATTACTAGAGGGCTCCAAGTTGGCACCTGTGGATGGGACATCAAAGAATTCATATTAAAAATCTACGAGCTGTATGCATGTATATCAAAATAAACCGTTCAACAACACATACAGTAAGTTTTGCAACAGCATCTGCCAGGTGAGTACTGACTGCAACTAACAATTCAGCCAGACCCTCACTGGAAGCTGGAACATAATTTGTGACCAAAGTTGTGGCAGCCACAGCATGCTCCGTCTCTCTCGTACTAAGCAGGTCCCAGGAATGGGCTATTTCATGATGCAAAATGGGAAGTGCAACCTTCTCTACCAATCCCGGAACAAGATTAGAATCAGCATCATCAGGGGCAAAATCGCTTCCATCTTGTGGCAGACCATAATCAAACAGCAATGAATGCCTGAAAAGGTGAAAATAAGCTTTAGCCTGAGTTTGCCACTAAGTGTCAATACATAATTAAATGCAACTTCCAAAGAAACTACAAGACACATTCAAGCTATTCAGATATCTCACTTCCACATGACTACAAATATTAGCAAGAGGCAAGATAATACTTTACCATTTCATCTCGAAGAAATCAGAATCCTCGTGTAATGGGTCCCACTTCAAAAGTTCCAGCCAAACATATGGAGAGAAGATATTGGGAACACTAAGTGACATGTAGGCATCACGGTAGCTCGAAGAATAGTCTCTTTTCCATTTTTCAAACCGCTGTTTAACCTCCAAGAGCTGGGCATATTCCTTGGCAGTGTCATCAAATATTTGATCAGCGGTTTGAAGCAATAAATCTCTATTTGACTTGTATGCTCTACTCTCACTATCACTCTCATCAGTGCTAGATTCTCCCTCTATTTTCTGATGAGGAGCGTCCAACTCCATTGATGATGATCTCTTGGAATCAAATCGAGCTTTCCTCCGTTGACGGGCCTCAGCCCTCCGTGTCATATCCATTCGTTTCTGCAAGTTCATATCTCTACCAAACTCATCCAACTTTACTGGCACATTATTTTGTTCTCTCATTGCAGCGACTGCAGCCTGGCCTGCGCTTGTTGCAGCAGCTATTGTTGCCACACTGCTATCACCTTTTTTGAATACCAGCATGGCTGCATTAACAGCTACTTCTATCTCCACCATTTCATCATCATTATCAGCCAATCTTCTTTCCAATATAGTTGCAGCACGTTCTTCATTTAATTTCTGCATCTGTTCCTCGAGTTCCTCAATATATGGAGCTTTATCCTAGAAGAGTGAAGCAATGATATATGCTCTCGGTAAGTAACCAACTGGGGCAACACATTACAGCTATAAATTCATGAAGTAATGCAACATTGCAAGCACAAGAACTCGATTTGTAAGAAGAAAAGGCAAAACAGTCATACTATTGTGCCCATGTACTTCATTATAGTATAATAGATGTAATCGAATCTGAACTAATTTGCAGCACAAGCCATCACTTCCCCATCCTCCAAAAGAATTCCTAAGCAAATTGACCTTTTTCCTAACTTCTCACAAAAAGTTGTAAAAGAATGCCATCCCTACTAACATTTATCCATGTCTGTGTATCTATGAATACTGGTGCAACATGTGTGCATGCAGGTGTGCTTTTTACTTTTATGGGGTGGGCATGTGCGTGTGTGAGAGAGAGAAACCATTCCCATGGATCAAAGGATATTAACAAAGATGGTAAAAGTATATTCGTAAAAGAAATACAAAATAAAGCCATACCTGCAAGAACTTACATATAACAGAAATATAGTCACGAAGCTTTTGCATAAAGATGTACTTCTCACCAGCAGAAAATAGGGACTTCTCAAGTGCAGTAATATTCAACAATGAGGAAGACAAATTCTCATCAGTCTTCGCCAAAGATGACACGGTTTTGCTATGTGATTCCTGACAGAAAGCAAAAGAATCATATACATATTTAGATTCTCCAACTTGAAGGAGAAAAGTGTTTTCTTCATACATCAGGTCAACTAACAGATTGTCTCCAGTGAGAAGAAGGGAACCACTAGCCTGGTTTAACGTTATTGGAAGAAAAGGGAACCTTCATACTGACATATCTTTAAAAGACGGGGATTCCAAACATTTGCAAAACCATGTAGCAAGCAAACATAGAAACAAGATCTACAATGGCATAAGAAGCGATTCTCCCTCTTAGCATGCAAACATTTCAATCCATGCTATTAAAAGAAAAGAAGAAAGGTCTGGTATCAGCCTCAATAACAATCAGCAATCCTGATTCAACATACACATGCCATTTCAGTGCCTGGATCAAATTCCAATACTTGACCAGATTCATCCAAAATACTGCACTAACCAAGTGCAACATAGCAAAAGGCAGTTCACCTATAATCCCAAGCCTTTACAATTAAGGAAAGCAAACCAATGTGGGTTTGTAGAGGATAAAAAAAATGACCACGTGATGTGCCTATGCTCCACTCAAGGCAGTGATTATCTGTATAAACATTAAGGAGTAGTGGCTATGACAACATTATTTTGATTTCCCAACCCAAGAAGCTATATCAGCCTACCCTCATGAGATGCAGTTAAAGATCCCCTTTTTAGTATATCACATAACAAGAAGCTCACACAAGAGTCGTATTCTCAGATTAAAGCTCACACTCCGGACCAACTAACGCAAAAACTGATTCTATCAAACAAACTGATTCCAAACTTTCCATCAGACTAAATCTTAAAAAACAACATCTGTTCAATTTACCTTTGGAATCCTTAAGTCACTCTACTCAAAGTAAACATATATCTTTCAACAAGGCCCCACATCAAGATAATCAATCAATCGACAGACCTTACTAAGACCCCACTCTGTACTAAAATTCATTTTCCATTTCATCCTACAATGCAATTATGCAAAGATAACACTAACTATTCACACGAGCATGTAGTAAAACCACAGCGCTGGAAACAAAACAAAACAGATTACCTCCAGCCTCCTTGCATTATTGGACAAAGCCTTCATAGCAAGCTCAGCCTGCTGTGGAATCGACATAACGTCCAACCCCTGCCCGGCAACCATTGCCCCTCCTATGCTTGGAGGAGGAGGAGCAGCTGCCCCAATGCTTGGTGCAGGACCATAACCAGCTGCAGAAACTGTATATGCATACTTCTGTGGCTGCTGCACATTAGGCACTACAGGAACAGCACTAATGTTACTAGTGCTGGTTACTCCCCTGGTAGTTCCATCATCCATTCTCTTCCCTAATCCCTTCCTAAACTGCTCCTCTTCCCATATTTTTTCCTCCTCGTCTTCATCGTCCTCAAGCTCAGTCCCTTTTCTCAACGGCACATCCACCGCCTTATCATCGAAACTCTCAAAAACACCCTTCTTTCCACCCTCAATCTTCTCTCTGAACATGGCGATCCGCCCCTGAAACTCCGGCTCCTCATCGCTCAAACCCTCAGCCGCACCGTGATTACTCCCTCCATCAAGTGAAATATAGTCCGGTGCAGCTGCCCTTGACTGCCTCAGTCGTTCTCTCTTTGCCCTTATTGCATTTATCATCGCCTGATCGGGAAACAACGACCCAGACAAGTCCTGCCCCTTCGCGATTCCAATCGCAGCCAACCGTCTCTCTGCATCATCTCCATACAAACCTTCCCTTTTCTCCTCCACCACCTTTCCCTTTTCATCCTCTTCCTCATCAGAGCTCAATTCATCCACTTGCTTCAATGTTTGTTCAACAGCATTGGGTTTCACGAGACCCTTCCAAACAATGACGGGTTCGGGTTTAGGGTCGGGCTTGGTCTCCGATGCCGCAGCATAGCGAGAGCTGCTTGATGAAGCGAGGGTCCTCGTGTTCTTTTGAAGCTCCCGCAGGGCTTCTTTAGTGTAAGTGCCAGCTTGAGGAAGGACATTCGAAGGCAAAGGAGTGGCTGGCACTTGGCGGTCCTTGAGGGAAGATATTTTGTGAGAAGAAGAGGAGGACAAAGGTTTGCTGGGGCGAGAAGAGGGTTTGGAGCGAGAGCGAGGCTGGGTTTCGTCGTTGCCTTCATCGTCAGCGAAGCTGAGAAGCTTCGGGGTTTGGGGTTTCTTAGGTTTAGGAGCAACTTTGGTGACTGCGGCGGTGGATTTTGATGGGATCTTCGTGGCCGTGGCAGCAGTTCCGTTCGATTCGTCGTCGTCGTCTTCATCATCGCCGGCACGGCGGCGGAAGTTTTTGGCTCGGGAGGAGCTCATGGCGGTAGAGATGGGCTAGTGGTTTGCGAGAGATTTTGGGAAGGAGCAGAAGGAATGGCGTTGAGGCTGATTTTGGTTTGGCTTTTGGCGAAAGCCTTTGCTTCTGGGAAATCACAGTCAAGAAACCCATGGGGAATCCCCAGCCTCAACACCTTTTCCGCAACAATTGAAGATCAGAAACCCATTTTAAAAAAGCACTAATTTCCATATGTTCAATTGGAAAAACTGCCCGGCATGAAATTATACCCTTTAAGCTACCATAACTGCACTAAGAAATCTCAGTAAGTTACTTGCAAAAAGCCAGCTCTTTGCATTTTATCCACTCAAGATTCGTTAACCAATTGAGCTTTTTCGAATTTCCAATGCCTTACAGAATATAAGTATCCCATGCTTCCGGCCACCCATTACCAGAAAGTACCCATCACCAAAACATTGATCATCCATCATATAAACAGCAACAAATACAGCATGCTCTGACTGACTTCCACAAACAAGAAATCCAATATGTGCCAAAAACCCAATTTAACCACCATAACCAAAGCTCATGGTCATCCCAAACCCAACATTACCATCTACCAAAAACATAAAAAAGCTCCAATGTAGACCATTGAAATCGCAAAAATCAAGTAAGACCATCGAAATCACAAAAGCCTGGTTCCTGTTTCTCCATGGGGACATAAAAGGCTGGTCTTGCTGGTGCTAGAGAAGAGTTTGTGTAACTGCTGAGCATCATGATCACCTCGGACATTGAAGGTCTATCTGCAGGACCCTCTTGAACGCACATCAAGCCAATCTGGATGCACTTCAGGACTTCATACCTTGGGCACTGATCACCTATTGTTGGATCTAAGAGCTCTAAAGCCGTTCCATTGGCCCAATGTTGCCATGACTGCAACAAGTTGCACAAGTGAATATAATTTCCAAGCCAACATACTTATGCAACTTTGCATTTGGAAGAAAGAAAGCAATGCTGCAAAACACATACATAGCTTTGAAGATTAGCTGGAGCATGGGAACTCGAGTTCTTTCGACCTGTCACGATCTCCAGCACAAGGACACTGAAGCTATAGACATCGGATTTAGTAGAGAAGTGTCCATGCTGAACGTATTCTGGAGCCATGTATCCACTTTGCACCACAAACAAAGAGCGAGAAATCAGTCAAGAGAGCAACATCAAGGCCGGATAACAATCACATTCATGATCTTATGCAATACCACTAAACTGTGTCCGTGCTTGTTCTCGTGCGCAGAATTGTGCCATTATACTCTTGTGCGTAATTAGAAAAGTTATCTACGTTGCTTCAAGATCTAGTGTTAAATTGATAAATAATCATAACAGAACTCATGGCTTACTATGTTCCTGCAATGCGCAGTGTGTTGCCTTGAATCTGACTTCCAGAGAATAACTTGGCCAAACCGAAATCAGCGATTTTGGGATTCATGTCCTTATCTAAGAGTATGTTGCTGGCTTTCAAGTCTCGATGAATGATCCTCAGCTGAGAATCCTCATGCAGATAAAGTAGACCACGTGCAATTCCAGCTATTATTCTGTAACGTCTCTCCCATTCCAAGCTAAATTTATTGATCTGGTCTACACCCACATCCAAATACAAATTGAGCAGAAAGTCCCTTAAAAAGAAGAGAACAGTGCATAAAAGTTGCTTTCATATGCTCTGAAGGCAATCATAAGGAACAGTAAACTATGACGATTAGGTGATCTGGGGCATTTCAAGACACGGTTAACATGAAGCCAGGATAGAGATGATGGTCGATCACATAGTAAGCTTTCACACTTTACGAGTTTACATCAAAAGTGTTCATTACCAAATAGAATTTTGTCCAAGCTCCCGTTGGGCAAGAATTCATAGATGATAAGTTTTTCATCTTCTTCCAAGCAGAAGCCTAACAATCTCACAAGGTTCCGATGCAGCAACTTGGCAACCAGCGAGACTTCTGCCTTCAGCTCTTCTAGCCCTTGCACTGAGCTACTCGATAGCCTTTTCACTGCTATCTCTCGTCCATCGAACAATCTCCCCTAGTATTTTTCTTGTATTGTGTCAATTCTTGTGCACAAAATGAACATTATAAATTGGTTGAGCATCAGCTGGTGAGTACCTTGTAAACAGAACCAAAACCACCCTCGCCAAGCTTATATTCCTCAGAGAAGTCTCTTGTTGCTTCCTTCAGTTTCCTTAAACTGATCACAAGTGATTCATTGCTTCTAATGCTCTCATCATGATTGTGACCATCATCTAATTCACAACAAACTGGAGAGATGTTCTCTCAGATATCTTTATAAGGATATTCAACAGAGAACTAATGCTGTTCACATCTTTAGGAATATAATACATTAAATTAAAGAGAGGCATTAGGATTCTTAAGCCAATGTAGCATCAATAAATTGAAAGCTAAAGAATATGACCATTACCAAGTACTTTTTCAGGGCCTTTCGCCAGAAGCAGTAACTGAAGATTATCATCAGTACTACGGCTGCAGCAGCTGCAGAAAGGGCCACGACAATGATGGTTCTTTTCTTCTTGCTTCCTGCATGATGTCTTAAATTATCCATAGAGCCATTGAGGCAAACGTTATTTAATTTATCTGCTTTTACTGACTAACTATTCAGCACAACAGAAAATAAAAGTTGCCATTACCACCACTCGAGGTACCTGTAGAATTAGTAGTTGAATTAGGCCCAAGTGGCAAAGGATAAGGAAGAGGTGACGGCAACGTTGCTGGTGTAGGTGAATATGTCAAAGAGAATGGATACATCTCATACCGGAGATCACAACTTAGAGATGATATCCTACATCCTTCGTTTAGGTTGCACACGGTCAACATGTATGCAATGATATGTTGCGAGCAGTTCGGGCAGCCACTGACTTCCAAAGTCGGTGTGCACTGCATCATAGCATATATTGTTCTGAAATCCACGTAAGCAGAGCTCCTGCTTACTAATCTGGAAGGACTCAATACGACCGAGGACGAAAGGTTTAACATTAGATTCCCCAGAACGCTCTGAAAAAGAGCAGGTTGGCTCGCCTTCGCAACATTATACAAAGAAATTTTGAGGGCACTGTCAGCAGTTGAGAAGAAGCTCTGGTTTGAATATTTAAGCGAACAGACATCGGACAAGACGAAAGCTTCTTTCTGGTTGGGACAAAGTTGGCAGATTGCCCTGACTGAGGTTTCTACACAGGTTTGGCATTGATCTTTACTCACATAGGCTCTGCACTGTGTGAGGCCATACACGGTCTCAGGATCTTGACCAAAACTGCTGGCGGTGAACCCACTTATCGTAGCATTGGCCAACCAGAGAAGCCAGAGAAAGATTCAAATTGACTGGGAAGATGCTCTCAAAAGTGAAGTTGATAGCAGAATTGCAAGAGGTTTTATTTGGAAGCTGACATATTGTAAAACAGAACACTTGAAGGAGACATAAGAGAAAGATTAACTGAAGAGAATCCATTGCGATTTTCTGCATTAGAGAGACCGGAGGAGGCGGTTAAAACATTGAAAGTATTTAAAAGCAGCAAGAGAGTTTGAAGCAGTTGCCACTTGCCGACAGCAGGCATAACAGGCTAATGAGTTTGGAGATGTGATAATCTTTCTTCCCACATTTCACAAAAACTAGAAACTTCTGATACAACTCTTCATCGGCCTTCAGTCATTTTTAATTTTATAAGCAAACAAAATGATCTTATCAAACAATCTGAACAAGTTGAAATTTATCCGACAATACAACAAAAAATGCCTTAAAGTAATGTAGGGAGATTATCGTCAATCACGTTATATGTGAGGCTGAGCGCTATATTTTCTGAACCAGAATTCCACTGAACGTTAGTAAAATGCATTTTTCTACTGAAGGAATTGACAATACAATTTCAAGGAAGACCACAATAGCAGGTGCCAGTCAACTCCACAGTAAAGTACAAAACTTGCAGGAAAAAGTCCTGATATAGTGCTGTTTGGCTGGCCCAATTTTCTATTTGTTTAGTCATATATCACCAGTAGCTTGATTAGCTTGAACATGTAAGGATGAATAGTCTTTATCAAAGAAGCATTAATTTGACCATTTAATCATTTTTTAGAGTTCCCTACCAGTCCCCAATATAATGCCTGACGTACCCTTGGGGCATTGCTATGCAACCATTAGATAGGCAATGATCACTGCTAAAGCAGTATTTTTAGCTTAAACCTAAAGGAGCAAGAAAGTCTCCGCATTGGGACATGTTCAGCAAATGAAGCAAGTTTTTCAGTTGCATGAGCCAAGATTAAGTTTAGGTTTGGTGACTTGAGCAGGTCACTGTCGAATGAAATTGTCCTGGTGACTCTTGCAGCTCATACAACCAAACTCAATTTCATCTTAGATGGATTATAATTGGCATTTGTATGTTTACACTGTACAAGGGATAGTAATAAGCTTGCAGTGGATGATGTGTTAGTGGTTCTGAAAGATAAATAGATGCTTCCAGCCACTACATTTTGATGATCTTATTGAGACGAAAGGAAGGCATTGGTGAATCAACCTGTCTTGTATTGGACAATAAACATTTAGATAACTATATCTCCATCTGCCCTGGTTACATAAGAATAAAAATCGAATGAATAGCAGATGTTAGCCGGATAGAGAGAGTTGCTGGCCAGAAAAGTAAGAACCTCTGCAGGAAAGTGGTGCTGAACTTTGAAAATAGTATGTTTGACGTACATATGTAGGTGCAGAAGAGGTGCAACATGTAGTCAGTATAATTCTGTCATGGAGTATTAGATTATATGCTATTACACAACTAACAAATCATCCAGTGCAATGGTTGAGAAAGGAAAGACATAATGTATAGTTCACTTGCAAGATGCATGAAGATCAATTCTCCTCCACATTTACAATTTGCAACTTTGACTCCTTTGTCCGCAAACAAAAGTTGTGCTTTTAAGTCTCAAACAATTGGGAACGAATTGACTTTACCGCACAAACAGATAGAGAGAGAGAGAGAGAGAGAGAAGGCAAATGACTATTTTTAGGGGAGATCTTCTTGCTTCTTTGAGCTATGCTTTTTACTTTGTCCAAGCTACCATTAGGCATAAATTCGTAGACAAGAAGTTTCTCCCCTTCTTCCAAGCAGAAGCCTAACAACCTCACAAGGTTTCAATGCAGCACTTTGGCAACCATCAAATTTTCTGTTTTCAGCTCTTCTAAACCTTGCTCCGAGGTAGTTGATAGCCTTTTAACAGCTATTTCTTGTCCGTCAGGCCTGAGAGTCCCATACTGATGGTGTCAATTAGAATTAAAGAATGAATTCTCAGTAGCTAGGTGGAGAGTGATGAGTACCTTGTAAACAGAAACAAAACCACCTTATCCAAGCTTATGGTCATTGCTAAAGTTGTCTGTTGCAGCCCCAGGTGTCCTTATACTGACAAAAAGTGATGCCATGCCTTCACTGCCATCATCATAGTCATGACCTAACCTGAATCACAAGCTAAAATATTTGGATGAAGTTAGAACTGACTGTTGACATCAACTCTCTACAGGAGGCTGGGAATAGACAAAATCCCAGAAAGCTTAAAACTTGTTATGCCATTTTGAGTGATTTACAGTTCTAAAAATATACTGATTACCTAGCAGGATTGTCAAATATCCTCTCCAAAGAAAGTAAATGAAGAGTATGGATATGACTGCCACTGCAGCAGCACCAGGAATGGCCACAGCAATGATGATTGTTTTACTGTCACTTCCTGCACGATCAAGTATATTATTTGATAACTGCTTTAGTTTTCCCTGGCTTGAAGTGGTTGGCCAGGCATTCGGAGATCTTTATTTGAAAGAAATTTGATCACAGTTACTAAAGAATACATTGATTTCAATAATATACGAATTGGTAGAGATCTCCAAAGAGCAAACTCTATTACGGCAGACAGACATGAAATTCATGTGTGTATCTTTTTAGAAGAATCTTGCTTACTACCCTCATTTGTTGTACAAACCTGTTTTTCTTAGACCACACTCAATTATTAATGTGTAATGTTGTGAAGCTTTATAACCTGAAGCAATTTCCAACACCTCATTGGACAAGCACATTGCTTCACTAACATTTTTAGTGGGAAATTTGATAAGTACTTCATGCCTATATAGATGCAATGCTGTTCAAGAAATATGACTGTAACTCCCCAAATAGGAAAAGAAAGATATCATGGTAAGATGCATTCTGAGCAATTTTCTGCAAGTGGCAATTTTAATGTCTAGGAAAAATTTCACTCACCCATGATGGCTACTCGAAGGCAATGGAGGTCAAGGAGGAGTGGGCTGTCATGGTGATGGCAAATAGTACAAAGGAAATGGATATATTTTGTATAAGAGACTGCAACTGAGAGCTAATATCCTAAGACCCTGTTTTCCAGGACATGACACTGGAATGCAACTGCCAAGGTTTTGCAAGCACGCAAAGCAGGCACTGTCCTCTAAGGTAACAATGCACCATGCCACAGCATAATGCTGGTGATATCATTGTAAGATGAGTTCCAAAGTTCCAATCTAGAAGGACTTGTTGCAGCCATAGATGAGACATTTCCCAGTATTTTCTGCAGAACACTGCTAAAAAGAGGGTCGCTTAAGTTCCCAGCATTAACCAGCCCCAATCTAAGAGTACTGTCTACGGTTGAGAAGAAGCGCCAATGTGAATACTGCAAGGAACAAGCTTTGTACACGGCAAAAGCTTCCTTTGGTCAGGACAGATTTGGCAGATTTGATGGGCTGCTGTATCAGCATAAGTTCGACATATTCCCTGGTTCATATAAGCTCCACACTCTATTAGGCCATATAACACATTAGGGTCTTCATCAATTGTAGCAGTAATGAAGCCGCATAGAGAAGCATTTGCCACAAGCGAAATGAGAGTACAAATCAAATTGAGCTCAAAAACACTCCCCAGAGCAAAAGTATATGCAGTATTGCATGAGCTGATGGGTTCAACCTGTGCTTTCCTAGAACCAAAAAAAATTCAACAAGGGACAAAACAAAAAGAAAGCGAAGAGCACATACTGCACTTTTCTCCATTAGGAGACTAGAAGGGGGTATCAATTTGTTCCCGGGACAAAAGCAGCAAAACGACCATAACAGCAAAACCAGTAGGCATGCGATCCTAAATATGCAGTATATTCCTCTTCTTCATCAATATCCAGACAGAAGCTCATGATAGCGTTCCTTGGTCTTCTTTGGTACATTTTTTTATTGAGAGAATTTGTGTTCTCGCCCGACAATTTTGAACAAGCTGAGCTGTTCACCAATACTTCATCTACTAGAAAACATTACAGTTACCTCCCAATCACTATGCTGGTCATCGACAGCTAGACACAGGAACAAGGCATTTTTTTGGATGTTTCTGCAAACAAGCTTTCTTGTAATCACGGTGGAGGGACACTGCAAGATAGCGACCTCACACGGTACCTCCATTTCCATGAAAAATTGGCAAGCTTGCTTGAGAGCTCTTGTACTCAAATTCCTGTTTGGCCGGTCTAATTTTTAAAGTCGGTGTCTCACATTCATCCAAAGACTTACTAGAGTCAATTATTTAACAAAGCCCACGGATGACAGAATCCACCGTTGTCCAGTTTTAGAACTTGTTTTAAACATTCAAGAAAGCTAGATTTGCGCTGAAAGCAGCACGTCTATCATGGAGAATGTAATCCAATTTGGTTTTCCCCATCCCATCTAGCCAGAACTGGATTAACTAGGGCCCAATCAGACTGATGATCGGTTTGTACCGTATAAGTTTCTGCAAGGACCTTGATTTTTATACAACAGCATAATAATAGCTGCAAGAGGCCAGTGATGTCAAACTTGCCTAGAAGATTCATTAGTCGACATGAAGTTTACCAGACGAATAACCAGATCACAGATTGCCAATTCATATAATTTTGTTTCGATGAGAACAGTACTAAGAACTCATTTTGCAGAAAGAGCCTGAAACTTCGGTAATGTTTCTGTTTCTGCAATTATTAATACGACGCGAATATGGTCAGCGATCTTCAGTATAGTTGCATTATGGATTGTGGGGAAGGAAGTATGTACACTGGAGTAATACAATCAGCTCGTAAATTTGGCCGACGAAAGAGAACAGTGTATGCTACTCTACTGACGCATGAAGATCGATTCTTCTTCTCCACACTCCCTGATGGCAATCTCCATCACTTTGCCAACAGAGGAAGATAAAACATCGCAGCAGTGCCGTCTCGGAGCCTGCAACTGAGAATCGGAAATGAACAAAGTATCAGTGTTCTAGTGACATTCCCGACCTGATAAAAATCTTCTACAAGTTCGACTTTGACTAGGACACAAGTCAGGTTAAACAGAGCAAGTTTGAAACCGAGCTCAAGCTAAGCTTCAGCTCTTGCAATCGAACTTGGGTTTGAACTCGACATTATACTAGAAGTTGTATCGGATTGAATCGAGCTTGAATTGCTCACAAAAAATCTGACACATATGCCTTCCAAACTAGTCAGTTTCTACTTGCCTATTATGAATATGAACCGCCTACTTAAATAATCATTTACCATCCGTGAGATCACGCTCATATTTCGAAGCCATTGCTAAAAAGAAGGTATACCTGTTTGATATCCAGATCGAGTTTGTGAGAGTAGACCCTCACTTCCTCGAGCATCCTCGGCGAAGCCATGCCGCTCGAGCAGTCGCTGTCGTTGTGTTTCTTGTAAGAGCTCTTGATCCAATCCTTCCTTGAAGCCACGCTGCTCATGAAGAACGCGGTGGGCCGCTCACACGGGTCGGCCTCGACCTCCCTGGTGTTGAACCCGTATGACCGCGCGAGCACGCTCCCCTTCTTCCACTGCCGGAACGTCTCCCGCACGCGGACCGCCTCGGTCATCGGCAGGTGGCGCGGGAAGACCTGGACCGCGTAGCCCCACGAGACCGAGACAGTCCACGAAAGTGACGGGGCATAGCAGACCGACTGCTGGAGGAGCCGCTGGGAGTCGGTCCAGGCGGCTCGGAAGAGGTGCCGCAGGGCCTGGGGTCGGGTCATGTTGGGGAAGATCGGGTCGGTGGAGTCGATGTGGTGGAGGGACGCCAGCGGGGTGACCGGGTGAGCCGCGAGGATGCCGAACGTGTCGCCCCGGACGTCGAACTGTTTCCGGCGAGAGTGATCAGCGTCAGGAAAACAGAGCAAGACAACGAACGAAAAATGCTGTGGCTCAAGCGACCGTTTTAGACGGAAAAAGAAACTTGTCCATAAAATATCAAAATAATCAACTATAACATCTAACTTTCTAACGGGAAATAATGCTATAGTGTTAAAAGCGACACATTAAATTAACTAATAGAGTGATGCGTCAGATTCTTGCCTTGATATAGTAACTAATCTAGTATATTTTAAATCATAAAAAATCTTATTTTGACGAATAAATTCTGAATCGACGAAATATCTTATCAACTTCATGAATCACGTGAGAGCAGTCTATGAAATTCTTCATAAAAATCTTGTTTTCTGTGTGTTTTATCATGTGGACATAACTATATTTCTTTGACATCGATATACATTAGTATTACCACCTCATATTACATACTGCCAAAATGCAGAACACTGGAAAATTGAAGTTAAAAAAAAAAAAAATTTATGGAAAAAGCCTAGTCGTGACGGTGAGACCTTGCAAAGTAAGTGATCGAGCTCGAGTGTCGTTCTCGACACGGACGATCGGTAAAATTTAGTCACCAAATTTAATTGAGAGAAAAACCGAGTTTGAAATTGATAGTTAGATAGAACTAGATTATTAGATTAGGTAATCAGATCGCGTCATCTTTTTGAATAGATATTTTAACTTCTTATTGGTTCATCGGATCAACATTATCATCTCGAAATCAAATCGAGATATCTCGTTTTCGGAACGACATGATGGATTCACGCTATCGAATCTGACTGAGCCACGAGACGTACCTGATGAAACCCGGGTTCGCGCGTCAGGCCGACGCCGAGCTCGGTCAGGCAGGCGTAGACCCTGGAGTCGCTGCCGTACGCGTGCGCGTACCGTTCGATGCAGCCGTCGAACCCCTTGGCCAGCACCTTGGCGAGCGGGTAGCTGATGGCGAAGCCGGCGCCGCCGAACCCCATCCCGAACGAGAACACCCGGTTCTGCTCGTACACCTCCGAGTTGCTCCCCACGTAGTACCACAGCCCGTCGTCGTACTTGGACAGCGTCTTCACCAGGTTGTCCGGGAAGAACACCGTGTCGTCGTCCCCGAACACGAACCACCGCACCCCCGTCAGGTTCATCGCCACCGTCTCCACCACGACGCGGGCCACGCGGACGGCGGACGGGAGGCCGTACTCGTTTGTGTAGGGGAACCGGGACGCGTCCTCGGAGACGCGGACGGGAGGGAGGTGGTGGTTCCGGCGGGTGTCATTGTTGCCGCCGCCGCCGCCTCCGCCGCCGGGGAGGGGGACGGGGGCGTCGACGAAGACGAAGCCGCGGGTGACGCCGGGGCGCCACCATTGCGCGATGTAGTGACGGCGGCGGGGGAAGGAGTCCTTGTTGGAGGCGATGCCGAAGACGAGGTGGTGGAGGGCGAGAGGAGGGGGAGAAAAGGTTGAGCCGGAATGCGAGGGAGACGAGAGGGGGGGGCGGATCGGGGCGGCGGAGGAGGTGGTGGGGGTGGGTGGTGTTGAGGAGGAGGGAGAGGAGGAGGTAGAGGATGTAGAGGGAGGAGGGGATGAGGATGACGTTGATGAGGCGGGAGGGGGAGAGGGGGTGCTTGGTGGGCAGCTTCAGGATCTTCAGGAGTTGCATTTGCGGGGGTTTGAACTAGGGTTCGAGGAAGAAGACGACGGCGGCGGCGGAGGAGGAGGAGGAGGAGACGGCGGCGAGGAGTGATGAGGAAGCTGGGGCGCTTGGGAGGGAGAGAGAGAGAGAGAGACTTGGGGACTTATAAGTACGGCAGGTCTTTAGATGGACCGCGCAATCCGCGGCGAGAGGCGCAAGGACAGAGAGAAAATAGTCAAAAAGGTGATGGGATCATGGGAGCATTAAGCAAATAGATGACCAAGAAATGAGGAGGGGAGGGAGCAGGCGATGATGGCTAGATATGAGGAGAAAGCTCACGGGGGCTTTGGCCAATCAGGCCATTGCAGGTGCAGATGGACATAAATGTGAACAAGTTAGATGGCCAAACGGTGTTGAATTTTGAATCTTGTCTTTCCGTCCTTTGCGTGGCAGTCCTATTGACCCAACGTCTTGAATTCACATCTATAAAATTTAGGGTCAATATCAGGACCAGGAAACGCCATAAATTGATGTACTATGATCAATTTACTTAAAATTTATCTTTTAATCACTAAAAATACGAATTGATATATTTATAATAAATTGAGGATAAAATTCCGAACTGGTATACTTGTAATTATCACGTATAATCCAACTAAATAATTTGATACCAAAATATAATAGAAACTAATTGAGATAAATTTATCGTAAACATAGCAGTATAGGATTTTTGTAAATTTAAACAAATTCATCCTAAATGTACTAATTTGAAATTTTTCATCATTGAGATGTTTTTTATGTGATACATGTCATGGACATTTTAAAAATCGAATTATAGTACATGGTTCGCTTTAGCAACTCCCTCTTAGGTATAAACGCATAGCGGGACACGACACGCGGTATCTCGGTGTGGCTAGCTTTGATGGGCCATTCGACCCTTTCCATTGTTTAATCTTTCCTTGTTACCTAAGGTTGGAACTTTCCATGCGGTGCGAGGGGACTTTTCTGTGGCCCGACCGGGCAAAGCGCGGACAGACGGACAGACGGAACGGTGATGGAGGAGGAAAAAGAAAGAGAAAAGCCGGAGAGAGACTCGAGAGAGCGGTCCTGGCTCCGCTTCTTTTTCTCGGTTTTGTGCCGAATTTTGTCAGCTTTTTGGCCTTCGATGTTGGAGAAGTCGACGTGAGATACGAGGAAGGACCTGTTCATCTTGAGATCGCGGGATTGGCCGTACGCGTGGCCCTGTAGGTTGGACCAACTCCCAACTCTCAACCCACCACACGCTAATCGCATCTGCCCCGACAGGTGCCGTCCGTCCGTCCCCCTGCCCTTTACTTTCGCGTCCTTGCAGGCTCGGGCCAACCTTATTTCGTAAAAAATTAACAGCATGAAATATCCTAAATTAATATATTTAAGACAAACTTATTTTAAATTAATTTTTTAAATTAATACACTTATAACAAATTTATTTTTCAGTAATTTTCGTTAAATTTTATTGTTAAACTTGACATATGTACTAGTTTAACGTTCCATTTTTTCCTTTTTTTTTTTTTTCTTTTTTTCTTTATTTATCGATGTACTAATTTATGCCCGAGGCTAGCGAGGGTTTTTTTTATATTAGTCCAACTTAATAAAAAATATTAAATAATAATTTGTCATAAATATATTAGACTTTTTCCTTTTTTTTTTAATTTTCTAGTCAAAAATTGTTTTTGAATAAATTCATCACAAGTGTATTAATTTATGATTTTTAGTGATATTAATCATTTTTTAAATTAGTTCCATAAAAGAAATTTAATCTCACTTTGTTGTGGATTTTACTTTGGTTGTCGTTGAACAGAGAAGAGTAGTTGATTTACTCACAAGATTAGGACGTTTTAGTGAGTAAGTTCTTAGTATAATTTCTTGTTCTTGCCCTAATTTAGCAAGATGGCAATTAGATATGAATAATAAAAGTGCAATTTTGAACTTCTTTGATCAAAGAGTGTCTTCGCTCTCCTTAGCATATGAGCAATGTTGGGTCGGATTTACTACGATGCCAATGGTCAATGTCTTCGTACTTTTAGAATATACTTACGTGCTATTAACATGGCTAATTTGCAATTGATTTTCAAAATAAGTTATTCGTGTTGAACGGTGGATCTTTCAAAAAAATATATTTTACTTGTTTGATTGCTGGGTTCCATCAGATCATTGAGTTTCATCTATAGAGAAAATTCAAAAAATAGGTCCGACAAAATATTGGATTTCCCAAACTTGATTGACAATTTCTCAAGAAGTATTGCTGACTTTTAGAATGTGTTCCTAATCCTTATCACTAAGAGGGTGCATGACAAACCAGAATTTATATTCCATAAACAATTTTTCTATTTCAAATCTATTTCTGGAATAGAAATCTGCTTTTGTAACATTATTTTATTTTTCTATTTTTGAAATAAATTCTTGTTTCGTAAATAGATTTGGAATAAATCGAAGCTAAAATTTTATATTTATCTATTTTTTAATAGAAATAGAAATAAAAAAATTTATTATCATTCGTCATCGATCATTCATCCGTTGCCGCCGACCATCGTCCGTTCGTCGCTTGCCGTTGCCGTTGTCGCCGTCGGCGAGTTGCCGGTCGCCCGCCATCGCTGCCGCCAGCCAATCGCCGCCCCGTCGTTGCTGGGCCACCGATTGCCGACCCCGCCGCGGCCGTTGACCATCCATCACTGCCGATCGCTGACCCACCGTCAGTTAGAAATGAATAAATTTTGTATCGTTATCAAACGAATTTTTATTTTTAGAGTAGAAATTTTGTGTCGTTATCAAACGATTATTTTTGTTTAGAAACTCTTCTAAAAATAAAAATAAAAAAATATATTTCTGTTTCAAAAATTATTTATAGAACAAAATGATTTTCATGCGCGCTCTAACTCTCCTTATTTCATTGGTAACCTTTTTTTTAACTCTCCCTATAAGCTACAGACGGGTAAAGCTGTCTCTTTTGCCAACATCAACTCGAGGGCTAGTTGTCTGTGTGCTTTTTCGTCAATGTGTTTTTTTCATGTCGTCGTGATCCTTTTTGCAATGACAAGACCATCTTGATTAGACGTCTCTTTTCTAAAGACAAAAAATTTTCATGAGGCAAAAGACATTCATTGGAGTTATAAAGAAAATGGGAGGGTCGACATATGTAGCTTAGGATTTAAAATTAGAAAATTTAGATAAATAAGCCTTCTCATACCATATTAGTTGAGCAAGTTGAGCAGTTACAAGTACTCCACTACTGAAAGAGAAACAATAAAATATAGAGTTCCTATCAACCCCAAAAGATGGAAAAGGAAAAAAAAAAAAAAAAACTCAACAGAAATTTAAAATCTTGAAATCGGGACATGTCGGCCAACTACTGCAGAAACTCCTTTCGTCTCAATAGATATATAGAATATGTAGTTTCAGATTTAAAAAGAGTTGTTTTCATATGACATTGGTTGAGCTGGTGAGGCACACGTAAGTGACCAACCGTCGAAAGAGGAACATGACGAAACCTAAAGTTCCCATCCACCACAAAACTTAGAAAAGGCTTAAAAAAGAAAAAGAAAAACAGAAATCTAAAATCTTCAAATTTCCAGACCGTTGGACCAAATATCGTAGTAACCAAGAGCGATAGGTCCAAAGTGGGTATTTTTCAAACTAGATATGGTTACTTGGAACTGACCCAAAATTGAAATGGTCGGTTTCCAATTTTTATAAGTCATTTTTTAATTCTTTTAATTATCTTATTTTACGTTTTTTTTTTTTAAAATTAAATTTTCTTCTTCTTTTTTTTTTTTCTAGGAAATCCTTAAGAGTTGTTGTTTGTTGACCGGTTGCTAATCACCATTAAAAACCATCAACTGTCACTGCCATTCATCATTCACCAGTTGCCGCTAGTAACCAGCTACCGGTCATTGGTCATCATTGGTCACCACTCGCAGCCTCGTAGGACGAAAAAAGAAGCGATATATTTTAAAAATTCATAAGGATTTTTCTAAATTGGATTTAATATATTCTTTTAGCAATATGGATTTGGTTGGGCATCGGTCGTGTATGAATAGCTAGAATTGTATCGTATGAAAATTGATTAAAATGGATTAAATAGATCACTACGAGTCAAATTATTTACGATTCATCTCAAATCCAATTTAATTCACTCGTTTGACAAATCTAGCCACAACAAGTCAACGGGACTTGTGAAGATGAGCCTCAGCCCAACAATTGCCCAAACAATCTTCTTGAACTCGATGGGGTCGACCGGTCCGTCAAGCCCACCCTCAGGCCCAACAACCTTCTCTCGTCCTTCCATGTTCGCGCGACATCGTGCTCTCCGCAATGGTCGTCGGCTGCCTGCCGCTGCGGCAGATATTCAATGGTTCTCTCGTCCCGATCGCGACCGTCCGGGGGACGTCCCTGTCGCGCGCGCCACGCATCCGGCCAAAAGGGAAAGCCAAAGCGACCAGCCCAGCTTCGAGGTTCCCTCCGCTCGACACGTCTCGCGCTTCCTATCCTGCCCATCGATCCATTCGCGGCGCCTTTAATGATCGACACGCAACCCCTACGCCCTACGATCAAACACCTACGCAACTCCTGCCCATCACAAGTTCCCCCCGGTGGGCCCCGCCCCCCCGAAAACTCCTCTCACGTTTCCGCAACGTTATCAATGCGAAATCGCCCCCCCGTTATGATGCCGCCATGTTGCCACCCCTCCCCACCTTACCTTTTTTCGTCCCCTTAATTCATTTCGAATTTTTTCAAATCTCTTTCTCCCTTTCCCTCTTTTTGCGCAATAATGCGGCACGTTGCTTGCTCCGTCTAGGAATCATCGAGTGGTCGAGGTTGGCTTTTTTTTTACCACCGTACCTGGCGGAATTAAAATAGGCCACAGGTTAAGAGGGGAGGCGATGATATTTTTTCTAATTAAGCAGCGAGCGGCGGGAAGGATTGGATGGTGTGGGCGAGTGGCCTAGGGGCGCGCCTCCCAGCCTCTTCTTTCTCCACCATACAAGTGGACAGCCCCAATGGGGACGCGAGGGAGGCGGCAATAAGTGGACGAGGAGATCTTTCCCACTCGGAGCATTCCACGTATCGATGTGCATGGAATTGGGGGCAATCGAGTCACGACCCATGTTTGAGTCGTGCGTGCGTGTGGGGGAGGGAGGACAAATTTGGGAATAGAATCGGGAAGGGGGGAAAAAGTCGGGGGAGGAGTGAAATTGGGGTCAAATCAAAGTTTCCTAAGTCCTCCATTCTCAACCCTTCAAAAAAGGCTCTCCGTCCACGGCCTTGACAAGAACTCTTCTTGGGTATAGGAATGAGGGGGTTGGTGGGGTACCACTTTGGGAGCAGCTTTAATTTGGGGCCATACAATCTCTCCTCCTCTACTTTTGGAAAACCCCGATTGACTTGGTAACCACTCAATAATGCCTCGCCGATGGACCTCCCCCCTCCCCAAAGAATCTCTTCCGGAGTTTTGGAGCTTTGATTCTGATCGTGTTGCAATTCGAGCGGCCCCTTTCGGTGGACCAACGATTGTGTCTTGTGCTCGAAGGCTGGCATGGATTGTCATTTACGAGAGGGGGCGCTGGAATTGCTCCACTAACTCTTAAACCTATGGGATTACATACCTCGCATTGAGTGGGTCCTTGACCGGAAAAAGTCATTGTACTAGCGTCATAATTGGGAGGGGAGATTTCCATAAACAAATTTTAAAGATCTATATTGCTCCAAGAAGCACAATAGCCTGAATTACATGTATTCTTTAGTGACGAGAAGGAACCCCATCAAATAATTGAACTCTAGGCCCCTAAAATATCATTTTAAAATTTCCTGATCCGAAGTGTCGTATTCAATAACGTGGAGAATCAAACATGTGGTGCACGATGATCCGAGTTGAATAGATAAAACTGCGAACACTTCCGGAAAAATGGATCATTTTTTAAGTCTGTATGCTTTTGGAATTCTATTCCAAGCTGACTAATGACGGGAAATGATTAAAGTAATGGGTCCTAAAGTCAGCCTTGAGGTCTCTCGAGAATGAGCGGCCTCGACACGTAACTCCACCAGCGCGCTCTTCTCCATCACAAGTTTGAATCGCGACTGACTCGTCAGGGGAAGGCGACAAGGAAATCAGGTGGGGGAGGCCTGGAAGGGTGAGTGAAGCTGAAGGAAGAGATCGCAGAACAGTGACCACCTTTTGTCATGGAGCGGAGGGCGTTCTCGTCATTTCCTCCCTCCCAGGAATTCCTTGGACGAAGCCCACCGCCCCCATCAACTTTAGCATCCCACCACAGGATGATCTCGGGAGAAACCACCATATATACCCACGCATTTTCACCCTCAAACCCTCCAATTCCTTCGACATCTTTAGCATAACCCAAGTGAAATTCTCTGCAAAGTCTTCCTCTCCCTCCCTCGAAGAGCTTCCGAAGTTCGAGATGTGCAGAGGCATTGGAAGAGAGAGCAGCCCAGGTGGGCTGTTCACCAAAGAAGAGGCTCCGTGTAAGTCGCCGCCCGGCAAGGCCGCTGTCGCGTGCGAGCTCTGCGGGTCGAGGGCGTGCCTGTATTGCCAGGCTGACGACGCTTACCTGTGCCGGCAGTGCGATCGGTGGGTGCACGAGGCGAACTTCCTGGCCCAGAGGCACATCCGGTGCCTGCTCTGCACCTCCTGCCAGAGGCTCACCCAGAGATACGTCCTCGGGCCGTCGCTGGTGGTGGTGCTCCCCAGCATGGTCGAGAGCTGCGCGGATGGGGAAGACTCGAGCGACGCTCAGGACAAGTCCTCGGGGAACGTCAGGACGCCGTTCCTGTTCCTCTGAGGGCTTCTCCTTCTCCCTTCGTTCTTGTTTTTTTTTTTCCTTTGATAACCCCTTTTTAGTATTCTTTCATCAGGGATTTTCTGGGGAGAAGTTAGGAGGAGGAGAATGATGAAAATGTTCTTCTTTTTTCCCTTTTTTTTTTCCTTTTTTTTTTTCCTTTTGAAGTTTGCTTGAATTGGAGGATTAGTGTGGGTTTTGAAAGCATTATGTATTCAAGGTAAGGAAAGTGAGAATGATGATCACACAAAGTAGGAACTAGGAAGTGAGCATCAACATCGGTTGTAGAAACTCTGTAATTTGAAGATGTTGTGGCCACTTTTTACCACCCTGTGCTGTCTTGAATCCGACATGAGTCCATCTGACTGGAGGGCAATGCCTTATTTTCAAAGATAGTTCCTTTACTGCAAATGTTCTTTCTTTCTTTCTTCTGCGAACTGTGGGTTTAAGGTGCTTTGGCGTATACAAGTCTTAAGCCGAAAGAAGTTGGCGTCGAGATGGTGCTCAATCATGCCTACAGATATGTGATTGAGAGGCTATGTGAACATTTACGTCATGAGTTGTAGCAATTGGTGTAATCTCTTGATGCCTTGCCTATGACAATGTCGAGAACGTAGACGTTTAGTTTAGTGGGCAAAATTCGACTCGAGATGACGCCCAACTGCATGACCAAAACTTGAGGTTTGGTGTGAAAGGTGTTTCATTCGAGGTCCAAATTTGCATGATAGTGTACGCGTGGGATAGCACTAACATATGTACGAATGTGTGCCGGCTTTTTGAGCCGCCTAAGGATAAATTTTTCGTCCTATGTCGCTAGTTATGTGTGTGTAAGATGATAAGCAATTTAGCAGATGAGAAATAAAGTACTGTCTTTAGCCAGGCATCTTAGGTTTTCATAAGGGGGACCTACTTGAGAGTCATATGCCTTGAAGTTCACGATCTCTAAGGCTGAACTTCTTGGAACCGACACGATGAATACATTCATGTGGATGAGCTTCGTCGTCATTCTTCACATTTATTCACTCGGTGATGTTTTGTGTCGCAAGGAAAAGGTAATTAAAAGAAATGCCTTTGTAGCATATATCGTAAAGTTATGCTATTATATATCAATGAAATTTCTACGAGGAAAATACCAATACCACGCCTCTCTCTAAACCTATTAATCACTTACATCAAGATGATCAAATTGCTCCTTCTTGCTCAGTCGTATTCACATCTTAGTTGGGCATTTTTCAAAAGAAGCTATAATTTTTGTACTAGGGACATAAAAGGATAATCGATGTGAAAACGCCATGGAGAGCACGCACGCACCTGCTTCTTCTCTTGAAATCACCTAGAGGAACAAACGGACTCAAGTGGAGATTCCCCCTCATGGGCCGCGGACGGTTTCTTAAGTCTTGTAGCCCGGCCCATGAAGCCAGAACATCATGGGCCTAAGTCCAGCAGAAACTCCTCGAGTTTCAGGCCCATCCGTTCGGCCTGCCTGGATGACTGTTTCCCATGTGTCCTATTAGTGCGTAATCAATCGATTGTTGTTCATCGTTTTTCTTCCACATCTTTCGTGAAAATCCTCATTCGAGCAAGTCGAGTGGCACAAGTTGAGTGACACGATGCGCTGTGCGCTACGATAAATGGTTTTTGTGATTCGATCGCTAAAAAATATGTCGGCAGTAGATCGAGGTATATTTCACGGGATGACAAGTTAAGTGCGACAGGAGCATTTAATTGCCATTTTTGGTATACGCGTTAGAAAGCGATGTCATTTTTTATTATTCACAATTTGGTGGTCCTAGAAGTTTGGCACGGATCTGCCAACGTGTGCCTAACTTCCAACAGGGGTTGACAATTGAAGGGCGTCTTGATGATGACTCTGGTTCCAAGACCACGAATTCCACATTCGAATTTTCAGTCCTGGAAATTAAGACGGTTTGTTCTGTCCGGCATTGGGTTGGTAGCGGTAGGTTTGACGTCGATGCGTCACCATTTCCAGTTTTGTAAATAAAGTTTGTATAGGCGGATACTACCCCCTTTTTTTAAGTTTAGCTGTCGGGTGATGCCCCAACCAATTATAAGACAGTGCTTTTTTATTCGTATAGAGAAAAGGTCCAAACTCAATGGCTAGATCCGAAGTAATTATCGAATCTCAATCATAATCCACGAAATAAGATTGACAATTTCAGAATTGGAGCTATATGCTAAACATCAGAAAAACATACATGAGACGTTGGTCTGATGAAAGATATACTTTGGCATTTGATTATATATTGAATCACACGAAGTTACTGAATAAATTTTAATCTGTTTTGTGGTAATATTGTCATATGTCCTTTACTTAACCTTTTAATTTTTCGAACTAAACTTTTTTTGGGGATATCAGAGTCACTGCCATCCCATGTATGTACCTCAAACCCATCAATCATTTTCTATGTACAGCTTCTGATACGAATTCTATGTTAGAGAATCTGTCGAAAGATTATTCCACATATTAATCGATTTAGGTTTTTAAGTTGGACTTCCCGATTGAAAGAGTCGATTTTCGTGAATCAACATCGCTTTGTCATTCAACCGTCAGCGTCGTCAGGCGAGCATGATTAGCTCCAATACTGCCGGCTGATTGAGAGTCACTCGCCGCCACCTGCGCTCTGCTTGCGGATCAATCATCACCTGTGTCAATGACTTCATTCCCCCGTCGGCAATGTCAACGATTCAGAAGAATTTCTTTCTACGCACATCGCCAAACTTACTTGGACTTATTTTATTCGCTCGTTATTTCCTACATGCAAGTTTCTTCATCTTCAAACACCCCCCCTTCTTTCCCGGGGAAAAGTGGCTGAATTTTAATCGGAATCTCTTTCTTTTATAAATCTTAATATTTGCCTGTTCCAATGTCATTTTGAGTAAAAAGAAAAATACGAAGAAAAGAAAGCACACTTTACCTTTATCCAATGAATATTTACACGCTTCTATTTTTTAACCTAACATTAAGGGGTTTTATCTTTAGAAACTACTTTGCAATGCAATTTTTAGATCTAAACTATTTATGTCCAATTCCTAAATTTTCACACCCATAAAAAACACTCAGAGCTAAGTAGAAACCAAACCACCAAAACCCTGAGCAATAATATGGACAATTTGTTATTTTCAATGTCGGGTTTTTTCTTTTAAGGGATGCGAATGATATTTGTAAAAATAAAGATGTGTAAATTGTTGTTGGATTAAAAGTAAGGTTAGGGAACTACATAAACAAATTTTATTAAACTTGTCCAGTAACAAGAGTCACAAAAGACTAGGTTGCAAATTGCTTAGTCATGCACATCTGAGGCTACTCAAGATCATGTCTTCAGTTCATGTTGACTTAAAACATCCTTTTGATTCCATATGCCAAACAATCGAATTATAATTAAAACTCATTTTCTTGTGCAAAGTTTGATATGTTATATCACCTCATATTCGAATTTTCTTTATATAGCTCGTGCTTTTCATCCTGTCATAAAATCACCGTATATAGTATTACCTGCCGTACTACATCTAGGCCACCCTTTTGCCGTGCCTCGTGTCACGTACGCTTTAACTCTATCCCAGAACTCCAAGATTCTTTTTTCCCCAATTATATCACATGTCCAATAAAATAAAATAAAATAAAATAAAATATAATAAAATAAAATAAATATGGAGCAACAGAACCGCACGACCCTATCATTTGTTATGAGTTGGGCCTAAAAACCGAAATCACGTTACTTCCTGCCCGAAACGGAACCCTGGGGGCAAACTTCTCGCGAAAATTCCAAAACGGCCCAGGAGCTTTCGCCCTTTTCCAATTTCACCCCCGAACTGCTCATTTATTTACCAAATCGGGCCCCGACTTGGCTCTCACTCAAAAACTCCCCCTCCCAAACTTCGCTGCGCGAGATCAGGGCGGGGGGCGTCGAGATCTGCACCGCCAGCGAGCGAAGTAAGACGAAGAAGCAGCTCCATCGCGTTCGACTGAAGATACGGCGCTCACATTCATGCGCGATCTCCCAGGTCATCGCGCTTTCTCCTCCTTCCATCATCATCTTCTCCCGGATCTAATCCGTGAATTCAGATCGCTGCCCGAATCCCTGCGTTTTCCTCTGAATCTCGCTCCGGTTCGCCGCCGATTCGAGCCCGGCGTCGCGCATTGCGTCTCCGATCGACGCTCGCAAGTGCGTCGTCTGCAGTTTCGCGGAGCGACTGGTCGTCCGGCTGCTCTGGCGGCTCCGGATTTCCTGGAGTTTACAGCTCGCGGTTGGCGTCGTTTGCGCCTCTGATCGTCTGATTTGCTTATTCGCAGGCCTTTCGTCTAGGCTGAGTGGTGCGGGAAGGCCTTCGTATCGCCGCTTTCCCTATATCTATGATCGGAGGCCTCGCGACGGCGCCTGCCAATAGTCCGCATTTGAGGAAGACAGGGAGCAGAACGGCCGTCTCTGATCTCGGTAAGGAGTAGGAGCGTGGTCGGGTGTTGATTTTGCCTCCTTCGAAATGGCGGGATGCGTGTGAGCTCGACGTGTTTAGAATTATCTATCTTTCAGGCGGTGAGCTTGCAAATGGTGTTGAGGAAGGTCCGATGTATTCAGTCGCCGCGGGTGAATTGAAGATTGGGAGCATGCCGATCAGCACTACAGCAATCATGCCTTCTCCTATCTTATTGTGGAGATTCAAGGTCCTAACTTTCATAAGTTCAGTTTTCACTCGCATGCTTGATAGATGTCAGATTTGGAGTAAAGATGGCAGGGCATGAAAGAGATGTTAAGTCATTTGTAGAGAATCTGTAGCTTGCGTTACTTCTGATGGTTTTTTGTATCGTCTAAGAATTGAATAATTTCACTGCACATGCATAAAGGATTAGTATGATTACCAGTGCTAAGGTTTAATCGTCATCAAGATCTATTTTACGAAAATGATCTAGTCTTTGTCCCAGTAACTCTTCAGGACGGAGTGGAGCAAGGGAGTAGATATATCCAGTCACAGAGTATTATATCATTATAATCATTGCGAGGTCATTTTCGTTGGTTGTGTCCTTATTACCAATTCACTTACCATAATGGAAAGTTGCCAATTGCCATGAGTACTTGCTGATTTAGCTTTATGACTCAATGCTTCCAGCTTATCTGTGAAGTGGATCTTTGAGGCACCTGTTAAATGTATTGCTATCTTGCTGAAAAAATTGATACTTGTGCTGGATCTGTGAAGTGGATCTATGAGGCACCTGTTGAATGTATTGCTATCTTGCCAAAAAAATTGATACTTGTGCTGGATCTGTGAAGTGGATCTTTGAGGCACCTGTTGAATGTATTGCTATCTTGCTGAAAAAATTGATACTTGTGCTGGTTGTGCTTGGGGATGCTCCTATGGAGCTGAATTGGTAAAGATGGTAATATTTCTTATTGAGCTCATGGATTTTGTTTTTGGATAGTATGGAGCGTTCTGAGCCTTTTTTCCCCCGTGCTTTCTCTTGTGATCAATCTATTTGTTAGTAATTTTTTTTTCTTTCTTTTGTAAGTCTCTTGCCTTTTTTTCTTTTGAGAGTCTCTTGTGTGAATCTTTGAGGCACCTGTTGAATGTATTGCTATCTTGCCAAAAAAAATTGATATTTGTGTTGGTTATGCTTAGGGGTGCTCCTATGGAGCTGAATTGATAAAGATAGTAATATTTCTTGTTGAGCTCATGGATTTTGTTTTTGGATAGTATGGAGCTTCCTAAGCCTTTTTTCCCCATGCTTTCTCTTGTGATCAATCTATTTGTTAGTGAATTTTTTTTTCTTTTGAAAGTCTCTTGCCTTTTTTCCGATTCATCAATTTGCCTAACATCCTTTCTTATTTGTTCTCATCCTTATTGTGGGAAGCGAATGTCAACTTGGAATGGTTCTGCTTGAGCAATTAACAAATACCAACATCTTTTGGCTCAATTTGCTTCGAGAAGTAGCCTTTTCTATTAATAGATGCAGCCTTCTTACCATGCACTGCATTTTCTTTGTGGCAGTATTCAACATATTCTCATTGATGCAGTTGGCTTTAATATTGTGTCGGCATAGTAGTATTGTAAAATTGAGATGCTCGAACGTGAGTTCTCATACTGATAAACATAATCTTTTGCGAGTAGTTGCTAGAAAATTTAAGTGTTGTCACTCGGAAACCTGTATTACCCTTTCTCTCTCTCTCTCTCTCTCTCTGTCACTTCCTCGTTCTCTGAGTTTTCTATCTTTGTTGGATTTCCAGGTACTATTATTCTTCATTTGGGGTTTCATTTGTTGCAAGGTGAGTACTTAATTTTGTATCAATCATATGATGTTGCGGTGAGGTTTAAGATATTTGGTGACTTGGTGTAATAAAGAGAAACTATTATGTCAGTTGATATTTTTGATAATTGGCTTATTACTCGAAATACGTAAGGTGATTAAACTCTTTATGTTGAACTGCAGTTTGGATGGGATTCAGTCATGAGAATGAGTGTGGATTTGCGGGACCTGTTCCTTTATGAGGCATTTTTGTACTATAATCCTCTTCTTCTTGTGGTTAGTTACTGCTCTCTGATTTGATATGAATCTATACTAGTTGCATCATTTATCAATTTTTCTCATATCATCCTGGTGATGAATTTAATTCTTTTCCTGCAGACTATGATGGTTTGGCTTTGGGGTATCAATTTGTGGGTTTTTTCACAAGCTAATGTCAATTATGCTAAAATATTCGATCTTGATCAGAACCATCTTACGTACAGAGAGATATGGAAGGTGCTGTATTTTTTACTGTAGGCATTATTTGCCTCCTTATGATCTCATTGACATGTTTTCCCTCTGTCTTTAGTCTCTTTATATGCTCCTTTTGTACTTGTCTTTAGCAAAAATTTGCAAGTTGTTCTTGTGGCTAAGAAATTACTTGCATTCATTAAACGTGAATGAATGAAATTTGAAATGTACTATGTCAGTTGTTCTTGTAGCTTTGATTGATGCTGGATATGTAGTTACACTTCTGCTTTTTCTCTCAGCTCTTTAACCAATTGTGTCCAATGATGCCTTTTTCCCAACTGCTACAAGCACTTTAGTGTGGCAAAAGCTAAGGAGTAGCTTTGAAAGATAAATATACTGCTAATATTACTTTTTCGAAGGTGAATGTATTTTACGGCTTGTGTATTCTCACACTTGCTTGATTTTGGTCTTGCAGTGTGCAACTTGGATGACAATAATTGTGCCCACAAGCATGACAGCTTATCTTTATCTATACTCTCATGGGGAAGTGTCCTTGGCTGCTTCACAACCAGTGTAATAGATGCATCCGCTCTTACTAGTGACATCTTCTTCTTTTTCTTAAAGTTGATACTACCAGATTAGGTCTCATGTGGTCAGGAAACTTTATTGTTTATACAACTAAGAGATGAAGGTTTCATTTTGAGCTTTATTTACTTCTGCTAACCAATATAATACTGGTTTTCCTTTGGATAAATTTCCTATTTCATGACTAAAGTAATGTCTTTTTCATTAGTGTGTGCTGCTCATTCCTCTTTCTGTTTGTTGTTGGGAAGAATACTCATGCCACTTTATATGGAAATCCAGAGTAAAAAGTTTTTTTTTGCATGTATTATAAGCAACCACTCTGCCTAAGCAAATTGTGAACAATGTTTGACAAATGTATTTATATATACCTACAACTGTGTGTAATTCACAAAGAAATTATTGAGCTAGATGGTTTTTTCCCTGTGGCCTTTGATGCCCTTAGGTTATGATTTATCTCTCTTATCGGTTCTTGCTGTATTTATCATCATAATGACCAGATGTTGGATGATAGGTCTCTAGCAAAGGATTGAATTTATATGTCTCAATATCTACTCACTACTTTGTGAGAAAATGCTTTTGGACAACCGAATTTTTTTACACCTTAAAGTACATCAATGAGTCTTGGGATAGCCGAATTTTTTTCCGTCTTAAAGTAACTAAATGAGTTTCACACAAGCAGGAAGTATGCTCAAACTTTCTGATGCTTTTTATTGCAGGTTCTTCTGTATGCTGCTGTTGCAATGGTGTTGATATTTCCTTTTGATATTTTCTATTTGTCATCTCGCTTCTACTTGTTAAGGACTCTTTGGAGGATAGTTTTTCCACTTCAGGCAAGTTTGGGCTCTTCTGTTAGCTTATTTTTCATTCTTGGATTATTGTAAAATATACTCCTAAGATAATATGAAATTAACCTAAAATTAGCATCAACATGTACTTTCCCTCTCCGTCTCCCTCTCCCTCTCTTCCCCTCTCTCTCAGATGATTTGAAAGGCTGTCTAGTATTGCTTGATATGGGTTGCTTTGACTTGTTGAGTCTCTTTGGCATGGTTGTTGAAGTTAATTTGATGTGGTTTTGTTACATATATTGCTTATCCTGTTTTTATTTCTCTTGTTCCAAACCTTTTTATGGGGTGATGACATCATGGACATTTTTCATGGAAAGTATGAGATCAGATTGACATTTGTGGCGCACGTCTGTAGGTGTTAAAAGATGACCATTGTGTTTTGAGCCTTGCGAAATCTGCATAGTGTAAGCCACTTGTTGAAGTGTCAAACTTCTTGATACACATTGTGATTGGTATATTATATACATTGTGATGTATCACCATTGAACCCTTCCTGGACTCAATTTTGCTGCTTCTGCACCTTTTCTAGTTTCTGGGCATGGCACCCAGCAATAAGTCCTCGAGTGTGTTAGAATATGCTAGACGTAGATTTTCTTGTCAAGGCATGAGAAGGAAGGAATCATCCTTTTTGAGAGTTTACCTAAGGCCTGGTATAGCAGCCCTAGGCAAGTCATCTTTCTTTTTCCCTTAAAATCTATGCTTTCCAGGTTTTTTTTTTGGGTAGGAACTCTGCCAGGGAAAAAAAAGACTTGACTTGTTTGTAAGCTAGCTATGTAAAAAGGATTTTAGTCAGGATAAAAAAGTGCAATGACTTGTTTGTCCCTTAAAATCTATGTGTTTCCATGACTCACTGGTTTTCAAGGGTAGTTTCTAGTCTATCATTTGTGCCCTGATCATCATCTTTCATGTACAGGCAATAAGCTTCTCCGACTTCTTTTTGGCTGATATTATGACCTCCATGTCCAAGGTACTAATCACATTAGGCTTATAATTCACTAGTACTAGCAAGGTTTATTGCATGGTTGTTAGAAACCGGAGATGGATTGTTCGTTGTTCAGATATTTATGTTTTTATTTATGCACTTGTTACCTTGTAATCTGCAGGTTTTCTCAGATTTGGAGCGCTCAGTATGTCGGATGGTCCATCGACAGGTCAGTAGGTCATTGTCGCTTTGAGGTGTTGTGCCCAAAGTTGTAGTGGATGGTATGGTATTGCTGTTTAGATTAATAAGTAACTCTTGGAGGACTCAACTAATGAAGATGTTGAGGGACATACTTTTGAAAATGTTGTAATGGTAGGCATACGCTGAATTTTAGTAGTCGAAAAGAAAATAATAAGCTTTTCTGGTAGATACTTCACTGTATGCCTGGGTCACTAGTGTGGCTGGTTGGAGGCTTACTCTCAGTAACTTAGCACTTCCTGTTCAGGGTCAAATAGCTTAATCTTTGGGGATGTGATGTGGAATGTTTGTGTGCAAGCACAGAGTAGAGTCATTTCTCTACTGAGAACGTTTTGTGGAGCTTATGTGAGGTCTAATTAATACAAATCTGTGAAACTCTTGCAGGTCGCCACTATTGCTTGGTTTGAAGCTGATTCTGTCTGTGGAAGCCACTCTGTTGCGATTCCTATTGTTTTAGTGTTGCCATACCTTTTTCGTTTGTTCCAATGCCTCCGACAGTACAAGGATACTGGAGAAAGAAACACTCTTTTGAATGGTAGCATCTCCAGGCTTTTCATATATATGACGAAGTTCATCAAATTGATAATTGGCCATCTATTAACATAATTGTGTCACTTGGCATTTGCAATTTTTTTGAGCCCCCATGCGTGTTAATCACTTATTTTATCTATCCTTCACGGTGTTTGTATTAAGTAAACTATGGTCTGGATCCTTTTCACTCTTACAGTCTCATATATCTTCTTACTCTGTTCAGCTTCTTCTAGATCATTTCATTTGCTGGAGAAGGTCCATTGTCAAGCATCCAATGTTATGATAATCTCAGTTAACGAATGAATTGAACTTCATGTCTCAGAGGAGAAAATTTCCTTAGCTTGATTTACTCATATTACAATCACATGTGCTGAATGGGTACTTTAGATCTGGAATGTTTGACTGCCTTGTGGATATCCAGTCCTCTTGTCGCATGAATCAAATATTCTTCTGGCTGCTGTCTGATAATATGACTAGAGTTGGATTTCTGCGTGTCAACCACAGCATCTTTAGTATGCATAGAGCAAATTTCATCTTGGGTCCAGGCTGACTGATGTTTAGATTATGCTAATTTTTTTACTGATGGGACAGAAAGCAAATTTTGTTTTGCATATGTTGGCCATTCTCGTGCAGTGCAGCATCCCAATTTGTAGAACTGCTTGTTCAACATGAAGTCTTGGGTGGTTGATTATTGTCTTTATACTTGCTTCCCAGCTCACTCTGTGGAAACATGAAATGTCTCAGGCTTTACAGTTACCTCCTAGACTTCTAAGGATTTGCAAAATTGGTGTGAAAGATGTGATAATTATTGCAAGGCTTTTTCCTTTCCAATTGCCTTCAATTGGAAAATTTGTATTTATTCTGTCATGGCATTTCCAAGGACTTAAGATTTTCTTGTATTTACCTGAGGAAGACATGAGTGTGGCTAGGGATATCGAAGATCTATTTCACACATCTCCTACTCTCTGCTACCCCACACCCCCTGCCCCCTGGGCTTTTCTTTTTTCTCCTCCTCCTCCTCCATCTCCTTTTACCTGGTTTTGGTCCAATTCAACAGTCTTAAGACGTCTATTGTCTCCATGGATATGATCCACTTTTGTCCTTGTCAACTATTATATCTAATGGCCTTTGTGCTTTTGTTTTCAGCTTTGAAATATTCAACAGCAGTGCCGGTGATTTTTCTCTCAGCCCTTAAATATCATGTATTCCCGGAAAAGTGGATAAGTTTTTACCGGCCTCTCTGGCTTCTCTCGAGTGTCTTGAATTCTTTATATTCATTTTATTGGGACGTGACCCGAGATTGGGATTTGAGGTATGTCGCCCTAGTTAATACAACATTGTCTTACATTTTGAATGCCATAGCTTAAGCTTTTTTGTGAGAATAATCTGCCTTTGATGAGTATAAATTTTGTTCTCGAAAGGAAGTCGTGCTTGTGATATTGCTGGTTACCATAGGAGTCGCTGATTATTAACCTCATAGCCTCTTTATGATTGTGTTGGACCTATGTCCAGCGTTGATGAAGTTTGGAAGTTCAGTAATTTCTCTCACTTGCAAAATGTAATTTTTTGATCTTCTTTCTGGCAGTTGCTTCACTCGTATTTTCAAGTTCAGCAAACCAAGTACAATATCATCGCTTCTGCATGGACGAAAATGGGTAAGCACTATAGTAATGCTTCAGGTTGTTTGCTCAAAATACCTTGCCGATGCTTGTCGTGAAGGTCATTAATTTGACTCACTAGCTGTGCCAAATTATGCATCTTGCTTTGTTTTTTGTGATCGCTGCTTTCGCAGGACCGTTACAAAGTGCCTTCCAACTAAATAAGCTTATGACATTGCAGGTTTATGTTTGGGTGATAGGCAGCAATCTGATCCTGCGTTGCACTTGGACGTACAAATTGTCTGCCCATCTCCGCCATAATTACCTCACGCTTTTCACCATCACTGCCTTGGAGATACTTCGCCGGTTTCAGTGGGCTTTCTTTCGTGTCGAGAATGAGTGGAATAAAATGAATTCCAAGTCGGGTATTCAGCTATCCACGATCGAAATAGGAAATGAGGAAGACAAATTACTCTCGTCCAGTGACCACAGTGTATAGATAAAAATTTCGCGCATTCACTAGATATATTGAGGTTCGTCATTGTTAAACTCACCATATTTCGGCCGAACAATCAACGTTGACAATTCTTTTCCGCTCTCCAATTTTGCACCGAGATTAGAATTCTTTAGAGCTTGATCAGAGAGGCTGTCTTGATCACCGCATGAAACAGAGATTTCAGTTCATTTGACGACTTATCTCTTTCGATTGATCGATAGGTTATGAAATTATCGGTTGGACCTTATCAAGTTATAGCCATCCCTTTAATGGCGTGTGGAATGCAGTAAAGCAAAATGAACGCATAATTCAGAAGGAAACTCGCGTAGCGTTGAGTTCCTTTCGATGAAGTACGACCGAGCTTTCTTAAATTCTTCCCGTACGAGAAACATCAGCCGCAGCCAAAACGGCTGTACACGTGTCGAAATCCCACTTCATGTGAGCCACCTAAAGCGAGTTCCCCAGGATAACACGCGCATCGCTCTCGGAACACTCATTCTAGACCACTCAATCGAGTCCCTTTAAAACTCTCCTTCCTCTGCCGAGCAAGAGCCTCCATCAGGATGGCATCTAAATGTTAGCCGCCGGCGACTGTACCGGCTTGGAACCCCGGCCTGAGCCGAGCCAAGTAGAGGCCACCCTTCCTCGGGTGCTGACCGTGCTGTCTTTCGTGTTAGAGAGGCTAGTGGCTCGGAACGACCGGCTCCTGGAGAGCCTCAGCGGGCAGCTGAATGGGCTTGGCGGTCACGGCTGGGCAATGCTTGGGAAGAGCTTGAACGGATTCCATGGCGTGAGGCCGCCAAACATAAGCATACCCAAGTACCTGGAGAGGATATACAAGTACACGGGCTGTAGCCCGTCCTGTTTCGTGGTGGGATATGTGTACATCGACAGGTTGGTGCATAAGCACCCGGACTCGCTCGTGGGGTCGCTGAATGTGCACAGGTTGCTCGTCACGAGCGTCATGGTCGCCTCCAAGATGCTGGATGATGAGTAAGTGCGCCTCCAAAATTCATGTGCGTGCTTATATCTTTTGTTAACTCAGCGCCTTTACTTGATTGAGTGATCGACATCCCGAAGTTCTGAGTTAATCGAGCCAATTAATTCGAAGAATGTTTGAGTATAGACTGAATGGTCAGATTTCTAAATATGTGACTATGGATGGTTTGGTATTTTATCCTTTGACCGTCTCCTTATCCAAAAGAAATCCGATTGAGGGTCCAAGTCCTGGAAAAGCTCAAGATTAGGCTCTATCATTTTGTGATAGAACGACACAGACTCAAAAAAATTTCCAGGAGATCCGAGAAAAGTAGCAGTTGACATTCGCTAAGCCTTTCTGCCATATCTAAAGCCGAAAAATTACGCATTCTTGAGATCACATTAGTTCCTCGGCTGGAAAAAGAAAGACGGCGAAAGCCAACCCATCTTACTTATGTAGGAAGTCCTTTATTTCTATAGGTTACGGCCGGCAGAACCCTGTCGGGGTAGGACCTTTCTAGCTCTTGATCCATAGTTGCTCACAAATCTAGACAGAAATCCAACCTTTCTAGCTCTGGAGCAGATTATCCGCGCATGCATCGTTATCTTTGTCTAGAGAATGCCATATCTCCGCATCACTTGGCTCTGGCGAATTCGCGCAGGCACTACAACAACGCGTTCTACGCGAAAGTCGGCGGGGTGAGCAACGCGGAGCTGAACAGGCTCGAGATGGAGCTGCTTTTCCTCCTGGACTTTGGGGTGGTGGTGAGCTCGAGGGTGTTCGAGACCTACTGCTTTCACTTGGAGAGAGAGGTGCTGCTGAACGGGCATGGGGGACATGGCGAGATCGAGAAGGGCTGTTCGATCCGGCACCACTCGATGACGTGACCGAACTACCGGTAGTCGAAGATGCACCGGCGACTGCAGACCCACCATCGCTTGATCAGGCTGTGGACTGAGCTCCTTTTCTTCCCCCACCCTGGATACGTCGTCCATGTCTTTTTCTTACGTCTTCGCCTGTCGCTCATAGTGACTGACATTCTTGGCTCGGATAGGCCATTGAATTTCAAGGGCTGTTTTGGTTTTGGCATGTGCGTCCAGTGACCGAAGATTACAGAGAAACAGGTGTGAGAGAGGAACTGTGAAATGTGGCACCCGAATTTTCACTGTCTTTGCTAACTTGAACATTGTGGTTTTAGAGGGACAACGCAAGCCATTTTCATATAATTTAATTTGTGGGTTGTATTGAATATGCATCAAAAGCTCAGAGATTATATTAAACAAATTACAAATTCAAGAATTATATTGAACAAATTAAAAATTTAAAGATCACATCGCATATTAGATTAAAGTTTAGGGACCATTTGTATAATTATCCCCAAATTCAAAGAACAAGCAAGAGACAAAAGAAGGTAGAAAGACCAGAATTTACTGAGTCTCTCTAAGAGCCCAGCTGGTTGGTCTTCTTTGACCTGGACCGTTTACTCTCTTTGCTAGGCCGAGGCCCAACCTCATCCCCATCCGACGACCCGAGTCCGGCCCAATAAGGAACCCGTAAAGACAAACCGGTTTCGGGGTCGGGGTCGGGTTCGGGTTCGGGTTCGGGCTCGGGCTCGTCCCGAATCCCGATGGATTAGGTACCCCGAACTGAAAAGTAAAATCCCTAAACTGACAAAAGAAAAAGAAAAAAGGAAAGAAGAAAAAAATTAAAAGCGAGCAGATCGCATCAGAAGTCTCCCTGCTCGTGAGGTTCCACCATTGACGCGAAGCATCGAGGCAGCCTCGCCGTCTCTCTCTCTCTCTCTCTCTCTCTCTCCACGCGGGTTTCGGTCGCCGGCGGGGTGGAAAAGTCTCTCTCCGCGGAAAGGCCAACGGCGGGTTTTGACGGCCGATTTCGGTGGGAAAGGCCATGGCGGAGACCTCGAAGGACGAGCTGGTACAGCTGATCAGGAGGTTCGGGGCTTACCTCACCGTCAAGTTCTCCAACATCTTCTCGATCTCGCTCAACAACGTGGTGCGTCGTCGGATTCCTCTTTGTCTCCGTCGCTTCGTTTGCCAGGGGATAGAGGATTTTGTGATCCATTCGTTGCTCTTATATCTCATCGAATTGCTGCCTTTGGCTCGTGTGATTGATTCTCTTTTTTTTTTTCTTTTGTTTGTACTCTTTTGATTGCGATTTCCTTATGATTTGGTCGCAAAGGTTGGTGCTTGTTGGGCTTCGCATATGTTTGGTCGGGGGAAGGTCGTGTTTTGATGGTCCTTGTAGAGGGTTTTGGGACTAATGCCACCTCTTTATGATGCTTCTGGGTATAATTGAGGCTGCTAAAAATTAAGGCTTGGTTCTGCTGCTGAATGATGTTCCATTGACTGCGGTTGGAGTCCAATCGGTGATGGATTGCTTTGTATCTGTCCGCTTGCCAGTTCATATCATTTTGAGCCAATTTGTGGGACTGGCTCGTCTTCAAGAAATTTAGCTTTAACTACTCGGCAATGCTAACTTTTACATCTTTTTTGAAAAGTTAAAACCTTCTAATCACGTTTGGTATATCTGCCTTCAGGCCCTTACCCAAATCATATATCTTATTCGTCTTAATTAACTAGCTTCATCACCAAGAATCCTTTGATGGTGTCATGCCTTTAACTTACTGTTAATTCTTCTGGAATCTGCTACCTTTCTGACACGCTGGGCTTCCCTATCCTAACAGTACCTGCATCCACAGGAAAGCACAAGACTGTTCTTTAGTAGTTTTCCAGAAAGCTTTTATGTATTCTCCTTATAATTCTGATGGTCTATGCTAAGATGCCCTTCCGCTACACTTTAATGTACTATTCAAAGTGAAAGTGGATTTGGAATTAAATGTAGTAGAGGCTACACTGTATATGATTTGGTGGTGAGGGGGGATGGTGGAGGAGGAACAGCAGTGGTTGTAATTTTGGAGGGATGAAGGCGGTGACAGCAAATTCGGTAGTGCTGATGGATGGAATGGTATGATAATGGAGGGTGGAACAATATGGAGGAAGAGGAAAGGAAGCGGAGAGTGGCAAAAATTCACTATACCTGTGTGCCTTGTGCCTAGACCAAACGCCCCTAGTGGTATTGATTTTTATGGTCAGGAAGAATGTCAAACATTTTTGGCTTCTGTGATGTTCAAGTGTTCATTCAGTTGTGGTGTAGCTGTGTGATGAGCTGTGATTATGATTATTTGACAATATGACTTTATATTCATAGCACTTGTTAAATTCTCCTATAAGATGCTTCAGTTTTGGGGTATTTCAGCTTTTAAATGTTTGCCAAATACCTTATTGAAGGAGCATTGCCCCTTTTACAAGATGTAATTGCTGCCCACGGCTATGCCAAACACCATCTAGTTTGATCATTCCTACAAGAGTATCTGCAGATATCTTAATGATATAAAATGATGTTGATAATATGGTTCCTAAAATATGCTCATAGGAAAAATGTCTGGGAGCTACAAGGTTCTGTGTCATTAATCTCTCTCTGATCACTTATCTTAGATTAGTAATTCTCATTGTCTGAGAGCATGATATCTGTGGTGCCCATACTGATGCCTAATTCTCACACTCCACCCTGATCATTTTGGATATAGAATTCGCGTTCGCTTGGGGCAATTGCTGGGTTTGCTGTTGCCGTAGTTTTTACATGGAGGTTATTGAGGACACCTAGAGGTCCTCAAAGACGGATACAAAAAAGACAAGCTGCTTCACCTGCCAGTTCGGGTCTACCTTCTCAAACAAATACAGCCTCAACGTCTTCTGGAGTTTGTTCAACTTCAGAGGATTTAAGGGCACAAAATGTTGTTGATGAGTTTTTCCAGCCTGTGAAGGTAAGTGTTAACTTGCATCTTTGTGATTTATCTTGTGTTTCAATTTATCCATTCTAGCTTTGATGTCATTCCCCATTCATTTTCAGCCAACATTGGGGCAGATAGTGAGGCAAAAATTGAGTGAAGGCCGAAAGGTAATTAGTGTAACATTTTTTGTCTTTAGTACTTTGCAAATATTGTGCCATGAAGTGCAATATCTTCTATATGGATTATCATTCATGGTATTGTACAGATGGCTGTACCATAACTGCCTTTTCTTTTCTTCTTTGATCATGGCTGTAGTGACTATCTGATCCTTGTCATTAATTCATGTTTTATATTGATTCCTGTCTTGGATAATTGAGGTTGTTGATCTTCATTCTGGATTAAAAAATTTATGCTTTTCTTTGCATGTCAATGTAGTGGAAACAATTATCCTCTTTTAGCTTTTGCTAAGCACCAAGGTTTTTTTATTTCTCTTTCCCTCATCAAGTCATGCATTGATGCTTATGCTATTTCTTCAGGTCACATGTCGTTTGCTCGGAGTTGTTCTTGAGGAAAGTAGTCCTGAGGAGCTTCAGGTAATAGAATCCTTTGTGGGGTCCCATTACACTTTCACATTTGTTTTGCATGAGTATTGCCTGATTTAGTACTTCTTCTTGCAGAAACAAGCAACTGTAAGATCCTCCGTGTTGGAAGTACTTTTGGAGATTACCAAATTTTGTGACCTTTATCTAATGGAAAGAGTTCTTGATGATGAGAGTGAGGTATTTGCAAAATACTGAATGGAATCTGTTCGGACAACAATATTGAGAATTCTTCATATTCTGCTTGAGCATTTTCTTATTTGTGCACTGTCAATGCCAGTACCATTGCTAGAATTCTCCCAGTAAGCAGTGTATGGTTGTTGCACTAATGATTTTACCAAACCGCTATGTTTGCACACGATGTGCTTGTTTTGTGTAGACTATTTTGCTGTAGTTATTTCTGGTTTTTGGACCTTGTTAATTCTTGGTATAACCTAGCTTTAGCTTTAGATTTGTTCATGTAGAATTGCTGTTAACATGCCATGGTTCTCCTATTTTGACTATGTTCTGTATTGACATCATATATTTTCTTAATCATACTTCATTTGTGTCATTCTATTTCTTAAGATAGCAATTGTATCGCTAGGGCAATTTCCTTAATTTGTGTTATTTCAGCCAGTTGTGCTGCCTGTTGAAGTTGTTTGCTTCGTTTGTGCAGAAAAAAATTCTTCAGGCCTTGGAGTATGCTGGAGTCTTTACTTCAGGTGGTCTGATCAAGGAGCAGGTACACAAGTACCTGATATGAACCTAAGCTGGCCTCTGTATTGTCGCATGTGCAATGTGCTAATAATTTCTTCCCTTTGCATTATCGTCTATCCCGAGCTTTTCTTCTTTCTTTAATTCAATTGGATTCTGGGTTGGAGGGGACTTCTTCATGGCATTTATTTTCATAGTTAATCTATATTATGAACACTGTTAGCAGTCTATTATCAGATGCTACTCCACGAGAACATACATTCTGTTTCCTTGTGATCCTCATCATAGCCACATGCATGTTCGGCGTAGCAGCACAACTGTCTCATTACTCCTAGCGCGTTGAAGCTGAAGAATATGTTCCATGAAGAAAATTAAGATGTAACATCAGTTGGGTTAATATGCATAAGCCTTGGAAGAAAATTACAGTGGCTTCTTTACTCCGTAGAAATTGTTTTAAAAAAAGTTTCTAGTCATGATGCAGTCCTTCCTTTTAGGGTAGGTGCATAGTCTTTGCAATTAGGAGCCAATTCCCATTTGAGGAAGGTCATAGAATTACGTAGTGGAATTAAATGGAACATGCAGGTGTTTAGGTGCTGAAGAGAGCAATCAACAATCGAAAGTCAAATAGTGGGTTATTGTATGGTTGATGAGTTGGATGAATGATAGTTCCGTCTCACTTATTTCTTAAGGACTTCAGGATCTCCAGCATCCTTTTATGGCCTGAATTAGACTTGCAAAATCACGGATTCATATTATCTGCTATGTATTTTTCACTTTGAATGCACACGTGATTTTTGGGAAATTCATGTGCAGGTTCTTTTCTGTAGCACAGAGAACGGGCGTTCCTCTTTTGTTCGGCAGCTGGAACCAGACTGGCACATTGACACAAACCCTGAAGTCATCTCTCAGTTAGCGGTAAAGTTTTTGCTTTCTCTTCTTGCTCAATGGGTACTATCAGCCTTCATGATGTCATCACACAACGAGTATATACATGCAATGACGCATTTGTTTGCAGAGATTCATCAAGTACCAACTTCACGTGACCCCCATAAGACCTGAAAGGACAGCCTCCAACGTGTTCACTTCCCCATCTGTGGAGCAGTTCTTCGGAAGCATTTAGCAGTAACTCATAAAAGCCGTGAATGCGATTGTATATTTATGTCATCCTGTTTATTATTCAGTCAGATAATCTTCCAGCTCAGTTCTTGGGGAGTTCCGATATTCACCAGCTGTTGCTGGTTTTCCGATGATAAGTGGGTCGTGGCCTTGGCTCACTATTAATTTTAGTCGACTTCGTTGGATCATGAGATTTGCTGTTTGCAATTCATGTCGCATTAGTTTCATAGACGAGTTTTTAAGTTTTTGTTGTACTAGTACCCTTGAAGATATCAACATTTTGCGAGCTGTAGAGCAAGATACCCCATAAAGCTTTTTTTGGCATATATCTTGTGTGTTCTAAGATTCTTTTTTCCTTAAATGTTTTTTCCAATGTCGCAATTAATGGTTAAGTCCATCTTGAAGTCGATATTCTCACTTTCTAGAAACCCAATACATATGTATTATTTAGGTTTGAACCAGTACTAATGGCTTTCAAGGAGGATTCAAATGTATGAGCGATTTTGGTTATTTGAAAGATTAGCTTGTGCAAATTGGTGGTCTGGAGCTGTGACATGTTGTGACATGTAACCTTTATTTTAGATTGATCACGTTGTGGAATGAATGGTCTATGATTAGGCACATTTGAACAGAAGAAGTAGTCATGTATTAAATTGAGAACATTTTATTTTCTCATTAGAGAGTAGTTGGTGAATGATGAATTTACCTAAAATTGGTCAGGACTAATTTGCTCCTTTGCTTCTACAGAAATCATCTCTTGAAATGCAAAATTGATGGATAGAATGAATAGTGCCGAAAGAACTTTTTAATAACGTCCGATGCAATTATTATTATTTTTAAAATTTGGCATTTACTTGCAAACAACGTAATTTTGATTCTGAGCTACGAGGTTAAAACCATACTTTACATAGGAAAAATAGGATGTGCTAATTCTACATTTATGCTTTTCATTTTACTTTGAACGATTCACATGCCCTAAGAAATTTCATCCAACAAAAGAGAAGTTCACATGCAAGTCCCTCATAAATTTTAGAGAAGTTTCCCAATATTCATAAGTTAAAATCGCATTTTGACGTTATTTTCGCATAAATTTATTCAGTTAATGCTGATTGTCCACGTGACATTTTTAGGCTAAAATTAGCTTTGAAGTGGCTACTTTAAATTTTTTTTTTTTCTTGAGTACATGTATGGACGCCGGGTAGCGCCGCGCCGCCACCAAGAAACCAAGAGCAGCAGAAGAAGCGCGGACTACAACTTGGGATCGAGCGTTCGCCGTCGCTGCCTTCGCCGGAAAAATCCGCGGAGCGTTCTCGAGCTCGAGCAGAAGAAGCAAATTCCCAAATGGAAGTCGTCTGCCCGATCGACGAGAAGTGCGCCCCTGAAATCGCCGCCCTTCTCCAACCGCCTCCTCCTCGCGAAATCCAGGTAACGCTCTCTGCTCCTTCAATCGATCCTTTTTACGAACGAGCAAGTTGTTGCGGTCGTAGAATGGAAGGAACGAGTCCGCTTTTCGCGTCCCTTCGCATTCGCATCTTCGCCATGCGACCGCGCCGTGTTTTATCGCGTCGCGGGCGGGATGCTCGGTGGAGAGTCGAGAGTATCGAGTGTGACGGCGATTGGGTCGAGCAGATTTCGCATTTTTTCCCTCTGCTTTTTCTCCCGCCTTTTCGGTTCTGAAATGTTGTCCGTTCAGGATTACTTGGACCAGCTTTTGGCCTCGCGGGAGGGCTGCCGCCTCAAGGTGAGACAAGACGGCGACTTCGGGAAAGGTAAGACCGGTCTCCTGCTCGACAAGTTGGGTTTTCTTTTTATTTTTTATTTTTTAAATGAGTTTCATACGCCTGGCATTGTGCTACTACCTGGCTGAGTTCTCGAATCTGACTGTTGTCTCTTGTTTTGGTGTGGGATCATTTCGCGACTTTTGATCGTTTAGAGGTAGTTGCTATTCCTGAGGATGGCAAGTTGCTGTTGTGAAATTGGTTGTGTTGTTGGCGATATGTTTCCATTTTCACCGATAGTTCTCCAGTGAAATTTGCCAGTGCATGAGTGCCAATGGAAACAGATGAATTGTGCAAAAACAAATGACATTGACCTAAAAGCTGCAAACTTTACTTAAAGGGTACACCAAGATATGCAAGATGCTTCCTTGCGTGTGATGAGGGTGATAAGAGAAGAATCTCCGTGTACTGTTTTGTTTTCTGAAGTCATGAGAGAAAGTATATTCATTGTTCGGCCTAATTAGGAGTGTCCATTCTAGGCACGTAATTTACTCTATGATGACCTTTGTGCAGTGCCACTTGCTATCACTTTACATTGTGTTGTTTCTCCATTTTAATTATGTAGTTTCTGATCAGGCAACATGAGCTCAAGTTTAAAAATTTCATGCACTGTTGAATTAAATTGTTTTTGGATTGTTAATGCAATGAAGGTGCTCTTGCACAGTGGCTTCTACAGTCTGCCTTTCTACCATTGAGCATCTGTTGGATTATTGTTTTCCAGGTGTATATGCTGATGTGGATTTTAAAGAAGGGGAGCTTCTCTTAAGGGATCAAATGCTTTTTGGGTGTCAACATCCCTCAAATAAGGTTTTGCTGGCATGAAATCCCAATAAGCACTTGTCAGGACCTTTGATCATGCACATGCTAACACTTCCTTTTCTTTTGTTTTTGCAGATTGATTGTCTAGTATGTAGTTTCTGTTTTCGCTTTATTGGGACATTAGAACTTCAAATTGGAAGAAGATTGTTTTTTCAAGATTTGGGTCTCTCTTCAAGCCATGGATGTGATACCGGTTCATGCTCCGATGTTTCGAATGAGCATGGTGCATCTGACTCATCTGATGGGGACGACGTCACAGATGAGAAAAGTTATGACGACTCTCGTGGATGTGCTTCAGGAAGCAAGAGAGCAAAAGTTCCTCTGCCTGGGGAAATTGTTGAATCATTGATGAATGGTGAAATAGTATTGCCATGCTCGGACAAATTTTCCTCGCCACCAGCTATTCCATGTTCTGGGGGATGTCAAGAAGCTTACTATTGCAGGTACAGGGCTTTGATATACTTTTTTCCCTGAGATTTGGGTCTCTCACTATTTTCCTGCTAAGAAGCAAGTTGTATTAGTATGAAAAGGACCAAAAGCATGATTATGGAAAGAAATCTTCTCGATGTTTACATTTCTTTATGATTTCGATGGTACTTTCTCAATTTATGTTCAAAAAGGCTACTTTCCAATATATAAATACAGTCCCAAAAAAAAAAAAAAAAAAAAAAGAAAAAAGAGATAAATACAGGAGAAGGTGCTGTTCTTAGTCTTAGCATCAAAGTTTTGAATTGTAAATCTGGAAATTGAATTTAACAACTGAGTTCTGATGTGTAATAGCAATATTGCCATTATGTTTTTGAGTTACATATTTTGATATTTTATTTTCTTACATCTTGTATAAGCTTGCTGTAAATATGTTCTTTCATGGGCCTACTCTGTTGATTAGTTCATTTAGTAATGTCGACAATCGTTTTTAGCAAAGTGTGTGCAGATGCTGACTGGAATTCATCTCATTCTTTACTGTGCACTGGAGAGAAGTCAGAAGCCTTTTCCACAAAGGCTCTTCTCCGATTCATACAACATGCTAATGGTGAAGCTCTTAATCTTTATTGTCAATAGGTTTTATTTTTATTTTTATTTTAATTTGTCGTCTATTTCTATTGATCCTTCTTCATTTTTTCTTTTCACTGCAGAAACAAATGACATTTTCATTCTGGCAGCCAAAGTAAGTTTCTTCTTTAAGTAGTTTCCATGTTTTTTATTCCTCTTCCTATGTTTCATTTCGCAACCCTATTTCTTGTAATTTTTTCTGGTGATGCAAAATGAATTTGTTCTACCAAAGAAACTTGTTGCCAACAGTTTTTCTTTGACACTTACTCATATCTTAATGTTGGGCACAATTTTCGAGATTGACTATGATTACACTTGTGGTAAGTGTCACTCTACTACTTGTTATTTCTTTTAGGGATTGGTAGAGGAGGAATTGGGTGGATGATCATGCTTGAACTATATGAACTGCCAAAAACAATGATATTGACTATTGACGTTAATGATTCATTCTGTACCATCTTGTCAAATTGCCCTTCCTGGTTGGGAAATGTAGGCGGCTCAATGGGGCATTGAATTTCCTTTTTTATGCTTTATCTGAGATCTTGTTATAAGACTGTTGTGCTGAGGGCAAATATACTTTTGTTACATTGGCCTAATTTAGTTCGGCATGGTCTATCTGGGTGATGCACCTGGTGAGAAAATGCAAGGTGGTTGTTCTTGTGTGCTTAAATTATTATATTGTCGTGCTTCATTAGCGCAGGACAAGTGGATCATAGAATATTACCATATACTTAAACTGTTTAAGTTCTCGGTTGGTAGTGAGTATACCACGCACAAAGCAAAGTTTATGTCGTTGCTTTATAACAAGGTTATAGATATACCTCGATTTTGATCCGCAGATCTCTACCACACAGGTTTAATAAAGCTGGTCTGGATAGCTAATACATTGGTTGTCATTTTTCAGGCAATAGCATACACTATATTAAGGTATAGGAAGTCAAAAGCAATTCTTCTGAGTAGTTATATGAAAGACACAGCTCATGTTATGGACAACTTTCATATGCCCTTACTTTTAGAAGCATGGAAGCCAATATCAGTTGGTCACAAGAGAAGGTAACTTTTCTGTCATGTTTGACCTATTCAAGATTTATTTGTCAAACATGAACATACTCATGACCAATAATTGCATTCAGGTGGTGGGACTGCATAGCATTACCAGAGGATGTTGATCCTTCTGACGAAGCTGTATTTAGGATGCAAATTAAAGAGCTTGCCTTTACGGTAAAGAAATTTCTTCTAGATGTTGCATCTTAAGAGGATTATATTGGGTATTTTACCCAATCTTGCTTTTAGTTGTTCACTGTGTGATAGTTAATTTATGAATGTGAACCTCCATTTTTGTGACTGATAGGAGATTTGATAGTGGAATAAAAAGATTTGGACTGGATAAAATACTCCAGTTTTCTGTTACAATATAAAAAGTGATAGTTAAATTATGAATGTGAACCTCCATTTTGTGACCGATTGCAGATTTGAAAGTCTCGTGCTGGGTTGTAATTAGGTAATTGAATTTTGGTATCTAAATAAATGATTATTCTGCTTCTTATTAGCCTGCTTCTGAAGTGGTGTTCGTTGGTGATGCTTGCTCATTTTTTGTTGGCTGTATTCCACTCGTTAGTTTTTCTTCTTTTCCTTTCTGTGCTTAGTTTGCTAATAGTATTTATTATGTGGCAAGGTGAAATGTATTCCACTCGTTAGTTATGCTTCTTTTCCTTTCGTAAATGGATTGGCAATCCCTTGGGTGACTCTTAGTGAATTTCTCTTTGCTTATTTAAAAAATAAAAATTTCAACCGCTTGATCATCCTAAGTAATGCCTTTCAGTTTTTGGGTTGTTTTGATCTGTGTTAAGATCACCACCATCCTCAAGCATCTTTTGGAAGTTGAGGTGTATTGTAAATGCGGATCAGTGGTCATTCCTGGTTGTTCATTCTAAAAAGTTGCCACTAGATACCTTCTACGTCTTTTCTGGAGAAATTCAAATAGTCAATTCTTGAAATTCTGTCCTTTTCTCTTTTTATCACTTTGCATGTTAGTGATCTTCTGCATCTATAGTCACTTTCCCGATAATCCTTTATTTATTTTTTCAGTCATTGCAACTCCTGAAGGCAGCTATCTTTGACAAAGAATGTGAACCATGTATCCTTTTAAGAACCCTCAGTCTGCTGATTATCAGTTATCTTTCTTTTTTGGCATGGTACTATAGTATGTGAGGTTCGATTCCTTGACTCTACAAAGTATTCTCACTTGACATTTATGGGCAGATCATTGGAATGTTTGAGCTGAATAATCTGTAAGGATTTGACTTGTCAAGGGTTGAACATTTCGTATTTTCTGAGTCATAAACTTTAGACTACGAACACAACAACATCTATAATTGAAATTCTCCTTTCTTTCTCCATTTTCCTTTTGCATTGAAGTACATAGAAATAGAAGATCTGACATTTCTACTTTAGATGAAGAAATACAGTCGGTTGGGTCTCCTTGATATCGATGACACATTTTGTAGAATGCCTTACTATCGATAATCTGCTTTGGGCATTTAAGAATCTTCTTTTTGGTTTTGGTATGTCACAGTGATCTGGTTGTAGCATCTCCTGTGGAAGATTACTTTTTGTACATTGATGATCTACCATCTCCTGAGAAGGTATATATGATGCACATTTCTGTCTTTGACGTCTGTTATAGAATTTGGAAGTTTATGCATTTACAATCGTCTCTATTGGCAGGAAGAAGCCAAGAAAGTATCTCAACCATATTTGGATGCCCTTGGTGATGAGTATGCACTTTGTTGTGAGGGTATGGGAAACTTTAACTAGACGGACTTGATTAATCAACAAACTTGGTTGTGTTTCTAGCTTGAAAAATCCCTTGTCATACTAAATCCAATTGTTGTTGTAAGCATGCCATTACTGGTTCGTGTATTCAATTAGGTACATGCAACAAGGCCCGAGCTAGATCTCATCGTTTCTGTCTAACTCTTCAGCATCTGATCTTGTTATTTATTGATGGGCTGGCATCCGATCTTTGACATGCATGCTGTAGGACTAGAGAACACATACAGTTATAACATACTGGACAAAAATGTGACACTGCATAGCTGCTGACTGCATTTTAGCTGACAGGATAGGATAAGTTACCTGAGAAGCAACTTTAGAAAATGAATATGAATTCGTAGGCTTTCCCAGTTTGATAATGTTGCATGCAGTTCTGCTTTGTTTTATGTCCTGATGTAAGCTTATTATGGTGTGGAGTAAATTTTTTGTTTTTATTATGCATTGTCCTCACATATACCCAGCAATTCCCTTTTCATTGGATCTGCGATTTGTAATGTTTAGTTTTTTGTGCCAGGTATTATTGCTAATAATTAAATTCATACTTTCAGGCACGGCATTTTTCCCCTTGCAGAGCTGCATGAATCATTCCTGCCATCCTAACGCCAAAGCTTTCAAAAGAGAGGAGGTATAAATAACCCTGTGCACATTTAGCTCGTGATGGTGATGTCATTAACTTTTAGTAATGTTCGAGGATGCAAAGGCTGATTTTAAAAACGGTTTACAAAGCTGTGTCAAACTGCATAATGGGCAGTGTATAAGTGCCCCATTGGAGTTTGGCGCACTAATCTTTAAAATAGTCTTTGCATCCCTAGCATTCTTCATTTTTTTTTTTTTTATTATTGAAATGGTTTGAAATTTTGAATCTTTTGAGTTTCAAGTTGACGTTGTCCCTATTTACTGAGATGGCCCTTCAATGGATTGACCTGATGTATCCCTATCAATAATCCTTGAAGATCAACCGCTTTTGTAGTTCGTACAAACAAATGTATTCACACAATGTTGCCTGTTAACCATAACTTGCATGATAATCATTTATGAGATTCATTCGTGCAGACTGTTGAAGTCATGCCTTTTCAACATAACATCATGTATATCTGTTCCATGTTACGCTGAACCTATTCCCTTTCATGGACACCTGAGTGGGTGGAATGCAAATGATATGCGGCAGAAGTGATTTAATTGTTGCTGCCTTTTCAGGATAGAGATGGTCAAGCAACGATAGTGGCATTGAAGCCCATTTCGAAGGGAGAAGAGGTAATTACATGTGGTTTAATCTGGCTAGTTAGCATATGCCCGGACAATTATATACCAGTTTAGGTGAAAAGCAATGCAGCTCTTTCTCTTATAATGAGCATATGCGTAACTGAGATTTGAGAAATCTTGAAATCTTGCAGGTCACCATTTCATACATAGAGGAGGATTTACCCTTTGAAGAGAGGCAAGCACTGCTTGCGGATTATGGTTTCTCGTGCAAGTGTGTGAAGTGCCAAGAAGAATCTTAATGGACACTGATGCATAAGTTTGGATCTAATGTTCGCTTACATCACAGGTTATGGTGTAACGGTTCAATTGTGGTCATAAAAGCTGTAACAACATAAGTGCGACTTAATTAAATGTGTTTGATTAATCAAAATATCCATACATTAACTTCATGAGCCATTTTTTTTGTGAGAGAATCCAACAGATTTCGTCTTTGACGTATTATATGGATGAGATCAAAAGGAAAGAGGAAAGACGGATGGGAACAAGAAGAGTAACAAAATTGTCCTAGGCGGACAATGGATGTGGACAAATTCGTGAAGTCTTGAATATGGTAGGTATATCAGTATTTCATTGATTTAAAAGCAAAAGGTCAAATCATTTTTTATTTATGTACTTTTATATAATTAATTATTATTTTTAATTAAATAAAATAGTAATGGAAAATATCAATCATCGGTTATTTAGTATTTTTCCACTGATGTGATGACACGATACATCTTAGGTGGAAAGCGGGTTATTTAATGACGAGGAGTAACCCAACGCCGAAAGAAAAAAATTGATTGGTGACAAAGCTGAAAAGGACTTTCCGATGAAATTTCTCTAGTTCTCAATAGTGACAGGCCGAAAAGGACTTGGAGGAGTGTGACCTGTGGGAAGAAAGAGAGTGGAAGTTGCTTCTCAATCTTAATCATGCCTTCTCTTGTTTTTAAATCTCCTTAAGCACCACAAAAATACGTCATTGGTGACATCAATCCATGTTATTAAATGGGGTAAGAAGACAGTGATTACGACATATTATTGAGTTCTTAAAGATTGGATGGTAATCACGGATTGGCAGATTGCCTTTATGAGTCCATAAGCGATTTGCATCGGATGAAAAGATTTGGAATATTTTGCGACTACTAAAAAGCTTCTAAATATACATTTCTATTTTATCTCCAGAGTTTGCTCACATTTTTTATTCAAATTGTTAACATAAAGTTTTTGGGGGTGATACTCGCCATCCTTGTAAAAGAATCTTTACTCAATAATTATGGAAACATTATTTTTGTACCCTTTAAAAGGAGGCAAACAATGTTATGAACTATGGTTTCACTTGCAAGTGCTCCAAATTATATTTTAAGGATTTAATGATAGTTGTGAAAACTATAATAGTGAGATGATAAATTTGTTGAGTATTGTGAGATAAATGTGACTTTATTAATGATTTCGTGTGATAGACAGATATAAGAGTACATCCATATGCATTTAACTTGCCTACCAGTTTCCCTTAAGACATTTGGTTAACATAGCATATTTTCCTGAAAAAGAAGACAAAAAAAAAAAGAAAAAAAAAAAGGAAAGAGAACATGAGGCAACGAGAAAAGCAACAGAACTGAAGGGGGCATTGGAAACACAAGTTCAGACTCCGGAGCATCCGCTCCACCGATCCGCTCGAAGATTCCGCATGTCGGAGTGGGGATTATTTTAGCATATTTCCCACAAGTTTTGACAAGAGGATGAGAAGCTGAAACGGACTTCGACGAGTCAGGCTTTTGGGGAAGGAAAGAAGGTTAAATAATGACTAGGAGTGACCTTCGTGGAAAGGAAGAGAGCTTACGCGGAAAGGAGTTAAATAATGACCAGCTGAAAAGGGCTTCAGTAGTCATTGACCTCATACGCAGAAGAAAGAGAGTGGAAGTTGCTATTCATCTTATTCGGTCCTCTATCTGTACAAGTCTCCTCAAGACAGATCGGGCACTAGATTGTGATGCGAAAACACCCGATCCCATTCTGACTTCAATATGTGGAATCGTCTTGCGCCATACGTTCTGAAATTGCTGGATATGTGGAATCGTCTCGCGCTGTACGTATTGAGATTGCTTGGGAGACATGATCCAAGCCGGGACCAGAAGATGAAGCCAGCGATAACATCAATCTGTGTTATCAGATGGTGGATGAAGAGGCCGACTCAGGGACTGCAACTGGTGGCGACTATGATGTATTCTTGAGCTTTCGAGGACCTGACACTCGTGACAGATTTACAGATTGTCTTTATGAGTTCATGCGTCAAGCAGGAATCCGTGTCTATAGGGACAACGAGGAGTTACAGCCTGGTGAAAAGATCTTAGAGATCTTGCGAGCAGTAAAGAGCTCCCAAATATACATTCCAATTTTCTCCAAAAATTATGCTTCGAGTAAATGGTGCCTCGAAGAGGTGGCATGCATGGTGGAAAGTATTTGCCAGTCCGCAGGAAAAAAGATACTACCCATCTTTTATGATGTGGATCCCTCGGATGTTAAGCTTGAATCGAAGTTGTACAAAAGCGCCCTAAACAAGCATGAGGAGAAGTATGGCTGCACTCGAGTAAAGACTTGGAAGGAGGCTTTGACAACCGTGGCTAGAATCAAGGGATGGCATTTAAAAGATCAAAGGTATCGACACGACCTTGTTCTATTTATCTGTATGTTTATTTATTCGATTACTGTTAGATCTATACTTCCGATTGTATTAGAAGAGGAACGCACACAAGCACGCAGCTTTGTATGCATCATTTTCTACTACTAGGCTAAGACTATCTACATGCTGATGAACTCCCAAAGGTGGCCTCAAGTGATTGGTTCCTGTACAACTCATATGTTCAAACTGTTTAGATAAACTCTTTAGGGCAATGCTCACCACCCTCGTAAGAGAAGCCCTACTTGATATGTGTGGTAAGAGCGATTTATGTATATCCGCAGCAAATACCACATGAAAAGTATATATCTGAACAATTGTTACAATTATTTGCTTATATTTGAAATTCTAATTGCTTATACATAATCTCATGTGCAATGATTTCATGAATATGACAGGCATGGCAAGGCCATGACAGATATCACTCAAAAGGTTTTGCAAAGCATCACAATAAGAAAAAGGTATTTGCCCATCAATCTAGTTGGAATTGGTGATCGTATAGAAGATATAAAGAAACTATTAAATTGTCTTGATATTAGAGATGTACGATTTGTCATAATCCATGGGATATGTGGTATTGGAAAGACAACTCTTGCCAAGGCAGTTTTCAACCAGCTGTCTCCTCAATTTGAAGGTCATTCCTTCCTTTCAAACATCCAAGAATCATCTCCATAAGGTGGCATTGTAAAACTGCAAAGAAAATTAGTAGCAGATATTTTTAATTTCTCGCTTTCTAAAACCTTTGACTTTGAGGATGGGAACAATATCATCAGAAACAGATTACCTAACAAACGAGTCTTACTAGTTTTTGATGGCATGGATGAAAATGATGAATTCATGCAACTAGCGAATCAGTGTACTTCATGTGGTCCGGGGAGTAGGATCATCATTACAACTAAAGATAAGAGTGTTTTTCCTATGACCAAGATGGAAAGATTGAAGGAAAATACCTCAATACGGTCAACAGAAATTTTTCTGTACGAAATGAAGGAAATGCATTTTGATCATGCTCTTCATCTTTTCAACAAGCTCGCTTTCAACACAGATTCAGCTCCACGTGAATTTTATGATCTTTCAAGAGAAGTTGTTGAACTCACTGGAAGACTTCCATTGGCTCTTGAGGTGATAGGTTCACATCTCCGTACCCTAAGAAAAGAAGCGTGGATAAGCACACTAGAGAAGTTGAAAGAAGTGCCTCATGAAAAAGTCCATAAGAGGTTAAAGATAAGTTATGACGCACTTGATTACCGAGCAAAACAGATCTTTTTGGACATTGCATGTTTCTTTGTTAATAAGAAAAAAACTAATGCAATGTACATGTGGGAAGATTGTGGCTTTTTCCCGAAAGTCGAAATTGAGGTCCTTATCGACAAGTCTTTGATCAAGATTGTCGATCATGATAGAATATGGATGCATGAACAGTTAAGAGCTATGGGAAGAGAAATTATTAGTCAAGATTGCAGCAGATTGTGGTTGCTCGAGATGGCCCATGAAAAGGTAAGTATGAACAACCCTATTATATTCCTTCCTATGCTACTAGGTGTCTAAGAGGTCACTTCTCTTGCAAATTGCCTTCTTTATTTTATTAAAACCCATGCTATAGAAAAAAAAAACTTATGAATTAATTATGTTTTTCCTTGAAAGAGAAATTTGCGAATTCTCTGATTTTTTTCCCGTCAATAAGTAGTTCACCCCATTTTCGCTTATTTAAACAAGATAAAAATATCTGAAAACAAAAGAAATTAGGTTTAAAAGACCATATGAACTTTTCCATTACATAATTATACAAATAAAATATGATGAGTTATATATATAATGTAGCAAAATATATCTTGTTTTATTTAGATAATGCACATTCGAACAAAAAAAAAGCCTAAAGTTTTGTGAAACTATTGGGTCTCGAGAGTACTACCAAAAAGTTTTTCTTGAAGAAGCATTGGTAATTAGTAATGTCTAATAAAGCTGAAAGAATTTTCTCTTCAAAAAGTCTGATTCCAATTTAGTAAGTGGGGTCATGTTTCCTTTAACTCTCTGATGAGTTACCGTGAATTATATCATGAGTGGAAATGTGATATTGTGTTTCACAACACTCGAATCCAAGCTCGAAATCGCTAGTTTTTTTTGGGTAAGGAGCTCGAAATCGCCAGTTGACGACTAATGTATCCAATATTGATTACACAATCCTTTAAACCTCAAATGATACTAGAAAATTATTCTTTTGCACCAAAGTCCATAAACATGAACTCCATCAAAATTGACCGCTAAAATTAAATTCACAGAAGTTCTTAAATCCACAAAAATCAATATAAAAAAAATTATCCACGCTTCCGCTGTGTGTTTCTAATAAAATTAAACTCAACATTCCTTAATCCTACCCAACATTGGCAAAATTTGTAATAGGCCAGTTTCACTGCTTATTAAGCAGACCACTAGCTAAGTGAGCAACAAACATCACTTCCATAGAATCAAAGATAGTCTTTATCATAGTGTCAACATTTTAATAATATTAGAAATAACAGTTCAAATAAATAATATAAATTTTCGCGCAAAAGCATAAAAATTTATCAACTTCATAGAAATTGGTATTTATTTAATAATTAATGGATCCCAACTCATTATTCAAGTCAAGAGACACAATTTAATACTATATTTATCATCAGGGAGCAGAAAATGTGGTAGCTCTCACACGATGGAGATCGGGACGCAACTTTACAAGCAAAGATTTTGCGAATTACACAAATGCAAGGTTTCTTAAATTGGATGGAGGGAACTTTGTTGGCAACTTTGAGTATATCTTGCTAAAGCTAAGATGGTTTCATTGGCGAAATTGTCCTCCGAAAATTGAAGCAAACAACTTTGTGCTGAATCACCTAATTGTTCTCAAGCTTTCAGGCAATATCATCACAGAAGAATGGAGCGGATGGGTCGAAATCATGGTACAATTTTATTGAATTTGTTCCACTAATCCTTTTAATATATTAGGACATGCACCTATTTTGCAATGCATGCCAAAACTTGATAGCATTAAGTGGGTTGCTTTTTTGTAGGTGGCAAGTAGACTAAAAGTTTTGAATCTTGCGGGATCTAAATCCTTAATCAAAACACCCGACTTCTCTGAATTTGTGACTTTGGAGAGATTGGTTCTGAAAGATTTCCCAAGGTTGGTCGTAATTGATCACTCGATTGGTAAACTAGAGCGATTGAATTACTTGAAAATCAAATGGTGTCCGCGTGTTGAAAAGTTGCCCATGGAAATTGGTTGTCTAACTGCTTTGAGAGAGCTCATCTTGATCCATTGTTATGGTGTTTGTCATTTGCCAGGCTCGATCGGTGATCTAAGAAATTTGTCAAGGCTAGTAATGGAGGATATAGGATTAGTTGAACTTCCAAACACAATCGAATGGCTAGAGACTCTTGAGTGCATTTCTTTGGTGAATTGTACTCGTCTAAACAAGCTGCCGAATATTACTAGGAAGTTAAGGTGGTTGACTGAGTTGGATCTATATGGGTCTTCTATCGAGGAACTACCTCCTTTGATTTGCAAACTCCAAGGTCTGACAATACGGAAAAAATATAGTGAGACAAGAATATCACAGGGACCTAAAGACAAAGCGGTGTGGAAAAGTGCACCGAAGAAATGGACGGAAGTGCCCCTACAAAGAATACCACCGAAGTTAATGTTGAGTTATGATGCACTTGGATATGAGGCGAAGCAAATCTTTTTGGATATTGCATGTTTCTTCGTTAACAAGAAAATAACTAATGCAATGTATATGTGGGAAGCCTGTTACTTTTGCCCGAAGGTCCAAATTGATGTCCTCATTAATAAGTTCTTGATCTTAGGAGGTTATCTTGATAAAATAAGGATGGTAGATGAGGTAAGAGATTTTGGGAAGGAAATTGTTCGTCAAGAGAATATCCAAAATCCCGGAGATCGAAGCAGATTGTGGTTTCCCGAGATGGCTGAGACGTGGTACAAGCCAAAAAAGTAAGTACGGACGACACTATTTTATTCCTCCCTATTCTTCTAAGTGTCTAATTTTAGTGTCTAATTGCACATTCCTTTCTTCATTTATTGCTGGATTAGAGCCCGTGCAATATTTAAAAAAGAAGAAGAAAAACATGTGAATTAATTATGTTTTCCTTAAAAGAGAAATTTGCTAATTACCGATTTTTCTCACCAATAAATAGCGCATCAATTCTCCAAAGAATTTAAACAAGATACATATATCTGAACACCATAAAAATTTTGTTTAAAAGACCATTTGAACTTTTCCATCACATATTCATACCTATACAATTTATCTTTTAACTTTACAAATTTTCTGATTGATATGATGAGGTTTTTCATATAAAGTAGCAAAATCTATCTCGTTATATTTAGATACTACACGTTGAATAAATAAAAAATTTAAAGGTTTATGAAAAGTTGAAAAAGGCATTTTTTAAGGTTACGTTGGTATTGTTTGGTAAAGCTAAAATTATTCTCTCTTCAAAAGTCTAATTCAAATGTAGAAAGTGGCATCATGTTTCCTTTAATTCTCCATGGAATTACTGTCATTCATATCATGACTGGAAATGTCACACCCCGAAATTCATGACTCTCAAACCCAAACTGAACGCTAGTTAACTACTTAACTCCCAAATACTGAATAAACAATCCTTTAAACCTCAAATCATAATAGAAAGTTATTCTTTTACACCGAAGTCTTAAAAAATCAACTCCATCAAAATTGACCGCTACAATTATAATCATGAAAGTTCATACATCCATCGAAGTTAATATAAACAAATTATCCATGCCTCACTGTGCACTCTGATAAAATTAACCTCAACCCCCAAGTTTCTCAATCCTACTCAACATTAGCAAAAACTGAAATAGGTCAATTTCAATTATGAGTAAGCGGATTACCAACTAAGTAACGAACAACACTTTCAAAGAATCTAATACAATCATTATTATTGTATACGTAATTGATATAACTAGAAATAATAGTTTGAAGAAATACTTTGTATTTGGCAACATAAATACAATAATCAAGTATGCACAATGTCAAATAATAAAGAAATATCGGTATTTAATGATTAATGGATCCAAACTCATTGCTCAAGTCAAGAGTATGTCCAAAAACCGTTCGGCCATAATTAAGCCCAAAAAATCACGTAGGCACTGATTAAGCCACAAAACAGAATCAATCCGTGCACGCTTATGATTTCCAAGCTCAATTTCAATATTAACAGTGTCTAATTGTCACGTAGGTCGATCATGAGAATAAATCCAAAAAAACACAATAATTCAAAATATTTTTCTCATTAATAATTTGTAAATTTATTGATAGACAAACATTGTCATTTTTACTTCATGTATAATGCGCAAGAAATACGTACAAGTGATAGAGAGTGACTTAGACTCCTCAAATCCACTTAACCAAAAAGCCGAACAAAAATATCATTCTTCGCCTTATCCCCACACCACTAAAAAAAAAAAAACTGGAGACCACAACCTTTAACTTTATATGTTGGCACCTCCAAGAAAACTTTACGTCCAGAAGAGGTCAGATGCTAAATCAGATCAACCACAAACTCTTTCTCATTATGTAGAACTCCAACAGTCCTGAAAAATTATCGTTCTATCCACTAACAACCTGGACTTCCTAAGAAATTAAATTCCGATCTTACAATAATCTTCTTGAATCACAGACATTCACATCCAAAAGAAACTGGAGATAATCCTTTCTTTTCCCTTCCTTGGTCCACAAATATCAAGTTACAAACCTCACTTAATCTCCAATATAAACTTCTCATACAACAACGAAGGAGATAGTCTCCTTGTAAATCTTAGCTTCTCCTCTTTCTTACTTCCATAATCATTGAAGGATGCTTCTACTTCATTTTCAAATTTCCAATAATATCTATTCGAAGACATAAATTCGCCCATAATTAAAGGCATTATAGACAACTATTTCTTCTAATAATCCACAAAATATCTAGAACCTTATAAAAGATGGAAATCTTGATTATTTTTCATAGTGACTAACTATTTATCAAGAATAAAATTGGAGACGTTACATTTGAACTAGATGTAATGGGCAGGGACGTAATTCTTAGATGATTTAGTGGGCAGGAGAGCTATAATTATTTCCTGGAGACTGATTATGCTATTTGAGTTTCTAGAAAAGTTATTTTTGAGGTAAAGATTCTTAAATTTTCAAGGAATGATATTTTGTCTAGTTTGTTTTTTTGGCATAGATCCCCTTAAAATCTTGAGGATTGATATTTAATGAATTTCAAGGATGAAACTCATTTTAAAGGTGGTAGAGTGTAACGTGCCAGATTTTAATTGGACATAGATTGTTACTAAGCTATATGAATAACAATTAAGATTTCCATCTTTTATAAGGTTCTAGATATTTTGTGGATTATTAGAAGCAATAGTTGCTCATAATGCTTTTGATTATGGATTATTTGAAGGGCGTTTTTAAATTTGTGATAGATGTTATTGGAAATTTGAAGTAGAAGCATCCCTTGATAACTGTGGAAGTGAGAAAGGGGAGAGGTTAAGAATTATAGAGAGATAGTCCATTTGGATGTTGTAGGGGATGCTTATAATGGAGATTAATCAAGGTTTCTACTTTGGTATCTGTGGAGGGGAAAAAACAGTTTATCTGTGATTTCCATCGGATGCGAATGTCTGTGATTTAGGGAGACTACCCGCAAGATTGGAATATAATTTCTTACAAAGTCGAAGTTTTTTGTGGTTAATACAATATGATCGGATGAATATTGGAAATTTACCCGTCAGATAAAGTTAGTGGTTGTTCTGATTTTTGTAGTCTGCCAGTTCTAGACGTAGGGTTCTCTTAGAGGTGCATACATGTATGCCATGCTTTTGACTTTTATGAAAATATAAAAAAAGAACCAAATAGAGGAGAAAAGGTTTAATAGTGGTACAAGAGGAATGGTCGGGGGTTACAGAGAAGAATGGTATTTATACGGCTTGATTCAAGTTAAGTAAAAGTGAAATAATTTTGCCCTTCGATAGCTTTTATATATTATTATTGAGAAAAATATTATTTTAAGTTATTACGTTTTTGTTATTTATACTAATGATCTACTTAGGTGATAATTACACACTATAAAAGTTGAAATTGAAATTTATAAGTGTGCACAAATTAACTCTGGTTTGTGGCTTAATCACAGCCTATGTGATACTTGAGGCTTAATCATGGCCGATATAATTTTTGGGCTTTTGTCACCTAGCGCAATGTGACTAGTGTTTCACTTGAGCTGATAGTTCGGATCCATAAGTAAAAGATACAATATTGATTTCTATGAAATTTGATATTTCTTTATTATTTGAAACATTCTATAATTGATGATTGCATTTATGCTTTTATGTGAAACTACATGCTAGTTTTCCGAGCTATTATTTCAAATCATATTAAATATGTGTACAATCTAATGATTATATTTACTTCCATGGAAGTTGTTAGGGCCAACACAAAAACCTGGAGGGGGTAAATGAATTGTTTTAACTAGACCAGAAACTTTGGCAGAATACTTGAAAGAAAACTTTAATAGACGCTAGAACAGTTAAATTAATAGAGATGCTTGTATCAAACGGATAAGTACATGCGATAAAGAGAGAACTAAGTGAAATGATTCATTATTCAACATCCACCCTTCGACCAAAAAAAAAAAAAAAAAAAAAAAACATCCACGCAAATGGTTGTCACATTGCGTGGTCAATCAAAGTAATTTGTCTAGGAGCTTCGCCACGTGAAATGAGCCGGGTCATCACAAAAAATGAAAGAAAAAAACGTATGTAGATGTATGGGTGAATGAAATTGCCTGTACTTGTGATACTGGTAGTGGTTATTAACTTGTTTCCCTCCTTGTCAGGGAACGGAAAATGTGGTAGCACTCACACTACGGAGAACAAGATACAATTTTATATGGGAAGATTTTGTTAATCTCAAGAAGACAAGGTTTCTTGAAGTAAATGGAGGGAACTTTGCTGGCAACTTTGAGGATATTTTGCCGGAGCTAAGATGGCTTTGTTGGCAAAATTGTCCTCCAAAACTACAAGCAAACAACTTTATGTTGAATCACCTAGTTGTTCTGAAGCTTTCGGGCAATATCACCACAAAAGAATGGAGTGGATGGGTCAAATTCATGGTACAATTTCACCTTATTCATTTACTCTTTCAACTAGTTGTCTCAATATATGATGACATGCACCTATTTTGTAATGCATTCCAAGTCTGGACAGTTTTAAGTTGGTTGCTACTTTGCAGGTGCCAAGTAAGCTAAAAGTTTTGCATCTTGCGAGATTTAAATCCTTGATCAAAACACCTTGCTTCTTTGAATTTATGAGTTTGGAGAGACTGGTTTTGAAAGATTTCCCAAGGTTGGCCGAAATTGATTGTTCAATTGGTAAACTAGATTGGTTGATTTACTTGAAAATCAAACGTTGTCCCCATCTTAGAGAGTTGCCCAATGAAATTGGTTGTCTAACTAGCTTGAGAGAGCTCATCTTGGTCCAAGGTCATGGTGTTTGTTATTTGCCAGACTCGATAGGTAATCTAAGACTTTGTTCAAGGCTAGTAATGGTGGATACAGGATTAGTTGCACTTCCGGAAACAATAAAAGGGCTAGTGAATCTTGAGCACTTGTGTTTGGTGGATTGTAGGAGCCTAAATTTGCTGTCAGATGATGTTGGGGAGTTAAAGTCGTTAAAGTTGTTGGATCTATCTGGGACAACTATCGAGGAACTACCTCCTTCACTTTGGAATCTAGAAGATTTAGAATTACGGATGAATTATAGTAAGATGGAAGAACTACTGAGGAGGTATATGATTCTAAAGCGAAAACTTGAGGATCGCTGGGAACTTGGAGAACTGGAACCTTATGACGACTTCAAGTTCTCTGTGCATCTCCCAGGCTTTCCAATGGAATTACTTACTCGGGAGTCGAGGACAACTGTAGCGCCAGGATTTCATGAGCATCACCTTTCAGGAAGGTGCCCACCTAAGATTTCAGTGAGGGTAATCTTTCCTCACGTTGAGGGTTGGTCCATAGATATTGCTGCGGAAGTCCCACTTCGGGACCCCAGGATAATGAGCTTATCTCAACCAACCCTGTACTTCAAAAATCTGATTTTAATGCTTGTGTCCTGGTTAGAAAGAAAGTGCGAATCCGAGTGGACGCATGACTTTCAAAGAAAAGACGGGGAACTGCTCTCTTTGGAATTCTGCGATCGTTGTATGTCTATAACCTCGGTGATCAGAGAGTTCAGTCCCAGTCCGCCTTGTTTGAAAATTGATCGGTTTCCACAGCTTTCCATTGCGTTTTCAATGACCATTTCCAAGCATGAGGATTTTTTTAATGCATTTATTTTTCGGGTGGGGAATCTGGAGATCTTAATCAAATTCTCATTCCCAATCCTGCGTTCTACCAATCTGCTGCTGGAAAGTCGTCGTTCAGGAAAAAAACTTCTAGACTACATTGAAGTGTGGAACTCCTGGCATGAGGAGGCCACTCAAGTTCAGCGTGCGGTGTCTAGAAGAAGCTTCAAGAACTGCAAGAGTCGCCGACTTAGAAAAACACGTGGGAGTATATTGCGAGCCAAGAGGAAGCGAAATCTAACTTGGTTATGTTTGCATAACCACTTAGATAAGCGTTTGCTGATGAATACGGTTTACGTCTATGGGTGCTGTTGCGTTTTGAGCCCGTTTATTATTAAGACAAAGCTGGATTGCTGTGGCCACGTGTTGGAAGAGGCTTGCCGTCTCCTCTTTGACAGCGCACTTGATGTCAAGCAAAAGATTCGCCTTACGAGGCATTTCGCCAGGGTCATGAAATGGTTGCGTGGGGTCTTCAATATAATAATATCTCCGGAAGAATACTCTCAGTTCTTGGAAGTTATATACATTCTCTTGCTCGATTGGTCATCATCATAGGTGAGCCTCTCTTTTCTTTTTGTCTCATGCTTTTCCCTGATTCCCTACCCACCCGGGAAAAAAGTAGGATCCTCTATGGATACTGAACTCGGGTGATTCACCCTACCCCTGTTATAGCTTATATTGCTTCAAACAGTGAAATGCGAGGCTGACTGATAATTGACGGCCATTCGTGCAGGACTAGGGATGAAGATCTCTTAAAGCTTGCCAAATTGTGAGGGACATCCCTTTTTGTCAGTTTTTGGTGTAAATGGACAATGTGTGTATGGGTGTGGGAGTTCACGACAAAGGAGCACCAGAGGACAAGGTAAGAAAGGTTTTACCAGGTAGTCTGAAATCACAAAAGGGCACAAAGGGAGGAGAGGAGGCACTCTGTTTTCTTTTTGTTGGTGGTCTGCTAGTTGCACAGTTGAACAAGGATAAGCCTTTTTATAGTCCTCCATCACTGCCTTTCTTCAGCAACCATTCTTGACCTGTTTCTTCTTCTTTTTTCAAGATCTTTTTGTTGTCTTTACAGCTGAATGTTCCTCTTACATGTTGCCCACGTCTTAGTGAATGACCGACTTAGACCAGTACCTGGGGACTTTACATTCGCTTATGTGTCACTGTTTGATGCTTTTATTTTAATATGTAAGTTAGCATATAGATATTGCACAGCAGTAATATTTCGGTGGACTAGTTCTGATTAAAAGACTAAATAGTTATCATACAAGCGCAGCAGGATCTCACCGAACTAGAATGTTGAAGATATGATGGAAGGCTTTTCAAGTACAAAACATCTGACGCATTAAGAACAAAAGGGAGACTTTGCTGAAGCCATGCTAGAAAATATAGTTTTCTCTCTCTTGCTGTTGCCATCATCAGCTTGCATAGAACCATTCTTTTGTCCATGCCCTTCTTCAAATTTATCATTACTCACTTGAGGATATGCTTTCCCCCATGAAAACTTAAGTCTACCTGTTTCATGTTGATAAATCACGATCATAAATTTCATAAACTAATGCGAGCACAAAAGAAAAATGAGCAACAGCAAACATGGAACTACTTGTCCCATAAAAAGATTACCCCTTTAGCTTCTGTCTGCTCCAAATTGGAGAATGCGAACAGTTCCATCCTTCAAATGTTACCGATATTTATTTACATAAATATACTTAGCATGTCAATGACAATTGCTGTTTTCTTGTACTAATGCATTCTCTAAAAAAATAAAAGTTGTGAGTCCATATCCTCCAATCTTCAGTCAAGTTCATGGCAGCTTGAGCAGTAAATCGTATCCTCACCTCCCTTTTCAATACTCAATATGACTTAAAAACCAATAGTAGTATATAGATCTCACTGATCTGGCAAACCTTTTCAGTATATTGTATCCTCCCTTCCCTTTCAACGGGACATTATTTTCCTAAGCCAAAAACAGAGAGGAAGTGAAAGAGATTGGAAGAACAATGCAGTAACATATGACGGCAATTCTTTACTACCAGCTTGGTCCTCCTACCAGTCTGGTTAGGACCAAGCATTCCACTTTTTGAAAGAAACATGATTACACGAGCAATCAGCAGAATCTTTGGGCTAGCGATATGATTCCCAGTGGGCTCTCCATCACTGACGATGTTGACCTTCGAGTCCTCTTCATCATTTCCGACACCAATAGCAGCCTTACCAAGCTGATCTCCCAGATTGTGAAATTGGAGTTCTTAACTACAAAATTCAGAATGATGAGTTGTAGTTGTAGAAGAACAAGTCACTATACGTTCATTCGTGTTAGCATTTTCTGTGATGCAAATGCCTGCTTTTGCTTCGTGGGTGAGATGTGTTGTTTCCGAAGTTCAGCAGTTAGGATCAGTGGAGACTTACTTGACCAATGACAAAAAAAAAAAAAAAAAAAAAGAATCAGTGGAGATTCGAGTATCAAGTGACGGTAGGTGAATTTCAGCAAATTACTTGTTCTGATTCTACGTATTAGTTATTTTGAACCAAAGGAAAGCTTTTTGGTGTTCACTGGATGGGGTTTCTCTTAGTTTAAGTTATCTCCGTCCAGCAAATTTTGCATTTTCCCTCTGATTTTTCCGACCTTTCGGTTTTAATGGTTGTCTATAATTTGTTTGATCACAACTACTTTGATACATGCAGGAAGTGGTTATGCATCTTAGACTCCGATCGTTTTGTGAAAAATGTAGGGTAAATGTTTTTTAGGAAAATGACTACATTTTCCAGTATTCGACGGAAACCTAAAAATGAATTAGAAAATATTGTTTTATCTTTTGATAAGGAAAATCTCTATGCACTCCTTTCAATAATTTTTTTATTTAATTTTATTTTTCAAATCAATTTTTTTAATTATTTTTTATCTTTTTTTCTTTTTTTCTTCTTCTTAGCCACTCTTTGGCCAAGCCACAAGCGAGCTTGCTCACTGTGACTCACGAGTTGTTGGCAAGAGAGCTTGCCAACCTCTTGCGAGGTGGAGCCTCATCCAAGGTTGGCGAGCTCAAGCCTCATTGACCTTGGATGAACTCATTGCGACTCTATGGCCGGTCGTCGTGGCTAGCAACCAATCCAAGGAGAAGGAAAAAGAAAGAAATAAAAAAAGAAAAAAGAAATTTTAAAAATAATTATAAAATCGTTTTAAAAAAGAGATAAATTATTGAAAGGGGAGCATAGAGGAAAAAGAAGAAGAAAGAAAAAAGAAAAGAAAAAATAAAAAGAAAAGGAAAAAGTGTTTGGTTTAAAGGTGAAAGAAAGATGATGGAAAATGTTTTTCACTTTCTAAAAGATGGAAAGAGGAGAATATCTTCCCTACTTTTGAAGATTTTTTTTTTTTATTGGTAGAAAATGTTTTTCTTCACTAGTTTATTTTCCATGAGCCAAATGCTGAAAAATCTAAAAAACATTTTATTGGAAGTTGTTTTCTGTGAAACAAATAGTCTTAATCATGATTCTAGTTGTAGAAATCTTGCTAAGGAATGACCTTAAGACATACCTGGACTAACATTGTTAATCATGAAAGATCTTTATAATCTTATAATATAACACTTGAAAAGAATGAGCAAGCGATACCAATTATTTTATGTTGATTAGTTTCAGTTTTGTCTATATTCTGTGCGTTTTAAGATTCAATATGGTAAGTTGTCATCCTCATTTTTTAGAAATGCGATACTTATTTTGGTAAGAAACGGTACAGATTATTTTCAGGGGAGATTCTGCCCTAAAAGTCAATGTATATATATTTTTTAATTTTTAATCTTATTTTTATTAACTTTTTTTTTTTTAATATATTTTATATTAACTTTGATTAGGTGATCGACCAATAAATGAAAAAAAAAAACTTTGATTGGGTGAAAGATTTTGCTTGTACGTATCCCGTTCAAAAATGGATGTCACGTCTCTCGAACTAGGGGTGAGCAGCGGTCTATGGTCGACTACGGGACCGACCCGGACCGGCCCAACCCTGCCGGTCTTGGTCTGGTTCCCAAGGGGACTGGATCGGTCATTGGTCCTGAAATTCGAGGACTAACACTATGCGGGTTGATCCTCGGTCCTAAGAGTTTTGGGTCGGTCCAACCCCTGGACCAACCCCTGTATATTATATTATATTATTTATAATTATTTTATATATTCAAATCTAAGTAAAATGTTTGTTATATTATATTATATTGAGATGTTATATTAATAGCACTAATAGTAATTTCAATTTAAAACTTTTGTTGAGTATTAATTATGTGTTGTTTGTTTTGTTTTCAGGCGTTTAGAAGTTCAAGTGAATTAACAAGATGTGAAATTATATATTCATGGTTTATATTAAGTATTTTGAACTTTTTATGGTTTAATTTTATTTTATTAATGAATTTCAGCTGCACTTCGCTTTTCAATTTGTGTCAAATGGTAGAAGTTTTTGAAAAGTAGAGTAGTATTGTAGTTGCTACGGTGATTTGCTAGTCAAGTGGTGTGATGCTCATTTTTTGGTTGAGTGAACTCTATATGATCAAATGCTAGTCAAGTGGTGTGAAACTTATTTTTCGGTTGAGTGGACTCTACATGATCAAATACAGGAAAACGCTTTTGCATATGGTGTTATGAATATTAAAGATAGATGATTACAAGAACTTTTCATCTTGTCCCATATCTCGATGAGCGATTAGTAGGTATCAAATTTCTATTATTGTGTCATCTTAAATTTGCTAAATATGTATTGGTATTTAGTTGGGTAATGCCGCATTGTCGATGGATGTGTAATTTGAATTTGTAGGTTTGTTTTTTTAGGGAGTATAAAAAATAAGACGAAAAAAATTATCGATCGGTCCCGGGTTGACCCTAGAACCGGACCAAACCTATTGGGTCAGTCCGGTCCTTGGTCCCAGGCTCAATAGGGTCGGTCCTCGATCCTAAAAATTGAGAACCGACACTGTACGGATTGGTCCTAGGGTTAGGGGGTGGCCCGGACCAACTTGGACCATGCTCACCCCTATCTCGAACCCTCTCCCTGTTGCTCAATTTTTCAAACCTGGGCCCTCTCTCTTTACTCTCCTGAGTGGCGCTTTCTCAGATCTGGCCTCCCTCCAGCAGCGCCCCTCGATCTTTCTCTCTCTCAATTATCGCCTGACGCCTCTCTCTCGTTCTCGCCGGTCGCAGCTTCACCTTTGTCGGTCTGCAGTAAATCAGCCCACTCTCAGGTACTTTTTCTATCGATTTCGATTACGAGTTCTTCGTTGAATGCTTCGGTTTCAGTATGCTGTGATTTCGATATCATCGTTGTGACGTGCTAAATGGCGGGGGTGTCATCAGCCGCTGTGATGTGCTATGATGTCACGGTCTTTTTAAGCAAGGACATGTTCCAAGTCATAACTTTGTGCTTTTGCCTAAACAAGCGTGTTTAACAGTGGGCTTTCGATGCCAATCCAAACGGTCATCCGAAAAGGTAAAAATTAATCTCTTATAGGAGAGTCCAATAAATTTGAATTGTTTATTCGAGTCCCAATGAGCAAAACAGTATTGTATACTGTATACTAAAAACTAATTCGTTTGATGTCTAGGACTTCTTTCTACATAGATGTAGTAGCAGTTGGTAGCGATGAGCAAGTCGTTTCAAGCGAAAATTGAACCGAACCAGTTTAGAACCAGTCCTATAATGCGATTGGGAAGAATGGAACTCGTGACCTCCAGCTTAAAGGAGGCACACAAAAGGCAGCTCAACTAACAATATTTTATTAGTCGTCGTGTGAAAAAGTAGCTTTTTATATTAAATATGTGGTACTTCGATGACTAATCTAATGCGGCAATAAGGAGAGTGTAAGTCCATTCATCTAAGTCGTGCTTTTAGCTGTAGAAATCTCCCCCCGCACCACAAGAAGTCACCGGAAACATCAATCTGTGTTATCAGATGGTGAGGGAAGAGGCCAACTCAAAGACTGCAACAGGTGGCAACTACGATGTGTTCTTGAGCTTTCGAGGACCCGATACTCGTAACGGATTCACAGATTGCCTTTATGTGTTCATGAGTGATGTGGGAATCCGTGTTTTTAGGGATGCATAAGAGTTACGGTCGCGCGAAAAGATCTCGGAGATCTCGCGGGCAGTAAAAAGCTCGCAAATTTGCATTCCAATTTTTTCCAAAGACTACGCATCAAGTAAATGGTGCTTGCGAGAGCTTACATGCATAGTGTAGTATACTTGCTAATTCTCAGGGAAAGAGATATCGTCCATCTTTTATGATGTGGATCCCTCGGATGTTAAGCTTCAAATAGAGCTGTTCAAAAGCGCCCTATTGAAGCATGAGGAGGACCTTGGCTGCACCGGAGTGAAGCCTTGGAAGGAGGCATTGACCACGGTGTCTAGAATCAACGGATGGCATCTGAAAGATAAAGGGTACCCATGATCTTTCTTTATTTATCTATTTCTTCATTATATTATCGTAAGACCTACCCAGTAGGAGTATACATAGGATGGCAATGTTTGTATACATCATCTTCTACCTCTAGGCCAAGACTATCTACACGGTGATAAACTTCCAAAGGGTGCCTCATGTGTTTTATTCAAATATGGGCAAAAAAACGCTTCAAGTGTTATAACTTTGCACAAAGGGACATTTAAGTGCCATAACTTACGAAATGTATACTTAAGTACCACATTCGAAGAAAAACGGATAACTTAAGTGCCACTCCGGCCAAAACGCCGACGTGGCATTTTTCCGACGAAGCGAGCCCAAAAAACGACACCGTTTTGCACGCCGACGTGGTAAAAAATAAAAATAAAAATTAATTAAATTAAATTTAGTTAAAATATTAAAAAAATTACATTTAAAATTACATTTAGTTAAAATATTAAAAAATAATAATTTAAAAATTTTAAAAATTTTAATTTTTTTTTAAAAAAGGAAGGGGGAGGGTGAGGGATCGCCCTCGGCCGCCGCCGCCGCCACCGGAAGGGCCAGCGATGGCGGGGGAGGGTTGGTTGGGGTCGTCGGGCCCGGCTAGGGCCGGCGACCCCGCCAACCGGGCGGCGAGGGCTTGCGAGCCCTTGCCCAAACTTGTGAGGGTCATAGCTCTCGCCCAAATCCGGTGAGGGTCGTTGGCCCTCGCCCGGCCGGGGACCAAGGGCCGCCGACCCCGCCGGATTTGTGGCCAGTGGCGAGGGCTCGCGGCCCTCGCCCAGATCCGGCGAGGGTCGGCGGCCCTCGCCTGGCCGGGCCAAGGGTCGTCGCCCGCCGGGGCGACCCTCGGCGGGCGGCGACCCTTGGCCCGACCGGGAGAGGGCCCGTGACCCTCGCCGGATCCGGGCGAGGGCTACGACCCTCGCCCGATCTCGGGGGCAAGGGCTCGTAAGCCCTCACCGCCGGTCGGCCCTTCCCGGTGGCGGCGGTGGCGGCGGGCGAGGGCTGATCCCTCGGCCGCCTCCCCCTTTCCTTTTAAAATATTTTTAAAATTTTAAAATTTTAAAATTATTTTTTAATATATTAACTAAATTTAATTTTAAAATTATTATTTTTAAATATTTTAACTAAATTTAATTTTAAATTAAATTAAATTATTTTTTTACCATGTTAGCGTGCAAAACGGCGTCGTTATGGGCTTGCTTTGTCGAAAAAATGCCACGTCGGCATTTTGGCCGGACTTTTGCCGGATTGGCACTCAAGTGATCCATTTTACTCCGATTTTGACACTTAAGTGTACCTTTCGTAAGTTATGGCACTTAAGTGTCATTTTGTGCAAAGTTATGGCACTCCAGGGGTCCGCATGTCTTCAAATATGACATTCTCTTATTTAAACCGTCATGATAAACTCTTTGGAGGCAATACCCACCATCCTTGTAAGAAGAGGCTTACTTGATGCATGTGTAAAGAGCAATTTATGTACGTCCATGGTGAATACCACGTGGAAAATACATATTGGCATGCTAGCAATCATTATTGCCTTCTATTTGAAATTCTAATTGGTCATATATAATCTTTTGTGCAACGATTTCATGAATATGATAGGCAAGGCACGGTCATTAAAGACATCATTCAAAATATTTTGCAAAAGATCACAATAAAAAAAAGAGATTTGCCCACCAATCTAGTTGGAATTGATGATCGTATAGAAGCCATAAAGAAGTTGTTGGATTGTAATACTAGTGATGTACGATTTCTCATAATCTATGGGATTGGTGGCATTGGAAAGACTACTCTTGCTAAGGCAGACTTCAATCAAGTCTCTCCTTTATTTGAAGGTCGCTCCTTCCTTTCAAACATTTGAGAATCATCTCCATGTAGTGGCATTGTAAAAATGCAAAGAAAATTAGCATAAGATATTTTAGGTTTTTCACTTCCCGAAACCTTTGACTTTGAGGAAGGGAATAAGGTGATCAAAGAGGGATTACCTCACAAGCGAGTCTTACTTGCTCTCGATGATATGGATGGATATCATCAATGGACGCAACTAGCCAATCATTGTTATTTTTTTGGTTCAAGGAGTAGGATCATCATTACAACCAGAGATAAGAGTGTTTTTCCTATGATCAAGGTGGAAGAATCGGAGGAAAAAATCTTAACAGGGTCCACAAATTTTTTTTTTTGTAAGAAATGAAGGAGATGCATTTTGATCATGCTCTTCTACTTTTCAACAAGCTTGCTTTCAACATAGATTCAGCTCCGTGTGATCTTTGTGATCTTTCAAGGGAAGCTGTTGCACTCACTGGAGGACTTCCATTTGCTCTTGAGGAGATAGGTTCACTTCTTCATACCAAAAGTAAACTAAAGTGGAAAAGCACACTAAAGAGGTTGAAGGAAGTGCCTCTTGAAAAATTCCAACAAAAGTTAAAATTAAGTTATGATGCACTTGGATATGAGGCGCAACAAATTTTTCTGGACATTGCGTGTTTCTTTGTCAATAAGAAAATAAATAATGCAATGTATATGTGGGAAGCTTGTGACCTTTATCCAGAGTACGAAATTGAGGTCCTTATTAATAAGTCTTTGATCAAGTTTGTTGGTCATGATAGAATAAGGATGCAAGATTCATTCAGAAATTTCGGGAGGGAAATTATTCGCTAAGGGAATGTTGGAATACCGGGAAATCGAAGCAGATTGTGGCTGGCCCTCAAAATAGTACAAGCTAAAAAGGTAAGTACCAACAACTCCTACACAACAATGCGTCTAAGAGTTCACATTACCTTCTTCGTTTCTTACGGCTACGAAGCCCATGCTATAGAAATATCTTGTGAATTAGTTATGTTTTTCCTTATAAGAGAAATTTGCTATTTTTTTTAAAAAAAAATTTCAATAATATATAGTACACCCATTTTCGATATTATTTTAAGAATATAAAGATATCCGAGAACAATAGAATTTGGGTTTAAAAGACCATCTAAACTTATACCATATGATCTTTCTCGTAACTTTACAAATTTTCCAGATTGATATAAAGTAGCAAAATCCGTCTTCTTCGTTTATTACTGGTTACGAAGCCCGTGCTATAGAAATATCTTGTGAATTATTTATGTTTTTCCTTATAGGAAAAAATTGCTAATTTTCTGAATTTTTTCCCTAAAATATATTACACCTTTTTTCAATATTATTTTAAGAAGATAAAAATATCTGAGAACAATAGAAATTGGGTTTAAAAGACCATTTGAACTTATGCCTTCCGATCTTTTTGTAACTTTACAATTTTTCTGATTGATATAAAGTGGCAAAATCAAATTTGTCCTACCTAGATAATGCATATTAAAAAAAAAAAAAAAAAAAGAGCGTATTTTTCGGAAAGGTTACATTAATAATACTTAGTAAAGCTAAAATAATTCTCCGTTCAAAAGTCTGATCAAATTTATAAGTGGTATCAGAATTTATTTAACACTCTACTGATTTACTGCAAATTATATCATGATAACTAGCCGTGAATTCTATCATGCGTGGAAATATGGCACCTTGAAATTCAAAACTCTCGATACCAAACTCAAAAATGCTTGTTAACCACTTAAACCATAATTATTGAATACACAAAATTTTTTTAAAACTCAAATAATACTAGAAAGGTATTATTTTACACCAAAGTCTACAAACATCAACTCCATCAAAATTCACCGCCGAAATTTTAATCACCAAAGTTCATACATCCATCAAAATTAACAGACTAGATATATCCATGGTTCCCCTATGCACTCTGATAAAATTAAACTTAACCCTAATTTCCTAAATCCTACTAAACATAAAAAAAAGCCGTAGTTTCACTGCTGAGTAAGCAGATTACTAACGGAGTAAGTAGCAAACAACACTTCCATGGAATCAGATGCAATTATTATTGTATTATGCATATTTAATATAATTATAAATAATAGTTTGAAAAAATAGTATATATTTTCACATAGAAGCATAAATACAATCATCGAATACGCACGATTTCTAAAATAAATTAAAAAAGCAAATTTTATACAAATTAATATTATATTTATTGATAAATGGATCACAACTTATTAATCAAGTCAAGATAGGTCCAAAACAATCTCAGCTGTGGTTAATCACCCAAAATCACATAGATAGAGATAAAGCCACAAAATGGAATTGGTCTGCGCACACATATGAAATTTAATTTCAATTTTCAACAATGTATGATTATCATACAGGTCGATCACGCACATAAATCCAAACAAAAAACACAATAATTCAGTAATGGCCTTCTCAATAATAACTTATAAAATTTATTGGCGGAAAAAATGATTAAATTTTTACTTTATAGATGGTGTGGTGGAATACACAGAAGTGAAAGAGAGCGACTTACCGACCAAAAGAAAAAAAAAAAAAAAGAGCGACCTAACTACTCCTCTTTATCCGCAACGAAACCTTTTCTCCTCTTTTTTGTTTCTTTGACTTTCTTTTTTTTTTTTAAACGCAAAACCATCGCCTTCAACCGTATATGTGGGCACCTCTAAGAGAACTTTACATCTAGAAGTGGCCGGGTACGCAATCAGATCAACCACAAATTCTGTCTCTACATGAAAAACTCCAACGGTCATCCAATAACATCCTTACATCCATTAACTACCTCGACTTCGTAATAAATTAAACTCTTATCTTACATTATTCTCCTTAAATCACAGGCAACCCCATTCAAAAGAAACTAGAGATAATCCTTTTTATCCCCCCTTTCTTGGTCCGCTAATATCAAATTAAAAAGCTCCCTTAATCGCCAATATAAGCATCTTAACACAGCAACGAAAGAGATTGTCTCCTTATGAATCTAAACTCCTCTTTCTTACTTCCATAATTACCCAAGGATGATGCTTCTACTTCAATTTCGAATATCTGATATCATTTAATCACAAACTTGAATATGCCCTTCATACAACCCATAATCAAAAAAGGAATTATAAACAACTTTTATTGTAAACACAAAATATTTGTAACCTTATAAAAAGTTGAAATCTTTATCATTTTTCATATAACTTTGTGACTATCTATCACAAATAAAACAATATATCTTCCCTTAGGGAAAAAATAATGTGGTAGCACTCAAACTACGGAGGTCGAGACACAATTTTACTCGCGAAGATTTTGTGAATCTCATGAATGTAAGGTTTCTTGAATTGGATGGAGGGAACTTTGCTGGCAACTTCGAGGATATTTTGTCAAAGTTAAGATGGCTTTGTTGGCGAAATTGTCCTCTAAAACTTCAAGCAAACAACTTTGTGCCGAATCACCTAGTTGTTCTCAAGCTTTCGGGCAATATCACCATAGAGCACTGGAGTGGATGGTCATGGTACAATTGCACCCAATTCATCTGCTCTTTCAACTAATCATCTGATTATATGATTACATGCACCTACCTAGTCTTGAATCCTAACAGTCTTTAGTTGGTTGCTGTTTTGCAGGTGGCAAGTAATTTGAAAGTTTTGAAAATCGCGGGATCCAAATCCTTAATCAAAACTCCTCGCTTCTCTGAACTTGTGAGTTTGGAGAGATTGGTTATGAAAGATTTCCTAAACTTGGCTGAAATTGATCAGTCGATTGGTAACCTAGAGCAGCTGATTTACTTGAAAATCAAATGGTGTCTGAGTCTTAGAGAGTTGCCCAAGGAAATTGGTTGCCTAACTGCCCTGAGAGAGCTCATCTTGATACAGGGTTTTTGTGTTCATTATTTGCTAGACTCAATCGGTAATATAACACTTTTGTCAAGGCTAGTAATGGAGGACAGAGAGTAGTTCAACTTCCGGACACAATCAATGGGCTAGTGGATCTTCAGTACTTGTGTTTGGCGTATTGTACAAGTCTAAATTCGCTACCGGATGCCGTTGGGGAGTTAAAGTCATTGACTGAGTTGGATTTATCTGGGACAAGTATCGAGAAACTGCCTCGATTGCTTTGCAACCTCAAAAATCTGAAATTACAGATAAATAAGAGTTTGATAAGAGCACGGTGGATGGGGGATTTGCTTCGCTTGGAAGAAGACTAGAACCAGATGGCATCCAGTTTGGAGATCTTATGCGTGCTGCCTCTCGAATTTTCAATCCAGTCTATGGGGAAAGGAAAAAACCCACCGAAGATCCTCAAATAAACGATGACTATTTTTTCTCTGAGGTGGCTGAAGTATTAGTGAACAGCACCGTTCACTGGGGCTCTGTCTGTCCTACTCTCGTGCTCCCTATTCAAAACTCTCCATGGTCGAGTTCTCTGTGCTGAGGCTCCATGCTCTGTCTCTCTCTCACTTGCTCCACGTTGGGTGCGTTTGGGAAGACTTTTGGGAAAAGTCCTTGAAAAAATGTAAAGGCCCTTGAGTTAAAGGAATTTTTCAAAATGCAAAGTGTGTTTGGTAAATCTATTTGTGAAAGTCTATTGTGAAGTATCTTTGAGCAAAATAGTGTTTGGGTAAATTAAATTTGCAAAAGACTTTTGTTATTAAAAAAGAAAAAAGGAAAAAAAAAAAAAAAAAAGAAGAGTTGGCCGACCAAGGGCTTCGCCGGTTACCGCTGGCGAAGAGCTAATAGTTGCCGGCGAAGGGTAGGCGGTACGTCGAGCGGGAGGCGACGCAGCGAAGGACAACATCTAGCTAGGGTCACCGTGCGGAGGACACGACGCGACGACCCTCGCCACGTCGTCACGTGACCCACCGCGCCGCGGAGGTTGCCGGCGACCCAGGTGACCTCCACAACCCAGATCTGGGTCGCGGCGAGGTCGTGGGGAGGTCGTGGGTCGCCGAAGGTCGCGACCATAGACCTCGCTGCGACCCAAGCGACCTCCACGACCTAGATTTGGGTCGCGGCAACATTGTGGGTGATCTGGATCGCCGCAACCTTCGGCAACCTCCGCGACCCAGATCTGGGTCGTGGCGAGGTTGTGGGTCGTTGGAGGTCTCAGTGATTGTAACATCTTGGAATTTCAGTCTTGTTTCAATTGAATGAATCGAGCCTTTCATCGACTCGCCTATAGTGTTATTCTTTGAACTGATTACTCATGAGATAACTAGACTATCTAGGGAAGCCATTAAGGAATTTTAACGAAATAGACTTGAGAATTCGACTAGGAATCGACTGCTCAACCGTGCTAGTCTGCAAGGGTCATTACGGCAAAATTAAAAATCGATCAGAGACCGTGGATAGGTCGATTCGATTGAGGTGTGTGATTAAGTGTGGGTAATTTCACCTGATTGCAAAATTTCTGTCAATGGACACTAGACTAATTTTTTTTGTTTTTTTGTCGTTTTGGGTATCTTGTGCCCGTATTTGAAATCTCGAGATTTTCATGACCATCGAAAGTCGCCAATGTGTCGAAGAGGTACATTGTGGCTCGAAGAAAATCGACCACGGGTCAATTGCACCAAAAATTTCTAAAAGTTACTCGATAGGCTAGGTCACGCTAAAATCACGCCAGATTGAAATTAATCGCGAATTTGAATCCGATTTTAGAAATTGAAAGTTATTTCATGTCACAAGTCATTTTAGGAACGTCGATTCATCCTCCGAAGATTTTTCTGCAAATCGAGATTTTTAGCAAAATTTCAAAGTTGTCCTATTGGCGTAGAAAAATGTCAATTTGATCAAGGATGCCTTAGTTGAATTTACGAAGGCCGAATTGATTTAATTCAAGTGAGAATTAAGGAGGATTTGAGGAAAATCACACCAAAAATTCGTAGCCTCTTGGTCCATGACCTTTTGGACCACCTCCTTGGCTTCCTAAGGAAGCTTGTTGGTTTGCTTTTGGCTGAGGAAGCCAGCCCATCTATAGTGGGACCTCTTCTAGAGACAAAGAGGTGATGATGAAGCTTGGAGGGACCCCCTTGGCCTTGTTGTCCCCTTTCTTCTACCTTAGCCGGTCACTTTCTCCATTGCAAGGCCATTTGAAGATCAAAAGTTGCAGAAAAACTAGAGGAGAGACCCCCTTGGCCATTGCACACCACCGGACACCCCTGCCCCCGCCGCTTCGCCATCACGCCCAGCTACGAGCCCCCGCGCAAGTCCGCGTCCCTGCTGCGTCGTCCAGCCCTTTCCGTTGTCGTGCCACCCTATTTGAGTCTCCTCAGGCCACGTTGAGGAGACTCAAATAAAAATGTTTTTTATAGACTATATAATTAGTGGGATGTTACGAAATAAAGATATTATATTTTTGGCTTAGGTCTACCGTATACCCATACATGATTATTTTATCGGGTACTATGAAAACAGTGAAATGGTTCGTGGATGAGTATAAAATCTCTAAATCAATTTCGGTGAGCATAAATCAGCTTCGGTGAGCTATACTATCTATCTATATCAGCTTCAGTAAGCTATAGTATCTATCCATATCAGCTTAGGCGAGTATTGGTTGTATATCAGCTTAAGTGAGCAGTGATCATGTCAATGAAACGATTTAATAGATAGTATTGTCCGATAGATAGTATTGAATTGGGATTGACAAATAGATGGTATGGATGATGTTGAATCGAATGGGTCGATTGATCGATGATTTGATTTGATTTGATTTGGTTTGATTGGATTTGAAATGATTGGTTAAGTGGTTGAATTGCACTGACTTGTAGGAAGGAACTGAGGCAAATGGAAGTCTTCTAACTTGTGCTTGTGCTTAGGCAGCCTTTGTGGTGTATTTCCTTCTAATCTTGGGCTTTCAATCTTTGGAAGGCTAGCATTCCTTTAAGGTAGGTTTCAAAAATGTTCCCAAACACCCAATATTTGAGCAAATAGGCTTTGGACACCCAAAGGTATTTGGCAAAGCTGGTCCCAAATGCAGCCATTCAAAGCTCCATTGCTCCATGCTTGAGCGCTCTCTATCTAAAGATCCATTTGTCCATACTAATCCACATAACTCGATTCGGGGCTTTCGGCTTAGTATGTTGCTCGATTCTCTCTCTCTCTCAAGGACGCTTGTTCGAAGCCCGTTTGCTGGCTGATTGGCTGAAGGTGATTTGGGCTTTAAAGTTTTGTATGTTGCTCGATTCTCTCTCTCTCCCCGATATAAGCATCTTATGTTGGAGATTAAGCGAGGTTTCTAATTTGATATTTGTTGAGGGAAAAGACGGATTATCTGTAGTTTCCTTTGGATGTGAATGTATGTGATTTAAGGAGACTAATATAATACTATAGGAATTTAATTTCTTGCAAAGTCAAAAAATATTATCGGAATTATACATGTACGGATAAAGTTTGTGGTTGCTCTGAGTTTTGTATCCTGCCACTTCTAGACATAGGGTTCTCTTGGAGGTGCATACATATATGCTATGGTTTTGACTTAAAAAGAAAAACAAAAAGAGGAGAACAGGTCTATTTTTTTTTTTTTTTTTTTTTTTTTTTGGGCTAAAAGTGAACGGGTTTAATTGTGGTACAAGAGGAATGGTCTGGGGTTACGGAGAAGAATGGTATTTATTCTGGTTGATTCAGGGAGGCAAGTGGCTCTCTATCACTTCTGTACATTCCATTGCACTATTCATAATGTAGAAGTGTAATTATTTCGCCCATCGATAGATTTTTTATTTATCATTTTTGAGAAAAAAATGTTATTTGAGTAATCGTGCTTTTGTCATTTATGCTAATGATTGACTTACGTGGTAACTACACCATAAGTTTCGGTATTGCAAAATTGAATTTAGCAACTGTGTTATGATGTGTAGCATTATTTTCATCATTATTTTCTTTTTTGGTTTTGGTTTGTCACAGTGATCTGGTTGTAGCACGTCCTGTTGAAGTTTTCTTTTTTTCTTTCCGTATATTGATGATCTACCATCTCCTTAAAAGGCATACATGATTAACATATCAGTATTTGACATTCGTTACAAAATTTGGAAGTTTATGCATTTGCCACTGTTTCTATTGGGAGGAAGAAGCCAAAGAAAGTATCTCAACCGTATTTGGGTGCCCTTGGTGACGAGTATGTTTGTTGTCAGGGTATGCGTACTTTTAACTAGACGGACTTGATTAATCAACAAATTGGGTTGTGTTTCTAGCTTAAAGAATCCCTCATCATACTAAACCTGATTGCTGACCTAATTATGCCATCTACTGGTTTGTGTACCCTTTAACTACAAGTCACAAGGCCCGAGCAAGATCACCTCGAAGCTGTCTAACTCGTCATTGTTTGATCTTTTTATTTATTGATAGGCCGGCATCCCATTGTTCACATGCGTGCTGTGGGACTAGAGATAACACGCAATGATGACATATGGTACAATTTCAAACAGAAACATCGCACAGCATGGTTGCCAACCGCATTTTTAGTTGTCAGGATAGGATAACTTACCTGAGAAGCGACTTTAGAATATGAATATATATGAATCGGTAGGCTTCCCCAGTTTGACAATAATACACGCGGTCGTGCTTTGTTTTATGTCCCGAAAAGCGAAAGCTGATCGTGATGTCTAGTACAAGCTTTTGTTTTATTCCTCATTGTCCTCACATATACTCAGCAATACCCTTTTTGTTGGATTTCTGCAATTTCTTGGGTTTAGTTATTCGTGCCAGGTGTTTTGCAAATAATTGAATTTATCCTTTGAGCACAGCATTTTTCCCCTGGCAGAGGTGCTCGAATCATTCCTGCCATTCTAACGCCAAAGCTTTCAAAAGATAGGAGGCATAAGTTACCCTGTGCACATTTACCTCGAGATGGTGATGTCATTAACTTTTAGTTACGCTAGGGATGTAGAGGCTGATTTTCACAAATGGTTTTACAAAGCAATGAGGCAACTGCATGGTGGGCAATGAATAAGCGGCCCCATCAGAGGTTGGCTCACTACTTGGTATAATGGTCATTGCGTCTCTCTCTAGCATTCTTGACTTCTTCGTTTTTCGTGGCATGATTTAAGACTTTAAATCCTTTTTAGCTTCAACTTGACATTATTCAAATTTAATGAAATCGCCCTTCATTATGATTGAATCGATGCATCCCTCTGGACAATCCTTGAAGATCAACTGCTCCCTAATTCGTCCATGCAACTTTTAAAAGAATGCATAATGTCGCCTTTTATCCATAACTTGCATGTAGCATGCTGGATTATCATTTATGAATTTTGCTCATGCTTTTGAGACTTTAGACCGTTGAAGTCATGTCTTATTCGCATAAAATCGTCTACGTGTATGCCATATCGAACCAATTCCCTTTCATGGGTAGTTAGCATATGCTCGGATGAAATTTAGTCCAGTTCAGGTGGAAAGCAACGCAGCTTCATTCTCTTATTATAAGCATATATACAACTATATGTGAGAAATCATGAAATTTTACAGGTTACTATCTCATAGATAGACGAGGATTTATCCTGTGAAGGGAGGTAAGCATTGCATGCGGACCATGGTTTTATGTGCAAGTGCTCCAAGTGGTTCAACTATGATCATGAAAGTTGCAACAATGAGATGATAGCTTCGTCAAGAGGGAAATTACCAAAAAAGTCCTTTAACCTATTATAATTGTGCCAATTCAATTCTAATTTTTTTGGCCAATTTAGTTATAAATCTTTTACAATTGTACTAATTCGGTCCATTCGCCCAATTTCGGCCACTCGACCTTGACGTGGACGTCAGCCGTTCGACCAATGTCGATGTAGCAATTTTTTATTTTTTTGAATTTTTTTTCTTTTCTTTTTTCTCAATGTTGGCCGTCCGACCAATGTTGATATAGCAATTTTTTAATAATTTTTTTCTATTCTTTTTTCTCTTCTTCCTCCTTTGGCTTCTTTTTCCCAGCTGGCAAGTCTTCGGCGAAAAAAGAAAAATATAAAATTAATAAAAAAAAAAAATACATGGTGCCAGCAAGAGCTGACATGCATGTTTTGTGATGTAAATCCCTCATATGTTAAGCATAAAATAAAGCAATACGAAAGCTTCTTTTCCCCGCAGTGGCTGGCAAGTCTCCGGCGAAAAAAGAAAAATATAAAATTAATAAAAAATACATGGTGCCAGCTAGAGCTGACATGCATGGTGGAGTGCACTTCCCAATCACCAAGATACCACCTATCTTTTGTGATGTAAATCCCTCATATGTTAAGCATAAAATAAAGCTATACGAAAGCGCCCCAAGGAAGCATGAGGAGGATTGACCGTGCACTTTAGTGAAGACTTAGGAAGGAAGCTTTGACGATGGCTAAAATCACGGGATGTCACATAAGTAATTAAAGTTATTGACCTCATCTTTGTATTTTTATGTTGAGTTAATACCCTGAAAAACTCCAAACTAGTATATATGTGATTAATTTATCTCAAACTAATTTTTTGACCATGAAAAATCATAAACTGGTACACTCGTGACAAATTTACCACTGCTGATCATAAAAAATCTTAAACTTATATATTTGTAATAAATTTACCTCTAAACTAATTTATTTGATCACCAAAAACCTTAAACTGGTATATTTGTCATTTCCGTTAAATTAGATTAATACCAGAAAAATCACAAAAATTGTATAACTGTAATAATTAGATAATAAAATTCTAAATTGATACACCAATCTACCGTCACATGTCTTCAACTTAGTAATTTGACAATAAAATTTAACGGAAACTAACATAGGGTAAATTTGTTACAAATATACCAGTTTGTGGTAAATTTGTCAAATGTATACTAGTTTGGAGTTTTTTGTGATAACAAAATTAGTTTTGGGTAAATTAGTCATATGTGTATCAATTTGGAATTTTTCAGGATTTTAACCTTTTTATATTTTGATTTATTTATTGGATAATTATTAGATTGTTTTTTTTTTTTTATTTTTTTAAGAATAGGAGTGCCCGTAGACATGCTGGTTTTTATTTATCATTTTCTACGATTAGGCTACGACCATTTGCATGCTGACGAACTCCCAAAGCGTGCCTCAATAGGTTCAAATTCCACAAATATTTTATTAAACTATTTAGATAAACTCTTTGGGGGTGATACTCACCATCTTAGTAGAAGGATCTTTACTCGATACATGTGGAAAAATTGATTTATGTACATCCATTTCATACATAGAGGAGGATTTACTTTTGAAGGGAGGTAGGCACTGCTTATGGACTAAGGTTTCATGCGTAAGTCCTTGAAATTCCAATAAGAATCTTAATAGACACCAATCCGTAAGTTGCTTCTAATGTTCCCTCACACCACACATTATTCTTTAGGGTTTCAACGACGGTCGTTAAAGCTGCAACAATGAGATGATAGCTTTGATAAGTATTATGACACAATTATGACTCAATGAATGATTATGTTTGATTGACCGATATAAGAGTACATCCATGTGCATTAACTTCCCAAGCCAATTTCCTTGAGACATTTAGGAATCTAGCATATTTTCTTGAATGCAAAGGAAAAAGAAAATGGAAGGAAAGAGCACATGAGGCAACAAGAAAAGCAACAAAATTGAAGCAAGAGGGACATCGGAAACAATAATTCAGAATATTCGCTCAATCAATCTGCTCGAAGAGCTGTTGGAGTGGGGATTATTTAGAATAGTTCCCACAACTCTTATCAAGAAGGTGACATGTCCCGGGATGGTAAATTATAGAGATAACCACTCGGCAACCATATGTTTTTGTCAATCTACATGTTTGAGTGATGCATTGGTGACTCTTCGTATATTTCATAAATGACATTGCTTTAACACTTCATAAAATCTGCAATGGCTTCCTGTTCATGACTTTAGAGGGTAATTTATCAATTTCTTTTGAATAGTCAACCGCCAAAAGATTTTTCCATCAATAATTCAAGTTGTTAACTGGCGAAGGATTTCATTAATAACCTTCGCACTAAACTAATCATCTTGTTGTATCAACATCTTACACTATTAATGAGTTGAGAACTCACTTATTATTTTGTTCATCGATGATTTTTATTTTAGACAAATTTTGCTCACATCAAATGACTTGCTATTCATTTAATATCAATTAAGAGTGGGTCATTTTCATGTGTCAACGTCAACACAACGTGAAAAGTTAGCAAACTAAAGAAATGTGGACGTTAGAATTAGACAGCCAGTGTTTTCGCACAATCACTTGGAGATTCTGTGAGAGCGGGAATATTACTCAGCATTTTCCGACAACTTTCCACACGAGGACAGAGGGGGCGGATAAGTTGCCCGTCAATCAGGCATGTCTTACATAACACGGAAAGGAAGACCCAACACGGAAAAAAAGACCCAACGCGGAAGGAAAGAGAGTTTATAATGACGAGCTGAAGGAGTTCCATGAGCCACCTTTAAGCGGAAAAGAAGAGAGTGGAAGTCCCTACTCATCTAGATCATGCCACTTGAGCTGTAGATAGTCCAGCCTAGTTAAATTGTATCATCAAGTTTGGAATGACACGAGCTTCCCCAATAGAACATTTGAATTAGGTTAAAGTCATCTTTATCAAGTTTAGAATAAGACAACTCACTCTTTTCAAATTAGTCAACAACTGTGAACATCGATGAAACATATAAACTGTGCTTATCATTGTAGCCAATAAAAGAAGATTCGATAATTCAAAACATACAATTAGAAGGTAAGTAAATAGTAGTTAAGACTTGCCTATATAGTCTTTAACCCCATTTCCCCTACTGTTTTGAATAATCGATCTTTAGGCATACCTTTGATGAGAGTATCGGCTATGTTATCCTTTGATCTCACATCGATCAAGGTGATAACCCCTTGTTCTCTCAAATATTTCAACAACGCATGTCTCAATCTCACATGTCTTCACTTTGAATTAAATAGAGCATTTTTGACAACTTGGACAGCTGCTTGATTATCATATAATAGGCTTAAAAAATTAATCTTTAGCCGAGTCAAAAGAATATCCATAATCAGATTCTTTATCCATTCGACCTCTTCACCGGCCGAGGCTAAAGCAAAAAGTTTCAATTCCATAAACAACAATGCAATACAAGTCTATCATTTGCATTTACAATTAATAGCAACTCCTCCCAAAGTGAATATATATCTACTAGTGGACTTACTATTTCTAATATTTGAGCACCGTGAAGCATTAGAATATCCATCCATAGTTGGAGGATAACCAGAATAATAGAGAGTATAGTTTTTAGTACCTTTAAGATATCTCATTAGCCTATTGATTACATTTCAATGCTCTTTACTAGGATTACTAGTAAAACGACTCAACATGCCAACTGTAAAAGCTATGTCAGGTTTAGTATAACTCATAGCATACATGAGACTATCAAACAGTTTTGAGTACTTTAACTGATCAACGCTGATCCCTTCATTAGGACTCAGTATGTTATTATAATCACATGGTGTCTCATTCAGTTTACACTTATTGTATCCCCAAATTAAAAAGTAGCTGCTCAATATAATGAGTCTGGTTAAGGGAGATGACTTCCCGTTTAAAGCTTACTTTCATACCAAGAATGGTATTAGTAATACCAAGATCTTTCATGTCAAATTCTTTAGCTAAAGTAACTTTCATGTCACTCACTACAGAATGATTGGAACCAAGAATTAACATATCATCAACATATAAGCAAATGATGACTATCTTATTTGACATATACGATGGTAAAGGCATTTATCTTAATAACTAGACTGAAAGCCATAACTCTTTACCATTTTGTCAAATTTAAGATGTCATATCTTAGGTGCTTGTTTAAGACTATATAAAGATTTGTTCAATTTATAAACTTTGTCCTCAAGACCTTTCTAACATATCATTGTTGTTGTTCTATGTAAATTTCCTCATTTAACTCCTCATTTAAGAAAGTTATTTTTACATCAATTTGATGCACTACAAAATATTCAATAGATGTTAAAGCAAGAAGAATTCTTATAGTTGATTGATGACACACAGGTAAATAGACATCAAAATAGTCTATTTCACTCTGTTGTTTATAACCTTTAACTACTAAATGTACTTTGTATCTAGCTATTGATCTATCATTATTCAGTTTCTTCTTCAATACCCATTTACAGCCTATAGCTTTAGCCCATTTTGGCAAATTTACTAGCTGTCAAGTGTGGTTCTGCAGCAGAGAGCTCATTTCATCATCTAGTGCTTCTGCCCATGGTAGGGATTCATTAGATCTCATTGCTTCCTCATCAAAACTTTTGGGAACTCTCTCTCTCTCTCTTGTAAACACTCACTCTTAGGTAATCTCTCTCTCTCTCTCTCTCTCTCTCTCTCTGTGTTTCAATTTCGGTATGTTTCGATTTTGGTGTGCTGTGTTTCTATATTTTCGGTGCGATGTGCAAGATGGTGGGAGTGTCTGATTATCAGGGGTCGTGGCTTATGGGCTTTCCTATGGCTTTTTCTTGTCATTTGATGGATAATAACGATGATGATCTTCCATCTCTCTCTCTCGGTTTCGATTTCGGTTCTTCATCAAATGTTTCGATTTTGGTGTGCTGTGTTTCTATATTTTCGGTACGATGTGCAAGATGGTGGGAGTGTCTGATTATCAGGGGTCGTTGCTTATGGGCTTTCCTATGGCTTTTTCTTGTCATTTGATGGATGATAACGATGATGATCTTCCATCTTCGACGAGGTTTCATCATGTAAAATTTCCTCTTTTTTTTTTTTTTTTTCTGTCCTTTTTATTTTGATTTGTGGATGGGGATCTGGAACCCCGCATGGATGCATGGACCGGCTCCTTTCTTTTTCCGGTGTGCGGTTCCTCAATTGCACGCCAAAAATTTTATGAGGTGACAGATTCTTTGTAGTGATTTTCGAATGCGGTGTACTTTTCAAGTACTCCATCACAGTTTTTCCTTCTTCTTCTTTTTATTTTATTATCAGGTTTAATCGCATCTCACGGTTTTATTAAGCAAGGACCTTTTCCGAGACATAGCTTTGCACTTTGGCCTCAACAAGCACACTTAACAGGGGGCTTTCGATCTTAAGTTGTTAATCCAAGCCATCATAGGAAACAGTAAAAACCTATCTTATGGGAAGGTCCAAGAAATTTGAATTTGTTATCCGAGTCCCATCGAGAAAAATAATAGTGTATACTGTATACCAATTCGTTTTGATATCTAGGACTTTTTTCCCACATGAATATAATATCAGTGAGCACCTAAGCTGCTCCAAATAGAAATCAGAGTGAATCGAGAATTTTGTTCAAAACAAAAGAGCTTTCTTGTTCTCTCTTGTGCATAAAGGGAGGTGTCATTTTTTTGTCGGATGAGAATGAAGAGGGGAAAACATTGATCCACGAGGAGCAGAAAGCTAATCCTAACATAACAAACACATAATGGACTGAAATTGAACTTCAAGCTCTCCTGAACTTTGGGGAATAGCCCATCTCTTCATGTTGCTCTACCACAAGATCAGCAACAGCATATTGGATTACATTTGAACCATCAAGTGTAGGCGCTATCGGACCAATGTTGTTGAGCATGAGTGATTGGAAGAAGCTAATTTTCTTAACAGGAAAATTCTCTAGTCTAGTGTGAGAAAATACATAACCGTTCCCGAGCAATTAGAAACATTAGTTAGGAGAGCAAAATTATTGAAATGTAGATTGGCTTTTACGGAAGAAGAGGAAAAATAATTATAAAATTATCGATCTATAATTTATCAAGGAAAATTACAGTATACAAAGATAGTTACTTTCCAGTAGATTCCTTAAACTTGCGAACTGTTAAGAATTATCGCGAGTATTGAAATAAGTTACAAAATAAAAAGGAAAAAAGAAATTTATAATAACTCAAATTATTTACAATTACTTAAGGAAAGTTATGATTATTAGGACATTCGAAAAATTTGGTAGAACTTACCATCTCAATGATAATTCGTGGGAGGCCGAGGCCTTGACTCACTATTAATCTAGGCAGCAATCGGGACGGGCTTTCCCAAGCCAAAGCCCCTTGGGCTGAAATTGGGCATTTAGGAATTTTTTTTGTAAATCCACATAAGAGAAAGCTGGCCTTTTGGAAGGCTCAAAGCCTAGTCTGCCTTGGTCATTTCAGCATCAGAAACCCGGGACGAACCAGCAAAGCTCTCGCTCCTCTCTGAATTCCGCCTCTCTCTCTCTCTCTCTCTCTTTCTCTCACAGGGGTTTTGCTCATTTTCGAGTCGTAACACTCAACCTGAGACTTTCCTCCCAACCAGGGTACACGTCGCACGTGCCGCCCTCGGCCGAGGACTACCACTCTTCTGGAGAGTTCCTCGGAAGCGTCCTCCTGCGATCGGATCCCTTGCCGTCGCCGGGTTCGGATCCTCAACGTGGGTCAAGTGCTCAGGTATTAGGGTCGGGCGACACTTCGACGAGGGACATAAGCGGAAAAAAAGAGTGTAAGCCGCTACTCATTTTGATCGTGCGCCGCTGGCTGTAGAAATCTCCTCAAGCACCACCTCAAAAAAGAAGTAGCATCGATCTGTGACGCTACATGGCGAGAGAAGAGGCCAATTCAGGAACCGAAACAGGTGGTGACTATGACGTGTTCTTGAGCTTTCGAGGACTCGACACTCGCAACACATTCACAGATTGCCTCTATGTGTTCATGAGAAAGGCAGGAATCCGCATTTTTAGGGATGACGAAGAGTTACGGCCGGGCGAAAAGATCTCAGAGATCTTGCGAGCAATAGAAAACTCCCACGTATACATTCCTATTTTCTCCAAAAATTACGCTTCGAGTAGATGGTGCCTCCGAGAGCTGACACGCATGGTGGAGAGCTATGGCCAATCTCCGGAGAAACAGATATTGCCCATCTTTTATGATGTGGACCCCTCGGATGTCAAGCTTGAAACAGAGCTGTACAGAAGCGCCCTAATGAAGCATGAGGAGGACCTCGGCTGCACTGAAGTGAAGCCTTGGAAGGAGGCTTTGACCATGGTGGCTAGAATCAAAGGGTGGCATATGAAAGATCAAAGGTATTGACACCGCCTTCGTTTATTTATCTATCTATTCATTTATTGGCCCTTACGATTGTGTCTTAGAAGAGGAGCACCCACAAGCACACAGGTTTGTATACATCATTTTCTACTATTAGGCTAAGACCATCTACATGCTGATAAACTCCTAGAGTAAAATGCTAGTGATTGGTTCAAATGCGATATATCTATCATTCAAACTGTTTAGATAAACTCTTTGGGGCCGTATGAGAAGCCATATCAGTATTTGTGGAATGAGCGATTTATGTACGTATAGTGTGAGTACCAAATGGAAAATACATGTTGGCATGCTAGATATATATTATTGGTTTCTATTTGAAATTCTAATTGCTTATGTATAGTCTCATGTGCAATGATTTCATGAATATGGCAGGCAAGGCGAGGTCATTGATGATGTCATTAAAAAGGTATCACAAATGATCATAATAAGAAAAAGAGATTTGCCCACCTATCTAGTTGGAATTGATGATCATATTGAAGATATAGAGAAACTGTTGAATCATGGTGATATTGGTGATGTACGCTTTGTCATAATCCATGGGATGGGTGGCATTGGAAAGACAACTCTTGCCAAGACAATCTTCAATGAACTATTTTCTAGATTTGAAGGTCACTCCTTCCTTTCAAACATCCTGGAGTCATCTCCATGCCATGGCATTGTAAAAATGCAAAGGAAATTGGTAGCGGATCTTTTCAATTTCTCGCTTCCTGAAACCTTTGATTTTGAGGATGTGAACAATATGATCAGAAATAGATTACCAACAAGCGAGTCTTACTTGTTTTCGATGGAATGGATGAAAATGACCAATTTATGCAACTAGCGATGCATTGCACTTCATGTGGTCCAGGGAGTAGGATCATCATTACAACTAGAGATAAATGTGTTTTTCCTAAGATCAAGGCGGAAGGATTGGAGGAAAATATCTTAACTAGGTATAGAAAAATTTTTCTGTACGAAATGAAGGAAATGCATTTTGATCATGCTCTTCAACTTTTCAAGAAGCTTGCTATCAACACAGATTCAGCTCTGTTTGATCTTTATGATCTTTCAAGAGAAGTTGTTGCCCTCACTGGAGGACTTCCATTGGCTATTGAGGTGATAGGTTCACATCTTCGTACCATAAGTAAAGCAAAGTGGAAAAGCACACTGAAGAAGTTGAAGGAAATACCTCACGAAGAAGTCCAACGGAAGTTAAAGATAAGTTATGATGCACTTGGACATGAGACAAAACAAATTTTTCTGGACATTGCTTGTTTCTTTGTTAACAAGAAGATAACTGATGCAATGTATATGTGGGAAGCCTGTGACTTATTCCCGGAAGTCGAAATTGACGTCCTTATTAACAAGTCCTTGATCAAGATTGTTGATCATGATAGAATATGGATTCATGATCAGTTGAGAGATCTTGGAAGGGAAATTGTTCGTCAAGAAAGCATCAGCAAACCTGGAGATCGAAGTAGATTGTGGTTTCTTGAGATGGCCCTGAACATAGTACAAGCTAAAAAGGTAAGTAAGAACAATGCTATTTCATTCCTTCCTGCACAACTACGCGTCTAAGAGTTCATCTCTCTAGCTAAGAAGTTCGTGCTGTAGAAAAAACTTGGGAATTGACTATGCGTTTCCTTGAAAGAGAAGTTGCTAATTATTTGATTCTTTTTCACCAATAAATAGTGCATCCATCTTCAAAATTATTTTAAATAGCATAATTATTGGGTTTAAATAACTTGAACTTTTCCACTACATAATCATATTATTCATATTTTAACGTTGTAATTTTTTTCTGATTGATATACGATGAGGGGTGTGTGTGTATATATATAGTAGCAAAATCTATCGTGCTGTATTTGGATAATGCACGTTCGAACAGAAGGAAAATTGCTTGGTCACGAGAGTATTATGAAAAAGTATTTTTGAAAAGATTACCTTAGTAATGTCCGATTAAGCTAAAAGATCCTCTCTTAAAAAATTTGACTCAAATTTAGTAACTACTCAGTTATTGTGAATATACCTACTCAGCATTAACAAATCCGGTGGAGAGGTCAGTTCAAGGCCAAATAAGCTGATTACTAACTCAGAAGTTGCAAACAGCACTTCCATGGAATCAAACAATCATTATTATAATATGAATATCATATATGATTTGGAATGGTAGTTCCAAGAAATAGGTTCTATGTCCCTGTGGGGATGGAGCAACGGAAGTTCTATATTTATTCACATAAAAGCATGAATACCATCATCAAGTAAACGTGATTTCAAAAAATAAAGAAATATTAAATTATATTCAATTATAAAGCCGAATTACCAAACGCTATGGTCAAACTCCTTAGGTGATAAAGCTGAAAACTACAATGGCCATGGCTAAGCCCCAAAAATAACATAGGCTATGATTAAGCCACAAAACAGAATTACTCTGCGCGCAATTATGAATTTCAACTTGAATATGTATATAATGTAATTTCACAGGGAATGAAATGGGGGATTTCTATGATGGGTAGTGGTTATTAACTTCATTTTGGTATGGTCAGGGGACAGAAAACGTGGTAGCACTCACACTATGGAGATCGAGACACAATTTTACACAGGAAGATTTTGCGAATCTCATAAATGCGAGATTTCTTGAATTGGATGGAGGAAACTTCACTGGCAACTTTGAAGATATTTTGCCAGAGCTAAGATGGCTTTGTTGGCGAAATTGTCCTCCAAAACTTCAAGCAAACAATTTTGTGCTGAATCACTTAGTTGTTCTCAAGCTTTCAGGGAATATCATCATAGAAGAATGGAGTGGATGGGTCGAAATGATGGTAGAATTGCACCTCATTTACTCTTTCAACTAATTGTGTGAATATTTGATGACATGCACATATTTTGCAATGCATAAAGTTGGTGTTGTTTTGTAGGTGCCAAGTAAACTGAAAGTTTTGCATCTCGTGGGATCTAAATCCTTAATCAAAACACCTCCCTTCTATGAATTAATTAGCTTGGAGAGATTGATTTTGAAAGATTTCCCAAAGTTGGTTGAAATTGATCCCTCGGTTGGCAAATTAGAGCAATTGATTTACTTGAAAATCAAATGGTGTCCACATCTTAGAGGGTTGCCCAAGGAAATTGGTTGTCTAACTGCACTAAGAGAGCTAATCTTGGTCCATTGTTTTAGTGTTCGTCATTTGCCAGAATCGATCCGTTATCTAAAACATTTGTCAAGGTTAGTTATGGAAGATACAAGATTAGTTAAACTTCCGATCGCAATCAAAAAGCTAGTGGCTCTTGAGTACATGTCTTTGGTGAATTGTACGAGTCTAAATGGGTTGCCAGATGCTGTTGGGAAGTTAGGATGTTTGACTGAGTTGGATCTATCTGGGACTGCTATCAAGGAATTACCTTATTCGATTCGGAATCGTGAAGATTTGATAGTACAGACGAACAGTTGTAACATAAGAACACCACAAAGACTTGAAGATGAAGAGGTGTGCATCCCACGGTGGATAATGTTAAGATATGATGCACTTAAATATGAGGGAAAACAAATTTTTCTAGACATTGCATGTTTCTTTGTTGACAAGAAAATAACTAATGCAATGTATATGTGGAAAGCTTGTGAATTTTTTCCGGAAATCGAAATTGATGTCCTTATCAATGAATCATTGATCAAGAAAGTGGATCATGATAGAATTCGGATGGATGACGAGTTGAGAGATTTTGGAAGGAAAATTGATCGTCTACAAAGTCAAGAAAGTACTGACAAATTAGGAGATCGAAGCAGATTGTGCTTTTTTGATATGGCCTTCGACATAGTACGAGCTAAAAAGGTAAGTACGAGCAACCCTATTTTATTCCTTCCTACTCTGCTATGCGTCCAAGAGTTCATCTCACTTGCACATTCCATTCTTCATTTATTACTAGCTAAGAAGCCTGTACAATAAAAAAAAACTTGTGAATTAATTATGCTTTCTTAAAAGAGAAATTTGCTAACTATATGCTTTTTTTCACCAATATATAGCGCACCAATTTTCCAAAGTATTTAAATAAGATAAAATATCTGAACACAATAGAATTGTTTTTTTTTTTTTTTTTAAAGACCATCTGAACTTTTCCATTACATAATTATACGCGTGCCATTTTTCTTTTACCTTTACAATTTTTCTGATTGATATATGACGAGGTTTTTCATATAAAGTAGCAAAATGTTATCTTGTTCTATCTAGATACTGCACACACAAAAATAATATCTAAGGTTTTATGAACTCAAGAGTACTATAAAAAAGCATTTTTTTTTTTTTTTTTTTTTGCTGCATTAGTAATCACTTGTAAAGCTAAAAGAATCATCTCTTCAAAAGTTTGATTCAAATCTAGTAAGTGGCATCGTGTTTCATTTAACTCTCACAAATACTGAATATACAATCCTTTAAACTTCAAATAACATTGGAAAGTTATTCTTTAACACCAAAGTCTAAAAAATCAACTCCACCAAAATTCACGGCTAATAGTATAGTCACGGAAGTACATACATGCATCAAAATTAATATAAGAAAATTATCCACACCTCCACTAAGCATTCTGTTAAAAAAAACCTCAACCCCAAGTTTCTCAATCTTACTCAACTTTAGCAGAAACTGTAAAAACGTCAATTTCACTGATGAGTAAGTGGATTACCAACTAAGTGACAAACAGCACTTCCATATAATCAAATATAATTATTATTATTGTTCACATATTAAATATAATAAAGAAACTATCGTTATTTAATGATTAATGGATCCAAACTCATTGCTCATGTCAAGAGTATGTCCAAGAACCATACCAACGACAGCTAAGCTCCAAAATCACATAGGCAGAGATTAAGCCACAAAATAGAACTTAGCTGTGCACACTTGGGAATTTCAATGTATGATTATCACGTAAGTCGATCGTGAGCATAGGTTAAAAAGAACACAACAATTCAAATAACATGTTTCTCGCTAATAATTTGTAATATTTTATTGATGGACAAAATAATTTCATTGTTACTTTATGAATAATGCACAAGAAATACATGGAAGTGATAGAGAGTGACCTACCTTACCAAATCAACTTAACCAAAAAGCGGAACAAAGAAATCATTCTTCTTTGTATCCCCAGACCATTCCTCTTTTCTCCTTTTTACTTTAACGAGAAGCCACAGCCTTCAACTATCTATGTTGGCACCTCTAAGAAAACTTTACATTTAGAAGAGGTAAGGATACAAAATCAGATCAACCACAAACTCTATCTCATCTTGTAAAACTCCAACTGTCACATCCAATAATATCCTTATGTCCACCCATAATTTCGACTTCGCATGAAATTAATTTTCCAATCTTACATTAATCTTCTTGAATCACAGACATTCACATCCAAAAAGATATAGAAACCTCCCATAATCTCCAATATAAGCATCCCACACAACAACGAAAGATCTTGTCTCCTTATGAGAACTTTTCCTCTTTCTTACTTCTATTATTACCCAAGGATGCTTCTACTTCAATTTCAAATTTCCAATAACATCTAATCTCAAACTTAAATGAGCCCTTCATACGATCCATATCAAAGGCACTGTAAACACTTGATTCCTCAAATAATTTACAAGATACCTAGGACCTTATAAAAGATTGAATCTTCATTATTATTCGTAAATTAATAACCATTCATCTCAAGTAAAGACTTCACACTCAACTCCACTCTCATCCAAGGCTTGGCCCATGTAGAAAGGGCCAGGTGGTTACAAGAAAAGAAAGAAAGAGCTCATGCAGAAGTGCGGGTGAATGAAATACTAGCTATTAACTTTGTTTTCCTACTGTTAGGGAACAGAAAATGTGGTAGCACTCACAATGTGCACATTGAGATGCAATTTTACACGTGAAGATTTTGCGAATCTCAAGAATGTGAGGTTTCTTGAATTGGATGGAGGAAACTTTGCCGGCAACTTTGAGGATATTTTGCCGCAGCTAAAATGGCTTTGTTGGCGAAATTGTCCATTGAACCTTCAAGCAAACAAATTTGTGCTGAATCACCTTGTTGTTCTCAAGCTTTCAGGCCACATCACTACAGAAGGATGGAGCGGATGGGTCAAAATCATGGTACAATTTCACTCAATTTATTTACTCTTTCAACTAATAGTCTGAATATATGATGACATGCACCTATTTTCCAATGCATACCGAGTCCTGACAATATTAAGTTGGTTGCTATTTTGCAGGTAGCAAGTAAACTGAAAGTTTTGAATCTTGCGCGATCTAAGTCCTTAATCAAAACACCTTGCTTCTCTGAGTTTATGAGTTTGGAGAGATTGATTCTGAAAGATTTCCCAATCTTGGCTGAAATTGATCGCTCAATTGGGAAACTAGAGCGGTTGATTGACTTGAAAATCAAATGGTGTCCACGTCTTAGGGAGTTGCCTGAGGAAATTGGTTGTCTAACTACCTTGAGAGAGCTCATCTTGATCCAGAGTTGTAGTGTTTGTTATTTGCCAGACTCGATTGGTAATCTAAGACGTTTGTCAAGGCTAATTGTGGAGGATACAGGATTAGTCAAACTTCCGGACACAATCAAAGGGCTAGTGGATCTTGAGCACTTGTGTTTGGCGTATTGTAGGAGTCTAAATTCGCTGTCGGATGCTGTTGGCGAATTAAAGTCTTTGACTCACTTAGATCTATCTGGGACAGCTATCGAGGAATTACCTCCTTCGCTTTGGGACCTAGAAGTTCTGACATTATGGATGGATAGTAGTAAGATAGAAACCCAACTGATGAGGTATAGGCTTCTCATGGAAGAACTTGAGCATTGCTTGGACCAGGGAAGAAGCCTGGGACCAGATGGCCCATTCAAGACTGGAAGGTTCTCTGTTCGTCTCCCAGGTTATCCGATGGAAATACTTATTCAGGGGCAAAGGACAATTGCGGCACCGGGATTTCATGAGCATCACCTTTCAGGAAGGTGCCCATCTAAGATTTTAGCGAGCATATTCTATCGTCATGATGTTTCTTCGATATATATTTATGTGGAAGTCCCACTTCGGGACACCGGGTTAATGAGCTCATCTCAACCAATCTTGTACCTCAAAAATCTGATTTTAATACTTGTGTCCTGGTTGGAAAGAAAGTGGGTATCCAAGTGGATGCATGATCTTCAGAGAGCACAAGATATGCTGCTCTCTTTAGAATTCTGCAATCATTGTATGTGTATAACCTCGGAGAACAGAGGGTTCAGTCCCAGTCCGCCTTGTTTGGAAGGTTTTGATCGGTTTCCACAACTTTTCCTTACATTTTCAATGACCTTATATGAGCCTGGGCATAGTCACCAGTTTGGTCGTCGGGTAAAGCATCTGGAATTGGTAACCAAATCGTCACATCCAATCTTGGGTTCCACCGTTCTGTTGCTGCCTTGTTGGAGAGAAGAACTTCTAGACTACATTGAAAGGTGGGACTCTTGGCATGAGGAGGCCATTCAAGTTCGGCATGAGGCTGCTGAGGAGGCCATTCAAGTTCGGCGTGAGGAGGAGGCCATTCAAGTTCGGCATGAGGCTGCTGAGGACATTCAAGCAATGCATGAGGTGGCCATTCAAGTTCGACATGAGGAGGCCATTCAAGTTGGGCACGAGGAGGCCTTTCAAGTTGGGCATGAGGAGGCCATTCAAGTTCGGCATTCGGCGTCTAGAAGAAGCTTCAAGAACCGCATGAGTCAACGACTGAGAAATACACGCAGGTATATATCACGAGCCATGAGGAAGCGAAGTCTATCTCGGTTACGTTTTTGCGTAACTACTTAGATGAGCGTTTGCTGATGCATGCGGTTTAAGTCTGTCCTTGCTGCTGCATTTTGTGCCCGTTTATGAAGACAAAGCTGGATTACCGTAACTACGTGTTGGAAGAGGTTTGCAAGGGAATTCACCGAGGTCGCAAATTGGTTGGGTGGGATCATCCATATAGAAATACTTCTGGAGGTAAATACCCTTAGTTCTTTGAAGATATGGGCATACTCTTGCTCCCTAGGTACTGCCGTGATCGGAAGAAAGGTCATCATCATAAGTGAGCCCTTCTTTTCTTGTTGTCTCTGGCTTTTCACTGATTCTCTACCCATCCGAAAAAAGCAGTATATGGATACTGAACGCAGGTTATTCACCTTACCTCTGTTATAGCAGAGATTGCTTCAAATAGTGAACTAAGAGGCTAATTAATAAATTGGCGGTGATTTGTGAAGGACTTTGGTAGCAGATTTCTAAGACTTACCAAATTGTGAGGGACATCCCATTTAATTTGATAGCTGCACTCTATATATCTTGGAGACGTTACCCTTGGTTATGTGTTGATGCTTTTCTTTCTAAACGTAAAATTGCATACAAATATTGCAAAACCCTAGTAATATTTGGGTCGAGTAGTCCTGACTACAAGCCTAAATAGTCATCATACAAATGCAGCCGGATCTCACCGAACTAGAATCTCCAAAACACATGGATGGAAGAGGCTTTTCAACACTTGGCACCAATTTAACACGTAACAAGCACCGCCACAACAACGTAGTAGAATTCCATGTGAATCGAAATTGAAATCGATGTCTGACGTTTTGACGAACACAGCTGGCCTCACTTTCCTCTCTTCCTCTCGCTCACTGCATCTCCCTCACGAGCACTTATTTCCCCCTCTATTTTGGCTTCTGTCCGGCGTTGCTCTCATCTCTCTTTGCTCTTGCTCCCATTTGCAACGTGGCTTTTGTCACATCAAGAGCTTCAACCATCAACTGTCGAATTGAGGTAGAACTTGACTTTATTACTGTTGAGGAAAAATTTCCTTATTAGTTGTGATGATTAACAAAATTTTCTGTGACTCTGATGATAAGATTTTCCAGGTGAAAACTCTCATAAGCACCTTCAGATGTTACTCATTAGACTCAAAGAATTAGACTCAAAGTCATGAAATAATTCATATCTTTGATATTTGATTATCGAGATATTGTTCTAGAAGACAATTCTTTGGTCAAAAAATTGGTGGATATCTTGCTGTAATTAAGAAATCTATCCAAGAAGGAAAGAATATCAGATTTAATATCTCAAAATCGAATTTAGGAAGTCTTGGATAATTCAATTTACAAGAGGTGAAATATTCTTTCCAAATGAAACACTCTTCTTATGGGAACTCTATCTAGTGTATGGGCCGCAAAATTAACGAGAGACTTCTATCTCAACAACGTTGAAGCTATCAAATCTTCTAACAACGTTCAAGTTCAACGAGTAGATTGGCCTAGTGATCTTCTAAGGAAATGCCCAACAATCTGTTTGGATATAGAAGTTGTTTTGTTGCAATTTGTTTAAATTTATTTTATTCCACTTAATCACCTATTCACCTCCTCTAGGTGATCCATCTAGTCCTAACAAATATGACATTTGAAAGTCCAATTAAGATGCTTAACATAATAAATAGAGGGAAATCACACACACACATATATAACACATAAATTTAATAGTCAAGTAATATGAGATGATTTAACAAGTAAAAATGAAATAACTTAACAAACTTCAATAGACCTATTTAGTATGATAAAATATTGCATGATCTTTAGAATATGTAGACTATTGATTAATCAATGTCGAATTGATGTACTATATCATGAGAAATCGTAGTAATCAAGTGTTAGACATAAGTAAAAAAAGAAAAAAGAAGTAGGGTCTGGAAACTGGTGTATCTTGTAAATTCCCAGTCCGGCTCGTTCCGATCTCTCTGGTCTCGCTTTGCCCTTTTTCATTTCTTTGGTGTCCCGGTTGGGAGCGAGTTGTAATAGTCGAAAAGGAAAATGCGTAAGTATGGAAAGAACCGCCCTCCTGCTTCGCGCGCCCACGCCGGATGTTCTCCATTGCCTTTTGAGTTTCGATGGTACGTATGTTGATAATCTAGTGCTCAAAGGCACGGTGGGCTGATTCTTTTTCCCCAAGAGTTGATCAAAAATATGGAAAGAAAGATGTTTCCATTGCCTTTTGAAGGCTCAAAGAGGCTTTTCCAAGAGATAAATAGTAGTCCTGGCACCGAAAGTTTTGAATTGCAAATCTGGAAATTGAATTCAACTACTGAGTTCTGATGTGTATAAAGCTTGCCGTAAGTATTTATTTTATTTTATTTTATTTTATTTTATTTTATGGGGCTACTCTGTGGAATAGTTCAATTAGTAATCTTAGCAATCCCCTTTAGCAAAGTGTGTGCAGATGCTGACTGGAATGGAATTCATTTCATTCTTCACTGTGCACTGGAGAGAAGGCAGAAGCGTTTTCCACAAAGGCTCTTCTCCAATTCTTGCTAACGGTAAAGCTCTTAATTTGTATTGTCGATTGGTTTCATTTTATTTATTTATTTTTTATTTGCTGTCTATTTCTATTGATCCTTCTTCTTCATTGTTTCTTTTCACTGCAGAAACAAATGATATTTTCAGTCTGGCAGCCAAAGCACGTCTCTTCTATAAATATTTTCCATGTTTCTTATTCCTCTTCCTATGTGTCACTTCCCAACCCTATTTCTTGTAATTTTATCTTGTGATGCGAAATGAATTTGTTCTTCTAGCAAAAAAAGGTTTTGCTGTGGTTTTTGCTTTTATACTTACTCATATCTTAATGTTGGGCACATTTTCGAGATTGACTATGATTACACTTATGAAAAGTGTGTCACTCAACCACTTGTTATTTCTGTTAGGGATTGGTAAAGGAGGAATTGGGTGAATGATCATGCTTGAACTATGTGAACTGCCATAAACAATGGTATTGACTATCGACGTTCAAATTGTCCTTCCTGGTCGGGAAATGTAGGCAGCTAAGTGAGGCATTGAATTTCCTATGTTATGCTTTATCTTAGATCTTGTTCTAAGACTGTTGTGTGTAGGGGAAATATACTTTTTGTTACATTGGCCTAATTTACTTTGGCATGGTCAGCTCGTATGTCTATCTGGGTGACCCACATGGTGAGAAAATGCTAGGTGGTTGTTGTTGTATGCTTAAATTATTGTATTGTCATGCTTTAGTATCAAAGAACAATTGGATCATAGAATATTACCATGTTCTTAAACTGTTTAAATTCTCAGTTGGTAGTGAGTATACCGTGCACAAAGCAAAGTTTATGTCGGTGCTTTATAATTAGATTATAGACATACCTCGTTTTTCGTCTGCAGATCTCTACGCTCATGTTCAATAAAGCTGGTGTATATTATCACTAATACATTGGTTGTCATTTTTCAGGCAATTGCATTCACTATATTAAGGTATAGGAAGTCAAAAGCAATTCTTCTGAGTAGTTATATGAAGGACACCGCTCATGTTATGGACAACTTTCATGTGCCCTTACTTTTAGAAGCATGGAAGCCAATATCATTTGTTCACCAGAGAAGGTAATTTATCTGTCATGTTTTGACCTATTCAAGATTTATTTGTCAAACATGAACATACTCATGACCAATAATTGCATTTAGGTGGTGGGAGTGCATAGCATTGCCAGAGGATGTTGATCCGTATGAGGAAGCTGCATTTAGGATGGAAATTAAAGATCTTGCCTTTACGGCAAAGAAATTTCTTCTAGATGTTGCATCTTAAGACAATTATATTGCATATTTTAGCCAACCTTGCTTTTAGTTGTTTGCTGCGTGATGGTGAAATTATGAATGTGAACCTCCATTTAGGCTCTGTTTGTTTGTACTTCTTTTTTTGTTTTTAAACACTTTTTCTGTTTTTGTTCTGGGAACAAAAAGGAACAGAAACGCACCCAAACGCGTTTCTGTTCCTTTTTTGTTCTTTTGTTCCCAGAAACAAAAAAGAAACAGAAATAAGAAACAACAAATTTGTGTTTCTTATTTCTGAAACACTTTTGAGGAACAAAAAGGAACAAAATCGTGTTCCTTTTCTATTTCTTGCTCCCTTCGAACACCGCCTCTCTCCTCTTGCGACGAGCGTCTCCTCCCCGCGACGAGCGACGAGCGACGAGCGTCTCTCCTCGCGACGAGCGTCTCCTCATGCGAGCAGAGAAGTCCATCGTCTTCTCCGGCGCCGACAGCCGGCCTCGTCTCGAGACCATCCGCCTTCTCCACCGCTGTCCTCTTCGGCGCCGATGCGGCTGCTCCTTCACGTGTAAACCCGGTCACCGCTCCTCCTTCACCGATTATCTTCACTTCGGCGAGAGCCACCCCTCGTAGATCCGGGCGATGGCTGGTCGGAGCTCGAGTGTGAGGGCTTGCTCGAGCGCTTGCCCGGATCTGCGAGATGCTTGCTCGAAGCGAGTCTCGCAGATCCGGGCGAGCGTTGCTCACCAGATCTACGGCGGCAGCTCGTCCGCTCGCTCGAGATTTTTACCGCCAGGCTTACGCTCGCCCGGATGAGCGGCTCGCTCGCGTCGCTCACGCTCGAGCGAGCAGAGTAGCGGGCGTCGCGTTGCTCACGCTCGAGCGAGCGGAGCGGCGCGTCGCTAGCTCAAGCATCTTGCTCATGCTCGAGCGAGCGAGCAGCTCGCTCCGGCTTGCTCACGCTCGAGCGAGCGAGCGGCAGCGCTCGCCGCTTGCCGCTGCTCCCGCGAGCGAGCGGAGCGGCGAGCGCCACTGCTGCTCACGCTCGAGCGAGCGAGAAGCGAGCGTCGCTCGCTCGGCTGCTGCTCACGCTCGAGCGAGCGGGCGAGAGCGTATGCTCGCTTGCCATTGCTCCCGCTCGAGCGAGCGAGCGTGAGCGAGCGCTATTTCGCTTCTTGCTGCTCACGCTCAGCGCGAAGCGAGCGAGCGAGCAGAGCGCCCGCTCGCTTGCTCGTTGCTCCCGCTCGAGCGAGCGAAAGCGCAGCGAGCGCTCGCCGCTTGCCGCCGCTCACGCTCGAGCGAGCAGAGCAAGGCCGAGCGTCTCGCTCGCTTGCTTCTCCGCTCGAGCCGAGCGCAGAGCAAACGAGCCCCGCTCTCGCTCGAGGCCGGCACCGCCGGCGCGAGAAGTTATTGTCGCCAAGCGGCGTCTCGCTCGCTTGCCGCTACTCCCGCTCGAGCTAGCGGAGCGGCGGCGTCGCTGCCGCTCACGCTCGAGCGAGCGCGGCGAGCGTCTCGTCGCTTGCTGCTCACGCTCGAGCGAGCGAGTAGCGAGCGTCTCGCTCGCTTGCACGCTCCACGCTCGAGCGAGCAGAGCGGCGAGCGTCGCCGTTGCTCACGCTCGAGCGAGCGGAGCGCCGAGCGTTTGCTCGCTCACCGTTGCTCACGCTCGAGCGAGCGAGCGCGAGCGTCGCTCGCTTGCTTCTCCGCTCGAGCCGCGAGTAGCGAGCCCCGCCTCGCTCGCTCGAGCGCTCGCACCAGCGATGGCAGAAGTTATTGTCGCCAAGCGAGCGTCCGCTCGCTCGCTACACTTTTCATTGTGTGTGGACTGTCAATTGACAACATCGGGCATGACGAAATAGCCTTTTATCGTCTCAGAGTTCTATACATTATTGTTTCTTTAATCTCAATCTCTATGACATCCGGTAGATCTATGGATTTGTGGCTGAATATATCAAAGTGATGTGAATCAATGTCCAAGTTATTGTTATTTCTTTTTCTGCCTTTGTGTTAAAGCTTCTCAATTCGCGTTTTGTCCTGTATTGCTTGGATTTGGTCTAATATTAGTATTTTCTGTGTGTCTCTATGAACCCTTGCGGCTCAGCCACATTTTGATCCAATCGGAAGTCGAGGAAGAAAAAGAAAAAAATGGGTGTTAAAAGTGAAAAAGAGAAAAGGAAGAAGATGACGCCCGAAGAAGAGAACGTGTAGAGGGGTAGACTAAAGGGGAGGAGAAAAATAAAAGTAAAAGAAAAGAAAAGAACAGAAAAAAAAAGAAAAAAAAGAGAAGAGAGTGGCTCGATTCTCTCCCTCGCCCGTTTTGTGCTGGTGTTTTCGTGTTGCTTCTCCTCCCCTCCCCCGAGGGTAGGTCGTGACAACCGGCTAGTGAAAACTTTGTGCCCTACCATGTCATTTTTCATATGCGACCGCATAGCTGTCGACTTGTTCATTTAGTGCATTCTTTGTGAATCTATCGAACAACGTTGTTCGACTTTTTTGGTAGGAATGTTGGGGATTATACATTATGCGAGATCCTTGGTATCTTATGGCTATAATGCTTCGATTTTTTCTCTTTAAGTTATGGATTTGCAGAGAATGGAGGGCGCTGTTTAGTTGTTGCCTTATTGCTTATTGTCTTGAATTTTTCTTTACTTAAGGTACATCCTCACTCTATCTCAATTGGTTGACTCATTCTCAGGTGAACAATACTGGCGTTGGTGGATCCATTGTCGACGCTGATGCTTTGAGAACTTCGGTGGATCCATCCAAAGTTCCGCCTTGCCGGTGCCAATCCACGAAGACATATTCTTTTTCCCTTGCTCTGTCCGGAATTTGCCAGTCCCTGCCACATAAATCGCAATTTGCTGAATTTGGAAACAATCATCCGCACGCTAAGGTTGGCCTCTCGGCTTCTTTTTTCATTGTCTTAATCTTAGAGATCTTATAATTTAGTTGGACCGTTCACAAAATAGGATAGGGTATACGGATCGATATAGGTTACCATGCTAATTTTGTGTATGTGTAGTTCTTACGGTTTTATGTTAATGATTTAATTCATAACTCATGTGATGCTCAACCGGTCGAAGATTCAATGGCATCCGAGAGACACTCATTCAATGCAAAGTGGACAGAGTCTGTAACCAATATACTTATCGGTTTATTGGTGGATGAGGTCAAAAAGGGAAACCGCACCTCTTCCACTTTCAACAAAGCGGGGTGGAGGAATGTACTGTCTGAACTCAGTAGACAGACAGGATTCCAATTTACCATGGTTCAGCTGAGGAACAAGGTAAACAAACTGAAAAAACAGTATGGCAGTTTTCACAAACTCATTTCTCAGTCCGGATTTGGTTGGAATAATGTCAACAAAAGAGTTGTTGTCGACGATCCAAGTATATGGGAATCTCATATCAAGGTATTTCTTAACTTTGTGGTCATTTTGATATCATTACAGATGTCAATTTTAAAATGTATGATTATATTGCTGAAATGTCATTATTGTAAAAATTGTAGGATAATGTCGAGTGGGCAAGATTCAGGAAGAATGGACTTCCTCAGTATCCTGAGCTTTGTATTATTTTTGGTGGTACATATGCTACTGGGGATCATGCCATAGGATGTGCTCAAGAAGACAATCTGTCGGATGATGATGACAATGGTGATGACAATGTACGTTGTGACAATAGTGGTGGCGATGCAGATGGTGTCAATGTAGGTGGTGATTATGATGGTAGCAATGCAAATGATTTCATTGGATACCACAGTGATGACAGACTTTTTACAACAGACGATACTGGAACTTCAGCTCGTGGGAAGCACAAATTGGATAGAACTCCAAATAGTAAGCGGAGAAGAAAGAGTAACCAATCCAGTATTGCTAAAACTTGTAGAGCCATACAAGATTTTCTAAAAGTTAAGTCATCAAGCCCATCTGGTGATGGCTCTGCGACCTCAGGGACTTCACAACCACCTGTAGACCCTTTCTCCGTATCTACTGCGGTCCAGATTCTAAACAATATGCCCGAGATAGAGCAAGATGTTTACAATAAAGCAGTGGAACGAGCATGCGTCAGTCGTGAATGGAGGGAGGCTTTCATTACATGCATACCTGCAAGGAGGATTGGCCTTCTTCAATTTCTTTAGTAGATATTTGAAAATATATTATGAATTGCATGGAGTTTCATTAGACTGTATAACGTATATTATCTATTAATTTTTAGTTTATTCAAATATGATTAGTGTTGAGACTCTTGTACTTATATGTAATGGCATATCTTATTGAGATTTTATGACTTATGTTATTGATTGTTATCGGGATGTGTTTTCAAAATCTATATTGATGTTTTGGTCATTTTTGTGATTGTATAGGTACTATGGAAGGGGGATCAAATAGTGTGTCTAATGAGCAAGTACAACCAGTTGAACAATTCTCGGGTGATGACATTAACATATTGGTAGCGTGGCTCTACTTAGCTGTGATGGACACGTCCCTCCATACGAGAGAACCTATTAGGGACAGTCAATTATCAGGAGGAGAATGGATAAGGGAGATTGTTCATGGACATTCAGATAGGATATATGAAGCATTTAGGATGGAGAGACATGTTTTTCTGAATTTATGTGACTTAATGAGGGTAAGGGGTTGGTTGAAAGATAGTCGATTTGTTCAAATAGATGAACAAGTTGGGATATTTTTAAGTGTGGTTACTCACAATAACTCAAATAGAGATTTATGTGAGAGATTCCAACATTCAAGAGAAACGATCAGCAAGTATTTCAACAAAGTGTTGAAAGCAATGATCAAACTTTCAAAGGAGATAATCAAACCACCGTCCTTTGACGTCATTCCACAAGAAATTCTTATTGATCCTAGTCATAAACGCTACTTCAAGGTATGATTTTTATATTGATTTTATACCGTCAAATACATGTAGTTGATAATCTTATATGATATTAGATTGTTAATATATTAACAGGGCTGCGTAGGTGCTATGGATGGCACCCATATAGATGCTACCGTTCCTGTGTCTCAGCAGATTCCATTTAGAGGTAGGAGTGGGAGAACAACCCAGAATGTGCTGTGTATTTGCTCTTTTGATATGAAATTTACTTTCGTGTATGCTGGATGGGAAGGATCTGCCAACGATTGTCGAGTGCTTTTAGCAGCACTCGAAAATCCGCAACTGCAATTTCCCCGACCACCACCTGGTACTTACTTTGTTTATGAGGACAATTTTATGATTATATATTATGGTTCAATATCACAACAAATTTATATATATCATGTTATAAGGAAATATTACGTGGTAGATTCAGGTTATGCAGCACTTCCAGGATTTTTAACTCCATTTAGAGGCGATCGGTATCATCTAAGCGAGTATAGAGGGAATGGGGGACGACCAAGGACAGCAAGAGAATTGTTCAACAAGAAGCACTCTTCACTGAGAAATGTAATTGAGAGGTCATTTGGGGCATTAAAGAATCGATTCACCATTTTGAGACAGATGCCTCCATTTACAATTCGGAAGCAAGCACTTGTTGTAATTGCTTGTTGTGCTCTCCACAATTATATTCGTGATCAAGATGCGATGGATAGAAACTTTTCCCTATATGGAGATCCGAAATATCCATGTTAGTGACTGATTGGAGATTTGATATTGAAAAGAAAAGATTTGGACTGGCTAAAATATTCCAGTTTTCTATGACAATGTAAAAAATGATAGTTAAATTATGAATGTGAACCTCCATTTTGTGACTGATTGCAGATTTGAAAGACTTGTGCTAGTTTGTAATTAGGTAATTGAATCTTGGTATCTAAATAATTATCATTATGCTTCTTAAGAGTCTGCTCCTGAAGAAGTGTTCATTGGTGATGCTCGCCCATTATTTTGTTGGCTGCATTCCACTCTTTAGTTTATCTTCTTTACCTTTCGATGCTTAGTTTGCTAATAGTATTTGTTATGTGGCAAGTTGAAATGGACTCAGGGCCAACTATTCCCAACATCTTTTCGTAAATGGGTGCATCTTAGTGAATTTCTCTTTGCTTATTTAAGAAACAAAAATTTCAACCGCTTGATCTTCCTAAGTGGTGCCTTATTTGGTTTTTGGGTTGTTTTGATCCATGTAATCACCACCAGCCTCAAGAATCTTCCAGAAGTTCAGGTGTATTGCAAATGGGGATCAGTGGTCATTCCCGTTTGCTCATTCTAAAAAGTTGCCACTAGATACCTTCTACCTCTTTCCTGGAGAAATTCAAATAGTTGATTTTTGAAATTCTGTCTTTATCTATTTTTATCACTTTGCATGTCAATGATCCTCCTGCATCTACAGTCACTTCCCTGATAATCCCTTTTTTCTTTTTTCTGTCATCGTAACTCCTGAAGGCGGCTATCTTTGACAAAGAATGTGAACCATGTGTCCTTTTTAAGAACCCTCACAGTTTGCTGATTATCAGTTATCTTTCTTTTTTGGCTTGGTACTATAGTATGTGAGGTTCCATTCCTTGACTCTACAAAGTATTCTCACTTGACATTATGGGCTTATCATTGGAATGTTTGAGCTGAATAATGTGTAAGTTTTGCTCTTATCAAGGTTTTAATATTTCCTACTTTCTGAGTCTCAAACCATAGACTGTGCAGACAACAATATCTACAACTAAAATTCTCCTTTCTTTCTCCATTTTCTTTTTGCATTGAAGTACATAGAAATAGAAGGTATGACATTTCTACTTTACATGAGGAAATACAGTTGGTTGGGTCTCCTTGATATCGATGACACACGTTGTTTGAATGCCTAACTATTGATAATCTGCTTTGGGCATTTATGAATCTTCTTTTAGGTTTTGGTATGTCACAGTGATCTGGTTGTAGCATCTCCTGTGGAAGATTACTTTTTGTATATCGATGATCTACCGTCTCTTGAGAAGGTATATATGATGCATATTTCTGTCTTTGACATCTGTTATAGAATTCGGAAGTTCTCTATTGGCAGGAAGAAGCCAAGAAAGTATCTCAAGCCCTTGGTGATAAGTATGCAGTTTGTTGTGAGGGTATGGGAAACTTTAACTGGACAGACTTGATTAATGAACAAACATGGTTGTGTTTCGAGCTTGAAAAGTCCCTTCTCATCCTAAATCCAATTGCTTGCTGTTTTAATCATGCCATTACTGCTTCGTGTATTCAATTAGGTACATGTGACAAGGACTGAGCTAGATCACATCGTTTCTGTCAGACTCTTTAGCATCTGATCTTTTTATTTATTGATGGGCTGGCATCCGATCTTTGACATGCATGCTGTGGGATTAGAGAAAGCATACAGTTATAACATACTGGACAAAAACGTGACATCACATAGCCGCTGACCGCATTTTAGCTGACAGGATAGGATGAGCTACCTGAGAAGCAACTTTAGAAAATGAATATCAATATGAATCAGTAGGCTTTCCCAGTTTGACAATTTTGCATGCAGTCCTACTTTGTTTTATGTCCTGATGTAAGCTTATTATGATGTGGAGTAAATTTTTTGTTTTTAATTCTGCTTTGTCCTCACATATCCATGGACCGACCCCATCATCTCCACCGAATAAGAACTACGAGATCACCCCAAGGAATCCAGCGGAATCCAGGGGTTGCGGAGCAACCATAGAATCTCAGCAATTCCCTTTTCATCGGATCTATGGTTTGTGATGTCCGATTCACTTTCGATCTACCGAGAGATTCTAAGATATTCACCGGACATTTCAAATTTTGGCATTTGGTAATATCTAAGTTCACTGGCTAAATCAATAGTGACCGAGCAAACTTGACAATCGAAATAGTACTACTGGCTATGCATTCACTCTAAGTTCTAGAATATTTTCATGGGCATTAAAAAAAAAAAAAAACTCAATGGCACAATCTACAACAAAAGCCAAATACACTGCAGTTGCTACAACCATCGATCAAGCACTATAGCTCCAAAAAAATTAGAAGTCCACAATCGCTATCTCAGAAAATCTAGTTTTTAATGGAAGAATTAAACTCAAGAAGTGCAAAGCAATAGAGAGATCAAGCTCAAATATTGCAAGATGGAGGAGCAAGTGGTGGACATATTTAAGGAAGTACTACCCCTAGCCAAGTTTGATGTGTTGCGAAATATGCTTGGAGTATCACAAATTTAATCGAGGAGGGAGTGTTGAAATAGTGATCAATTTTGTGTAGAATTATCTAGACATCAACAACGTTCTAAAGCAATAGTTGGTAGATGAGCTTAGTGTTTCACAAGTCTGCAAGAGCTAGGTAGAAATTGTGTCTAAGAAAACATGGAGCATGTAAAACTCTTTTGTTTTGTAGAAAATTGTGACATTTCTAGAAATTATTTTCCAAGAAGTCAATTTTGAGGAAAATGACATTATGTTCTAGTTTTAGCTAAGAGCTGAAAAATAGCTTAAACATATTTTTCATCATGTGGTAAAGAAAATCTCATTTAATTTTTTGAACATACATACATTTAGGTGGTGGTGACACAGGCACGGGTAGCCAAGATAGGTTTGAGAAGACTCTGCAAATAGAGTCCCACATTGCCCTACCGTGCGTAATCTCTTTGTTTAATATCACTGAATATTTTCTCCCGTCGGGTTGATGGTTGGGAATGAAGAATCAAATTGTCTTGGCCTCTATCATGGCAAAAACCAACAAGAAAGTTTGTTTCCATTTCTTGATATCAATGAAAATCTTTTAATGAAAATCTTTTAAGCAAAGCTCTTGATGATTTGATAATTAATTGATAATTTGATAATTAATTAATGCTACCTTGTTCATCAAGAAGAAAATATGAAAGATGAAAATATTAAAGGGTATTTGAGAATTTTGATAGGAAAACTATGTTTTATAGGAGAAGTGTTTGGTTTCGGCTACCAATGGATTGTATTAGCCGCAATGAGGATTAGCAATGAATTAGGAAATTCCAAGATTCCTCCACAACCAACCAACCTACCATAGCTCTTTGCAGCAGCTACAAGTGGAGACGATGCTTTTTGTGGTTGTGCCAAGTATAATATCCACAGCCCAAAACAGCATATCAACTAAAATCTTCTTGTCACTCACATCCTTCACACCTGTTTGATCACATGAACATCTGCATCAAAATGCCAATCCTTTGAAACCTTCCCGCATGCTGAGGGAGGGAAATGGCAAAAATAGGAAACTGGCCATGCGACAATATACATGGCCCTACACATAGCAGATTGATTAAGAGGAAAGACAAGAACTTCTCATTCATGGAACAAAATAAAAATCTCAAAGCAAAATCCAGAGATCGCATCATTGGAACGAGTCCATGCCTCTGTCGACTAAATGACATTATCCTTTTGAGTCCTCCAAATTCACCACATCAAACAAATTTAATCCAAGTGATTTCAGTTCTGATGCCTAAGTCCATTTAATCTTCCAAACGCCTCAACTTATCCACAAAAAGATGATTCACCGATTAAAGCAACCGAGCAAAATCGTTGAGGGTCAAATTTGGCTTAACAACGCAAAAAGACAAAAAAAGGTAACTGGACAAAAGGACCTTGAAGATATAAAGCAACCGAGCAAAATTTCATGACAAGATATACGAACCAGTTCCTCATGCACAACGCAAAAAAGACAAAAAAAAAAAACAAAACTGGACAAAAGGACCTTGAAGAACCACAATACGCCAGGCTAGGGTTACGCCAGCATCAAATCATGCAGTCACTGGGCAATCACTACAGCAACGATCTCGCAACAGACAAAGAGGCCTGAGGAAACATCGATGGACACGACAGGGTTCGGTGAAATTTACCCGCCAGGACATGGTTGAGCACGATGCCGGTGCCGGAGAGCGCGTTCTGGATCGAGCTAGGGATCCAGTGTCACCGTAGGCGGAGATCGAGACAAAATCTTGGGAAATGATAGCAGCTGAAAAGCTGATGCACTGCTTAAAGCGGGCGTTTTGCCTTGCACTGCAAGAAAACCCCCTGTCTTTTCTCACGGTCACGGCAAAGCTGAAAAGATGAATGCACTGCAAAAGACGGCGTGTTCCCAACGCTCCCCGATGCACTGCAAGAATCGTCCTTTTTATCCACAACCCAGCATCGGGAAGGAGCCAATCCTTCTCTCGCTAAAGTTTTTAAGGGCCTATTTTTTGTTTTTTGTTTCTAGGACAAAAAAAGAACAGAAACGGGTGATATTTGGTTTCGTTTTTGTTCTTTTTTTTTTTTTTTTTTCCGGAATAAAATTGAAACAAAAAAAAAAGAAACAAAAAAACTTACTTCTTATTTCAGAAACGATTTCGAAGAAACACTTCTTCTTCTCTCTCTTCTCTCTTCTTCTTTTTTTCTTTGTTTTTTTTTGGCCGATCGCGGCCTCGGCCATGAGGTCGCGCGACCCGCCGCCGAGGTCGCGCGACCTCGAGGGCCGGCGACGCCGCCGAGGGTCGACCTCCGGGGCCGACCTCGCCGCATAGCGCGTCGCCGGGCCCCCGGGCGAGCCCAAGCTCGCCCAGCCAAGCGAGGTCGAGGCTACCGGCCGGCGACCGGGCGAAAGAAGAAAAATAAAAAGAAAGGAAAAATAAAATAAAAATATTAAAAATTTAAAAGAAAAAAAAAAGAATAAAATTTACCAAACATGTTTCTATTCATTTTTTATTTCAGGAACAAACGTTACTAAACGCATTCTTTTGTTCAAAACCGTTCTCCGGAAAAGAAATTTTTTTTTTTTTTGTTCCTTGGAATAAAAAAAGAACAGAAATATTTCCATGCAGCCCCTAAGTGAGTCCACTTGCCTCGAATTCAAGAAATGCCGAAAGAAAGCCTTCTCTTTCATCATCACTAATGGTCTCCTTCCGGCGTAGAGAAATTTTGGGGAATAAGGACGTGGGAAAAATAAAAATAGCTAAAAGTAATTTTCATTTAAATAATGATAAATTTTAATTATTATAGAAAATAATAGATTTTTTTAAATGGGTTAATTATAATTTTTTTTTTTGTTAAAGTATCAGTTCAATCTATAATTTTTTGTTAAAGTATGTTCTCATTAATTATTAAGTATTAATATGTAATGCATTTATTAATATTATTAGTGCAAATTCATTAAGTTTTTTTATTATTTATTTACCATGCTTTGGAGTTTGGTCCCAATGTCATTCCCTCGGCTTCTTGAACCGCCCGTTCCTCTTCCTTTCTTCTCCCGCGCAATTTTCTGCAAAACTTCCCTATTTTTTGGGATCTCTATTTTCAATTTATTTTCCAAACACCTTTCTAATTTGCTGAGACTGGAGAGGAGCTAGCCTCCCAATATTAGCAAAATAAAACGTTCCAAAATAGCTCGACGAACGAGAAAATTAATAAAAAAATACAATTACTGGTTGTAAGTAAATAAGCAAATTTAGCTCTAATTTTGATGAAATGGTAGCTCTGTTGGTTTGGTTACCACAACCACTCCACCTCCATCAACCTCCACAGCCACGGTCAAACCGCGCCTCGGGGGATCTCCTCTGGGGTCTCGGTCTAAGGTGGATTAACCACCTAGTTTAGTCCTTTAAATTCTTAAACTCTTAAACATGGTTGATTTTGTAAAGTCAATGTAGGCAAACCTACAATTAAAGATCACTATTCCCATGTTAATCACATAAGGAGAAATGAGGCAAGCAAATCTTAAGGACCAGTGAATGAAACCACCCTCCATCCCATTTTCACAGCTTCTTGAATTAAATATAACTACTGCTTATAATAATAATCAAACTTAGCTTGTTTAATGAAATATAACTACTGCTTATAATAATAATCAAAAGAAAATTCAACAAGCTCAAGCTTCACCAGGAGGAGGACCATCAAATAGAAAAGGTAAAGTGAGGTACCATACAATTGAAAAAGTTAGAAAATATAACTAATGTAGGAGAGTTAAGGTAGAGTGCGAGAGCGGAAAGAGGAGAGAGAGAAAGGAAGAACTTCAAGTTTTCTCCCAATTAAATTCGACTTTTTGGTTGTTTGAAAAATTTCCGAAAAGCCACAAAAAGCGTGGGAAGGAAATTCGACTTCTTATCTTAGAAAATTCCGGAAAAAAAAATCCTGAAGAAAGCGTTAGACACTGGGTGAACAGTTAGCACGGTTCCCGGTTCTACGGGAACCCGGAGGGTCCGGTTCTTCCCGGTTCTAAAGTTCTGGTTCCGTTCCTTTTTCTTGGAACCGGAACCGGAAGGGAGCTGGTTAGAGTTTTAAAAAAAAAAAACGCTAGCACGTCACTTCCCGCACTCGCACGTGATTTCCGCTTTTTTCTCTCTCTTTCTTTTCACCATCACGTCACTCCTTCCTCCCCCCCAAAAAAACTTTTTTCTCTCTCCTCTTCTCTTTCCCCTCTCTCGGCCGAACCCTCCCCCCTCTTCTTCTTCTTCCTTCCTCTTGCTGACTGCTTCATCCACCGCCACACCGCCGCCCCATGCCCTACTAGTACTCACCACACCACCTCTTGGCCCGAACCACCACCACCCACCGCTCGTCCGACGAGCCGTCTCCCCGTTGAGCCCGACGAGCTGTCGTGCCGCCCCTCGCCGCCGCCGCCGTCCCCAAGCCACCGTCACCACCTCTTGCCGCCGCTCACTCCGCCGTCCGGGCCGTCGTTGCTCCAAACCGCCACCGCCTCCGCCAGAACCGAGCTCTTCCCCCCTCGGCCGTGGGTTGAGCCGCGATCAACGCCGTCTTCGCTGCGCCGTCCGTGCCGCCGTTGGTGCCGTGAGACTCGTGTCTCCGTCGCCGTCGCCGTCGCCGTCGCCGGACCTCCCTCGACACCGCCGCTCGACGCCGTCACCCCTCGCTCACCTCGCCGCTCAGCCGCTTGCCATCGACGCCGCCGTTGGATGCCGCTCCGTCCCCGGGTGGAGGCTGAAAATCCCCGGGTGGAGGCTACTCAAACGCCTATAATAATAATTGCATTTGCATGGAAGTGTTGCCTATCCGGTCGGGGGCGACGCGGGAAACGCCTTGGAGACTCCGGCCGGGGCCTACCGGCTGATGGATGACGAGACAGTAGGTTTTCCTCCACATTTTTTCTCTTTTCAATTCCTTTCCTCTGCATTTTTGCTCAAGTGAGAGATTGCTTGAGCAATACCCACAGTTGCCCAACCTTCATTATTACGCAACGGTAACGGTAGTTATTAATCACCAAATTATACATTAGACCAAATGTTTTCTCTAGAAAACTATTTATTTAGTTGTCTATTAGGATGTAATAGATTCACATTGCTGTGTCGCAGGTACATGGAGGACCAACCATTGAATTATTTAGGCTTCCAGATATAGATATTCGCCCCAACTAGGAAAACTTTCCTTACCGAAATCTCATTTGCTTTACTTTCACACTTTCTTTCATTGGAGTTATCTGCATTCTAAAAGAATCGAATATTTCGTTTCTCAGGAGATTGATTTATTTGAAGGCAATGTATGCATAATTGGAGTACTTGGCAGATTTACCTAGATGAGCTCACATTGGTCATCTATGAGTTCCTCGGTTTTCTTCATTCTTCCTTCTCTCTTGCATTTCTTTTCTTTCATGGCCACAAGCGCACTTGATTATTTATTATTTTATTTGGGCTTACCTTTTACTTTCTTTACCTTTTAATTTCTGCAGAATCCAAACATCTAAACATCTTATAAGGCATCTCATAAGGCATCTCACTCCTTGCAATCCAATGCAAAAGAATGCTGCAGCAGAAGGTATACTGAGCTCAACAAACAACTAGAACAAATTAAAATAAAACTTCTTCTTTATAGTTCATATCTCAAAATGAAACCAACCAAAAAAAAAAAAAAAAAAAAAAAAACTGGTGGAACCTTAACCCAACCCACTCACCAACCTCACACGTAACCGTTCTGTGACAACACATGTGACAGCCCCAACAACAGTTCACCCCTAGATCACCCCTAGATGAAAGTTAGATGAAAGGTTAGCTATGGGGGGCTTGTCCGGGCTTGCTTTACTTGAGTCTAGCCATTAAGTCCATAATTATTTTGTTTTGTTTCAAGAAATGATTTCCAGTAAACTAGTTTGGCAGGCTCCATAGATATAACAACCTAAACTTATGGATCACCATTATCTTCTTCATTATTAAAGATCATTATTTTTTTTTTAAGGATTGAATCCACTTATTTCTCCGGTTAGCCAAGTTAGCTTCCTTGGAGCTACCAGGTAGGTCAGGTGAGAGATCTCATTTTTGTATGCCATTATATTCCTCTCCTAATAGTTATTAATCATTTTATTTTTTATTTGATGAATTTATTTTAATTTAAAACCAAAAGTAAAAGGTTAATTATTTTGAATTAATTTTTTTTTTTGGATAAATTGCCGTACCCAGTGATCTAGGATTCTACATTCGTCTTAGCTCAAGTTTTTTTTTTTTTTTTTTTTTTTTTTGTAAACTAAATTCTCTCCCTCATTTTGATTAAAGTAAAAGGTTAGTTCTTTTGAATTATTTTTTTTTGGGTAAATTTAAGGAGACTAAACAGGAAGAAGCTATGGACTATTTAAGATGAAAAACTAAAGGTGTAGTTTAGTCTCTTGATTTGTCTTGTTTAATCAAAAATAAAATAAATCTTTGGAGTTTGTTTACTTAGAAAAACTTGAGTTTAAGAAATCCCAATGCTCTACTACTTAGAAATAGAACATTGGTAAGGGGCATGGACATTTAGTCTTCGTGTTAAAAATTGATTCAAGGGTTGCCGAAGCAATTTATATTATTAGTTGGAATGAAACCTTACATGGTCTCAAGATCGTGGTGTGACAATTTAATTTGTTTTAATACCAAACTTTGCCCTTCTTTGCCTTTCCTGTTTTATTTTGTTTGAATAGCTAGATAGAGATGTTTATTTTGATCATCATAATTATCTTATTTTTAAAAAGACCAAAATATATTTAATTTTTTAGCATTTACATATATTTGATTTTTTTAACATTATTTTGACATTTAAATAAATAATGAGGGAAAAATCAGAGTTAGTCCCTAGGGCTCTACTTCAAAATGGTTGGTTGCCGGTAGCATTTTCACAAGTTCAGCATTCCGACTTTTCGACTTTGGAGGCAGAGAGCGTCTAAGCCTAAACTATTTTGAATTAATTTTTGGGTAAATATAAACATGCATTCCCGTGCTGTGCCCAATGTTTAAACTGAATTGATTAAACAAGAGGGAAAAACAAACTAAACTAAAAGTAGACTAAATAGACCATTTTAGATTAAAATAGACCATAGGTTTTGAATTATTAAAGATCAGTAAAAAAGAAAAATTTGGTAATTTATCATTGATAGTTTCTCTTTATTTTGATTTATTTTGATTAATCTAGTGTTGATTAATCTTGTAAGTAGGTCATTATACTTCTCTCCCTAATTAATTATTTAATTTTTTTATTTGATGAATTTATTTTGATTAATGAGGGGGAAAAATAAAAAAGTAGATGAAGGAAAAAGAAGTAAACTATTTTGAATTAATTTTTTTTTTTGGGTAAATTTAAAGAGAGTAAACATGCCCATGCCCATGCCATGCCAATGTTGTAAGTGCCAATGTCTTAAGCAGAGGATTGAGATTTCCTTTGAAAAAAAACTCAAGTAAACAATTTATTTTGATTAAACAAGTAAAAGGAAAAAGAAGAGACTCAATTAGATAGTTTTTGAGACTATTTATTTTGATCATTATTATCTTTATTTGGATTATTAAAAAAAAAATTGTATGAGTTGATTAGCTATGCATTGGTCATGGTCAATTAAGTGTAGAGTTTTGGGATTGGGGGTAATGCTTAGTTAGTAAACTAGTTTAATGATAGTTCTCAAGTTCTCAATTCTGATTAATTATGCTTGCTATCGTGTGGTAGCTTGGGGTGGGGATTTAAGCGGTGCCTTGCCTTGCCTTGCCTTGCCGTGGGGCAGTGGCAAGGCTAAAAAAGAAAAAAAAAGAAACTAGAAAGAGAAGTTTGAATTAATTTTTTTTGGGTGAATTTAACACAGGACTAGTGCTTGCTTCTGCTCTCTTGCTATCTAATTATACCTAATTGCTATTTAATTATACTTAATTATTATGATTATGAGCTAGGCTAGGGCGAACAAAGCAAAAAGCTTTTCAATACAAACCATAGTCCTACTGTTCCCCTCTCTCTCTCAAAGCAAAAAGCTTTCCAATACAAACCATAGTCCTACTGTCCCCCTCTCTCTCTCTCTATGTGCGCGCCTCTCTCTGCCTCTCTCTGCCTCGCTCTCTCTCTCCTAGCCGGGAGTATCTCTCCGTACGAGTACGAGCCCTCACTAGACCGTGTCCCTCCCTCTTTGGCCTCTACAAAACGAAATTATCTCATGCAATAACAAAATGCTAAAATCAATCTTTTTTTCCCTTTCTTCCTTTTTTGTCTTTCTTGCTCGATAGGGCCGGAGCCTAGCTATGACAAAAAGCAGAATAAATTTGATATTTTCAAAATAAAGATAAAAAATAGATTTTTTTAAAGAAAAAATTAATTTTATAAGAAAAAGAGTTTGTTGTTTGGTTTTGGAGAACTTTTTCTTAAAAATCTTTTCAAAATCAATCTGCAAACTATTTTTTTACTCATTTTAATAATATTTTTAATTTTTAATTATTTTTATTATTAAAAACGAATCTTTAATTATTTCTAAAAAAAATTGAACTTTAATTATTTTTAATTATTTTTAAAAGAATTCGAAAGTTTAATTATTTATATTTAAAAAAGACGAAAAAAGAAGAAAATTAATAATGGATTTAAAAAAATCTGATTTAAAAAAAAAAGTTAAATTAGATTATAAATTCACCCGTTCCAAGCCCCTCTCGTCTCTTGCTTTGCTAAAAAATCCTCTCAAGAGAAACTCTCTTGCTCATCCTCTTACTCTTAACTCTCTTCCTCAGGAATCCCCCTAAAAAATGTCTTTTTTCTTCTGCAGAATAACTGGGAGAATGACTCCTCGAGGACTCTGAGCTTCATCAGTCATCCCTTTCCTTCTCATCCTTCTTGGCTTGGCTGCTCTCTCCCAGATCTCCCACATTTTCTTCCTGCACCTCATTTCACAAACTCACCTTACACCCACATTAACATCAACTGGCCAATGAGATACTACACCCATTCTTCAATCGGAAGCCTATATTTAACATTTAACGAAGCCTATATTTAACATTTAACATTTGGATATAATCGCGCTCGGGAATGGGAAATAGGATGACGGCGTGGGTATCTTAATATGGGTATCTTAGGAGCAAGACAAAGACATGACATTCAGGTGGCATGATATATTACTTTTTTTTTTTCAGAGATTAGGGGAAGAGGTGAGATTAGAAGAGGTGAGATTAAGGGAAGAGGTGCAAGAGCTTATTATTGCTGCTATGAATCCTATGTATTCATTGAGTTGTCAAGAGGAACCCTCTAGTGGCCGTGGAGGAGGCCAAAAAGTGTAGGGCCGAGGTGGGAGATAGATGGGGGAGATATGGAACAATGAGTAATAAATGAGTAATAAAACTTGTTCCTAAATCTTGTTAAATATTGTTATTAAATGTTATTAAATGTTATTATGAAGAATGATAAATGCTAAAACTTATAAACCATCCCAAGAGATGCACACGTGTTGAGCGTGTTGAGCAAGGTGGGAGTGTTTAGAAATGGTCTTATCTTTAACAATTTTCACTTAATCCTTTCTAACTTAGACTTATTTCCCTCGGATATATGGGACGTATGGGACGAAAGAGAGAGGTGAGTTCCTTTGGTTGAAAATCTTAAGTTATTATCCAACGTGATCTTGCGGTGGTTGGCAAAGCCCATGGACTCTCAAAGTATCTCATAATGGAGGCTATAGGATCATGTTTGGAAGGCTGGCTAATTGTGCTTTTGATCCTAATCCTTAGGCCTGGTTTTGTGCAACAACCTTTTTTGCTAATGGCTTCCTTTCCTCCTCTCTATCTCTCTACGCCTTTTTTAATCACAAGAAAGCCTTTTTTAATCACAATTATTTCCTATTCCTCCTCCCTCCTCCCTTAGCATGACATGGCATGACTTGGCATCATGATCAGTTTTCAGCCGCCTCCATTATAGAACCTCCATTATTATAGAGCCTCCATTATGAGATACGTTGAGAGTCCAAGGATGTTGGCTTTGCCCAAGCACCGCAACTAGTGAAGGTTGGGTAGCTTTTAGCAAAGACGATAACTTGAGATTTTGGAAAAGAGAGGGAAAAGAGGAACTCACTTGTCTCTTTCCTCCCGTATAACCTTCATGACCTGACCGAGGGAAATAAGTCAAAATTGTAAGAATTAAGTGAAAATTGTTGAAGATAAGATCAACTTCCTCCTCGTGGGTTGACACCTCTCAAGGAAATAACCAAACAGTGTTGTGAACTATGGTTTCACTTGCTAGTGCTCCAAATTTTTCAGGGTTTAATAATGGTCATGAAAATTGTAACAATGAGATGACTTGTGAGACAAATGCGACTCTGTTAATGATTTCGCTTGATAGACACGTATAAGAGTACATCCGTATGCATTTAACTTGCCGATCCATTTACATTTGGGTAATGTAACGTATTTTCTTGAACACGAAGAAAAAAAGAAAGGAAACAGAACATGAGGCGACGAGAAAAGCAACAGAACTGAAGCAAGGTGGACATTGGAAACAAAAGTTCAGATCCCACACGGCTCCATCAATCCGCTCGGAGATTCCGCATGTCGGAGTGGGGATTTTTTAGCTTATTTCCCACAACTTTTGACAATAGGATGACATGACCCGTGATGTTCATTAATTACAAGCAGGGACGTTCGTGGAAAAGGAACAGACCTTACGCGGAAAGAGAGGTATATAGCGACCAGCTGAAGAGGGCTTCAATCTCTGACCTCATACGCGGAAAGAAAGAGAGTGGAAGTTGCTACTCATCGTAACCGGGCCTCTTTCTGTATAGATCTCCTCAAGACAGATCGGGCACTAGATTGTGATTCGAAAACACTCAATCCCATTCCGACCTCAGTATGTGGAATCATCTTGCGCCATATGTTTTGAGATTGCTGAATATGTGGAATCGTCTTTTGCTGTATCTGTTGAGATTGCTTGGGAGATATGATCCAAGCTCAGGGCCTGAGACCGAAGCCAGCGATAACATCAATCTGTGTCATCAGATGTTGGATGAAGAGGACGACTCAGGGACTGCGACTGGAGGTGACCACGACGTATTCTTGAGCTTTCGAGGATCCGACACTCGCAACGGATTTCCAGATTGTCTTTATGAGTTCACGTGTCAAGCAGGAATCCGTGTTTATAGGGACAACGAGGAGTTACAGCCTGGCGAAAAGATCTTAGAGATCTTGCGAGCAATAAAGAGCTCTCAAATGTACATACCAATTTTCTCTAGAAATTATGCTTTGAGTAAATGGTGCCTCGAAGAGGTGGCATGCATGGTGGAAAGTATTCGCCAGTCCGCAGGAAAAAAGATACTACCCATTTTTTATGATGTGGATCCCTTGGATGTTAAGCTTGAAACGAAGTTGTACAAAAGTGCCCTAAACGAGCATGAGGAAAAGTGTGGCTGCACTCGAGTAAAGACTTGGAAGGAGGCTTTGACAACGGTGGCTAGAATCAAGAGATGGCATTTAAAAGATCAAAGGTATCGACACGACCTTGTTCTATTTATCTGTCTGTTTATTTATTCGATTACTGTTAGATCTATACTACCGATTGTATTAGAAGAGGAACGCACACAAGCACCCAGCTTTGTATGCATCATTTTCTACTACTAGGCTAAGACTATCTACATGCTGATGAACTCCCAGAGGTGGCCTCACGTGATTGGTTCCTACAATTTATCTATTCAAACTGTTTAGATAAACTCTTTAGGGCAATGCTCACCACCCTTGTAAGAGAAGCCCTACTTGATATGTGTGGTAAGAGCGATTTATGCATATCCGCAGCATATACCACATGAAAAGTATATATCCGAACAATTGTTACAATTATTTGCTTATATTTGAAATTCTGATTGCTTATACATAATCTCATGCGCAATGGTTTCATGAATATGACAGGCATGGCAAGGCCATGACAGATTTGCAGAGCATCACAATAAAAAAATAAAAAAAGATATTTGCCCATCAATCTAGTTGTTGGATGATCGTATAGAAGATATAAAGAAACTATTAAATTGTCTTGATACTAGAGATGTACGATTTGTCATAATTCATGGGATAGGTGGCATTGGAAAGACAACTCTTGCCAAGGCAGTTTTCAACCAGCTATCTCCTCAATTTGAAGGTCACTCCTTTCTTTCAAACATCCAAGAATCATCTCCATATGGTGGCATTGTAAAATTGCAAAGAAAATTAATAGCGGATATTTTTAATTTCTCACTTTCTGAAACCTTTGACTTTGAGGATGGGAACAATATCATCAGAAACAGATTACCTAACAAACGAGTCTTACTTGTTTTTGATGGCATGGATGAAAATGATCAATTCATGCAACTAGCGAATCAATGTACTTCATGTGGTCCGGGGAGTAGGATCATCATTACAACCAAAGATAAGAGTGTTTTTCCTGTGACCAAGATGGAAAGATCGAAGGAAAATACCTCAATACGGTCACTAGAAATTTTTCTGTATTAAATGAAGGAAATGCATTTTGATCATGCTCTTCACCTTTTTAACAAGCTCGCTTTCAACACAGATTCAGCTCCATGTGAATTTTATGATTTTTCAAGAGAAGTTGTTGAACTCACCGGAGGACTTCCATTAGCTCTTGAGGTGATAGGTTCGGGAAAAGTGCCAAAAAAGTCCTAAACCTTTTGCCTTTGTGCCGATTTAGTCCTAAACCTTTTTTTGGTGCCGATTCAGTCCTAAACCTTTTTAAGTTGTGCCAATTCAGTCCTTTCCGGCTAATTTTGGCTGGATTTTGCTTGACCGGACGCCGGGTGACGTGGCCTGATCGGCGCCCGCGTGGACAACTTTTAATAATTTTTTAATATTTTTATTTTTTAAAAATATTTTATTTTTATTTTTATTTTTATTTTTATTTTTTTTTTTTGTCTTTTCCTCCAGCCGGTCGCCGAGATCCGACGACCGCCGAGGCGACCTCCGGCGAGGGCGAGACCGACCTCGCCGGATCGGCGAGGTCGAGCCTCGCCGCCATCGCCCTCGCCGGATCTGAGAGGCGAGCCTCGCCCATGGCCCGATTTGGCGAGGTCGGGCGAGGCTCGCCCTCGCCGGATCCGGCGAGGGCGAGCCTCGCCCATGGCGATCGGCGAGGTCGGGCGGCGAGCCTCGCCGGCCCTCGCCGGCCATGAGTGAGGCTCGCCTCGCGGATCGAGCCATGGGCGAGGCTCGCCTAGCGGATCCGGCGAGGCTCGACCTCGCTAGATCCGGCGAGGCGAGCCTCGCGACCTCGCCGAGATCAGGCCATGGGCAAGGCTCGCCTCGCCGGATCCGGCGCGGCGAGCCTCGCCCGACCTCGCGAGATCGGGCCATGGGCGAGGCTCGCCTCGCCGGATTAGGCGGGCGAGCCTCGCCCATGGCCGGCGAGGTCGGCCTCACCCTCGCCGGAGGTCGCCTCGGCCGGTCGCCGGACCTCGGCGACCGGCTGGAGGAAAAAAAAAAAATAAAAATAAAAATAAAAATAAAAATAAAAATAAAAATAAAATATTTTAAAAAAAATAAAATTATTAAAAGTTGTCCACGTCGACCGACAGGGGCCCGTCAGCCGGCCGGCGTCCAGTCAGCAAAATCCAGCCAAAATTGGCCGAAAAGGACTGAATTGGCACAACTTAAAAAGGTTTAGGACTGAATCGGCACCAAAAAAAGGTTTAGGACTAAATCGGCACAAAGGCAAAAGGTTTAGATTTTTTTGGCACTTTTCCCGGTTCACATCTATGTACCCTAAGAAAAGAAGTGTGGATAAGCACACTGGAGAAGTTGAAGGAAGTGCCTCACGAAAAAGTCCATCGGAGCTTAAAGATAAGTTATGATGCACTTGAATACCGAGCAAAACAAATCTTTTTGGACATTGCATGTTTCTTTGTTAATAAGAAAAAAAACTAATGCAATGTACATGTGGGAAGATTGTGGCTTTTTCCCAAAAGTTGAAATTGAGGTCCTTATCGACAAGTCCTTGATCAAGATTGTTGATCATGATAGAATATGGATGCATGAACAGTTAAGAGCTCTGGGAAGAGAAATTATTAGTCAAGATTGCAGCAGATTGTGGTTGCTTGAGATGGCCCATGAAAAGGTAAGTATGAACAACCCTATTATATTCCTTCCTATGCTACTAGGTGTCTAAGAGGTCACTTCTCTTGCAAATTGCCTTCTTTATTTATTAAAACCCGTGCTATAGAAAAAAACTTACCAATTAATTATGCTTTTCCTTGAAAGAGAAATTTGCGAATTCTTTGATTTTTTCCCGTACCCCATTTTCGGTTATTTAAACAAGATAAAAATATCTGAAAACAAAAGAAATTAGGTTTAAAAGACCATATGAACTTTTTACATAATTATACCAATAAAATATGATGAGTTATATATATAATGTAGCAAAATATATCTTGTTTTATTTAGATAATGCACATTCGAACAAAAAAAAAAAAAGCCTAAAGTTTTGTGAAACTATTGGGTCTTGAGAGTACTACCAAAAAGTTTTTCTTGAAGAATACATTGGTAATTAGTAATGTCTAATAAAGCTGAAAGAGTTTTCTCTTCAAAAGTCTGATTCCAATTTAGTAAGTGGGGTCATGTTTCCTTTAACTCTCTGATGAGTTACTGTGAATTATATCATGAGTGGAAATGTGACATTGTGTTTCACAACACTCGAATCCAAGCTCGAAATCGCTAGTTGATGACTAATGTTTCCAGTATTGATTACACAATCCTTTAAACCTCAAATAATACTAGAAAATTATTCTTTTGCACCAAAGTCTATAAACACGAACTCCATCAAAGTTGACCGCTAAAATTATATTCACAGAAGTTCTTAAATCCACAAAAATCAATATAAAAAAATTATCCACACTTCCGTTGTGCGTTCCTAATAAAATTAAACTCAACATTCCTTAATCCTACCCAACATTGGCAAAATTTGTAATAGGCCAGTTTCACTGCTTATTAAGCGGACCACTAGCTAAGTGAGCAACAAACATCACTTCCATAGAATCAAAGATAGTCTTTATCATAGTGTCAACATTTTAATAATATTAGAAATAATAGTTCGAAGAAATAATATATATTTTCGCTCAGAAGCATAAAACATTATCAATTTCATAGAAATTGGTATTTATTTAAGTAATGGATCCCAACTCATTATTCAAGTCAAGAGAACAATTTAATACTATATTTATCATTAGGGAGCAGAGAATGTGGTAGTTCTCACACAACGGAGATCAGGACGCAACTTTACAGGCAAAGATTTTGCGAATCACACAAATGCAAGATTTCTTACATTGGATGGAGGGAACTTTGTTGGCAACTTTGAGGATATCTTACTAGAGCTAAGATGGTTTCATTGGCGAAATTGTCCTCCGAAAATTGAAGCAAACAACTTTGTGCTGAATCACCTAATTGTTCTCAAGCTTTCAGGCAATATCATCACAGAAGAATGGAGCGGATGGGTCGAAATCATGGTACAATTTTACCGAATCTGTCTACTCTTTCCACTAATCCTTTTAATATATTATGACATGCACCTATTTTGCAATGCATGCCGAAACTTGATAGCATTAAGTTGGTTGCTTTTTTGTAGGTGGCAAGTAGATTTTTTTTTTGGTCGGTCCTACTCTAATCCTACTCTCTCATTCTCAGACTTTTGCCATGCCTCTTTGCAGGGCATGTGAGTCAAAACCCACTCCTAAAATGAAATCGTCCCCATCCCGATCCCCCCTGAGAAGGTGGGGATTTGAACTCCTCACCTCCCCCTTCCAAGTTGGAAGGGTGGCCACTGTGGCAAACCCCCAGTGGTTAGACACACTGTTAATATTGAAATTGAGCTTGAAAATCATAAGCGTGCACGGATTGATTCTATTTTGTGGCATAATTAGTGCCTTCGTGATTTTTTGGGCTTAATTATGGCCGAATGGTTTTTGGACATACTCTTGACTTGAGCAATGAGTTTGGATCCATTAATCATTAAATACCGATATTTCTTTATTATTTGACATTGTGCATACTTGATTATTGCATTTATGTTTCCAAATACATCGTATCTCTTCAAACTATTATTTCTAATTATATCAATTCCGTATACAATAATAATGATTGTATTAGATTCTATGAAAGTGTTGTTCGTTACTTAGTTGGTAATCCGGTTACTCATAATTGAAATTGACCTATTTCAGTTTTTGCTAATGTTGAGTAGGATTGAGAACCTTGGGGGTTGAAATTAATTTTATCAGAGTGCACAGTGAAGCATAATTTGTTTATATTAACTTCGATGGATGTATGAACTTTCATGATTATAATTGTAGTGGTCAATTTTGATGGAGTTGATTTTTTAAGACTTCGGTGTAAAAGAAAAACTTTCTATTATTATTTGAGGTTTAAAGGATTGTTTATTCAGTATTTGGGAGTTAAGTAGTTAACTATCGTTGAGTTTGGGTTTGAGAATCATGAATTTCAGGGTGTGACATTTCCACTCATGATATAAATGACAGTAATTCCATGGAGAATTAAAGGAAACATGATGCCACTTTCTACATTTGAATTGGACTTTTGAAGAGAGAATAATTTTAGCTTTACCAAACAATACCAAAGTAACCTTAAAAAAAAATGCCTTTTCAACTTTTCATAAAACTTTAAATTTTTTATTTATTCAACGTATAGTATCTAAATACAACGAGATAGATTTTGCTACTTTATATGAAAAACCTCATCATATATCAATCAGAAAATTTGTAAAGTTAAAAGATAAATTGTATAGTTATGAATATGTGATGGAAAAGTTCAAATGGTCTTTTAAACAAAATTTTTATGGTCTTCAGATATATGTATCTTGTTTAAATACTTTGGAGAATTGATGCGCTATTTATTGGTGAGAAAAATTGGGGAACTAGCAAATTTCTCTTTTAAGAAAAACATAATTAATTCACTTTTTTTTTTTTTATATTGCACGGGCTCTAAGCCAGCAATAAATGAAGAAGGGAATGTGCAATTAGACACTTAGAAGAATAGGGAGGAATAAAATAGTGTCGTCCATACTTACTTTTTTTGCTTGTACCACGTCTACAACCATCTCAGCAAACCACAATCTGCTTCGATATCCGGGATTTTGGATATTCTCTTGACGAACAATTTCCTTCCCAAAATCTCTTACCTCATCTACCATCCTTATTTTATCAAGATAACCTCCTGAGATCAAGAATTTATTGATGAGGACATCAATTTGGACCTTCGGGCAAAAGTGACAGGCTTCCCACATATACATTGCATTAGTTATTTTCTTGTTAACAAGAAACATGCAATATCAAAAAAAATTTCTTCGCCTCATATCCAAGTGCATCGTAACTCAACATTAACTTCGGTGGAATTCTTTGTAGGGGCACTTCCATCCACTTCTTCGGTGCACTTTTCCACACCGCTTTGTCTTTAGGTTCCTGTGATATTCTTGTCTCACTATATTTTTTCCTGTCGCGACCCAATTTTTCGGGTTCACCACCTAAAACTAGGTTAATGGATTACTAAGTCTTTAAGCTTAGCTCGAACTCTCCAAGCCCATACCAATTCGCGACTTAGGTTTGAATTCTTAACATGCAATTGATTTTTTTAATCGGAGTCGCCACTAATCTATTTTTGGTGGGTCGATTAGAAACCCAAGTAAAGTAATGGAAGTTTCGGCTTTCTTACTCCTACGAACAGAAGACTATGGATACGGGGACTTGGTTCACTAGAATTTTTAATGCCCTTTCGGTACCATTTCTTTTATTTTCAAAAGTGTTTTTGCAGGCAGCTTGAGTTTATTTTAACCTAAGTTACTATCATGCAATAAGTGACCATACGAATGCTTAAACATTCAATCAATAAATTGCATCATACAAAGCAAACAATTTTTGGGTTTTCTTAGATTTTTTATAAAATGCATTTCTAACTACATGACCTAAACTATATGACATGAAGAAATGCAATCTAAATGATCTAATTCTAATGACATACAATGCAATGCAATGACATACAAAATTATTTCAACTAAAATGACATGCGACATACAATTTAATATGCGAGATATATGTCACACGACATTTATTAAATGACCTAATCTAATGACGGTCAATTTCTAATTAGAAATGAACCTAACAATAATCACTAAAATGACGTACATTTCATGGACTTAATTCTATATAACGTGCACATGATTTTTTATTATAAAAATGCAATCTATCCTAGAAATTGCAACTAATTTACCCTAAGACAAATTTCATGAAATTCGAAATTTAAAAATGCAAAAATGACCTAGCTAGATTAAGATTCTATCTAATTTAAACTAAGGATTAAGTCACATTAAATCCTAATTTAAACTAAGATATTATCTTAATCTAACATGCAATTTATCTAATATGCAATGACGTGCGGAGCATGCCCTAATTCTACATGACATATGCATGATACTTTTTATTTTTTATTATTTATAAAATTCAAAATTTAAAATTGTCACGTAATTAAACATGCAACTAAAATCCTAAATTAATGCATTTTTATATTTTTTTCAAACTGAAATCCCTATGCTAGATATGCAAGATGACAAGAAATATTCTAAAACCAACTGAATCTTAATTCAAATATTTTTGGATTTTTAGTGGTTTTTCAAAACAATGCGATTATCAACTAAACATTAAATCTAAACAAACAAGATATTCAACAAATAAAGGATTAAAATAACGAAAAAATAACCTGTTATCTCACATGGTCAAATTAACGATTACTTTTAACCAGGAAACATAATGACAAGAAAATCAAAATAACTAAAAATCTTATCCGAAATCTTACGGATTAAATTAATAATTATATTGATTCAACAATTAAGATATTATCAACGGACCCCAAGAATTAATATAATTAAAAAAAATGACCCGACATCTTACGGGTCAAATTAATAATTACAATAATTTTAGGGATAACTCCCGCCGATAATGCCTACAATATCCATAACCTAAAAGTCACCTCACAATATTCAAACTTAAACAATAATAGCAAAACTAACTAAAAATAAAGTAAAATAACATAAAATAAGAAAAATAAAGAAAATTGAGCAACCTAAGGAAAATGGGGGACAGCAAATTCGTCGGCGCCGGGCAAAGGGTTGCCGTCGGTCGGAGCTCCGGCGAGAGGCAGCAACGGATGGAGCTGCTTGGCAGGGGGCGGATCGGGCGAGCGGTCCGGCGGCAGCGGCAGCTCGCGGGTGGCGTCGCGGTGCCGGCGACGGGAGGTGCAAGCAGAGGAAGACGCGCGGTCACCGGCGCTCGGAGTTGCAGCAGTGACTGGTATTGCAGTGGCGTCGGGACGAGCTCGCGGGTGCAGAGGGACTCCGGCGGCGTGGTGGGCAGATCGCGGACAGGGGAAGGGAAGCAGCGTCGTCGCGGATCGGCTCGGCGGTGGCTTCGTCGGGTTAGTAGAGCGGTTCGGCAGCAGCGTCGGAATCGTGGGTCGGCGCGGCACGGGGAGGAAAGCGGTAGCTTCACCAGACTTCGGGCTGGGCAGATTCGCGGTCGGATCAGGGGCAGAGGAGATGCGTGCGGCAGCAACTCGGACCACCGGCGAAGGGCGTCGCGGGCCGAGAAACTTCAGGTGCAGGCATAGATAGGAAGCGGGGCCATCTGGTGTGGTGGCGCGGTGAGGTGGCGTCGGCTGTCGCAAGGAGGGCGGATCAAAATCGGATCCGGCGGGAGGGAGGCAGAAGCAGAAACAGTAGAAGGAAGGGGGTGATGAACAGTAAATGTCCAATCACCTTTACCCCCTTTTTTTTTTTCTTCACTTTTTCCCTTTCTTCCCTTTTTGTGCTTCTCCCCTTCTCTCGAGGACTCCACGGATGGCTCCCTAAAGCACCAAAATTCTTTTCCCTTTTAGTGGATTTTTTTTCCCAAAGAAGCTCTCTCCAGGTCCTCGTACACGGTTGCTTTTATAGGGGGTAAGAGATAAGCTTTCGATTTCCCCTTCAAATCTACATCCGCGATACATTTTCACCAACCGATCACTATTGATAAAAATTCAAGATTACGATAAATATTTTCCAAATCTCGCAAAGATAAATCGCAATATCGCAATATTTTTCACAAAATTCATCCCATACTTGATAAGGATTCAAGATTAAGATGAGATTTTTTAAATCCAAATCTTTCAAAGCCAAATCGTAATATTTTTTTGTCCCATTACTATCTAAAAAAGATTCATATCTCGGAAAAATTTTAAAATATTATATTCCCATGAAATAATTTTTAATTATTAAAAAACGCGGGCTTGGGCCAACCCGCTCGCTTCGTGGGCTTTGATCCATCTAATTGAACTCATCCGTCACCTAGGTCCAAAATATGCGAATAACAAAATAAATGCAATATAAATCTATATCTTTATGCAATTAATAAAATTAACCCATAATTTCCTATGCAATAAATAAATAAACTAAATCGTCAAAATCTAGGTGTCAACATTTCCTTATTGTCAGACCTTGGAGTTTGCAAATCGAAGGAGGTAGTTCCTCGATAGAAGACCCATATAGATCCAACTCAGTCAACCACCTTAACTTCCTAGTAATATTCGGCAGCTTGTTTAGACGAGTACAATTCACCAAAGACATGCACTCAAGAGTCTCTAGCCATCCGATTGTGTACGGAAGTGCAACTAATCCTATATCCTCCATTACTAGCCTTGACAAATTTCTTAGATCACCGATCGAGTCTGGCAAATGACGAACACCAAAACAATGGATCAAGATGAGCTCTCTCAAAGCAGTTAGACAACCAATTTCCGTGGGCAACTTTTCAACACGCGGACACCATTTGATTTTCAAGTAATTCAATCGCTCTAGTTTACGCGATCAATTACGGCCAACCTTGAGAAATCTTTCAGAACCAATCTCTCCAAAGTCACAAATTCAGAGAAGTCAGGTGTTTTGATTAAGGATTTAGATCCCGCAAGATTCAAAACTTTTAATCTACTTGCCACCTATAAAAACTTATGATTTTCAAGCTCAATTTCAATATAATTTCAATATTAACAGTGTCTAATTGTCACGTAGGTCGATCATGAGAATAAATCCAAAAAAACACAATAATTCAAAATATTTTTCTCATTAATAATTTGTAAATTTATTGATAGACAAACATTGTCATTTTAACTTCATGTATAATGGATTGCACATTGCAGTGGTTTTCTCTCTTTAGAGTCGCTGTACTCAAAATGCTCTCGTTTATCGAGCTCTTGCCTACTGTAATGGTAGTTTTTTCTTTCCTCAAACCCTAATTGCCCCTTTCTTCACATTTCTCCTGGTTCGATTTGGATTCGCTTGTCTCAATTCCCCGTTCCAATTAGTGGGGTTTCTTCCCAGTTCCTCTTCCTCCTTGTTTTTCTTCGCTTTTGCCTCTGATAGTGACCTCGATGTTTCGCTTTCTTTGCGTCTTGGTTCCATCGGCGTTCTGCATGTACTAGCTCCTGTTCTTTTCCTCGTTCCTGCCTCTGTTTGTTGGTTTTCCACCTTCCCGACATGTCTGCATGTCGAGTTTTGGAATCATCTGAAGCTCCCTCTCCATCCCCTGCCTACGGAATATAGGTGTGCTTTGTTTCTCGGTTCTTCTTATGGCTTCTCCAGCTCCCAACAGTATGCTTGGGAGCCCCGATACCTCGTGTACTAACCTGTACGAGGATGCTCGCATGGTCGCTCTGAGCAAACGCCTGGGTCGTCTTTGGTCTGAATAGCATATTGAAGTTTGGGAGGATGCGCCTTCGCCTGAAGCTTTGGCTGAGTGTCGGCTCATACTTGTAGGTAAGCTCCTGTCAAATTCATCAGTTAATTTACCACCTTTTCAGACTACCATGAAGCGTGCTTGGAGGACGGATCATGTTGATATTACGCAACATGATGGGGGTTTATTTGTAATCAAATTCAAAAATGAAACCGAGAAAAATCGAGTTCTTACCACTAGTCCTTGGCTGTTTGGAGGTATTCTGGTCATTCTATGTCATTGGGTGTATAACACGCCGTTGCACTGTTATGACTTCTCGTCATGTGCTTTTTGGGTCCAAATTGTCGATCTCCCTTTGGAGCGCTGCACGAAGGAAATGATTTGTAGAGCTGTTCGATGGGTTGGCAAAGTTCTAGAAATAAAAATGGACAGTGGAGCGGGTACCTCTCTTCGTGCTAGCAGGGCCCGAATTGAACTCAATCTTCAAGAACCTCTTCAGCCAGGCCAATTTCTTAGAGTTGATGGCAAAAACATCCGATTAGACTTTCGTTATGAGCGCCTGTGTCACTTTTGTTATTCCTGTGGTAAGCTTGGCCATTATGCCTCAACTTGCAAAGATTATGAGTATGATAGGCAAAAGTTAGATAACATAGACAACTTATATTTCGGTCAGTGGCTCAGGGCTGAGGTTCGGGAATTTAGCCCTTTCTGGCTCGCCTTTTATGCCTCACCCAGCCCCTCTCCTGAAGCTGAGGAGTCTGTTCCCGAGACACAGGTCAATCCCTCAACTGACTTGCCTTCAGTCCCTTCACCCAGCAGCAAAGGAAAAGAGATTGTGTCGATCCCTGACAGCCCTCCTTTTATTTTGCCAGAACCCTTCGCTATGCAAGCTCAGGCTGAGAGGCGGCTGGTTCCTATAGCGGGACTTCTCCCTCACCCGGTACCTACTACTTACCCAGTAATGGGAGAAGGATCTTTCAGCCCTTCCAAGCCAAAGAAATCTAAGAGTCATAAGCTGAGCACCAAGGTAGGGCCAATTAAAAAATTAAAGCGTCCAAACTTGCTGCGAGAGGGGCTTGATGAATCACTCATGTTGGATACTCTAATCTTTGATGCTGTTGAATCCGACACTTGGGCTATGGTGGTTGGCCCTAAAAAGCCACCATCCGACAAATGAGGTTAATAAGTTAGAACTGTCAGGGGTTGGGTAATCCCCTGACAGTTCAAGCCCTTCGGGTGTTGGTGGCTCGAGAAAAGCCTGACATCCTTTTTTTTGATGGAAACTAAAAATAGAAATTTGGTACTAAACAGATTGCAAAAACGTCTTAAGTTTCCAAATAGTTTTTGGAAGAACCTTCTGGCCTTGCTGGTGGCCTAGCTATTTTCTAGCAGGATTCTGTTCACCTGACTTTGGAGCGTTAGTCCTTTGACTTCTTTGATCTTCTCTGCCATATCAGGAAGTGTGGAATTTCTATGTGGCTCACGTGTCTTTGGGCGAAGGCTCTTGTCTCTCTTCGGCTCCTGTTCTGGGATAAACTGAAACTCATTAATACCCATAATACTTTACCTTGGCTGTGCATTGGAGATTTTAATGAGATAATGTATTTTTGGGAAAAACAAGGTAAACGACTAGTAAATTTTCAACGGATGCATACCTTTCGAGATCTGGTGAGTGACTCTTCCCTCCTGGACCTAGACAGTAAGGGATGCTCCTATACCTGGCGTAACAATAGAACAGGGGATGATTTAGTTAAAGAGCGTCTTGACAGAGCTCTCTGCAATATCTCTTGGCGTCTCACCTTTCCAGCTGCTGAGGTGTTTGCTCTTCCGGCCATCGGTTCGGATCACAATCCCCTGGTTTTACATTCCTCTCCACCCATCCTCGACGCCCAAGGCTTTTTACGTTTGAATCCTTTTGGCTGCAAGACTCGGAATGTCGTTTGGTTATTTCAGATGCGTTAACTCAATCTCAGTCTCAGCATATTACCTTAGCTCAAAAATTACGCCTTATTTTAGCGGCTCTTTCCCGATGGAGCAAAGCCAAATTCTCTAATGCCCATCAAAGAATCTCCGAGCTTCAACAGCAACTCCAAGTCCTGACCAACAAAAGAAACAGTCAATCTGAGAAGCCTCAAATGGATGCTTTAAAACTTCAGATTCACACTTTATGGACTCAAGAAGAACAGTATTGCGCCATGCATTCTAGAGTACAATGGGGGGACAAAAACTCAAAATTCTTCCATGCCACCACCATCCAGAGACGTCAACGAAATAGAATCAGCCTGTTATTAGATCAAGAAAATCAGTGGATCAGAAATGAAACAACTTTACAAGAAATGACTTAGCTTTTCTTCCAAAACCTTTACACCTCTGTTGGGCAACGCAATTATGGCCCCTTTTTAAGTCAATGCCCGGCCATTGTCACGGAGGAAATGAATAGTAAACTTACTGCTGAAGTTACCCCTGAAGAAATTCAGCAAGTAGTTTTTCAACTTGAGGCATCCAAAGCACCTGACCCAGATGGTTTAAATGGTCAATTTTATCAATCTCACTAGGATATCTTAAAGGCAGACGTCATTACCTCAGTGAAAGCTTTCTTTGACTCTAGTGTGTTGGATCCTGTCATCAACAGAACATTCCTTACTCTGATCCCGAAGATCTCGCAACCTGAAAGGCTGGACCAATTCAGACCAATTAGTCTTTGTAATTTTCAGTACAAAATCATTTCCAAGATTTTAGCCAACAGATTAAAGGCACTCCTACCTGCACTCATATCTATAGAGCAAAGTGCTTTTGTTAGTGGCCGTCAAATCCAGGATAACATCCTAGTAGTGCAGGAAGTTCTACATCAACTCAGAATCCGAAAAAGAAAAAGAAAATTTCAGGGGTCCTTAAACTCGATATGCAAAGGGCGTATGATCATGTCGAGTGGGATTTTCTCCGGGATTATCTAAAACAGATTGGCTTTCATGCGAATTGGATTTATAGGGTTATGCATTGTGTCACAACTGCTTCTCTTTATATTAAGTTTAATGGTTAGCCTCTTCAGCCTTTTCCTATGTCGAGGGGTCTTCGACAGGGTGATCCCATTTCCCTCTATTTATTTATTCTAGTAGCAAATGCTCTTTCAACTCTCATACATCAAGCTATCGCTATGTGAAACATTAAAGGTATTCAACTTACCCGTAGCTGTCCTAATCTTTCACACTTATTTTTCGCCGATGATGCCATTTTCTTTATTGAAGGAAAGCTGCTTGAATGCCAAAACCTGTCAAACATTTTAAATCAATACTGTCAAGCATCGGGACAGGCAATAAATCGAAATAAGTCTAGTATATATTTTAGTCGTGGCCGTCCAGCACCTCTTCAGGAATATCTGGCCAGCGAATTTCGTGTTCCGGTGATGCACAAGACAGGGAAATATCTTGGCATACCTTGATCAGGGGGTAGGTCCAAAACAGAGATGTTTTCTTGGTTATTAGCTAAGGTGAATTCAAAAATGGATGGCTGGAAAGAAAAACTATTTTCGAAAGGTGGCAAGGAAGTGTTGATTAAAGCCGTAGTTCAAGCAGTGCCTCAATACGCTATGTCTATCTTTAAAATTCCCATTTCTCTTTGCAAAGCTATTTAAAATTCCCATTTCTCTTTGCAAAGCTATTGAGCAGAAAATTTCTAAATTCTAGTGGCAAACTCAGAGCGAATGCATTGGAAAAATTGGGAATCATTGAAGAGACGTAAAGATGCAGGGGGTCTTGGTTTTCGAGATCTAGTGGCTTTCAATAAGGCACTATTAGCAAAACAAGCTTTGCGTTTGTTTCAAAACCTTGATTCACTGTGGAGTCGTATCTTTCAAGGGCTTTATTTCCCTTCAAAAGATTTCTGGCATGCAGAAAGAGGCGACAGGCCTTCTTGGGGTTGGCAAAGCATTTTACATGGTCGTGATTCTATGTCTAATCATCTACAGTGGTCAGTGGGTAATGGTCAGCATATCCGTATTAGAGAGGACAAATGGCTATCTATGGATATTATTGGGGGACTTGCACCATGCAATGAACCTATTATGGTTGCTGATTTCATTAACCCTGAACAGCAATCTTGGAATATCTCTTTGCTCAAAAACAGTTTCAATGATCAAATTATAACTGAGATTCTCCAAATACAAGTACGCCCTCAGTTTACAATTGATTCTTTAATCTCGACAGGGAGACAAAATGGCATTTATACTGTCAAAAGTGGTTATAATTGTCTACGATCAGGCGAATCCAACTTAGATCATAACCAAGCATCTTCTTCTTTTACGCTACCCAAGCGTTTTTGGAATACTATCTGGCAGGTGCCGACGAGCCCTAAATTACAAATCTTCCTATGGTCTCTGTGCCATAATGCTATTGCAACGGGTGAAAATCTGTATAACCGGCATATTTTATTGGATCCAACTTGTAGCCTATGTCAAAATTGCGGTAGTCATCCTATCCCTGAATCAACAGAACATCTTTTCTTTCACTGTCTGTGGACTAAAGCAGTGTGGTCTCATTCACAGTTTCACATAAACATGCGACAGTTTCAAACTAACAGATTTGATGCCTGGCTTCAACAACTCATGTATCGGAAGGATTTATTACTTGATTTGGCTATTGTAGCAGCTGTTTTGTGGCATATTTGGAAGGCCAGGAATGATTACATCTTTCGTCAATGACTCCCCAATCCTGATCTAGTGGTCTTCAATGCCATCGCCTACAATCGCTCTTACAAAACCTGTAACTCCAAGCCCCTGCATCAACACAAGTGGCTTGATTAGTCCACTCCTAATCGGAGCTCAACTCAGACTTAGCCTTTGCCAGATCTCATAGCCGCTGCCGGATCTGCTTATCCGCCCTTTTCTTCGACCTGGAGGTGCCCTTCTTATCTGCCCTCTGTATCATTTGGCTGGCGTCCTCCTAATTTGGGTGTACTGAAAGTTAATATCGACGGCTCTTTTCACTCGGGTTCTTCTCAAGGCTCCATGGCGGGTGTTTGTCGAGACTCTGCAGGAAGGTTGATCGATGGCTTCTCCCTTACCTTCAACGCCGCCTCTACCCTACAAATGGAAATCCAAGCTTTCACATCTGCGCTCCGGTATCTGCTACAAACGGGACGATCTACAACTCACCTTATCCTCGAATCGGATTGCCTTCAGCTGGTTGACTTGGTTCAAGATCGAATCGCTTTCCTTGGGACTCTCGTGCTCTATTCGTGGAAGCGGCAGCTTTGCTTTGTCTTTTCCAAACCCTAGAGGTGCGCCCTTTGTCGAAGGGAAGAGAATACGATCGCTGATTGGGCCTTTGAGCCCATGGGCTTCATATCCTCCCTCCCAATTGGCCTGAAACTCCCCCTCCCTTCCTTTTTTTCTCTTTTATGTACTGATGCTTTAAATTGTTGTAATCCTCTTGCCAGTTAATACTATTTCTCCGTTCTCGTCCAAAAAAAGACTTCATGTATAATGCGCAAGAAATACGTACAAGTGATAGACTCCTCAAATCCACTTAACCAAAAAGCCGAACAAAAATATCATTCTTCGCCTTATCCCAGATTCCCCACACCATTTAAAAAAAAAAAAAAAACTGGAGACCACAACCTTTAAATTTATATGTTGGCACCTCCAAGAAAACTTTACGTCCAGAAGAGGTTGGATGCTAAATCAGATCAACCACAATTCTTTCTCATCATGTAGAACTCCAACAGTCCTGAAAAATTATCGTTCTATCCACTAACAACCTGGACTTCCTTAGAAATTAAATTCCGATCTTACAATAATCTTCTTGAATCACAGACATTCACATCCAAAAGAAACTGGAGATAATCCTTTCTTTTCCCTTCCTTGGTCCACAAATATCAAGTTACAAGCCTCGCTTAATCTCCAATATAAACTTCTCATACAACAACGAAAGAGATAGTCTCCTTGTAAATCTTAGCTTCTCCTCTTTCTTACTTCCATAATCATTGAAGGATGCTTCTACTTCATTTTCAAATTTCCAATAATATCTAATCGAAGACATAAATTCGCCCATAATTAAGGCATTATAAACAACTTTTTCTTCTAATAATCCACAAAATATCTAGAACCTTATAAAAGATGGAAATCTTGATTATTTTCCATAGTGACTAACTATTTATCAAGAATAAAATTGGAGACGTTACATTAGAACCAGATGTAATGGGCAGGGACGTAATTCTTAGATGATTTAGTGGGTAGGAGAGCTATAATTATTTCATGGAGACTGATTATGCTATTTGAGTTTCTAGAAAAGTTATTTTTGAGGTAAAGATTCTTAAATTTTCAAGGATTGATATTTTGTCTATTTTGTTTTTTGGCATAGATCCCCTTAAAATCTTGAGGATTGATATTTAGTGAATTTCAAGGACGAAACTCATTTTAAAGGTGGTGGAGTGTAACGTGCCAGATTTTAATTGGAAATAGATTGTGACTAAGCTATATGAATAACAATTAAGATTCCATCTATTATAAGGTTCTAGATATTTTGTGGATTATTAGAAGAAATAGTTGCTTATAATGCTTTTGATTATGGATTATTTGAAGGGCGTTTTTAAATTTGTGATAGATGTTATTGGAAATTTGAAGTTGAAGCATCCCTTGATAACTGTGGAAGTGAGAAAGAGGAGAAGTTAAGAATTATAGAGAGATAGTCCCTTTCGATGTTGTAGGGGATGCTTATGATGGAGATTAATCAAGGTTTCTACTTTGGTATTTGTGGAGGGGAAAAAACAGTTTATCTGTGATTTCCATTGGGTGTGAATGTCTGTGATTTAGGGAGACTACCCGCAAGATTGGAATTTAATTCCTTACAAAGTCGAAGTTTTTTGTGGTTAAAACAATATGATCGGATGAATATTGGAAATTTACCCGTCAGATAAAGTTAGTGGTTGTTCTGATTTTTGTAGTCTGCCAGTTCTAGACGTAGGGTTCTCTTAGAGGTGCATACATGTATGCCATGCTTTTGACTTTTATGAAAATATAAAAAAAAGAACCAAATAGAGGAGAAAAGGTTTAATAGCGGTACAAGAAGAACGGTCTGGGTTACAGAGAAGAATGGTATTTATACGGGTTGATTCGAGTTAAGTGGCTCTCTGTCACTTCTTTATATTCCATTGCATTATTCATTATGTAACAGTGAAATGGTTTTGCCCTTCGATAGCATTGAGAAAAATATTATTTTAAGTTATTGCGCTTTTGTTATTTATACTAATGATCTACTTAGGTGATAATTACACATTATAAAAGTTGAAATTGAAATTTATATGTGTGCACAAATTAACTCTGTTTTGTGGCTTGATCACAGCCTATGTGATACTTGAGGCTTAATCATGGCCGATATAATTTTTGGGCTTTTTCACCTAGCGTAGTGTGACTGTAGTGTTTGACTCGAGCTAATAGTTCGGATCCATAAGTAATAAATACAATATTGATTTCTATGAAATTTGATATTTCTTTATTATTTGAAACAGTCTATAATTGATGATTGCATTTATGCTTTTATGTGAAAATACATACTAGTTTTCCGAGCTATTATTTCAAATCATATTAAATATGCATACAATCTAATGATTTTATTTACTTCCATGGAAGTTGCTAGGGCCAACACAAAAAACCTGGAGGGGGTAAATAGATTGTTTTAACTAGACCAGAAACTTTGGCAGAATACTTGAAAGAAAACTTTAATAGACGCTAGAACAGTTAAATTAATAGAGATGCTTGTATCAAACAGATAAGTACATGAGATAAAGAGAGAACTAATTGAAATGATTCATTATTCAACATCCACCCCAAATGGTAGTCACATTGCGGGGTCACTCAAAGTAATTTGTTTAGGGGCTTCGCCACGTGAAATGAGCTAGGTCATCACAAGAAATGAAAGGAAAAAACGGATGTAGATGCATGGGTGGATGAAATTGCATGTACTTGTGACATTGGTAGTGGTTATTAACTTCGTTTCCCCCCTTGTTAGGGAACGGAAAATGTGGTAGCACTCACACTATGGAAAACAAGATGCAATTTTATATAGAAAGACTTTGTGAATCTCATGAAGACAAGGTTTCTTGAATTAAATGGAGGGAACTTTGCTGGCAACTTTGAGGATATTTTGCCGGAGCTACGATGGCTTTGTTGGTGAAATTGTCCTCCAAAACTACAAGCAAACAACTTTGTGTTGAATCACTTAGTTGTTCTGAAGCTTTCAGGTAATATCACCACAGAAGAATGGAGTGGATGGGTCAAAATCATGGTACAATTCCACCTTATTCATTTACTCTTTCAACTAGTCATCTCAATATATGATGACATGCACTTATTTTGTAATGCATTCCAAGTCTGGACAGTTTTAAGTCGGTTGCTATTTTGCAGGTGCCAAGTAAACTAAAAGTTTTGCATCTTGCGAGATCTAAGTCCTTAATCAAAACACCTTGCTTCTTTGAATTTATGAGTTTGGAGAGACTTGTTTTGAAAGATTTCCCAAGGTTGACCGAAATAGATCGTTCAATTGGTATACTAGATCGGTTTATTTACTTGAAAATCAAACGTTGTCCGCATCTTAGAGAGTTGCCCAAGGAAATTGGTTGTCTAATTGGTTTGAGAGAGCTCATCTTGATCCAAGATTATGGTGTTTGTTATTTGCCAGACTCGATAGGTAATCTAAGACTTTTGTCAAGGCTATTAATGGTGGATACAGGATTAGTTGCACTTCCGGAAACAATAAAAGGGCTAGTGGATCTTGAGCACTTGTGTTTGGTGGACTGTAGGAGTCTAAATTCGCTGTTAGATGATGCTGGGGAGTTAAAGTCGTTGAAGTTGTTGGATCTATCTGGGACAACTATCAAGGAACTACCTCCTTCACTTTGGAATCTAGAAGATTTAGAATTACGGATGAATAGTAGTGAGATGGAAATTCAACTTTTCAGTTATGGGATTATAGAGCAACATCTTGCGTATCGCTGGGGACTTGGAGAACTGGAATCATATATCCCGTTCGATAGACCGAAGTTCTCTGTGCATCTCCCAGGCTTTCCAAGGGAATTATTTATTCGGGAGTCTAGCACAGCTGTAGCGCCAGCATTTCATGAGCATCACCTTTCAGGAAGGTGCCCACCTAAGATTTTTGTGAGGGTAATCTTTCCTCACGGTGAGGGTTTGCCCATAGATATTGCTGCGGAAGTCCCACTTTGGGACGCCAGGATAATGAGCTTATCTCAACCAACCCTGTACTTCAAAAATCTGATTTTAATGCTTGTGTGCTGATTAGAAAGAAAGCGCGTATCCGAGTGGAAGCATGACTTTCAAAGAAAAGACGAGGAACTGCTCTCTTTGTAATTCTGCGATCATTGTATGTCTATAACCTCGGTGATCAGAGAGTTCAGTCCCAGTCCGCCTTGTTTGAAAATTGATCGGTTTCCACAGCTTTCCATTGCGTTTTCAATGACCTTTTACAACAATAGGAATATTTGTCCAATTCTTTGTCGGGGGAGTGGGAATCTGGAGATCTTAACCAAATTCTCATTCCCAATCTTGCGTTCTACCAATCTGCTGCTGGAAAGCCCTTGTTCAGGAAAAAAACTTCTAGACTACATTGAAGTGTGGAACTCCTGGCATGAGGAGGCCACTCAAGTTCAGCGTGCAGTGTCTAGAAGAAGCTTTGAGAACTGCAAGAGTCGCCGACTTAGAAAAACACGTGGGAGTATATTGTGAGCCAAGAGGAAGCGAAATCTAACTTGGTTATGTTTGCATGACTACTTAGATGAGCATTTGCTGATGAATACGGTTTACGTCTGTGCGGGCTGTTGCGTTTTGAGCCCGTTTATTCAGACAAAGCTGGAGTCCTGTGGGCGCGTGTTGGAAGAGGCTTGCCCTCTTCTCCTTGACAGCGCGCTTGAAGTCAAGCAAAAGATTCGCCTTACGAGGGATTTCGCCAGGGTCATGAAATGGTTGGGTGGGGTCATCAATATAGAAATAACTCCGAAAGAATACTCTCAGTTCTTCGAAGATATATACGTTCTCTTGCTCCATTGGTACCGCTGCAATCGGAGGAGAGGTCATCATCATAGGTGAGCCCTTCTTTTCTTTTTGTGTCATGCTTTTCCCTGATTCCCTACCCATCCGGAAAAAAAACGTAGGATCCTCTATGGATATTGAAGCCGGGTGATTCACCCTACCCATGTTATAGCTTATATTGCTTCAAACAGTGAAATGCGAGGCTGACTGATAATTGACGGCCATTCGTGCAGGACTAGGGATGAAGATCTCTTAAAGCTTGCCAAATTGTGAGGGACATCCCTTTTTGTCAGTTTTTGGTGTAAATGGACAATGTGTGTATGCGTGTGGGAGTTCACGACAAAGGAGCACCAGGGGACAAGGTAAGAAAGCTTGAACCAGGTAGTCTGAAATCACAGAAGGGCACAAAGGGAGGAGAGGAGGCACTCTGTTTTCTTTTGTTGGTGGTCTGCCAATTACACAGTTGAACAAGGATATGCCTTTCTATAGTCCTCCATTACTGCCTTTCTTCAGCAACCATTCTTGATCTGTTTCTTCTTCTTTTTTTCAAGATCTTTTTGTTGTATTTACAGCTGAATGTTCCTCTTACATGTTGCCCATGTCTCAGTGAGTGACCGACTTAGACCAGTACTTGGAGACTTTACACTTCGCTTATGTGTCACCGTTTGATGCTTTTATTTTAATATGTAAGTTAGCATATAGATATTGCACCACAGTAAAATATCGGTGGACTAGTTCTGATTACAAGACTAAATAGTTATCATACAAGCGCAGCAGGATCTCACCGAACTAGAATGTCGAAGATATGATGGAAGGCTTTTTGAGTACAAAACATCTGACGCATTAAGAACAAAAGGGAAACTTTGCTGAAGCCATGCTAGAAAATATAGTTTTCTCTTACTCTTGCCATCATCAGCTTGCATAGAACCATTCTTTTGTCCATGCCCTTCTTCAAATTTATCATTACTCACTTGAGGATATGCTTTCCCCCATGAAAACTTCAGTCTACCTGTTATTTGTTGATATGTCACAATCATGAATTTTACAAACAAATGCGAGCACAAAAGAAAAATGAGTAACAGCAAACATGGAACTACTTGTCCCATAAAAAGATTACCCCACTAGCTTCTGTCTGCTCCAAATTGGAGAATGCGAACAGTTCCATCTTTCAAATGTTACCGATATTTATTTACATAAATTACTTAGCATGTCAATGACAATTGCTGTTTTCTTTTACTAATGCATTCTCTAAAAAAGATCAAAGTTGTGAGTCCATATCCTCCAATCTTCAGTCAAGTTCATGGCAGCTTGATCAGTAAATCGTATCCTCACCTCCCTTTTCAATACTCAATACGACTTAAAAACCAATAGTAGTATATAGATCTCACTGATCTGGCAAACCTTTGCAGTTTATTGTATCCTCCCTTCCCTTTCAACGGGACATTATTTTCCTAAGCCAAAAACAGATAGGAAGTGAAAGAGATTGGAAGAACAATGCAGTGACATATGACGGCAATTCTTCACTACCAGCTTGGTCCTACCAGTCTGGTTAGGACCGAGCATTCCACTTTTTGAAAGAAACACGATTACACGAGCAATCAGCAGATTCTTTGGGCTAGCGACATGATTCCCAGTGGGCTCTCCGTCACTGACGATGTTGACTTTCGAGTCGTCTTCATCATTTCCGACACCAATAGCAGCCGTACCAAGCTGATCTCCCAGATTGTGAAATTGGAGTTCTTAACTACAAAATTCAGAATGATGAGTTGTAGTTGTAGAAGAACAAGTCACTATACGTTCATTCGCGTTAGCATTTTCTGTGATGCAAATGCCTGTTTTTGCTTCGTGGGTGAGATGTGTTGTTTCCGAAGTTCAGCAGCTAGAATCAGTGGAGTCTTCTTGACCAATAACAAAAAAAAGAAGAATCAGTGCAGGTTCGAGTATCAAGTGAGGGTAGGTGAATTTCAGCAAATCACTTGTTCTGATTCCACGTATTGGTTATTTTGAACCAATGGAAAGCTTTTCGGTGTTCACTGGATGGGGTTTATCTTAGTTCAAGTTATCTCCGTCCGGCAAATTTTGCATTTTCGCTCTGATTTTTCCCGCCTTTTGGTTTTAATGGTTGTCTAAAATTTGTTTGATCACAACTACTTTGATTCATGTAGGAAGTGGTTATGCATCTGAGACTCCGATCGTTTTGTGAAAAATGTAGGGTAAAGGTTTTTAGGAAAATAACTACATTTTCGGTATTCAACGGAAACCTAAAAATGAATTAGAAAGTATTTTTTTGTCTTTTGATAAGGAAATCTCTATGCACTTCTTTCAATAAATTTTTTTATTTAATTTTATTTTTCAAATCAATTTTTAATTATTTTATTTATTTATTTTCTTCTTCTTAGCCACTCTTAGCCACAAGCGAGCTTGCTCACCGTGACTCACGAGTCATTGGCAAGAGAGCTTACCAACCTCTAGCGAGGTGGAATCTCGTCCAAGGTTGGCGAGCTCAAGCCTCATTGACCTTGGACGAACTCATTGTGACTCTATGGCTAATCATCGTGGCTAACGACCAATCCGAGGAGAAGGAAACAGAAAGAAATAAAAAAAAAAAAATAAAAAAAAAATTAAAAATAATTATAAAATCATTTTAAAAAAGAGATAAATTATTGAAAGGGGAGCATAGAGGAAAAAGAAAGAAGAAGAAAAAAAGAAAAGGAAAAAGTGTTTGGTTTAAAGGTGAAAGAAAGATGATCTGAAAGGCGGAAAGAGGATAATATCTTCCCTACTTTTGAATTTTTTATTATTATTGGTAGAAAATATTTTTCTTCACTAGTTTATATTCCATGAGCCAAATGCCGAAAAATCTAGAAAACGTTTTATTAGAGGTTGTTTTCCATGAAACAAATAGAGTATTAATCATGATTCTAGTTGTAGAAATCTCGCTAAGGATTGACCTCAAAACATACCTACCTAGACTAACATTGTTAATTGTGAAGATCTTTATAATCTTTTAATATAACTCTTGAAAAGAATGAGCAACCGATCCAATTATCTTATGTTGATTAGTTTCAGTTTTGTCATATATTCTGTGCGTTTTAAGATTTAATATGTTAAGTCGTCATCCTCATTATTTAGAAATGCGATACTTATTTAGGTAAGAAACGGTTAAGATTCTTTTCAGGGAAGATTCTACCCTAAAAGTCAATGTTTATATTTTTATATTTTTATATTTTATTTTATATTAACTTTAATTAGGTGACCGACCAATAAATGAAAAAAGACTTTGATTGGGTGAAAGATTTTGCTTGTACGTATCCCGTTCAAAAGTGGAAGTCACGTCTCTGGAACCCTCTCCCCCTTGCTCAATTTTTCAAACCTGGGCCCTCTCTCTTTAGTCTCCTGAGCGGCGCTTTCTCAGATCTGGCCTCTCTCCAGCAGCGCCCCTCGATCTTTCTCTCTCTCAATTATCGCCTGACCCCTCTCTCTCTCGGTCTCGCCGGTCGCAGCTTCACCTTTGTCGGTCTGCAGTCAATCAGCCCACTCTCAGGTACTTTTTCCATCGATTTCGATTACGAGTTCTTCGTTGAATGCTTCGGTTTCAGTATGCTGTGATTTCGATATCTTCGTTGTGACGTGCTAAATGGCGAGGGTGTCATCAGCCGCTGTGATGTGCTATGTTGTCACGGTCTTTTTAAGCAAGGACATGTTCCGAGCCATAACTTTGTGCTTTCGCCTAAACAAGCGTTTTTAACGGTGGGCTTTCGATGCCAATCCAAATGGTCATACGAAAAGGTAAAAATTAATCTCTTATAGGAGAGTCCAATAAATTTGAATTGTTTATTCAAGTCCCAATGAGCAAAACAGTATTGCATACTATATATACTAATTCGTTTGACGTCTAGGACTTCTTTCTTTCTACATAGATGTAGTAGCAGTCGATAGTGATGAGCAGGTCGTTTCAAGCGAAAATTGAACCGAACCAGTTTAGAACCAGTCCTATACACTTCATTTAAAAAATATATATAAATATGGAGATGCGATTGGGAAGAATGGAACTCGTGACCTCCAGCTTAAAGGAGGCACACAAAAGGCAGCTCAACTAACAATATTTTATTAGTCGTCGTTTGAAAAAGTTGCTTTTTCTATTAAATATGCGGTACTTCGATGACTAATCTAATGCGGCAATAAAGAGAGTGAAAGTCCACTCATCTAAGTCGTGCTTTTAGCTGTAGAAATCTCCCCCCGCACCGCAAGAAGTCACCGGAAACATCAATCTATGTTATCAGATGGTGAAGGAAGAGGCCAACTCGAAGACTGCAACATGTGGCAACTACGACATGTTCTTGAGCTTTCAAGGACCTGATACTCGTAACGGATTCACAAATTGCCTTTATGTGTTCATGAGTGATGTGGGAATCCGTGTTTTTAGGGATGCCGAAGAGTTACGGCCGGGTGAGAAGATCTCGGAGATCTTGCGGGCAGTAAAAAGCTCCCAAATTTACATTTCATTTTTTTCCAAAGACTACGCATCGAGTAAATGGTGCTTGCGAGAGCTTACATGCATGGTGCAGTGCACTTGCCAATTCTCGGGGAAAGAGATATTGCCTATCTTTTATGACGTGGATCCTTCGGATGTTAAGCTTCAGACGGAACTTTACAAAAGCGCCCTATTGAAGCATGAAGAGGACCTTGGCTTCATTGAAGTGAAGCCTTGGAAGGAGGCGTTGACCACGGTGTCTAGAATCAGTGGATGGCATCCGAAAGATAAAGGGTACCCATGATCTTCCTTTATCTATCTATTTCTTCATTAGATTATCGTTAGACCTACCCAATAGGAGTATACATAGGATGTCAATGTTTGTATTCATCATCTTCTCTTATTTAAACCGTTGTGATAAACTCTTTGGAGGCAATACTCACCACCCTAGTAAGAAAAGGCTTACTTGATGCATGTGTAAAGAGCAATTTATGTACATCCATGGTGAATACCACGTGGAAAATACATATTGGTATGCTAGTAATCATTATTGGCTTCTATTTGAAATTCTAATTGGTCATATATAATCTTTTGTGCAACGATTTCATGAATATGGCAGGCAAGGCACAGTCATTAAAGATATCATTCAAAATATTTCGCAGAAGATTGCGATAAGAAAAAGAGATTTGCCCACCAATCTAGTTGGAATTGATGATCGTATAGAAGCCATAAAGAAGTTGTTGGATTGTAATGCTAGTGATGTACGATTTCTCATAATCCATGGGATTGGTGGCATTGGAAAGACTACTCTTGCTAAGGCAGTCTTTAACCAAGTCTCTCCTTTATTTGAAGGTCGCTCCTTCCTTTCAAACATTCGAGAATCATCTCCATGTGGTGGCATTGTAAAAATGCAAAGAAAATTAGCAGCAGATATTTTAGGTTTTTCGCTTCCCGAAACCTTTGACTTTGAGGAAGGGAATAAGGTGATTAGAGAGGGATTACCTCATAAGTGAGTCTTACTTGTTCTCGATGATATGGATGGATATCATCAATGGATGCAACTAGTGAATCATTGTTATTTTCTGGTTCAGAAAGTAGGATCATCATTACAACCAGAGATAAGAGTGTTTTTCCTATGACCAAGGTGGAAAAATCGGAGGAAAAAATCTTAACAAGGTCCACAAACTTTTCTTTGTATGAAATGAAGGAGATGCATTTTGATCATGCTCTGCTACTTTTCAACAAGCTTGCTTTCAACAGAGATTCAACTCCATGTGATCTTTATGATCTTTCAAGGGAAGCTGTTGCACTCATCGGAGGACTTCCATTTGCTCTTGAGGAGATAGGTTCACTTCTTCATACCAAAAGTAAACTAAAGTGGAAAAGCACACTAAAGAGGTTGAAGGAAGTGCCTCTCGAAAAAGTCCAACAGAAGTTAAAATTAAGTTATGATGCACTTGGATATGAGGCGCAACAAATTTTTCTGGACATTGCATGTTTTTTTGTTAATAAGAAAATAACTAATGCAATGTATATGTGGGAAGCTTGTGACCTTTATCCAGAGTACGAAATTGATGTCCTTATTAATAAGTCTTTGATTGAGGTTGTTGGTCATGATAGAATAAGGATGCAAGATCCATTAAGAAATTTTGGGAGGGAAATTATTCGCCAAGAGAATATTGGAATACCTGGAAATCAAAGCAGATTGTGGCTGGCCGTGGACATAGTACAAGCTAAAAAGGTAAGTACCGACAACTCCTAGACAACAATGCGTCTAAAAGTTCACATTACCTTCTTCGTTTCCTACTGGCTATGAAGCCCATGCTATAGAAATATCATGTGAATTAATTATGTTTTTCCTTATAAGAGAAATTTGCTAATTTTTTTTTAAAATTTTTTCAATAATATATAATACACCCATTTTTGATATTATTTTAAGAATATAAAAATCTTTGAGAACAATAGAATTTGGGTTTAAAAGACCATCTAAACTTATACCTTCGATCTTTCTCGTAACTTTACAAATTTTCCTGATTGATATAAAGTAGCAAAATCCGTCTTCTTCGTTTATTACCGACTACGAAGCTTTGTGCTATAGAAATATCTTGTGAATTAATTATGTTTTTCCTCATAGGAAAAAATTGCTAATTTTCTGAATTTACTCACTAATATATAGTACACCCTTTTTCGATATTATTTTAAGAAGATAAAAATATCTGAGAACAATAGAAATTGGGTTTAAAAGACCATTTGAACTTATGCCTTCCGATCTTTTCTGTAACTTTACAATTTTTCTGGTTGATATAAAGTAGCAAAATCAATCTTGTCCTATCTAGATAATGCACATTAAAAAAAAAAAGAGTATTTTTCGGAAAGGTTACATTAATAATATTTGGTAAAGCTAAAATAATTCTCCATTCAAAAGTCTGATCAAATTATAAGCGGTGCCAGAATTTATTTAACGCTCTACTGTTTTACTGCAAATTATATCATGATAACTAGCCGTGAATTCTATCATGAGTGGAAATATGGCACCCTGAAATTCAAAACTCTCGATACCAAACTCAAAAATGCTCGTTAACCACTTAAGCCATAAATATTGAATACACAATTCTTTAAACCTCAAATAATACTAGAAAGGTATTATTTTACACCAAAGTCTACAAACATCAACTCCATCAAAATTAACAGAACAGATATATCCATGCTTCCCCTATGCACTCGGATAAAATTAACCTTAACCCTAATTTCCTAAATCCTACTAAACATCAGCAAAAGCTGTATTTTCACTGCTGAGTAAGCAGATTACTAACAGAGTAAGTAGCAAACATCACTTCCATGGAATCAGATGCAATTATTATTGTATTATGCACATTTAATATGATTATAAATAATATTTTGAAAAATAGTATATATTTTCACATTAAGCATAAATACAATCATCGAATACGCACAATTTCCAAAATAAATTAAAAACTCAAATTTTATACAAATTAATATTATATTTATTGATAAATGGATTCCGACTCATTAATCAAGTCAAGACAGGTCCATAACAATCTCGGCTATGGTTAATAACCAAAAATCACATAGATAGAGATAAAGCCACAAAATAGAATTGATCTATGCACACATATGGAATTTAATTTCAATTTTCAATAATGAATGATCATCATACAGGTCGATCACGCACATAAATCCAAACAAAAAACACAATAATTCAGTAATGGCCTTCTTAATAATAACTTATAAAATTTATTGGCGGACAAAATGATTAAATTTTTACTTTATAGATGGTGTAGTGGAATACACAGAAGTGAAAGAGAGCGACTTTAACTACTCTTTATCCGCAACGAAACCTTTTCTCCTCTTTTTTTGTTTCTTTGACTTTCTTTTCTTTTTTTAAACGCAAAACCATAGCCTTCAGCCGTATATGTGGGCACCCCTAAGAGAACTTTACATCTAGAATTGGCCGGGTACGCAATCAGATCAACCACAAATTTTGTCTCTACATGGAAAACTCCAACAGTCATCCAATATCATCCTTCTATCCATTAACAACCTCGATTTCGTAATAAATTAAACTCTTATCTTACATTGGTCTCCTTAAATCGCAGATATTCACTTCCAAAAGAAACTAGAGATAATCCTTTTTATCCCCCCTTTCTTGGTCCACTAATATCAAACTAAAAAGCTCCCTTAATCGCCAATATAAGCATCTTAACACAGCAACGAAAGAGATTGTCTCCTTATGAATCTAACCTCGTCTTTCTTACTTCGATAATTACCCAAGGATGATGCTTCTACTTCAATTTCGAATATCCGATATCATTTAATCACAAACTTGAATATGCCCTTCCTACAACCCATAATCAAAAAAGGAATTATAAACAACTTTTATTGTAAACACAAAACATTTGTAACCTTATAAAAAGTCAAAATCTTTATCATTTTTCATATAACTTTGTGACTATCTATCACAAATAAAACAATATATCTTCCTTCAGGGAACAAATAATGTGGTAGCACTCAAACTACAGAGGTCGAGACACAATTTTACTTGCAAAGATTTTGCGAATCTCATGAATGTGAGGTTTCTTGAATTGGATGGAGGGAACTTTGCTGGCAACTTCGAAGATACTTTGTCAGAGTTAAGATGGCTTTATTGGCGAAATTGTCCTCTAAAACTTCAAGCAAACAACTTTGTGCTAAATCACTTAGTTGTTCTCAAGCTTTCCGGCAATATCACCATACAACATTGGAGCGGATGGGTTGAAATCATGGTACAATGGCACTCAATTCATCTACTCTTTCAACTAGTCATCCAATTTTATGATTACATGCACCTATCTAGTCTTGACTCCTGACAATATCTAGTCGGTTGCTATTTTGCAGGTGGCAAGTAATTTGAAAGTTTTGAAAATCGCGGGATCTAAATCCTTAATCAAAACTCCTCGCTTCTCTGAACTAGTGAGTTTGGAGACATTGGTTCTGAAAGATTTCCTAAACTTGGCTGAAATTGATCACTCGATTGGTCACCTAGAGCAGCTGACTTATTTGAAAATCAAATGGTGTCCGAGTCTTAGAGAGTTGCCCAAGGAAATTGGTTGCCTAACTGCCCTGAGAGACCTCGTCTTGATACATGGTTTTTGTGTTCATTATTGGCCAGACTCAATCGGTAATATAACCCTTTTGTCAAGGCTAGTAATGGAGGACACAGGAGTAGTTAAACTTCCGGACACAATCAATGGGCTAGGGGATCTTCAATACTTGTGCTTGGCCTATTGTACGAGTCTAAATTCGCTGCCTGATGCTGTTGGGGAGTTAAAGTCGTTGACTGAGTTGGATTTATCTGGGACAAGTATCGAGAAACTACCTCGATCTCTTTGTAACCTCAAAGATCTGAAATTACGCATAAATAAGAGTTTGATAAGAGCACGGCGGATGGGGGATTTGCTTCGCTTGGAAGATATCGAGGATTGCTCGTACTCGGAAAGAAGACTGGAACCAGATGGCATCCAGTTTGGAGATCTTATGCGTGCTGCCTTTCAAATTTTCGATCCAGTCTATGGGGAAAGGGAAAAACCCACGAACGATGACTTTTTTTTATCTGATGTGGCTGAAGTATTAGTGAACGGCACCGTTCACTGGGGCTCTGTCTCTCCTACTATCGTGCTCCCCATTCAAAACTCTCCATGGTCGAGTTCTCTGTGCTGAGGCTCCATGCTTTGTCTCTCTCTCACTTGCTCCACGTTCAAAGCTCCATTGCTCCATGCTCGAGCGCAATTTGTCCACACTAATCAACATAACTCGATTCGGGGGTTTCAGATTAGTATGTGCTCGGTTCTCTCTCTCAAGGAAGCTTGTTTGAAACCCGTTTGCTGGCTGATTGGCTGAAGGTGATTTGGGCTTTAGAGTTTTGTACGCTGCTCGATTCTGTCTCTTCAATATAAGCATCTTATATTGGAGATTAAGCAAGGTTTCTAATTTGATATTTGTGGAGGGAAAAGACAGATTATCTGTAGTTTTCTTTAGATGTGAATGTGCGTGATTTAAGGAGACTAATATAATACTATAGGAATTTAATTTCTTGCAAAGTCAAAAAATATTATCGGAATTATACATGTACAGATAAAGTTTGTGGTTGTTCTGATTTTTGTATCGTGCCACTTCTAGACGTAGGGTTCTCTTAGAGGTGCATACATATGTGCTATGGTTTTGAGTTGAAAAGAAAAACAAAAAGAGGAGAACAGGTTTATTTTTTATGTTTTATTTTTTGCTAAAAGAGAACAGGTTTAATTGCTCTACGAGAGGAATGGTCCGGGGTTACGGAGAAGAATGGTATTTATTCGGGTTTATTCGGGGAGGTAAGTGGCTCTCAATCACTTCTGTACCTTCCATTGCAGTGTTCATAATGTGGAAGCGTAATTATTTCGCCCATCGATAGATTTTTTATTTATCATTTTTGAGAAAAAAAATGTTATTTGAGTAATCGTGTTTTGTCATTTATGCTATTGATCGACTTACATGATAATTACACACTACAGAAATTAAAATTATGAACAAACCAATTCTGATTTGTGGCTTAATCACGGTCTATGTGATATTTGGGGCTCAAGCATGGCTGATTTAGGTTTTGGGCTTTATCAGCTAGCGAAGCGTGACTGCAGTGTTTGACTTGAGCAATCAGTTCGGATCCACAATCAATAGATATATTATTATTCTCCATGAAACTTGATATTTCTTTATTATTTGAAACCGTGCATAATTGATGATTGTATTTATGCTTTTATGTGAATATAAATACTATTTTGTCGAGCTGCTAGTTCCAACCATATTAAATATTTGTACTATACTAATGATTGCATGTGATTCCATGGAAGTTGTTAGGGCTAAGGCATCAACCTGGAGAGGGTTAATATATTATTTTAAATAGATCTGAAACTTTTCACATGCTTGCAAGAAAACTTTAATAGATGTAGAGATAGTTAAATTAATACTGATGCGTGTGTCAAGAATATAAGTAAATGAGATAAAGAGATAGAATAATTTGCGAGCAAATATAAGTAAAGTCATTCATATGCCAACATCTACCTCAAATGATGGTCACCTTGTGTGGTCAATGAGAATATATAGGATGCGCATGACAAAATTTCTGGAATAGAAATTGATTTATGATTAGAAATTGATTTCTCAATTTCTATTTCAGAAATTGAAAGTTAAAAATTTTAGCTTCGATTTCTTTTTCAAATCTATTTCTTGAATAGAAATTTGTTCCAGAAATAGAAAAATCAAATTGTGTTACCAAATGAATTTCTATTCCAAACCTATTTCAAGAAACAGAGAAATAAATAAATAGAGAAGTAGAAATTTTATCATGCACGTCCTTAGAGCCTTGACTCATGTTAAATGAGCTAGGTCATTACAAGAAATGAAAAAGAAGCGTATACAAATTTATGGATGAAGGAAATTGCATATACTTGTAATATCCCAACTGATTATTAAGGGCGCGCATGATAACTATTTTATTTTTGTTCAAGAACTATTTTTTTATTCCAGACTTGTTTTTGGAGCAGAAATTCGTTTGGTTAAATTTTTTTATTTTTCTATTTCTAAAATAGATTTCTACTTCAGAAATAGGTTTGAAACAAAAATCAGAAATATTTTTTTTTGTTTACTTTTCTATTTCTAGAATATAAATGAGAAATAAAAACTCATCCCATTATTTGTCCTCACTATTAGTCGGTTGCTCATCGGTCGTCGTCAGTTGTCGCCGCCCCCACCCTACAGAAAGGGAGAAATTTTATGCCGTTATCAAACTTATATTTTAACTTAGAAACTCATCTAAGAATAGAAATATAAGAATCTATTTCTCTTCCGAAAATAAATTTATGGCCAAAATAGTTATCATTCGCCTCTAACTTCATTTTCCTACTTGTTAGGGAACATAAAATGTAATGGCACTCACACCTTAGAAAATGAGACACAATTTTTACATGGGGTGATTTTTTGAATCTCGTGAAGTGAGGTTTCTTGAATTGATAGGAGGGAAGTTTGTTGTCAACTTTGAGTATATTTTGGCGGAGTTTAGATGGCTTTGTTGGAGACATTGTCCTCCAAAACTTTAAGCAAATAACTTTGTACTAATCATCTAGTTGTTCTCAAGCTTTCAGGCGATATCATCATAGAAGAATGGAGCAGATCGGTTGCCATTATGGTACTATTTCACCCAATTCATTTACTCTTGTATATATGATGACGAGCACCTATTTTGCAATGCATTTTGAGTCCTAATAGTATTAAGTTAGTTGTTGTTTTGCAAGCGCCAAGTAAAATGAAAGTTTTGCATCTCATGAGATCTAAATCCTCTAATCAAAGCACATCACTTTTTTGAATTTACGAGTTTGGAGAGATTGGCTTTAAAAGATTTCCTAGGGTTGGCTGAAATTGATCCCTCGATTGGTAAACTAGAGCAGTTGATTTACTTGAAAATCAAATGGTGTCCGCTTCTTAAAGAGTTGCCTGAGGACATTGGTTGTCTAAATTGGTTGTCTAACTGCCCCGAGAGAGCTAATCTTGATCCAATGCTTTAGTGTTCGGTATTTGCCATATTCAATTGGTAATCTAAGACTTTTGTCAATGCTAGTAACGGTGGATACAGGATCAAGGTAACTTCCGGAAAGAACCAAAAGGCTAGTGGATCGAAGCAATGCTCTCTTTAGAGTGTGGCAATCATTGGACGCCTCTCTATAAGTCTCGGAGATCAGAGGGTTACAGTCATAGTCCGCCTTCTTTGGAAAGTTTTGATCTGTTTCCACAGCTTTCCATTGCGATTTCAATGACCTTAAATGAGCGTTGTCCTAGTGCAGATTGGTTGTCGGTGGAGAATCTGAAAATCTTAACCAAATTCTCACTCCCAAGTTTTTTTTTTTTTTTTGGTAAAGGTAAGTATGGTATTCTCACTCCCAAGTTCAATCCCTCTATTCTGCTAAAAGGTCCTTGCTCAGAGAAAAAAGAAAAAACTTCCAAGACTCCATTAGAATGTTCTACTTTTGGCATGAGAAGGCCACTCAAATCCAGGGTTCCACGTCTAGAAGAAGCTTCAAGAAGTGCATGCTTCCCCGACAGAGAAAAGCACGCTGGGGTAGACTGAGAGACAAGAGGCAGCGGAATCTAGCAGATCGGTTATGTTTCAATGAATGCCTGGATAAGCGTTTGCTGATGTATATGGGCTACTTATGCTTCCTGGTACAGTTTATGCCCGCTTCCTAAAATCATTAGCTGGATTATAGCCACGAAGTGTCAAAACAGGCTTTTGCATTCCTTGACGGTCCACCTGATGAAAGCAAAAAACTCATCTGATGAGGGAATCCGCCTTGGTCGTGAAGTGGTTGCAAGAGTTCATTGATGTAGGAACGCTAACAGGGCAACAAGCCTATCAATTCTTCGAAGATATATACGTTCACTTGTTCTAATTGAACCCCCAGATAGGTTATCATCACAACAAGCCTACTTATACATTGCCACCCTAAAAAAGGAGTCTCTCCCCGAATATTGTACGACAATTGATGGTTATTTGAGCAGGACATTGGATGCAGATTTCTATAACTTACCAAATTGGAGGGACTTCATGAATCTGCTCTTCTGTCACATCTCATTAATCTGCTCTTCTGCCACATCATATTGACGTGTAGGTTCTTCTATGTAGGAGGACCATCACCTTGGATAAACCCACCACCCCCCTCCCCCCTTCCCGCGGCATCCCACAACCCAGTAGGATGCACTGTTTGGACTTCACATCAAGCTTTGACCTCTCATCGCACAGGATGCACACGCACACGAATACTCTGCAGCTAAACACCCTCAAGTGCTTGTAAGAGACATCTCTCCCTGTCCAAACTCTTTCTGGTGCTTCACCATCCAAATGAGTTGAACGAGAAAGGTCGATCAAAACCACTGCAGTTCTCATTGCCTCACCCCAAAGGATCTAGGGAGTTTAGCATGCAAAGTCGTGCACCGAATTTTGTTGAAAATGGTGCAGTTCTTGGCTCTACAACTGCCATGAGGTCTTCGGAACGGTTTTCTCTAACCTGATGCCATGATCTCTGCAGTACTTCCCAAAGGGACCTTGGCATTCACCAGTCACCATCGTTATCTTCATGAACACATTTTAACTTCCTCACCCTGCTGTGGTGTCTTTTGGTTCTGTCTTTTCCTCTCCACCCTGCTTCTGCTCCCTCACGAGCAATCTGCACTCTCTTTTCATGCGACCTGGCTTGCCACAGTCGAAAACCCTTTTCCCAACTTGGACCTCCCCCTCGATTTGCTACAAATAGCTTTATATTGGAGGTTTCGAAATATCTTCCTCCCCAGTTCCTCGGATTGGGACGATGAGCCCTGAGATTTTGTTGAAACAATTAACTCCTCAATATTTTTTTTTGGACAAGAATTAACTCCTCAATTAAGACACCACTCTTTGCATGTTTCACGGAAACAACACCACCAGAACTTGCCAGCTAGACTTTAATAGCTCCCCTAGACTCCTGGAGAGCATAAAGTAACCACAACCCAAGAACTTTACAATCAAGTATGAAGGCTGTACTAGACAAATGTCTAATTTTCCCCTGAAATTCACCCAAGTAATCGGCAACGATGGTTCTCTCACTGTATTTTAATGCATCATCTTAAGCAGATACTTATTATTCCCCGTTTTTGAGTCAAACAACTATTCTACTTTTGACCACAAAGTTGGTACATTTTCTCACAAAGGGGATTATATACAATATCATCTACAAATTGCCGAATAAATCCACAAACCTGAAATGCACAATCCTCACCACTTTTAGAGCTAGGTTTATGGGCAGCAAACACCAGAAGATGCAATGACCCCACAAACAATAGCTCTTCCCATTTACTATTCCATGAATGATAATTGTGCTAATCAAAAAAATCATTCTGTTCATGCTTTCCGTTTTCACTCAAGAAATCAACCAACACACAGAAACCAATGCTCTGATGCCACTTTATTAGGATAAGACCGCACTGCGACCACCTCACACTGTGCACTACAGAAATTATCCAACAAATTTTTGTCTCCCCTTGTTTGCAAATAAATGGGCACAATAAGTTCTCCTAGGCAGACAACTCTCTTTTAAGGAACTCAGCAAAATAATGCTATAACTTCGAGAGAATGAGTGCCTCCTCATTAGACCATCAACAAGTAGAGCTGTAAACTCGGACACATAGGATCTTAAATTGGAAACCCCAATTCGAAGAAAACTACAGAGCAAGCTCACCAAAACCTTCCCCTATGCAGAGTAGGGTTACTTCAGGCCTTCTCTAGTGTATTTAGATAAACTATCTTGGATGACAACAACAGAAACAAGCTTATCACCATATAGATAGATTATAATAAAATAGAGAAAAAGTGTGGTCGGATCTTAAGGAGCGAGGATGCCGAAATTACTAGGACAGAGGAGGCTTTCCAACTATTGGCATGACACACTAGAATTTTATGAAAATCGAGAATTTTGAAATTGCTCTTTGATTTTTCGATAAATGCCACTCTGCCTCGCTTTCTTCTCTTCCTCTCACTCATCGTATCTCCGACACGAGTACTCACTTTCCTCTCTAATTTTGCTTTTGTTGAACCTGGCACTTTTTATGATTCCTCAGGCATACTGTATTATAATAAATACTTCAGCGTTGTCGTAATAAAGCTCAAGTACCTTGTAACACGTTGCCGAATTGATTTACTATATTACGACAAATCATAGTAACCAAATGTCGGACACAAGTTAAAAAAAAAAAAGAAAAAAGAGTAGGGTATGGGACACTGGTCTATCTTATAAATTCCCAGTCCGGCTCGTCCTCATCTCTCCCGCTCTCGCATTTCCCTTTTTTTATATCTTTGATGTACCAGTTCCAAGCTCGAATGTCGGCCTGAGTACTCGCACATAGCGAAGACCATGTCGTCGGCAAGCTTCCTCCTGCAACCGGATCGTTTGCCATCGTCCTCACTCTTCGACCGCGCTCCAGCTCCAGGACCGCCTCGCACTCTCGTGCGCCCGAGCTCCGTTGGAGTCGATGACGGGAGGGAGGACGACGGTGATGGCAAGGTATCGGGGATCCGGTTGCGGGAGCAGCAACTCTCCAGGGGCGTGGTGCTCGTCATGTGCGAGTTCTCGGCCGAAGGCACCCGGTCGGGACGGGGCACATGTCTCGGGTAGGTAGGTGAGTGCTGTGAAGGCACGGTGGGCTTTGATATGATTCTTTTTTCACCTGATCTTTCCGGTCTCTCGCTATTTTCCTGCTTGGGAACGAGTTGTAATAGTATGAAAAGGACCAAAAGCGTAAGTATGGAAAGAAACCTTCTTGATGTTTACATTGCCTTTTTGATTTCGATGGTACTTTGATAATCTATGCTCAAAGAGGCTACTTTCCTAGAGATAAATACAGGAGAAGGTGCTTTTGCTTAGTCTTAACACCGAAAGTTTTGAATTGCAAATTTGGAAATTGAATTCGACAACTGAGTTATGATGTGTATAAAGCTTGCCGTAAGTATTTTTATGGGGCTACTCTGTGGAATAGTTCGATTAGTAATCTTAGCAATCCCCTTTAGCAAAGTGTGTGCAGATGCTGACTGGAATGGAATTCATTTCATTCTTTACTGTGCACTGGAGAGAAGTCAGAAGCGTTTTCCACAAAGGCTCTTCTCCAATTCTTGCTAACGGTAAAGCTCTTAATTTGTATTGTCGATTGGTTTCATTTTATTTATTTTTTATTTGTTGTCTATTTCTATTGATCCTTCTTCTTCATTGTTTCTTTTCACTGCAGAAACAAATGATATTTTCAGTCTGGCAGCCAAAGCACGTCTCTTCTATAAATATTTTCCATGTTTCTTATTCCTCTTCCTATGTGTCATTTCCCAACCCTATTTCTTGTAATTTTATCTTGTGATGCGAAATGAATTTGTTCTTCTAGCAAAAAAAGGTTTTGCTGTGGTTTTTGCTTTCACACTTACTCATATCTTAAGGGTGGGCACATTTTCGAGATTGACTATGATTACACTGAAAAGTGTGTCACTCAACTACTTGTTATTTCTGTTAGGGATTGATAAAGGAGGAATTGGGTGGATGATCATGCTTGAACTATATGAACTGCTGAAAACAATTATATTGACTATTGACGTTCACGATTGATTCTGTACCATCTTGTCAAATTGCCCTTCCTGGTAGGGAAATGTAGGCAGCTAAGTGAGGCATTGAATTTCCTATCTTATGCTTTATCTTAGATCTTGTTCTAAGACTGTTGTGTGTAGGGGAAATATACTTTTTCTTACATTGGCCTAATTTAGTTTGGCATGGTCAACTCGTATGTCTAGCTGGGTGACCCACCTGGTGAGAAAATGCTAGGTGGTTGTTGTTGTATGCTTAAATTATTGTATTGTCTTGCTTTAGTATCAAAGAACAATTGGATCATAGAATATTACCATGTTCTTAAACTGTTTAAGTTCTCGGTTGGTAGTGCGTATACCGTGCACAAAGCAAAGTTTATGTCGTTGCTTTATAATTAGATTATAGACATACCTCGTTTTTCGTCTGCAGATCTCTACTGCTCATGTTCAATAAAGCTGGTGTATATTATAGCTAATGCATTGGTCGTCATTTTTCAGGCAATTGCATACACTATATTAAGGTATAGGAAGTCAAAAGCAATTCTTCTGAGTAGTTATATGAAGGACACTGCTCATGTTATGGACAACTTTCATGTGCCTTTACTTTTAGAAGCATGGAAGCCAATATCATTTGTTCACAAGAGAAGGTAATTTTTCTGTCATGTTTGACCTATTCAAGATTTATTTGTCGACCATGAACATACTCATGACCAGTAATTGCATTTAGGTGGTGGGAATGCGTAGCATTGCCAGAGGATGTTGATCCGTCTGAGGAAGCTGCATTTAGGATGGAAATTAAAGAGCTTGCCTTTACGGCAAAGAAATTTCTTCTAGATGTTGCATCTTAAGACAATTATATTGCATATTTTAGCCAACCTTGCTTTTAGTTGCTTTTGCTGCGTGATAGTGAAATTATGAATGTGAACCTCCATTTAGTGACTGATTGGAGATTTGATATTGAAAAGAAAAGATTTGGACTGGCTAAAATACTCCAGTTTTCTGTGACAATGTAAAAAATGATAGTTAAATTATGAATGTGAACCTCCATTTTGTGACTGATTGCAGATTTGAAAGACTTGTGCTAGTTTGTAATTAGGTAATTGAATCTTGGTATCTAAATAGATTATCATTATGCTTCTTAAGAGTCTGCTCCTGAAGAAGTGGTCATTGGTGATGCTCGCCCATTATTTTGTTGGCTGCATTCCACTCTTTAGTTTATCTTCTTTACCTTTCCATGCTTAGTTTGCTAATAGTATTTGTTATGTGGCAAGTTGAAATGGACTCAAGGCCAACTACTCCCAACATCTTTTCGTAAATGGGTGCATCTTAGTGAATTTCTCTTTGCTTATTTAAGAAACAAAAATTTCAACCGCTTGATCTTCCTAAGTGATGCCTTATTTGGTTTTTGGGTTGTTTTGATCCATGTAAGATCACCACCAGCCTCAAGAATCTTTCAGAAGTTCAGGTGTATTGCAAATGGGGATCAGTGGTCATTCCCGTTTGCTCATTCTAAAAAGTTGCCACTAGATACCTTCTACCTCTTTCCTGGAGAAATTCAAATAGTTGATTTTTGAAATTCTGTCTTTATCTATTTTTATCACTTTGCATGTCAATGATCCTCCTGCATCTACAGTCACTTCCCTGATAATCCCTTTTTTCTTTTTTCTGTCATCGCAACTCCTGAAGGCGGCTATCTTTGACAAAGAATGTGAACCATGTGTCCTTTTAAGAACCCTCACAGTTTGCTGATTATCAGTTATCTTTCTTTTTTGGCTTGGTACTATAGTATGTGAGGTTCGATTCCTTGACTCCACAAAGTATTCTCACTTGACATTATGGGCTTATCATTGGAATGTTTGAGCTGAATAATGTGTAAGTTTTGCTCTTATCAAGGTTTGAATATTTCCTACTTTCTGAGTCTCAAACCATAGACTGTGCAGACAACAATATCTACAATTAAAATTCTCCTTTCTTTCTCCATTTTCTTTTTGCATTGAAGTACATAGAAATAGAAGGTATGACATTTTTACTTTACATGAGGAAATACAGTCGGTTGGGTCTCCTTGATATCGATGACACATGTTGTTTGAATGCCTAACTATTGATAATCTGCTTTGGGCATTTATGAATCTTCTTTTAGGTTTTGGTATGTCACAGTGATCTGGTTGTAGCATCTCCCGTGGAAGATTACTTTTTGTATATCGATGATCTACCATCTCTTGAGAAGGTATATATGATGCATATTTCTGTCTTTGACATCTGTTATAGAATTCGGAAGTTCTCTATTGGCAGGAAGAAGCCAAGAAAGTATCTCAACCATATTTGGATGCCCTTGGTGATAAATATGCAGTTTGTCGTGAGGGTATGGGAAACTTTAACTGGACGGACTTGATTAATGAACAAACATGGTTGTGTTTCGAGCTTGAAAAGTCCCTTCTCATACTAAATCCAATTGTTGTTTTAATCATGCCATTACTGGTTTGTGTATTCAATTAGGTAGATGTGACAAGGCCCGAGCTAGATCACATCATTTCTGTCAGACTCTTTAGCATCTGATCCTTTTATTTATTGATGGGCTGGCATCCGATCTTTGACATGCATGCTGTGGGATTAGAGAAAGCATACAGTTATAACATACTGGACAAAAACGTGACATCACATAGCTGCTGACCGCATTTTAGCTGACAGGATAGGATGAGTTACCTGAGAAGCAACTTTAGAAAATGAATATGAATATGAATCAGTAGGCTTTCCCAGTTTGACAATGTTGCATGCAGTCCTGCTTTGTTTTATGTCCTGATGTAAGCTTATTATGATGTGGAGTAAATTTTTTGTTTTTAATTCTGCTTTGTCCTCACATATCCATGGACCGACCCCATCATCTCCACCCCATAGGAACTACGAGATCACCCCAAGGAATCCAGGGGTGGCGGAGCGACCATAGAATCTCAGCAATTCCCTTTTCATTGGATCTGTGATTTGTGATGTCTTGTTATTTATGCCAGGTATTATTGCTAATAATTAAATTCATACTTTCAGGCACGGCATTTTTCCCCTTGTAGAGCTGCATGAATCATTCTTGCCATCCTAACGCCAAAGCTTTCAAAAGAGAGGAGGTATAAGTAACCCTATGCATATTTAGTTCGTGATGGTGATGTCATTAACTTATAGTAATGCTCGGGGATGCAAAGGCTGATTTTAAAAACGGTTTACAAAGCTGTGGCAAACTGCATAATGGGCAATGTATAAGCGCCCCATTAGAGTTTGGCGCACTAATCTTAAAAATAGTCTTTGCATCTCTAGCATTCTTCATTTTTTTTCATATTATTGAAATTGTTTGAAATTTCAAATCCTTTGAGGATTTACCCTTTTGAGGTTCGAGTCGATGTTGTCCATATTTACTGAGATGACCTTTCAATATGATTGACGTGATGTATCCCTATCAAAAATCCTTGAAGACCAATCGCATCTGTAGTTCGTACAAACAAATGTAGAGATTCACACAATGTTGCCTGTTAACCATAACTTGCATGATAATCATTTATGAGATTCACTCGTACTTGATTATTTGATTATTTATCTGGGCTTACCTTTTACTTTCTGCAGAATCCAAACATCTTATAAGGCATCTCACACATCTTATAAGGCATCTCACTCTTTGCAATCCAATGCAAAAGAATGCTATACGCATCAAGTATTGGCGGCAGAAGGTATACTAAGCTCAACAACTAGAACAAATTAAAATAAAACTTCTTCTTTATAGTTCAAATCTCAAAATGAAACCAAAAATAAAAAAACCTGTTGGAACCTTCATGCAACCCACTCACCAACCTTTCACACCAAAACCTATGACAACACCTATGACAGCCCCAACAGCTCACCCCTAGATCACCCCTAGATGAAAGGTTAGATGAAAGGTTAGCTATGTGGGGCTTGTGGGGGCTTGCTTTACTTGAGTCTAGCCATTAAGTCCATAATTATTTTGTTTTGTTTCAAGAAATGATTTCCATTTGTAAGTAAACAAGTAAAGAAGAGTAAACTAGTTTGGCATCTTTGGATAGGTTTAACAACCTAAACTTATGGATCACCATTATCTTCTTGATTATTAAAGATCATTATTTATTTTTTGAGGATTGAATCCACTTATTTCTCCGGTTAGCCAAGTTGGTTGGTTAGCTTCCTTGGAGCTGGTCGGGTTGGGTTGGTCGTGTACGAAATCTCATTTTTGTATAGTTTCTCTAGTTTCTGCCATTATATTTCTCTCCTAATAATTATTAATTATTTTATTTTTTATTTGATGAATTTATTTTGATTTAAAACCAAAAGTAAAAGTAAAAGGTTAATTATATTGAATTAATTTTTTTGGATAAATTGCCGTACCCAATGTTCTACATTCGTAGAGCTTCCTTGGGATAAAGCTCAAAGTTTTTTTTTTTTTTAAGTAAACTAAATTCTCTCCCTTATTTTTTATTAAAGTAAAAGGTTAATTATTTTGAATTAATTTTTTTTGAGTAAATTTAAGGAGACTAAACAAGCTATGCCGTACCCAATGTTCTTCATTCGTAGAGCTTACTTGGGATAAAACTCAAGTTTTTTTTTTCTAAGTAAATTCTCTCCCTAATAATTAATAATTATTTATTTTTTTATTTTATGAATTTATTTTCATTACTAAACATGTCTTTTGCCAAGCTATGCCGTACCCAATGTTCTACATTCGTAGAGCTTACTTGGGATAAAACTCAAGTTTGTTTTTTTTCTAATACTCGATGTAGGTCCGAATTTTGTATACTTGCCTTTTTTTCATATGCAATTCTATTTTATTAGGAATAAACTTTTTTCAGGAAGCATATTAGTGCCTTTTTTTGGTCAGAAAATTATGAGTAGTCTTTTTTTTTTTTTGGTCGAATAAGATGCCTGCGCCCTATGCTCATTTATCATAAGGAAGGAGCGCAGTGCGTGGGTGCGGAAAAGCCCCAGTGCCGAAAAGCCCGGTCCACAGAAGGGAACCTAATATCTTTACGCCAGCCCGGGTCGGTCTAAAAAACGACGCACCGTTCCGTCTCCGTCTCCGTCTCGGCATCGAGGAGACGCTTACCGTCAAGGTGGCATCTAAAGCCCTATAAATAGGACCCTCAACCCCCAATCGAGGTCGATTTCTTCGATCGCCGTCATCAAATTTCTCTCTCAGTGTCTCTTGCCTCTTGCGATCTCTCTTTTTTTTCGAGGCTATTTCTCTTTTTTTCAAGGGTATATCTCTGGATTCTCTTCTTCAGAATGCGAAGTTGTTTTGGTTGAAGCTTTTTGCTTGGAAGATGCCATCGTGCTTGCTTGCAATGTCATCAAATTTCTCGAAAACGAGGCGCTGTTCCATCTCCGTCTCGGCACTTACCTTCAAGGTAGCATCTAAAGCCCCATAAATAGGACCTTCAACCCCTGATCGAGGTCGATTTCTTCAACCGCCATCATCAAATTTCTCTCTTGGCGTCTCTTGCGATCTCTCTTTTTCAAGGGTATATTCTCTTCTTCTTCGGAATGCCAAGTTGTTTTGGTAAGCTTAGAAGATGCCATCGATTGCGCTTTGCTTGTGATCCGCTTTCTCGTAATAGACCCATTTAATCATAATACTTCAAGTCTCAAGGCTTCTAACTTATCACCTAACTTATCACGAGACCTAACTTATCATGGGGATTTTTAATTAGGATATGACAAAATTTTCATATGGTATATCAGTATAAATATGAGTATAAATATGATAAGACTCTTATGATCCAAATCGCAAATGCACCAACACAGTTTCGTGATTATTGTATGATCAATTTGGCAACTGAATGGAGAATAATAACCAACAGCTCAGCTCAATATATGGTTTACCTCTTACGGTATTTGTTTCTATAAACCAATGTCATTGGAGAATGCCCCAATCCGCAGGCCGGTTTTGTTAGACTTTCCGAGATGCTCGTTCGTTTCTTCTTTCTACGGTTTTCCTCTTTCTTTCTATGTGGGGCAAGTACAGTGGCATACTTCTGAGTTTTACCTCATTCTATCTACCCACGTTTGTTCTCATTAAACGTCATTAATATGACATCAATAGTGAAAAAAGTAGCCCCAACTCCGATCATGATTACAAAAACCTGTTGAATTCAATTATTTGAATTAAATATAATAAGGAAAAAAAGGAAAAAAAAAACAAAAATTGAAAGAAAAAAGGGGGTAGAGCGTGTTTATCGGCGAAAGACCATTTTTTCATCTTGATTTCCTTTCGTCTTTCTTGACCGGAGCTCTCTCTCTTTCCTCTCTTTCTTACTGTCGATCACGGGCAAGAAAACGATCCTCGTTTTCCACATTCTTGGTAAACAACATCCAAAGCAAAGAAAAGACAGAACAAGGGAGGAGGGGAAGAAAATTAAAAAAGAGAGAGCGAGAGATAAGCCATACCCTCCCCTTCCTCCCCTCTCCCCCCGGGGGCCCCCAACCTCTCTGGTCAGTCTCCCTCTCCGTCTCTCTAGCCTGTCTTCTTCTTCTTCTTCCGCTCTCGACCTCCGCTTGTCTTGTCTTGTCTCGGCCTCCGCTTGTCGGCCATCGCTTGTTGTCTCGGCCACCACTTGTCTTACTAAAGTTTCAATTTTTCCCAAAATTAGCGATCAACATCGTGTTGAGATTTAGCCTTAAGTCTATTTTACATTGTGTTGAGATTTACTTAAACTAACTGGCATCCGGAAATCAAATTTCGGATAAGGAGGCTCTACGCCCTGTGGACCTATGGGCTTGGCTACCCTCTATGAGTTTGGCGGTATTGGAAGGTTGGTAGTAGGACTCCATATTTACAGCTTACCGCTATTGAATTTAAATAAATAATAAAAAAAAAAGATTCCAAATGCAATGTAAATGAGGCAATTCCTCCACTAGTTGAGAATTAAGTCTTGAATAGAATATTCTGTCTTTGCTCATAATAAGTTCTTCAGAAAAAAAAAAAAAGTTAATGAAACTTTGAATAATTCAAAAAGATAATATGATCCAAGCTTGAAATCTTGAAATAAAGGATGAAGAAGCTATGGTCTATTTAAGATGAAAAACTAAAGGTTTAGTTTAGTCTCTTAGTTTGTCTTGTTTAATCAAAATAAAATAAATCTCTGGAGTTTGTTTACTTAGAAAAACTTGAGTTTAAGAAATCCCAATGCTCTACTACTTAGAAATAGAACATTGGTCAGGGGCATGGGCATGGGCATGGACATTTAGTCTCCGTGTTAAAAATCGATTCAAGGGTTGCCGAAGCAATTCATATTATTAGTTGGAATGAACTTACATGGCCTCAAGACCTTGATGTGACAATTTAATTTGTTTTGATACTAAACTTTGCCCTTCTTTGCCTTTCCTATTTTATTTTGTTTGAATAGCTAGATAGAGATGTTTATTTTGATCATCATAATTATCTTATTTTTTATTTTTAAAAAGACCAAAATATATTTAATTTTTTAGCATTTACATATATTTGATTGTTTTTGGCATTATTTTGGCATTTAAATAAATAATAAGGAGGGAAAAATCAAAGTTAGTCCCTAGGGCTCTACTTCAAAATGGTTGGCAGCCGGTAGCATTTTCCCAAGTTCAGCATTTTCGACTTTGGAGGCAAAAGAGCGCCAAAGGCCCCTAAAGAGTAAACTATTTTGAATTAATTTTTGGGTAAATATAAACATGCTATGCCCATGCCCATTCCCGTGCCGTGCCTAATTATGTTTAAACTAAATTGATTAAACAAGAGGGAAAAACAAACTAAACTAAGAGTAGACTAAATAGATCATTTCAATCTTAAATAGACCATAAGTTTTCAAGCTTCCATTATTGGATTATTAAATATCAGTAAAAAAAAAAAAATTGGTAACTTATCATTGATAGTTTCTCTTTATTTTGATTAATCTAGTATTGATTAATCTCTCCCTAATTAATTATTTAATTTGATGAATTTATTTTGATTAATAAGGGGAGGAAAGTAAGAAAGTAAATGAGGGAAGAAGAAGTAAACTATTTTGAATTAATTTTTTTGGGGTAAATTTAAGGAGAGTAAACATGCCCATGCCCATACCAATGTTGTAAGTGTCAATGTTTTAAGTAGAGAATTGGGATTTCCTTTGAAAAAAACTCAAGTAAACAATTTATTTTGATTAAACAAGTAAAGGGAAAAAGAAGAGACTAAATTAGATAGTTCTTGAAACCATTTATTTTTATCATCATTATCTTATTTGGATTATTAAAAAAATTTGTATGAGCTGGAGGGTTAGCTATACGTTGGTCATGGTCAATTAAGTGTAGAGCTTTGGGATTTGGGGCAATACTTAGTTAGTAAACTAGTTCAATGATAATTCTCAATTCTGATTAATTATGTTTGCTATGGCGTGGTGGCTTGGGGTGGGGATTTAAGCGATGCCTTCCCTTGCCCCACCTTGCCGTAGGGGGTAGCAAGGCTAAATTAGGTGGGTCGCCAAAAAGAAAAACAACTAGACCAAAGGTAAATAAAGGTAAACCAGGAAGAGAAGTTTGAATTAAATTTTTTTTGGTAAATTTAACAAGGAACTAGTGTAGTTCTGCTTTCCTACTATCTAATTATACCTAATTGCTATCTAATTACTATAATTATGAGGTAAGCGACAAAAAGGAGCTAGGGTGAGCAAAGCAAAAAGCTTTCCAATACAAAGCATAACTACATGTCCTACCACTATAATTATATGTCCTATTGTCCCCCTCTCCCTCTCTCTGCGCGCCTCTCTCTACCTTGCTATCTCTCTCCTAGCCGGGAGTATCTCTCGTACGAGCACGAGCCATCACGGTGTGTCCCTCCTCTATGGCCTCTCTCTCTCTCTGTACTCCGTATGAAAGTAAAAACGGAATTATCTTCTACAGCAACAAAATGCTAAAATCAGTCTTTTTTTCCCTTTCTTCTTTCTTGCTCGGCCGGAGTACGCAAAGCCTCTAATTGGGAGAGGCATGCCGCTTGAGCACGAGTTATGACAAAAAACAGAAAAATTTAATATTTTCAAAATAAAGATAAAAAAATAGATTTTTTTAAAGAAAAATTAATTTTATAAGAAAAAGAGTTTGTTTTTGGTTTTGGAAAACCTTTTCTTAAAAAATCTTTTCAAAATCAAACTATTACCTACAAACTATTTTTTTACTCATTTTAATAATATTTTTAATTTTTAATTATTAAAAACGAATCTTTAATTATTTTTAAAAAATTCGAACTTTAATTATTTTTAAAAGAATTCGAAATTTTAATTATTTTTATTTTAAAAAAAAGAAAATTAATAATGGATTTAGAAAAAAAGAATCCGATTTTAAAAAATAAATAAATAAAATTAGATTATAAATTCACTGTTCCAAGCCTCTCTTGTCTCTTGCTTTGCTTAGAAATCCTCTTGCTCAAGAAACTCTCTTGCTCATCCTCTTCTTGCTCAAGAAACTCTCTTCCTCAGGAATCCCCCTAAAAAAATGTCTTTTTTCTTCTTCTGAGAATGGTTTGGGAGAATGACTTCGAGCACGATCGGCCATCCCTTTCCTCCTCATCCTTCTTCGCTGCTCTCTCCCAGATCACCCACCTTTCCTCATCGACCTCATTTCACAAAGCTGACCCCCACACCCACATCAACATCAAATGGGGGTGAGGCCAATGGGATACCCCCATTCTTCAATCGGAAGCCTATATTTAACATCCGGATATTATCGCTCACTAGGAATGGAAATGGAACTAGGATGACGGCGTGCAAAATAGGTATCTTAGGAGCAAGATATGACACTCAGGTAAGGCTAAATCAAGAGAGACATGAGTCTAGCTAATATTATATATTCAAATTTTTTGAAATATTTTTTCAGAGATCAAGGGAAGAGGTGCAAGAGCTTATTGCTTCTATGAAACCTAATGGTGTATTCATTGAGTTGTCAAGGGATCAAGAGCATATAATTAAGGAACCCTCTAGTGAATTTCATGTGGCCATGGAGGAGGCCAAAAAGTGTGGGGCCGAGGTTATATGGGGAGATATGGAACAAGGAGTAATAAAACTTGTTTTATTGTTTACCCTTAAATCTTGTTAAATGTTGTTATTAAATGTTGTCATGAAGAATGATTTTGTGACATTTTGTGGATATGTCATCCCAAGAGATGCACGTGTTGAGCGTGTTGAGCAAGGTGGAGGTGTCAATCCACGAGGAGCGAGTTGATCTTATCTTTAACAATTTTCACTTAATCTTTCGCAATCTTGACTTATTTCTCTCGGTCATGAAGGTTATACGGGACGAAAGGAGACGAAAGAGACAAGTGAGTTCCTTTTTTCCTATTATAGTTGAAAATCTTAAGTTATTATCATTAAAAATCTCAATTGTTGATACTAATTCATGTTCGATCATTTGCTAAAAGCTGCCTAGCGTCATCCTTCACTAGTTGTGGTGGTTGACAAAGCCCACATCTCTGGACTCTTTAAGTATTTCATAATGGAGGCGGCTGAGAAATCATAGAGGATCATAGTGCCTATTTGGAAGGCTCATAGGATCATGTTTGGAAGACTAATTTGGAAGGCTCTATAATGAAGTCCGTGATTAATTAGTCTTCCAAACATGATCCTATAGTCTTCCAAACAGGCACCATGATCCTCTATGAATTCTCAGCCGCCTCCATTATAGAGCCTTCATTATGAGATACCTTAAGAGTCCAGAGATGTAGGCTTTGCCAACCACCACAACTAGTGAAGAATGACGTTGGGTAGCTTTTAGCAAATGATCGAACATGAATCAGTATTAACAATTGAGATTTTTAAGGATAATAACTTGAAATTTTCAACCATAATAGGAAAAAATGAACTCACTTGTCTCTTTCGTCCCGTATAACTTTCATGACCGAGAAAAATAAGTCAAGATTGCCAAGGATTAAGTGAAAATTGTTAAAGATAAGATCAACTCGCTCCTCATGGGTTAACACCTCCACCTTGCTCAACACGCTTAACACATGCATCTCTTGGGATAGCATATCCACAAAATGTCACAAAATCATTCTTCATGGCAACATTTAATAACAACATTTAACAAGATATAAGAGCAAATAATAAAAACAAGTTTTATTACTCCTTATTCCATATCTCCCAATACAACCTCGGCCTCACACTTTTTGGCCTCCACTATGGCCACATGAAATTCACTAGAGGGTTCCTTAATTACATGCTCTCGATTCCTTGACAACTCAATGAATACACCAGTAGGTTTCATAAAAGTAATAAGCTCTTGCACCTCTTCCCTTGATCTCTGAAAAAATATTTCAAAAAATTTGAATATATGATATTAGCTAGACTCACATCTCTCTTTATTTAGCCTTACCTATGTGTCATATCTTGCTCCTAAGATACCTATATTGCACGCCGTCATCCTAATTCAATTTCCATTCCTAGTGAGCGATAATATCCGAATGTTAAATATAGGCTTCCGATTGAAGAATGGGGGTATCCCATTGGCCTCACCCCCATTTGATGATATATGGGTGTAGGGGTCAGCTTTGTGAAATGAGGTCGAGGAGGAAAGGTGGGCGATCTGGGAGAGAGCAGCGAAGAAGGATGAGGAGGAAAGGGATGGCTGATCAAGCTCGAAGTCATTCTCCTAGTTATTCTGCAGAAGAAGAAAAAAAGACATTTTCTTAGGGGGATTCGTGAGGAAGAGAGTTTCTTGAGCAAGAAGAGGATGAGCAAGAGAGTTTCTTGAGCAAGAGGATTTCTAAGCAAAGCAAGAGACAAGAGAGGCTTGAACGCAGTGAATTTATAATCTAATTTTATTTATTTATTTTTTAAAATCGGATTCTTTTTTTCTAAATCCATTATTAATTTTCTTCTTTTTTAAAATAAAAATAATTAAAATTTCGAATTCTTTAAAAATAATTAAAGTTCGAATTTTTTAAAAATAATTAAAGATTCGTTTTTAATAATTAAAAATTAAAAATATTATTAAAATGAGTAAAAAAATAGTTTGTAGGTAATAGTTTGATTTTGAAAAGATTTTTTAAGAAAAGGTTTTCAAAAACCAAAAACAAACTCTTTTTCTTATAAAATTAATTTTTCTTTAAAAAAATCTATTTTCATCTTTATTTTGAAAATATCAAATTTTTTTCTGTTTTTTGTCATAACTCGTGCTCAAGCGGCATGCCTTGCCCGATTAGAGGCTTTGGCATACTCCAACCGAGCAAGAAAGAAGAAAGGGAAAAAAGACTGATTTTAGCATTTTGTTGCAGAAGATAATTCCATTTTTACTTTCAAACGGAGTACAGAGAGAGAGAGAGGCCACAGAGGGAGGGACACAATTTGGTGATGGCTCGTGCTCGTACGAGAGATACTCCCGGCTAGGAGAGAGAGAGCAAGGTAGAGAGAGACGCGCAGAGAGAGGGAGAGGGGGACAGTAGGACATGTAGTTATAGTGGTAGGACATTTAGTTATACTTTCTATTGGAAAGCTTTTTGCTTTGCTTGCCTTAGCTCATTTTTGTCGCCTAGCTCATAATCATAGTAATTAGGTATAATTATATAGCAATTAGGTATAATTAGATAGTAGGAGAGCAGAACTACACTAGTCCCTTGTTAAATTTACCCAAAAAAATTTAATTCAAACTTCTCTTCCTGATTTGCCTTTGTTTATCTTTGGTCTAGTTGCTTTTTTTTTTGGCGACCCACCTAATTTAGCCTTGCCACCGCCCCACGGCAAGGTGGAGCAAGGCAAGACATCGTTTAAATCCCCACCCCAAGCCACCACGCCATAGCAAGTGTAATTAATCAGAATTGAGAACTATCATCGAACTAGTTTACTAACTAAGCATTACCCACAATCCCAAAGCTCTACACTTAATTGATCATGACCAACGCATAGCTAACCCTCCAGCTCATACAAATTTTTTTTAATAATCCAAATAAGATAATGATGATAAAAATAAATGGTTTCAAGAACTATCTAATTTAGTTTCTTCTTTTCTCTTTACTTATTTAATCAAAATAAATTGTTTACTTGAGTTTTTTTCAAAGAAAATCACAATCCTCTACTTAGAACATTGGCACTTACAACATTAGCATGGCATGGGCATGGGCATGTTTACTCTTCTTAAATTTACCAAAAAAAAAAATTAATTCAAAATAGTTTTTATGGTGCGTTTGGTAACATTTCGTTTAAAAATTGTTTAACGAAGAAATAGAAAAATGTATTTACCGCGGAAACAATTTTGAACAAAAAACGCATTTGGTAAATCTGTCCAAAAATATAAAAAGAATAGAAACATGTTTGGTAAATTTGTATAATTTTTTATTTCTTTTAATTTTTTAATTTTAATTTTAATTTTTCTATTTTCTTTCTTATTTTCTTATTTATTTTTCCTTTTTTTCTTCTTTTTTCCTTTTTTTTTTTTTTTTTTTTTTTCTTTTTCTTTTTTTCTTCTTTTGGCTGGCGGCCTTGCCTTGGCTAGGCGAGGGCGAGATCGAGCTCGCCCGGCCCGGCGCAAGGTCGGCCTCGCCGGGGGCCGGCGACGCTCCAACAAGGTCGCCAACCCTCGACGCCCAGTCGCCAGCCATGGCCGAGGCCAGCGACCGGCCAAAGAAAAAAGAAAGAAAAAGAAGAAAAAAGAGAAGAAAATGGAAAAGAAAGAAAAGTGTTCCTAAATTTTATTCGAGAAACAAGAAACAAATTTTTTTTTTTTGTTTCTGTTCTAAATATGTTTTAACAAAAAAATAGATTTGGAAAAAAACGCAAACAAATGCGTTTCATTCTTTTTCCGTTCACGGAGCAAAAGAATAGAAATAGTTGTTAGGGAACAGAAATAATTTTTAACAAACAGGCCCTTATTCTTCCCTCATTTACTTTCTTACTTTCCTCCCCTTATTAATCAAAATAAATTCATCAAATTAAATAATTAATTAGAAAGATAAGTATAATGGCCTACTTACAAGATTAATCAACACTAGATTAATCAAAATAAAGAGAAACTATCAATGATAAGTTACTAATTTTTTTTTTTTACTGATCTTTAATAATCCAATAATAGAAACTTGAAAACCTATGGTCTATTCAAGATTGAAATGGTCTATTTAGTCTGCTCTTAGTTTAGTTTGTTTTCCCTCTTTAATCAATCCAGTTTAAACATTTGGCATGGCACGGGGAATGGGCATGGGCACGGCATGTTTATATTTACCAAAAAAATTAATTCAAAATAGTTTACTCTTTAGGGGCCTTTGGTGATGGTGCGTTTTACGCCTCCAAAGTCGAAAATACTGAACTTGGGAAAATGCTACCAGCAACCAACCATTTTGAAATAGAGCCCTAGGGACTAACTTTGATTTTTTCCTCCTTATGATTTATTTAAATGTCAAAATAATGCTAAAAAATCAAATATATGTAAATGCTAAAAAAATTAAATATATTTTGGTCTTTTTAAACAAAAATATTTACATATTTGATTTTTTTAGCATATACATTTGATTTTAAAAAAATTATATATATAAAATATATGTATTTGGTCAAATTTTATATTTAAAAAGTTACATACATTTCTTTTCAATTTTAAACAAATAAAAATTAAAAAATTTCCAGTTTAGTCTTTTTTTTTAAAAATTATATATATATATATATATATATATATATATATATATATATGTATGTATTTGATTTTTAGCATTATTTTTAAATTTATTTTAAATTTATATTTAAAAATGTGCATACGTTATTTTTTTTTTCAATTTTAAACAAATAAAAATTGAAATTCGTCTTTTTTAAATTATATATATTTGATTTTTTTAGCATTGTCAAAATTTATATTTATATTTAAAAAGTTGCATACATAATTTTTTTTTTTTCAATTTTTAGCAAATAAAAATTAAAAATATATATATTTTTAAAAAATTAGTATTATTATCAAAATTTATATTTAAAAATTTGCATACATTATTTTTTTCAATTTTAAACAAAAAATAAAAGAAAAACTAATATTAATCACAGACTTTATTTTTCTCCTTACCAAACGGCTTTTGCAAATCCTTTGAATTTTCCTAAGAACCAAACGCAACCTTAATCCCCTTTACTTTTGGTTTACTTTTATCCACTTATTAATCAAAATTAATTCATCTAATAAAAAAATAAAATAATTAATTAGGAGAAGTAAAATAAATTCATCAAATAAAAAAATAAAATAACTAATTAGGGAGAGAAGTAATAAAAAAAAAAAAAAAAAGAGAGAAACTATGAACACTAAGCATTACTATTCTTTACTAACAAAAACTACGCAAAACAAAATAATTATGGGAAAATCCCAATGCTCCAATGCTCTACACTTAAGTAACTTAGCTTGACCAACGCCAAGCAAACCCCACGGAGAAATAAGTTGATTCTTCCTCAAAATAAAAAATAAAAAAGTTAATGATACTTGAATAATGCAAAGATAATGATGATCGAAGCTTGAAAAAGGATGAAAAACCTATGGTGTATTTAGTTTAGTCTCTTAGTTTAGTTTTAATCAAAATAAATCTGTTTACTTAGAAAAACTTGAGTTTTATTTGGGCATGGCCATGAGCATGTTTAGTCTCCTTAAATTTATCCAAAAAAATTAATTCAAAAAATTAATTCAAAATAGTTTACTTTCGTTTACTTTGGTCTACTTATTAATCAAAATAAATTTATCAAATAAAAAAATAAAATAATCAAATTAGGGAGAGACAAAACTAGATTAATAAAAATAAACTATCATAATTATTGAAACAAAACAAAATAATTATGGGAGAAATAAGTGGATTCATGATAAGTTCCAAAAAAAAAAAAAAAAAGTTAATGATCTTTAATAATCCAAACAAGATAATGATGGTGATCTATGGTCTATTTAAGATGAAATGGTCTATTTAGTCTAGTCTCTTAGTTTAGTTTGTTTTTCGCTCTTCTTTAATCAAAATAAATCTATCCATTCTAAACAAACAAATTAGAAAACTTGAGTTTAAACATGGTGCACAGGCATGGGAATGGGCATGGGCATGGCATGTTGTCGCGACCTACCCTCGGGGGAGGGAATAGGTTTAGGAGTATTTGCCTAAAGGACGGGCCTAGGGCCCATGATTATGCGTGGGCTCCTAAGTCTATACCCCGCGCGACATTGGGATATTATTTAGGAATTTTTGCACAAAAAGAATCGCCACTAGCCTATTGGGATCGGCTAGAAACCAAGTGAGACATGGGAGTGTACCTCACTTCCTACGTAATCAGAGAATCTAGGATCGGACACTTGATTACACTAATTGATCAATCTTGTTCATTTTAACAAAATGATTTTTGGTAGGCAGTTTGGATTGATTTTATACATATCCACTAACATATGAGACAATCATGCGAGTACGCAATTATTAAAGTAATAATCATGGCTACCAAGATCCTAATTATAGTAAAATTAAACAAGTGCAATTAAACATAATTAGATATGCAAATTAAACATACGATATAATTAAAATACGAGCAAATAAATGCCTAATTACACTAAGAAGACAAGACATAGTAAATCCTAATCAAACCCTATAATTTTTGGATTTTCGAAACTTTTTAATTTTTTTAAAAAAAATGTAATTCCTTCTTTTTTTTTGTCTTTTCCTTAGTTCGTCCTTTTCCTTGCACACTCTGCTCGTTGGTCCTCCTTCCCGAAGCCAACTCTTATTTTCTTTTTCTCTATTTTCTTTCACTTTTACTGCACTTTTGTTTCCTTCTCTTTTTTTTCCTTTTCTTTTTATTATTCTTCTCTCTGCTCATCTTCTCCCCGACGCCTCCTTGCACACCCGAAGCTCCCTCTGTCATTTCATAGTTTTCTTTTATTATTTTTCGTTTTGCTTCTTTCTATATATCTTTTTTGTCCTTTTCCCTATTTCGGCTTTTCTACTTCATCTTCTCCTTCCTAAAGCCAACGCCAACTCTACAACCTCCTCACCGAAGCTTCTTCCCACTGGATCTCACCCGCACACTAGTGACACGGCCCTAAACAATCGGTGACCCTTCCATCGCCCGCCTACCGGTAGTTGCTACTCCACGGAAAGATGAACAGGCGCAAAAGAATAACAACAAGACAAGGAATGGAACGCGGACACTAATGAACATCCGAACTCCCTAGATATCAAGTAATCACAATCAACCTACGTCAACACCTCTTCAGATCGGGACAAAATGGGCGCTGCTCTCCCAGACTTGTCTAAGGGGCATTTTAACAAACCTAAACCCAAACAATAGTTAAGAAATATTCGGATTCAGCCGTAACAACAACAAAACCTGAATGGAATCTTGCTCAATGATCCATAAAAGATTCCTTTTACGCAAGACAGGAGCATACTCATTCCAAATGATCCGAAAATCACGACCTAATCCACGTTAACTTAGTTCGAGCGTTTTATCAAGCCCGTGGTAAGCACCGACTCGGGAAGAGGTTATTAACTCCTTTTTGGACCTGCTCGAGTCTAGACCCAGAGCAATCATCGAGAAACATGCAAAATCGACCGCATCAACTTACTTAAACTCAGCGTGCGTATGGACTAACAAAAGGAACAAGACTTGGCTTCCGGTTAGACCAAAACAAGGTGGAGCAGCAAGGGTTCATGCAAACAAGCATCTCATCACGGAGTTCCCTACCCAAAACTCGAAGACGGCAGGAAGCGGGCCAACTCTTGACAAATCGAGTCATAGTTTGCCGTCTTGGTATCTTCGAGCCGGGATCCTCGGGCAAGGGAGATTTGAACCAAGTAAAGAAACTCACCAGCGAAAGATCGTATGCTAGAGGGTATTGGCCAGAGGTCGTTGAAGAGGGTTCGAGCGTGGCCAATCTGATAGAAAACTCTTTCTCTCTCTCAAGTTTTACTCTCCCTCCAAGTCGCTCTCTGCCTTTCCCAAAAACTCCGATCTCGCTCCAGCTCTCTCTCTCTCGTTTTTCTCTCTGTTTTTTTTGCTTCGTCCGTTCTTCCTCTCTTTCGCCATTCTATTTTCTCTTGTTTTATCCTTCTTGGTCAACGGTCGGTGTGTACCGTCCCTGCCTCGCCAGCCTGTCGACCGGCCTGGTCTCCGACCCGCGGATCATGTTGGACTCCGATCCTCCTGCTCCTCTCGCTGCTCCTCTGTCTCTGTGTTGCTGCTCTGCTTTTTTCCTTTTCCAGCTCTACTTTTTGCAGGCTCTTCAGCGAAGGCGAACCGGAGAGGGGAAAGACTCTGCGCGGGGTGAGAGAAAAGGGAAGAAGGAATTTAATTTTAATTTTAATTTTCGTTTTTGAATTTCTGTTTTTTGCATTTTTTTGAATTTTTTTTTATTTTGATTTTTTTTTAAATAAACTTTTTCTTTTTTTGACAAATTTTAAAACTAGTGACGCAAATGCTCCTAATGCCTATATATGATGTAATTTTAATGAAAGCTTTTTGTTAAGGGGTTAGAAATAAATCCCTAATTTTCCAATGCAATTAATAAATACTTAAACAAATCAACAAAATTTTGGTGTCAACACATGTTATGTTTAGTCTCATTGTTAAATTTACCCAAAAAATTAATTCAAAATAGTTTACTCTTGTTTAGTCCCCTTTACTTTTGGTTTACATTTGTCCACTTACTAATCAAAATAAATTCATCAAATAATCAAATAGAAAAATTAATTATGAGAGAAAATAAATTCATCAAATAAAAAAAATAAAAAAAAAGTAATTAGGGAGAGAAGTAATCAAAATAAAGACTGTCACGACTTACCCTCGGGGAAGGGAACAGGTTTAGGGGTATTCTTTTAAAGGGACGGCCTAAGCGCCACATGATTAGGCACGGGCTCCTGCCCCATACCCCGCGTGACATTTGGATATTTTTAGGAATTTTGCACAAAAGGAGTCGCCACTAGCTTGTTGGGATCGGCTAGAAACCAAGTGAGGCATGGAAGCGCGCCTCACTTCCTATGCAACTAGAGAATCTAGGGTCGGGGACTTGATTACACTAATTAACCAATTAGTGCCCTTTCGGTATCTAATATTGTTCATTCAAAATGATTTTTGTCAGGCAGTTTGGATTGATTTTATGTTTATCCACTAACATGCGAGGTGATCATGCAGGTGTACAATCATTAAAGTAAATCATAACTACCAAGATCTTAATTGCAGTAAAATTAACATATACCACTAAGCAATTGTAAACATAGTTAAACAGGTAAATTAAACATACAATATAATCAATATACGATCATTTAAAGACCTAAATACATTATAAATGCAATACACTGTCATTCCTAATCAAAACCTACATTTTTTGGATTTTCGAAAATTTTTAATTTTTTTAATTTTTTTGAAATAATAATAATAATAATAATAATAATAATATGATAATGTTTTTTATAATTTTTCTAATTTTTTTATTTTCGAATTTTCAATATTTTCTGATTTTTTTAATATTTCTAATGTTTTCTGATTTTTTTGAATTTTCGGAGGGATTTTGAATTTTTATTATTCTTCGAATTTTTTTAATTTTTAATTTTTAATTTTTAATTTTTTGGACCGGATGAACCCGGTCCGACCCGCTGACCCATCCCAAACGCGGATCCGATCCAATCGGATAAAAAGACATGTTTTTATTTTATTTTTTAAAATTTTAATATATTAAAAAAACCTTTTGTCTTTTTCCCTATTTCGTCTTCTTCTACTGCACTTTCTTCCTTCCCGAAGTCCATTTTTTTTTTTAACCTTTTTATAGTTTTCTATTTTTTGTTTGTTTTGCTCTTTTTTCTTTTTTTTATTCTTTTCTTTTCTTCTTCTGGGCTCCTTCTTCTTCGTGGGTCCTCTGGACGCTCGAAGCCCCTTCTTTCGCCAAGATCTTGTTCCTCACTGAAGCTCGTCCAAACGGCAACACAGACCAAAGCAACCGGCGTTCCACAGCCGAACCACCACCATCTACCGGTCGTCCATTCCAACCGGCACAAACCACCATTGGCCGCGAACTCCGGCGACCATTAATCCAAACATCGAAACGACGAAAACTCTTGCTCTCTCGACGGTACACAATTATTTTGCGAAAGCCACGCCAAAACGCAATAAGCATACAAAGAGAAAACATGATTCAACGGCTATGAACGCAAACACGGATCGATCCCCATTTAAAACGTGAGCTGGCTTCCGGTCCTTTGCGGGACATTTTCACAAGCACTTGGTGTATGCTATTAACACGGGATTTTCGACTTGATACGGGCACGAGCACAAATCTAAACCCCTAACGATGCATCTAGAACAACTATCAGCTTTTAGGGAAGACCGGCTTGGACTGAAACTTGTGCGAACTAGTCGGCGCAAGCTCCGGCCCGTCGTCTTCCGAAAACAAGGGACACACGATCGGAAAAAGCCTACCTGGTTCGAGGGGAAGGTTGCAACGGACGGTGGCTGAAGAACGGACCTCCGGCGACGGCCAATCTCCTTCTCGGTCTCCCTCTCGGCCCTTCTCTGTGTCTCTCACCGTGTTTCTCCTTGGCTCCTCCTCAGCTCTCTCGGTTTCTCACAGTTCCAGAAGAAGGGGGTCAAGAAGCGGGATCTCGAGCACTTCTCTCGCTCCAGCTCTCACTCTCCAGGACTTCTCTCGCCCAAGCTCTCTCTCCGTTCTATTCCTTCCTCAGCTCTCTCGGTTTCTCACAGTTCCAGAAGAAGGGGGTCAAGAAGCAGGACTCGAGCACTTCTCTTGCTCCAGCTCTCACTCTCCAGGACTTCTCTCGCCCAAGCTCCCTCTCCGTTCTATTCCTCCCTCCCTTTCTGGAGTTCTTCTTCCTCCTTTCTCTCGCTCCAGCCCGTGTTTTCTGTCTTGCCCTCTCCTTTTTTTTTCTTTTTTTTCTTTCCCTTTTTTGCTCTCTTTATCTTCTGCAGGACCTCGCACGAAGACCACGGCCGTGCCAGTTGCCAGCCAGGCATTCCCGACCCGCGGATCACGCTGCCATCCCGATCTCCCTGCTCCTCCATCGCTGCTCCTTCTGCTCTTTGCTGCTGATCTGTTTTCTGTTCTTCCTTGCAGGTCCTGCAGCGAAGACCGGCTGGAGGGAAGAAAAACGAGAGCAGGCCGGGCCGAAGGAGAAAGGAGGCTTGGGCTAGCCTAGCGCGGGGAGGAAAAAAAAAAGGAAAAGGGGTGGGTCAGGCCGAAGCTGGATTTGGCCCGACCCAACCATTTTCGATCGTTTTTTTTAAAAACTAATTCCTAGCATTTAAAAATAGTAAAATTTAGGTGTCAATAAAGACCATTACTCTTCTTTACTTACACTTACAAAAACTATGCATATAATTCGATCAAAATCAAATGAATTCTTCAAACAAAACAAAATAATTATAGGATTTTCATAATCGCAATGGTCTATGTAACTTACCTTGACCAACGAGCAAGCCTACATAGCTAACCGTCAACTAACCCTTAGGAGAATAAGTTCCTTAAAATAAAAAATAAAAAATTTAATGATACAAATTATGAATAATGCAAAGAAGATAATAATGATCAAACAAAGGATGAAAAACCTTTAGTTTGGTCTATTGTTTAATCAAAATAAATCTTTACTTGAGTTTTATTGGAAGGAAATCCCAATGCTCTACTTAGAACATTGGGGGCATCTCCTTAAATTTAACAAAAAAAAAATTAATTAGGAGAGAAGTAAAATAAATTCATCAAATAAAAAGATAGAATAACTAAAATAAGTAATTAGGGAGAGAAGTAATCAAAATAAAGAGAAAACGCTAGGCATTACTATTCTTTACTAACAAAAACTATAATAATCCAAGATGATGATTGAGAAACAAGGATAGAAACAAGGATGAAAGCAGTCTATTAGTTTAGTCTCTTGGTATAAATCTATTATAGTTTAAACATTATGCATAGTTTTTGTTAGTCAAGAAGAGTAATGAATAGTTTAGCATTTTTATATGATGAATCTCCTAATTAATTATTTTATTTTTTAATTTGATGAATTTATTTTGATTAATAAGAACAAATAAGGGAGTAACCATTTTGAATTAATTTTTTGGGTAAATTTAACAAGGAGACTAAAGCCCATGCCCATTCCCATTCCCATTCCCATTCCCATTCCCAGGCCCAGGAGAGAGAGAGGAAGAAAAAGAAGAAGAGAAAGAGAGAGAGAAAGAAAAGAATAGAATAGAAAAGAGAAAGGTTGAAAAGTCAAAGAAAAGAGAAGGCAAACAAGGGGTATCAGACTTAGGGAATATTTAGACTTAGACAGTATCATAATATTGAGGAAGTAGTCTGTTAAGACTCAAAGACCTATTCAAAATCTAAATCTGTTCCAAATATTTGGAATTGCCCCATCGACAATCATGCTCGAGAAGCCTCTTGCTTTGAACATTCAAATATCTCTTCCAGATATCATGAGACGGAGACTTATTTAGAGTCTTGAGATCTAACGTGAACCATCTAAGGATGCATTCTCCACAGGTCATAGCTCAGCCTCCCAGCCTTGAGGCGGTAGTGGTGGCTCTAATGTTTCATCTATGCTTGGATGATCATTAACACTTTTTTTTTTCTTTTTTAGGAACTTAATCCACTTATTTCTCCCACTTTAGCTTAGGTAAGGTTGGTTAGCTTTATGCGGGGCTTGCTTGGGGCCGGTCAAGGTACATAAATCTTAATTATTTTGTTTTGTCTCCATTAATACTATCTCTTTATTTTGGCCATTATACTTCTCTCCGTGATTAATTATTTTATTTCTTAGTTAATGAATTTATTTTGATTAATAAGTGGACAAAAAGTAAATGAGGGAAGAACTAAACTATTTTGAATTAAAATTCAAGTAAACAAATTATTTTGATTAAAGAAGTACAGGGAAAAAGAAGCGACTAAACATGATAGAGATGTTTATTTTGATCATCATAATTATCCTCTTTGATTATTCAAAATTTTTGTAGTCAAGAATTTATTTCTCCCGTGTGTATGTGTGTGTATGTGTAGAGTGTTAAGTAGAGCATTAGATTTTGAAATCCCATAATTATTTTGTTTTCTTTGGAGCATAGTTTTTTTTTTTTTTTAAGTAAATTAGACCAGCACTAACTATTAACTAGTTCAATGATAGTTTCTTATTTTGATTAAACTAGTGTTAGAAGTTTGAATTAAATTTTTTGGATGAATTTAACAAGGGGACTAGTGCCCGAGAGCAGTTCTCTTTCTCTAGTAACTAAATATACCTAAGACCATTAAGCACCAAGCACGGATGATATGATATGAGCTAGGGGATAGGCAAAATTGGCAAAAAGGAGCTTGGAGACAAAAAAAAAAGCGTCTCCCAAACGCTCCCAGCCCTACTACTCTCATGCTAGTCTTTTGCAGCAACCAAGATCAAACTGTATGGGTTCTATGCGGCTCTGTGCGTCCCTTGTACGAAAGTCAAAAAAAGCTGAAAGTATCTTGCCGTAAGAGCAAGCGACGCCTCAGACTGTGTGTCCCACAACATGTTTTCTTTTTTTCTACATTTTTTGCGGGGAGAGGATATGTAAGTTGTGCATTGGATGGGCTCACCGCTAGTGGATGAATATGAATAAGAAGGTAGAATAAGGTAATAAGGTGCATGAATATATGAATATAAATAAGGTAATAAGGTAATAAGGTGGGCAGAAATAAAGAAAGAAAGGAGGAAATGTAGGAAAGCAGATCGCGGAGATGAGCAAATGTGAGAGAGGAGGAAGGACGATGAAGTGTCTAAGCTAGGATTGTGTTTAACTTAGTATTTACTAATTCTTTAAATTGATACTTACTTCTTTAAAAAGAAATTTAAGACATAGAGAGAGGCTACTCCACCCTAGATGAAAGAAAGAGTGTCTAAAGTAGTGTTAGAAGTTTGAATTAAATTTTTTGGATGAATTTAACAAGGGGACTAGTGCCCGAGAGCGGTTCTCTTCCTCTAGTACCTAAATATACCTAAGACCATCAAGCACCAAGCACGGATGAGATGATATGAGCTAGGGGATAGGCAAAATTGCCAAAAAGGAGCTTGGAGACAAAAAAAAAAAAGCGTCTCCCAAACGCTCCCAGCCCTACTACTCTCATGCTAGTCTTTTGTAACAACCAAGATCAAACTGTGTGGGTTCTATGCGGTTCAGTGCATCCCTTGTACGAAAGTAAAAAAAAAAGCTGAAAGTATCTTGCCGGAAGAGCAAGCGACGCCTCAGACTGTGTGTCCCACAACATGTTTTCTTTTTTTCTAAATTTTTTGCGGGGAGGGGATATGTAAGTTGTGCTTTGGATGGGCTCACCGCCAGTGGATGAATATGAATAAGAAGGTAGAATCAGGTAATAAGTTGCATGAATATATGAATACGAATAAGGTAATAAGGTAATAAGGTGGGCAGAAAGAAAGAAAGAAAGGAGGAAATGTAGGAGGGCAGATCACGGAGAGGAGCAAATGTGGGAGAGGGGGAAGGACGATGGAGTGTCTACGCTAGGATTGTGTTTAACTTAGTATTTACTGATTCTTTAAATTGATACTTACTTCTTTAAAAAGAAATTTAGGACATAGAGAGAGGCTACTCCACCCTAGATGAAAGAAAGAGTGTCTAAACTAGTGTTAGAAGTTTGAATTAAATTTTTTGGATGGATTTAACAAGGGGACTAGTGCCCGAGAGCAGTTCTCTTCCTCTAGTACCTAAATATACCTAAGACCATCAAGCACCAAGCACAGATGGGATGATATGAGGTAGGGGATAGGCAAAATTGGCAAAAAGGAGCTTGGAGACAAAAAAAAAAAAACGTCTCCCAAACGCTCCCAGCCCTACTACTCTCATGCTAGTCTTTTGCAGCAACCAAGATCAAACTGTGTCGGTTCTATGCGGCTCTGTGCGTCCCTTGTACGAAAGTAAAAAAAAGCTGAAAGTATCTTGCCGTAAGAGCAAGTGACGCCTCAGACTGTGTATCCCACAACATGTTTTCTTTTTTTCTAAATATTTTGCGGGGAGGGGATATGTAAGTTGTGCTTTGGATGGGCTCACCGCCAGTGGATGGATATGAATAAGAAGATAGAATAAGGTAATAAGGTGCATGGATATATGAATACGAATAAGGTAATAAGGTAATAAGGTGGGCAGAAAGAAAGAAAGAAAGGAGGAAATGTAGGAGAGCAGATCGCGGAGAGGAGCAAATGTGGGAGAGGGGGAAGGACGATGAAGTGTCTAAATTAGGACTGTGTTTAACTTAGTATTTACTGATTCTTTAGATTGATACTTACTTCTTTAAAAAGAAATTTAGGACATAGAGAGAGGCTACTCCATCCTAGATGAAAGAAAGAGTGTCTAAACTAGTGTTAGAAGTTTGAATTAAATTTTTTGGATGAATTTAACAAGGGGACTAGTGCCCGAGAGCAGTTCTCTCCCTCTAGTACCTAAATATACCTAAGACCATCAAGCATCAAGCACAGATGAGATGATATGAGCTAGGAGATAGGCAAAATTGGTAAAAAGGAGGTTGGAGACAAAAAAAAGCGTCTCCCAAACGCTCCCAGCCCTACTACTCTCATGCTAGTCTTTTGCAGCAACCAAGATCAAACTGTGTGGGTTCTATGCGTCCCTTGTACGAAAGTCAAAAGAAGCTGAAAGTATCTTGCCGTAAGAGCAAGCGACGCCTCAGACTGTGTGTCCCACAACATCTTTTCTTTTTTTCTAAATTTTTTGCGTGGAGGGGATATGTAAGTTGTGCTTTGGATGGGCTTACCGCCAGTGGATGAATATGAATAAGAAGGTAGAATAAGGTAATAAGTTGCATGAATATATGAATACGAATAAGGTAATAAGGTAATAAGGTGGGCAGAAAGAAAGAAAGAAAGGAGGAAATGTAGGAGAGCAGATCGCGGAGAGGAGCAAATGTGGGAGAGGGGGAAGGACGATGAAGTGTCTAGGCTAGGATTGTGTTTAACTTAGTATTTACTGATTCTTTAAATTGATACTTACTTCTTTAAAAAGAAATTTAGGACATAGAGAGAGGCTACTCCACCCTAGATGAAAGAAAGAGTGTCTAAACTAGTGTTAGAAGTTTGAATTAAATTTTTTAGATGAATTTAACAAGGGGACTAGTGCCCGAAAGCAGTTCTCTTCCTCTAGTACCTAAATATACCTAAGACCATCAAGCACCAAGCACGGATGATATGATATGAGCTAGGGGATAGGCAAAATTGGCAAAAAGGAGCTTGGAGACAAAAAAGAGCGTCTCCCAAACGCTCCCAGCCCTACTACTCTCATGCTAGTCTTTCGCAGCAACCAAGATCAAACTGTGTGGGTTCTATGCGGCTCTCTGCGTCCCTTGTACGAAAGTCAAAAAAAGCTGAAAGTATCTTGCCGTAAGAGCAAGCGATGCCTTAGACTGTGTGCCCCACAACATGTTTTCTTTTTTTCTAAATTTTTTGCGAGGAGGGGATATGTAAGTTGTGTTTTTGGTGGGCTCACCGCCAGTGGATGAATATGAATAAGAAGGTAGAATAAGGTAATAAGGTGCATGTATATATGAATACTAATAAGGTAATAAGGTAATAAGGTGGGCAGAAAGAAAGAAAGAAAGGAGGAAATGTAGGAGAGTAGGTCACGGAGAGGAGCAAATGTGGGAGAGGGGGAAGGACGATGAAGTGTCTAGGCTAGGATTGTGTTTAACTTAGTATTTACTGATTCTTTGAATTGATACTTACTTCTTTAAAATGAAATTTAGGACATAAAGAGAGGCTACTCCACCCTAGATGAAAGAAAGAGTGTCTAAACTAGTGTAAGAAGTTTGAATTAAATTTTTTGGATGAATTTAACAAGGGGACTAGTGGCCGAGAGCAGTTCTCTTCCTCTAGTACCTGAATATACCTAAGACCATCAAGCACCAAGCACGGATGAGATGATATGAGCTAGGGGATAGGCAAAATTGCCAAAAAGGAGCTTGGAGACAAAAAAAAAACGTCTCCCAAACGCTCCCAGCCCTACTACTCTCATGCTAGTCTTTTGCAGCAACCAAGATCAAACTGTGTGGATTCTATGCGGCTCTGTGCGTCCCTTGTACGAAAGTCAAAAGAAACTGGAAGTATCTTGCCGTAAGAGCAAGCGACGCCTCAGACTGTGTGTCCCACAACATGTTTTCTTTTTTTCTAAATTTTTTGCGGGGAGGGGATATGTAAGTTGTGCTTTGGATGGGTTCACCGCCAGTGGATGAATATAAATAAGAAGATAGAATAAGGTAATAAGGTGCATGGATATATGAATACGAATAAGGTAATAAGGTAATAAGGTGGGCATAAAGAAAGAAAGAAAGGAGGAAATGTAGGAGAGCAGATCGCGGAGAGGAGCAAATGTGGGAGATGGGGAAGGACGATGAAGTGTCTAGGCTAGGATTGTGTTTAACTTAGTATTTACTGATTCTTTAAATTGATACTTACTTCTTTAAAATGAAATTTAGGACATAAAGAGAGGCTACTCCACCCTAGATGAAAGAAAGAGTGTCTAAACTAGTGTTAGAAGTTTGAATTAAATTTTTTGGATGAATTTAACAAGAGGACTAGTGCCCGAGAGCAGTTATCTTCCTCTAGTACCTAAATATACCTAAGACCATCAAGCACCAAGCACGGATGAAATGATATGAGCTAGGGGATAGGCAAAATTGCCAAAAATGAGCTTGGAGACAAGAAAAAGCGTCTCCCAAACGCTCCCAGCCCTACTACTCTCATGCTAGTCTTTTGCAGCAACCAAGATGAAACTGCGTGGGTTCTATGCGGCTCTGTGCGTCCCTTGTACGAAAGTCAAAAAAAGCTGAAAGTATCTTGCCGTAAGAGCAAGCGACGCCTCAAACTGTGTGTCCCACAACATGTTTTCTTTTTTTGTAAATTTTTTTGCGGGGAGGGGATATGTAAGTTGTGCTTTGGATGGGCTCACCGCCAGTGGATGAATATGAACAAGAAGATAGAATAAGGTAATAAGGTGCATGGATATATGAATACGAATAAGGTAATAAGGTAATAAGGTGGGCAGAAAGAAAGAAAGAAAGGAGGAAATGTAGGAGAGCAGATCGCGGAGAGGAGCAAATATGGGAGAGGGGGAAGGACGATGAAGTGTCTAGGCTAGGATTGTGTTTAACTTAGTATTTACTGATTCTTTAAATTGATACTTACTTCTTTAAAAAGAAATTTAGGACATAAAGAGAGGCTACACCACCCTAGATGAAAGAAAGAGTGTCTAAACTAGTGTTAGAAGTTTGAATTAAATTTTTTGGATGGATTTAACAAGGGGACTAGTGCCCGAGAGCAGTTCTCTTCCTCTAGTACCTAAATATACCTAAGACCATCAAGCACCAAGCACATATGAGATGATATGAGGTAGGGGATAGGCAAAATTGGCAAAACGGAGCTTGGAGACAAAAAAAAAGCGTCTCCCAAACGCTCCCAGCCCTACTACTCTCCTGCTAGTCTTTTGCAGCAACCAAAATCAAACTGTGTAGGTTCTATGCGGCTCTGTGCGTCCCTTGTACGAAAGTCAAAAAAAGCTGAAAGTATCTTGCCGTAAGAGCAAGCGACGCCTCAGACTGTGTGTCCCACAACATGTTTTCTTTTTTTCTAAATTTTTTGCGGGGAGGGGATATGTAAGTTGTGTTTTGGATGGGCTCACCGCCAGTGTATGAATATGAATAAGAAGGTAGAATAAGGTAATAAGGTGGGCAGAAAGAAAGAAAGAAAAGAGGAAATGTAGGAGAGGAGATCGCGGAGAGGAGCAAATGTGGGAGAGGGGGAAGGACGATGAAGTGTCTAGGCTAGGATTATGTTTAACTTAGTATTTACTGATTCTTTAAAATGATACTTGCTTCTTTAAAAAGAAATTTAGGACATAGAGAGAGGCTACTCCACCTTAGATGAAATAAAGAATGTCTAAACTAGTGTTAGAAGTTTGAATTAAATTTTTTGGATGAATTTAACAAGGGGACTAGTGCCCGAGAGCAGTTCTCTTCCTCTAGTACCTAAATATACCTAAGACCATCAAGCACCAAGCACGGATGAGATGATATGAGCTAGGGGATAGGCAAAATTGGCAAAAGGGAGCTTTAAGACAAAAAAAAGCGTCTCCCAAACGCTCCCAGCCCTACTTCTCTCATGCTAGTCTTTTGCAGCAACCAAGATCAAACATTGTGGGTTCTATGCGGCTCTTTGCGTCCCTTGTACGAAAGTAAAAAAAAAGCTGAAAGTATCTTGCCGTAAGAGCAAGTGACGCCTCAGACTGTGTGTCCCACAACATGTTTTCTTTTTTTCTAAATTTTTTGCGGGGAGGGGATATGTAAGTTGTGCTTTGGACGGGCTCACCGCCAGTGGATGAATATGAATAAGAAGGTAGAATAAGGTAATAAGGTGCATGAATATATGAATACGAATAAGGTAATAAGGTAATAAGGTGGGCAGAAAGAAAGAAAGAAAGGAGGAAATGTAGGAGAGCAGATCGCGGAGAGGATCAAATGTGGGAGAGGAGAAGGGCGATGAGGTGTCTAAGCTAGGATTGTGTTTAACTTAGTATTTACTGATTCTTTAAATTGATACTTACTTCTTTAAAAAGAAATTTAGGACATAAAGAGAGGCTACTCCACCCTAGATGAAAGAAAGATTGTCTAAACTAGTGTTAGAAGTTTGAATTAAATTTTTTGGATGAATTTAACAAGGGGACTAGTGCCCGAGAGCAATTCTCTTACTCTACTACCTAAATATACTTAAGACCATCAAGCACCAAGCACGGATGAGATGATATGAGCTAGGAGATAGGCAAAATTGGAAAAAAGTAGCTTGGAGACAAAAAAAAAAAAGTCTCCCAAACGCTCCCAGCCCTACTACTCTCATGCTAGTCTTTTGCAGCAACCAAGGTCAAACTGTGTGTGTTATTTGCGGCTCTGTGCGTCCCTTGTACGAAAGTAAAAAAAAAAACTGAAAGTATCTTGCCGTAAGAGCAAGCGACGCCTCAGACTGTGTGTCCCACAAGATGTTTTCTTTTTTTCTAAATTTTTTGCGGGGAGGGGATATGTAAGTTGTGCTTTGGATGGGCTCACCGCCAGTGGATGAATATGAATAAGAAGGTAGAATAAGGTAATAAGGTGTATGAATATATGAATATGAATAAGGTAATAAGGTAATAAGGTGGGCAGAAAAAAAAGAAAGAAATGAGGAAATGTAGGAGAGCAGATCGCGGAGATGAGCAAATGTGGGAGAGGTGGAAGGACGATGAAGTGTCTAAGATAGGATTGTGTTTAACTTAGTATTTACTGATTCTTTAAATTGATACTTACTTCTTTAAAAAGAAATTTAGGACATAGAGAGAAGCTACTCCACCCTAGATGAATGAAAGAGTGTCTAAGCTAGTGTTAAAAGTTTGAATTAAATTTTTTGGATGAATTTAGTAAGGGGACTAGTGCCCGAGAGTAGTTCTCTTCCTCTAGTACCTAAATATACCTAAGTCCATCAAGCACCAAGCACGGATGAGATGATATGAGCTAGGGGATAGGCAAATTGGCAAAAAGGAGCTTGGAGAAATAAAAAAAGCGTCTCCCAAACGCTCCCAGCCCTACTACTCTCATGCTAGTCTTTTGCAGCAACCAAGATCAAACTGTGTGGGTTCTATGCGGCTCCGTGCGTCGCTTATACGAAAGTAAAAAAAAGCTGAAAGTATCTTGCCGTAAGAGCAAGCGACGCCTCAGACTGTGTGTCCCACAACATGTTTTCTTTTTTTCTAAATTTTTTGCGGGGAGGGGATATGTAAGTTGTGCTTTGGATGGGCTCACCGCCAGTGGATGAATATGAATAAGAAGGTAGAATAAGGTAATAAGGTGCAGGAGTATATGAATACGAATAAAGTAGTAATGTAATAAGGTGGGCAGAAAGAAAGAAAGAAAGGTGGAAATGTAGGAGAGCAGATCGCGGAGAGGAGCAAATGTGGGAGAGGGGAAATGACGATGAAGTGTCTAAGCTAGGATTGTGTTTAACTTAATATTTACTGATTCTTTAAATTGATACTTACTTCTTTAAAAAGAAATTTAGGACATAGAGAGAGGCTACTCCACCCTAGATGAAAGAAAGAGAGAGGCAAGGGGGAGAATGGGGAGACAGTGACCGTCATGGACCCCGCCCTGTGGCGGCGGCTTCGTTTCATGCCGCGCGAGAAAAGCCTGCAGAGGGAAAGGTCTTTAAAAAAATATTATATAATTCATTTTTTTCTTTTTAAAGTGCAAATGAAGATGTTTATTTTTTGAGTTTTCTTAATAACAATTCCTCCTCCTCCTTTTTTTTTTTCAAATCACTAGCGGGAAATTATTTAAGAACAACATTTTCCATGTTTCTTTTTTACTTTGAAAAGGTTAATAAATATTTGCATTAACATTAGGAATATTTTTAAGCGATGATACTTTCATACTTATTATTTTATTTTAGCAGTAAATTTTCTTCCAAATAATATTGCCCATTGCTCATTGCCCATTGCCCACTTTCTATTTTTAATGGAAGAGGAGCAAATCCTTTGAGTTTAGTGGGGATGCTAATTCTGAGGATGAGGGATGCCGGTTTATCTAATGGGATCCACTTTCTCTTTTGGTTGTAAATTGTGGATGTGATTGTGAAAAACAAAATATGAATATTATCAGAATTTGATAACATTATAATAGTTTGGAGTTCACGTCTATTCTCTCTCCCAACTCACAACTGAGGATATCTATTGGTCCTCGCAACTGAGGATCTCTATTGGTCCACAAACTCGCAACTGAGGATCTATTGGTTGTGGATGATATATTTGTTGCATTGGCGTCTTCTTGGAGTCCTTGTGACTTCGATCATCCCATGGGGACAAGCTGGGACATGGGGGAGGAGCTTGTTAATATTGTAAGCTATTTTCTTCACTTATTCAAAATAGTGATTTGCATATTAAAAATCCTATACTTCACCATCTCACCTCTCCAGGAAGGAGGAAGGAGGCAAGGAGGGAGCGACCTTAAAGAGGCCTGGACGCGGACACCCAAAAGTCCAAATTTATACTTATATGCCAAAAATCGCCTTTGATAAGTTTGAGATTTTTGTTGTAGAAAAAAGTTTGAGAGTAAATTTTTTTTTTTTTTTGGGATAAATGTGTCTAAGATAAGGTATAATTTAAGGTTTTTGTTATTTACAAAACCCTGCCAGACACATATTAAAATTAAATATCTAATGCCACGGGCAGAGTCAAAAAGGCCACTAACCAAAGAGAGTGAATCACTCTTTTCTTCAATTATTTAATAAGTTAATATCCTTAAATCCCCACGCTTTAGTCACGGAGAATAACCTCACTTTAATCATCTTGTAGGAGATCTTGGGAGAAGCTCTTGAAGGGTAAGAATGTTGCATTGCAATTTTCTTTTTCAAGATTTAAAACTGGGGTTGTAATATTTACATGTAGTGTCATATTACCCAAATATATTTTAAAAATATATATTCTTATGCCGTCTACGTAGTTAAAAAAGAGTTTTGTCTAGGTAGTTAAAAAATAGTTAAAAAAGAGGATAATAGGGTTAGGATGACAAATTTGAAATTGGGCTATTACATACAATTTTAAAAATGTCCATTTCCCCCCAAGAAACCATGAAATTGATTGAAAAAATGGAATTAGTATTCAAATGGTTAGGTATTTGCACGGGGCTTTTTGTTAAGTAGTGTCCAAACTCTATGCAAACACTTATTTTTTATTCGGCAATGAAGTTGAGGCAATGAAGTTGAAGTTGAATTATGAAGATGGTCACACCCATCAAATATTAAACCAATTTTCAATAAATTCCCTTTCAGGAGACTGTAAATGATAAAGTTTCAACCTTGTCCAATCAAACTTTTTTTTACTCAAAGTAAATTATCTAGAGATTTTTTTTTATTATACATCAAGAATTTTTTCAACCATATAGTTCATTATTTATTACACTGTGCAAATAAATATATGGTTAAGGCTTCGATTATTTCTTTTTTTTTTGTTGGTTAATTTAATTAATTGAAATGAAGAAGAAAAATCATTGTTTAACTTAGATTTAAGGTTTACTCAGCCGATTCAAAATTAAATTTTATGCCAGATATTAAATTGAGATTAATTTATAACTCCCTCGTTTTGAAAAAACAAATATTTTCTAATTTTCGTCCGTTTTCCTTATTTTGCTTATTTTGCTAAGACTTGTACTATAAATGTGCATAAAAAGAAAAAGCTAGAAGCTGGCTAGTGTAATTATTCATCAACACCCATCACTTGTCACCGTTGATCTCAGCATGCCCTCACTCGCTCTTCTCTCTCTGTTCACCCCTCCCGCGCTTTTTCCATACACTCTTTTCTCTCTCTTCTGCCTCCCCTTCACGCTCTCTCCTCTCACACTCCGTCTCACCTGACTCTCTCTCTTTGTCGCCTCCTCTCGAACGCCGCGTTGCGTTCATTGGTGGGGTCGGGTGGTTCATTGGTGGGGTCGGGTGATTTGTCGGTCTGGCGAGCGCAAGCCACCGGCGGCCTCCCTCTCTCCCTCACAACTATCAAATTGGTAATACCACTTTTACTTTGCTTTTTAAAAAATATGAGTAGTGGGGAGGGTTTAGCGGTGGTTGGGGGAGGGAGGAGCCAGTGGGTGTTTTGTGGTAGTCTCTTGTGGTAGTCTCTCTGTCCGGTTGTTGTTTGGTAGTCTGTGTGTGTGAGAGGATGTGCTGAGAGGAGAGGATGTGGTGAGGGACTATTAGTCCAGAAACAGGAACAGGATTAGTTTTATAACTCCTTTAATTTGGTTAAAATAAATAAATAGATTGTGATTTTCATCCCGAGTCCTCATTCCTTACTTTGCTGGAGTTTTTTTTTTAATTATTTTATGTGACTAAGTAAATTATTATAGATTTTTATTTTATTCCATGGGTTGAGTTAGATTAATTAAATGCAATCACATAAAAAAAAAAAAAGGAGGGAAAAGGAAATTCGAGTTTTGTCTTAGAAAATTCCGGAAAAAAAAAAGAAGTCCTTGAGCTTCTCTCACTCTTTATCTTGTTGCAAGAGTTTTAAAAATCCTTTTTTCAATTAATAAATTCATATAAATGACCCCATACATTTTTTTAATAGGTTCATATTTTGTGCTGGAATGATTTTCTTACTTGAAAATTTTGATTTAGCGTATGAATTTCCTTCGTTAGAAGTTTGTATTTTAATTCTTATTTAATATAAATTTTTACTAACAAATACTATTCATGCCTAAATTTTGACTAGTTAATTTAGCATGAACTTAGTTCACCTTGGAAATACACTACACATAAATTACAATCCTCTGGTCGGTCTCATTAACTCAACCACTAGCCTGGATATTTATATATATATAAAACATAAATATAAATAATAAATAATACTAAATTAATATATATTCTATATATATAATATCTAGAAATTTAAATATGGAAAAAATATAGGAAAAAGTAAAAACGAAAATTATTTTGAATTTTCTTTTTTATTAGAATTTCATGATTTTTCATAAATGAACGAAAAAACAAAGGAGAGAAAGGAGAAGGTTGGGGTCCCGCCTCTTGTGGATCCATTAGTGAATATAAAATTTAAGGAAGAGTATTGAATTTTCCTATCCTCGGAAGAAGCTCAAAAAAATAAAAAATTACAATCAATACATAAGCATATATTTACCCGACCTAAGAAATTCTTAAATACATAACTGTCTAGCCCTCATTTTAAGGTTGCATTAGGAAGATGGCATTAGAAAGATGGGCGAGAAAGGCTCATTTTGGCTAGAGCCTAGCTTCCCTCTATGAGCTCTTATTCTTTCTAATTTCAAGGTTTTTGAATTTAAAATTTTATTAGTTTTCATACGAAGACAATTAGTTCCCAGTGTCTATCAATTTTGTCATATCCCTTTTATTTAAGCTGAAATTGTTCGTTTATTTGTTTGAATTAGATACCGATTACATCAAAGTCATTGAGATTCAATCCTTTAACAATCTTTCCAATGATTTGATGGTGGAGATTCTTTCTTTGGTGGCGGCTAACTCTAGACTTTTTCAATGCAAAAATAAGGTAACATTTTAATATACCCCTTAAGTCTTTTTAACAAACCAGGGCTAATTGAGTTTCTTTCAACAATTTGGCTAATATAATTTTAAAATGATTAATCATCTATTTTAATTAAACAAGAAAAATGTGTCTAAGCTTTTTAAGAGTAGAAACATTTGCTAAAAGATGTTTTTTCTTCATGAAAACTCGTTCTTGTCAATATTTTGCCTTTATAATTGCAAGATATTTAACAAATTAGCCGAAGAGGATTGACAAATATCGTTAGACAAAATTTCAAACATATGAAGCTAGTGCCAGGAAAATGTCAATGCCTTTATTAAGAGGTGCACTAAATGCGATTATCATGCAGACTACACAAACTTTTTTTTTTTAATCATGTGACTGCATAAGCATCAGTTGTTAATCACTGCTTGTCAACTTTAAAGAATTAAGTTTCTAGTATAAATTTAACTAATAGCTAGGAATAATTGTGTTTGACTTCAGGTAGGGGAACACATGAAAAACCTGTCCAAGCCAACTCCAATGGATGTTAAAGCATTGGGGAAGAGACAGCTTTGGCATTTGAAGATGAAAACCTGAGTGCTGTGGGAATATGAGAGCCTTCCCATTAACAATGATGATATAGGTATGCACTGAAACTAATTGTAAAGTTGGAGCACCTCCCTCTACTTCAACCATATACCTTTTATATGAAACAAAAATAGCCTCCCATATTAGAAAAAAATGGAATACTCGAGAGGGATAGTTGGCAGCTGCATTAGCAAACTGAGAAGCTACAGAGAGACAAGCTTCTCATACATTCTCAAGTCCAAACAAACAGGAGATGGAGAAGAAAGAAATTGGCCCACGGTGCGAAAGAGATGGAGATGCTAAAGGAAAAGCTGGTTGATCTAGACGTTTCTAAAGAAGAAAATAAACTCTCTTGCAAGACTATTAAACCAAGATTTTCTTCATTTTCTTCATTTTCTTCTATTCTTCACCCTCCTCCCCTTCTAAGTTGTTAGTTCTCCTCTCCTTCTTCTTTCCCAATCTTTCTAGAGGAGTAATTTTTTTTTTCAAATCTTTTGTAATCTCTTGCAACTTTTCCTTTCGAGGGCACGAGTTGACAATCATTGCATAGCCAAATAACATCTTTGTTGAGAGCTGTAGGCATATGGCTCCAAGGCAATACCTAAAAAGCAAGGAAAAAGACAGTCATGTTTATTTTCAAACAGTGAGCATCTTTTACATAAATTGAACTTGCAGAACTTGCATAGAGGAGCACACATGTATCACATAGTTCTATGTGCCCACCTGCACCTGCACCTGCCGAGCTGTTGGCTAGGACTACCTGATGTAAATATAAAGGATGTGAGGGCAAACTTACGGGTGAATAACATATTTATATTTTTGACAGACGTGACAATATGTGACACTAAGTCAAAGACTCGTGAAAGCCACCATCACCAAATTGTAGGCAAACAGGCCGGCAGGAACAAAGGATTAAACAAGAAGGTAAAATTTGATGTGAGAAAAGTCAACTCTCAATACATCAACACAAACAACCTAGGAACGAAAAACACGAAGAACAAGACTAAAAAGAGGGAAAACTTATAAAAAGCAAAATTCACCGGATTATATTGATTTGCATTGCATTGGATCACCTCATAATGGCTCCTCCGTGTGAAGATGAGTAGAATGAAAGGAAGAGAAAGATGAAAATGAATGAAGAGTTTTGGATTCTCTCTTCTCTGTACGACGAAGGAAAGAAGAAACATTCATATGAGAGCTTACATCTCGCTTGCTCTCATTCTCTTATTTATATTACATGAAATGAAGAACAACATAACTAAAACAGAACTAACAGAAGAGAAGGTCAAACGAATTAAAGTTCTTAACTGACGTTTCTCAGTAAGAAAGCTCCATTCATAATTGGACATGTGGAGCTGGAAGTTGTGCAACTGACTCCATTCCTCCTAGTTGAACAGTAACATCATGTGTACACGTGTGGCTAATATAGTTGACGACTCACTGCTTACTTCACTTCTTCTGATCTTCCTTGTAGCAGCATCTTCATTCCTTTTCTTCCATGAAACAGCATCAATAGAGTCTGCATCAACAGAGTTTGACTCTGCTTCCACATGATTCTTAACATCCCTCGCAAATTGGGAAGGGGTGTGGACAGCCCATACCCAATTTGGTTCTAAGACTAAAGTGAGCCAAAGGTGATAATGATTTAGTAAAGATATCAGCAAGCAAGCTGATGAGTGCTAGGAATATAACTAACACTTTGAGAGCCTCGAGGAAACTTTTTTCCGAACGAAGTGGAAGTCAACTTTAATATGTTTAGTGCGAGCATGTAGGATAGGATTGGCATTAAGAGAAATAGCTGATTGTCACAAAACAAAAGTGTTGGTGAGGAAAGACAGAGACCAAGGAGAACAAAGCTGATCCATGTAAGATCAGTAGATGCAAGTGCTCAATACTAAGCTTCTATGGAGGAAGGTAGGTTGTCTCTTAGCTCACCAGAAAATGAGATTAGAACCAAAATAAGTGCGGAAATGAACTGTTAGAATGAATAAAAATACCAAGATGAACGGTTCCTTTAACATAGGGAAGAACCCTTTTTAGCCTAAGATCTCCAAGTGTTGGCTGCATAAGCAAGATCAGGTCGAGAGTTATTGTTAGATATTGGAGACCACCAACTAGGCTGTACTCAAGTGGGTTGGCTAGAAGTATGTCATCATTTGTATGGTGGCTGATCTAAGGGACAGAGGAGTTGAGATAAGTTTACACTTTTTCATGTTAGCTTTGGTAAGAAGATCAAGAGCATACTTGGTAGGGGTGTGGCGGTTCCGTCCTAGAATCAAGAACTGCCCGCTAAGGACTGGTTCCAAACGACCCGTTGTTGCATGGATCCATCATGGAATCGGTCTCACCAATAATAATATCGTTTTCCAAATTCCGTTATGAGTACTTTTCATATCGAGTAATATTTTTCAAATCCAATTGGCTTAATTAAGGGTACCATTTTTCTTTATTTTATTAAAACACTACCAAAAAAGAGAAATAGGTTTTTTTCCTATTTTTGAATCATTTCAATTGAAATCTAAAATATTCTTTAAGTTTAAGATTTTGGATAATTGTAGATCATCTTTTTCTTTATCCTCTAACAATGCTCAATCTCTTACAACATTTGTTTTACTGATTTTTTTTTAGAAACAATTCCACCGATACTCCACATATTTACACACTTTACTAAATTCTTATTAAAACATGAAACCATGAGAGGAGGAGGAGATGAAGTCTAAAATTTAGATTTGTTAATTAGTAATTTTTAAATTTATTTTAATATTAAAAATCAATATATTATTATAATCGGTCGGTCCGGGTGGGCGGATTCACGGAACTAGAACCGATCGGTACCCATTGGTTCTGGGAACGGATGGTTCCCTCAAGAACCACTTTCCAAGCCGGTCTAGTTCTCGGGCGGTCCGGTTCTTTTGCACACCCATTACTTGGTTTGGCACAAAAAAAAAGATATTGAGAGGTGCCTTTGGCTTCAATACCTAAGAAATAGTGAAGGCACCCAAGATCTTTGATTTCATGTGAAAGTGAAGACTTAGGGGGTGCATGACAACCGGTAATTTCTATTCCGAAACAAAAGAAATTTGTTTGATAAACTTATTCCGTTTTTCTATTTCTGGAATAGATTTCTGTTCGAGAAATAAGTTTGGAATAGAAATTAGAAGTAGAAATTTTTTACTTCTTTATTTCTAGAACAGAAATGAGAAATAAAATATTTCTCATCGTTCGTCAACCGGTCCTTCATCTGTTGCCGCCAACCACCGTCCATCGGTCGTTTGCCGCTTGCCAGCCCCCGCCGCCGCCACTTGCCGCCGCTCGCCACCGCCAGCTATCACCACCGCCATCCATCGGTCCACCGTCGTCGTCCGAAAAGAAGAAATTTTATGTCGTTATCAAACAGTTATTTTTGCTGAGAAACTCTTCTAGAAATAAAAATAGAAAAATTTATTTCTGTTCCAGAAACTATTTTTGGAGCGGCGCGCCCTTAGTAACTTGATCAATTTAGCTAGTAGTTGATCTTAGCTGCGAGTCATCATCTACATAGAGCATTATCCATCATGAAGTACAAAGAGTGAAGGATTAGTTGAAGGATGAAGAAACAAAAGTTTCAAGAAAAAAATTGCTAAACTTGTCGAACCAAGCACCGTGCTTGACAAAGACCATATAAAGATTTCTTGAGAAGACATAGATATTGAGATTTTTGAGGATGTGTAAACTCAGGTGGCTGCTGATAGTGGTATGTTTCTGTGAAATCAACTTCAACTCCCTCTTCTCTTCTTGATGAAACCATCAAGCCACTAACCTTGACCTTTAATTTGTCAAAGGCGCCTTCCGATGCTAGCTTAATTTTAAACACCCATTTATAGCCTATGACATTAGTTGGGGGAACTAATACCCATGTCTGGTTTTTATACAATTGCTTTATACCAACCTTCATTTACCAAGGCTCACTTAACTCTTGTTCAAGAGGAACTTTATATTCAGCCAAATAGCATATTTAGGATTTGGCTTTACAATCCCAGATTTTAGTCTTGTTTGCATAGGGTGAACAATCAATAATGATTTCAACTGTGTTTCAGTTGTTTGAATAAGATCTGCTTGTTCTTGAGAAGCTGAGTTAGACTACAAAAGAGATGAATTTTGTGACATTATAACGGGATATGATGTATTGGAGTGGCCAGCTTCCAAAATTCCACTATCTTGTAAATGTCCTATATGTTCATTTGAGTGATATCTCACTTGTTCTCCACTTGTAGAGTGTAGAAGATTAATTTCTTCTACCCACTTTTGATACAATTATTTTCTTAGTGAAAGGAAAGTCATCAAACATCACATGTTGACTAATATATATATGACCATTAGTAGGCAGAAGACAACGATATCGTTTATGGCTTCACTGTATCCAGAAATACTCATGTGAGTGATTATGGATCAAATTTATGTTGTGCATATGGTATGAGGGGTAACATGCACATCCAATGACCTTATTCATAGCTTTGCTTTCGTTGATAAATTTTGCTATAGGGTGAGTGCATGTGTAACTTTGGTGTGGGAAGTAAAATGACAATGTAGTTGGCTGTCATGAGGGCATCCCTCCACTACTTTAGTGGAACTATAGCATGATAGAGCATAACTAGGCCTAATTCAACCACATGGCGATGTTTTCTTTATTCTGTTCTTATGTATAAGGGAGGAAACATATTGTTCAAACTTATTGCTAGTGAATTCTCCTCCACCATCACATTGAAAATTTTTGATTCTACGATGAAATTGATTCTCTACTTGTTTCTGAAACATGGCAAAGATGTCATAAAAGTCTGACTTAATTTCATTGGATATATCCAACTCTAACGAGAAAACTTGTCCACAAAGATGACATAGTATTTGAAATTCCGAAATGACTTAACCGGTGAAGGACCCAAAGTATCTTTTCTAAAGGAATAGTAGATGTAGATTCTGATAAGGGAAATGGTAAGTCAGAACTCTTCCCAATTTGACAGATTCTACATATAGTTTGAGTTCTTGTGGCTCATTCTGCAGTTAAGTCATTTTTAATTTGGTGTGAGTTAACCGCTAGTGCCACACATCTTCTCCTAGTATTTAAGTGGATAAGGTTTCTGTGGATCCACTCAGTAGAGTCCTCTAACTTTCCTTTGGAGCATGACTGTTGTATTGGTGCTATTGTCCTTTATATAGACCTATTTTGATCAAAAACAAATGAGCAGGGATAAGTCAGTATGTAATAAAGCATCACCAATATAAGCAATGGATAGGCATGAACCATTTCCTATCATAACTCTATCAGTCCCATTGTACTTAGAAAAGTTACTAAGAATATCGAATATGCAGTGATATAAGCTATGGCACAGATTGCAGTGATGCATCACTGCATTGCTGCCAAGGCAGTTGGAATTTCTTTAGCCCGATATGAATTGTCAGATTTGACACTCCAAATGGACATTATTTGTTAGATGTTAAGCTTTGAGATGGATATGATATGCTATCTTGATACCTTTGGGAAGAACTTGCATATGGTCGAAATCCCTCTCTAGAGCTAGACCAATTATTTGACTGCTTAAAACGTTGATCCTCTTGATTCTCATTCAAGCTATTTAGCCTTTAACTTTGACTTAACCAGGATTCCTATTGTTCATTGCACATCAGCGTCCCCACCATTACTATCTCTTTGACTTCCAAAACCAGAATTCTGCTGAAACTCTTTGTCCATAGTAGGCTAGATTATTGACTTGAGGAATAGGTTTGCAACCTTGTTTCGAGCAAACATCTTAGTTATCTCATATTGAGATCCTAACCCCTCAAGAATACCAAACATCTTAGTTATCTCATCTACAGGCTTCCTAATCGCATTAAGCTGATCACTTGATTTGTATTCCTGAGGTACCTAGATAATGTTCCATCTCATTTCTAGCAAGCTTGTAACTTCCCTGTTAGTTCAAATTCTCTAGCTATTGATTTTTGTGTGAAGCGATTAAGTAGAGTTTACCATAGATCCATGATGATACAAGTTGATCAGTTCATAGTTTTAGCTTCATGACCTTCAACCTCAATCTGCAATGTTTGAGTAGGTGGTGGAGATTCACCATTGATGAAGCCAGCCAAAAAGCTCTTGACTTCGCGCATGCTTGCCAAAGAAGGAAGTTGTCTTCAACTGATTTATCGCGACAAAATTGGAAATATTAGTGACAAAGTTGGAAATATTAACATGGATTGGGAAAGGGTATTTCTGTGTTCAGGTAGGCTCTGATACCACGTGAAGATGAGTAGAATGAATGGAAGAAAAAGATGAAGATGACTGAAGAGTTTTGGATTCTCTCTTCTCTGTACGAAGGAAAGAAGAAACATTCATATGAGAGCTTACATCTCGCTTGCTCTGTTTCTCTTATTTATATTACATGATCTAAACAAAGAAGAAACAAAACTAAAACATAGAACTAATGAAAAAAAGGTCAAACCAATTAAAGTTCTTAATCTGTTTATTCTGTTCCATTCATAATTGGACATGTGGAGCTGGAAGTTGTGCCACCGACTCCATTCCTCCTAGTTGAACCAGTAACATCATGTACACGTGTGGATCTTCATTGTAGCAGCAACATCTTCATCCGTTTTCTTTGATGAAACAGCAACATGGGACCATAAACCATAATTGGTCCCATCCAACTTTATTGAAATATGTGGAGTAGATGACTCAATCAGTGGTGTTTGATTCTGGGTTTGATTTTGGTTGAAAATCTCCTTCATCCTTCAAATCCTCCAAAATAGCAGTTGCATGATTAGAGGTCTCTCCTTGCCCTATGAGGCACCGCATCATCTTGGTGTGACATAACTTTGGATCACTCTCTTGGGTTTGATTTGGAAGTAACTCTGGTTGGTAACAACGGAGAGGCAGCATCACAATAATTGGAATAGCTAGCTGTTAGGTCTCTGGTTGGTATGATTAAATTTGATTTAGGTGGATTTCAGAATCTCTGATTCGACTTTGCTCTAATACCGTGTTAAAAAACTAAGAACAAGTAGGAAGAAGAAAAGGAAAAGAAAAATGAGAACAATGAAGACGTATTTCTGGGGGTGAGTTTGTGATAATGCAATTGTATTTTCAAAGGCTTTTGAGGGTGTATTTAACTCTTTGGAAAAATGCAAAAGTAAATGGGCTTTTTGAAATGTTCCATAAATTATAATCTAAAAGTTCATTCGGGAAACAATTTTAATTTAAATGGTGTTTGGAAATGTAATCTTTGCAAACACTATTTTACTCAAAGGTACTTCACAATTGACTTTCAAAGTACAATTTACCAAACACAGTTTTAGTCTAAGAGGAATACTGGATTAGTTGAACTTCAGGACCCCATCAAAGGGCTAGCGGATCTTGAGCAATTGTCTCGCGAATTGTAGGAGTCTAAAGTCCTTGATCCACTTGGATCTATCTGGGACAACAATCAGGGATTTACTTTTTCCGCTTTGGAACCTAGAAGTTGTGACATTATGGATTGAATGGTAGTAAGGTAGAAACTCACTTGAATCTATCTGGAACAACAATCAGGGAATTACCTCTTTCGCTTTGGAACCTAGAAGTTCTGACATTATGGATTGAGTGGCAGTAAGGTAGTAACTCACTTGGATCTATCTGGGACAACAATTGGGGAATTACCTCATCCGCTTTGGAACCTAGAAGTTCTGACGTTAGGAATTGAATGGTAGTAAGGTAGAAACCAACGAGGTCTATAGGTCTCTCATGCAGGATCTCTTGTATTGCTTTGGACCTTGGAAGAAGCTTGGGGCCAGAAGGTCTAATCAAGAGTGCAATGTTCTCTGTTAGTCTCCCAGGCTATCCAATGGAAATACTTATTCAGGAGTGGTGGACACCTGAAGCACCGGGATTTCATGAGCATCACCTTTCTGGAAGGTGCTCTAGCGAGGGTAATCTTTTTGCACGGTGATAATTTGTCGATAAATATTGCCGTGGAAGTCCCACTTTGGGATACTGGGATAATGAGCTCATCTCAACCAATTATGTACTACAAAAATTTGATGTTAATACTTGTGTCCTAATTGGAAGGAAAGTGGTGTCCAAATGGATGCATGACTTTCAAAGAAAAGACGAGGCGTCGCTCTCTTTAGATTTTTGCAATCGTTGTATGTGTAGGATCAGAGGGTTAGTCCTAGTCTGCCTTGTTTGGAAAGTTTTGATTGGTTCCACAGCTTTCCGTTGTATATTCAGTGACTTTATATGAGCCTAGGCATAGTGATCAGATTGGTTGTCGGGTAAGGAGTTTGGATTTCTTAATTGAATTTTCATTCCCAATCTTGGGTTGTACCAATCTGCTGTTGGAAAATCCCTGGTTGAGAGAACTTCTAAACTACATTGAAATGTGGAACTCTTGGCATGACGAGACTACTCAAGTTCAGGTTTTGGCATCTAGAAGAAGCTTCAAGAACTGCATGAGTCGCCAGCTGAGAAAAACACGCAGGGATAGACCGCAAGTCAAGAGGAAGAGACATCCATCTTGGTCATTTTTTTGCATAACTACTTAGATGAGCGTTTGCTGATGCATACGGTTTACGTCTGTCCTTGCTGCTGCATTTTGAGCCCGTTTATGAAGACAAAGCTGGATTACTGTAACTACATGTTGGAAGAGGGTTGCCCGCTCCTTGACAGCGCACTCGATGTCAAACACCTAGGTTGCGAACTGGTTGGGTGGGATCATCGATGTAGAAATATCTCAGGAGGTAAATACCCTCAGTTCTTTGAAGATATCGACATTCTCTTGCTCCCTAGGTACCGCTGTGATCGGAGGAAAGGTCATCATCATAAGTGAGCCCTTCTTTTCTTGTTGTCTCTGGCTTTCCACTGATTCTCTACCCATTGGCAAAAAAAGTAGTATCCACCATGGATACTGAACGCAGGTGATTCACCTTGCCTCTGTTACAACGTTGATTGCTTCAATAGTAAACTGAGAGGCTAACTGATAATTGACGGTTGATTCGTGCGAGACCTTGATAGCAGATTTCTAAGACAAACTCAATAGTGAGGGACATACCATTCAATTTTGATAGCTGCACTCTATATAATTTGGAGACGTTACCCTCGCTTATGTGCTGATGCTTTCTTTTTAAACGTAATATAGCATATAAATATTGCACAACCATAGTAATATTTGGTGGACTAGTCCTGACTACAAGCCTAAATAATCATCATACAAATGCAGCCGGATCTCACCGAACTAGAATCTCCAAAACACAAGAATGGAAGAGGCCTTTCAACACTTTGCACCAGTTTAACACGTAACAAGCACCGCCACGAACAATACGATAGAATTCCATGTGAATCGAAATTGAAATCGATGTCTGACGTTTTGACGAACACGGCTGTCCTCACTTTCTTCTCTTCCTCTCGCTCACTGTATGTCCCACACGAGCACCTATTTCCCTCTCTATTTTGGCTTCTTTCCGGCATTGCTCTCATCTCTCTTTGCTCTTGCTCCCATTGCAACGTGGCTTGTGTCACATCAAGAGCTTCAACCATCAAGCTTTTACCTTGCTCACCTCTGTCGAATTGAGGTAGAACTTAACTTTAAATATTAAGTTCAGAAATCCAATTGAAAAACTTAACAAATAGAGGGAAACCCCACACACACACACACACACACACAACATATAAATTCAATAGTCAAGTAATATGAGATGATTTAATGAGTAAAATGAAATAACAAATTTCAATAGACTTATATAGACTATTGATCATACGAGGGTTATCAATGTCGAGTTGATTTGCTATATTATGAAAAATCATAGTAATCAATTGTCAGACATAAGTGAAAAATGAGCGGCGGGATTTTTGATGTACCAGTTGCAGGCCCTAACGTCGGCCTGAGTACTCGCACATAGCGAAGACCATGTCGTCCGCAAGTGTCCACCTGCAACCGGATCGTCGCCGTCATCCTCACTCTATCACCATGCTCCAGCTCCGGGGACCGCCTCGTGCTCTCGTGCGCCCGCTTCCGACCCTAATGCCGCGGAGGACTTCACCCACGTCAAGGATCCGAACCCCCACCGTGGAGAGATCGCGCTCCGCTGGCGTCGATGACAGAAGGGAGGACGACGGTGACGGCAAGGGATCCCGTTGCGGGAGCGGCAACTCTCTAAGGGCGTGGCGCTCGTTATGTGCGCGTTCTCGGCCCAAGGCACCTGGTGGGGACGGGGCATATGTCTCGGGTAGGTAGGTGGGTGTTGTGAAGGTACGGTGGGCTTTGATATACTGCTTTTCCCCCCCTGAGATTTCCGGTCTCTCGCTAATTTTCCTGCTTGGAAGCGGGTTAAAATAGTATGAAAAGGACCAACCAAAGGCATGGGTATGGAAGGAAACCATCTGGATGTTCACTTTAATTTCGATGGTACTTTGATAATCTATTCATGGGCATGGGTATCAACTACTGAGTTATGATGTGTATAAAGCTTGCCCTAAGCTTTTTATTTTATATATATATATATGGGGCTACTCTGTGGAATATTTCAATTAGTAATCTTAACAATCCCCTTTAGCAAAGTGTGTGTAGATGCTGACTGGATTTCATTTCATTCTTTACTGTGCACTGGAGAGAAGTCAGAAGCCTTTTCCACAAAGGCTCTTCTCCAATTCTTGCTAACGGTAAAGCTCTTAATTTGTATTGTCGATTGGTTTCATTTTTTTTTTTTAATTTGTTGTCTATTTCTATTGATCCTTCTTCTTCATTGGTTCTTTTGACTGCAGAAACAAATGATATTTTCAGTCTGGCAGCCAAAGCACGTCTCTTCCATAAATATTTTCCATGTTTCTTATTCCTTTTCCTATGTTTCATTTCCCAACCCTATTTCTTGTATTTTATCTTGTGATGCAAAATGAATTTGTTCTTCTAGAAAAAAAAGGTTTTGCTGTGGTTTTTGCTTTCACACTTACTCATATCTTAAGGGTGGGCACATTTTCGAGATTGACTCTGCTTTCATCTAATGAAATAGCGGGTCACTCAACTACTTGTTATATCTGTTAGGGATTGGTAAAGGAGGAATTGGGTGGATAATCATGGTTGAATGATATTGACTATTGACTTTAACCATTCCTTATGTTCCATCTTGTCAAATTGCCCTGCCTGGTTGGGAAATGTAGGCAACTAATTAAGGCATTGAATTTCCTTTGTTCTTGTTCTAAGACTGTTGTGCTGAGGGGAAATATACTTTTTGTTACATTGGCCTAATTTAGTTCGGCATGGTCAACTCATATGTCTATCTGGGTGACCCACCTGGTGAGAAAATGCTAGGTGGTTGTTGTGGTATGTTTAAATTATTATATTGTCATGCTTTATTATCACAGAACAAGTGGATCATAGAATATAACCATGTACTCACATTGAATATAACCATGTACTTAAACTGTTAAGTTCTCAGTTGGTAGTGAGTATACCATGCATAAAGAAAATTTTATGCCATTGCTTTATAACAAGGTTGTAGATATAACTCGATTTTCATCTACAGATCTCTACTGCACAGGTTTAATAAAGCTGGTGTGGATAGCTAATACATTGGTTGTCATTTCTCAGGCAATGGCATACACTTTATTAAGGTATAGGAATTCAAAAGCAATTTTTCTAAGTAGTTATATGAAGGACACGGCCTATGTTATGCACAACTTTCATATGCCCTTACTTTTAGAAGCATGGAAGCCAATATCATTTGGTCACAAGGCAATTTTTCTGTCATTTTTGACCTATTCAAGATTTATTTGTCAAACGTGAACATACTACCAATAATTGCATTTAGGTGGCGGGAATGCATAGCATTGCCAGAGGATGTTGATCCTTCTGAGGAAGCTGTATTTAGGATGGAAATTAAAGAGCTTGCCTTTACGGTAAAGAAATTTCTTCTAGACGTTGCATCTTAAGAGGATTATATTGGGTGTTTTAGCCAATCTCGATTTTAGTTCTTCACTGTGTGATAGTTTAATTATGAATGCAAACCTCCATTTAGTGACTGATAGGAGATTTGATATTGGAAAGAAAAGATTTGGACTAGATAAAGTATCCAGGTTTCTGTTACAATATAAAAAATGATAGTTAAATTATGAATGTGAACCTCTGTTTTGTGACTGATTGCAGATTTGAAAGTCTTGTGCTGGTTTGTAATTAGGTAATTGAATCTTGGTATCTAAATAAATGATCATTCTGCTTCAAAGGAGTCTGCACCTGCAGCAGTGTTCGTTGGTGATGCTTCCTCATAATTTTTTTGGTTGTATTCCACTCTTTAATTTATATTCTTTACCTTTCCATGCTCAGTCTGCTTGTAGTATTCGTTATGAGGCAAGGTGAAATGGACTCAGGGACAACTCCCAACATCTTTACGTAAATGGAGGGGCTGCCTCTTAGTGAATTTCTCTTTGCTTATTTAAGGAATAAAAATTTCAACCTTGTGATCATCCTAAGTGATGCCTTATTTGGTTTTTGGGTTGTTTTGATCTGTGTAAGATCACCACCATCCTCAAGCATCTTTTGGAAGTTCAGGTGTATTGTAAATGGGGATCAGCAGTCATTCCCGATTGCTCATTCTAAAATGTTGCCACTAGATACCGTCTACCTCTTTCCTGGAGAAATTCAAATAGTCAATTTTAGAAATTCTGTCTTTTTCTCTTTTTGTCACTTTGCATTTTAATGATTTTCTGCATCTACAGTCACTTCCCTGATAATCCCTTTTTTCATTTTTCGGTCATTGCAACTCCTGAAGGCGGCTATCTTTGACATAGAATGTGAACCATCTGTCCTTTTAGGAACCCTCACAGTCTGCTGATTATCAGTTTTCTTTCTTTCTTGACTTGGTACTATAGTCTGTGAGGTTCGATCCCTTGACTCTACAAAGTATTCTTACTTGACATTCATGGGCATATCATTGGAATGTTTGAGCTAAATAATCTGTAAGTTTTGGACTTATTGAGGTTTGAATATTTCCTACTTTCTGAGTCTTAAACTGTAGACTATGGAGGTTTGAATATTTCCTACTTTCTGAGTCTTAAACTGTAGACTATGCAGACAACGAGATCTATAATTAAAATTCTCCTTTCTTTCTCCATTTTCTTTTTGCATCGAAGTATATAGAAATAGAAGGTATGAAATCTCTACTTTACATGAGGAAATACAGTCGGTTGGGTCTCCTTGATTTCGATGACGCATTTTGTATGAATGCCTTACTATTGATAATCTGCTTTGGGCATTTAAGATCTTCTTTTCGGTTTTGGTATGTCACAGTGATCTGGTTGTAGCATCTCCACTGGAAGAAGCCAAGAAAGTATCTCAACCATATTTGGATGCCCTTGGTGATGAGTATGCAGTTTGTTGTGAGGGTATGTGACACTTTAACTGGATGGACTTGATTAATCAACAAACATGGTTGTGTTTCTAGCTTGAAAAATCCCTTGTCATACTAAATCCAATTGATGTTCTAATGAAGCCTTTACTGGTTTGTGTATACAACTAGGTACATGTGACAAGGCCTGAGCTAGATCACATCTAACTCTTCAGCATTTGATCTTCCTATTTATTGATGGGCTGGCATTTGATCTTTGACATGCATGCTGTGGGACTAGAGAAAGCATACAGTTATAACGTACTGTACAAAAACGTGACACCACATAGTTGCTGACCGCATGTTAGCTGACAGGATAGGATAAGTTACCTGAGAAGCAACTTTATAATATAAATATGAATATGAATTAGTAGGCTTTCCCAAATTGACAATGTTGCAAGCAGTCCTGCTTTGTTTTATGTCCTGACATAAGCTTATCATGATGTGGAGTAAATTTTTTGTTTTTATTCTGCGTTGTCCTCACATGTTCTAACCAATTCGCTTTACATTGGATCTGCCATTTGTAATGTTTAGTTGATTATGCCAGGTGTTATTGCTAATAATTAAAATTATACTTTAGGCACATCATTTTTCCCCTCGCAGAGCTGCATGAATGACTCCTACCATCCTGACGCCAAAGCTTTCAAAAAAGAGGAGGTATAAGTAACCCTGTGCACATTTTGCTCGTGATGGTGACATCATTAACTTTTAGTAACGCTCGGGGATGTAGAGGCTGATTTTAGAAAATGGTTTACAAAGCTGTGGCAAACCTCATAATGGGCAACGTATAAGTGCCCCATCGGAGTTTGGCGCATTGATCTTTAAAATAGTCTTTGCATCTCTAGCATTCTTCAGGTTTTTTTTTTTTAATCATTGAAATGGTTTGAAATTTTGAATTTTTTGAGTTTCAAGTTGACGCTATTTTATATTTACAGATGGCCCTTCAATATGATTGACCCAATGTATCCCTATCAATTATTTCTTAAGATCAATTGTTTTTATAATTCCGTAGATACTGATGTAGAGATCCGCACAACGTTTTCTATTATCCATAACTTGCATGTTCTGGATTGGATAATCAATTATGAGATTCACTCGTGCTTGTGAGAAAACATTGTTTTAGGCTGGGGGACTAAAGGAAAGCACACAGTTAAATCATACTGTACAATTTCAAAGAGAAACGTGATGCAGCATAGTTGTTGACAGTATTTAGCTGACAGGATAGGATAACTTATCGGAGAAGCATCTTTAGAATATGAATATAAATGTGAAATAGTTGGCCAGGTGTTTTGCTAATAATTAAGTTCAAACTTTCAGGCATGGCATTTTTCCCTGTGCAGAGCTCCAAGAATCATTCCCGCCATCCTAACACCAATGCTTTCAAAAGAGAGGAAGTATAAGTAAACCTGTGCATTTTTAGTTCGTGACGGTGAATTCATTAACTTTTAGGAATGCTCGGGGATGCAAAGGCTGGATTTCAAAAATGGTTTGCAAAGCAATGTGGCAAACTGGATAATGGGCAAAGCATAAGAGCCCCATTTGGCGCACTATTTTTTAAAATAGTCTGTGCATCTCTTTTATTCTTGACGTTTTTAAATTTTCTTAGCATGGTAAGAAAATTTAAATCCATTTGCGCTTCAAGTTGACGTTACCCATATTTTCTGAGATCACCCTTCAAATTGATTGAGCCGATGCATCTCTTTCAACAATCCTTGAAGATCAACCGGTCTCCAAATTTGTTGATACAAATTGGCCAAGTATCGCATAATGTTGCCTTTTATCCATAACTTGTATGCTGTAGGCTGGATAATCGTTTTTGAGACTTGCTCACGCTTTTGAAACTTTAGACTATTGAACTCATGTTGAAACAAATCTTTTCAAGGGCACCTGAGCGGGAGGACAGATGCAAATGATATGCAGCGGGGCTGATTTAATTGCTGCTACCTTTTTAGAATAGAGGTGATCAGAGCAACGATAGTGGCGTTTCCATTTTGAAATAGAAGAGGTTATCTCACGTGGCGTAATCTAGCTAGTTAGCATATGCCCGGATGAATTAAGTCCAATTTAGGTGTAGAGCACTGCAGATTCATTCTGTTATAGTAAGCATAGGCACTGCTTGCAGGCTATGGTTTCACGTGCAAGTGCTCGAAACGCCAAGAAGAATTCTAATATACATTACTACATAAGTTTGCATCTAATGTTGGTCGGACCATAGATTACTGTTGGAGGTTCCAATTGTGGCGGTGGTCTATAACAATGAAACGGAAGCTTGGTTGAGTAGCGTGACATAATCACGACTCAAGTAAAAGTTATGTTTGATCGATGGATATAAAAGTACATCCGTATGAGTTTACTTCAAGAGCCATTTTCCTTGAGACATTTTGGAAATCTAGCATAAATCCTTCAACGTAATAATATAGTTGAGAGTAACAAAACAAAAAGGGGGCAGAAGGCGAGAAGAAAAGCGACAAAACTGTAGCAAGGGGGCCAATGGGAATAGAAATTCTCGATCAATTCGGTGGAAGATTCCTCACGTCGAAGTGGGGATTATTTTAGCATTTTCCCGCAACTTGGGTCAAGATAATGACAATCAACATAGGTGCCATTACATTTGATGTCATGTCATGACACCAGGGTTGTCCCACTTCCCATGTAGGAGAGGAAGGTGGGGAGTTTGATTCCCCACCTTCTCAAGAGAACCAGGATTCGGAACGTTTAGTTATAAGTATGGAGTTCGACTCTCGTACTTTGCAAAGAGGCGGGGTAAAAACTAATAGTGAGGTGAGGTGAGGATTAGAGTATGATGGGTCAAAAAAAAAAAAAAGAGACTTCGATGACTCAAATAAGGCAAAATGGAAGAGAGCTAAATAATGAGTCAATGACAAGGAGTGACCTTCCACGGAAATAGAACAGAAAATAACAATCTGAAAATGGCTTCAAAGAGTGACCTTACCGGGAAAGAAAGAGAGTGGAAGTTGCTATGCATCTTAGTCGTGATTAATGACCTTCCACGGAAAGAGAACAGAAAATAACAATCTAAAAATGACTTTGAAGAGTGACCTTACCGGGAAGAAAGAGAGTGGAAGTTGCTACGCATCTTAATCATAAAAACCTTGTTGTGAGTTACGATAAAGACCTTGTTGTTGATTGACCATAAAAAATACACGGACCAATATTGTGAGTTACGAAAGATCTTTATATTCTTAAAATATAACACTTCAAAGGAATGAGCAAGGTGCTCGGATAGCACTTAGTATAGCTAACGATGTGATCTAGAGGGGGATAAATATGTTGATTTATGAAAACATAACAATTTTTGGGGATAAGTCAAGTTTGATAAATACAGAAATAGTTTGATATATGCAGGAATATTAAGTCCACTATGCTTCTATCAGATATAAAATGAGATGAAGTATAGAAGGTGATGCACACAATTCTTTCGAAACAAGGGTCACCGCCCATCACCCGAGTCCCAGCCAAGGAGAGCCTAAAGGCCCTCACCTTTTAAAAAATAATAATAATAATTATATATTTAGCCCTTTTTATTTGGTAATCTAGTTTGATAAAATTTTGGCTTAAAAATAATATACGGATCAAGACAACATTGTTTTAGGCTTATGTTTCATGTTTTAGTGACATTAATGCCACATAGAGAGAGAGGATAATAGAAAAACCACGAAAGTATTATGCGTTAGCCAAATTGGATGGAGTTTACAAAATAAATTGATTGACTAGTTCGACAAGTTTTAGTATTTAATTATACTTTTTGAAAGTTTTAATAATCAATTACACTTCAGTGACAAGCTTAGAACTTATAGTGCATTTATCCTAATATAGAAATATCAATTTCAAATACATCAATGTTATATTCAATCGTTAATAGATTCGACCTCTAGCTCTAGTCGAAAGACACAATTCAATATTATATTTTTCATCGGGGAAGAAGAAATATACACTATAGAGATCGAGACCCAATTTTGCAGCTAAAGATTTTGGATGTCTCAATAATGGAAGGTTTTCTTGAATTGGATAGAGGGAACTTTGCTAGCAACTTTGAGGACATTTTGCTAAAGATAAGATGGCTTTCCTAGTGAAAATTTCCTCCAGAACTTCTAGCAAACAACTTTATGCTAAATCACCTAGTCACTCTTAGGTTTTGAGGTGATATCACCATAAAAGAAAGGAGCGGAAAGGTTGAAATAAAAACTTGATAAACTTTGGTAAAATAATTTAAGTCAAAGTTTTGGTACATGTTGAAACGGTTTGATCATATTAGATGCAAATTTTTAGATAGGAGATGCAAAAGATCCAATGTGAACTACCTGTCTCTAATGTTCCAATAAAAATTTGCGTGAGGCCTTTGCTCACTATTAAGGTTAGCCAACTGTAATGTATTTTTGGAATTGCTATTTGCAATTTATGTTACATTCGTTTCATAGATAGCAGTTTCAGAGTTCATGTTGTTCAACTACCCTTTTGCAATATCCACCTTCTGCGAGCTATAGAGTTAGACACCATACATTATTTTTTTGGCATGTACTTTGTGTGTTTTGAAAGAGTGGTTATTCTAATTTCTTAGAAATGTAATACATATTTAGGTGAGAAAAAGTGCAGATTACTTTCAAGGAAGATTCTGTACTAAGCAACGTACATTTTTCTCGGAGACTTTGATTGGTTGAAAGATTTGCTTATCTAGATTGTGATAGGCTGATAGCCAACAGCCACAACCGGCTCAAAACCAGTACAAAATGAAACCTTATCTCTTTTTAAGTCAAGTCTCTCAAAGAAACTTTCTCACTTCTTTCCTTCTCATTTCTCACTCACTTCCTCATGTCTGGCCTCTCTCCCTCCATAGTCTATTGAGCGCTTTCTCAGATATGGCCTCTCTGTCGAGTCTCTCCAGCAGCGCCACTCGATCTCTCTCTCTCTCAATTATCGCTCGAAGCCTCTCTCTCGGTCTCAGGGGTCGCGGCCTCACCTTTGTCGGTCTGCCATCAATCAGCTCTCTTTGGTACTCTCTCTCTCTCTCTCTCTCTCTCTCTCTCTCTCGGTTTCGATTTGGTTTCTTCATCGAATGTTTCGATTTTGGTGTGCTGTGATTTCTGTATCTTCGGTACGATGTGCGAAGTGGTGGGAGCGTCTGTCGGTCGCAGTGCATCTCTCATGCCCCTGCGGAGAGAGAGAGAGTGAGAGTGGAGCGTCGGTTATCGGGGGTAGTCGGTAATGGGCTTTTCGATGGCTTTTTCTTTTTCATTTGATGGATGACGACGACGACGATCTTCTTTCTTCAACGAGTTTTCATCTTGTAAAATTTGAAAATTTCCTCCTCTTTTTTTTTTTTTTTATTTGTCCATTCGATTTTGATTTGTGGATGGGGATATGGAGGCCCGCATGGATGCATGGACCAGCTCCTTTCTTTTTTCCGGAGTGCAGTTCCTCAATTGCATGCCAAAAGTATTATGAGATGACAGATTCTTTTTAGTGATTTTCGAATGCGGTGTACTTTTCCAAGTACTCCATTGCAGTTTTTTTTTATCAGGTTTAATCACATCTCATGGTTTTATTAAGCAAGGACTTTTTTCGGGACATAGCTTTGCCCTTTGACCTCAACAAGCACGCTTAACAGGCTTTCGATGTTAAGTTGTTAATCCAAGCCGTCATAGGAAACAGTAAAAACCATTCTTATGAGAAGGTCCAAAAAATTTGAATTTGTTATCCGAGTCCCATTGAGAAAAAGAGTAGTGTATTCTGCAAACCAATTCGTTTTGATATCTAGGACTTTTTTTCCATATAAATATAATAGCAGTAAGTACCTAGACTGCTCCAAATAGAAATCGAAGCGAACCGAGAACTTTGTTCAAAACAAAAGAGTTTTCTTGTTCTCTCTATCGTGCATAAAGGGCGGTGTCATTTTTTTGTCGGACGAGAATGAAGCGGGGAAAACATTGATCCACGCGGAGCAGAAAGCTAATCCTAACATAACAAACACATAACGGACTGAAATTGAACTTCAAGCTCCCTGAACTTTGGGGGATATCCCATCTCTCCATGTTGCTCTTCCACAAGATCAACAACAGTATATGGGATTAGTCTCTTGTTTAGTCTCTTGTTTTGTCTTGTTTAATCAAAATAAAATAAATCTCTGGAGTTTATTTACTTAGAAAAACTTGAGTTTAAGAAATCCCAATGCTCTACTACTTAGAAATAGAACATTGGTCAGGGGCATGGACATTTAGTCTTCGTGTTAAAAATTGATTCAAGGGTTGCCGAAGCAATTTATATTATTAGTTGGAATGAACCTTACATGGTCTCAAGATCGTGGTGTGACAATTTAATTTGTTTTAATACTAAACTTTGTCCTTCTTTGCCTTTCCTGTTTTATTTTGTTTGAATAGCTAAATAGAGATGTTTATTTTGATCATCATAATTATCTTATTTTTAAAAAGACCAAAATATATTTAATTTTTTTAGCAATATTTTGGCATTTAAATAAATAATGAGGGAAAAATCAAAGTGAGTCCCTAGGGCTCTACATTAAATGGTTGGTTGCCGGTAGCATTTTTTTCTAAGTTTAGCATTTTGACTTTTCGACTTTGGAGGCAGAGAGCGCCTAAGCCTAAACCAAACGTACGCACCACCACCAAAGACCCCTAAAGAATAAACTATTTTGAATTAATTTTTTGGGTAAATATAAACATGCAATGCCCATGCCCATTCTCATGCTGTGCCAAATGTTTAAACTGGATTGATTAAACAAGAGGGAAAAACAAACTAAACTAAGAGCAGACTAAATAGACCATTTTAATCTTAAATAGACCATAGGTTTTCAAGCTTCCATTATTAGATTATTAAAGATCAGTAAAAAGAAAAATTTGGTAACTTATCGTTGATAGTTTCTCTTTATTTTGATTTATTTTGATTAATCTAGTATTGATTAATCTTGTAAGTAGGCCATTATACTTCTCTCCTAATTAATTATTTAAGTTTTTTATTTGATAAATTTATTTTGATTAATAAGGGGAGGAAAGTAAGAAAGTAAATGAGGGAAAAAAAGTAAATTATTTTGAATTAATTTTTTTGGGGTAAATTTAAGGAGAGTAAATATGTCCATGCCCATGCCATGCCAATGTTGTAAGTGCCAATGTCTTAAGTAGAGGATTGAGATTTCCTTTGAAAAAAACTCAAGTAAACAATTTATTTTGATTAAACAAGTAAAGGGAAAAAGAAGAGACTAAATTAGATAGTTCTTGAGACCATTTATTTTGATCATCATTATTTTATTTGGATTATTAAAAAAATTTGTAAAAAAATTTGTATGAGCTGGAGGGTTAGCTATGCATTGGTCAATGCCTAGTTAGTAAACTAGTTCAATGATAGTTCTGATTAATTATGCTTGCTAGCGTGTGGTGGCTTGGGGTGGGGATTTAAGCGGTGCCTTGTCTTGCCGTGGGGCAGTGGCAAGGCTAAATTAAGTGAGTTGCCAAAAAGAAAAAAAGAAACTAGAAAGAGAAATTTGAATTAAATTTTTTTTTTTTTTGGGTGAATTTAACACTGGACTAGTGCTTCTGCTCTCTTGCTATCTAATTATACCTAATTATTATGATTATGAGCTAGGCGACAAAAAGGAGTTAGGGCGAGTAAAGCAAAAAGCTTTCCAATACAAACCATAGTCCTACCACTATAACTACATGTCCTAATGTCCCCCTCTCCCTCTCTTTGCCTCTCTCTGCCTCGCTCTCTCTCTCCTAGTCGGGAGTATCTCTCCGTACGAGTACGAGCCCTGTGTCCGTCCCTCCCTCTGTGGCTTCTCTCTCTCCGTACAAAATTGAATTATCTCATGCAGCAACAAAATGCTAAAATCAGTCTTTTTTTCTCTTTCTTCTTTTTTGTCTTTCTTGCTCGGTTGGGCCGGAGCCTAGCTATGACAAAAAACAGAATAAATTTGATATTTTCAAAATAAAGATAAAAAATAGATTTTTTAAAGAAAATTAATTTTATAAGAAAAAGAGTTTGTTTTTGGTTTTTGGAAAACCTTTTCTTAAAAAATCTTTTCAAAATCAATCTATTACCTACAAACTATTTTTTTACTCATTTTAATAATATTTTTAATTATTAATTATTTTTATTATTAAAAACGAATCTTTAATTATTTCTAAAAAAATCAAACTTCAATTATTTTAAATTATTTCTAAAATAATTCGAAAGTTTAATTATTTATATTTAAAAAGAAGAAAATAAATAATGGATTTAGAAAAAAAAATCTGATTTAAAAAAAAAGTTAAATTAGATTATAAATTCACTCGTTCCAAGCCCCTCTCATCTTGCTCTACTCAGAAATCCTCTTGCTCAAGAAACTCTCTTGCTCATCCTCTTACTCTAACTCTCTTCCTCAGGAATCCCCTAAAAAATGACTCGGAGCGAGCTAGTCCTCGATCAGTCATCCCTTTCATTCTCATCTTTCTTGGCTGTTCTCTCCCAAATCTCCCACCTTTCCTCCTCGAATCCCACACTCACATCAACATCAAATGGGGGTGAGGCCATTACCCCCAGCGAGTTAGTCCTCGATCAATCATCCCTTTCATTCTCATCCTTCTTCGCTGTTCTCTTCCAAATATCCCACCTTTCCTCCTCGAATCCCACACTCACATCAACATCAAATGGGGGTGAGGCCATTACCCCCATTCTCATTTAACATTTGGATATAATCGCGCTCACTAGGAATGGGAATGGGAATGGGAAAAGGATGACGGCCTATGGGTATCTTAGGAGCAAGATATGACATTTAGGTAAGGGTAAGGCTAAATCAAGTGAGTCTAGCTAACATCTTTTGAATTTTTTTTTTTTCAGAGATCAATGAAACTTATGTATTCATTGAGTTATCAAGGGATTGAGAGCATATAATTAAGGAACCCTCTAGTGGATTTCACGGCCAATGGGGAGATAGAGGTTATATGGAGAGATATGGAATAATGTTATTATGAAAAATGATTTTGTGACATTTTGTTCTTTTAGGAAATGTTGAAACTTATAAAGCAATGTGGAGGTGTCAATCCACGAGGGACAAGTTGGTCTTTTATCTTTAACAATTTTCACTTAATCCTTCGTAGACTTATTTCCCTCAGTCATGAAGGATATATGGGACGGGACGAAAGAGAAAGGAAGAGAAAGGAAGAGAAAGGAATGAAAATCTTAAGTTATTATCTTTAGAAATCACAATTGTTGATAGCTACCCAACGTCATCCTGCGGTGGTTGGCAACGCCCACCTGGACTCTCAAAGTATCTCCATTGAAGTATCTCATAATGGAGGCTCTATAATGGAGGTGGCTGCTGAAAACTCATACAGGATCATGGTGCCTGTTTCGAAGGCTCGAAGGCTCATAGGATCATTTTTGGAAGGCTAATTGTGCTTTTGATCCTAATCCTTAGGCCTAGTTTTGTGCAACAACCTTTTTTGCTAATGGCTTCCTTTCGTCCTCTCTATCTCTCTACGCCTTTTTTAATCACAAGAAAACCTGTTATTTCCTATTCCTCCTCCCTCCTCCCTTAGCATGACATGGCATGACAAAGCACAATTAGCCACCATGATCCTCTATGAGTTTTCAGCCGCCTCCATTTGAGAGTCCAGAGTCCAGGGATGTTGGCTTTGCCAACCACCTAGCAAATGGTCGAACATGAATTTGTATCAACAATTGAGGTTTTCAAACAATTGAGGTTTTCAAAGATAATAACTTGAGATTTTCAACCATAATAGGGAAGGAACTCACTTGTCTCTTTCGTCCTGTATAAGTTTATTCATCCCGTATAACCTTCATGATCTGACCGAGGGAAATAAGTCAAAATTGCAAGGATTAAGTGAAAGTTGTTAAAGATAAGATCAACTTCCTCCTCGTGGGTTGACACCTCCACCTTGCGCAACACATGCATCTCTTGGGATATGTCTATAAGTTTCAGCATTTAATAATAAGATTTAACAAGATTTAAAGGCAAACAAAATCATTCTCTAGAGGGTTCATAACAACATTTTGTTATTAACAACAGTTAATAACAAAATGTCACAAAATCATTCTTCATAACAACATTTAATAATAACAACATTTAACAAAATTTAAGGGCAAATAATAAAACAAGTTTTATTACTTTTTGTTTCATATCTCCCCATATAACCTCAGCCCCACACTTTTTGGCCTCCACCACAGCCACATGAAATTCACTAGAGAGTTCTTTAATTATATGGCCACATGAAATTCACTATAGAGAATTCCCTTGACAACTTAATTAATACACAAATAGTTTCATAGCAGCATTAAGCTTTTGCACCTCTTCCCTTGATCTCTGAAATCTTTTTCAAAAAATTTGAATATATGATGTTAGCTAGACTCACTTCTCTCGAGTGTCGTGTCTTGCTCCTAAGATACCATATTGCACGTCGTCATCCTATTCCCATTCCCAGTGAGCGATAATATCCAGATGTTAAATCTAGGCTTAACATCTAGGCTTCCAACTGAAGAATGGGGTATCTCATTGGCCTCACCCCCATTTGATGTTATGTGTGGGGGTCAGCTTTGTGAGTGAAATAAGGTCGAGGAGGAAAGGTGGGAGATCTGGGAGAGAACAGCCAAGAAGGATGAGGAGGAAAGGGATGGTTGATTAGGCTCGGAGTCATTCTCCCAGTCATTCTGCAGAAGAAGAAAGAAAGACATTTTTTAGGGGATTCCTGAGGAAGAGAGAACTAGAATGTCGAAGATATGATGGAAGGCTTTTCAAGTACAAACCATCTGACGCATTAAGAACAAAAGCGAAACTTTGCTGAAGCCATGCTAGAAAATATAGTTCTCTCTCTTACTCTTGCCATCATCAGCTTGCATAGAACCATTCTTTTGTCCAAGCCCTTCTTTAAATTTATCATTACTCCCTTGAGGATACGCTTTGCCCCATGAAAACTTCAGTCTACCTGTTTCACGTTGATATGTCACAATCATGAATTTTACAAACAAATGTGACGACAAAAGAAAAATGAGTAACAGCAAACATGGAATACTTGTCCCATAAAAAGATTACACTACTAGCTTCTGTCTGCTCCAAATTGGAGAATGCGAACAGTTCCATCTTTCAAATGTTACCGATATTTACTTACATAAATGTACTTAGCATGTCAATGATAATTGCTGTTTTCTTGTACTAATGCATTCTCTAAAAAGAAGTCAAAGTTGCGAGTCCATATCCTCCAATCTTCAGTCAAGTTCATGGCAGCTTGATCAGTAAATCGTATCCTCACCTTCCTTTTCAATACTTAATACGACTTAAAAACCAATGGTAATATATAGATCTCACTGATCTGGCAAACCTTTGCAGTATATTGTATCCTCCCTTCCCTTTCAACGGGACATTATTTTCCTAAGCCAAAAACAGAGAGGAAGTGAAAGAGATTGGAAGAACAATGCAGTAACATATGATGGCAATTCTTCACTACCAGTCTGGTTAGGACCAAGCATTCCACTTTTTGAAAGGAACACGATTACACGAGCAATCAGCAGATTCTTTGGGCTAGCGACATGATTCCCAGTGGGCTCTCCATCACTGACGATGTGGACCTTCGAGTCCTCTTCATCATTTCCGACACCAATAGCAGCCGTACCAAGCTGATCTCCCAGATTGTGAAATTGGAGTTCTCAAATACAAAATTCAGAATGATTAGTTGTAGTTGTAGAAGAACAAGTCACTATACGTTCATTTGCGTTAGCATTTTCTGTGATGCAGACTAAGTAGCATTGATACGCGACACGACACGATACAATACGTCGACACGTCATTTTTCAAAAATAAAGAATTTCGATATGTTTCGACGTGTTATATATTAAATAAATATTTTTATTTTTAATTAATTTAATTCAAATTCATAAATAAATAAATAAATAAATAATAACTTACAATTAATTTAGGCTAATAATATTAATAAATCTATTCATAGCAAATTTGGAAAACATATTCATAATTAATGCGTATCCATATTTGGAAACATATTGTTTAATTTAACAAAAATTATAGATGAAATTAATGACTAACAAAAGAATATAATCTATGATTTTTATAATAATTAAAATTTATCATTATTTAACATTCAATATTTTTATTTTTTAAATCACTTTTTAACTCATTTATATAATTTTTTAATAAAAATAACTTTACCATCCAAAAATTATTCCTCCCAAAAATCCACCGTCCTCATTTCTCTCTACAGCCCACCCCAACCCAACCCAACCCAACCCAACCCAAAATTCCCCCCTCCCCCTTTCGATTTCTCCCCCTACTTTCTCTCTCCCCCTCCCCTTCCCCCACGCCACCACTTGCTCCTCGCCCCCATCAATCACCCCCCCCGCCCCCTCGGTTTCTTCCTGTTCTCTTCTCTCCTCTCTCTCTCTCTCCCCCTCCCCTTCCCCACGCCACCACCAACTACCCTGTGCCCCCATCAATCACCTCTATCTTCTCGCCTCCCCCAACGCCACCACCTGCTCCCCGTCCCCATCAATCACCCCCTCAGTTTCTTCCCTGCACTCTCTCTCCCCCTCCCCTTCCCCACACTACAACCAGCTCCCCTGCCCCCTCAGCTTCTTCCCCACCCCCAAGAGCACCTGCGATTTCTCTCCCCCACCCCCACGCCACCCCATCCACCCCCTCTCTGCCCCCTGTTTCTTTCCGTCTCTCTTCTTGCTAAAAACCCTAACGACCGCATCTTCTTCCTCCTCTTCGTACGATTCATCACAGTTGCTCGCCTCCGGCCCTTCCTCCTTCGCAGCTGCAACCTCGTCGCCGATCCTCCATTGCAGCGTCACCTCAATTTATGCTCTTCCTCTACCCTCCCTCGCCATCACGGCCTCACCTCCGCTTCCTCGGCCTCACCTCCACCCACCATCGTCTTCTTCAACAATCTCTTTTCAGACACGCGTGTTGAAGCGGATCGAGAAAAGTTGATCACATGTTAGATTTTTCGACACGTGTTGATCGTGTGTCCAAACGTATCGGACACGTCGACACGTGTCGGACTCAGTACGAAAACTTCGGCAATGCTTCATAGGATGCAAATGCCTGTTTTTGCGTTGTGGGTGACATGTGTCGTTTCCGAAGTTCAGCCGTTAGAATCAGTGGAGACTTCTTGACCAATAACGATAAAAAGAATCAGTAGGAGATTCGAGTATCAAGTGACGGTAGGCGAATTTCAGCAAGTCACTTGTTCTGATTCTACGTATTGGTTATTTTGAACCAAAGGAAAGCTTTTTGGTGTTCACTGATGGGGTTTACCTTAGTTTAAGTTATCTCCGTCCAGCAAATTTTGCATTTTCCCTTTGATTTTTCCCGCCTTTCGGTTTTAATGGTTGTCTAAAATTTGTTTGATCACGACTACTTTGATACATGCAGGAAGTGGTTACACATCTTAGATTCTGATCGTTTTATGAAAAATGTAGGGTAAATGTTTCTCAAGAAAATGACTACACTTTTCAAGTATTTGACGGAAACCTAAAAGTCAATTAGAAAATATTTTTTGTCTTTTGATAAGGAAAATCTCTATGCATTCCTTTTTACCAAAAAAAAATCTCTATGCATTCCTTTCAATAATTTGTTTTTAATTTTATTTTTTAATTATTTTTTATCCTTTTTGTTTTCTTCTTCTTAGCTGCTCTTTGGCCAAGCCACAAGCGAGCTTGCTTACCGTGACTCACGAGTCGTTGGCGAGAGAGCTTGCCAACCTCTCACGAGGTGGAGCCTTGTCGAAGGCTGGCGAGCTCAATCCTCATTGACCTTGGACGAACTCATTGCGACTCTATGGCCGTTGTGGCTAGCAACCAATCCAAGGAGAAGGAAAAAGAAAGAAATAAAAAAAGACAAAAGAAATTTTAAAAATAATTATAAAATCGTTTTAAAAAAGAGATAAATTATTGAAAGGGGAGCATAGGGGAAAAGGAAGAAGAAAGAAAACAGAAAATAAAAAATAAAAATAAAAGGAAAAAGTGTTTGGTTTAAAGGTGAAAGAAAGATAATGGAAAATGTTTGCGGAAAGAGGAGAATATCTTCCCTACTTTTAAAGATTTTTTTTTTTAATTGGTAGAAAACATTTTTCTTCACTAGTTTATTTTTCATGAGCCAAATGCCAAAAAATCTAAAAATATTTTATTGAAAGTTGTTTTCCGTGAAACAAATAGAGTCTTAATTGTGAGTCTAGTTGTAGAAATCTCACTAAGGATTGACCTCCTGGACTAATATTGTTAGTCAGGAAAGATCTTTATAATCTTATAATATAACACTTGAAAAGAATGAGCAAGCGATACCAATTATCTTATGTTGATTAGTTTCAGTTTTGTCATATATTATGTGCATTTTAAGATTCTTTTCGGGGGAAATTCTGCCCTAAAAGCCAATGTATATATTTTTTTAATTTTAATTTTATTTTATATTAACTTTGATTAGGTGATCGACCAATAAATGAAAAAAAAAACTTTCATTGGGTGAAAGATTTTGCTTGTACGTATCCCGTTCAAAAATGGAAGTCACGTCTCTCGAACCCTCTCCCCCTTGCTCAATTTTTCAAACCTGGGCCCTCTCTCTTTAGTCTCCTGAGCGGCGCTTTCTCAGATCTAGCCTCTCTCCAGCAGCTCCCCTCGATCTTTCTCTCTCTCAATTATCGCCTGACGCCCCTCTCCCGGTCTCGCCGATCGCAGCTTCACCTTTGTCGGTCTGAAGTCAATCAGCCCACTCTCAGGTACTTTTTCTATCGATTTCGATTACGAGTTCTTCGCTGAATGCTTCGGTTTCAGTATTCTGTGATTTCGATATCTTCGTTGTGACGTGCTAAATGGCGGGGATGTCATCAGCCGCTGTGATGTGCTATGTTGTCACGGTCTTTTTAAGCAAGGACATGTTCCGAGCCATAACTTTGTGCTTTCGCCTAAACAAGCGCGACTTCAGTTTCCGAATGAATGTAAAAGAGAATAAATAAATAAAAAAATCTGCTTCAAGGGTCCAGCTTTCTATGGTCTGGTCGTTTAAAAAGGCAGTAGTATGCAGACTACTTCTTCTGTCATTGATCGACATCACACCATGACCTTTATGTTCATTAAAAAAGCAGGGAACAATTGTGGTGGTTCTATAGATGGTCATTAAGGGTGGCTTTGTCATGCCTCAGGTGTGTCAAAATGGTTGATAGGAAATGTACATAAAAAGCCCTTGTATATAGCGAAACTAAAGGAAGCGCAGATGATAATGCAGGGAAGCGTGAATATGATACACTAGTTAGGACACTATATCAGGTCTTTGTTAGTTCATATCCAAAGTGTGTTTAATGGTGGGCTTTCGATGTCGATCCAAACGGTCATACGAAAAGGTAAAAATTAATCTCTTATAGGAGAGTCCAATAAATTTGAATTGTTTATTCGAGTCCCAATGAGCAAAGCAGTATTGTATACTATATACTAATTCGTTCGACGTCTAGGACTTCTTTCTACACAGATGTAGTAGCAGTCGATAGCGATGAGCAGGTCGTTTCAAGTAAAAATTGAACCGGACCAGTTTAGAACCAGTCCTATACACTTCATTTAAAAAATATTTATAAATATGGAGATGCGATTGGGAAGAATGGAACTCGTGACCTCCAGCTTAAAGAAGGCACACAAAAGGCAGCTCAACTAACAATATTTTAATAGTCGTCGTTAACTACTGGGATTCACTTTAGTGGCCACCCTTTCAACATGAAAGGGGGAGGTGAGGAGTTCAAATCTCCACCTTCTCAGGGGAGATGGGATGGGGACGCATAAGTTTCAGGAGTGGGTTTTGAGTCCCACGCCCTGCAAGAGGCACGGCAAAAATCTGAGAGTGAATATAAAGTAGGAATAGAGTAGGACTGACAAAAAAAAATAGTCGTCATTTGAAAAAGTAGCTTTTTCTATTCAATATGTGGTACTTCGATGACTAAGTCGTGCTTTTAGCCGTAGAAATCTCCCCCCGCACCACAAGAAGTCATCGGAAACATCGATCTATGTTATCAGATGGTGAAGGAAGAGGCCAACTCGAAGACTGCAACAGGTGGCAACTACGATGTGTTCTTGAGCTTTCGAGGACCTGATACTCGTAACGGATTCACAGATTGCCTTTATGTGTTCATGAGTGATGTGGGAATCCGTGTTTTTAGGGATGCCGAAGAGTTACGACCGGGTGAGAAGATCTCGGAGATCTTGCGGGCAGTAAAAAGCTCCCAAATTTACATTCCAATTTTTTTCAAAGACTACGCATCAAGTAAATGGTGCTTGCGAGAGCTTACATGCATGGTGCAGTGCACTTGCCAATTCTCGGGGAAAGAGATATTGCCTATCTTTTATGATGTGGATCCTTCGGATGTTAAGCTTCAGACGGAACTTTACAAAAGCGCCCTATTGAAGCATGAGGAGGACCTTGGCTGCATTGAAGTGAAGCCTTGGAAGGAGGCGTTGACCACAATGTCTAGAATCAATGGATGGCATCTGAAAGATAAAGGGTACCCATGATCTTCCTTTATTTATCTATTTCTTCATTAGATTATCGTTAGACCTACCCACTAGGAGTATACATAGGATGTCAATGCTTGTATTCATCATCTTCTCTTATTTAAACCGTCGTGATAAACTCTTTGGAGGCAATACTCACCACCCTTGTAAGAAAAGGCTTACTTGATGCATGTGTAAAGAGCAATTTATGTACATCCATGGTGAATACCACGTGGAAAATACATATTTGGTGAATACCACGTGGAAAATACATATTGGTATGCTAGTAATCATTATTGGCTTCTATTTGAAATTCTAATTGGTCATATATAATCTTATATGCAACGATTTCATGAATATGGCAGGCAAGGCACAATCATTAAAGATATCATTCAAAATATTTTACAGAAGATCGCGATAAGAAAAAGAGATTTGCCCACCAATCTAGTTGGAATTGATGATCGTATAGAAGCCATAAAGAAGTTGTTGGATTGTAATGCTAGTGATGTACGATTTCTCATAATCCATGGGATTGGTGGCATTGGAAAGACTACTCTTGCTAAGGCAATCTTTAACCAAGTCTCTCCTTTATTTGAAGGTCGCTCCTTCCTTTCAGACATTCGAGAATCATCTCCATGTGGTGGCATTGTAAAAATGCAAAGAAAATTAGCAACATATATTTTAGGTTTTTCACTTCCCGAAACCTTTGACTTTGAGGAAGGGAATAAGGTGATTAGAGAGGGATTACCTCATAAGCGAGTCTTACTTGTTCTCGATGATATGGATGGATATCATCAATGGATGCAACTAGTGAATCATTGTTATTTTTCTGGTTCAGGGAGTAGGATCATCATTACAACCAGAGATAAGAGTGTTTTTCCTATGACCAAGGTGGAAAAATTGGAGGAAAAAATCTTAACAAGGTCCACAAACTTTTCTTTGTATGAAATGAAGGAGATGCATTTTGATCATGCTCTGCTACTTTTCAACAAGCTTGCTTTCAACAGAGATTCAACTCCATGTGATCTTTATGATCTTTCAAGGGAAGCCGTTGCACTCACTGGAGGACTTCCATTTGCTCTTGAGGAGATAGGTTCACTTCTTCATACCAAAAGTAAACTAAAGTGGAAAAGCACACTAAAGAGGTTGAAGGAAGTGCCTCTCGAAAAAAGTCCAACAGAAGTTAAAATTAAGTTATGATGCACTTGGATATGAGACGCAACAAATTTTTCTGGACATTGCATGTTTTTTTGTTAATAAGAAAATAACTAATGCAATGTATATGTGGGAAGCTTGTGACCTTTATCCGGAGTACGAAATTGATGTCCTTATTAATAAGTCTTTGATCGAGGTTGTTGGTCATGATAGAATAAGGATGCAAGATCCATTAAGAAATTTTGGGAGGGAAATTATTCGCCAAGAGAATATTAGAATACCTGGAAATCAAAGCAGATTGTGGCTGGCCGTGGACATAGTACAAGCTAAAAAGGTAAGTACCGACAACTCCTACACAACAATGCGTCTAAGAGTTCACATTACCTTCTTCGTTTCCTACTGGCTACGAAGCCCATGCTATAGAAATATCTTGTGAATTAATTATGTTTTTCCTTATAAGAGAAATTTGCTATTTTTTTTAAATTTTTTGAATAATATATAATACACCCATTTTTGATATTATTTTAAGAATATAAAAATCTCTGAGAACAATAGAATTTGGGTTTAAAAGACCATCTAAACTTATACCTTCTGATCTTTCTTGTAACTTTACAAATTTTCCTGATTGATATAAAGTAGCAAAATCCGTCTTCTTCGTTTATTACTGGCTACGAAGCCCGTGCTATAGAAATATCTTGTGAATTAATTATGTTTTTCCTTATAGGAAAAAATTGCTAATTTTCTGAATTTATTCACTAATATATAGTACACCCTTTTTCGATATTATTTTAAGAAGATAAAAATATCTGAGAACAATAGAAATTGGGTTTAAAAGACCATTTGAACTTATGCCTTCCCATCTTTTCCGTAACTTTACAATTTTTCTGGTTGATATAAAGTAGCAAAATCAATCTTGTCCTATCTAGATAATGCACATTCAAAAAAAAAAAAAGAGTATTTTTTGGAAAGGTTACATTAATAATATTTGGTAAAGCTAAAATAATTCTCCATTCAAAAGTCTGATCAAATTATAAGCGGTGCCAGAATTTATTTAACGCTCTACTGTTTTACTGCAAATTATATCATGATAACTAGCCGTGAATTCTATCATGAGTGGAAATATGGCACCCTGAAATTCAAAACTCTCGTTACCAAACTCAAAAGTGCTCGTTAACCACTTAAGCCATAAATATTGAATACACAATTCTTTAAACCTCAAATAATACTAGAAAGGTATTATTTTACACCAAAGTCTACAAACATCAACTCCATCAAAATTAACAGAACAGATATATCCATGCTTCCCCTATGCACTCGGATAAAATTAACCTTAACCCTAATTTCCTAAATCCTACTAAACATCAGCAAAAGCTGTACTTTCACTGCTGAGTAAGCAGATTACTAACAGAGTAAGTAGCAAACATCACCTCCATGGAATCAGATGCAATTATTATTGTATTATGCACATTTAATATGATTATAAATAATAGTTTGAAAAATAGTATATATTTTCACATTAAGCATAAATACAATCATCGAATACGCACAATTTCCAAAATAAATTAAAAAATCAAATTTTATACAAATTAATATTATATTTATTGATAAATGGATCCCGACTCATTAATCAAGTCAAGACAGGTCCAAAACAATTTCAGCTATGGTTAATAACCAAAAATCACATAGATAGAGATAAAGCCACAAAATAGAATTGATCTGTGCACACATATGAAATTTAATTTCAATTTTCAATAATGTATGATCATCATACAGGTTGATCACGCACATAAATCCAAACAAAAAACACTATAATTCAGTAATGGCCTTCTTAATAATAACTTATAAAATTTATTGGCGGACAAAATGATTAAATTTTTACTTTATAGATGGTGTAGTGGAATACACAGAAGTGAAGGAGAGCGACTTAACTACTCTTTATCCGCAACGAAACCTTTTCTCCTCTTTTTTGTTTCTTTGACTTTCTTTTCTTTTTTTAAACGCAAAACCATAGCCTTCAACCGTATATGTGGGCACCTCTTAAGAGAACTTTTTCATCTAGAAGTGGCTGGGTACGCAATCAGATCAACCACAAATTTTGTCTCTACATGGAAAACTCCAACAGTCATCCAATATCATCCTTCTAGCCATTAACAACCTCGACTTCGTAATAAATTAAACTCTTATCTTACATTGGTCTCCTTAAATCGCAGATATTCACTTCCAAAAGAAACTAGAGATAATCCTTTTTATCCCCCCTTTCTTGGTCCACTAATATCAAATTAAAAAGCTCCCTTAATCGCCAATATAAGCATCTTAACACAGCAACGAAAGAGATTGTCTCCTTATGAATCTAACCTCGTCTTTCTTACTTCCATAATTACCCAAGGATGATGCTTCTACTTCAATTTCGAATATCCGATATCATTTAATCACAAACTTGAATATGCCCTTCCTACAACCCATAATCAAAAAAGGAATTATAAACAACTTTTACTGTAAACACAAAATATTTGTAACCTTATAAAAAGTCAAAATCTTTTATCATTTTTCATATAACTTTGTGACTATCTATCACAAATAAAACAATATATCTTCCTTCAGGGAACAAATAATGTGGTAGCACTCAAACTACAGAGGTCGAGACACAATTTTACTTGCAAAGATTTTGCGAATCTCATGAATGTGAGGTTTCTTGAATTGGATGGAGGGAACTTTGCTGGCAACTTCGAAGATACTTTGTCAGAGTTAAGATGGCTTTATTGGCGAAATTGTCCTCTAAAACTTCAAGCAAACAACTTTGTGCTGAATCACCTAGTTGTTCTCAAGCTTTCCGGCATTATCACCATACAACATTGGAGCGGATGGGTTGAAATCATGGTACAATGGCACCCAATTCATCTACTCTTTCAACTAGTCATCCAATTTTATGATTACATGCACCTATCTAGTCTTGACTCCTGACAATATCTAGTCGGTTGCTATTTTGCAGGTAGCAAGTAAGTTTTGAAAATCGCGGGATCTAAATCCTTAATCAAAACTCCTCGCTTCTCTGAACTAGTGAGTTTGGAGAGATTGGTTCTGAAAGATTTCCTAAACTTGGCTGAAATTGATCACTCGATTGGTCACCTAGAGCAGCTGACTTATTTGAAAATCAAATGGTGTCCAAGTCTTAGAGAGTTGCCCAAGGAAAATGGTTGCCTAACTGCCCTGAGAGAGCTCATCTTGATACATGGTTTTTGTGTTCATTATTTGCCAGACTCAATCGGTAATATAACCCTTTTGTCAAGGCTAGTAATGGAGGACACAGGAGTAGTTAAACTTCCGGACACAATCAATGGGCTAGTGGATCTTCAATACTTGTGCTTGGCCTATTGTACTAGTCTAAATTCGCTGCCTGATGCTGTTGGGAAGTTAAAGTCGTTGACTGAGTTGGATTTATCCGGGACAAGTATCGAGAAACTACCTCGATCGCTTTGTAACCTCAAAGATCTGAAATTACGGATAAATAAGAGTTTGATAAGAGCACGGCGGATGGGCGATTTGCTTCGCTTGGAAGATATCGAGGATTGCTCGTACTCTGAAAGAAGACTGGAACCAGATGGCATCCAGTTTGGAGATCTAATGCGTGCTGCCTTTCAAATTTTCGATCCAGTCTATGGGGAAAGGGAAAAACCCACGAACGATGACTTTTTTTTGTCTGAGGTGGCTGAAGTATTAGTGAACGGCACCGTTCGCTGGGGCTCTGTCTCTCCTACTATCGTGCTCCCCATTGAAAACTCTCCATGGTCGAGTTCTCTGTGCTGAGGCTCCATGCTTTGTCTCTCTCTCAGCTGCTCCACGTTCAAAGCTCCATTTCTCCATGCTCGAGCGCAATTTGTCCACACTAATCAACATAACTCGATTCGGGGGTTTCAGATTAGTATGTGCTCGATTCTCTCTCTCAAGGAAGCTTGTTCGAAACCCGTTTGCTGGCTGATTGGCTGAAGGTGATTTGGGCTCTAGAGTTTTGTATGCTGCTCGATTCTTTCTCTTCAATATAAGCATCTTATATTGGAGATTAAGCAAGGTTTCTAATTTGATATTTGTGGAGGGAAAAGACAGATTATGTGTAGTTTTCTTTAGATGTGAATGTGTGTGATTTAAGGAGACTAATATAATACTATAGGAATTTAATTTCTTGCAAAGTCAAAAAATATTATCGGAATTATACATGTACAGATAAAGTTTGTGGTTGTTCTGATTTTTGTATCGTGCCACTTCTAGACGTAGGGTTCTCTTAGAGGTGCATACATATGTGCTATGGTTTTGAGTTGAAAAGAAAAACAAAAAGAGGAGAACGGGTTTATTTTTTTATGTTTTATTTTTTGCTAAAAGAGAACAGGTTTAATTGCTGTACAAGAGGAATGGTCCGGGGTTACGGAGAAGAATGGTATTTATTCGGGTTTATTCGGGGAGGTAAGTGGCTCTCAATCACTTCTGTACCTTCCATTGCAGTATTCATAATGTGGAAGCGTAATTATTTCGCCCATCGATAGATTTTTTATTTATCATTTTTGAGAAAAAAAATGTTATTTGAGTAATCGTGTTTTGTCATTTATGCTAATGATCTACTTACGTGATAATTACACACTACAGAAATTAAAATTATGAACAAACCAATTCTGATTTGTGGCTTAATCACGGTCTATGCGATATTTGGGGCTCAACCATGGCTGATTTAGGTTTTGGGCTTTATCAGCTAGCGAAGCGTGACTGCAGTGTTTGACTTGAGCAATCAGTTCGGATCCACAATCAATAGATATATTATTATTTTCCATGAAACTTGATATTTCTTTATTATTTGCCATATTCAATTGGTAATCTAAGACTTTTGTCAATGCTAGTAACGGTGGATACAGGATCAAGGGAACTTCCGGAAAGAACCAAAAGGCTAGTAAGCAATGCTCTCTTTAGAGTGTGGCAATCATTGGACGCCTCTCTATAAGTCTCGGAGATCAGAGGGTTACAGTCATAGTCCGCCTTCTTTGGAAAGTTTTGAGCTGTTTCCACAGCTTTCCATTGCGATTTCAATGACCTTAAATGAGCGTTGTCCTAGTGCAGATTGGTTGTCGGTGGAGAATCTGAAAATCTTAACCAAATTCTCACTCCCAAGTTCAATCCCTCTATCCTGCTAAAAGGTCCTTGCTCAGAGAAAAAAGAAAAAACTTCCAAGATTCCATTAGAATGTTCTACTTTTGGCATGAGAAGGCCACTCAAGTCCAGGGTTCCACGTCTAGAAGAAGCTTCAAGAAGTGCATGCTTCCCCGACAGAGAAAAGCACGCTGGGGTAGACTGAGAGACAAGAGGCAGCGGAATCTAGCAGATCGGTTATGTTTCAATGAATGCCTGGATAAGCGTTTGCTGATGTATATGGGCTACTTATGCTTCCTGGTACAGTTTATGCCCGCTTCCTAAAATCATTAGCTGGATCATAGCCACAGTGTCAAAACAGGCTTTTGCATTCCTTGACGGTCCACCTGATGAAAGCAAAAAACTCATCTGATGAGGGAATCCGCCTTGGTCGTGAAGTGGTTGCAAGAGTTCATTGATGTAGGAACGCTAACAGGGCAACAAGCCTATCAATTCTTCGAAGATATATACGTTCACTTGTTCTAATTGAACCCCCAGATAGGTTATCATCACAACAAGCCTACTTATACATTCCCACCCGGAAAAAGGAGTCTCTCCCCGAATATTGTACGACAATTGATGGTCATTTGAGCAGGACATTGGATGCAGATTTCTATAACTCACCAAATTGGAGGGACTTCATGAATCTGCTCTTCTGTCACATCTCATTAATCTGCTCTTCTGCCACATCATATTGACGTGTAGGTTTTTCTATGTAGGAGGACCATCATCTTGGATAAACCCCACCACCCCCCTCCCCCCTTGCCGCGGCATCCCACAACCCAGTAGGATGCACTGTTTGGACTTCACATCAAGCTTTGACCTCTCATTGCACAGGATGCACACGTATACTCTGCAGCTAAACACCCTCAAGTGCTTGTAAGAGACACCTGTCCCTGTCCAAACTCTTTCTGGTGCTTCACCATCCAAATGAGTTGAAGGAGAAAGGTCGATCAAAACCACTGCAGTTCCCATTGCCTCACCCCAAAGGATCTAGGGAGTTTAGCATGCAAAGTTGTGCACCGTATTTTGTTGAAAATGGTGCAGTTCTTGGCTCTACAACTGCCAAGGGGTCTTCGGAACGGTTTTCTCTAACCTGATGCCATGATCTCTGCAGTACTTCCCAAAGGGACCTTGGCATTCACCAGTCACCACCGTTATCTTCATGAACACATTTTAACTTCCTCACCCTGCTGTGGTGTCTTTTGGTTCTGCCTTTTCCTCTCCACCCTGCTTCTGCTTCCTCACAAGCAATCTGCACTCTCTTTTCATGCGACGTGGCTCGCCACAGTCGAAAACCCTTTTCCCAACTTGGACCTCCCCCTCGATTTGCAACAAATAGCTTTATATTGAGGGCTTCGAAATATCTTCCTCCCCAGTTCCTCGGATTGGGACGATGAGCCCTGAGATTTTGTTGAAACAATTAACTCCTCAATTAAGACACCACTCTCTGCATGTTTCACGGAAACAACACCACCATAACTTGCCAGCTAGACTTTAATAGCTCCCCTAGACTCCTGGAGAGCATAAAGTAATCACAACCCAAGAACTTTACAATCAAGTATGAAGGCTGTACTAGACAAATGTCTAATTCTCCCCTGAAATTCACCCAAGTAATCGGCAACGATGGTTCTCTGTCTGTATTTTAATGCATCATCTTAAGCAGATACTTATTATTCCCCGTTTTTTAATCAAACAACTATTTTACTTTTGACCACAAAGTTGGTACATTTTCTCACAAAGGGGATCATATACAATATCATCTACAAATTGCCGAATAAATCCACAAACCTGAAATGCACAATCCTCACCACTTTTAGAGCTAGGTTTATGGGCAGCAAACACCAGAAGATGCAATGACCCCACAAACAATAGCTCTTCCCATTTACTATTCCATGAATGATAATTGTGCTATTCAAACAAGTCATTTTGTTCATGCTTTCCGTTTTCACTCAAGAAATCATCCAACACACAGAAACCAATGCTCTGATGCCACTTTATTAGGATAAGACCGCACTGCGACCACCTCACACTGTGCACTACATAAATTATCTAACACAAGGAAATTTTATTCTCCCCTCTTTGCAAATAAATGGGCACAATAAATTCTCCAAGGCAAACAACTCTCTTTATCTCTTTAAGGAACTCAGCAAAATAACGCCATAACTTTGAGAGAATGAGTGCCTCCTTATTAGACCATCAACAAGCAGAGCTGTAAACTCGGACACATAAGATCTTAAAATGGAAACTCCAATCCGGAGAAAACTACAGAGGAAGCTCACCAAAAACTTCCCCTATGCAGAGTAGGGTTACTTCAGGCCTTGTCTAGTGTATCCAGATAAACTATCTTGGACGACGACGACGACAACAACAAGCTTCTCACCATATAGGTAGATTATAATAAAATAGAGAAAAGGTGTGGTCGGATCTTAAGGAGTGAGGATGCCAAAATTACTAGGACAGAGGAGGCTTTCCAACTATTGGCATGACACACTAGAATTTTATGAAAATCGAGAATTTTGAAATCGCTCTCTGATTTTTCCATAAATGCCACTCCGCCTCGCCTTTCTTCTCTTCCTCTCACTCGTCGTATCTCCGACACAAATACTCACTTTCCTCTCTAATTCTGCTTTTACTGAATCTAGCAATTTATGATTCCTCAAGCATACTGTATTATAATAAATACTTCAGCGTTTTCGTAATAAAGCTCAAATACATTGTACCACGTTGCCGAATTGATTTACTATATTCCGACAAATCATAGTAACCAAATGTTGGACACAAGTTAAATAATAATAAAAAAGTAGGGCATGGGACACCGGTCCATCGTATAAATTCCCAGTCCAGCTCGTTCTCATCGCTCCCCGCTCTCGCATTTCCCTTTTTTCATATCTTTGATGTCCCAGTTCCAAGCTCGAATGTCGACCTGAGTACTCGCACATGGCGAAGACCATGTCGTCGGCAAGCTTCCTCCTGCAACCGGATCGTTTGCCATCGTCCTCGCTCTTCGACCGCGCTCCAGCTCCAGGACCGCCTCGTGCTCTCGTGCGCCCGAGCTCCGTTGGAGTCGGTGACGGGAGGGAGGATGACGGTGATGGCAAGGGATCGGGGATCCGGTTGCGGGAGCAGCAACTCTCCAAGGGCGTGGTGCTTGTTATGTGCGAGTTCTCGGCCGAAGGCACTGGGTCAGGACGGGGCATATGTCTCGGGTGGGTGGGTGAGTGTTGTGAAGGTACGGTGGGCTTCGATATGATGCTCTTTTTCCCCTGAGATTTCCGGTCTCTCACTATTTTCCTGCTTGGAAGCAAGTTCAAATAGTATGAAAAGGACCAAAAGCATGAGTATGGAAAGAAACCTTCTTGATGTTTACCCTGCCTTTTTGATTTCGATGGTACTTGGATAATCTGTGCTCAAAGAGGCTACTTTCCAAGAGATAAATACAGGAGAAGGTGCTTTTTGCTTAGTCCTGGCACCGAAAGTTTTGAATTGCAAATCTGGAAATTGAATTCAACTACCGAGTTCTCATGTGTATAAAGCTTGCCGTAAGTATTTCTTTCATGGGGCTACTCTGTGGAATAGTTCGATTAGTAATCTTAGCAATCCCCTTTAGCAAAGTGTGTGCAGATGCTGACTGGAATGGAATTCATTTCATTCTTTACTGTGCAATGGAGAGAAATCAGAAGCGTTTTCCACAAAGGCTCTTCTCCAATTCTTGCTAACGGTAAAGCTCTTAATTTGTATTGTTGATTGGTTCCATTTTTTTTTTTCAAATTTGTTGTCTATTTCTATTGATCCCTCTTCTTCATTGTTTCTTCTCACTGCAGAAAAAAATGATATTTTCAGACTGGCAGCCAAAGCACGTCTCTTCTATAAATATTTTCCATGTTTCTTATTCCTCTTCCTATGTGTCATTTCCCAACCCTATTTCTTGTAATTTTATCTTGTGATGCAAAATGAATTTGTTCTTCTAGCAAAAAAAAGGTTTTGCTGTGGTTTTATCTTTCACACTTACTCATATCTTAAGGGTGGGCACATTTTCGAGATTGACTCTGCTTTCATCTTATGAAATAGTGTCACTCAACTTCTTGTTATATTTGTTAGGGATTGGTAAAGGAGGAATTGGGTGGATAATCATGGTTGGACTATACGAACTAGCAAAACAATGATATTGACTATTGACTTTAACGATTCATTATGTTCCATCTTGTCAAATTGCCCTTCTTGGTTGCGAAATGTAGGCAGCTAATTAAGGCATTGAATTTCATATGTTATGCTTTATCTTAGATCCTGTTCTAAGAATGTTGTGCTGAGGGGGAATATACTTTTTGTTACATCGGCCTAAATTAGTTCGGCATGGTCAACTCGTATGTCTATCTGGGTGACCCACCTGATGAGAAAATGCTAGGTGGTTGTTGTTGTATGCTTAAATTATTATATTGTCATGCTTTATTATCACAGAACAAGTGGATCATTGAATATTACCATGTAGTTAAACTGTTTAAGTTCTCAATTGATAGTCAGCATACCATGCACAAAGCAAATTTTATGCCGTTGCTTTACAACTAGGTTGTAGATGTACCTCAATTGTCATCCGCAGATCTCTACTGGACAGGTTTGATAAAGCTGGTGTGGATAGCTAATACATTGGTTGTCATTTTTCAGGCAATTGCATACTCTTCATTAAGGTATAGGAAGTCAAAAGCAATTTTTCTCAGTAGTTATATGAAGGACACGGCTCATGTTAGGACAACTTTCATATGCCCTTACTTTTAGAAGCATGGAAGCCAATATCAGTTGGTCACAAGAGAAGGTAATTTTTCTGTCATGTTTGACTGATTCAAGATTTATTTGTCAAGCATGAGCATACTCATGATCAATAATTGCATTTAGGTGGTGGGAATGCATAGCATTGCCAGAGGATGTTGATGCTTATGAGGAAGCTGTATATAGGATGGAAATTAAAGAGCTTGCCTTTACGGTAAAGAAATTTCTTCTAGATTTGCATCTTAAGAGGATTATATTAGGTATTTTAGCCAACCTTGCTTTTAGTTGTTCACTGTGTGATGGTTAAATTATGAATGTGAACCTCCATTTAGTGACTGATTGATATTGGAAAGAAAAGATTTGGACTGGATAAAATACTTCAGTTTTCTGTGACAATATAAAAATGATAGTTAATTTATGAATGTGAACCTCCATTTTGTGACTGATTGCAGAATCGAAAGTCTTGTGCTGGTTTGTAATTAGGTAATTGAATCTTGGAAACTAAATAGATTATCATTCTGCTTCTTAAGAATCTGCTCCTGGAGCGGTATTCTTTGGTGATGCTTGCTTATTATTTTGTTGGTTGCATTCCACTCTTTAGTTTATCTTCTTTACCTTTCCATGCTTAGTTTACTAATAGTATTTGTTATGTGGCAAGGTGAAATGGACTCAGGGCCAACAACTTCCAACATCTTTTTGTGAATGGATGGGTGCCTCTTAGTGAATTTCTCTTTGCTTATTTAAGAAATAAAAATTTCAACCTTTTGATCATTCTAAGTGATGCCTTATTTGGTTTTTGGGTTGTTTTGATCCGTGTAAGATCACCACCATCCTCAAGCATCTTTTGGAAGTTCAGGTGTATTGTAAATTGGGATCAGTGGTCATTCCCGATTGCTCATTCTAAAAAGTCGCCACTACCTCATTCCTGGAATAATTCAAATATTCCATTTTTGAAATTCTGTCTTTTTCTCTTTTTATCACTTTCAATGATCTTCCGCATCTACAGTCACTTCCCTGGTAACTCTTTTTTTCTTTTTCAGTCATTGCAACTCCTGAAGGCGGCTATCTTTGACAAAGAATGTGAACCATCTGTCCTTGCAAGAACCCTCACAGTCTGCTGATTATCAGTTATCTTTCATTCTTGGCTTTGTCCTATAGTATGTGAGGTTCGATTCCTTGACTCTATAAAGTATTCTCACCTGACATTTATGGCCATATCATTGGAATGTTTGAGCTCAATAATCTGTAAGTTTTGGACTTATCAAGGTTTGAATATTTCCTACTTTCTGAGTCTCAAACTGTAGAGCATGCAGACAACATGATCTATAATTAAAATTCTCCTTTCTTTCTCTATTTTCTTTTGCCATCGAAGTACATAGAAATAGAAGGTATGACGTTTCTACTTTACATGAGGAGATACAGTCAGTTGGGTCTCCTTGATATTGATGACACTTGTTGTATGAATGCCTTACTATTGATAATCTGCTTTGGGCATTTAAGATCTTTTCGGTTTTGGTATTTCACAGTGATCTGGTTGTAGAATCTCCTGTGGAAGATTATTTTTTGTATATCAAATATCGATGATCTACCACCTCCTGAGAAGGTATATGATGCACATTTCTGTAGTTGACATCTGTTACGGAATTTGGAAGTTTATGCATTTGCGATCATCTTTATTGGCAAGAAGGAGCCGAGAAAGTCTCTCAACCATATTTGGATGCCCTTGGTGATGGGTATGCAGTTTGTTGTGAGGGTATGCAAAACTTTAACTGGATGGACTTGATTAATCAGCAAATCCTTATACTAAATCCAATTGCTGTTATAATCATGCCATTAATGGTTGTGTACTCAATTAGGTACATGTGACAAGGCCTGAGCTAGATCACATCTAACTCTTCAGCATTTGATCTTCTTATTAATTGATGGGCTGGCATCCTATCCTTGACATGCATGCTGTGGGACTAGAGAAAGCATACAGTTACATACTGTACAAAAACGTGACACCACATAGTTGCTGACCGCATTTTAGCTGACAGGATAGGATAAGTTACCTGAGAAGCAACTTTGGAATATGAATATGAATATGAATCAGTAGGCTTTCCCAGTGTGACAATGTTGCAAGCAGTCCTGCTTGTTTTATGTCCTGATGTATGCTTATCATAATTGGGAGTGAATTTTTTGTTTTTATTCTGCATTGTCCTCACATATACGCAGCAATTCCCTTTTCATTGGATCTGCCATTTGTAATGTTTAGTTAATTATGCCAGGTGTTATTGCTAATAATTAAAATCATACTTTAGGCATGTCATTTTTCCCCTCGCAGAGCTGCATGAATCACTCCTGCCATCCTAACGCCAAAGCTTTCAAAAGAGAGGAGGTATAAGTAACCCTGTGCACATTTTGCTTGTGATGGTGACAGTCATTAACTTTTAGCAACGCTCGGGAATGTAAAGGCTGATTTTAGAAATGGTTTACAAAGCTGTGGCAAACTGCATAATGGGCAATGTATAAGCGCTCCATCAGAGTTTGGCACGCTAATTTCTTTAAAATAGTCTTTGCATATCTAGCATTCTTCACGTTTTCTTTACATCATTGAAATGGTTAGAAATTTTGAATCTTTTGAGCTTCAAGTTGACGCTATTTTATATTTACTGAGATGGCCCTTCAATATGATTGACCCGATGTATCCCTATTGATTATCCTCGAAGAACAACTGCTTTTGTAGTTCGTAGGTACAAATGTAGAGATTCACACAATGTTGCCTGTTATCCATAACTTGCATGTTCTGGTCTGGATAATCAGTTATGAGATTCACTTGTGCTTGTGAAACTTTAGATGGTGAAGTCGTGCCTTCTTCAACATAACATCATCTATATATATGCTATGCTATGTTGAACCTATCCTTTTCGTGGACGCCTGAGTTGGTGGAGAATGATGAGATGTATACATAGATGAGGATTCACCCTTTGAGGGGAGATAGGCACTGCTTGTAGACTATGGTTTCTTGTGCAAGTGCACGAAGTGCCAAGAAGAATCTTGATGGACACTAATGCATAAGTTTGCACCAATGTTCATTTGCACCACAAATTAGGATTTTGGGGTTCGACTATGGCTGTGAAAGCGGTAACTTGATGAGCCATTTTTTCATGAGTTATATTGGAAATCTAACATATTCCTTTCAACCTATTTATATAGATGAGATTTTAAAAAAAAAAAAAAAGCAAAAAAAGAAAAATGAAAAAAGCAACCAGAAGAGCATTAAGACTGAACCTAGTTGGACAATGGCCATGAACAAATTTGTTAGGTCAAATAATTGAATAATATAGGTATAGTTGCATTTCATTTAAATGTTCACACCATTTATTTATTAATATGCTTTTTTTGAATCTTTAAGACTAAAATAGAAATAGAAAATATTTATTGAGGGCGGGCATTATAAATATTAAATGGCCGAAAGAATGTTGGAGGGGATGATTATTTAGTACTCTTCACAGATGACATGACATGTGAAGATGGCCTTCACTTGATTATTAATAAATGACAAGCTCAAAAGGAATTGGATTAGTCAACTTTGGTGGAAAGCACGTTAATAATGATGTCGAGTGACCCTACGCCAAAAGAAAGAGTTGAATAATGATAAGATTAAAAGCACTTCCATCAGCGAAATTACACGGACCTTGTGGCGGACCTTACACCGAAAGGGGGTTCAATAGTTGCAAAGCTGGAAAGGACTTCGATGAGTGACCTTACGGGGAAACGAGGGTGGAAGTTGCGTCGTGCCTCCTCTTGCTGGAGAATTCTCCTCGCGTAACACAAAAAGATACACGCAGTGAGACTATAGACGTAATCGCTTGGCAATCATGTGTTTTTGTTAATCTAAATCAGCAAATCTCTATATTTTTCATAATTGATATTTGCTCCAGCATTTAGTAAAATCTATAAGCTTCCCATTGATGACAGTCGATTATTTATCGATTTCTTTTGACCTGTCAACTGCTAAAAGATTTTTCCATCGATAAATCAAGTTGTTTACTAGTGAAGGATTTCATTGATAACCCTTGCACGAATCTCACAATCTTGTTGTATCGAAATCTTGCACTATCAATAAGCGAGCTCACCGGTTGTTTCTTTTCATTGATGATTTATGTTTTAACCAAATTGTGCTCTCATCAAATGAGCTTGCTATTCATTTAATATCAATTAAAAGAGTCGACTTAGGTAGGAGGAAAGAGAGTCAATTAGTGACCTTCGCGGGAAGGAATATCTTACGTGGAAAGAAGGAGAGCATATAATGACAAGTTGAAAATTATGTCTATCTGGGTGACCCACTTGATGAGAAAATGCTAGATGGTTGTCGTAGCAATATATTACTATATTGTCATACTTTAATATTACAAAGCAACTGGATCATAAAATATTACCATGTAGTCAGACCGTTTAAATTCTCCATTGGTAGTTGGTATATCATGCACAAGCAAGATTTGTATTGTTTCTTTATAACAGGGTTATAGATATGGTTCCTTGATTTTTCATTCACAAAGAATATCTACTTCCCGTGTTTATAAAACTGGTGCGGACAGCTATTACATTGGTTCTCATTTTTCAAGCAATTGCATATACAATTTAATGGTGTAGGAAGTCAAAGGCAATTTTTCTGAATAGTTGAGTACTGTTGTAGCCTTAGAGGAATCGTTTGAAGCCCTAAAGTTCCGTTCTTCAAGAAGAGTAAATTGCTTCAAAGGGAAGAAAATGGAAATGCGTATTTTCTCTCTAAAACGCTATAGGTAACGTTATCCCATTTTATTTTTATTTTTATATATTACAATTATTTTCACTTATAAAATAACTAATATTTCCTCTTAGGAGACCTTCACTTACGGGCTGGGTTTTGACTCAACATGAGTAGACGGCTTAACTTAGCCTATCAAAGAAAAAACCCATCACCGTGACGATATGAAAAATGAAAAATGATAGCGTGGGATTTTGAAAGTTCCCATTCTGGTCTGTGATTAGATAAATGAATCTTGGTATCTCAATAATGGATCGAGTTGCTTCTTATGAAGCCGCTCCCTAGCAGTGTTCGCTTGCGATGCTTGGTCATTATTTCGTTGGTTGCATCCCACTCTTTAGTTCTTCTTATTTGGCAAGGTGAAATGGACCCAGAGACAACTCCTCGCCAACATCTTTTTGTAGATGGATTGGTACCCCCTTGGGTGCGGCATAGTGAATTTCTCTTTGCTCTTAAAAAGGAGAAAATCTCAACTGCTTCATCATCCTAGGTGCTGCCTTTTTTGACTTGTGGTTGGTTCTGATCTTTTTCTTTGTAAGATCACCACCATACTCAAAGCAGCTTTAGGAAGTTCGGGGGTATTGACAATGGTTATCAGTGGTCAGACTCGGTTGTTCATTCTGAAAAGTAGCCGCTAGATACCTTCTACCTCTTTTCTAGAGAAATGTCTATTCTCGCGCGGAAGAAAAGGACGAAAGTCTATCCTTCTCTTTTTCGATCTTTTTGCATTTCGGTGATCTTCTGTATTTTATATTCCTGATAATCCGTTTGGCTTTCTTTTTTTTTTTCTTTTTTTTGGTCGATCCATTTGGCTTTCAAAAGGTAGTATTAGTATATGAGGCCCGGTTCCTTGATGGTTCAAAGTATTCTCACTTGACATTTATGGGCATCAATGTTTGAGCTGAATAATCTGTAAGTTTTTTAATTAAGGATTGAATATTTCCTACTTTCCGAGTCTTAAACTATAGATATGCACACAACATGATTATAATTGCAATTTTCCTTTCTTGCTTCATTTCCTCTTCGAATCAAAGTACACAGAAATATGAGATTTCATTTATATGACAATCTACTTCATATAAGAAAATACAGTCGATTGGGTCTCCTTGATATTGATGACACGTATTGTATGAAGGCCTTACTCATGATAATCTGCTTGGGGCATTTAAGAATTCCTTTTTGGTTTTTGTTTGTGACAGTGATTTGGTTTTAGCATCTCCGGTGGAAGATTACTTTTTGTATATCGATGATCTACCGAGGGCCTTCACCTGACAATTAATAAATGACAAGCTTGAAAGGAATTGGATTAGTCCTCTTTGGCGGAAAGCTGGTTAATTATGATGGCGAGTGACCCTACGCCAAAAGAAAGAGTTGAATAAAAGGACTTCCAAAAGAAAGAGTTGAATAAAAGGTCTTCCATGAGTGAAATTACACGGATCTTGAGTGAAATTACACGGACCTTACGACGGACCTTAAGCGGAAAGAAAGAGCTCAATAGTTGTAAAGTTGGACAGGGCTTTGATGAGTGACCTCACGGGGAAAGGAGGGTGGAAGTTGCATCGTGCCTCCCCTTGCTGAAGAATTCTCTTCGTGCAACACAAAAAGATACATGCAGTGAGACTATAGACATAATCGCTCGGCAATCCCGTTTTCTTGTCAATCCACATCTTCGACTGATGTATTAGCAAATCTCTATATTTTTCACAATTGATATTTGCTCCAGCATTTAGTAAAATCTGTAAGCTTCCTATCGGTGAATGTCAATTATTTATCAATTTCTTTCGAGTAGTCAACTGCTAAAAGATTTTTTCATTGATAACTCAAATTGTTTATTGATGAAGGATTTCATTGATAACCTTTGTACTAATCTCACGATCTTCTTGTATTGACATCTTGCATTATCAATAAGTGCATAAGTGTGCTCACTAATTGTTTTGTTTCATTGATGAATTATGTTTTAACCAAATTGTGCTCTCAAACCACTAGGATTCGTCCCAGTGGCCACCCTTCCAACATGGAATGAGGAGGTGAGGGGTTCAAATCCCCACCTTCTCAGGGGGGAATGGGGTGGGGACGCGTAAATTTTAGGAGTAGGTTTCGACTCCCACGCTTCGCAAGAGGCAGGGCAAAAGTCTGAGAGTGAGTGTAGAGTAGGAATAGAATATGACTGACCAAAAAAAAAATTGTGCTCTCATTAAATGAGCTTTCTATTCATTTAATATCAATTAAGAGAGTCAACATAGGCAGAATGAAAGAGGGTGGAAGTTGCTATGCATCTTAATCGTGCTTCTAGCTGTATAAATCTCCTCAACAACTTTTTTTTTTTTTTTTTGATAAAGATCTTGTTGTTGATTGACCATAAAAAATACCTGGACCAATATTGTGGGTTACGAAAGATCTTTATATTCTTAAAATATAACACTTCAAAGGAATGAGCAACGCGCTCATATAACACTTACTATAGCTAACAATGTGATCTAGAGAGGACAAATATGTTGATTTATGAAAACATATCAATTTTTGGGGATAAGTCATTTGATATATGCAGAAATAGTTTGATATATGCAGGAATATTAAGTCCAATATGCTTCTATCAGATATAAAATGAGACAAATAAAAGATAGTAGGTGATGCACACAATTCTTTCAGAAAGAGGGTTGCCCCCTATCACCCGAGTCCCAGCAAAGGAAAGCCTAAAGGGCCTTGACTTTATTTATTTATTTATTTAAATTTAGCCCTTTTTATTTGTTACTCTAGTTTGATAAAAAATTTGGCTTAAAAATAATATATGGATTAAGACAACATCGTTTAGACTTATGTTTCATGTTTTAGTGACATTAATCCCACATAGGAGAAAGAAGATAATAGGAAAAACCACGTAAGTATTATCCATTAGCCAAATTGATAGTCACTATTTCAACAAATTTTAGAATTTGAGTATACTTTTTGAAAGTTTTAATGCTCAATTACATTTTAGTGACAAGTTTAGAACTTGTAGTGCACTTATCCCACTATAGAAATATTAATTTCAAATACATCAATGTTGTATTCAATCGTTAACAGATTTTACCTCTAGCTCTAGTCGAAAGACACAATTCAATATTTTAGTTTTCATTGAGGAACAAGAAATGTACACTATAGAGATTGAGACACAATTTTACAGCTAAAGATTTTGGATATCTCATTAACGCGATGTTTTCTTGAATTGGATATAGGGAGCTTTGCTAGCAACTTTGAGAAAATTTTGCTAAGATAAGACGGCTTTGCTAGTGAAATTTTCCTTCGGAACTTCTAGCAAATAACTTCCTACTGAATCACCTAGCCATTCTTAGGCTTTCAGGTGATATCGCCACAAAAGAAAGGAGCAGAAGGGTTGAAATCAAATTACAATTTTGTTGAGGCTAATAATACAACATAAAATAGGCCTACAAAACTTGATAATCTTTGGTAAAATAATTTAAGTCATAGTTTTGGTACATGTGAAAATAGTTTGATCATGTTAGAGGCAAATGCTTCTATCAGACATATATAGGGGTAAATGAAGAGATAGGAGATGCAAAAGATCCAATGTGAATTGCCTATCTCTAGTGTTTTAATAAAAATTTGTGCAAGGCCTTTGCTCACTATTAAGCTTAGCCAATTGCAATGTATTTTTGGAATTGTTGTTTGAAATCAAAGCTGCATTCATTTCATAGACAACAATTTTAAAGTTCATGTTGTTCAACTATCCTCTTACAATATCAACATTTTGTGAGCTGTAGAGTTAGACACCATACATTTTTTGGGCATATATTCCGTGTGTTTTGAAAGTCAGTCTGATAAATTGTTACTTTCATTTTTTAGAAATGTAATACATATTTCGGTGAGAAATAGTACAGATTACTTTCAACGAAGGTTCTGTACTAAGCAATGTATATTTTTCTCGGAGACTTTGATTAAGTGAAAGTTCTGCTTGTATATGTTGTGATAGCCAACAGCCACAACCGGCTCAAAACCATTTCAAAATGAAACCTTAACTCTTTTAAGTCAAGTCTCTCCAATACTTTCTGAGTTCTTTCTCATTTCTCCCTCAATTTCTCAGATCTGGCCTCTCTCCCTTTCTATATATATGTAGTCTATTGAGCGGCGCTTTCTCAGATTTGGCCTCTCTCTGGAGTTTCTCCAGCAGCGCCACTCGATCTTTCTCTCTCTCAATTATCGCTTGAAGCCTCTCTCTCGGTCTCACGGGTTGCGGTCTCACCTTTGTCGGTCTGCCATAAATCAACTCGCTCTAAGGTAATCTCTCTCTCTCTCTCTCTCTCTCTCTCTCTCTCTCTCTCTCGGTTTCGATTTCGGTTCTTCATCAAATGTTCGGTTTTGGTGTGCTGTGTTTCTATATCTTCGGTGCGATGTGCAAGATGGTGGGAGTGTCTGGTTATCAGGGGTCGTTGGTTATGGGCTTTTCTATGGCTTTTTCTTATAATTTGATGGATGAAGGTGATGATGATCGTCTATCTTCAACGAGTTTTCATCTTGTAAAATTTCCTCCTTCCTGTCCATTTGATTTTGATTTGTGGATGGGGATATGGATCAGCTCCTTTCTTTTTCCGGTGTGCAGTTCCTCAATTGCACGCCAAAAATTTTGTGAGGTGACAGATTCTTTTTAGTGATTTTCGAATGCGGTGTACATTTCCAAGTACTCCATTACAGTTTTTCTCCTTTTACCAGGTTTAATCGCATATCACGGTTTTATAAAACAAGGACTTTTTCCGAGACATAGCTTTGCGCTTTGGCCTCAACAAGCACGCTTAACAGGGGGCTTTCGATGTTAAGTTGTTAATCTAAGCCGTCATAGGAAACAGTAAAAACCAATCTTATGGGAAGTTCCAATAAATTTGAACTTGTTATCCGAGTCCCAACGAGAAAAAGAGTAGTGTATACTGCATACCAATTCGTTTTGATGTCTAGGACTTTTTTTCCACATGAATATAATAGGAGTGAGCACCTAGGCCACTCAACTAGAAATCGGAGCTGTTGGGAATAACGGATCCCCGAAAAGCGGATTCGACACTAAATCGAACCCCTAAATCAATGCGGAAGACGAGCCCGGGAAAACAACACGTATCACCGATCCTAAAGCACACCACGGATTCGAGCGTACCTTTTAAGCCACAGATTAAACACCGACGCCGATAGAGGAAGAGAAACTTGGTCCAGTTCGATCTGGTGAAGCAAATTCGCCTTCGCGCTTCACTGTTTTCTTTTTGGGAGAGTAGGTGAGAGAGAGAGCGTGAGAAGAAAAAGACGTACGTTCACTTTCTGTTTTCTTCAAAACGGTACGTTCTCTCTCTCTCTCCTCCCTTTTATATGTTCCCCCATCCACGGGCCGTATTCTCGTGGGCCGGGCTTTTTGGGCCCAACTTGGGCGGACGGGCCTTAAGCCCATCACTAATAAAACCATCATCTCCCACTCGCACATGGTGGGCCGAACATGATTCTCTTTACCTCTCTTCAACATTCATACCGGTGAATAATCCGTGCGACCAGCATACTTTGAGAGCTTGTTGCTATACATCTGTTAGGAATATATAGCAGCTCATAATGGGCATCACGCTTTGAGTAGATTTAGTATGCAGTACCCTAGATCGATCGATCACATTTTATATCTCTCTTGATCTCTTTTAAACATGATATATATATTGTATTCACAATTATAATTATCACAAAGACAGTCATAATTGGTCGACCAGTGAATACAAAACTACAATGTGATTCCCCAAAATCGATCTTCCTCTTTCCTTCAAACTCTCAATTTCAGTTCAGCTTGCTTTTCTAGAAATGTCCCATTAGATCGAATCAACTCATGACCATTGGCAACATCCTAAGATAGCAAACACTAAATAGAAACCTTGAGAATAAGTAAAAGTCATGAGGGCACTAAAATTGAGAAACTCTTTTCCTCAAGAGTCTCACACGTCATAAAAGTTGAGATCAAACTTTTTGCCACTCTTATTGGTCGGCTTATGCATACGTAATATGAAATACGTATTACGGTATTAACTCCTTTCCCATGGAGCATATGTCTACACCTTTCAATACCGTACAAATGATAGTTCAGACATACCCAATGTCTAACTTGAGTTCACGTATCTACTCATTTACAAAATTCATCAGAACTCACATCTGGCATCTTAGACAGATAAAGTAAAATATGTGGGGTATTTTACTTTCGGACATAGTAAGTATTATGTCCTCATCTTAACACTCAGTTAAGGCGACATGCGTATTTTAAGCTTGAGCTCTCGATTATCACCTAGATAATAAGCTTAAAAACAGTCTCATCTCTATTTATCACACAGTAAATAGAGGCAATTACCCGTGTGAGTGGGCTAATCTTTTTTCTGTCCGACATACTTTCTCAACTTAAAGTAATGCATTGAGCATTAAGATGCATAAAGATCAAACAAAGATTCATAGGCATTAATAATGAAACAACACTAGTTCATAAATGTGAACAACTCAGGGAAATTACAATCCAGTACATCAGACTCTACACAATCCTAGAGATTTTACATGACCACAAAACACATCTCTAGGTATTGGCTTTGTCATAGGATCTGCTACCATTTTATGCGTAGATATGTACTGTAAGTTCACATCCTTTCGTGCAACCATATCTTTTACAAAGTTATACTTTGTATCTATATGTTTGGTCTTGCCATGATACTTTGGATCTTTGGTGTATGCTATAGCTGCTTGGCTATCACAGTTAACCAATAATTGATTTGCAGCTTTCTCAATAACATCTAAATGATCCAAGAATCTCTTAAGCCAAACTCCTTCTTGTACTGCTGCTAATAACGCCACGAACTCAGCTTCCATCGTGGATAAGGCTATGCATGTTTGCTTCTTACTACTCCATGATATGGCGCCATTGCTCGCAAGAAAGCAAATCCCGAGGTAGATTTTCTTTCATCTAAATCTCCTCCCCAATCAGCATCTGAATAGCCTTCAAGTTGCAGATCCTTTCCTTGGTAATTCAACTTGTAATCAATAGTTCCCTTCAGATACCTCAATATTCTCTTAACGGCCTTCCAATGTGCTAGACCTGGATTGGATTGGTATCTACTCACCATTCCAACTGCAAAACATATGTCGGGTCTTGTACACATCATAGCGTACATCAAGCTCCCAACAGCACTAGCATAAGGAACATGTTTCATTTGTTCATTCTCTTGTGGAGTCCTTGGACACAGTCTATGGCTCAATCCTTCACCTTTTGCAATAGGAGTGTCTATGGGTTTACAATCTTGCATACGAAATCGTTCAAGAACCTTATTTATATAGGTTTCTTGCGAAAGAGACAACGATATCTTCGAACGATCTCTTGAAATCTTAACTCTAAGAATGTATACAGCCTCACCCATGTCCTTCATCTCAAAGTTGGAAGACAACCAACTCTTGACAGTCTTAACAAATTCCATATTGCTTCCGGCAATTAGTATAGTATCAACATATAATGATATGATCACAAATTGATCATTGGATCTTTTGATATATACACAATGATCCTCATCAATCATCGTAAAATCATATGCCATTATGGCATTATGAAAACGTATATACCATTGTCTTGATGCTTTGCTTAAGACTATATATCGACCTCAAAAGTCGACATACTTTTCTTCTTGGCCTTTCACTATGAAACCAGCAGGTTGTTTCATATATATTTCTTCCTCTAATTCTCCATTGAGGAAAGCAGTCTTTACATCCATTTGATGTAACTCAAGATCCATACCAGCCACTATTGCTAGAATAATGCGAATCGAGGTAAATCTCACTACAGGAGAAAACGTATCTTCATAATCTATTCCTTCCTGTTGATTATACCCCTTCGCCACAAGGCGAGCCTTATGCCTTTCAATCGAGCCATCAGCCTTTCGCTTTATTTTGAGAACCCACTTGTTCCCAATAGCTCTGCGTCCTTTTGGAACATCAACCAGTTCCCAGACTTGGTTTGATTTCATTGACTCCATTTCCTCTTCCATTGCATTAATCTATTTTTCCTTACTAGGGCAATTCAGAGCCTCATTAATATTTCTTGGCTTATCCTCATCTTGTGGAGCAACCATAAAAGTTTCCCCTTCAATGTCAAAACGTCGACGGGGAATACTTTGGCGACTTGTTCGCTGTATGAGAGATTGTACACTTTGCACATCATTCCCCATCATGCTCCCACTTGGATTAGGTAATGATGATGTCGTCTCATCATGTGGTTGCAATTGAGAATGAATTGAATTCATTTCATCACTTCTCATATTACTCCCACTTGGACGAACTCCACTAACATCATTATCCTGATCCAAGGTCTCAAATAGGGAACAATCTTCCCCTATTTTGCCCTTCTTAGGAAATTCATCCTCTAAGAATGTGACATCTCGTGATTCAAACTCAGTTATACTCCCACTTTCCTGCTCACCTATAAACACATATCCTTTCGAGTGTTCTGAGTACCTTATGAAAATACTCTTCTTTCCTCTGGGACCCAATTTCCCAAATTTGTGAGAGGACTCATGTGTATAGGCGACACAATCCCATGGCTTAAGAAAACTTAAGTCCGGTTTTCTACCTGTCCATAACTCATATGGAGTGGAAGTAACTGATTTGGAAGGCACACGGTTAAGTATATAGGCGCGATTAACAACGCATCACTCCAAAAGGTAATAGGTAAGTTAGCATGCGCCATCATGGACCTAACCATTTCCGGTAGGGTTTGTTTCTTCTCTCCGCAACACCATTTTGTTGAGGAGTATATGGAATAGACAACTGTCTTTCTATTCCTTTTTCATCACATAATTTTCTGAACTCATCAGATAAATATTCTCGACCTCGATCGGATCTCAATGCTTTTATTTTCTTGTCTAATTGATTTTCTACCAAGTTCATAAACCTTTTGAAACAACTTATTGCTTCAGATTTATGAGAAATCAAATAGACATATCCAAATCGAGTGTAATCATCTATAAAAGTGATGAAATAAATGACCCCATGCCTTCCTTTCACATTCATTGGACCACGAGACATCGGAATGGATTAAATGCAGAGGAAATTCAGCTCTTTTTCCTTTTCTAAATGGTTTCCTTGTCGTTTTCCCTTCTAGGCAATGCTTACATATGGGCAAATCGACTTTTTCAATGTTGCCCAACAAGCCCTCTTTGGCTAGTCTATTCATACGCTGTTGGCCAATGTGACCAAGTCTTGCATGCCACACTTTCACATCATTATCATATTTATTAGGAGACGTGATAAGGGAATAACAAACATTTGCATTAACATAATCAATATCTAATACAATGAAACCATCCAGAAAATAACCACAACCATAGTAATTTGTATCCAAAAACAAATTCACACCTCTACTATAGAAGTTCATATTAAAACCTAATTTAACTAACACTAATACGGACACTAAATTCCGACGAATCTCGGAGCATACAATACATCATGTAGGAACAAAGTGCGTCCACCACGCATATTCAGTTGGCATGTGCCAATTCCTTTCACTTCAGCTCTGGAGTTGTTTCCCATATAGATCCACTTAGTTCCAGTTGGTACTCATCGGAATTCCACAAAGGATCCTCTATCCTTCGCTACATGGTCTGTCGCTCCTGAATCCACAGTCCACAAAGGATTAGACTCAGTTAAAAACATAGAACTCGACACAAAAGCAAAGTTCTGAGAAGTACAAGGGGTGCATACCTTCTTTGGCTCACGACAGTCGCGAGCATAGTGACCCTTCTTGTCACAGTTGTAGCATTTCACCCTTGCAAGCTTTTTCATGCGAGGACGCTTTCCTCTTCCATGTTGGTTAAACTTGGGTTTCTTCCCTGAAGGACCTTCTTCCTTGCCTTTTCCTTTATCAAGCCAGTTAGGACGTTTGCGCTTGGAGCTCGAAGCTCCATTTGAGCTAGAACTAGCATGATAGAGTTCAGCATCCGGCTTAGCCGCCAAGAGGCGGTCCTCTTCCAGCTCAAGATGGCGCCTTTGCATCCTCAAAAGTTTTGATATTTTCATTATGGGTCGGGTGCACTTTCATATGCTCCCAACTACGAGGCAAGGAACGGATCACTTTGCTTGCACCTGCTGCTCATACGTGAGGACATGGCTAGCATCTTTCAGCTCATTTATCATGTTTGACATCTTTCTAAGATGTTGCTTCATAGTCGACCATGAGGCTTCTTATAGAGTCAAACCTAATAGTGAAATTTGTCTCGGTCACAGTCACCGAAGTATGACCAAATCTAGCTGCCAATGCCTCCCACATTTCCTTGGCATTGTCAAAATGCCTAAACTCTCGCATGACGTCATTTTCCATCTTTGCTCAGCAACGTGATGCGAGCAAGAGAGTTCTTTCTTTTCCATGTAGCAAATGCTTCATTATCTCTTTTGTCTTTGCGCTGTGGTGTTTCCTTCTTCGGGTTCTACCATGGTCGGGTTAAGAGCTTCAAGTGCCTCTTGCTCTTCCAAAGACATATTGGATTTTCATGTGCCATATCTCATAGTTGTCACCATTTAGCTTTTCACCTTTGTTCAGCTCGGCAACTATGCTATTCGTGGCTGAAGCCATTGATCTGAACACATCAGACATATATGCACGAATTATTAATGCCCATCATTTATGCATCCCTATTTGCATAGACCCATCATATTAATGAATAATTTCAAGTAAGGCTTCGGAATCAAAAGGTCACTATGTTTCCAATCATCCTCCAAAATCCTAACTTAAAACTATCATTAATATAATTGTTTTATGCAAAATAAATTCTATGAAGTTACAAAAACTTCTATAACTACCTGACTAACTACCCACAGCAATCAGCAATAACAGAAAGCAACAGATAATTGACTTCCAATAAAACAATAATGCTTTCAACTAATACAACAAAGATAATGGTTGCTACATCAACAACAATTAGGTAGTAAACATTACATAATTATGTCCACAAAGCACACTTAACATAAATCAGCCAATACAACTAACACAAAGTCAGCACACGAACTAGGAAAGATCCTCTTTTGTTCAATTTCTTGATCTTTTCTCTTGTCATAATCCAGTAATATTCATTTACAAAATCTATCACAATTTTCTTATATGAAGCAGCTCCGTTGACATCCCATATGCGATTCAACACATCTTGCCATTCAGGTGGAAGAGTGTTTATGAAAAATCGCACCATCTCTGATTGTGGCATAGGACGACCATTCCATATGACCTGTTGAATCTTCCCATTGACCTCAAGGACATGATCAATTAAATCTCCACTCTCCTATCGATGATCAGACAGCTCAGCTATCAACTTAGACAGCCTATCCTTTTGTTCATCGGTAACTGCGCGAATAGGTGTGCGCAACCTCAGGGGAGGCATTGTTCGTGCAACAAATGCAGAACTATTCCTGCAACAAATGCAGAACAAATAAGGGATTACATATAATCCACATAGACTTAATTGAAAAAGAAACACATTCTTTTCCTCCTTTTTTTGGTCAATGGTCAACGGTCAACGGTCGTTGGTCAACGGTCGTCGGTCAACGGTCAATGGTCAGGTCGTTGGTTGTCGGACCGGTCGGGTCGGTCGGGCCGGTTCGGGGGAACCGACGGCACGTGCCGCGCGCGTGCGCGGGCTGACGTCACGCAGACGTCAGCTGGCACGTGCCGGGCGTCCGCGGTTCGGGTCGGGTCAGGTCGCCGGTCGGGTCGCCGGCCGTGTGCCGCCCGGGCCCCGTCGTCGTGCTTGGCGTCATCGATGGCGTCGGCCACGCGTCGGTCCGCCCGATCGGCGCATGCCGGTTCGCCGGCCGGCGGCGAGCACGTGCTGGTTCGCCGACCGGCGCGTGTGTCGCACGCGCTAGGCGAGCCAGCGCTTTTGGGCGCATCGCACCCACGCGCAGCGGCTTCTGGCCGCGCGTGTGGGCGCGTGCGGCGTCTCCCGGCGGTGCACGACATGTCGCCGAACTCGTCTCGGCGACCTCTTTCTCCCTATGTTATCAGAATTTGATTTTGACTTACGAAAACTCAGAAAAAAGGACGAACAGCCCTCGGGTGTCGGGATTTTCGCCCGATCCGTACGGCCGAATTACTTTCGCGAAAAATAAATCAAAAAACATCAAACATGTCGGGAAAAACGTGAACTAGGGCTCTGGTACCAAATGTTGGGAATAACGGATCCCCGAAAAGCGGATTCGACACTAAATTGAACCCCTAAATCAATGCGGAAGACGAGCTCGGGAAAACAACACGTATCACCGATCCTAAAGCACACCACGGATTCGAGCGTACCTTTTAAGCCACAGATTAAACACCGACGCCGATAGAGGAAGAGAAACTTGGTCCAGTTCGATCCGGTGAAGCAAATTTGCCTTCGCGCTTCACTGTTTTCTTTTTGGGAGAGTAGGCGAGAGAGAGAGAGCGTGAGAAGAAAAAGACGTACGTTCACTTTCTGTTTTCTTCAAAACGGTACGTTCTCTCTCTCTCTCCTCCCTTTTATATGTTCCCCCATCCACGGGCCGTATTCCCGTGGGCCGGGCTTTTTGGGCCCAACTTGGGCGGACGGGCCTTAAGCCCATCACTAATAAAACCATCAGGAGCGAACTGAGAATTTTGTTCAAAACAAAAGAGCTTTCTTGGTCTCTCTCGTGCATAAAGGGAGGTGTCATTTTTTTGTCGGAAGAGAATGAAGAGAGGAAAACGTTGATGCACACAAAGCAGAAAGCTAATCCTAACATAATAAACACATATAGTGGACTGAAATTGAACTTCAAGCTCTCCTGAACTTTGGGGAATATCCCATCTCTCCATGTTGCTCTTCCACATGATCAGCAACAGCGTATCGGATTAGATTTGAATCGTCAAATGCGGGCATTGTTATCGGAGCAACGTTGTTGAGCATGAGTGATTTAGAAGAAGCTAATTTTTTTAATGGGAAAATTCTCTAGTCTCGTGTGGGAAAATATAGAACTGCTCCGAGCAATTAGAGACATTAGTTAGGAAAGAAAAAATTTACTTTTAGAAGAAAAGGAAAAAATAATTACAAAATTATTGATTTAACGTTTATCAAGGAAAATTATAGTATAGAAGGATAGTTACATTTTAGTGGATTCCTTAAACTTGTGAACTGTTAAGGATTATCGCGAGTGTTGGACTATAAGTTATGAAACAAAAAGAAAAAAGGAAATTTATAATAAATGGGATTATTTATAATTACTTTTGGAAAGTTATGATTATAGGGACATTCGAAAGAGATTGGTAGAACTCACCATTTCTGGTGTCTCGATATTCACTAGCTATTGCTATTTTTTAAATGATAATCCGTGGGAGGCCGAGGCCTTGACTCACTGTTAATCTTAGGCTGCAATCGGGATGGGCTTTCCCAAGCCAAAGCCCCTTGGGCTGAAATTGGGCGTTTAGGAATTTTTTTTGTAAACCTCCATAAGAGAAAGCTGGCCTTTTGGAAGCCTCAAAGCCTAGTCTGCCTTGCTCCTCTCTGAATTCCGCCCCTCTCTCTCTCTCTCTCTCTGAGATTTCGCTCCTCTTCGAGTCGCAACACTTACCTGAGACTTTCCTCCCGACCAGGGTACACGTCGCACGTGCCGCCCTCGGCTGAGGACGCGGATCGCGAGGACCACCACGCTTCTGGAGAGTTCCTCGGAAGCGTCCTCCTGCGATCGGATCCCTTGCCGTCGCCGGGTTCGGATCCTCGACGTGGGTCAAGTGCTCAGGAATTAGGGTCGGGTGAGGCTTCGATGAGCGACCTAAGTGGAAAGGAAGATAGTGTAAGTCGCTGCTCTTCTTGATTGTGTCTCTCTGGCTGTAGAAATCTCCTCAAGCACCACCCCAAAAAAAGAAGTCACCCGTAGCCCGTAGCATCAATCTGTGCCGTTACATGGCGAACGAAGAGGCCAACTCAGGAACTACACCTGGTGTTGACTATGATGTGTTCTTGAGCTTTCGAGGACCCGATACTCGCAGTACATTCGCAGATTGCCTCTATGTGTTCCTGAAAATCAGGGGAATCTGCGTTTTTAGGGATGACGAAGAGTTACGGCGAGGAGAAAAGATCTCGGAGATCTTGCGAGCAGTAGAAAACTCCCAAATATACATTCCTATTTTCTCCAAAAATTATGCTTCGAGCAGGTGGTGCCTCCGAGAGCTGAAATGCATGGTGGAGAGCCGTGGCCAATCCCCGGGTAAACAGATACTACCTATCTTTTACGACGTGGAGCCTGGGGATGTTAAGCTTGAAACGGAGGTGTACAAAAGTGCCCTAACCAAGCATGAGGAGGACCCTGGCTGCACTGAAGTGAAGCAATGGAAGGAGGCTTTGACCACGGTGGCTAGAATCAAGGGGTGGCATATAAAAGATAAAAGGTAATGACACCTCCTTCGTTTATTTATCTGTCTATCCATTTATTGGCCCTTCTGGTCGTGTTTGGAAGAGGAGCGCCCACAAGCACACAGGTTTGTATACATCATTTTCTACTATTAGGCTCAGACTATCTACATGTTGATAAACTTCCAAATGGAAACTCTAGCGATTGGTTCAAACAAAACACATATCTTATTCAAACTGTTTAGATAAATTCTCTAGGGGCGATACTTGCCACACTTGTAAGAGAAGCCTTATTCGGTACTTGTAGAAAGAGCGATTTATGTACATAAATTGTGAGTACCATGTGGATTATACATGTCGGCATGCTGGTGATAAATTATTTGCTTCTATTTGAAATTCTAATTGCTTATGTATAGTCTCGTGTGCAATGATTCGTGAATATGGCAGGCAAGGTGAGGTCATCGAGGATATTGTTAAGGATGTATTGCTGAAGATCAATACAACAAATAGAGATTTGCCCACCCATCTAGTTGGAATTGATGATCGTGTAGAGGACATAAAGAGACTGTTAAGTTGTTATTATACTAGTGATGTGCGATCTGTCATAATCCATGGGATAGGTGGCATGGGAAAGACAACTCTCGCCAATGCAGTCTTCAATCAACTCTCTCATCAATTTGAAGGTCACTCCTTCCTTTCAAACATCCAAGACCTTGGCATTGAAAAACTTCAGAAAAAATTACTAGCGGATCTTTTCCATTGCTTACTTCCTGAAACCTTTGACTGTCAAGAAGGGAACAATTTGATCAGAAAAATGTTACCTAACAAACAAGTCTTGCTTGTTTTTGATGGCATGGATGAAAATGATCAATCTATGCAACTAGCGAAGTATTGTACTTTGTGCAGTCCAGGGAGTAGGATCATCATAACAACCACAAGTAAGATTGTTTTTTCTATGATCAAGGCGGAAGGATTTAAGGAAAATATCTCAACAAGGTCTACAAAATTGATTCCTTATGAAATGAAGGAAATGCATTTGGATCATGCTCTTCAACTTTTCAACAAGCTTGCTTTCAACACATATTCAGCTCCACCTGCTCTATATGATCTTTCAAAAGAAGTTGTTGAATTCACCGGAGGACTTCCATTGGCTGTTGAGGTGATAGGTTCACATCTTTGTGGCCAAAGCAAAGCACAGTGGATAAGCACACTGGATCAGCTGAAGAAAGTGCCTCACAAAAAGGTCCAACAGAGGTTAAAAATTAGTTATGATGCACTTGAATATCGGCAGCAACAAATCTTTCTGGACATCGCGTGTTTCTTTGTTAACAAGAAAATAACTATTCCAATGTATATGTGGGAAGACTCAGGCTTTCGCCCAAGATTTGAAATTGAGGTTCTTATTGGCAAGTCCTTGATCAAGATTGTTGACCATGATAAAATATGGATGCACGATCAGTTAAAAGCTTTTGGAAGGGAAATTGTTCGTCAAGAGCATATGAGGAAACCTGAAGATCGAAGCAGATTTTGGTTTCTTGAGATGGCCCATGAAAAGGTAAGTATGAACAGCCCTATTTTATTCCTTCCTACATTACTATGCATATAAGAGTTCATCTCTCTTGCAGATTGCCTTCTTCATTTATTGCACGATATAGGAAAAACCTGTGCATTGACTATGATTTTCGTTAAGTGAGCGATTTGGTAAATATCTTTTTTTTTTCATCAATAAATAGTGCACCCATTTTTGCTTAATTATGTTAGATAAAAGTATATGAAAATAATAGAAATTGGGTTTAAAAGACCATTTGAACCATTACATAATCATACCTATCCAATCTATCTATCTTTTCACTTTACTATTTTTTTTCAATTGATATATGATGAGGCTTTTCTTTTTTATATAAATTAGCAAAATCTATCCTGTTCTATCTAGATAATTCACATTCGAACAAAACAAAAAGCTGTCTAAGGTTTTGTCAAAAAGGTTGAACTCAAGGACATTAAAAAAATGTACATTTTTTTAAAAGGTTACATTAGTAATTAGTAATTAGCAATGTCTGATGAAATTAAATGAATTCTCTTTTCAAGAGTTTGCTATAAATTTAGTAAGTGGGGTCACAATTCCTTTAACTCTCTATTGAGTTAATGTGACACTGTGAATTTCATAACTCTTGAATCCAAACTTGAAATTGCTAGTTGACGGCTTAAACTGTAAATATTGAATACACAATCCTTTAAACCTCAAATATGAGGAAATTATTCTTTTGCACCAAAGTCTACAAACATCAACTCCATCAAAATTCACTGCTAAACTTATGATCACGAAAGTTTATCATCTGCTTTTGCTGTGCACTCTGATAAAATTAACCCTCAATTCTACTCAACATCAGCAAAATCTGAAAATAGGTCATTAAGTGGATTACTAGCTATCAAACATCACTATCACAGAATCAAATACAGATTTTATTATAGTCTAAATATGTAATATAATTAGAAATATTAGTTCAAAGAAATAGTATATATTTCCATGCAAAAGCATAAATATAATCATCAGATATGCCCATTTTCAAGTGATAAAGAAATATTGAATTTAATATTATATTTAACAATTAATGGATCCCAACTCAATGCTCAAGTAAAGAGAGACACTTTAATATTATATTTTCCATTAGGGAATAGAGAATGCAGTAGCGCTCACACCACGGAGATTGGAGGACAATTTTACATGCAGAGATTTTGCTGATCTCACAAATGCGAGGTTTCTAAAATTGGATGGACGAAACTTTGCTGGCAACTTCAAGGATATTTTGCCGAAGCTAAGATGGCTTTGTTGGCAAAACTGTCCTCCAGAACTTGAAGCGAAAAAGTTTGTGTTGAATCACTTAGTCATTCTTAAGCTTTCAGGCGATATCATCACAGACAAATGGAGCGGATGGGTCGAAATCATGGTACAATTTCACCTTATTCATTTAATCTTTCAAATAATTGTATGAATATATAATGATATGCACTAGTTTTGCAATGCATACTAAATCCTAATGGGATTAAGTCGGTTGCTATCATGCAGGTGGCAAGTAAACTGAAAGTTTTGAAAATAGCGAGGTCAAAGTTCTTAACCAAAACACCTTGTTTTTCAGAATTTATGAGTTTGGAGAGATTGGTTCTGGAAGATTTTCCAAATTTGGTACAAATTGATCACTCAATTGGAAAACTAGAGCGGTTGATTTACTTGAAGATCAAATGGTGTCCGCTTCTTAGAGGGTTGCCCCTGGCAAATTGGTTATCTAAATGCCCTGAGAGAGCTCATCTTGATCCAGGGTTTTAGCATTTGTTATTTGCCAGACTCAATCGGCAATCTAAGACTTTTGTCAAGGCTAGTAATGGAGGATACGAGATTAGTTGAACTTCCGAGCACAATCAAAGGGCTAGCAGATCTTGAGTACTTAAGTTTGGTGAATTGTATGAGTCTAATTCGCTGCCAGATGCTATTGGGGAGTTGAAGTCATTGACTGAGTTGGATCTATCTGGGACAACCATCCAGAAACTACCTCATTCAATTTATAACTTAGGAGATCTGACATTACGGATAAACAGTAGTAAGATAAGAACCCGACTGATGGGGGACTTGCCTCCCTTGGAAGGTATCGAGGATTGCTTGGACACTGTAAGACTTGTAAGACTTAAAGCAGTTTGGGAAAGTGAATCGAAGAATTTGAAGGAAGTTTATCTCGAAAACGTCCGACAAGAGTTCAGGAGGAAATTGTCAGTCATAAAAAATTCAATGAGGAAATGTGCCTCTTCAATAGATAATTTAATGAGGAAAGTGCATCTTGAAGAGGTTCGACAAAAGTCAATGAATGAAGTGCCTCTTGAAAAAGTTCGACAGAAGCCTCTCGAAAAGGTTCGACAGAAGTCAATCAATGAAGTGCCTCTCGAAAGAGTCCAACAGAAATTAATGTTAATATATGAGGGACTTGAATATGGGGAGAAACGAATTTTCCTGGACATTGCAAGTATCTTTCTAAGCAAGGAAAAAACTGATGCAGTGTATATACGGAAAGGTTGTGACCTTTTCCCGAAAGTTGAAATTGATGCCCTTGTCAGTAAGTCCTTAATCAAGATTCTTGATCATGGCAAAGTGTGGATGCATGATTTGGTGATAGATTTTGGGAGGAAAATTATTCGTCAAGAGAATATCGAGATATCTGGAGATCAAAGCAGATTGCAGTTTTTTGAGTTGGACAATGATATGGTAAGTGCAAATAACCCCATTTTATTCCTTCCTTCCCTAGTACGCGTCTAAGAGTTCATCTTTCTTGCACATTCCTCTTCATCATTACTTGCTAAAAAACCCGTGCCATTTGAAATACTGGTGAATTAATTCTATTTTTTCTTAAAAGAGAAATTTGCTTATCTGAGTCTTTTCACTAACAGATGCTGCACCCATTTCCAATTTTTTTTTTTTTTTTTTTAAATAAGATAAAAACGTCTGAAAACAATAGAAATTGGGTTTAACAGACCATTTGAACTTGTCCATTACATATGACCAAAAAAAAAAAAAAAAAGGAACTTGTCCATTACATAATCATACCAATACAATTTATCTTTTAACTTTGCAATTCTTCTAATTGATATATGATGAACAAAAAAAGGTATCTAAGGTTTTATGAAACTGTTGGGTCTCCAAAGTTAAGTATCTTTTGAAAAGGGTACATTAGTAATGTCTGGTAAAGCAAAAAAAAAAAAAAGAATTCCCTCTCTAAAAGTCTGATTCAATGTGATTAGTGGTGTTATGTTTCCTTTAACAATCTACTGATGTAATGTGAATTATATCAAAGTGAAAATGTGACACTTCCAATTCACATTTCTCGAGTCCAAACTCAAACTCCATCACTCACTGCTAAAATCATAATTGCGAAAATACATACATCCATTAGCACTCTGATAAAATTAACAACAGCCAAGTTTCTCAATCCTACCAACATTAACAAAAACTATGAATAGGACAATTTCGCTGATGAGTGAGCGGATTATTAAGTGCCAAATCACTTCCATGGAATTAAACACAATCATTATTATTGTACATCCATCAGTCCGAAATCACTGCATCTTTAGACATAAAAGTTTCCCTTTAAATGAGTACTCCTGAATCCTTTCCCTTTGTCGATATGGCAACGATTTCTTCTTTTTTTTCCTTTGTACAAAGGCCAGAAGCCCGAGATAAAGCGCACTCAATAATATACTTGGTGAAAAGGAAATCAAACCTTGGGTCTTCAGCTGTCTGTGTGTCTTCAGCTTCAATTTCCATCACCACTGCAGCCTATTTATAGGACTTCTCCGACCGATATTCTTTATCAAACATCTCTGAACATTGCATGCTGGCCATTCATTCACCACTCATTCACAAGCCATGCTAGAATTATGTGGACTGATCTTAAAAATTCACCAAATGGATCAATATTTTACAGGAGAGGAACATAAGCCTTGTGCTAATTTTGGCACGTGTTCTCCCATTGGCCGAAATATTTGACAGCTGGGACACAGCCACCAAAGAAGACTGGAGAAACTCACAGATGCTTCCCTTTTGCATATGTATCCCGATGATCATGCTTCTGTTATGCGGCATCAGATTTAAATGTAAAAGGGACTACCACAAGGCAAAAAGTGATGTCAATGTGCGTAATGGCGCGGCTAGTATTTTTAACCCCAGCGTTTTCCCTATATGTGTTAGGTGGTGCGATCTTGGACAATGGCAAACTCCCTTCGCTTCGCGAAGCCACAACTTCTTTGGCAGCCTGTCTCTTTCTTCGTATCTTAATCTCAGAAACTATGTTGTCTGAGTTGGCTCATCTATTTCGGACCCTCCTCGGACCTTTCCGTCTTCTTCTAGCTTGGTCTCGCTTATATTAATTGGTGGGGGAAGTGAGACGTACCTTTTGGATGACTCCAAAGAGGAGAGAATGGTGGCTGGACTTCTGCTCGCTAGTGAATCGAATGACCGACTACTTGCGACAACAAAATGTGGGGAGGTTCCACGTCCTCCCAATCACTAGTTTCATTTTTTTTTTTTTTTCCAACCACTATTTTCAGTTGATCATTTGATATTATCGATGACTTTGGGAAATAAATATATATTGGCCTTGGTGTATTTGCTATTTCGACAATAGCTTTCCTATTGCGTTAAATCAATGGCGATTGTAACAGGACTTGAATTAATCATTTCTAGCTTAAATTTTTAAGACAGATGTAATTCGACAAAATTTCACATGATAGCAAAGTAAGGGATTCTGAATTCAATTTTTTCCAGCTCTATTTGCATTCTCTATATATACTTCCATATTTTAATCTTAGAGTAAAGTCCAACTTGCATTTGAGTAAGAATATTAAAGTATTTGAATTAAACTAGGCCTTTGCCTACATAATTCAAGTTCTTTTAAACAATTGACTGTAGTTCTATGAATTTTCATAGTGATACCATGCATCATGCAACATGTAGTATTAATTAATGTTGCGATCTTCTCAATGGTGAACGCGCATAAGAAAGCTAATGGACTACTAAACTTAAAACTTAGCATGAACTCTCCTAAGACTTACCAATCACAAGTTTGGGGTTTTTGATTCCATTCAATTCAACATGCAAATCAATTAAATTAGGAGTTGCCGTTAATCTATTATAGGTCGATTGGAAACTCAAGTAAAGCATAGGAGAATACTTTTGCGAAATAGAGATTAATGGATAGAGAAACTTGGTTATGCTAGATTAATTTAGCGCAATTTTCGGTACATTTCTCTTTATTTCAGAAATATTTTGTGAGCAATCTTGGTTAATTGTAAAGGCTAAGCCATTAACATGCAATGGGTGATCATGCGGTGTAAAATAAAAAAAAATCTAACAACCAATAATCAAAGTATTAAATAAATTGCTCAAAGAAATGAGAGAACCTCGATGTGCCAAGCAAATCAAAAGCAGAGCTCCATTATGTCCAATGCATCAAGTGTTCAGCAAAGTGTTAACTAGGAAGCAAATAATGCCGCAATGCGTGAACAAAATATGATTTCTAAGTAACATATTACCATATTATTATTTAAATGTAATGCAACGTATATGCAACTCTAATGGCATGAAATAGGATCGTTATAAATTAATCCTAATATTTAACTATAGGAGAGACTTTTATGAAAATTGGGTTTGAAATTGCTCTCTTTTTTTTTTCCATGAGGACCACTGGCCCCACTTTCTTCTCTTCCTCTCGCTCGTTGTATCTCGCACACAAGCACTCACTTTCCTCTTTATTTTTGCTTTTGTCCAGTCGGGCAATTCTATGATCTTTTAGGTGTCCCCTACAAAATTACAGCATGTCATCGTAATTAAGTATAAATCCATCGTAATACATTGTAAACTTTGATTTAAAATATTGAGACGAGCCATCACAAACAAATGTAAAACAATCTAAAAAAAAAGTGAGGTTACGGAACACCAGTGTGTCGTAGAAATTCCAGTCCAGCTCGTTCTCATCTTTCTCTGCTTTAGCTTTTTCCTATCTTCGGCCAAAATGAGTGGCCACACGTTTGACCACACAACAGAAGCAAACCTTAAAAACACGATGTCCTGATTCCAGGCTCCAACCTAACAGTGAAACATAATGTCTCAATTGTCCAGTCCAAACCTGAAAAACATAAAGTTCCAGTTACAATCTGCCACTTACCATACAATTCTCTATACGCGGCAAAAACGCAAGCACTCTTCTCTGGTAGCATAGCTTGAATACTAATTTTAACAGCAAAAATCACCATGCCGATCACTCTCAGTCTGAGAAGCAGTATGGTTATGAAAATCTCCACTTCGATGCTCTTTACCATCCTTTGTGGGCATATCCTTTTCGCCCGAGGAGGATATGCTTTTCCCCAGCAAAAACTTCAATAGACTTGTTTCACACAAAAAAATATTGCATGAACTTTAGACCAAGTAAACCGAATCCATTTAAACCATTGACTATAAATGTCATATATTGGATTCACGTAATTAATAAATGGTGCATAGGCCATGCAACTTCTCGTTTCGTATTCACGTGCGACAAATTTTACCCCACTCATGCGACTAGCAAGCGAACGTGAGAAGGAATTTTGTACAGAACAAAAGAGGTGACTTGTTCTCTCTTTCGTGCATAAAGGGAGGATTCATTTTTTTGTCGGAAGAGAATGGAGAGGGAAAAACATTGATGCGCGTGGAGTAGATTCCTACTCCTAACAGAACAAATACATAAGGAACTGCAAATGAACTTCAAGCTCTCCTGAACCTTGGGGGATATCCCGTCTCTCCAATGTTGCTTTTGCACAAGGTCAGCAACAGCATGTCGGATTACATTTGAACCATCAAGTGCAGGCGCCATCGGGCCAAAGTTGTCGAGCACAAGTGATTGAGAAAAGCTAATTCTCTAGTCTCATGTGGGAAAATACAGAACCGTTCACGTGCAATTGGAGACATTAGTTAGGAGAGTGATAATTGTGAAGCTTTTACGGAGAAAAAAGAAAAAGAAAAAGAGTAATTGTCAATCGTTCGACGAAAGTTATTAACTATAAAATTATCGATCTCTTGCTAACCAAGGAAATTACAACATACAAGGACAATTACTTTCCGGTAGATTTCCTTAAACTTGCGAACTAATAAGGATTATTGCAAGTGCTGAAATAAGTTGCAAAACAAAAAGTAAAAAAGAGTTTATAATAAATCAGATTATTTACTATTAATTGCGGAAAGTTATCATCATAAGAACATTTGAAAGAGTTTGACAGAACTTTAACATATCTGGTGTTTCGATATTCACCAGCTATTGCTGTTTTTAGATGATAATTTGGGACAAGTTTCCCAAGCCAATGGACGTCCATAGCCCCTAAGGCTAAAATTGGGCGTAAAAGAATGGATTGTAGTTAATTGCCTTTGTTGCGCTTGCAGACTTATTGAAATTCCAACTTTACCCTTTTTTGAATAGAAATCATAGAGGAAGCAGGAGCTCTCTGGTGTCGCTCTCTCTCTCCCTCTCTCTCCCTGTGAATTCGCCTCTCTCTCTCTCTCTCTCTCTCTCTGGTTTTGCTCCTCTCAAGCTGCAACGTGACACGTACCGCCCTTGGCCGAGGACTCGCATGTGAGGGACCACCACGCTCCAGGAAGCATCCTCCTGCGAATGGATCGCTTGCCGTCGCCATGGTCCTCCCTCCTGTCATCGACTCCAACGGAGCTCTCTCTCAGGCTCTCCACATTGGGTTTGGATGACACAGGGGGAGGATGATGGCAATGGTCGTCAAGGATCCTTTGCTAGAAATTAAACCAAATTCATTAATGTTGATAACTATTCGGTACCCATATTGCAAAAGAGTCATAATTGCTGCATTATCTTTAATGAATTTGTTCATCATTATCTATAATGAGTCTGTTTGTATTTATAGATGTAGTAATTTTTTTAGAGATAATGATTGTTCTTAGAGATATGATGAGATATGATTAGATAAGGTTGTTTTGTTTGGTTTTAGATCTTTATCTATTATGAAAAGTAAAGGTCACGTAAGAAGTCTATAAATAGGGGAGTCTTGTAGTTGTTTTTTGTTAAGGTGAAATAAATCTATAAGCCTATCTATCTTTTTCTCTTCCTTGTGTGAGTTGTGAATATTTCACCTTCAAATTACTTTTATCAAAGTGATATCAGAGCTTACAATTTGTGATCATGGCATCAACAAACAATCGGTTTCTTCTTTAATACCCATAGCTTACCAAAGAAAATTATGTTAACTGGGCCATAAGAATGAAAGCTCTACTTGGTGCCTATGGTGTATGGGAACTTGTCAACACTGGCTATGATGAGCTAGAGGAGCCAAAACTAGAGGAATGCCTTGGAAAAGGTTCATTGAAAGATCAATATGCCCTATCAATCATTTTCAAGTTTTAGGTGATTCCATGTTCGAAAAGGTGTCGAATGCCACCACTGCTAAAGAGGCATGGGAGATTTGTCACAACACACATCAAGGAGTACAAAAAGTTCAGAAGATTCACCTTCAAACATTGAGAGGCGAATTCGAGGTAATTCATATGAAAGAATCTAAATCAATTGCCGATTATTTCACAAGAGTTTTGGCAATTGTCAACCAAATGAAAAGAAATGGAGAAGACATTTTAGATGTTTGTGTTGTCGAGAAAATACTTTGGTCCTCAAAGAAGAAGTACGACCACATTATTGTTGTAATTGAAGAATCCAAAGACTTGGATGCCATGACGATCGATGAGCTTATGGGTTCATTACAAGCCCATGAAGAAAAGTTCAGAAGAAAATAGACTGAACCAGTGGAGGAAGTTCTCCAAAAGTGGTTGGCCATCCGAGATGAGAAAGAGCAAAGAAGAGAACCTGCACAAACTCACAGGATAAACCAAAATCGTGATCGTGGTCAAGAGCGAGGTCGCTTTCAACGAAAATGTCATGGACAAAACAGAGGAGATGCTGCTCGTAGTGATAGTAGATACCGTTACCAAAGAGGTGTTTGTGGAAGAGGAAAGAACTTGATAGGCAAATGGTATGATAAATCCAAAATTCGATGTTAATATTGTAATAAATTTGGTCATATGCTTTGACTACTGGAACAAGGAGAGTAGCGGAGCAGATGAAAAGACAAACTTGGTGAATGATGATGATCAAGTCCTATCATTAGAGTTCAAAGAATATGAAGGAGATCAAACTGATTCGTGGTATTTGGATACAGGTGTGAAAGCTAGTACGAGCACCTAGAGGGAGTGAATAGGTGCGAAAACAAATTTTCCAGAGAAAAGCGAATAATTTTACTTTTAAACCAACTCAATAGACTATGAAAAGGAAATGAGACTCTAATAATAAAATAGAATTACGATCAAAGTAAAAGAGCTTAGAGAAGAGAATAAGAACACAAGGTTTATAATGGTTCGGCTTAATCCAAACCTACATCCGCTCTTCTGCACTGACAGCCCACCGGTTGTATTTCACTAAGAATCAAAAGAGTTGTTACAGTATAGCTCTTCCTTGATTCCACAATGTAGAGACTCTACTACACTTCCTCAAGGTCTCACAAAAGTATAAACTCTCTTTTGAGTACAAGTTTTCGCTCAACAATTGAATTGACAAAGAACAAGGAGCTTCAGACTTTGGAATTCTTCTATCGCGCACATACTCGAATAACTGGAACGTCTTCCTTATATACTCATTCATGCCATTACACCCATTGGCACTTACCAAAGGAGTTTTTCCAATCTACCCGTTGGATAGAACCAATTAGGGAAATTTCGAGTTATTTAAGGAATATGACGATAGCTCACCAATCCTGCTCGCCCATACAATCAGGATCTAAGTTTCCATAAGTAGAACATTTCAAATATACTTTGCCAATCAACGGATCCAAAATCCCTAAATCAATCTCAATTTGAATAATGGTTTCCGACATGCTATATCTAGCAAAGAGATCTTCTTCAATCGATAGAGTCAAATCCTTAACGAAATACTCAGTTCTGGATAAGTCTTCTTCGACGGTCTAGAAACTGTCAATGAGGATAGACTTTAAGTCTTGAGTCTGGCGGTCCGGCGGTCTTCAAACTTTGATGAAAGAGTTTGCAAGTCTTCGACTAGACCGATGGAAACGTTTTGTTAACTTCAAAATACTCAAGGAAGTTTTCTCCAACAATCTCCCCCTTTTTGATAATGACAAAACTTTCTTGCAGATTTGGATATCTTTGACCTGCAAAACAATACTCAAGCAAATATGGATATCTCACAAAAGATAATTGGCTTAGTAAAGATAACATTAAAATCTGCATCCACAAGGAATAAGTTAGTCCTGTAAATGAGCAAATACCTTTGCCATGAAATACCAATAGTGCTTAAAATAAACAAACGATCAAACAATCCAAATCAAAATCCAGTCACAACCAAACAGCCAAACACAAAAGTAAAGTCAATCAAAAAAGTAAAGAGTTAAATCTCAAATCTCAAATTTACACAACATCTCTCCTCCTTTTTATTAGCATTAAAAAGATAGAGACGAAAAGAGAATGAAATTAAGATTGCTTTGGAACACGAACAAGCTGGAAATCTCCCATTGACTGGACAATCCCTTCCAGCTTTTTCAAATCCTCATTCAGTTGAGCCACATCTTCACCATTGGCATTTGCTTAAACTTGAAGAGCAAGGGCATGAATTTGATCATGGAAAGAAACTGAAGGGGCTTGACCTGCATTCTGCAAGTTCTGAACTTTGCATCTCAGAGCATAAATTTGGCCTCGCATCTCCATAAGAACATCAAGCACTCTGCGAAAGTCTGCTGAATTATTAGTCTGAGTACTGGTTTCTGCATGATCAGTAGGTGTATTGGCAGATGATGGCAAGTCAGCACGATCACTCGGATTTGGCGATGAAACCTCATGGCCTTCCTCAGGGAATTGAGAGGCATAGATGTCTTCTGGATCTGCAGGTGAACGACTCACTTCTTCACTAGTAGCAGCAATTGAAGATGTACCTCTTTTCTCAGCATCTCCCCCTGTTTCATTGCCTTCAAGCAGTGAGAAGTACTCTTCATGCTCTGTTTCCTCTTGTTCACCTCTGCCTTCTTCTTCTTCTTCCGCAATCCTTTCTTCCTCTGCTTCTTTCTCCATTGATTCTCTCTCTCCACTCCTTTGTTCGATCTCTTCCTTGTCTTGATCCTGCCTCTCCTCTGTCTCTGGAACAGAACGACTTAAGTTTTTCAATGTAAGAGCAGAAATTGTAATATCATCCTTATCCTCTTCATCCTCCAAAATGAGTGCTCTTCTTTTCTTGAATGGAGCAATCATGGGCTCCTTCCCTTTCCGTTTTGCAGTCAAAGAGACTGGATGAGTCTTGACAGGGGTTTTCTCTTTGAATCGCTCCAAAGCCTTGTTAAGTTCCTTCAGACGCATTTTGGAGACCATTTTCAGTCCCACCACCATTTGATCGCATGTTCGAACACATAGAATCCTGGGAGGCTGAATGTTCAAATGTCTGAATAACTTAGTGACAAGTGCTGAGTAAGGAAGTTGGCCCTTGTTTTTCACCATCATTCTGTACATATGGAACATAATAGTGTGTGGAAGAGAGAACTTTTTGCCAGCGTTAATGGCATACATCAGCTTTGCCTCCGAGTTTGAAACATCGGTCTTCGAAGTCGATTTGGGTCTGAGGCAGTTAATCACTATCTTGTGAAGCAAAATATTTGAGACATTCATCCTCAAATATGAAATCTTTCATTCCGCCATTCTATCCCGAACAAGCTCTACCATCGGATGTCCAATAGACACACTGATTGGTTGGAATTTTCCTCTTTCAACCCCAATCACATCAGTCAATGTATCCATGTCAACTACATAGTCCTGACCTCGAACACTGAAAGAGAATCTATTCGCATCCAAGAAACTTATATTAGAATAGAAGTAAGCAGTGAGTTCAGCATGAGCCTCTGTCATTTCAGAACAAAACCGTTCTAGTTGAAGAAGATTTAATTTCTCTCGTAGTTTAACATTCAGAGAATCAAGAAAATCAAAGTCCACACTTCGAGGGTTAATCACACTATGCTTTAGCAACTTAGAGTACAATCGTTTGTGTTCCTCCGAGCGAAACAAATCTGTCCTTTTGCTTCGGATTTTTGTTGCAACACCCATTCTAGGCTTAAAATGAGTATGCATCCTATCATCATCATTCCCATCAGGTTGACTCAGCCCTCCAACACGTGGATCGCTTGGGATATTTGCAAATGCTTCTTCTACTGACCCCGCAGGAGCAATTCCCAATCGTTCCATTGTGCATAAGAAGTGGGTTTCATTTTGATACCCTTTCTCTTTCAAGAATTCATCAATATAGTTCAAGGGAGTACTACCCTTCTTCAAAGCACAATAAAGCTTAAAAATAAAAGTGGGCTTTTAAGTTCTTACAGGTTCTGCATTTTCGATAATTTCTTCCTCTTCTCGATGTTCAATATTCTGAGGTCTAGATGGAGAAGATGGACGCTGCTGAGAATGTTGTGGGCTCGCTGCTGTTTAGGAGATTCTTCTTCCTCGGTAAGGTCAAAATGTGTAGGACCCTCATGCATTTGCTGTGGTCCCCTGTTCGCGATCCTCGAAGACTTTCTTTGAGACGACATTTTTCACAGTCTTTGAGAGATTCCAAGAGCCATGAATCTTGATTGTCTGAATCTGAGTGTCTCTAGACTTTTAGCCGTGAGTCTGAACTTCCTCAGACTTTAAGATATTGAGTCTGAAACGAATAACTTTAAATTGATTTTTCTCCAAAGGCTTTGTAAAAATGTCCGCCAATTGATTCTTTGAATCAATAAACTGAATCGAGACTTCTCTATTTTGAACAAGATCTCTAATGAAATGATGTCGAATCTCTATATGCTTTGCTCTTGAATGAAGAATTGGATTCTTGGTGAGATTGATTGCGCTGGTGTTGTCACATTTGATCTCAGTGCATGAATCTTCAATTCCAAAGTCTCTTAGTTGTTGTTTTATCCACAGAATTTGTGAACAACAACTTCCAAGAGCTACATACTCTACTGTAGAAAGGGCTACGGTACTTTGCTTCCTTGAAAACCAAGATATTGTCTTGTTATCAAGTAGTTGACAAGTGCCCGAGGTGCTCTTTCTATCAACTCTGCAACCTGCTAGGTCTGCTTCTGAATATCCAAGAAGAGTAAAGTCTCTTTCTTTAGGATACCAGAGACCGAGATTAGAAGTAGATGCAACGTATTTGATGATGTGTTTTGAAGCACTTAAGTGAGATTCTTTGGGGTCTGATTGAAATCTGGCACAAATACAAACACTAAATAGAATGTCAAGTCTAGAAGCAGTAAGATAAAGAAGTGAGCTAATGATACTTCTGTATAGATTCTGGTCAACTTTATTTCCTCCTTCATCTTTGTCCAGTTTCAAGGAACTTGACATTGGTATATTAGTCTTTTTGCAATTTTTCAGTCCAAACTTTTTGACAAGTTCTTTAGCATATTTTTCTTGGTGAATAAAAGTTCCATCCTTCAGTCGTTTCACTTGAAGCCTAAGAAAGAAGGTCAGTTCACCCATCATGCTCATTTCAAATTCATCCTGCATAGACTTAGAAAATTTATTGCACAGATTTTCATTAGAAGATCCAAAAATAATATCATCAACATAAATTTGAACAAGTAAAAAGCTTTTGTTTTCTCTTTTGATAAACAATGTAATATCTACTTTACCTTTGACAAAGCCATTTTGGATTAAAAACTTACTTAGTCTGTCGTATCAAGCTCGAGGTGCTTGCTTTAAACTATATAAAGCCTTTTTTAGTTTGACTATAGAGTCTGGTTTCCTTGGGTCTTCAAAACTGGGAGGTTGTTTCACATAGACTTCTTCTTGGATAAATCCATTTAGGAAAACGCTTTTGACGTCCATTTGGAATAACCTGAAATTCTTATAACAAGCAAAAGCAAGTAACAATCTAATTGCTTCCAACCTTGCTGCTGGTGCGTAAGTCTCATCATAGTCTATCCCTTCTTGTTACGTATATCCTTTGGCCACGAGTCTTGCTTTGTTCCCTACTACTTTTCCTTTCTCGTTTATCTTGTTCGTGAAAACCCATTTAGCTCCAATGATAGATTTGCCTTTTAGTTTAGGAGTCAATTCCCAGACATCATTGATGCTAAATTGTCTGAGTTCTTCTTGCATAGCTTCAATCCGGCTTTCATCATATAAAGCTTCTTCTATGCTCTTGGGTTATATTTCAGAAATAAGAGCTACAGCACTAGACTCTTCATGCCTTTTGGATCTTGTGCGAATTCCTTCATTAATATCACCAATAATGAGATCTTTGGGATGATTGGACTTGTATTTCCAGTTGTTGGTCGGTTTGTCAGACTGATGATCTTTTTCTTCATTTGGTTCTTTAATGATCATTTGTTGCTGGTCTTCTGAAGTCTGAGCTGCTTCTGGAGATTTAGACTTTGTAGAGTCTGGAGCAGGTTCAGATTCTTCAGGTTGAGTCTAAATCAATTGATTTTGCATAAAGTCTTGAAATTTGACGTTCATCGATTCCTCCACAGATTGAGTCTTTTTGTTGTATACTTTGTAAGCTTTGCTTGTGGTTGAATATCCAAGGAAAATACCTTCATTTGATTTTTCTTCAAACTTACCAATTCGATCATTTGCATTTTTCAATATAAAACATTTGCATCCAAACACATGAAAATACGAAACAATTGGCTTCTTTCCTTTGAATAACTCATAGGGAGTTTTATCCATAATAGGCCTTAAGAAGACTCTATTAATAATATAGCATGCTGTAGAAACTACTTCAGCCCAAAAGCGAGAAGAAATGTTACTTTCAATTAAAAGAGTTCTAGCCATTTCTTGCAACGATCTATTCTTCCTCTCCACAACTCCATTTTGTTCTTGAGTATAAGGTGAGGAGAATACATGCTGAAAGCCAGATTCATCACAGAATTTAGCAAAGTCTTGATTCTCAAATTCACCTCAATGGTCTGTTCGTATACTTGAAATAGCATACCCTTTCTCCTTTTGAACTTTCTTAGCAAATTTTATGAAATAAGAAAAGGTTGTAGACTTACTCACTAGGAAATATACCCATGTGAATCGTGAATAATCATCCACAATTACTATGCAATATTTCTTACCTCTAATGCTCTGTGTTCTGCTTGGTCCAAAAAGATCCATATGCAAGAGCTGCAGTACACGATTAGTGGATACTTGATTTATTGGTTTGAATGAATTTCTTACCTGTTTTCTCAACACACATGGTGTGCATAGATCAGACTTTTGGTATGTCAGTTTAGGTAGTTAACGAACAAGCTTCTTTGTAGAGATCTTGGCTATTTGCTTCATGTTGATGTGCCCAAGTTTTCTGTGCCATAAGTTTGCTTCCTCTTGAATTGAGATTAGACATTGGGCTTTACCTGGTTTGATATCCAAGAGGTAGATATTCTCATGTCTTCGCCCCGTGAAAGTCTGAGAGGAATCTTTACTGGTTCCTGAACATATTCCTTCTTGAAAGTTGATTTTGAAACCGGTGTCACACAACTGGCTGATACTCAGCAAGTTGTAGTTGAGTCATTCTATTAAGGAAACGTTACTGATCGTGAGACTTCCAATCTTTACAGTTCCCTATCCCACAATTCTTCATTTGCTATTTCTTCCAAAAGAAACTTTTCCACCATTAACTTGCACAAGCTTTATGAAGCAGTTTGAGTCTCCTGTGATATGTCTCGAGCATCCACTATCCAAGTACCATTTAACATTTTTCTTGATAGTGACCTGCATTTAAAAAAGAAACTCAAGCTTTCTTTAGTACCCATATTTTCTTGGGTCCATTGGTGTTAATGTAATATAAGGTCTTTGTCCATACCTTCTTAACAGGTTTTCAAACTATAGGACATTCTTTCTCAAAATGATCTGAGCTATTGCACTTAAAACATTTAAGAGCACTGCAGCCTACAGGTTTTACAAAAACTTTTTGGAAATGATTTTTGTAAGAATCTTTTGTAGGTCTTTGTTTAATTCTTTCCTTTACCTTAGGAAAATCAATTAGAGAAATGGTTTCAGCAATCATTCCCAAACCTGATTTGTTGAAGTAAGGTCTTTGTGCTGAAATAATTTTTTCCAGTTTCTCAGATCCTATAGAAAACCTTTTAGAAATGCTTGAGATATCATTTTTCAAGAATGCATTTCTTTTGAAAGATTGTCTGCATTTTCTTTCAAAGTAGTAACACTTTTGTCTAAACTTTTGACATTTTTCTTTCCAGACAAATTCTTGTTGCTTTAGTGCAGAATTTTCCCTTTTGAGTTCGGAAATCCTCTTGAGAGAGGTTTTGAGACTAAAACACAATTAATCAATATTAGAGACTTTAGTAGGAATTTTTAAATTACTTATCTCGATTTCACTGTCTGAATCTGAGTTTATCTCAGAGTTTGAATCTGATTCTAAGTGTGCCATGAGACAAATATTGGCATAATTATCATCACTTTCTTCACACTCGGTATCACTCCAAGTTTCTGCTTTAAGTGCCTTTCTATATTTATAAGCTTTTCCTTTCTTTCTCTTCAGCAGGGGACAGTTGGGTCTGATGTGTCCATTTTTCTTGTATTCAAAGTAGACTACATCCTTATTGGATTCATCATCCTCAACTGATTTATTTTGTAGCTTTTAAAAACTTTGTTTCTTTGGATTGAATCTTCTACCCTTTTTGTTCAGTTTTTTGAACATTCTTATCATGAGAGCAAGCTCTTCATCGTCCATATCGTCTTCAGAATTTGTGACATCAGAATCATCATTAGATTTTAATGCAATGGATTTCTTACCTTTAGGATCTTCATCTTCGTTGATTTGCTCCACTTCATAAGACTGAAGAGTGCCAACCAATTCGTCAACAGAGAGTGCATGATTCTTTGTGTCTCCCTTATTGAGGTATTTATGTGATTCCAATCTTTGGATAGTCCACGCAGTAACTTGTTAACCTTCATGGGTCTAGAGATTGGTTGACCTTGATACTTAAGACCATTCACAATTTCTGTAAAATGACTAAACATGTCAGTGATAGATTCTTCTGGTTTCATCTTGAACGCTTCATATTGACCGAGCAGAATGTTGATTCTGGTTTCTTTCACTCGATCAGTTCCTTCGTAGGTGATGTGTAATCTATCCTAAACTTCTTTAGCTATTTTACAAGAAGATATTATGTTATATTCAGTAGGAGATAATGCACAATATAAAGAATAAATTGCTTTTGCATCAAGAGCTAATCTCTTGGTTATCTCTTCTTGAGTCATTTCACTGGACTCAACAGCTTATTTTCCTCTTTCTGAGACTGTTGCAGCTTTAGGAATAATTCATTTGTCTACCACGTCCCATTCCAAAGGATCCTTTGATCTTAGGAATGCTTTCATCTTGTTTTTCCATATGTTGTATTCATTTCCATCAAAATAAGGCGATCTGGTATTGCTTTGCCTTTCAACCAGACCAGGAGCCAACATACTAGCCATGGATCTTTAAATCTGAAGTAAAAAAACTTCAATTTAAGTGAGTACACAGGCTCTGATACCAACTGTGAAAGCTAGTACAAGCACCTAGAGGGAGTGAATAGGTGCGAAAACAAAATTTCCAGAGAAAAGTGAATAATTTTACTTTTAAACCAACTCAATAGATTATGAAAAGGAAATTAGACTCTAATAATAAAATATAATTACGATCAAAGTAAAAGAGCTTAGAGAAGAGAATAAGAACACAAGGTTTATAGTGGTTTGGCTTAATCCAAGCCTACGTCCGCTCTTCCGCACTGACAGTCCACCGGCTGGATTTCACTAAGAATCAAAAGAGTTGTTACAGAATAGCTCTTCCTTGATTACACAGTGTAGAGACTCCACTACACTTCCTCAAGGTCTCACAAAAGTATAAACTCTCTTTTGAGTACAAGTTTTCGCTCAACAATTGAATTGACAAAGAACAATGAGCTTCAGACTTTGGAATTCTTCTATCGCGCACACACTCGAATAACTGGAACGTCTTCCTTATATACTCCTTCATGCCATCACACCCGTTGGCACTTACCAATGGAGTTCTTCCAAGTATATGACGATAGCCCACCAATCATGCTTGCCCATACAATCAGGATCTAGGTTTCCATAAGTAGAACCTTCCAAGTATACTTTGCCAATCAACGGATCCAAAATCCCTAAATCAATCTCAATTTGAATAATGGATTCCGACATGCTATATCAAGCCAAGAGATCTTCTTCGGTCGATAGAATCAAATCCTTAACGAAATACTCAGTTCTGGATAAGTCTTCTTTGACGGTCTAGTAACTGTCGATGAGGATAGACTTTAAGTCTTGAGTCTGGCGGTCCGGCGGTCTTCAGACTTTGATGAAAGAGTCTACAAGTCTTCAGACTAAACTGATGGAAACGTTTTGTCAGCTTAAAAACACTCAAGGAAGTTTTCTCCAACAACAGGTGCAAGCAATCACATGTGTAGGAGAAATGAGATATTTACTTAGTTAGATGAAACAATTAAAAGGAAAGTCTCTTTCGGTGATAACTCCAAAATTCTTGTTGAAGGCAAAGATACAATTCTGATTCACTTGAAGAATGGTGCACATCAATTTACTACTAATGTTTATTATATTCCGAAAATGTCAAGCAATATTTTGAGTTTGGGACAGCTTTTGAAAAAAGACTACACTGTTCATATGAAAGATCTTAATCTTGTGCTAAGAAATAAGAATAAAAAACTGATTGTGAATGTGAATATGTCGAAGAACAAAATGTTTACTCTCAATATAAAGAACGATATGTCTCAATGTTTGAAGGCATGCATGGATGATCCTTCATGGTTACAGCATTTGAGGTTCGGCCATCTCAATTTTGGTGGATTCAATTTGCTTTCTCGCAAGAAGATGGTTTATGGCCTACCACATATTGATCATCCTAATCAATTATGTGAAGGGTGTGTTATCCGTAAGCATTCCAAAAATAGCTTTCCGAAGGAAGCGACTTATCGAGCGAAGAAGCCACTTGAGTTGATTCATTCTGATGTGCGTGGCCCAATCAGTCCTCACTCATATGGTAATCATCGATATTTTGTTACTTTTATTGATGTTTTTATTCAAAAAACATGGTTGTATTTTTTGAAAAAAAAAAGGGCAGAAGTGTTTGATATGTTCAAACAATTCAAGAACCTAGCTGAAAAGGAGAGTGTCTATTTTATCAAAGTTATGAGGATTGATTGTGGTGGAGAATTCATCTCAACCATATTCAATTTTTTTTTTTTGAGGATTATGGTATTTTGGCATTTCTTGACAGCTCTGTATTCTCCTCAATAAAATGGCATAGCTAAACGAAAAAATTGAACCATTCTTGACATGGTTCAAAGTATGTTGAAGAACAAAAATTTGTCCAATGAGCTTTAAGATGAAGCTATTTCATGTGCGGTCTATCTTTAAAATATATGTCCCACATTCGGACTTGAAGGCATAACTCCACAATAAGCATCGACTGAGAGAATACCAAGTGTTCCACACTTGAGAAATTTCGGGAGCATCGCATATGCTCATGTGCCAGACCAGAAAAGATCGAAGTTGGGAGATAAGAGCAAAAAGCTTATCTTTATTGGGTATGACTCCTCATCTAAAGCTCATCGATTATTTAATCCTAACACTTTGAAAGTGTATATAAGCAGAGAAGTCAAGTTCGATGAAGATGGCATGTGAGAAGACAACCCAAAAGATGAAGCGAATATTCGTGGTGATATCGATCAAACGGAGTTGAAGGATCATTCTACACCTTCTTCTCCAGTATCTTCTTCAAGTTCATCTCACCAATCTCTTCAAACGGTGTTGATGAACTGCTAATGCCAAGATCAAGGAGATTTTTTGATATTTATAAAGCTACCAATGAGGCTTACCTTGTATGTATTTGTAGATTGTGAAACGCTTGTCTATGTTGATGCGGCCAAAGAAGAAAAATGGAGAAAAGCTATGAATGAAGAAATTGAAGCAATTGAGAAGAATCAAACATGGAAGCTTGTTGATCTAACAAAGGACAAGAAATCTATTTGTACAAGGCCAAGAAGAATGAGAAATGAGAAGTACCAAGGTACAATGTTAGATTAGTTGCGAAGGGGTACAAGCAAAAAACCGGAATTGACTATGATGAAGTTTTTGCCCCTATCATCCACATGGAAAAGATTACATTGATTATTTCTATCGCTACTTAAAGTGATTGGTGAATCTATTAAATGGGTATCAAATCAGCATTTTTGAATGGCATCCTAGTAGAAGAGATTTATGTTGAACAACCTGAGGGGTTTGTTGTGAAAAGTCATGAAGACAAGGTGTTGAAGTTGAAGAAAGGTTTATATGGGCTTAAAACAAGCACTAAGAGCATGGAATTCTACAATCGATGCATATTTCAAGGAAAATTGATTCTCTCAATCCATACAAGCATGCACTCTATTTGAAGCAAGAAAAATGTGATATTCTACTCGCTTGCTTATATGTCGATGACCTTATTTTTACAGGAAATAATTTGACGATGATTGATGTTTTTAAGGCATCGATGGTGAAAGAATTTAAGATGACCGATAATGGTCTCATGAATTATTTCCTTAGGATCAAAGTGAAGCAAAATGCCGAGGGGACTTTTACTTCCCATAAAAGATATGCAGAAAATATCCTTGAAAAATTCAGCATGAAGTATTGTACTTCGGTCAATACACCAATGTGAGTGTAGAACCAAGTTTTCAAAGTTTGATGATGGTGTCGATGTTGATTCAACATATTATAGAAGCTTGATTGGGAGTTTGAGATACTTGACATGCACGAGACCGAATATTATGTATAGTGTTGGAATTGTGAGTCGATATATGAAGAGGCCGAAATCATCTCATCTTAAAGCTACAAAGAGGATACTTCAGTACATCAAAGGTACTACTTCTCATTGCCTACACTACCATCGCTCTGAGTCTTTCCAACTTAGAGCTTATTCAGATAGTGATTATGTTGGAAATATTGATGATCAAAAGAGCACTACAGGCTTTGTATTTTTCTTGTGTGACACTACTTTCACGTGGTCATCAACGAAGCAACCCAGTGTCACTCTATCGACATATAAAGCTGAATATATAGCTGCATCTTCATGTGTTTATCATGCAATATGGTTGAGAAGACTACTCAAAGATATTCTTATGGAACAGAAGAAAGCAACTAAGATTTTTGTTCATAATATTTCTATTATAGCATTGGCCAAAAATTCAGTTTTTCATGAACGAAGCAAACATATCAATGTTCGATATCACTTCATTCGAGAACAGGTTAAAGAGAATGAGATTGAAGTGTTGCATGTGAAGACAAGAGATCAAGTAGTAGACAGTTTTACCAAACCTCTCAAGATCAATACTTTTCGAAAGTTTAAGAGCTTGCTTGGAATGATTAATGGAAGAGAATTTGATTTAAGAGGGAGTGTTAGAAATTAAACCCTTAAATCAAATTCATCAGTGTTGACAACTGGTCAATACTCATATTGAAGAAGAGTCATAATTGCTACATTATCTTTAATGAGTCTGTTCGTATTTCTAGATGTAATAACTTTTTGAGAGATAATGATTATTTTTAGAGATATGATGAGATAAGGTGATTGTTTTGTTAGTTTTTAGATTTTATCTGGAATGTTAGCTTTATTTACTATGAAGAGTAGAGGTCATGTAACAAGTCTATAAATAGGGGAGTATTGTAATTGTTTTTTGTGAAGGTGAAAAAAACGAGAAGCCTATCTATGTTTTTTTCTTCCTTGTGTGAGTTGTGAGCATTTTGTTGGAGAAATCGCTCTAGAAGATTTTGAAGCTGACAAAACGTTTCCATCAGTCTAGTCTGGTTATTTGTGTCTGAAGACTTTCTGACCACCAGACTCAGAACTCAAGACTCAAGATTCAAGACTCAAGACTTAAGACTCAAAATTATTCTCATTGACGAGTCTATCGATCCAAAGTGTCGAAGGAAATCCAAATCGAGGATTATGGTTAAGGATTTCATCTTGATCTCGGAGAAGATCTTTTTGCTTGGACATATACAACGGATTCTTTGATTCGTATCTAGATCAATTGAAGATCCGATAATCGACGAAGTATTCTTGGAAGGTTCTATTCATGGAAACCAAGATCCTGATTGTATGGGCGAACAAGATTGATGGGCTATCGTCGATTCCTTTAATAGCTCGGATGATCTTCTTGATTGATTCCGTCCAACGGGTAGATTGGAGGAATTCCTTTGGTAAGTGCCAACGGTTATGATGGCATAAAGGAGTATAAAATGAAGACGTCTCGTTGTTCAAGTGTGTGATCGATAGAGAAATTCCAGTCCGAAACACCTTGATTATTAGTCGATATGGCCCGAGCGAAATTGTATACGAGAGAGTGTCTATACTTTGTGATACCTTGAGTGAGTGTGGTAGTTCATCTACACCCGTAAGTCAAGGAAGATCAACGCTGTAACATCTCTTTGTTCATAGTGGAATCCAGCCCGATTGGGTCGGTGCGAAAAGAGTGGACGTAGGCTTGAATCAAGCCGAACCACTATAAACCTCGTGTTTAATTCTCTCTTTCATTCACCGAGTCTTACGATTGAATGTTATTTGCTGCAATTACTCAATTGTCTAAAGTATTGTGCGAAAATCGTTTATATACCTATTCACCCCCTCTAGGTACTAGCACTAGCTATATCAATTGGTATCGAGCTCGTGTTCTTACTTTATTTGAAGTGTTTTACTTCACAAGTAAAAGATCCATGGCTAGTATGCTTTGGCACCAGGGGGCTGATGGAAGGGCAAAGCAATACCAGACCTCCCTACTTTGATGGAAAGGATTACAACATCCGGAAGAACAAGATGAAAGCCTTTCTCGCGATCAAAGGATCCTCCGGAATGGGACGTTGTGGAAAAAGGGATCACTCCTACTGCTGCATCGTTTCGAAAGAGGAAAAGAAACAATTGAGACTGGTGGAATGACTCGGGAAGAAATCAATAAGAGACAAGCACTCGATGCAAAAGCAATTTACTCTTTATATTGTGCTTTGTCACCAACCGAATATAATGAGAATATCTTCTTGTGTTACAAAAGAAGTGTGGGACAGATTACATATCACCTATGAAGGAACAGTCGAGTGAAGGAGACTAGAATCAACATTCTCCTTGGTCAATATGAATCCTTCAAAATGAAACCAGGAGAACCTATAAGCGACATGTTTAGTCGTTTTACGATATTGTCAATGGTCTTGAGAACCAAGGACAAAAGATCTCTCGATCCCATGAAAGTGAACAAGCTCTTTGCGTGGACTTTCTAAGGATTGGAATCATATAAAGACTTCGATAAGAGAGACGCAAAGAATTATACCACTATCGTTGATGAGCTGATTGGAACTCTTCGGTCTTATGAAGTGGAACGAATCAATGAAGACGAAGATCCAAGAGGTAAGAAATCTATTGCATTGAAATCAAATGATGATTCGATAATGCAGATTCGAAGATGATCCGGACGATGAGGAGCTTGCTCTTATGATAAGAAGGTTCGAAAACTGAATAGAAAAGGAAGAAGGTTCAACTCCAAGAAACAAAATTTTCAAAGACAGCAATCCAAGTCTCTGTTGATGATGAGGAACCAAACAAAGATGTAGTTTGTTTCAAATGTAAGAAAAAGGGACACATAAGACCCAACCTGTCCTCTTTAGAAGAAGAAGAAAGGAAAAGCTGAAAAGTTTCGAAAAGCACTCAAAGCCGAAACTTGGAGTGATACCGAGTGTGAAGAAAGTGAGGATGAATATGCCAATCTCGTGTCGATGGCACAATCGGACTCAGACTCATTCTGGATCGACTCGGAAAGTGATTTTGAGGTAAGTGATTTTAAAATTCTGTCAAAGTCTCTAAATATATTGATGAACCGTGTTTTAATCTTAAGACTTCTCTTAAAAGAGTTTCCGAACTAAAAAGGGAAAACTTAGCTTTAAAACAAAAAGGAAACATTTTAGAAGAAAGAATCAAAAGTTTAGATTTGAACGTTTCTACCCTTAAAGAAAAAGAAGATAATCTTTTAAAAGAAAATACTTTTCTAAAAACTGACTTATCAAATATTTCAAGGAAATTTTCAATAGGATCGAAAAACTTGAAAAAGTTCTTTCGGTTCAAAGACCTTACTTCAATAAGTCCGGACTAGGAATGACAGCGAAACAATTCCATTGATTGATTTTCCTAAAGTAAAAGAAAGAATTAAGAAGAGACCATCGAAAGAGGCTTACAAAAATCATTTCAAGAAAGTTTTTGTAAAATCGTGAGGTCGAAATGCTCTAAGATGTTCAAAGTGTAACAGTAAGGATCATTTTGAAAAAGAGTGTCCTATGATTTGGAAGCACGTTAAGAAAGCATGGCCTTATAATGATTATTCTGCTAACACCAAAGGACCCAAGAAAATTTGGGTACCAAAGAAAGCTTGAGATTTTCATTTGAATGCGGGTCTCCGTCAAGAAAAAGATAAAATGGTATCTTGACAGCGGATGCTCAAGACACATGACGGGAGACTCAAATAGCTTCATAAAGCTTATTCAAGTGAACGGAGGAAAAGTTTCATTTGGAGGAAACAGCAAAGGAAATATTGTGGGATTTGGAACTGTCAAAATTGGAAATCTCACAATAAACAATGTTTCGCTAGTAGAAGGACTCAATTACAATCTTCTCAGCATCAGTCAATTATGTGATACTGGATTCAAGATTTTCTTCCAAGAAGGAACATGTTCTGGAATCAGTAAAGACTCTACTCGTCTTTCAAAGGTCGAAGACATGGAAATATCTACCTCCTAGACGTAAAACCAAATGATTCGCATTGCTTAATCTCAATACAAGACGAAGCAAACCTATGGCATAGAAAGCTCGGCCATGTCAATATGAAGCAATTGGCCAAAATCTCATCAAAACAGCTTGTTCGAGGTCTACCAAAATTGTCATATCAAAAGACCAATCTATGTACTCCTTGCATTCGGGAAAGCGGGTAAAAGATTCATACAAGTCTATAAATCATGTCTCTACTAATCATGTATTGCAGCTGTTGCATATGGATCTATTCGGACCAACCGAACCCAGTATTGGAGGTAAGAAATATTGCCTAGTAATTGTAGATGATTACTCCCGTTTTACTTGGGTATATTTTCTTGCAAATAAGTCTGAAACACTCTCGTATTTTGAAAAATTTGCTAAAAAGATTCAAAATGAAATTGGATGTGTTATATCAAGTATAAGAACAGATCATGGAGGCGATTTGAAAATCAAAATTTTACAAAATTTTGTGATGACTCTGGATTTAAACATATATTCTCTTCTCCATATACTCCTCAGCAGAATGGAGTGGTGGAAAGGAAGAATCGATCTCTTCAAGAAATGGCTAGAACTCTGTTAATTGAAAGTAAAATTTCTTCACGATTTTGGGCTGAATCTGTTTCAACAGCATGCTATATTATCAATAGAGTCTTTCTAAGACCTATTCGGAGAAAACTCCTTATGAATTACTCAAAGGAAAGAAGCCTATTGTTTCATACTTTCATGTTTTCGGATGCAAATGTTTTATATTGAAAAATGCAAAAGATCAAGTTGGTAAGTTCGAAGAAAGATCAGATGAAGGCATCTTCCTTGGATATTCTACATCAAGCAAAGCCTACGAGTCTATAATAAGAAGAGCCGATCGTGGAGGAGTCAATGAATGTCAAATTCCAAGACTCTATGCAAGGTGAATCCGGTCAGACTCGGCATGAAGAGTCCGAACCTGTTCCACCCTCAAAAGATTACAACTCAAGAAGCTTCTCAAATTCTGGAAGATCAGCATCAAGCTACTCATGAAGACTCAGATAAAGAAAAAGGTCTTCAACCAGTTAAATCAACCAAAGAATCGGAAGCATAAATCCAGTCATCCTAAAGATCTCATTATCGGAGAAATTAATGAAGGAATCCGCACCGAGATCCAAAAGGCGTGAAGAGTCTAGTGCCGTAGCTCTTATTTCTGAAATTGAACCAAAAAGCATAGAAGAAGCTCTATCGATGAAAGCTGGATTGAAGCTATGCAAGAAGAGCTCGCACAGTTCAACATAAACGACGTGCTCCGGGATCCGTCATCTAAACCAAAAGGTAAAACTGTTATCGGAACCAAATGGGTGTTCGAAACAAGATGAATGAAAAAGGAAAAGTCGTACGAAACAAAGCAAGACTCGTGGCAAAAGGATATACGCAAGAAGAAGGAATAGACTATGATGAGACCTACGCTCCCGTGGCAAGGTTAGAAGCTATTCGTCTATTACTTGCATTTGCTTGCTATAAAAATTTCAGGTTATTCCAAATGGACGTCAAAAGCGCTTTCCTAAATGGATTTATCCATGAGGAAGTTTATGTGGAACAACCTCCAGGTTTGAAGACCCAAAGAAGCCGGACTCGGTCTTGGATCGAAAAAGGCTCGTATGGTTTAAAGCGGGCACCTCGAGCTTGGTACGACGACTAAGTAAGTTCTTATTAAAGAGTGGTTTTGTTAAAGGTAAAGTTGATACTACTTTATTTATTAAAAAGGAAAACAAAAGTTTTATACTTGTTCAAATATATGTGGATGATATCATATTTGGATCCCCTAATGAAAGTACAGGCAAGAAATTTTCAAAGTCTATGCGGGATGAATTTGAAATGAGTATGATGGGAGAATTAACATTCTTTCTTGGTCTTCAAGTAAAGCAATTGAAGGAAGGTACTTTCATTTGTCAAGAAAAATATGCTAATGATCTTGTCAAAAGGTTTGGATTAGAAAATTGCAAGAAGACTGATATACCAATGTCAAGTTCGTTGAAAATAGACAAAGATGAAGAAGGGAAGAAAGTTGATCAAAAGCACATGTACTGAAGCATCATCGGTTCACTTCTTTATCTTACCGCCTCTAGACCGACATTTTGTTGAGTGTTTGCATCTCGTGCTAGGTTTCAATCGGATCCTAGAGAATCTCATCTCAAGGCTGCAAAACGTGTTATTAAATACGTTGCCTCGTCTTCAAGGATCGGTCTATGGTATCCTAAAGAGGGAGACTTCAATCTTAAGGATATTCGACGCCGATCGGCGGTTGCGAGTCGATAGAAAGAGCACTTCGGGAACTGCCGTTGCTTGGAAGCAGAACAGTGTCTTGGTTTTCAAGGAAACAAAGCACCGTAGCTCTCTACAACGAAGCGCAGTATGTAGCTCTTGGAAGCCGCATTTGTTCGCAAATTCTATGGATAAAACAACAGCTACAAGACTTTGGGATTGAAGACTCATGCACGAAATCAGATGTGACAACACCACAAGCGCAATCAACCTCACCAAAAATCCAATCCTTCATTCAAGAGCAAAGCATATAGAGATTCGACATCATTTTATTAGAGATCATATTCAAAATGGAGAAATCTCAATTCAATTTGTTGATTCGAAAAGTCAACTAGCGGATATATTCACAAAGCCATTGGAGAAAAATCAATTCGATTTTATCCGTACCCAGACTCAACATTTTGAAGCTTGAAGAAGTTAAAGACTGAAGAATCTACATCAATCGACTCTATCCTTCGGACTCTATACTTGGACTCGAATTCTCGGACTCGGACCTTCATTGTATAGGCGTAAGTTATTCTTTTAATCTCAAAAAGGTACGATCTTTCGTTCGGTTATATTTGATTGATACAATCTTTAATTTTTGTAAACATGCCTTTTCAAAAAGGGATAATCTCTTTTAAAATGGCAGTTATTATTTTTTTTAAGAAAGACGACTGTTCACCTTTCTTTGTAACGATTGCTCTTGCCTTTTCAAAAGCGAGTTATATATACACAGTTTTCACTTTTTACTCGATTCTCAAAACCCTAAAAGGCATTCTTCTCTCAACCCCGTTTTCTACTTCGTATCCATACTCGAGAAAGTTGTCATTTTCCTTGGGAAAACGAGTGAAGGAATCTTCCATTGACAAGAAAAGATGTCTTCTTCGAGAAAGTCGTCAAGGATAGCAAGCGGGGTCCACAGAGAATGAAAGAGGGACCTACGCACTTCGATCTCACCGAGGAAGATGATTTGTCGAGACAGCAACGAGTCTGTTCCCTCTCCACCTCATCACTCACCATCTACCCCACAAGGTGCGGGTCATCATCGGGAGGAAGTCATTCTAGAGGACGTCGAACCGGTGAGAGCACAAAAACCCTCATTTATTTACATGCTCTATCGTGCATTGAAGGTTTATGGTTCTCCTCTGAATTATATAGATGCTTTTCTTAGAGAAAAGAATTATGGGAATGAGTACAGATTTTTGAAGCGAATGGAGGAATTGGGAATTGCTCCCAAAGGTAAGGCTGAAGAATCACTTGCGAACATTCCAAGTGACCCTCGGGTTTCGAGGACCGATTCCTAATGAGGGGAACGAAGATGATAAAATGTTTAGTGATTTTCAACCGAGAATGGGCATTGCTGCAAATGTGAAGGGAAAGAAGATGGAGTTGTTTAGATCGAATGATCAGGAGAAGCTGTTCTTCAGTTTGTTGAAACGAGGAGTGATAAACCCCAGGAGTGTTGATTTTGATTTCCTAGATGCAATTAATGTGAACTTAAGGGAAAAGTTCGAATTGCTTCAACTTGAGCTTGATTTTGCACCGATACTGCGATGGTTATGCACACTTGACTGCTTATTTCTATTCAAATCTAAGTTTTCTTGATGCGAATAGAATATCATTCAGTGTCCGAGATCAGGATTATGTGATTGATGTGGACATGCTGGCAGACATAATTGGTGTTGAACGAGGACGTTATCAACCAATCAAAGTCTCGATTGCTCGTGCTACTCGGATCTTGTCAAAAACGAGATACAGAGGCGAAGATTACCTACTCGAAGATGAGTGCCATCAATATTGTGCTGCACAAAATTGTGATCAAGCGCATCAGGCCAAAGTCTACATCAAAGATCGATGTATCCAATTCGGAAGCCAAATTGATGTATGCAATCAACTCGGGGAAGAAGTTCTCTCGCCTCATACTATTCTATTCCATATGTACGAGCAATGTCGAAGAACAAGGGACAATTGCCTTATCCAAATCTTGTGACAAAGATCTTCAGACACATGAGTATCGAACTGCCACACACTCTCTGTGTTAGACCGTGCGATAAAATGGTGGTAGGTTTGAATATGTTGACGAAGATGCGTACGAAAGAACTTAGCAAGGAAATGGCAAAGTTCAAGGTGAAAACTCCGCTCTCTTCTGCATCAAAGAGAAAAGGGAAGGAGCCCATTCGTGCTCCATCCAAAAGAGAAGATCTCTCATCTTGGAGGATGAAGAAGACGATGAAGATCACTCTATTCTGCACTTTGGTAAGGACTAGACGTTCGTATCTCGATCAACGTAACTTGGCCCGAGCAAAGAGAAGAAGAGCTGCGAGAAAAAGAGAAAGAGGATGAAGAAGAAGAAGAACAGAGAGAGAAAGAAAAAGAAGATGAAGAAGAAGGAGAAGAAGAGAAAGAAAAGTCTGCTGCTGAAACGGAGAGAAAGAAACGGAAGAGCATGATCATCACTCCACCCATCTTGATGTCTTAGAGACAGGGGGAGTTGACGAGCAAGATTTTGATGTCTTAGAGACAGGGGGAGTTGGGGAGCAAGAAAAATCCTCACCTCATGCTTCTCCATTACCTGAAGATCATCATGATACATCATCAAATCTGCAAGGTCATACAGAAGCGCCATCGTCTCGCATTCACTCCATCTGAGAAAGTAAATGCTAGTATACAGACTGACAATTCCGCAGATTTTCATCGTATTCTTGATATTCTTCTGGAAATGCGGGGACAAATCTATGCTCTGGACTATGAAATTCAAGCCATCAAGAATGCTGGCCAAGCATCTTGATTACCCCGGGAAGACGAGAATGAAAGACCTCGCTCTGCGAGATTCAAGCTAATGCCAAAGGAGAAGAGGTAGCAAAATTAAGGGAAGACTTGAAGAGGCTCGAAGGCATAGTACAGTCCATGGGAGAATTCCGGATCGTACGCATTCCCAAGCGAGACATGACTCTTTTCTCACCTTTTACTGATGACAAAAAGGGGAGAAGAAATTTGAACCAATCATCTTTTTCCAACCATCTTTTTCAATCCTTGATTTTAAATTTCTTTTGTGATTGTGAGTTTTTAAGTTTTGAGTATGACTTGTGTGAACTTGAGTACGGACTGAATTTGGCTGTGGATTGTGATGCTTGACTGTTGGCATTTATATCGAGTATTGTTATATGGTATTACTCATGAAAGTCTAACCAATTTTCGTGGATGCGAGTCGGTTGTTTATTAAATCTTTATGAGATAGCCATATTGCTTGAGAAATGTTTTGCGAGGTCAAGGTTGTTCAAATCTACAGGAAAGTTTTGTCATCATCAAAAAGGGGAGATTGTTGGAGAAATCGCTCTAGAAGATTTTGAAGCTGACAAAACGTTTCCATCAGTCTAGTCTGGTTATTTGTGTCTGAAGACTTTCTGACCACCAGACTCAGAACTCAAGACTCAAGATTCAAGACTCAAGACTTAAGACTCAAAATTATTCTCATTGACAGTCTATCTGATCCAGTGTCGAAGGAAATCCAAATCTGAGGATTATGGTTAAGGATTTCATCTTGATCTCTGGAGAAGATCTTTTGGCTGGACATATACAACGGATTCTTTGATTCGTATCTAGATCAATTGAAGATCCGATAATCGACGAAGTATTCTTGGAAGGTTCTATTCATGGAAACCAAGATCCCGATTGTATGGGCGAACAGATTGATGGGCTATCGTCGATTCCTTTAATAGCTCGGATGATCTTCTTGATTGATTCCGTCCAACGGGTAGATTGGAGGAATTCCTTTGGTAAGTGCCAACGGTTATGATGGCATAAAGGAGTATAAAAGGAAGACGTCTCGGTTGTTCAAGTGTGTGATCGATAGAGAAATTCCAGTCGAAACACCTTGATTATTAGTCGATACGGGGCCCGAGCGAAATTGTATACAGAGAGTGTCTATACTTTGTGATACCTTGAGTGAGTGTGGTAGTTCATCTACACCCGAAGTCAAGGAAGATCAACGCTCGTAACATCTCTTTGTTCATAGTGGAATCCAGCCGATTGGCATCGGTGCGAAAGAGTGGACGTAGGCTTGAATCAAGCCGAACCACTATAAACCTCGTGTTTAATTCTCTCTTTCATTCACCGAGTCTTACGATTGAATGTTATTTGCTGCAATTACTCAATTGTCTAAAGTATTGTGCGAAAAATCGTTTATATACCTATTCACCCCCCTCTAGGTACTAGCACTAGCTATATCACATTTCACCTTCAAATTACTTTCATCATCCTTTCTACCACTGTTAAATTAAGTTGTTTTTTGGATAATTAATGCGATGAATGAGCTCTTGCACAGTGGCTGCAGTTTGTCTTTCTACCATCGAGAATCTGTTGGATTATTGTTTTCCAGGTGTTGCATAGTTATTGTTTTCAAACCAAGGATGTGATCTAAGCAGCATTGACATTGATACATGACACAATGCGACATGTCGACACGTCATTTTTTATAATAAAAAAATAGAGAATTCCGACATATTGGAACACGTTATATGTTAAATATATATTTTTATATTTACATGATAAATTATCATTTTTATGATTATTTCAATCAAATTAATTTGATTCAGGTAAATATATAAATCATAAAAAAGCCTAAAATGAATTTACACCAAAAATATTAAGCCACCATTTGTTACATCATTCATTGTTTCGAATCGACAAATTTAATTATATTCCATTTCAACGATCCATAAAACTTAGGTATATGACTTAAGTATATATATTTATGATAAATTAACACTTTGACCCCTAATTTATTGAAAATGTTTAAAATTGATTCCGTGCTTCTCAGAATGGTGCGTTGGGATGCTAGACTTGCGTGTCATTGGCGTGTCCGGAGTGCTGACCATTTATCAAATGTCTAACACTTGTTGATCACGTGTCATTCACGTATTAGATTTGTGTTAGTGTCCGACAAGCATCTAACACCAACGCAGAAGCCTTTTGAGAGTGTCTGTGCTTCCTAAGATGTGATACTAGTTCATGCTCCGATGTTTCAAATGATCATGGTGCATTTGACTCATCTGGTGGAGATGACATCACGGATGAGAAAAGTTATGATGCTCTCGTGGATGTGCTTCAGGAAGCAAGAGAGCAAAAGTTCCTCTGCCTAAGGAAACCGTTGAATCACTTATGAATGGTGAACTAGTATTGCAACACTTGGACAAATTTTCATTGCCACCAGTTATTTTATGTTCAGGGGGATGTCAAGAAGCTTACTATTGCAGATAAGGGGGCTTTGTTATAATTTTTCCCGAGATTTGGTCTCTCATTTTTTCTTGCTTAGAAGCAAGTTGTATTGGTATGGAAAAAGACGAAAAGCATGAGTTGGAAAGAAATCTGCTTGATGTTTAGATTTCTTTTTAATTTTGACAGGCTCTGTTAATTTATGCCCAAAGAGGCTACTTTCCAAGAGGAAAATGCAGGAGAAGGTGCTTACCTTAGTCCTGGAACCAAAAGTTTCGCTATTGCAGAATTGAATTTAGCAACTGTGTTCTGATGTGTAGCATTATTTTCATAATTATTTTCTTTTTGGGTTTTGGTTTGTCACAGTGATCTGGTTGTAGCATGTCCTGTTGAAGTTTATGTTTTTTTTTTTTTGGGTATATCGATGATCTACCATCTCCTGAGAAGGTATACATTACGAACATTTCAGTCTTTGACATTCGTTACAAGATTTGGAAATTTATGCATTTGCCACTGTTTCTATTGGGAGGAAGAAGCCAAAGAAAGTATCTCAACCGTATTTGGATGGCCTTGGCGATGAGTATGTTTGTTTTCAGGGTATGCGTACTTTTAACCAGATGGACTTGATTAATCAACAAACTGGGTTGTGTTTCTAGCTTAAAGAATCCCTCATCATACGAAATCTGATTGCTGTCCTAATTATGCCATCTACTGGTTCGTGTATCCTTTACCTACAAGTCACAAGGTCCGAGCGAGATCACCTCGAAGCTGTCTAACTCGTCATTGTTTGATCTTTTCTATTTATTGATAGGCCGGCATGCCATTGTTCACATGCGTGCTGTGGGACTAGAGATAGCACGCAATGATGACATATGGTAAAATTTCAAACAGAAACATCACACAGCATGGTTGCCAACCTCATTTTTAGTTGTCAGGATAGGATAACTTACCTGAGAACGACTTTAGCATATGAATATGGATATGAATTGGTAGGCTTCCCCAGTTTGGCAATAATACACGCGGTCGTGCTTCGTTTTATGTCCCGAAATGCGAAAGCTGATCATGATGTCTAGTACAAGCTTTTGTTTTATTCCTCATTGTCCTCACATATACTCAGCAATTCCCTCTTTGTTGGATTTCTGCAATTTCTAGGGTTTTAGTTATTCATGCCAGGTGTTTTGCTAATAATTGAATTTATACTTTGAGGCACAGCATTTTTCCCCTTGCAGAGGTGCTCGAATCATTCTTGCCATTCTAACGCCAAAGCTTTCGAAAGAAAAGGAGGTATAAGTAACCCAGTGCACATTTAGCTCGTGATGGTGATGTCATTAACTTTAAGTTACGCTAGGGATGTGGGGGCTGATTTTCACAAATGGTTTACAAAGCAATGAGGCAAACTGCATGATGGGCAATGAATAAGCGGTCCCATCAGAGGTTGGCGCACTACTTGGTATAACAGTCTGTGCGTCTCTCTCTAGCATTCTTGACTTCTTCGTTTGTCGTAGCATGGTTTAAAACTTTAAATTCTTTTTAGCTTCAAGTTGACATTATTCAAATTTACTGAAATCACCCTTATGATTTTTTTTTTGGTCTAAAACAGCACATATATTAAACGCTTAGCTTTGAAGTTACATCAGATATAAGTTCGGAATACAAAAGATTCTGCAGAAAAGGAGGAGGATGGAGCACCCAATTAGGAGGAAGAAGAGAGGCCCGATGGGCCTTCGCGGCCCGGTTCGCAATAGAATTCACTTCCCTATTGCAATGAGCGATTCGGAGATTAGGGCATTGAAGCGTCAACTCCATATTTTCATCGAAGAGGGATCTGAGCTCCCACAGCGTTAAGGCAGGGTTGTTGATGGCATCCACAAAGGTCAAGCAATCGGATTCCACAACAAGTTCATCCAGTCCTCGCCCTCTCTGAAGCAGAAAATGCAGGGTGAGATTAAGGCCGATCACCTCAGCTTGCAGGGCCAAGGAGGCAGGGACAGATCGTGCAAATCCATCAATCAAGATGCTGGAGGAGTCTCTACACACACAGGCCATCGAGGCATCATTGCAATGGGATTGGTAAGCCGCATCTATGTTGATTTTTAGGACTCCTTGGTCCGATGGATGCCATCTCTGATTCGTTACTCTCTGTTTTGACTCGCGCCTTTGCATCATCGCCCTGAAACGGCGATTGGATCGGGCGTCTGCTATCGCTGATTGCACAACTTGCTCGATGTTGGGACGTTGTCACGACCTACCCTCGGGGGGAGGGAACAGGTTTAGGGGTATTGCCTAAAGGACGGGCCTAAGGCCCATGATTAGGCGTGGGCTCTCCCAAGCCCATACCCCGCGTGATATTGGGATATTCTTAAGAAATTTTGCACAAAAGGAGTCACCACTAGCCTATTAGGGTCGGCTAGAAACCAAGTGAGGCATGGGAGCCTGCCTCACTTCCTACACAACCAGAGAATCTAGGTTCGGGGACTTGATTACACTAATCAACCAATTAGTGCCCTTTCGATACCTAATCTTGTTCATTTTAACAAAATGACTTTTGGCAGGCAATTTGAATTGATTTTATGCTTATCCACTAACATGTGAGGTGATCATGCGGGTGCGCAATCATTAAAGTAATAACCACAACGAGATCCTAATTGCCATAAAATTAAGCACATGCCATCAAACATAATTAGATATGCAAATTAAACATGCAACATAATTAATATACGAGCACATAAAGGTCTAATTACGCTAAAATGACAATACATGGCAAATCCTAATCAAACCCCATCATTTTTTGATCTTGAAATTTTTAATTTTTTTATAATTTTTTTAAATTTTTTAAATTTTTTTTTATTTTTAAATTTTAAATTTTAAAATTTTTAAAGAAAATATATTTTTTAAATTTTTTAAATTTTTAAATTTTTAAAATTAATTTTTGATTTAAAAGGTGAATCGGGTCGGGTTCGGTTTGACCCGACCTGGGTCAACGCAGATCGGTCCGGTCTCCAACCGGACCGGGTTCGGTCCAAATGGAGGGCCGGCCGAACCGGCCCGACCAGCCTTGGTCGAGCCTTTCTTCGGTTCAGATTGGGCCCAACCAGCGGGCCCAATCGGTCCAATCTCTTTTATTTTTTAAAAAGAAGCCCACAATTCCCTAGTTCCTAAGCCCACTAGTCCATAAGCCCACAAGGAAAACAGCCCAAACCCAAAACCGGCCCAAATAGCTCAAAACCCTACCCGGTTCGCGACCCGTGTCCGACCCGTTCCTTTTGGCCGAAACCGTAGGGTTTCTTGGCGGCGTTGGCGGCGGCGAAGGTGATTCGGGACGGCAACAACGGCGGTACGGACGGGGGCGCGTCGGCACGGCGGTGGATCGGCGAAGACGCGGCCGGGAGTGGCAACGCGTGGCGAGGGCCGGTGTGGGGCTCGCTCGGCGGTGATCGGCGAGGCAGCTCGGACGGCGTCGGGTTGAGGGCGGTGATGGGTGAGCGACGGCACCGGCTGCGCGAGGGGTTCGGACGGCGACTAGAGCGGGACGGCGGCGACGGTCGGCCTAGTGGTGCGGCGGAGTTCGATCAACTCCCGAGATCCGGTTCGTCTCCGGCTGGTTTGGCGTCGGGAGCAGCGGCGGGTGTTGTCGGTTCGCGAGCGAGCGTGGCAGTCGTCGCGGGCGGAGGCGTCAGTCATCGCGGCCGCAACGGGCGTAGGAGCGACTACTTTTGGCGTTGAGGCGGGGCGTGTCGGTGGCGCGAGTGCGACGACGCGACGCAGAGAGGCGAGTGCGGTCGTCGGGCATTGGGCGCATTCGGAGGGCTGCGTGAGGAGGCGTCGCTCAGAGAGGGGGCTGCTGAGTCGAGCGGCAACGGGGTCGGCGTCGGTCGAGTGCCGCTATCGCCGGCATCGGCGGTGGCGGCAATGCCGCCGCTTCACCTCGAACCCTCTCTCTCTCCTCTTCGTTCCTGTTCGCCCCCTTCTCCCCCCTGTCTTGCTTTGTGCTGCTCCTCCGTTTTCTGTTCTTCCTTGCGGGTCTTGCAGCGAAGAACGGCTGAAGGGAGGAAAAACGAGCGTGGGCCGGGCCGAAGGAGAAAGGATGCTTGGGTCGGCCCAACGCGAGGGAGGAGGAGAAAAGAAAAGGGGTGGGTCGGGCCAAAGCCGAATCCGGCCTGACCCGACCATTTTCGATCGTTTTTTTTTTTTTTTTTTTTTTTTGCGACTAATTCCTAATCTTGTACACGATTAAATCCTAAATAAAATGGCGAAATTTAGGTGTCAACAGCTGCCCCTCTTTGAATGGGAGCTCGAAGAGGTTGCATTCAAAGACAGAAGACACCTAAATTATTTGGATGATAGAGAGACCCTGGGTGCATAGGCACGCGTCAGATCAACGGAAATTACTCATAATTATGAAAGCGCGTCTTGTCAATAAGAGGAAGAAAGACTTCGAGCTACAAAAGCCCACTGAGTCATAAGAAGGAGAGGGACTACGGGCTACAGAAAGCCCACCGGGTCATAATAATGGGGTTGAAGGACTCCGGGTTACGGAAAGCCCACCGAGTCATAAGAATGCGATTGAAGGACTCCGGGCTACGGAAAGCCCGCCGGGTCATAAGAAGGGGGTTGAAGGACTCCGGGCTACGGAAAGTCCACCGGGTCATAAGAAGGGGATTGAAGGACTCCGGGCTACGGAAAGCCCACCGGACCATAAGAATGGGGTGAAGGAAGACTCCGGGTTATAGAAGCCCACCGGGTCATAAGAAGATGACATGGTTTAAGGTTGACCATGAATCTTGTGGTTTAAGGATAGTCCCACAAACCGTGTAGTTTAAGAAAAGCCACCAACCCCGTGGTTTAAGGATAAACCCACTAACCTTGTGGTTTAAAGATAGACCCACGAACCCTGTGGTTTAGGAAAGCCACCAACCCCGTGGTTTAAGGATAAACCCACTAACCTTGTGGTTTAAGGATAGACCCACGAACCGTGTGGTTTAGGAAAGCCACCAACCCCGTGGTTTAAGGATAAACTCACGAACCATGTGGTTTAAGGATAGACCCACGAACTGTGTGGTTAAGGATAGACCCACCAACCCCTTGGTTTAAGGATAGACCCACCAACCTTGTGGTTTAAGGATAAACCCACGAACCTTGTGGTTTAAGGATAGACCCACGAACCGTGTGGTTTAAGGATAAACCCACCAACCTTGTGGTTTAAGGATAGACCCACGAACCGTGTGGTTTAGGAAAGCCACCAACCCCGTGGTTTAAGGATAAACCCACAAACCTTGTGGTTTAAGGATAGACCCACGAACCGTGTGGTTTAAGGATAGACCCACGAACCATGTGGTTTAAGGATAGACCCACAAACCGTGTGGAAATGGTATGATTTAAAGCTGACCATGAACCTTTGGAGATGGCATGATTTGAGGTTGACCATGAACCTTTGATTTTTGGGGAAGCATCCACTCACCCCTTGAAAACTGCATGACTTCACTGAGGAATCCTGTCAAACTCAACTTGAACAAATGTCGTTAGAGACGTCATTAAGAGACATATTGGTAATATTGCAACATCAATTGAACAAGCTAATCAAGCTAAGTCCGACTGCTTTTTAAAAAAAAAAAGATTCGATGTCAATCAACATCAAGTGGTGCAAAACTGTCATCTTGTTCGGGAATGCATCGTTAATCATCAAATTATCTATGAGTCAAGTTCTTACCAGAATGATTTCTATTCGTGAAAAAGACTCATTAAACATGCCAAACTGGAGCTTTTTAGTCAGAAAGGGCTTCTCACATACTTTCGATAAAATGGCTACTTGATCCCATCCATTCACATGGGAAGTAACTGATTGCTGAGAGTATCTCACATAACCTATGTCGAAGGCTTTCAGAAACATTCACAATGAGCACAATCTGATCGATCAAAAAGGTCTTTTGAAAGGACCACAATATAGGTTCGGTTAGGGCTTACACAAAGGAATGATTGCTTTGAGGCCAATAAGGGAACATTTGTCACTACCTTCAACGGGTTCACAAATCGAGAACTTGGGAGATAAGACAAGATAAAATTACTTCCACTCCTTCAAGCAGTAGCTTTTTGGTGGTATTCACATTTTCACTCAAACCATCCCAATCAGAAGAGACTTCGGAAGAGGGTTGTAACGTTGGTTCAGGAGGGGCTCAAAAGGCTTAAAATTTTTAAAAGACTTTTTAAGAGTCAGTGATCATCATAGCATCGTGACCATGTCATTCGATCTTCGAAGGCATTTGGCTTTTGAAACGCTGCACATCTCGAAAGCCCCTTGACTAATCATTTCTACATGGGAACTTTGCTCCTTTCTCTAATTTCCTTTGCCCTTTGCGATGATGATTTTTTCTTTTTTCACCGGCACTTGGATTTTGATAATTTTTCTTTCACATAAGATACAACCTTTTGGCTCTTTTTCTTGACGGGCATTGGCATTGCTTTTACCGGCACACCTTGCTTTTTCATGCCCCCTAATTTGTCAAACTTTTTGCTTTTTGAACTTTTGTAGCTCTTATGACTTTCGAGATGCTTTTCACATTTCCTTGTGATTGTCAATTATATTTGGTCAATTCTTATGCCTTGCCCCAGTGAAGGGAGATGATCACCGCTAGGGATTCAGAAATGAATAATCAGGCCCAAATTGGTTATAGCAATGGGTATCAGTGTTTGGGTAGAGAAGGAAATGCTCTTCTTCACCTTGGGATGAGTCAAGCTCCGATTAGAATTCCTCTGAAGCTACCACAAGAAAATTGATGTAAGTGAAAGTACTAGAATCTTTCTCAACCTTTCGTTTTACAACACGACCGTAACCTTCTATGTTGCCCCCAATGTAGGGTCGTTCTCGATAGGGGTACTTTGAAGGATCATCTTTTTTTTTTCAGCCCAAAGGGGTAACAAGAGATCAGTGCAATGCTTGGGATTGACGAAGGAAACGCCTTTATTATTTCGATCTTTGTGCTCAATGCGAATGAATCATTCGTCCTAAGAGAAGGTCTCTTTCACTTAGCTCTCAAAAGTGTTTGAAGGATGTGTTTGGAAATGGCTTGCCTTTCTTCATCCTAAGCACTTCTTGTTTGGCATGGTTAACGTCTCAATCTCACTCTGTCAAGATCATCTGAGTAGATCAATCTCCATAGGAAAATCTGATTTTAAATGAATAATTCATAAGACGAGAAAACAATTTTGAGATAAAAGAATACTCAAAAAGTTTGCAGAAATTTTTTCTCTTCTCATTTTTGTGCTTGTCTCTAAGAAAGCGCCAAAGGTTTTTTTTTTTTTTTTTTTTTTTTGTAATGGAATTTTTTTTTTTTTTTAAGATTGAGAAGAAGGGTACTTACCTGTGGCATGGCGACCCGGTAACCCTGTAAAGAATGTAAAAGAATATGTTAGCGCAAAGATCTTTAGGGATTGAAATGTTGGAAACGATACATTATTACCCTTTAGTCGCTTTTATCCTTTGAGGGCTAACATTTCTTGGATTCACCCTCGTGGATATTTGGTAACTTGGCATTACCTTTCGCTTACATTTGCCCTTAAGCATTTGATGTCATCCTATCAAAGGAAAGAAAGAATCATGTCAGAGACGCTATCCAAAATGAGCAATTGGAATCAACACCATTTACCCTTCACATGTTTTCGTTCTTCAAGTATGAATTTTGCTTGAAGTTGCTAGAATTGATTGAAAAATGGCTATGTGACCCTGATTTTATCCATAAAAAGCACTTATTTATTGTATACAACAATTCACAAAGTTTGATTCCTTTTTTTTTTTTTTTTTTTATGATCTTTCGAAGAGATGTTTAGCTAATAAGGAGCTTGAAAATTTTATATATGGATCACGAGATGTGTTTTTCAAGATTTTTCTTTGAAAGGAGAGTGGGTGCTCCTTGTTTCCACATTTGAGGATATTGTTCTTTAGATGCTTTGCCCGTTTATTGTCTTGATGGAAGGCGCTGCTTCTACGGTCAAGGTGCAACATTTTTCCCATTCATCACCCTGCAAGTAGAGGAGATGAAACAAGTTATCTCCATACTTAATTAGGTTCAATTTAGGAATGATACATCCTTCTTGATGAATCTAACAATGTTGTTCCAGCACATTTCATTGGCGGGGAGATGAGAGCTTTTTTTCTAAATCAAACGTTGCTCTCCCGCTCTTTATTTGACAAACCTTTGTTCTGTTCGAATCCGTCCTGTATCAAAGAAAAGGACATGTCATTTTTTATGCTAAAGAGAATCAATTTTAGGAACGAGATACATCCTTTTCAAAGTCGGGTGATCAACATCCCCAGATATCTCTAATGGAGGAATGGATAATATTGCCCCTCTGTTTCATTTGAATCTTTCCTTGTTTAAGATGAACAAGACTTAAAAATGCTCCACCGCATTTGTTAGGAACGTTACAAAAGTTGACACTCTTGATGTCTCCTTGATAATGGAAAAGAAAACCATGTCAGAAACGGTATCAGAAATTGATGATTGAAATCGATACAGTTTACTCTTCCTTCGATTTCGCCTTTTTGGATGCTTGGCAACTCCCTTCATTTGTCTCATCATGCAGAGTGAATGAAATTGATGGGCTATTCTGGTTCCTAAGGCATTTGCAAATAACAAAACTTCCCAGAGCAATGCCTCAATGCATGCTTGCTTCTCGAGTTCAATGAGCCTAAGAAACTACATGAAGAGAGGGCCCTAAGCAAAGTTTTCTTGAAATTCGTTTTGGAAGGTAGACATAAAGGTTTGCTTGAAACATTTCTGAATTTGTTTTTTCTTTTCTTTCTTTCTTCCTTTTTTTTGGATGATTTTCACGAAATTGAATTCCATCATAAAAAAAATGAGTCACATGATTTACCAAAGCATCAATTGGATTTGCGATCAAAACCCAAAATGGAAAACAAGATTCTTAACAAGAATAAAAGCAATGATAAAATGCAAGAAACTCTTGTATAGATAAGAGTAAAAATCAACTCTCGTTCTAGCCCTAGAATTCATTTCTCTATGTAGTCAAACACAAGAATGTCATGGAGCATCACGTGTAACCTGCAAAAAGATGACAATGTCAATATGTGAATGAGAGAAAATGATATTTTAATGACGTCACTTCTTACAATAAAATCGAGCGACGATACATGCCCCACAATCATTATTACAGGACTTTAGTATTTCGCCAAGATTTTATCATAAGAGAAGATATCATTAAAATTATCAATCCACGACCATCAATCGAATGTCCACTTTTATTCCAAAAGTTTCGTAATGCAAAAGTGTCTTTGATTTTTGAAAGATTGATTTGTGATTTTACTCCTAGAAAATGAAGTGATTTCTATTTTGAGGAATTTGTACACAAAATGATTTGCATTATAGTCCCAACACATGAGAATGAGAAAATTTGATAAAAAAAGCAATTTCAATTTTTGTGCCCCAATATAAAATCACAACTTGAAAGTTTTTTTTTCTTTCCCCTTTTTTTTTTTTCGAAATGATTTTAGCCCGTAACTAGAAATTTAAACAAAACCATGTGTTCAACAGGGCCAAATCAAAATGTTTAGAACTTACATTCAAATGCTCACTTGTCAAAAGTGATTGTCAATTTTTCAATCATAAGCTTGCATTACCGAGGGCATTCGATTGATTTCCACGAATTTCAAGATGAAAACGCAATACAAAATGAGCAAATAAAAAGGGAAATAATACTTACAATGGGTGCTGACTTTTGTCTCGTGTTTTTTTTTTTTTTCCAATCACATAGACATGCACATGGAATGTGGTTCGATTTCTACTCTATACGGCCCAAAATGGAGCCATGGGATAACAGGACTAAACCAACAAGCTCGTGGCTAGGTTGTGTTACCCATGACTCCGGCTTCGTCAAAGAACCGACCCGTGTCGCATGCTCGCAGACCGGGGTGGGTACCTTCGACGTGAAGAAAGAAATTTCGGGGTAGAGATGGGCGACTCGTACTACGCGATTGTAGTCGGAGTGGTATCCACCTCAATACCATCCTAAGTAATCCTATACGGCCCAGGTCCGACGGCAGGTAGTGTGTGCTATAGTGTAGTGCAATGCAGAAAATGCAGGCATGACAATTTATAGGCAATCGGCACTTCATACATAAAAAGTAAACCGTACATTCCTACATCTCCCTGCAAGACAAAGGTGAGCAAATACTTCCCCTTATACCTCCCATTCTACAAAAACATTTAACACCTTTAATGTTAGAGACATACCTGGAATCCTCGCTGCCAAACAAAAATATTTTTTGAACAAGATTAATTTTGGCCTAAGTCCTCTAAGGTTCAAAACCAAGTCCCCAGCGGAGTCGCCTAGCTGTCACGACCTACCCTCGGGGGGAGGGAACAGGTTTAGGGGTATTGCCTAAAGGACGGGCCTAAGGCCCATGATTAGGCGTGGGCTCTCCCAAGCCCATACCCTGCGTGATATTGGGATATTCTTAAGAAATTTTGCACAAAAGGAGTCACCATTAGCTTATTAGGGTCGGCTAGAAACCAAGTGAGGCATGGGAGCCTGCCTCACTTCCTACACAACCAGAGAATCTAGGTTCGGGGACTTGATTACACTAATTAACCAATTAGTGCCCTTTCGGTACCTAATCATGTTCATTTTAACAAAATGATTTTTGGCAGGCAATTTGAATTGATTTTATGCTTATCCACTAACATGTGAGGTGATCATGCGGGTGCGCAATCATTAAAGTAATAACCACAACAAGATCCTAATTGCTATAAAATTAAGCACATGACATCAAACATAATTAGATATGCAAATTAAACATGCAACATAATTAATATACGAGCACATAAAGGTCTAATTACGCTAAAATGGCAATACATGGCAAATCCTAATCAAACCCCATCATTTTTTGATTTTCGAAATTTTTAATTTTTTTAAAATTTTTAAAATTTTTATTTTTAAATTTTAAATTTTAAATTTTTTAAAGAAAATATTTTTTAAAATTTTTTAATTTTTTAATTTTTAAAATTAATTTTTGATTTAAAAAGGTGAACCGGGTCGGGTTCGGTTCGAACCGACCCGGTCAACGTGGATCGGGTTCGGTCCAAATGGGGGCCGGCCTGAACCGGCTCGACCAGCCTTGGCGGGCCTTTCTTCGGTTCGGATTGGGCCCAACCAGCGGGCCCAATATGGTCCAATCTCTTTTATTTTTAAAAAAGAAGCCCACAATTCCCTAGTTCCTAAGCCCACTAGTCCATAAGCCCACAAGCAAAACAGCCCAAACCCAAAACCGGCCTAAATAGCTCAAAAACCCTACCCGGTTCGCGACCCGTTCCGACCCGTTCCTTTTGGCCGAAACCCTAGGGTTTCTTAGCGGCGTTGGCGGCGGCGACGGCGACGGCGGCGGCGAAGGTGATTCGGACGGCAACAACGGCGGTACGACGGGTGGTGGCGTCGGCACGACGATGATCGGCGGAGACGCGGCCAGAGTGGCAGCGCGTGGCGAGGGCCGGGTGTGGGGCTCGCTTCGGCGGTGGCCCGGCGAGGCAGCTCGGACGGCGTCGGGTTGAGGCAGCTCGGACGGCGTCGGGTTGAAGGCGTGATGGGTGAGCGACGGCACCGGCTGCAACGAGGGGGTTCGGACGACGACTAGAGCGGGACGGCGGCGGCGGTCGGCCTAGTGGTGCAGCGGAGTTCGATCAACTCCCAGATCTGGTTCGTCTCCGGCTGGTTCGGCGTCGGGAGCAAGTGGCGGCGGGTGCTGTCGGTTCACGAGCGAGCACGGCAGTTGTTGCGGGCGGAGGCGTCGGTCGTCGCGGCCGCAACAGGCGCAGGAGCGACGACTTCTGGCGTTGAGGCAGGGCGTGTCGGTGGCGCAAGTGCGAGGACGCGACAGAGAGGCGAGTGCGGTCGTCGGGCATTGGGCGCATTCGGAGGGCTGCGCGAGGAGGCATCGCTCAGAGAGGGGGCTGCTGAGTTGAGCGGCGACGGGGTCAGTGTCGGTTGAGTGCCGCTATCGCCGGGCGGCGGTGGCGGCAATGCCGCCGCTTCACCTCGAACCCTCTCTCTCTCCTCTTCGTTCATGTTCGCTCCCTTCTCCCCCTGTCTTGCTTTGCTGCTCCTCCGTTTTCTGTTCTTCCTTGCAGGTCTTGTAGCGAAGAACGGCTGAAGGGAGGAAAAACGAGCGTGGGCTGGGCCGAAGGAGAAAGGATGCTTGGGTCGGCCCAACGCGGGGGAGGAGGAGAAAAGAAAAGGGGTGGGTCGGGCCAAAGCCGAATCCGGCCCGACCCGACCATTTTCGATCATTTTTTTTCTCTTTTTCTCTTTTTTTTTTTTGCGACTAATTCCTAATCTTGTACACGATTAAATCCTAAATAAAATGGCGAAATTTAGGTGTCAACAGACGTTGCTAATGGAATGTGAAGTTATTCCAAGCTTTCCAGATTTGCCAAAGGATGGACTTAGTTGTTTCCAAATCTGGTAAGCCATTCTTTTTGTCAATAATATCAATCAACTAGCTTTCTATTCGATGCACACCTGTAGGATGATGCTTGATATCGATTTCTGAATGCAGCCAAACATCTAGTGTCCATGGACATAACAAGAAAAGATGTTCAGGTGTCTCGAGTACCTGTTTAGTACACATACAGCAAGTCAGGTATGATAAAATGTGTCGCTTGTATAAATTTTCTCTAGTTGATAGTGCGTTGTTGCAGACTGACCAAAGGAATGATCTTAGTTTAGGCATAGTGTTTTTAGTTTCCAGATTGCGTTCCATAATTTGCGAGGCGGTTGAAAAGATGAAGAGGCTTGATTGTTGATGTTGCTTGTTTATTGTAACAATTCTTCACTGTAAAATGCCCATTATGCGTTCCTCTCCAAATTAGTCTGTCTTTCGTGAACTGAGGTCGGATAGAGATAGATAGAATTTCTTCAACTATTTGACTATCAAAACTCTGGTGCAAAAGTGTTGTGTTCCATGCGTTATGTTTTGGAATTATAAAGCCTGCAACTTTTCATGGTTTGTCTCTAGGAGCAGGGCCTCCAATTACACCCCTAGCCAACCATCTATCCTCTCGTATTTTTATTTTTGTTCCTTCACCAACAGACCATAATATCTTGTCTGCAATAGAGTCCCGGCATATCAATATGCTCTGCCAACCCCAAGAGGGTCTAGTACCTTTAGTGGCATGCTAGAAATCTTGAGAGTGAAAGTACAAACCTTTAAGTATTCTGCTGTACAGTGAAGTAGGTTGTTGAGCCAGTTGCCAAGCTTGTTTTCCTAGTAATGCTTTGTTGAATACCAAAGGATCACGAAATCCTAAACCCCCTTCGTCTTTCTTGCTCTTAACAGACTCCTAGTTCTTCCAGTGTATGCCTTGCTTGCTATAATTTGATTGCCACCAGAATCTAGCTATCTTCTGTTCTATTGTTTTACAAATTACAACAGGCATTTTAAAGATCGACATTGCATATTGAGGAATTGCTTGCACAACCGTTTTAAGTAAGACTTCCTTACCTCCTTTTGAAATAAGCTTCTCCTTCCAACATTCTAGCTTTAAATTTACTCGACCCATAATCCATGCAAACATTTCTCATTTAGATTTCCCCCAGTCTGAAGGTATGCCAAGATACTTGCCAGTTTTGTTCAATATAAAGACTCTAAGTTCTCTGGCAAGATTCTCTTTCAAGCTGATAAGACAATCTGTACTAAAAAACAGACCTAATTTGTTTCTATTAATAGCTTGTCATGTAGCTAAGCAATATTCATTCAAGATACTAGCTAAATTCTGACATTCAATAATCTTCGCATCTAGGAAGAAAATGGCGTCATCTGCGAAAAATAAATGAGATAGGGTGGGACACCACCGGTTTAGCTTAATACCTTTAAGATTTCCCATGTCCACTGCATTGTTGATAAGAGTTGTTAAGACATTAGCCATCAGGATGAACAGGTACGGTGATAAAGGGTCACATTTCTCAGACCTCTAGTTGGATGAAAATAGGGTAAAAATTCGCCGTTGAATTTAACACTGAAAGAAACTGTAGTAATGCATTGCAAGATCTAGTGAACCCATTGGGTATGGAATCCAAGCTTTAGGAGGTAGTCTCTGAGGAAATCCCATTCTACCTTATCATAAGCCTTTTGCATGTCGAGTTTAAGCACAGCCTGAAAGTTCTTTTTCATTTTCCTTGTTCTGATTTTATGGAGTACCTCCTGAACCACAATAATATTATCCAGATTTTCCGACCACCAACGAATGCACTTTAGTTTGGCGCTATTAGTTCTGGTAGCCAGGGTTTGAGACAATTGGCCAGGATCTTGGAAATTACTTTATAAATAAAGTTGCAAAGGCTAATAGGGCGATATTGGTCCAATCTTTCTAAGTGAGGGATTTTTGGGATCAGAGAAATAGAAGTGCGATTGTACTTACGTAGCAAAACCCCTTTTTGAAAGAATTGTTGCACGGCTAAGAATATATCTTCTTGTAATATGTCCCAATGTGCTTAATAGAATTGATCATTCAACCCATCTGGACCCGGTGCTTTGGTTTCTCCTGATTGGAAGACTGCGGTCTAGACTTCCTCACAGGTAACTTATGCTATAAGATTATCATTTATCTCCATTGTCACCACTTGCTTGCAAATAGTTAACGTTGGGCTATAGTCTCTATACCCCGCAGAAGTATATAAATTCCTGAAGAAACTAGAGGTCATCTCTTTGAGATGATTCGGGTCGCATACCCAATTTTGTTGATCATCCTGCAGCATGCTGATCTTGTTGTGTTGTCTTCTTTAAACTGTGGTGGCATGAAAAAACTTTGTGTTCCTATCCTCCCATTTAAGCCAATTAACTCAGGATCGCATTGCCCAAAAATTTTCCTCCTGCTGCCATAACATGTGTATTTTCTCTTTCAGGTCAGATAACACAACTGTATCAGAATGACCATGAGGCTGTTTTGTCAGAACTTGAAGCTGATTCTTGAGGGAATGAAGCTGATGTTTGGCATTGCTGAATTTGGATCGGCTCCATTTTGATAGAGCGGCAGAGACAGCTTTTAACTTTTAGGGGAGCATCGCCTCTCTAAGTTGATAAGACGCCCACGAAACAACAATTGTTGAACGACACTCCATATCTTGTAGCCAGTAAGCTTCAAAGTAAACAGATTTTTGCTTTTTATAACTTTGTGTTGCTTCAGCATATAAAAGAAGAGGGCTGTGATCAGATCCGAGGGCTGATAAAGCCAACACTTCAGTGAGAGGGTAAGTTAATCTCCATTCCTTTGTGCAAAGCATTCTATCTAATCTTTCCTTTACAATGTCTTTGCCGTTACAGTTATTAGTCCATGTAAAGGCACAACCATTGTTGCCCAGATCCATTAGATAACGATCATTGAGTAGATTGCGGAAAGAATAAATGCTATAAGGCTCGGCAGGACGCTTCCCTACTTTCTCCCATGGATACAGTACTTCATTAAAATCGCCTGTGCATAGCTAAGGCGGGGTGTTGAAGTTACTCATTTGCCTTAATGCAGTCCACAGGTTTTGTTGGAGATGATAACTTGCTGGAGCATGTAAGCAGGTGAGACGCATAGTGATACCAAAATCTAGGTCAGTACAAATTGAGTCAAGCATATCCGAAGAGTGATAAGTCACTTTCAAAGCCACTCTATCAGTCCAAAAGAGTGCTAAACCTCCTGCCAATCCTATTGGATTTTCAATATAGCCTGCTGAGAATCTGAGTTTCCTTTGAAGGTAGATGAGCTTATGTTCCTGATTTTTCGTTTCCATCAAGAATAGAATATCGGGCTTTTCCTGGGTCACTAAGACCCTAAGCGCTTGAACTGTCAGGGGGTTGCCCAACCCCTGACAGTTTCAATTTACTATTCTCATTGTTCACCTAGTGGCTTTTTAGGGCCAGCCACCAAGGCCCAACATGCAGGAGCATCTGTCTCAAAGATGAGAGTCTCCTATAAAGCGGATTCATCAAGCTTCTCTTGGAGTTGATTTCAAACTTCATGATTAATGAGTTGCTTTGCCTTCTTAATAGGGCTTGATCTTGCATTGAGGTGTGAGTTTTTAACCTTCTTTGATTGAATAGAACCTGCTGTAATGTTGTTAACTGCTGTGTGTTGCTAATTGTCATGAAGTTTATCCTGAACAGTAAGACTTGTTGATGATTCCTCCACCAAAGGTTGCCACTTAATAGGTGTTGCAGCCGTGATGATTTGATCACACACCGAAGCCTCCATAGTTTGTTTACCTTTATTTTTTTTTTGTACTTGGCTTTCAAGTACAGCAGGATTAGAAACGAAAACAGGGATGATTGCCGAAGGAGGTTGAGGGGTCTCTGGGATAATCTCATCAACATCGTCTTGGGGTAGATTCACTTCATAAAAGGTATGCCAGAAGGGGCTGTGTTCCCGGACCTCTGCTCTTAGCCATGATCCATATAAAAGGCTATCTTTTCCATCCATTTTACTCTCATCATAAGGAAATTCTTTACAGTATGTGGCATAGTGACCAAGCTTACCACAGGAATAGCAATAATGAGATAGTCGTTCATATCTAAAATCAAGCCTAAGATTCTTTCCTTCAACCTTGACCAAGCTTACCTAATTAGTTGGATTGGGCTAAAATCACGTCTGATCGATTTTTAACCACGAAATTGAACTCGATTTCGGGAATCGAATTTTAAGCGCGTCATAATTCTTTTTTTTAGGACATTGTCTCATCGTTCGTCAATTTATTGACGAGTCTGAAATTTCAAGAAAGAAATTATCGGAAGAAAAATTGAAGACCAAAAGAAAATAAAAAGGGAAAGAGAAAATAAAATAAAATAAGAGAAGTAATATGATTTACTTTTTCTTTTTCTCTCTCTCTCCCTTCTCTTTTTTTTTTTTTTTTTCTCTCTCTCTCTCTTCCTTCCCCTTTCCCTTTCCCCCTCGTGCGGATTTTCCCCCACTGCCTACCCTCTCTCTCTCTCTTTCTTTTCCCTCTTTGACTAGTCAACCCATATCCCTTCTCTCCCTCTCTCTCTCTCTCTCTCTCTCTCTTTTTCTTCTTCTTCCTCCCCGTGCATCCGAAGAAGCGAACCAGAAGAGGAAGCTCGAGCAAAAGCTGCAGCTCGCCGCTCGCCGCTGTCCCACCGCCGCACCGCACGCCTCGCTCACGCCGCGCGTCCGCCGTTTGCCGCCCGTGCGCCGCTTGCACCGCCGCCCCTCCCCCGCGCGATCCAGCTCGCTCAGCCCCCGTTCGCTCTCGTTTCAGCCCCCCGTCCGGCCAGCTCCGCCACCGTTCGGACCCACCGGAGCTCCCCTTGCCCTCCGCCGGCCTCCCCTTGCCGCCCTAACCGCCGACAAGCTCCGGCCAGCCTTGATCAGCAACCCACGAGTGGGTTTCCAGCCCCTTTGGGCTCGTTTTGTGCAGTTTCCGGCCCCAAACCCGAGGCCCGCTTTGGAGTTTGTTGTTCCTCGCGCCGCCCCCGTCGGATTGATCCGATTTGCGCGCGATTTGGTGAGTAATCTCACTAATCCCTGATTAGTTGGCTAATTATGCTTAAGGTTAGTTTAGTTTTAATTAATTAGGTTTAGGTGGTTAGATTAGAATAGATTAGCAATTATTAGTCAATTGTGATGTGAATTAGACAAATTGATTGTACAATTAGCAAGTAGACATGGTCTACTATTTATTGAGGGTAGCCGGATTTTTCCCGACCCTAATCGGGCTTCAATTAGGCTTTTCGGGCCTAAGTGGCATTTTTAGTATTTAAATATTAATTTTCGGAATTAAATTAAATAATTATTTATTTTCCGAAAATTCAACTGGGATGGCCCGGGACCGGAATATTATGCTGATGACCGTGGTGAAGTCCGTTTATTTAATCGGGCTTTATTTTGTGCTAAATTGAATTTTTAATAATTATTAATTAATTTTCGAAATTAATTAATTATTTATTTATTTTTCGGAAATTAAGATTTTGATGGCCGACGACCGAAATCTCGTGCTGATCGTCGTGGCACAGTCTGTTTATTTATTTGAGCTCCACGTTGCATGAATTAAATAAATTGTGATATTTTAGGATTTACCCTAAATTGATTGGAATTGATTGAGATTGAATTGTTGATTGGTAAATGGCCAAGTATGTTATTCAGCATTTATAATGCTTTGTTGAGTTGATTTAATTATTTGATTGAGAAATCGTTGGGCATTGGTTGTCGGTATTGAAAGTAGATTGGTAATCACCTGAAAGGATATGTGGGCTCGGTGAATTGGAATATCACCTGGAGAATGCACGTGAATTCGGTGATTGATTATGTCATCTTGGCGAAGAGGTCGCCTAAGAGAATGCACGTGGCTCGGAGACTCGGTATGTCCTCCCGGAGAATGCACGTGGCTTGGTGACAGAGTTCGGCATCTAAAAGGACACGTGGCTCGGTGATCGATGCGTCACTTTGGTGAACTAGTGCCTTAGAGAATGCACGTGGGTCCAAAGATTCGGAAATAGCATCTAAAAGGGCTCGTGGCTCGGTGACTTGATGTACCACCTTGGCGAAGAGGTCGCCTTAGAGAATGCACGTGGGCCTAAGGTTCGAGGCATGTGGCTCGGAGACTTGGAATGTCGTCCTAGAGAATGCATGTGGCCTAGCTTTTAGATACTCCTCCGTGGAGATTGAGTTGTGTGACATGTAATCGACTGGTTCGATTTGTTTGGAGTAAATATGTGCCTATTGTGAATTGTACTGACTTGCAGGTGGGATCGAGGCCAAGGTAAGTCCTCTCGCCCCCGTGCGTGTTTAGGCAGCCTATAGTATAATGGTTTACTAATCGGGCCTTAGTGGGGTAGAACTCGCTGAGACATAGTCTCATCCCGATTTGGGGAAATCATTTCAGGACCCCGCTGAGGAGTTGAGGAGGAGGAACCCGAGAAGGAGAACTCGGAGGTGAATCTTAAGGAGAAGAATTTTTGGGAGAAGAAGATAATCTTGAGAGGGGCCTTGAGTACGGCCCGGGTGAACTGAAATTCTATCTTCTTTTGAGATCTCCATTTTGATGTGAATAGAGATAGAGTAAAAAGTTGTGAAGTACTCTGGTTTGTGTTTTGTATAAAAGTTTGGTTATAAGTTTCAATATGAAAAATATGGCCCTGCTTTTCTATCCCATCATTTTATTGTCTGGGGATTTTAACTGCTTCCGCATGTGCTTAATAAATAAAAAGGTCGGCGATACATAGTCCTGGGATATCGCATGATAAAATCGACCAAGTGAGAAGGATGTGTGCGTGCCCGAGGATCGGGGCGTGACATCCCCTTTTTGTGGTATCAAAGCTTAGTTCAAGATTGGAGTGATAAGGAGCGTTGACCATGGGATAGTTAGTAGGAAAGGCTTTTAAATTCATGCTGGTGCATGTCTGTGTTAGCTGAGTGCTAAAATTGTTTGTTGTTTGGATCGCTCTATTTCTAATTCGGTGTTGAATTGGAAACAGGTGTTAGTTGAGTAAAGCTACACCATGAGCGATTAGGAGTCGAGAACTCTTGCAAAGAGGACCAGTAGGGCCGTTATTCGGGGTAGAGCTCCGACTCGTGTCAGAACCCGAGGCGGACGTGGTCGAGCGCCAGCACAGGCTAGCGCGAGTGGAATGATTCCACCTGTCATAGATGTCGGGGTAGCAGCCCCTAATGATCCCAGGGTGGATGAGATCTTGCGTGTTTTGGAAGCGATGGGTAATAGAATGGATCAGCAAGCTGCTACTATGGAAGCTGCTGCTCAGGCCGCTGCAACTGCCGCCACTGCCGCCACCACCGGAGTTGCCCCTGCAGTCGCACCTGCCATAGTTCCTCCTGCAGTGAACGTCGAAGGTCAGCCAGGGATAGTGGTCGCAGAAAGACCAATAAGTAAGTTAGTGGGGCACTTTCGAAGGCTAGATCCACCAAGGTTTAGGGGTACTGGAGACCCTGAGGCTGCATCACAGTGGGTACAAGATATGGAGAAAGCATTCGCAGTCTTGATGTGTAACGAAGAAGAAAAGGTGATACTAGCTGTGTATCAACTTCAAGATAATGCCAACATTTGGTGGAAAGCCACCAAGGATGCGGTGTTCCCGGAAGGAGTACCAAGGGTGTGGAACACCTTCCTCAGAGCTTTTAATGATCAATATTTTTCGAGTGCTGCCCGAGAGTTGAAGATGGAGGAGTTCTAACGCCTTCGCCAAGGATCGATGATTGTCGATCAGTATGGGGTTAAGTTCGCTGAACTATCTCGGTATGCCCCAAGATTGATCGAGGACCCCGAGGAGAAAGCTCGGAGATTTAGGAATGGTCTTCGTATAGAACTGAAACAACCTCTATTACCATTGGATTTGGTAGATTATCGTGAAGTCTACCGTCGGGCTCAGATGATAGAGAGAGGTATATCGGAGCAAGCAGCCTCATCTGGATCGAGGTTTAGCTCTCATAGAGACAACATCCGCCAAGGAAAGAGGCCGATGTTTGGAAATAGATTCCAAGGCCCGCCCAACAAGAAAAGTGGATTTAATAGGCCGGTACCCAATAGTGTTGGTGCGTGTCGCTTCTGTGGGAGAAGACACGGGGTAGGACCGTGCCCAGCTAGGACGGGTGCATGCTTCGAATGTGACCAACAAGGCCACATAGCCAGATTTTGTCCAAAGAAGCAAAGAGGACAACCTCAGTTGCCACCACCGCCACCGTTGAGACAGATAGGAGGGTATGCCCCTCAGAATGCACCGCAAGGAGGACAGCAGAGACCTCCAGTTCAGGGCACTGTGTACACGATTACCCAAGGTCAGGCAGAAGCTACGCCTGGCGTGATCACAGGTACGGTCTCGCTCAACGACCAACCTGCTTATGCTTTGTTTGATTCGGGAGCAACCCATTCCTTCATTGCCGAGCAATATGTTAGGATGCTAGGGTTGAGTCTTGTATTGTTGGAGTTGGCAATTTGCATATCTACACCCTTGAAAGATAAAGTTATTGCTGCTTTGGGATGTTCATGGTGCAAGTTAGAGATTGGTGAGCGAGTGGGGAAAATTGACTTGTTAGTCCTAGCCATGTATGATTTTGATTTGATAATTGACATGGACTGGCTCACCAATCAACGAGCTAAAATGGACTGCTATCGTAAGGCGATTCAGTTTGACCCATTAAGGGGTAAGAGCTTTGAGTTTGTCGGGAATCGAGGAGGACCTTCGATTTCCTTAACCTCGTCGCTGGAAGCAGCTCGTTTGTTAGACGAGGGTTGCCGAGGGTACTTAGCGACTGTCGTGGATACGACAGTTGAAGAGCTGAAAATGGAAGATATTGCAAGTGGTACAGGAGTTTCCAGGATGTCTTTCCAAAAGAATTGCCGTGGTTACCGCGGAAAGAGAGATTGAATTTATGATCGAGCTAGCACTAGGGATAGAACCGATCTCAAAGGCACCTTATCGAATGTCGTTATCTGAGTTGAAGGAGTTGAAAGTGCAGATGCAAGAGTTACTAGATAAAGGATTTATTCGTCCTAATGCATCACCTTGGGGAGCACTAATTCTGTTTGTTAAGAAGAAAGATGGTTCGTTGCACCTGTGCATCGACTATCGGCAACTCAATCAGGTAACGATCAAGAACAAGTATCCATTGCCGAGGATAGATGACTTGTTTGATCAACTGCAAGGAGCGTCAATATTCTCAAAGATCGACTTGAGGACAAGATATCATCAGTTGAGGATTAGGAAGGAGGATATTCCTAAGTCAGCATTTCGTACCCGGTATGGGCATTACGAGTTCACAGTGATGCCGTTTGGATTGACAAATGCTCCAGCTACCTTTATGGATTTGATGAACAGAGTGTTCAAGGAATATCTGGATCAGTTTGTAATCGTGTTCATTGATGACATCTTAGTCTATTCAAGAAGTGATGAAGAGCATGAGAATCATCTGAGATTAATGCTTCAGACCTTAAGAACTCATCAGCTGTATGCTAAGTTTAGCAAATGCGAGTTTTGGTTGACTCGTGTTGCGTTCTTAGGTCATGTGATTTTTGGAGAAGGAATCTCCGTCGACCCAAGCAAGATAGAAGCCGTGATCAAGTGGCCGAGACCGACATCAGTGATAGAAATCAGAAGTTTTCTGGGGTTAGCAGGTTATTACAGACGGTTTGTGGAAGGATTCTCATCGATAGCGTCGTCTCTGACAAAGCTCATGAAGAAAAATGAGAAATTTGTATGGTCAGACAAGTGCGAGCGTAGTTTCCAAGAGCTGAAGGAAAAGCTGACTACAGCACCTGTGCTGACAATTCCATCTGGTCCTGGAGGATTCGAGATCTATAGTGATGCGTCATTCAAGGGATAAGGTTGCGTGCTGATGCAACATGGTAGAGTTGTTGCATACACTTCTCGGCAGTTGAGACCTTATGAATTGAATTATCCGACGCATGACTTAGAACTCGCAGCCATCATATTTGCGTTGAAGATTTGGAGGCACTACTTGTGCGGAGAAAGGTTTCAGATCTTCACAGACCATCAGAGTCTCAAGTATTTGTTCTCTCGAAAAAGAGTTGAACATGAGATAGCGCCGATGGATGGAATTGCTGAAAGACTACGACTATGACATTCTATATCACTCGGGAAAGGCGAACAAGATCGCCGATGCATTAAGTCGAAAGTCTTCAATAGCGCAAGTCTTGGTTAAGGAGTGGAACTTAATCGAGAGAGCTCGGGATTCGGAATTCAAATTTGAGGTAGGCCACCTCTCGAGTCTTATGGCCACCCTCAGAATTGAACCGGATGTTCAAGTCAGAATCAAGCAACTTCAACCGACAGACCCAGATGTACAGAAAATTCTTCAGGAAGACGCAGATAAAAGGAAGGCTGATTTTCAGATTGCTGATGACGAAACTCTAATATTTCAAGGACGTTTGATTGTACCTGACGATGTCGAGCTTAGAGAAGAAATTTTATCCGAAGCACATCGTAGCAGCTACAACATTCATCCTGGAAGTACCAAGATGTATCAGAACTTGCGTCAACACTACTGGTGGTTAAGTATGAAGGCGGACATCGCCAAGCATGTGGCCAAGTGTTTGACTTGTCAGCAAGTAAAAGCCCAGCATTGCAAGCCGGGAGGACTTCTGCAACCTCTCGCGATCCCAAAGTGGAAATGGGAGCATATCACGATGGACTTCGTGACTAGACTACTAAGGAGTCAGAGGGGGAATGATTCGATTTGGGTAGTAGTCGACAGGCTGACAAAGTCGGCTCACTTCATTACAGTTCGAAAGGACCTGAGTCTGGATAGACACGTAGACCTGTATGTGCGTCAAGTGGTTCGAATACATGGAGTGCCGGTTACGATAACATCTGATAGAGACCCGAGGTTTACTGCTGCTTTTTGGAAGAGCTTGCATAGTGCTTTAGGTACAAAGCTTCAGTACAGTACGGCGTATCATCCTCAGACGGATGGCCAGTCTGAAAAGACAATTCAGACTCTTGAAGACATGCTGAGAGCGTGTGTTATAGACTTCAAAGGAAGTTGGGAAGATCAGCTTCATCCGGTGGAATTCGCCTACAACAACGGTTATCACGAGCATCAAGATGGCTCCATTTGAAGCGTTGTATGGCAGAGCATGCAGAACTCCAGTGTGTTGGGATGAAGTCGGAGAAAGGAAAATAACAGGCCCAGAGTTGGTTCAGCAACCAGTAGATGCCGTGGCAGTGATCAAAGATAGATTAAAGACAATGCAGAGCAGGCAGAAAAGTTATGCAGATAAGCGTCGAAGGTCTTTGGAATTCCAAGTTGATCACGTTTTTCTGAAAGTGTCACCAATGAGGGGAACTTTGCGCTTTGGTAAGAAAGGCAAACTGAGTCCGAGGTACGTAGGTCCGTTTGAGATTCTTGAAAGAATCGGAAACCTAGCGTATCGTCTTGCGTTGCCGCCAAGATTGGCGTAAGTGCATGACGTCTTTCACGTGTCGATGTTAAGGAAGTACGAGCCTTACCCGACCCACGTGCTCAATTTCGAGGAATTGGACGTGGATGACCGTGTGTCATATGTTGAAAGCCCAGTCCAGATTGTCGATCGTAAAGAGCAAGTTCTGCGTACAAAGACCATTCCGTTGGTCAAAGTGGTCTAGCAACACCACGGTACTGAAGGAGCGACTTGGGAGACTGAAGAGTCAATGAGACAGTTGTACCCCCACCTTTTTTATCAAAGTGTGTAATGGCTTAAATTTCGAGGACGAAATTTTTATAAGAAGGGAAGAGTTGTGACATCTTGAAATTCGACCATGTTTTCGATAAAGTGAAATGGGCATTTCGTCGACGTGCCTATGGCCCTTTTTCTCTAAGCTGATCACTCACGAGTTAACTAACATATTGGGTGAAGCCGTTAAGGGATGTATCTGCAGTAAAATCCCTAAAAGCTACCTAATTAGTTGGATTGGGCTAAAATCACGTCTGATCGATTTTTAACCACGAAATTGAACTTGATTTCGGGAATCGAATTTTAAGCGCATCATAATTCTTTTTTTTTAGGACATTGTCTCATCGTTCGTCAATTAATTGACGAGTCCGAAATTTCAAGAAAAAAATTATCGGAAGAACAATTGAAGACCAAAAGAAAATAAAAAGGGAAAGAGAAAATAAAATAAAATAAGAGAAGTAATATGATTTACTTTTTCTTTTTCTCTCTCTCTCCCTTCTCTTTTTTTTTTTCTCTCTCCCTATCTTCCCTCCCCTTTCCCTTTCCCCCTCGTGCGGATTTTCCCCCACCGCCTGCCCTCTCTCTCTCTTTCTTTTCCCTCTTTGACTAGTCAACCCTTATCCCTTCTCTTCCTCCTCTCTCTCTCTCTCTCTCTCTTTCTTTTTCTTCTTCTTCCTCCCCGTGCATCCGAAGAAGCGAACCAGAAGAGGAAGCTCGAGCAAAAGCTACAGCTCGCCGCTCGCCGCCATCCCACCGCCGCACCGCACACCCGCGCACGCCGCGCGTCCGCTGTTCGCCGCCCGTGCGCCGCTTGCACCTCGCCGCCCCTCCCCGCGCGATCCAGCTCGCTCAGCCTTGTTCGCCCTGTTCAGCCCCCCGTCCGCCAGCCGGCCACCACCCAACTCTGCCCGGCCACCGTTCGGACCAGCCGGAGCTCCCCTTGCCCTCCGCCGGCCTCCCCTCGCCGCCCTAACCGCCAAACAAGCTCCGGCCAGCCTTGATCAGCAACCCACAAGTGGGTTTCCAGCCCCTTTCGAGCTCGTTTTGGGCCGTTTCCGGGCCCCGAACCCGAGGCCCGCTTTGGAGTTTGTTGTTCCTCGCGCCGCTCCTGTCGAATTGATCCGATTTGTGCGCGATTTGGTGAGTAATCTCACTAATCCCTAATTAGTTGTCTAATTATGCTTAAGGTTGGTTTATTTTTAATTAATTAGGTTTAGGTGGTTAGATTAGAATAGATTAGCAATTATTAGTCAATTGTGATGCGAATTAGACAAATTGATTGTGCAATTAGCAAGTAGACATGGTCTACTATTTATTGAGGGTAGCCCAGGATTTTTCCCGACCCTAATCGGGCTTCAATTAGGCTTTTCGGGCCTAAGTGGCATTTTTAGTATTTAAATATTAATTTTCGGAATTAAATTAAATAATTATTTATCTTCTAAAAATTCAACTGGGATGGCCCGGGACCGGAATATTATGCTGATGACTGTGGTGAAATCCGTTTATTTAATCAGGCTTTATTTTGTGCTAAATTGAATTTTTAATAATTATTAATTAATTTTCGAAATTAATTAATTAATTAATTATTTTTCGGAAATTAAGGTTTTGATGGCCGACGACCGAAATCTCATGCTGATCGTCGTGGCACAGTCCGTTTATTTATTTGAGCTCCACGTTGCATGAATTAAATAAATTGTGATATTTTAGGGATTTACCCTAAATTGATTGGAATTTATTGAGATTGAATTGTTGATTGGTAAATGGCCAAGTATGTTATTCAGCATTTATAATGCTTTGTTGAGTTGATTTAATTATTTGATTGAGAAATCGTTGAGCATTGGTTGTCGGTATTGAAAGTAGATTGGTAATCACCTGAAAGGATACGTGGGCTCAGTGAATTGGAATATCACCTGGAGAATGCACGTGAATTCGGTGATTGATTATGTCATCTTGGCGAAGAGGTCGCCTAAGAGAATGCACGTGGCTCGGAGACTCGGTATGTCCTCCTGGAGAATGCACGTGGCTCGGTGACAGAGTTCGGCATCTAAAAGGACACGTGGCTCGGTGATCTGATGTGTCACTTTGGTGAACTAGTGCCTTAGAGAATGCACGTGGGTCCAGTATTCGGAAATAGCATCTAAAAGGGCACGTGGCTCGGTGACTTGATGTACCACCTTGGCGAAGAGGTCGCCTTAGAGAATGCACGTGGGCCCAAGGTTCGAGGCATGTGGCTCGGAGACTTGGAATGTCGTCCTAGAGAATGCACGTGGCCTAGCTTTTAGATACTCCTCCGTGGAGATTGAGTTGTGTGACATGTAATCGACTGGTTCGATTTGTTTGGAGTAAATATGTGCCTATTGTGAATTGTACTGACTTGCAGGTGGGATCTGAGGCCAAGGTAAGTCCTCTGCCCTGTGCGTGTTTAGGTAGCCTATAGTATAATGGTTTACTAATCGAGCCTTAGTGGGGTAGAACTCACTCAGACATAGTCTCATCCCGGTTTGGGGAAATCATTTCAGGACCCCGCTGAGGAGTTGAGGACGAGGAATCCGAGAAGAAGAACTCGGAGGTGAATCTTAAGGAGAAGAATTTTTGGGAGAAGAAGATAATCCCGAGAAGGGCCTTGAGTATGGCCCGGGTGAACTGAAATTATATCTTCTTTTGAGATCTCCATTTTGATGTGAATAGAGATAGAGTAAAAAGTTGTGAAGTACTCTGGTTTGTGTTTTGTATAAAAGTTTGGTTACAAGTTTCAATATGAAAAATATGGCCCTACTTTTCTATCCCATCGTTTTATTATCTGGGGATTTTAACTGCTTCCGCATGTGCTTAATAAATAAAATGGTCGGCGATACATAGTACTGGGATATCGCATTAGTCACCCTACCTATATGAGCTGCAGCTTTACTGATCATGGCTTTAGTGCAACGTTCCAATGACAAACCAAAAACTTGGACCCAAAACGTGCAAGTGTTAAAGTCATAGCAATGCAGCGGCGTGTTCGCTATCCAAGGCTTTAATATGACCAGATGGCTGGCAAATAACCAAGGTCCATTCTCTAGAACTCTCTGTTTTACTTCCTCAGATTTAAACTTTACTATGTATAGACCAGATTCACCTTGTGAGATTTCCACTAGTTCAGTTCGCCAGGCCCGTTTCATAGTATTTTGTAATGCTTGAAATTTAACTGAAGGATTGTTAAGAATCTTACCTACCAAAACTAACCGACATTCCTCAATTTTGTCATTAGAGGCTGCCTCATCCCAGACCTCAACTTGTTGTTCCAACCACAGGTGACTCATTCGATTGCACAGGGCCACCAGGCGAGCTTCATCGTCAGCAATCAAGTGGTCCATTTTGGAGCAAAGACCGAACAAACCTTGGTAGAAACCCTTAGCAAAAAAGACCCAGCAGCTTAAGAGATAGATAACATAGTGTCATCCCCATTTCAACGACTAGATGAGAAGGAAAAGGGGAAGCCAAAAGAAAGGGTGTTCGTCAATGAAGCCGATTGTGACATGCAAAACAAGAGAAAGGCTGGGTAAAGGGCATAGGAGCAGGGGATGGAAAGATTAGGTCAGATGGAGATTGAGGAGTGTTTCGGTGGGAGATTAGCAAATTCGCAACTCTGGGTGAAGATAACCAGCTAGATGAGCTTCGAGAGATTATGTAAAGACTGGAAATATTGGAAGAAGAAACTACCATGAAGGTAGAAGCGCTCTACATTTCGTAGAGAGAATTTTCTTCGACATCGATGCAACTTTTAAAAGAATGCATAATGTTGTCTTTTATCCATAACTTGCATGTTGCACACTGGATTATCATCTATGATATTTGCTCATGCTTTTGAGACTTTAGACCGTTAAAGTCATGCCTTATTCACATAAAATCATCTACGTCTATGCCATATCGAACCGATCCCTTTCATGGCTAGTTAGCATATGCTCAAATGAAATTTACTCTAGTTCAAGTGAAAAGTAGTGCAACTTCATTCTCTTATAATAAGAATATGTACAACTAAATGTGAGAAATCATGAAATTTTACAGTTTACCATTTCATAGATAGACTAGGATTTACCCTTTGAAAGGAGGTAAGCATTGCATGCGGACTAGGGTTTCACGTGCAAGTGCTCCAAGTGGTTCGACTATGGTTGTGAAAGTTGCAACAATGAGATGATAGCTTTGTTGAGAGGGAAATTACCAAAAAGTCCTTAACCTATTGCAATTGTGTCAATTCAGTCCTAATTTTTTCAGCCAATTTAGTTAGTCCATTCGGCCAATTTTGGTTGGTCGGCATTGACGTGGATGCTAGGCATTAGGCCAATGTTGACGTACCAATTTTTTAATATATTTTTTTTTTTTTTTATTTTGACTTTTGATTTTTTTTTTTTTTTTTTTCTCAACACCGGCCATTCGGCCAATGTTGACGTAGCAATTTTTTTTTTTTTGATAATTTTTTTAAAATTTCTTTTCTTTTCTCTTTCCTCTTCTTCCTCCTTTGGCTTCTTTTCCCGCAGTGGCCAGCAAGTCTCTAGCAAAAAAAGAAAAATAAAAAAGTAATAAAAAATTGAAAAAGAAATATATAGTGCCAACAAGAGTTGACATGCATGGTGGAGTGCACTTCCCAATCCCCAAGATACCACCTATCTTTTGTGATGTAAATCCCTCATATGTTGAGCATAAAATAAAGCGCCCGAAGGAAGCATGAGGAGGATCAACCCTGCTGAAGACTTAGGAAGGAAGTTTTGACGGTGGCAAAAATCACGGGACGACACATAAGTAATTAAAGTGATTGACCTCATCTTTGTACTTTTATCTTTTGATTTATTTATTGGATTGATTATTAGATTGTTTTTTTAGAATAAGAGTGCCCGTAGGCACGCGGGTTTTTATTTATCATTTTCTACGATTAGGCTACCACTGTCTGCATGCTGATGAACTCCAAAAGCGTGCCTCAATAGGTTCAAATTCCGCACATATTTTATTCAAACTGTTTAGATAAGTTCTTCGGGGGTGATACTCACCATCTTAGTAAAAGAATCTTTACTCGATACACGTGGGAAAAGCGATTTATGTACATCCATTTCATACATAGAGGAAAATTTACCTTTGAAGGGAGGCAGGCACTGCTTATGGGGTTTCATGTGTAAGTCCTCGAAATGCCAATAAGAATCTTAATAAACACCAATCCATAAGTTGCATCTAATGTTCGCTCACACCACACATTATTCTTCAGGGTTCAACGACAGTCGTTAAAGCTGCAATAATGAGATGATAGCTTTGATAAGTATTACGACACAATTGTGACTCAATGAATGATTATGTTTGATTGACCGATATAAGAGTACATCCATGTGCATTAACTTCCCGAGCCAATTTCCTTGAGACATATAGGAATCTAGCATATTTTCTTGAATGCAAAGGAAAAAGAAAAGGGAAAGAAAGAGAACATGAGGCAACAAGAAAAGCAACAAAACTGAAGCAAGGGGGACATTGGAAACAATAATTCAAAATATTCGCTCAATCGATCTGCTCGAAGAGCTGTTGGAGTGGGGATTATTTAGAATAGTTCCCACAACTCTTGTCAAGAAGATGACATGTCCCGGGATGGTAAATTATAGAGGTAACCACTCGGCAACCATATGTTTTTGTCAATCTACATGTTTGACTGATGCATTGGTGACTCTTCGTATATTTCATAAATGACGTTGCTTTAACACTTCATAAAAAAATCTGTAATCGCTTCCTGTTGATGACTTTAGAGGGTAATTTATCAAATTCTTTTGAATAGTAAATTGATGAAAGATTTTTCCATCAATAGTTTGAGTTGTTAATTGACGAAGGATTTCATTAATAACCTTCGCACTAAAGTCATCATCTTGTTGTATCAACATCTTGTACTATTAATGAGTTGAGAGCTTACTAATTATTTTGTTCGTCGATGATTTTTATTTTAGCCAAATTTTGCTCATATCAAATGACTTGCTATTCATTTAATATCAAATAAGAGTTGGTCATTTTCATGTGTCAACGTCAACACAACATGAAAAGTTAGCAAACTAAAGAAATGTGGACGTTAGCATTAGACAGCCAGTGTTTTTTCGCACAATCACTTGGAGATTCTGTGGGAGCGGGAATATTAGGGCCTGTTTGGCAAATTTTGTTTATGTTCCCCGGAACAAAAATTTCTGTTCTTTTATTCCGAGGGATAAAAAAAGAATGGAAACGCATTTGGTAAAACTTTTGTTCCCGGGAACAGATTTGGAACAGAAACAAGAAGTAAAAAAAAGTTGTTTCTTGTTCCTAGAACAATTCCGAGAAACAATTTTTCTCTCATCTTTTTTCTTCTCTTTATTTTCTTCTTCTTCTTCCATTTGGCCGATTGCTGACCTTGGCCGTGGCCGGCGCTGGTCATTGCCCAAATGAGGGCCGACGACCTCGCTGGAGCATCGCCGGCCCCGAAGACGCCCACCATGGCGAGGCTTGTTAGCCTGAGCCTTGTCGTGGCTGGGCGAGCTTGGCCTCGCTAGATCTGGGCAAGCTCTAGCTCGCCCAACCCAAGCGAGGCCGAGCCTCACCAATCGGCATGAGGCTCGACCTCGCTAGGCCAAGGCAAGGCCAACCTCACGCCACCCGGGCGAGGTCGAGCCTTGCCGGTGGCCTCGTGGCCGAGGCAAGCCTCGCAAGGCCACTAGTGAGGCTCGACCTTGCCCGGCTGGTCGTCGCCGCCGCCGTGGCTGGCGATCAGCCACAAAGAGAAAGAAGGGAAAAAAAAAAGGAAAAATATAATAAAAATATTGAAAAATTAAAAGAAATAACAAAATTATACAAATTTACTAAACGCATTTCTATTCTTGGAATAGAAATTTTTTGCAGTTACTAAGCACGTTCTTATACTCAGAAATTGTTCCCGGGAACATAAATAAATAAAAAAACTATTTCTGTTCAAAAATTGTTCCCCGGAACAAAAACGTTACCAAACGCGCCCTTACTCAGCATTTTCCGACAACTTTCTGCAAGAGGACAGAGGGGCGGCTAAACTGCCCGTCAATCGCGCAGATTTTTCTGTGGGAGCGGGAATATTACTCAGCATTTTTCGACGACTTTCCAAACGAGGACAGAGGGGGCAGATAAATTGCCCGTCAATCACAGATTTTACATAACACCGAAGGGAAGACCCAACACGGAAAGGAAGAGAGTATGTAATGACGAGCTGAAAAAGGAGTTCGATGAGCCACCTTCAAGCGGAAAAAAAGAGACTGGAAGTCCCTACTCATCTAGATCGTGCCACTTGAGCTGTAGAACTCTTCTCAAGCACCACTACAAAAAAAGAAGTCAGCCGTAGCATCAATCTACGTGATTACATGGCGAAGGAAGAGGCCAACTCAGGACCTGCAACAGGCGGCAATTATGACGTGTTTTTAAGTTTTCAAGGATCCGACACTCACAACACATTCATAGATTGCCTTTTTATCTTAATGAGAAATGTGGGAATCCACATTTATAGGACGGCGAAGAGTTATGACCGGGCGAAAAGATCTCTGAGATCTTGCTGGCAGTAAGAAGCTCCCAAATATACATTCCTATTTTCTCTAAAAATTACGCTTCAAGTAGATGGTGCCTCCGAGAGTTGACATGCATGGTGGAGGAGAGCTATGGCCAACTCCTAGGGAAAATACTACCCATCTTTTATGATGTGGACCCTGGAGATGTTAAGCTTGATACAGAATTGTACAAAAGTGTCCTAATGAAGCACGAGGAGGAGCTGGGCTGCACTGAAGTGAAGACTTGGAAGGAGGCTTTGACCACGGCGGCTAGAATCAAGGGATGGCATATAAAAGATCGAAGGTATGGACACCACCTTCTTTTATTTATCTATCTATTCATTTGTTGGCCTTTCTGGTTGTGCATTAGAAGAGAAGCGCCCACATGCACACAGGTTTGTATTCATCATTATCTACTATCAGCATGCTGATAAACTCCCAAAGGGAAACTTTAGTGATTGGTTCAAATACAACGTACCTCTTATTCAAATTGTTTAAATGAACTCTTTGGCAGCAATACCCGTCACCTTGTAAGAGAATCCTTATTTGGTCTGTACAAAAAAGAGTGATTTATGTACATACATAGTGAATATCATGTGGAAAATACATGTTGGCACATTAGTTACAAATTATTTGCTCCTATTTGCAATTCTAATTGCTTATGTATAGTCTCGTGCAACAATTTCGTGAATATGGCAGGCAAGGCAAGGTCATTAAGGATATCGGACCTATTGTAGATGATCGAAAAAAGGAAAAGAGAACTAGTTGGAGTTGATAACTATATAAAAGATATAAAGAAACTGTTAAATTATTGTGACGCAAGTGATGTACGATTCATCATAATCCATGGGATGGGTGGCATGAAAAAGACAACTCTTGTCAAGGCAGTCTTCAACCAACTCTTTGCTCAATTTGAAGGTCACTCCTTCCTTTTGAACATCCAATAATCATCTCCATATGGTGGTATTGTTAAAATGCAAAGAAAATTAGTAGCGGACCTTTTGGGTCTCCTGCTTTGCTAAAACCTTTAACTTTGATGAAGGGAACAATATCATAAAAAAAAAGTATATCTAACAAACGAGTCTTTTCTTGTTTTTGATGGCGTGGATGGAAATGATCAATTTTTGCAACTAGAGAAGCATTGTACTTCGTGTGGTTTAGGGAGTAGGATCATCATTACAACCAAAGACAATAGTGTTTTTTCGGTGACCAAGTTGGAAGGATTGGAGGAAAATATCTCAACAGGGTCCACAAAAGTTATTCCGTATGAAATGAAGAAAATGCCTTTTGATCACGGCCTTGGTGATTTTTCAAGAGAATTTGTTGAACTCATTGGGCGACTTCTATTGGCTCTTGACATGGTGGGTTCACGTATCAGTAATCAAAGTGAAGCTAATCAAAGTGAAGCAAAGGGGAAAAGCATATTGAAGAAGTTAGAGAAAGTGTTTCTCCAAGACGTCCAACAGAAGTTAGAATATTTCCTGATGTAGTTGGACATGAGGTGAAACAAATTTCTCAGGACATTTGCATGTCTACTAGTTTACACGAAAATATCTAATGCAATATATTTGTGGGAAGCTTGTTTCTCAGTTAACAAGAAAATATCTAATGTAACGTTTTTGTGGAAAGCTTGTGACCTTTATCAGAAGTCAAAATTGACATTCTTATCAATAATTCCTTGACCAAGGTTGTCGATCGTGATAGAATAACGATGCACAAGAAACCTTGGGAGGAAAATTATTCGTGGAGAGAATATTAGAAAATCTATAGAATGAAGTAGATTAGGGTTTCTCTAAACGGCTCTCAACGTAGTTGTCGCGTCGAATTTCAATTCGGTGCAATCGGCGCTCTTCACACGTCGGAGGCTAATAGCTCACTAAGTTTTAAAGTTAGTCCGAACTCTTCAAAACTCACCAATTTACGACTTATCATTCGATTTTTTAACTTACAAGTCAATTTCCACTAATTGATTTGAAATGAGTTGATTATAAATTCAAGTAAAATATTAGAGAGAGATATTTTCCTTTTGCACAACTTGCACAACTAGAGAAACTAAAATTGAAAACTTGATTACACTACTTAATAGCTAATACCCACCTTATCTTATTTAAGCCTTGAGATTCGAATTTTTTTTCATGTATTAAAAAAGATACTCAAAAAAACATTATTTGCGAAATTTTTAAGGCATTTTTCATTAATTTTTAAGAGAAAAATGCTCAAAATCAATTTTTGCCCTTTCCGTGAAAAGGATTTTTTTGGATTTTTTGGTTAAAAAATATCAAGTAATATAATAATTTGACCCGGGTCGGCCGGATCGGGGCGCCGGCTCGATTCGGGTCTCGCCCTCTGACCCGGGTCTCGCGTGCGCCCCCATTTATTTTAAACACTTCTCCCTCTCGCTCTTTTTGTCCTTTCTCAATCTCTCTCTCTCTCTCTCTCTCTCTCTCTCTCCCCTATCCCCTCTCTCTCTCTCTGCACGCAGCAGACCCGATGGGAGCAGCACCGACTTTTCAAACTTCTATTCTTTTTTTTTAATATTTTCCTTTCTCTCTTGCCTCCTTCTTTTCCCATCTCTTTTGTCTACTCCTTCCTTCGTACTGCCTACAGACCGACCCTCGGCATCCATGAACCCAGAACGAAAGGAGATGCTAACTATGAAGGATCGCCCGATCCTCAACGACCACCAGCGGTTACCGGAACGCCTTTGTCAACGAGCTACGCTTGACAGAACCTACTCAAGCCAAACCGAGACAGACCCGACTCCTCCATGGGTCGAAGCCGGCCACGGCGACGCTGGCCAACACGGCCGCGAACGATCGACAAATAACGGTCTTGGGCCAAGCTGACCCTAGTCCCCTCGCGAACGCTACTCCTCCACGATCCTGTCACGGCATGAACAAAGGATGCACGAAGCAACCACTATTTCCAGAAGCATATCAAATTTAAGTAGATATTCGCAGATCAAGTTGAGGCATTTCATCGAACAGTGAGAGCACGCTACCGGAACGAGAGATTTCCGCCTAGACCGAGACTCATAACAAACAACAAGCATGGACCAGGATAGCAGCACGTACACGAGCGAGGCTGGAACTCGCATGAACTGAACAACGCCAGCCCAGTCCGGCGAGCCCGGAACAGGGCACAAAAGAAAGCAGAAAAGGGGTGGCCCCCCTTCAACCGAGCTCGCGGAAGGGCTATTTATAGGCTGGGGGGTCCGGTCGATGGAGGAGCTTCGGCCGCCGGTCCTCCGCGCGCCGACTGGCCCTGCTTCGGCCGAACCGGCGTCCCATCCCCTCTTCTCCGTGAAGGCCTGCTCGGCATTGAAGATGGGCATTGAAGGCGTCCGCGCAGACGTCTCCTCCATCCTGGTTTCTAGCCGGATTTCGCGCTCCTCCGATCGGCAGCATTAATGGCGCCTGCAAGACGTCGCCGGCTGCTCTACTTTGCCTCGGTGGTAGGCGGACGGAGAGAGGAGGAGGAAGGAGGGAGGAAGGAGAGAGGCGCGCGGGCTGGGCCGGGGAAAAGAGAGGGCCAGACGGACCTGGCCCGAGCGGAGGGAAAAAGGAAGTGGACGGGCAACGGCAAGAGCCCAGCCCCGAGGTCACTCGGGCTCACCTTTTTTTTTTTTCCTTTTTTTAAAATTATATTTATCTGAAAATAAGGTAAAATAAGGGAAAATGAAATAGAAAATAAAACTTAAAGGACGCAAATAATATTAATACCTAGGTGATGCGAAAATCATTTTTACTAGAGCCAAATCGGTCCCTAATTTTCTATGAAACTTAAATTAAAATACTTAGCCAAAATTTAAGTGTCAATAGTAGTACAAACTAAAAAAGTAAGCACAAATAACACTATTCCACTCCTTCCTATGACTCCATTTGTCGGGGTTCATCTCTTCAATCGTACTCAACAATCAACATCAACCAAAACTATATATTGGTCAAATTCACTACCGTGTAAGTGAATTAGAAAGTAACAAACATCACTTCAGTGGAATCAAATACTATATTATGGTATACATATGTAATAAAAAATAATATTCCAAAGAATTATTCAAATTTTCACATCAAATATGCACTATCAAATTTCATAATAATTAATGGATCCGAGCCCCTCATTCAAGCCAAGAGACACAATTTTATATTATATTTTTGGGGCAAGAACAATGCAAGTACTAAACTTTTGTATAGCACTCACTTAAGTACTATAACTTTTTCTTTGGCTCACTTGAGTGCGGTAAATTTGAAAAATCGATCACTTGAGTGACATTGGGGGTTTGCCTCGTCAGAAAATCTAATGTGAACGTCGATCATTCTACATAGTTTTCTTGACGTTGACAAGGACAATTTTTTAGATACTTTTTAATAATTTTTGTGAATTTTTTTCTTTTCCTTTTTTTTTTTGCCCTTTCTTTTTTTTTTCATGTCCGGCGAGGGTCGTCCCCGCTAGTTGCAAAGCCCTTGCCCTTGGTTGCAAAGGTCCTGGGCGGGGTGGCTCTTGCCCAAGTCCACAAGGGTCGCCGGTGACCCTTGCCAATCTTAAAAAAAAAAAAAAAAAAAAAAACAACAACAACAACAACAAAAAGGAAAATAAGAAATCAAAGTAAAAAATAATAATAATAATTAAAAATTCACAAAATTAAAAAAAAAAATCCATATAGGATGATTTGCTGAAAATGGCACTAAAATAATTGATTCTACTCCAATATGGCACTTAAGTGAGAAAAAAAAATGATGACCTTCAAGTGAGCGCTATACAAAAATTTTAGCATTTATACTATTCTTTTCCTCATATTTCTGTTAGGGAATAGAAAATATAGTAGTACTCTCACTATGGAGATCAAGACAATTTTATTCACTAGCAAATCTCATGAACAAGGTTTCTTGAATTGGATGGAGGGAACTTTAATGGCAACTTTGAGAATATTTTGCTGGAGCCAAGATGGCTTTGTTGGCCAAATTGTCCTCCAAAAAACTTCAAGCAAACCACTTTGTGCCGAATCACCTAGTTATTCTCAAGCTTTTAGGCGACATCACCACAAAAGAATAGAGCGGATGGGTCGAAATTATGATACAATTTGACCTAATCCATTTACTTTCTTAACTAATCGTCTGAATATATGATGACATGTACCTATTTTTCAATGGATACCAAAGTCCTGGCAGTATTAAGTTGGTTTGTAATTTTGCAAGGGGAATCGCAGGCTTTAAATCATTAATGAAAACACCTCGCTTCTCTAAATTTATGAGTTTGGAAAGATTGATTTTGAAAGATTTCCCAAGGTTGACTCAAATTGATTGATCAATTGGTAAATTAGAGTGGTTGATTTACTAGAAGATCAAATGGTGCCCGAGTCTTAAAGGGTTGCCCGGGCAAATTGGTTATTGTTGACACCTAAAATTTGATTAGGTTTTTAATTAATTAGGCCTTAATTTCTTTGTTTCTTTTTTTTTTAATAATAAATAATAAATAAAATAAACAAAAAATAAACAAAAACACGAAAACAAAAAAAGAAAGAGAAGAAACAGCCAAAGGCCTCCACGGCCCGGCCCGCACAACAAAGCCCGGCCCCCTCCCTTTGGTCTTCTTCCTCCTTGGCTTCTCCACCTGCCTCTACAACACACGCGCAAAGGGCGCGACGCCAGAAGGACGGGCGGACAGCGATGCACGTAGACCAGCTGGCGATGGATGGGATGCGCCTTCAAAACAAGCAAGTGGGTTGTTGAGGCGACGCCGGTCCGGCTGCACCAAGGCCAGTCGGCGCGAGGAGGACCGGCGGCCAAACCTCCACGTCAACCGAACTCCCTCGCCTATAAATAGGCTGGCACCACCTCCATCGAAGGGGCATCAAAATAGAGAGACAGACGGAGAGATCGAAAGCTTGTGAGCGCTGGAAGCTTCCCTCAAGAGACTTCGAGGGAGGCTCGAACGCCTGCAAGCCCAAATTTGAGGGCAAAAGATCAGGTCGCAAGCTAAATGACCTCCCACTGAGAGACATCGGGGGAGGCTGGCAGAAAGCAAAGCCAGATTTGTGAGCAGTTGAGGCCGGAGGAGAAGAGGGGGTTCTGGATCTGCGAAGTAGGGGCTGAGCAAGAGGGAAACCAGAAGGTGGAGGGCCAGATCCATCCACCACCGTGCTATGACCCCCCCTTGACGCCGTCGTCATCACCCAGTCGCCACTGACGAGGCCGCCTATGCTCATAGCCCTGACGCCGACCGGCAATGTCCCCGCGCTGTGCTCTCTTTGCAGATAGGTATTGGCCACCGCTCGCCGTTGCTTTGTCGTTCGGAACCTAACTGTCGCCTTTGCCTGCCGCGTCGCTGCTGTCGTCGACGCATGCCGACGCCTTAGCCCCTCCATCGGTGCTGCGAGTAGAGAGAGGTGGGAGAGAGCGCCGCAAACTGGGTGGATTGGGTCGGGCGCGTGACTTGATTCCCCTAGGGTTTAGTCGCGCAGGTTGAACTTGCACGGGCCTAAGAGAAGTGGGCCTATTTCGCTTTGTTTTCGGGCTACAATTGCTTAAAAAGAAAAAAAGAAATTTTTTGGGCCGGGCCTGCGTTGCAAGCTCATCCTAGTCTTAGGTGGATGACCCGGGTCGCATTTTAATATTATATTATAATATAATATTTTTAAAATAAAAAATAATAAAAATAGTTTTTTTTTTCAAAAAATCAAAAATATCAAAAATATCCATATTTTCCCCAAAAAGCCAAAAAAAGTCATAAAAAGCCAAAAAAATGATTTTTATTTTCAGAAAAAGATCAAAAATTCCAAAAATGCTTTTTATATTCAAAAATGAGAAAATACAAAAAATGTTTTTCCTCCTCAAATGTATGGAAAATCTCTAAAAAATCCAAAAAACCGTAGGGTTTAAACAAGATTAGGTATCGAAAGGGCATTAGTGATTAACTAGTGTAATCAAGTCCCCGATCCTAATTTCTCTGATTGCGCAGGAGCGAGTATTTCTCCCGATACTTCGCTTAGGTTTCTAATCAACCCACCGATTAGTGGTGACTCCGTTTTAAAATTAACTTATAGGTTAAAAACTTGGACCATTAAGTCAAAAATTGGTGGACTTGGGAGAGTCAAGGCTAAACCTAATAGACATAGCCGAACCATTAGCCTCCGGGGCGCCCGCCTCGATCGGACGACAAAAAAAAAAGAGGTCACGATAACTTGGCGGCTCTGCCGGAGACTTGAAGACTTAAGCCTTTTTTATCTCATTTAAATGCTTTGTTAATTTGGTTTTTTTTTCTGTGCAAGTTAGTAGCTTTTTATTCTGTTAAAATAAACTGTTTTGTAATCATAAATTGATGTGCATGATTTACTGTTTTAGCACTACACATGGCACACACAACCGGGCTGCCATAGAATATTTAGGATGGTGTTAAGAAAGATACGGTTTCGAACGCGAGATTGCGACGGGTGGACACCCTTTTAATTTCAACAAACTTTCTCAATTAGAAATTGAGCCGCACATCCCATGCGCATGTCTCTGTGCTTGCCATTTTCTTTAAAAGCAAAGTAATTTACTTTTTTTTACTTGGTCTTTTTTTATTGGCCCATGGCAATTTAGGGTCGGTTTTTCGAGTTCCAGTTTATACGCGATGGGAGAAGATGATATTCAGTTTATTCCCGTTCCCAAAGTAGAGCTCTTCAAATGGTGGGGTCAATTGGATCTATCTAGGACAACTGTCAAGGAACTATCTCAGTTGATTTGGAACGTCCAAGATACGATAATATGGATAGACAGTAGCAAGATAAGAACACTACAAAGGCATCCGTTGGGAACTATCACCTGTCTCGACCTTAGAAGAAGACTAGTGTTATAATATGTCTCGAATCTAAGCCCCGTTGGACGAAAATCCGATCTGAATATGTGATAAAGTCGGTCAAAGAAACAGTGAAGAGGAAAGTCCAAGAATTGGACTTGTTTGACCGAAACCCAATTGGATTCTGTTTCCTTCTCCAATACAGGTTGTTATCTTTCGACGATCCACATATTCCAATCTCATTGGCGGTGGCTTATATAATATATATACATATATTCTCAAGGGATTATATGTAGTAGTTGACGTGAAGTGTCCTAAAGCGCTATTTTGTTACACGGTGCTTGGCATTGATTTCGTTCGTGCAATTACACCAAGAAGTTTTTAGTGCTAAAGTCAGTTAAGTTCTTGTGATAAGAATTGGTGTATAATAGTATGGTTGTAATCTCCATTATATCGTTTAATTTATAATAAAATTCGTTACTATTCTCCTCATGGACATAGGTCACTACAATCAAATTACGTAAATTGTTCTATCTATTATAAGAGAGACTTTCATGAAAATTGGGTTCAAAAGTGCTCTCTGAATTTTTCTTGAACACCGCTAGTGTAAGGACCGCTGTCCCTCCTCCCCATGCACCGCCGCCTGGGCCGTCACACTCTCCCCCCTTGGGAGCACAAAGCCCTTGCTGTGGCCCCACACGCAGTCGGGAGTCGGCTCTAATACCATTTGTAAGGACTCGGGCCTTCCACTGTGTAATATTGTCCGCTTTGGGCCTTCGGCTCTCACAGTTTTAAAACGCGTTACACAGGTTAGAGAATACAATCCTTATAAACTAGTCCAGGACTCCTCCCTAAGCGATGTGGGACAGGAGATGCGCCCCCTCCCTGCGCACATCCGGGGACCGAGGCGCAAACGCACCGCCATCCCTCCTCCCCACGCACCGCCGCCTAGGCTGTCATAGCTAGCCTCACTTCCTCCCGCTCATTGCATCTCGCTTATGAGCACTCACTTTCCTCTCTATTTTCGCTTTTGTCCAGTCGGACAATTCTATGATCTTTTAGGTGTCCCGTATAGAATCATGGCACGTCATCATAATTAACTACAAAATCATCATAATACATTGTAAACTTTGATTTACGATATTGAGACGGACTGTTGCAAATAAATGTAAAACAGTCGTAAAAAAAAAAAAAAAAAAAAAAGAGTGAGGTTTCGGTACACCAATGTATCTTAGAAATTCCAGTCTGGCTCATTCTCATCTCTCTGCTCTAGCTTTTTCCTATCTTCGGCCAAAATATGTGGCCACGCCTTTGACCACATAACCGAAGCAAACCTTAAAAAGAGCGAGGTTTCGGAACATGAGAAGGAATTTTGTACAAAACAAAAGATCTCTCTTTCTCTCTCTCATGCATAAAGGGAGGAGTCGTTTTTGTTGGGAGCAGCCCAACATGTTTGGAAGTCAATTTAGAATATCTTGAAGATTGCTCATCAAGATTACATAATAGGAATGGAGTCTTACTCTATTATGATAGGACACTGAAAAGGAAGAATCTAAATAAGAATTAATCTTATTTAGGAAGAATACCAAGATATAATTTTGATGACTACCTAACTCAGAGGAATTCAATAAATCAAGAAAGTTTCTAATTGGGAGGTGATTACCAATTAGACAAAATTCCCGATTTGGTTGGAGGTCTACCACTATAAATAGAAGGATTGGATGGAGAAATAATGAGCACCAACAAATAGTATTGAGAGATCACAAGAGTGTTCAACAACATGAGTAAACATGAGAGTTCTTGAGAGTTTTTCAAAAAAGGATGTGTTTTGTGAAAGTTGTAAGGGTTTATTGTGAGAGACGTTAGAGTGTGTAACCTTTGATTATAATGGAGAGTTTCTGAATTAGCATTCCATGGTTTTTCTCATATTGGGTTTTCCACATAAAATTTATGGTGCACCACTCTTCTTTTCTCTCATCTACTGTTTTATTTACGTTCTGCATATTGTGCAATTTTGACAATTAGAATTCCACTACAATCGGTTGTGATCCGACTAAATTTACAACAAGTGATATTAGAGCCAAGTTGTAAAAGATGTTAGTAAACAAGGTCCATATGATTATGCTCATGACTACAAATTACGCAATATGGAGGTGCAAGATGGGGGGATCATCTCTACATCAAAGGCTTGCAAAGGCCAATCAAGATAAGAATATCCCCAAAGGGCATGGTAAAGACTCTAGTATCAGCTTCTAGATAGGCAAAAAGTGGAGAGGAAGAAGATAACTCCTCAAAAGCCCTGATATTAGCAGTGGAAAAGAAGTGGAGGGGGAGGAAAATGAGTAGACTATCGTTAACAAAAGATATATTGGCATCGTTAGAATGTGGCTCGATCAATGCATCTTTAAAAACTTTACTCAAGAAGACAACATTTATGACTTGTGGAGAAATCTGGAGCGGACATATGCGAGGAATACATCTCAAGACATAGTAAGCCTGATAAAGAAGGTGTCGCGTATGGAGTACAACCATGGAATGAGTGTCTCTGAACACATAGAAACTATGAGAGGTTTGGTGAATCAAATCAATGCAATAGAAAGCATGATCACTCTGAAATTGCATGCGCACTTCCTAACAGGTTTTATGTCAAAAAGTTGGGACCCCATAGTTATGTCTATTCACAATTCCAAACCCGATGGAGTATTGACAGTGGAGTTGATGAATGACAGATTCCTGTGGAAGATTACTTTCTGTATATCAATGATCTACCATCTCCTGAGAAGGCATATATGATGAACATTTCAGTCTTTGACATCCCTTACAAAATTTTGGAAGTTAATGCATTTGCCATTGTCTCTATTGGAAGGAAGAAACCAAGAAAGTATCTCAACCATATTAGCATGCCCTTGGTGATGAGTATGCAGTTTGTTGTCAGGGTCTGCATAACTTTAACTGGACGGACTTTGTTAATCAACAAACATGGTTGGGATTCTAGCTTGAGAAAACCCTCATCATACTAAACTCGGTAGCTGTTCTAATTATGCCATTACCTGTTCGTGTACCCCTCTACCTACATGTCACAAGGCCTGAGCTAGATCACATCGTTTTTGTCTAACTCTTCAGCATTTTGATCTTTTTATTTATTAATCGGCTGGCATCTGGCCATTGACATGCATGCTGGGTGACCATAGGAAAGCACACAATTTTAACATATTGTAAAATTTCGAAGAGAAATGTGACACAGCATAGTTGCTTACAACATTTAACCGACATGTTAGGATAAGGGTATGTTTGGTATCCATTCTATTCCCGAAAATAAGAATGATTTTATTCTAAGCATAGAAATGCATTTGGTGCCACTCTAACAATTTCTATTTCCGATAGAGAAATGCATTTGTACTATCATTAAAATTTCTACTCTAAATAATTTTCTTTTAATTATTTAATAAATTTATTACTTTTTTTTTCTTTTAAGAAGAAGAAGAAGAAGAAGAAGAAGAAGAATTCGGTGCCACCCTAAAATTTTTTATTTCCGATAGAGAAATGCATTTGTACTATCATTAAAATTTCTACTCTAAATAATTTTCTTTTAATTATTTAATAAATTTATTACATTTTTCTTTTAATAAGAAGAAGAAGAAGAAGGAGAAGGAGAAGGAGAAGGAGAAGGAGCAGAAGGAGAAGGAGAAGGAGAAGGAGAAAGAGGAGGAGAAGGAGGAGGAGGAGAAGGAGGAGGAGAAAAAGAAAAACAAAGAAAATTGCTTAGTTCCAAGAATTATTCCTCGGAAAAAGAAGTAATTTTTTTCTACTTTTTGATTATGTTCCAAATCTATTTTAGAGAACAATTTTGTTCCTGAAAACAAAAAAAATTACCAAACAGATTTTTGTCCTTTAATACAGAGAACAAATGAATAAAATTAGGCCATGTTTGGCACACTACCACATAGAGCCTAACTGACGGGAGAAGCATCTTCAGAATATGAATATATAAATGTAGGAGGAGGAGGGGGAGGAGGAGGAGGAGAAAAGAAAAACAAAGAAAATTGCTTAGTTCCAAGAATTATTCCTTGAAAAAAAAAAGAAGTAATTTTTTTCTACTTCTTGATTATGTTCCAAATCTATTTTAGAGAACAATTTTGTTCCCAAAAACAAAAAAGTTACCAAACAGATTTTTGTTCTTTTTTTTTTAAATACAGAGAACAAATGAATAAAATTAGGCCATGTTTGGCACACTACCGCATAGAGCCTAACTGATGGGAGAAGCATCTTCAGAATATGAATATATAAATGAAATAGTTGGCTCTCCCAATTTTATAAGAAGTTATGGAGTCCTCCTTTGTTTTATGTCTTTACAAGCGGAAGCATATCACGATGTCGAGTAATTTTTTTTTTCTCACTCGGCATTGTCCCCACATATATTCAGTAATTTCCTTTTCTTTTTTCTTGGGTTTCTGCGAGTTCTGATGTTTAGTTATTTTTGCCAGGTGTTTTGCTAATAATTAAGTTCAAACTTTCAGGCACGGCATTTTTGCCCCTGCAGAGCTGCATGAATCATTTCCGGCATCCTAACGCTCAAAGCTTTACTTACACCTTCTATCTTTTGAAAGCTTTGAGCGTTTTTTATGTTTCAAAACGCTCAAAGCTTTCAAAAGATAGAAGGTATAAGTAAAGCTGTGCATTTTTAGTTCGTAACGGTGACGTCATTAACTTTTAGGAATGCTTGGGGATGCAAAGGCTGAATTTCAAAATGTTTTACAAAGCAATCTAGCGAACTGGATAATAGGCAAGGCATAAGAGTCCCATTTGGCGCACTATTTTTTAAAATAGTCTGCATCTCTTCCATTCTCGACGTTTTTTAATGGGCAAAGTATAAGAGCCCCATTTGGCGCACTATTTTTTAAAATAGTCCGTGCATCTCTTCCATTCTTGACGTTTTTTAATTTTCTTAGCATGGTAAGAAAATTTAATTCCATTTGCACTTCAAGTTGGCATTACCCATATTTACTGAGATCACCCTTCAAATCGATTGAGCCGATGCATTCCCTTCAACAATCCTTGAAGATCAACTGTGTTATAATTATGGTTAATGGATCAACAAAAGCCAATAAATTAAGATACGTCTTTTCTATTCATATATCTATTGAATTCATGAATTTCCTAAACTTCTCTGTTCACATATCTATTGAATTCATGAATTTCTTAGATTCATGTATCTTTTAGTTCATGTATTTATTGAGTTCACGAATCTCTTGAATTCACATGTCTCTGAATTCATGAATCTCTTAAATTCACGTATCTCTTGATTTATGAATTTCAAGGATATATGTGTTTATTTAATTCATGTATCTCTTCTGTACATGAACTAAAAAGCTCAATAAATAAATAAGAGCATAGAGCTTTATTACAGTTTTTTTTTTCTTTTGACTCGATTCCAAAAGAGCTTTGATATACTTTTCTACTCTTTTGATTTTTTTGGGTGTGTTGGTTCAATTGAACAGTTTGATTGAGTCCCGTTTGCATAGTGCTAATCCAAACAGGTTCGAGGTGTTGTATTTTGGGAAGCATAGTTCGTGAATCTACAGAGCACCATTGGTAGGAAATAATCGCCTTAAGGAGATTCAGATATCCGTACTTCACCTCCATTACATTGATATTATGATTACAACAAACAATTTGTTTTCTCTGGATTAATTTCCAATAAACTACTCTCCAAATTTGTAGATACAAATTTGACAAGTATCGCATAATGTTGCATTTTATCCATAACTTGTATGTTGTAGGCTGGATAATCATTTTTGAGACTTGCTCACGATTTTGAAACTTTAGACTGTTGAACTCATGTCGAACCAAATATTTTCAAGGGCACCTGAGTGGGTGGACAGATGCAACTGATAGGCAGCAGGGCTGATTTAATTGCTGCTACTTTTTTTGGATAGAGATGATCAGAGCAATAATAGTGGCGTTAAAGTCCATTTCGAGGGGAGAAGAGGCTATCTCATGTGGCTTAATCTGGCTAGTTAGCATATGCCCAGATGAATTTAGTCCAGTTTAGGTGTAAAGCACTGCAGATTCATTCTCTTATAGTGAGCATATGTACAACGGACATGCTAGAAATTCTGAAATTTTACAGGTTACCATTTCATACATGAATGAAAATTTACCCTTTGAAGGGAGCTAGGCACTGCTTACAGACAATGGTTTCACGTGCAAGTGCTCAAAACGCCAAGAAGAATTCTAATAGACATTACTACATAAGTTTGCATCTAATGTTGGTCAGACCACAGATTATTGTTGGAGGTTCCAACTGTGGCAGTGGTCTATAACAATGAAACAAAAGCTTGGTTGAGTAGCGTGACATAATTACCACTCAAGTGAAAGTTATCTTTGATCAATCGATATAAAAGTACATCCATATGAATTTACTTCACGAGCCCTTTTCCTTGAGACATTTTGGAAATTTAGTATAAATCCTTCAACGTAATTATATAGTTGTGAGTAACAGACTAGTACAAGCTTTTGTTTTTATTCCTCATTGTCCTCACATATACTCAGCAATTCCCTTTTTGTTGGATTTCTGCAATTTCTAGGGTTTTAGTTATTCATGCCAGGTGTTTTGCTAATAATTTAATTTATACTTTGAGGCACAGCATTTTTCCCCTTGCAGAGGTGCTCGAATCATTCCTGTCATTCTAACGCCAAAGCTTTCGAAAGACAGGAGGTATAAGTAACCCAGTGCACATTTAGCTCGTGATGGTGATGTCATTAACTTTAAGTTGCGATAGGGATGTAGGGGCTGATTTTCACAAATGGTTTACAAAGCAATGAGGCAAACTGCATGATGGGCAATGAATAAGCGGCCCCATCAGAGGTTGGCGCACTAGTTGGTATGACAGTCTTTGCGTCTCTCTCTAGCATTCTTGACTTCTTCGTTTTTCGTGGCATGGTTTAAAACTTTAAATCCTTTTTAGCTTCAACTTGACATTATTCAAATTTACTGAAATCATTCTTCATTATGATTGAATCGATGCATCCCTTTGGACAATCCTTGGAGAACAACTACTCTCTAATTCATCGATGCAAATTTTAAAAGAAGGCATAATGTTGCCTTTTATCCATAACTTGCATGTTGCACGCTGGATTATCATCTATGATATTTGCTCATGCCTTTGAGACTTTAGACCGATGCCTTATTCGCATAAAATCATCCGTGTTTATGCCATATTGAACCGATTCCCTTTCATGGCTAGTTAGCATATGCTCGGATGAAATTTAGTCTAGTTCAGGTGAAAAGTAATGCAACTTCACTCTCTTATAGGTTACCATTTCATAGATAGACGAGGCTTTACCATTTGAAGGGAGGTAAGCATTGCATGTGGACTATGATTTCACATGCAAATGGTCGTGAAAGTTGCAACAATGAGATGATAGCTTCATTGAGAGGGAAATTACCAAAAATTCATTAACCTATTGTAGGGTTACTACCCTGAAAAACACAAAACTGGTCCACGTGTGACAAATTCACCCCAAACTATTTTTTTGTCCATGAAAAATCCCAGACTAGTATACCGTGACAAATTTACTCAGATTGACCCAAAAAAATCATAAATTGGTATATTTATGACAAATTTACCTCAAACTAATTTATTTGACTGCCAAAAATCTCAAACTGATATATTTGTAACAAATATACCCCATGTTAAATTGTATTAATACCACAAAAAAAAAAATGTAAACTATGACAAACGAAGAATAAAATCCCAAATTGATATACCAGACAACTATAACATATCATTTAACTTAATAATTTGACAGTAAAATTTAATGAAAATTAACAAAGGGTAAATTTGTCACAAGCGTATCAGTTTGGAGTAAATTTGTTAAAAGTATATCAGTTTAGGATTTTTTGTGGTCAAAAAAATGGTTTGGGATAAATTTGTCATAGATGTACTAGCTTGGGGTTTTTCAAGGTATTAACTCTACTTTTATAATTGTGCCAATTTAGTCTTTTTTTTTTTTTTTAGCCAATTTAGTCATAAACTTTTTACAATTATATCAATTCGGTCTATTCGGCCAAATTTGGGCGACCGGCATTGACGTAGACACCGGGCGTCCGGCCAATGTTGACATACCAATTTTTTAATAAATTTTTATTTGTTAATTTTTTTTTCTTTTTTTTTCTTTTTTTCTCAATGCCAAGTTTCCGACCAATGTTGAGGTAGCTTTTTCTTTTGAATTTTTTTATTTTTTTATTTTTATTTTTTCTCTTCTTCCTCCTTTGGCTTCTTTTCCCCATAGTGGCGGCAAGTCTTTGGCGAAAAAAAGAAAAATAAAAAGTAATAAAAAAATTGAAAGAAAATATACGGTGCCAGGAAGAGTTGACATGCATGGTGGAGTGCACTTCCCAATCCCCAAGATACCACCTATCTTTCGTGATGTAAATCCCTCGTATGTTAAGCATAAAATAAAGCTATACGAAAGCGCCCTAAGGAAGCATGAGGAGCATAAACCCTGCTGAAGACATAGGAAGGAAGCTTTGATGGTGGCTAAAATCACAGGACGGCACATAAGTAATTAAAGTTATTGACCTCATCTTCGTATTTTTATTTGATTTATTTATTGGAATAATTATTAGATTGTTTTTTTAGAATAGGAGCCATGCCTTATTCGCATAAAATCATCTGCGTCTATGCCATATCGAACATATTCCCTTTCTTGGCTAGTTAGCATATGCTCGGATGAAATTTAGTCTAGTTCAAGTGAAAAGCAATGCAGCTTCATTCTCTTATAATAAGCATATGTACAACTAAATGTGAGAAATCATAAAATTTTACAGGTTACCATTTCATAGATAGACGAGGATTTACCCTTTGAAGGGAGGTAAGCATTGCATGCGGACTATGGTTTCGCGTGCAAGTGCTCCAAGTGGTTTGACTATGGTCGTGAGAGTTGGAACAATGAGATGAAAACTTCGTCGAGAGGGAAATTACAAAAAAAGTCCTTAACCTATTGCAATTATGCCAATTCAGTCTTAATTTTTTTCAGTCAATTTAGTCATAAACCTTTTTACAATTGTATCAATTCGGTCCATGCAGCCAATTTTGGCCAGCTGGCATTGACGTGGACGCCGGGTGTCCGGCCAATGTTAACGTACCAATTTTTTAATAATTTTTTTTTGAATTTTTCTTTCTTTTTTTCCTTCTCTTTTTTCTTAACGCCCATCCGGCCAATGTTGACGTATCAATTTTTTAATAATTTTTTATTTTTTTGAATTTTTCTTTTTCTCCTTTTCTTTTTTCTCTTCTTCCTCCTTTGGCTTCTTTTCCCCGCAGTGGCCGGCAAGTCTCCAGCAAAAAAAAGACAAATAAAAAAGTAATAAAAAATTGAAAACATAAATATATGGTGCCAGCAAGAGTTGACATGCATGGTGGAGTGCACTTCCCAATCCCCAAGATACCATCTATCTTTTGTGATGTAAATCCCTCACATGTTGAGCATAAAATGAAGTTATACGAAAGCGCCCTAAGGAAGCATGAGGAGGATCAACCCTGCTAAAGACTTAGGAAGGAAGTTTTGACAGTGGCTAAAATCACGGGACGGCACATGAGTAATTAAAGTTATTGACCTCATCTTTGTACTTTTATCTTTTGATTTATTTATTGGATTAATTATTAGATTGTTTTTTAGAATAAGAGCGCCCATAGGCACGCCGGTTTATATTTATCATTTTCTACGATTAGGCTACGACTATCCACATGCTGATGAACTCCAAAAGCGTGCTTCAATAGGTTCAAATTCCGCTCATATTTTGTTCAGACTATTTAGATAAACTCTTTGGGGGTGATACTCACCATCTGAGTAAAAGAATCTTTACTCGATACATGTGGGAAAAGCGATTTATGTACATCCATTTCATACATAGAGGAGAATTTACCTTTGAAGAGAGGCAGGCACTGCTTATGGATTAAGGTTTCATGTGTAAGTCCTCGAAATGCCAATAAGAATCTTAATAAACACCAATCCATAAGTTGCATCTGACGTTCGCTCACACCACACATTATTCTTTAGGGGTTCAACGATTGTCGGTAAAGCTGCAACAATGAGATGATAGCTTTGATAAGTATTATGACACAATGAATGATTATGTTTGATTGACCGATATAAGAGTACATCCATATGCATTAACTTCCCGAGCAAATTTCCTTGAGACATTTCGGAATCTAGCATATTTTCTTGAATGCAAAGGAAAAAGAAAAAAGGAATGAAAGAGAACACGAAGCAATAATATTTTATCTATGGGCACGCATGATAAAATTTATATTTCTCTGTTTCTCTGTTTCTCTGTTCCCCGGAACAAATTTAGAACAGAAATCTATTTGGTAACGTAATTTGATTTTTCTATTTCTGGAACAGATTTCTATTCCAGAAATAAACTTGAAGAAAAAATCAGAAGCTAAAATTTCTAACTTCTCAATTTCTGAAATAGAAATTGAGAAATCAATTTCTAATAAAAAAATCAATTTTTATTTGAGAAATTTTATCATGCGCACCCTAAAAGCAACAAAACTGAAGCAAGGGAGACATTGGAAACAATAATTCAAAATATTCGCTCAATCGATCTGCTCGAAGAGCTGTTGGAGTGGGGATTATTTAGAATAGTTCCCACAACTCTTGTAAAGAAGATGACATGTCCCGGGATGGTATATTATAGAGGTAACCACTCACCAACCATATTTTTTTGTCAATCTACATGTTTGACTGATGCATTGGTGACTCTTTGTATATTTCATAAATGACATTGCTCTAACACTTGATACAAAATTTTATTTTCGGTATAGAAATGCATTTGGTACTATCCTTAAAATTTCTAGTCCAAATAATTTTCTTTTAATTATTTAATAAATTTATTACATTTTTTATTCTTTTCTTTTCTTTTCTTTTTCCTTCACCTAACCTGTCACTAGCTTCAGTGACTAGCTAGACGAGGGGTGACAACCTTGCTGGCCTCAGTGGAGCGTTGCCGGCCCTTAGCGAGGCCAAGCCTTGCCCTTGGCTAGGGAAAGACAAAGAAAATTGCTTGGTTCTAAGGGTTCGTTCATTTTGTGGAAAATGGGCCATTTCCGGAAAATATTTTCCCATAAGTCATTTTTTTAGGAAAATGACAATATTTTCTGATATTCGGCTAAAACCTGAAAATATTTCAGAAAATATTTTCCGGTATTTGGTAAGAAAAATATTTTCTAAGACTTCACCACTTAGGCATGCATCACTTACCGACCTATAAATCCGTTAAATATGAACTTGCCTTTATCAAGCAAACTTACTTTATATCTTTGTTCCCTCATTGTCATCAAACGCTCATCTACTATTTTTCGTATGGATTTTAAAAAGAAGCAAAAGAGGAAAGAAGCAAAGCCTGTACAACCCTCATGAGAATCTTCTAGTTGAGTGGCCTGTTTCTCCCCCTGCGTCTTTTGTGTTCTAATAAACAAAAGAAAAAAGAAGCAAAGCATGTAGAGCCATTTGCTTGAGCAATCTACAATTGCAGGATAGAATAAATAAAGAAAATGATAAGCAAGAGTGCAGAGCACGAGCTTTAGATCGATGAGCTCGAGGTTCGCTTGGCAACGACTGATGACTAGCCAAGAAAGAAGAAGATGGGAAACAAATAAAAGAAAAAGAAAAAATAGAAAAGAAATAGAAAAGAAAAAGGAAATTAAAAATAATTCAAATTAAAAAATGATTCAAACAAAAAAAAAAAGAAAAGAAGAAAAAGAAAGGGAGGAGGAAGTGAGAATTTGTAGAGGTGTGAGATAAAAGAGATCAAATGAGGAAAATGTTTTCCACTTTTTAAAAGTGGAAAACATTTTCCCTTAATTTAGAAGATTTTTTTTCTTTCATGGAAAATATTTTTCCCAATGAATTCATTTTCCATGAAACGAACACCGGAAAATCCGGAAAACATTTTCCTGAAAACGAACGAAGCCTAAATATTATTCCCTGGAAAAAAAAAGAAGTAATTTTCTCTACTTCTTGATTTTGTTCCAAATCTATTTCGGAAAACAACTTTGTTCCAAAAACAAAAGGAAAAAGTTACAAAACGAATTTTTATTCTTTTTTTTTTAATATGGAAAACAAACGAATAAAATTAGGCCATGTTTGGCACACTACCTAAAGAGCCTAACTTACGGGAGAAGCATCTTCAGAATATGAATATAAATATGAAATAGTTGGCTCTCCCAATTTGACAACAAGTCATGGAGTCCCTCCTTTGTTTTATGTCCTTACAAGCAGAAGTTTATCATGATGTCGAGTAAATTTTTTCGTTTTCACTCGGCATTGTCCCCACATATATTCAGTAATTTCATTTTCTTTTTTCTTGGGTTTCTGCGAGTTCTGATGTTTAGTTATTTTTGCCAGGTGTTTTGTTCAAACTTTCAGGCACGGCATTTTTCCCCTTGCAGAGCTTCATGAATCATTTCTGGCATCCTAACGCCGAAGCTTTCTAAAGATAGAAGGTATAAGTAGAGCTGTGCATTTTTAGTTCGTAACGGTGACGTCATTGACTTTTAGGAATGCTCAGGGATGCAAAGGCTGAATTTCAAAAATGGTTTACAAAGCAATGTGGCGAGCTGGATAATAGGCAAAGTATAAGAGCCCCATTTGGCGCACTATTTTTTAAAATAGTCTGTGCATCTCTTCCATTCTTGACGTTTTTTAATGGGCAAAGTATAAGAGCCCCATTTGGTGCACTATTTTTTAGAATAGTCCGTGCATCTCTTCTATTCTTGACGTTTTTTAATTTTCTTAGCATGGTAAGAAAATTTAAATCCATTTGCGCTTCAAGTTGACGTTACCCATATTTACTGAGATCAGCCTTCAAAATCGATTGAGCCGATGCATGCCTTTCAACAATCCGTGAAGATCAACCGCTCTCAAAAGTTGTAGATACAAACAAGTATCGCATAATGTTGCCTTTTATCCATAACTTGTATGTTGTAGGCTGGATATAATCATTTTTGAGACTTGCTCACGATTTTGAAACTTTAGACTATTGAACTCATGTCGAACCAAATATTTTCAGGGGCACCTGAGGGGGTGGACAGATGCAAATGATAGGCAACAGAGCTGATTTAATTGCTGCTACCTTTTTTGGATAGAGATGATCAGAGCAATAATATTGGCGTTAAAGTCCATTTCGGTAGAAGAGGTTATCTCATGTGGCTTAATCTGGCTAGTTAGCATATGCCCGGATGAATTTTGTCCAGTTTAGGTGTAAAGCACTGCAGATTCATTCTCTTATAGTGAGCATATGTACCACTGACATGCTAGAAATCCTAAAATCTTATGGGTTACCATTTCATACATGAATGAGAATTTGCCCTTTGAAGGGAGCTAGGCAATGCTTACAGACTATGGTTTAACGTGCAAGTGCCCAAAACGCCAAGAAGAATTCTAATATACATTACTACATAAGTTTGCATCTAATGTTGGTCAGACCACGGATTATTGTTGGAGGTTCCAACTGTGGCGGTGGTCTATAACAATGAAATGAAAGCTTGGTTGAGTAGCGTGATAATTACCACTCAAGTGAAAGTTATGTTTGATCGATCGATATAAAAGTTCATCCATATGAATTTACTTCACGAGCCCTTTTCCTTGAGACATTATGGAAATCTAGCTTAAATCCTTCAACGTAATTATATAGTTGTGAGTAACAAGACAAAAAGGGGGGAAAAGGCGAGAAGAAAAGCAACAAAACTGGAGCAAGGGGGCCAATGGAAATAGAAATTCTCAATCAATTCGCTGGAAAATTCCGCAAGTCGAAGTGGGGATTATTTAGCATTTTCCTGCAACTTTGGTCAAGATAATGACAATCAACATGGATGCCATTACTCCACCGGCCGCGGTGGCTCCACTGGATAAGGCTCTGCTGATCCTCAACGAAGAGGTGAAGGGTTCAAAACCCAGGGGAGGCGCTAGGTGTATTAAGTGTGACTCAGGGGTGGTGGGTCCTCCTGCTTAAATGTCACCTGGGGGTTTACGGCGTGGCTGTCGGCTACAAGCCGGTTCCTCCAGCAACCAAAAAAAAAAAAAAAAAATGGTTGCCATTACATGTGATATCATGTCATGACATCGGGAGTTATCCTAGTTATCACCTTTCCCACATAGGAAAGGGAGGTGTGGAGTTTGATTCCTCACCTTGTCAAGAGAATTAAGATTGTGAACGTTTAGTTATAAACGTGGGATTCAGCTCTCATGCTTTGCAAAGAGGCCAGGCAAAAGACTAACAAGGCGTTGAGAGTTGAAGTAGAACATGTTAAAAAAAAAAAAGGACTTCAATGTTGTGAGCTATGAAAGATCTTTATATTCTTAAAACATAACACTTCAAAGGAATGAGCAACGTCTTGAAGCACTTATTATAGCTAACGATGTGATCTAGAGGGGGATAAAAATGTTGATTTATGAAAACATAACAATTTTTGGGGATAAGTCAAGTTTGATATATGCAGGAATATTAAGTCCAATATGCTTCTATCAGATATAAAATGAGACAAGTAAAGGATAGAATGTGATGCACACAATTCTTTCAAAATGAGGGTCGTCGCCTATCACCCAAGTCCCAACGAAGGAGAGCCTAAAGGGCCTTGCCTAGTTGTTGTTGTTGTTGTTGTTTATTATTGTTATGATGCACACAATTCTTTCAAAACGAGGGTCGTCGCCTATCACCCAAGTCCCAACGAAGGAGAGCGTAAAGGGCCTTGCCTAGTTGCTATTGTTGTTGTTGTTGTTGTTGTTTTTTATTATTATTATTATTATTATTATTATTATTATTATTATTATTATTATTATTATTATTATTATTATTATTATTATTATTATTATTATTTATCCCTTTTTATTTATTACTCTAGTTTGATAAAAATTTAAAATTTGGCTTAAAAATAATACATGGATCAAGACAACATCGTTTTAGACTTATGTTTCATGGTTTAGTGACGTTAATCCCACATAGGAGAGAGAAGATAATAGAGAAAGCCATGTAAATATTATATGTTAGCCAAATTGGACGGAGTTAACGAAATGAATCGGTTGCACCAATTCAACATATTGTAGGATTTGATTATACTTTTTGAAAGTCTTAATACCCAATTACACTTTAGTGACAAGTTTAGAATTTATAATGTACTTATCCCAATTTAGAAATATCAATTTCAAATACATCAATGTTGTATCCAATCGTTAACAGATTTTACCTCTAGCTCTAGTCGAAAGACACAATTCAATTTTTTTATTTTTCATTGAGGAACAAGAAATGTACACTATAGAGATCGAGACACAATTTTGTAGCTGAAGATTTTGGATATCTCATTAACGCGAGGTTTTCTTGAATTGGATAGAGGGAACTTTGCTAGCAACTTTGAGGAAATTTTGCTAAAGATACAATGGCTTTGTTGGTGAAATATTCCTCTAGAACTTCTAGCAAACAACTTCCTACTGAATCACTTAGTCCTTCTCAAGCTTTCAAGCGATATCGCCACAAAAGAAAGGAGCATAAGGGTTGAAATCAAATTACAATTTTGTTGAGGCTAATAATACAACATAGAATAGGCTGATTTACAAAACTTGATAATTTTTGGTAAAATAATTTAAGTCAAAGTTTTGGTACATGTGGAAACAGTTTGATCATATTAGATGCAAATGCTTATGTCAGACATATACAAGGGTAAATGAAGAGATAGGGGATGCAAAGATTCAATGTGAACTACCTATCTCTAGTGTTCCAATTAAAATTTGTGCAAGGCCTTTGCTCACTATTAAGCTTAGCCAATTGCGATGTATTCTTGGAATCGTTGTTTGCAATTAGTGTTGCAATTGTTTCATAGACAACAATTTTAAAGTTTATGTTGTTCAACGACCCGTTTACAATATCAACATTTTGTGAGTTGCAAAGTTAGACACCATACATTTTTTGGGCATGTATTCCGTGTTTTTTGAAATTCAGTTTGATAAGTCATTATTCTCAATTTTTAGAAATGTAATACATATTTAGGTGAGAAATAATACAGATTACTTTCAACGAAGATTCTGTACTTAGTAATGTATATTTTTCTCAGAGACTTTGATTAGGTGAAAGATTTGCTTGTATATATTGTGATAGCCAACAGCCACAACCGGCTCAAAACCAGTTCAAAATGAAACCTCAACTCTTTTAAGTTGAGTCTCTCCAATACTTTCTCAGTTCTTTCTCATTTCTCCCTCAATCTTTCAGATCTGGCCTCTCTCTTTCTAAATATATAAAAAGTCTATTGAGCGGCGCTTTCTCAGATCTGGCCTCACTCCATTTTCTCCAGCAGCGCCACTCGATCTTTCTCTCTCTCAATTATCGCTTGAAGCCTTTCTCTCGGTCTCACGGGTTGCGGCCGAACCATTGTCGGTCTGCCATAAATCAGCTCACTCTTAGGTAATCTCTCTCTCTCTCTCTCTCTCTCTCTCTCTCTCTCTCTCTCTATTTCGATTTCGGTTCTTCATCAAATGTTTCGATTTGGTGCGCTGTGTTTCTATATCTTCGGTGCGATGTGCAAGATGGTGGGAGTGTCTGGTTATCAGGGGTCGTCGCTCATGGGTTTTTCTATGGCTTTTTCTTTTCATTTGATGGATGATGGCGATGATGATCTTCAATCTTCGACGAGTTTTCATCATGTAAAATTTCCTCATATTTTCTTTCTGTCCTTTTGATTTTGATTTGTGGATGGGCATCTGGAGCCCCGCATGGATGCACGGTCCAGCTCCTTTTCTTTTTCCGGTGTGCGGTTCCTCAAGTGCAGGCGCTATCGGACCAAAGTTGTTGAGCATGAGTGATTGGAAGAAGCTAATTTTCTTAACAGGAAAATTCTCTAGTCTTGTGTGTGAAAATATAGAACCGTTCCCGAGCAATTAGATACATTAGTTAGGAGAGCAAAATTATTGAAACTTCAATCGGCTTTTATGGAAGAATTGGGAAAATAATTATAAAATTATCGATCTATCGTTTATCAAGGAAAATTACAACATACAATGATAGTTACTTTTCAATGGATTCCTTAAACTTGCGAACTATTAAGGATTATAAGTTACAAAATAAAAGGAAAAAGAGAAATTTATAATAACTTATGGAAAGTTATGATTATTAGGACATTCGAAAGAGTTTGATAGAACTTACCGTCTCTGGTGTCTCGATATTCACTAGCTATTGCTGTTTTTACAATGATAATTCATGGGAGGCCGAGGCCTTGACTCACTATTAATCTTAGGCTGCAATTGGGACGGGCTTTCCCAAGCCAAAGCCCCTTGGGCTGAAATTGGGCGTTTAGGAATTTTTTTCGTAAACCTCCTCAAGAGAAAGCTGGCCTTTTGGAAGGCTCAAAGCCTAGTTTGCCTTGGTCATTTCAGCATCAGAAATCCGGGAAGAATCAGCAAAGCTCTCGGTTCTCTCGCTCCTCTCTGAATTCCTTCTCTCTTTCTCTCTCTCTCTCTCTCTCTCTGCAGTTTCTCTCCTCTTCGAGTCGCAACACTCACCAGAGACTTTCCTCCCGACCAGGGTTCACGTCACACGTGCCACCCTTGGCCGAGGACGCACAGGCGAGGACCACCGCTCTTTTGGAGAGTTCCTCGGCAGCGTCCTCCTGCAATTGGATCCCTCGCCATCGCCGGGTTCGGATCCTTGACGTGGGTCAAGTGCTCAGGTATTAGGGTCGGGCTACGCTTCAATGAGGGACCATAAGCGAAAAAAAAAAGAGAGTGTAAGCCGCTACTCATCTTGATCGTGCGCCGCTGGCTATAGAAATCTCCTCAAGCACCACCTCAAAAAAGAAGTAGCATCGATCTGTGTCGCTACATGGCGAGAGAAGAGGCCAACTCAGGAACCGCAACAGGTGGTGACTATGACGTGTTCTTGAGCTTTCGAGGACCCGACACTCGCAACACATTCACAGATTGCCTCTATGTGTTCATGAGAAAGGCAGGAATCCACATTTTTAGGGACGACGAAGAGTTACGGCCAGGCGAAAAGATCTTAGAGATCTTGCGAACAATAGAAAACTCCCACATTTACATTCCTATTTTCTCCAAAAATTATGCTTCGAGTAGATGGTGCCTCTGAGAGCTAACATGCATGGTGGAGAGCTATGGCAAATCCCCGGAGAAACAAATACTGCCCATATTTTATGATGTGGACCCCTGGGATGTTAAGCTTGAAACAGAGCTGTACAGAAGCGCCCTAACAAAGCATGAGGAGGACCTTGGCTGCACTGAAGTGAAGCCTTGGAAGGAGGCTTTGACCACGGTGGCTAGAATCAAAGGGTGGCATATGAAAGATCAAAGGTATTGACACCGCCTTTGTTTATTTATCTATCTATTCATTTATTGGCCCTTACAGTTGAGTCTTAGAAGAGGAGCGTCCACAAGCACATATGTTTGTATACATCATTTTCTACTGTTAGGCTAAGACCATCTACATGCTGATAAACTCCCAAAGTAAAATGCTAGTGATTGGTTCAAATGTGATATATTTGTCATTCAAACTATTTAGATAAACTCTTTGGAGCCATATGAGAAGCCATATAGTGCAAGTACCAAATGGAAAATACATGTTGGCATGCTAGATATAAATTATTGGCTTCTATTTGAAATTCTAATTGCTAATGTATAGTCTCATGTGCAATGATTTCATGAATATGGCAGGCAAGGCGAGGTCATTGATGATGTCATTAAAAAGGTATCACAGATGATCATAATAAGAAAAAGAGATTTGCCCACCTATCTAGTTGGAATTGATGATCGTATTGAAGATATAGAGAAACTGTTGAATCATGGTGATACTGGTGTCGCGACCAATTTTTTTCGGGATAAATCACCTATGGTTTGGCTAATGGATTGTTAAGCCTAGGCTTAACTCGGGCTCTCCCAAGCCCATACCAATTCGCGACTTAGGTTTGAATTGTTAACATGTGTTGACACCTATCTTAAAATTTAATTTATTTTAGAAAGTAATAATATAGTATTTGGTTGTAGAGGGAAAAGATGTCAGAGAAAAATTTTGAAAAAATTTTGAATTCGAAATAGTTCAACAGCCAGATTTCGGAGCCATTTCTTTGTTGAAGAGGTTGAGTGAAAATCTCACCGGCGAGAGGTTGAGCGAAAATCTCCAACGGCGAAACGAATTAGAGTTTTCACTCTATAAATAGGGGGCTCCTCTTCACCTTTCGGGGAAAAAAAAATCAGAAAATTCAAAGCAGAAATTCTGTCGTTTAGGGGGGGCTTCCTTTCGTAAAAAGAGGTGAAACACAGAGAGCAGAGGGAGAGATGACGTGAGGCAGAGAAAAGGTGAGAGTGGGAGAGGTTTCGGCAGAGAGTGAGAGAAACAGGTGAGAGAGAGTGTCAGGTGGGAGAAAAAGTAAAAAGGAAGAAGAAAAAGCAAAAGATGGACTACTGTTCATCTTCCTCGTGAGCTCCCTTTCGGTGTCCCTGCAACCCGCCGATCCTGTACTGCCGCCTGCTGCCGAGTCACCGCCGCCTATGCGACGCCCCTGATCTGACCGCAACCTGCCCAGCCCGGAGTGCGGCGAAGCCACCGTTTTCCTTCCGCGATGCCAGCAGCTGAGCCCGAGCCCTCTGCGACGCTAGAAGCCGTTCTTGTCGCGCCTGCTGCCGGAAGCCTCTGTCACCAGCCCAGCGCCCAGCGTCCAGCGTCGCCCTTGCCCCTGTGAAGCTGCCGCTGCCTGACGCCACTGCTCACCGCCCTCCGATCGACCGTGCCCCGCTCCACCTGCAACGCCCGTAGCGGTCGCTCACCGAGTCGCCCGCCCTCTGCCTGAGTCGAGTCGAGCCTCCACAGCCCGACGCCGTCTCTGCCGCTCTCACCAACCCAGCCGAGCGACGCCTGCCGCGCCCCGCTAACCCAACCGAGCGACACCTGCTGCCGCCGCTCCTGATCCGAGCCTGCTGCCGTTGCTCACGACCCACCTGCTACTTCCCTTGTTTTTGCTGCAGGTCCGGTTATCACCTGAGCTCTTGCCGGAGCTCCGACGACCACCTCAGCTCCGGTCACCAGGACCTCTCACCCTTGGCGAGCCACCATTGCAGTTCAGCCATTACTGCTTCCTCGTCATTTCTTCAAGTCTACCGAGAGTTAGACTAGGTAAATTGTTAAGTATTTGGTTTCATAGTTTCTTTTTTTATTTACTTATAATATATTCTAACTTGATTTGTTTTGATTTAATTTTATCATTAGGAAATTTGTCATATTAAGTTATGATAATCAAAAATATTGACCCGCGAGACGTCGGGTTAGATTTTTGATTATTTCGACTTTTATGGCGAAATTCATGAATTTTTCTTTTGCATCCTTGATTCATATTAAAATGCCATTGATTTACATGGATGGATTTTTATTTTAGCGTGTTATTATTTACTCATCATACATCATGCATCATATTAGATATTTAGGTCTATACATATTCCACATTTGAAGCAACGTATTTTATTTTTTAGATTCATGTAGAATTAGGATGGTTTTCCTTTAACAAAAAATCAAAACAAAAAAGATGTTATTTAGGTTATATAGATTTTATAATGCACACATTACATGTTGCGTTTTAATTAGTAGGTTATAGGTTAATGCTTTAATATTCTCATCCTGTAATTTTTAATATTAAAAAAGGGCCGAAGATTAGTATTGCATCATTATCTTTTAAAGTCATTAAAAAAAAAAGAAAACACAAAAAGGTCATTTACTTGGTTAGTTAATAAATTAGTTTATAATTAATTCCATTTCATGTCATCATTGTTAGTATAGGTTGCATATGTGCAATAAAAAATCATAAAAAATCATAAAAAGAGCATACATATAGAATCACCACGTCATTCATCCTATATCATGAAACACATGTATATTTAGGATTATATAAATTAGATTGCATACATGTAGTGATAAGTTTAAGTCATACCATATGAATTGCATCTCGCATGTTATTAAAATAAATTCATGCATATTAAGTTAGATTAAGATTGCATATAATTAACATTTTTTTAACAAACAAAAAAATTAGTTGTCATGTCAGTTAGAAATCATGTTTAGGGCATGCATTTTTATTAGCATTTTTCATTGAATGTTATTTTATTGATTGCGCACTCGCATGACCACCATTTGCATGTTAGTAGCTTAGGTTTAAATTAATCATATTGCCTGCAAAATATTTTCAAAATTAAAATAAAATGTACCGAAAGGGCGTTAGACTAATCTAGCGTAACCATGTCCCCGGACCTATTGAATCTCTGGTTCGCAATAGTAGAGTATTCTCCCATACTTTACTTGGGTTTCTAACCAGCCCTAATTGGTTAGTGGCGGCTCCAAATTGAAATTGCATGTTTAAATGAATTCATTTCTATCAAGTCGCGATTGGTAGGACTTGGGAGGGTCCGTGCCAAGTCTTCGGACTTAGTAATCCATTAGCCTTCTTTAGGTAATTCACATTCAAAAAATTCGGGAAGGTCGCGATAGCTTGGCGACTCCACTGGGGACAGAGTTAAAACTCATAGTGGACATAAGCCTGTTTTTTAATATTTTGTTTGGCAGCATGGAAACAAGGTACGCTCCTAACATAAAGTGTTAAATGTTTTTGCAGATGGGAGGTATAAGGGGAGTAGTCTTTGCTAATCCTTGTTTTGCAGGTTGGAGTTAAGAATGAATGGTTGAATTTAAACTATAGAAGTGTTGTTTGCAATTAAACTGTTGCGCATGTTTTATTGTTTTTAGCACTACACTATAGCACACACAACCCGCGCCGGACTCCAGGCTGCGATAGGATTCTTAGGATGGTGTTGAGAAGGATACTTCCTCTAAAGCGAGACTGCTATATAGAGGTTGACCTTCTCTTCTCCGAAAGTTCTTCATGGTGTCGAATGTGTTTGTCCATATCCGCGAGACTGCGTGATTATTAGACATTCCATTCGACTGAGCCGGGGTTAGGAGGACCTGACACGTTAATACGAGACTGCAACGGTCAGATCATCCTCTTAGCTCCATTTTGTTAAGCCATCTAGATAGAAATCGAGCCCCACATTTCATGCGTGTGTCTATGTGATTGTCATCCATTCCCAGTGAAAGTAAGTTGTTTAAATTCTCACTTCTGCAATTTACTTACTTGCAATTTCGTTGGTCCATGACAATAGGTTTCGTGGTCAATCTTGTTTTATGTGCAATGGAAAAACCAACGTACAATTTATTTCCTCTCCCAAAAGGAGCTCAAAATGTGGTTGGACCAATTAGATCAAGGTGACCAGGCCTTACGTCCAGTGGTCCCTGATGTGACTAAGAAGCCAGCTCAACAAGCACAGATTGAGCATCTTAAGCAAAAAGTGGAAATGATTGAAGTTGAAAATAAAAAGCTTCGCAAGACATTGGGTTCCTGAAAGCATATAAAATAAGATGTTTTGGTTTCTTAGTTCAAATGTCTAAGGACCTTGATTTCAATTTTTTAATTCAGTGTTTTCCATTCTTAGTCCAATGTTTAGGGGACTTGAATTTCAATTCTTAGCTAGAAAGTTTGATTCAAATTTCAAATAAATGAGGCGATTAGACCATTGTCATGGGCCATTTTCCTATCTTGTCATCGTTTCTTACATTATCTCTTTTCTCCTTAGGTGACAACACGGCTCACCTAAGATCGCCATTTCGTACTCGTTCTAGAGCAACAATGGCTGATAACGCTGAACAAACACATGTTGTTGAACAAGCTCGCGTTGCTGCCCTTGAATCGGAGATGAAGCAAGTCCTGAATGTTCTTGAGCAGCTCTCTAAGCAAATCGATTCTCTCCAAGCAAACACTGCCCCACCAGCTCCGCAAGTTGAAGTGGTGTTACCACAGCATGCTCCTGCGACTGATCCGAAGGATAAAGGCAAGAATATATCCACAAGTGACCCATCAAGCTCTAAGGATGTCTCCAAGGAGAAAATTACTGACACGCCTCAAATTGTTGTTGATGAGGAGGTACAAGTGATACACTCGGCTGTACCAAAGACGGAACAAGAAAAACGCTTGACGAAAATCGAGGAGAAACTTAAGCAGTGCGCAGGTTCATTTAGCCAAGACCCAACCGATCCGTCCCATTATGCAAAAATCAAGATGCCAAAGAAGTTCAAAATGCCAGACTTTGAAAAGTATGATGGCACATCTTGCCCGAAGATCCATCTGCAGACGTATGTGGTCAGGATGACCCAATATGTCGATAACATCCCCTTGATGATTCAACAATTTCAAGCAAGCTGACAGGACTGGCGCTGCAGTGGTACATCATGAAGAAGATTAATCTGCTAGAGACTTGGGAGGATTTGGTGATGCCTTCTTCAAGCAATATAAGTATAATATTGATGTCACTCCATCTCGAGAAGATTTACTTCATGACCGAGAAGAAGAGGACGGAATCTTTCAAGGCATATGTCACGAGATGGAGGGTTGTAGCCGCTCAAATTACTCCGGAGCCGACAGAAAAGGAGCTGATGGATTTGTTCATGAAGACACTCCCGCCTGAGTATCGAAGTCGAATGCTGGGTTCGACTGCCGAGTCATTTAATCAGCTAATCCCTGTCGGCGAGCGAATTGAAGTAGCATTGCGTGATGGATGGGCGTCTGATCAAATCAGCTCGTATGGGAGAGTTTCAACCAAGAAAGATAAAAAAAACCTGTAGTGGAGGTTAATGCAACTTATGTTCAACCACCTCGCCCTACCCCGAACACCCATCAAGGAGGAACACGACCATTCTTCGGCCAGCAGAAGAACTCTTCCAAGCGTCAATTTACGCCTCTTCCTAAGCCATTATCCAAGATCTTGCCAACCCTTCAGAAGAAAGGATTACTTGCTAAGGAGCCTAAGCGACCTAATCCGGAGCGTTTCCCCAACTATGATTCTTCCAAGACATGTGCTTACCATATGGGGCAGGTAGGGCATTCTGTTGACGATTGCTATACGCTGCAACACAAAATCCAAAATCTTTTGGATGCCAAGGTGGTCTCATTCCGCGATGCACAGCCGAACATCCAGAATAACCCACTCCCTGACCACCCAGAAGCTGTGAATGCCATTTTCAATTTTGATGCTGAGCCCACCATGTTTCAGATGACGCATGAGGAAGCAGAAGTGATGGACACCCTGGGGCAGCCAAGTGGCAAATTCGATTACTATGTAAAGTATTCGGCTCCTCCCTGCTCCTACTTCGACCCACGGGATATCATCCTAGATGGATGGGGTGGCATAGATGATCCCGCACCTCCAAAGATTGAGAGCTCTGATGACACACTTGAAGGAATGGCTGAATTGTTCAAAGAGAATTTAGTGTTTGTCATCGACAAAGCTCGAGAGCAGGAAAATTTTAATTATTTGCACACTCCTCTGCGCAGGAGTCTTTATTGCTTTCCATATTTGCATATTTGCATTTTTAATTCTAGGATTTCCCTCATTTCAATAATGTAATTTGCTTTTCATCCAATAAAATACATTGAGATTTTCATTGTTTTAAGGGCATGTTGAAGTATACCAAACTAGCCCTGTGATGAAATCCTACCCCAAAGAAAACGGCAAGGAGCTAATTCTCGAAGGCCGGGCTTCTTCATGTTCCCTTGAAAATTTTTTTCAAAATAAAATAATTTTCCAGCATGCATCTAATTTACCCGTTTGTTTCTTTTAATTATCTCGCTTTATGTTTCAGTGTGACCCTCGCGCACATTTAAGGAACCTCTATGAGCTCCCTTGCAAAGTGGGGCATGACATAGACATTTAACAGCTTTGACTTTATGATTTGATGTGCAAGAATAGAGCATGGCCTTTTTTGTCATTATAGAATGCTTTCACATGATTATGCAATTTGTCAATTCCACTTGAAATTTATCAAAATGGATAATTCAGTGAAAGATGTCGAGTTACTTGAACATGCTAAATGAGGTGCGAAAGGCAAGCCTAATCCTATACACAATCCCCTGTCTATACATTGTGAGGTGAGTATGGAAACATTTTGTGTTTCAAGATGAAGAGTTTTCTTGCATGAAGTACGACAACTAAAATGACGAGAGGCAGTTCATTTCTCTACCAGTGAACCCTTGTTTAACCCCTCTTTGAGCCCAAATACTTGAAGAATTTCTTTCATACTACCCCTGTCAAGGACCACCCCACATCGGGGCAAATGGAGGTAAGTTGACATTGAAGGAGAGTGAAATGGATAGAAATTTTCTTGCTTTCACTTGCATCAATCTTCAAGTCATGCTATTACATTGAATTCATATGGTAATTTAAGTGTTTTAGGATGACGAAGAGCATTTCTTTCATTACCCTACATACTTATACCATTTGCGTAGCCCACTTGAGCCTGCAATTTCACTTTTTAAACCCAGTTGGTGATCATCCCCCACACTGGGGCAAGGCAAGAGACAGATGAAAACCCTTGAAGGTTCGAGTGTCATTTAAAGTATACATGACACACACTTTGTGCGCAAAAGCTGAAATCAAAATAGAACTAAGGGGCATGAAAAAGCAGTGTGCCTGGTAAAAGCAAGGCCAATGCCCGTGAAAAAGAAGATGAAATGACTGATGAATTGGGGGGCATAAAAAAAAAAAAGTGTGCACGATCGATGCCCATCATCAAAGAAAATGATTTTAAAAGAAAAAATGTTGAGAAAAGATCTCCAGTTGAATAATTATTGGCATCAGTGATAAACTCTTGAGCCAATAAAGAAATCTGTCAAGAAGACAATTTGTAGCGAAGAAAACTGGTGGTAAGGTCAAGATGATCACCAACTCTTACCCATTACACACATCTTTGAGCCTAACGATCCTTTCGTTTCTCAACCCATAAACCCAGCCTATGTTACGTCCCTTACAAAGTCTCTTCAGATTAGGGCATTTGAATTAACATAGGAATTCACATGTTTTGAGCATTGCTCGAAGAAGTGCGAGCAAGATTATTTCTTTCTCATTTTGCAGGGTTCTTGACTTGTAAACCCGGAGATGATTACATAATTGTTCTTTCAATTGCTTTGACCCAAAGAATCCCTTTGTTAAGCCATTGACCAAGCCCACATTACAGTACCTGTTAAAGACCTCTCAGATTGGTAAGGTCGTACTGATTGCAAGAAAATTTGAACTCTTGTCGACAAGATCATGATAAGATTGAGTGATATATTCCCGCATCAATGGTCGGGACAAATAACCCCTCTTAAATGAGAGCGAGTAAAAAAAAGCCTTTTCACACCAAAAGTGTCTCATTTAGCATGTTCAAGAGATTCACAGCTCAGTGAAAATTGTCTTGATATTTTTTCCTTGTGGAAATTTGAAAAGCCATCATGTATAGACCTTCATTGAATTAAAAAAAAAATGAAAAAAAAAATGAAATGAATTTTTCCTCAAAGACCAAAGGATTTGTCTTTGAAGCCTTGAGTTTGTTCAGTTATCTCGGTACTTGATGAGAATTCCAAGTACCCATTTATAAAATGTTTTCAAATGTCTAGTTTGAATTCCAGATATTTGAACATTTAAATGCTTGATGTGACTTCCAAGTATTTGTCTTTTCGAGCGTCTGATGTGATTTCCAGATGTTTTGAATTTTTAAGTACTTGATGTAATTTCCAGGTGTTTGGGATTTGATGAGAGACCAAAATCCCCCAAAGATTTTTCTTCAGATTCAGTTTGATTTAGGCGACCGTAGAATGGTACGGGTCCTAAACAACATTTATTGCTCTAACAGGCGACCGTAGAATGGTACGGGTCCTGGAAAAGCAATTTCCCCATTCAGGCGACCGTAGAATGGTACGGGTCCTGAAAAATCAATTTTCCGTCAAGGCGACCGTAGAATGGTACGGGTCCTCGACAACACCTATTCCCTATTTAGGCAATCGTAGAATGGTACGGGTCCTAGAAAGTGAATCCCGTTTAGGCGACCGTAGAATGGTACGGGTCCTGGAAGGTAAATCCCCGTTTAGGCGACCGTAGAATGGTACGGGTCCTAGACACAACCAAACACTGTCATACTGGGCGACCGTAGAGTGGTACGGGTCCTAGGAAAGCAGTCTCTTTGTAAAGTTATGTTACTATTTTAGGCGACCGTAGAATGGTACGGGTCCTAGACATGTAACGCCAACTGCCTAGAACTACTCTATCCTTCTTGAATGTGGGTTATTCCAGGTGCTTGGGATTTGATGAGAGTTCCAGATCTCTAAAGACTTTGAGCCTTTCAATTATCTGAAGAGAGTTCCAGATGTTTGTCAAGTCTCATAGGAATCATTTCACACCCAATAATACTTTTCTGAATCTCCAGATAAGTATGACAGGTGCGTGTTCTTCTTTGCATTTGCATTTCATTGAGCATGGACACATTGAAATATATGTTCTTGACCAAATCATTGCATTTACATGGCATTCTTTATTGCATGACCTTGCATTTATTTGAGTCCATTAAAAAAAAAAAAAAAAAAAAAGTCATTACAATTAACATTTGCATATGCATTTCATATTCATTTTGCATTCATTCTGCATAGTATAAATTTAGGTGTCATTTATCTTTGAAGGAAACCTCTACGAACTTCCCTTCAAAGAGGGGCAGCTGTTGACACCTATCTTAAAATTTAATTTATTTTAGAAAGTAATAATATAGTATTTGGGTGTAGAGGGAAAAGATGTCAGAGAAAAATTTTGAAAAAATTTTGAATTCGAAATAGTTCAACAGCCAGATTTCGGAGCCATTTCTTTGTTGAAGAGGTTGAGTGAAAATCTCACCGGCGAGAGGTTGAGCGAAAATCTCCAACGGCGAAACGAATTAGAGTTTTCACTCTATAAATAGGGGGCTCCTCTTCACCTTTCGGGGAAAAAAAATCAGAAAATTCAAAGCAGAAATTCTGTCGTTTAGGGGGGGCTTCCTTTCGTAAAAAGAGGTGAAACACAGAGAGCAGAGGGAGAGATGACGTGAGGCAGAGAAAAGGTGAGAGTGGGAGAGGTTTCGGCAGAGAGTGAGAGAAACAGGTGAGAGAGAGTGTCAGGTGGGAGAAAAAGTAAAAAGGAAGAAGAAAAAGCAAAAGATGGACTACTGTTCATCTTCCTCGTGAGCTCCCTTTCGGTGTCCCTGCAACCCGCCGATCCTGTACTGCCGCCTGCTGCCGAGTCACCGCCGCCTATGCGACGCCCCTGATCTGACCGCAACCTGCCCAGCCCGGAGTGCGGCGAAGCCACCGTTTTCCTTCCGCGATGCCAGCAGCTGAGCCCGAGCCCTCTGCGACGCTAGAAGCCGTTCTTGTCGCGCCTGCTGCCGGAAGCCTCTGTCACCAGCCCAGCGCCCAGCGTCCAGCGTCGCCCTTGCCCCTGTGAAGCTGCCGCTGCCTGACGCCACTGCTCACCGCCCTCCGATCGACCGTGCCCCGCTCCACCTGCAACGCCCGTAGCGGTCGCTCACCGAGTCGCCCGCCCTCTGCCTGAGTCGAGTCGAGCCTCCACAGCCCGACGCCGTCTCTGCCGCTCTCACCGACCCAGCCGAGCGACGCCTGCCGCGCCCCGCTAACCCAACCGAGCGACACCTGCTGCCGCCGCTCCTGATCCGAGCCTGCTGCCGTTGCTCACGACCCACCTGCTACTTCCCTTGTTTTTGCTGCAGGTCCGGTTATCACCTGAGCTCTTGCCGGAGCTCCGACGACCACCTCAGCTCCGGTCACCAGGACCTCTCACCCTTGGCGAGCCACCATTGCAGTTCAGCCATTACTGCTTCCTCGTCATTTCTTCAAGTCTACCGAGAGTTAGACTAGGTAAATTGTTAAGTATTTGGTTTCATAGTTTCTTTTTATTTACTTATAATATATTCTAACTTGATTTGTTTTGATTTAATTTTATCATTAGGAAATTTGTCATATTAAGTTATGATAATCAAAAATATTGACCCGCGAGACGTCGGGTTAGATTTTTTTTTATTATTTCGACTTTTTATGGCGAAATTCATGAATTTTTCTTTTGCATCCTTGATTCATATTAAAATGCCATTGATTTACATGGATGGATTTTTATTTTAGCGTGTTATTATTTACTCATCATACATCATGCATCATATTAGATATTTAGGTCTATACATATTCCACATTTGAAGCAACGTATTTTATTTTTAGATTCATGTAGAATTAGGATGATTTTCCTTTAACAAAAAATCAAAACAAAAAAAAAGGATGTTATTTAGGTTATATAGATTTTATAATGCACACATTACATGTTGCGTTTTAATTAGTAGGTTATAGGTTAATGCTTTAATATTCTCATCCTGTAATTTTTAATATTAAAAAAGGGCCGAAGATTAGTATTGCATCATTATCTTTTAAAGTCATTAAAAAAAAAAAAGAAAACACAAAAAGGTCATTTACTTGGTTAGTTAATAAATTAGTTTATAATTAATTCCATTTCATGTCATCATTGTTAGTATAGGTTGCATATGTGCAATAAAAAATCATAAAAAAATCATAAAAAGAGCATACATATAGAATCACCACGTCATTCATCCTATATCATGAAACACATGTATATTTAGGATTATATAAATTAGATTGCATACATGTAGTGATAAGTTTAAGTCATACCATATGAATTGCATCTCGCATGTTATTAAAATAAATTCATGCATATTAAGTTAGATTAAGATTGCATATAATTAACATTTTTTTAACAAACAAAAAAATTAGTTGTCATGTCAGTTAGAAATCATGTTTAGGGCATGCATTTTTATTAGCATTTTCATTGAATGTTATTTTATTGATTGCGCACTCGCATGACCACCATTTGCATGTTAGTAGCTTAGGTTTAAATTAATCATATTGCCTGCAAAATATTTTCAAAATTAAAATAAAAGGTACCGAAAGGGCGTTAGACTAATCTAGCGTAACCATGTCCCCGGACCTATTGAATCTCTGGTTCGCAATAGTAGAGTATTCTCCCATACTTTACTTGGGTTTCTAACCAGCCCTAATTGGTTAGTGGCGGCTCCAAATTGAAATTGCATGTTTAAATGAATTCATTTCTATCGAGTCGCGATTGGTAGGACTTGGGAGGGTCCGTGCCAAGTCTTCGGACTTAGTAATCCATTAGCCTTCTTTAGGTAATTCACATTCAAAAAATTCGGGAAGGTCGCGATAACATGCAATTGATTTTTTTTAACTATGAGCCGCCACTAATCTATTTTTTATGGGTCGATTAGAAACCCTAGTAGAGTAACGGGAGATTTACTTTACTCCTACGAATCAGAGACTAAGGGTACGGGGACTTGGTTACGTTAGATTTCTCTAACGCCATTTCGGTACCTTTCTTTTTATTTTGAAAAAGGTTTGGCAGGCAGCTTGAATTGATTTTAAACTAGTTCCCTAACATGTGAGGTGTTCATGCAGGTGCACAAACCATCAATTTAACACCCAAGAAAACAATTAAATAATGCAGGACTTACCTCAAAGCAACGAAAGCATCTGCAGTGTTAAATTAAAATCAACATCAACAACCCTAGATATGGTTTCTAATTAACAAGCAATTACTCAATTTTATGTTTTCGCTTTTCTTTATGAAAATCATGCGATGCATTCTAATAATCTAATATAACATGGCAGCATGACCTAAACTATATGACATGAAGAAATGCAATAATTAGATGCAATCTAAATGACCTAGTTCTAATGACATGCAATGCGATGCGATGACATATAAAATTATTTAAACTAAGATGACATGCAGCATATAATTTAATATGCGAGCTATATGTCACGCGACATTTATTAAATGACCTAATCTAATGACGGACAATTTCTAATTAGAAATGAACCTAACAATAATCACTAAAATGACATGCATTTCATGAACCTAATTCTATATGACATGCAAATGACATTTTTTATTTTAAAAATGCAATCTATCCTAGAAATTGCAACTAATTTATCCTAAGACAAATTTTATGAAATTTGAAATGATCTAGCTAGATTAAGATTCTATCTAATTTAAACTAGGGATTAAGTCATATTAAATCCTAATTTAAACTAAGACATTATCTAAATCTAAAATGCAATTTATCTAAAAAAGATGATCTAAATTTAAAATGAAACATGCAATTCTAATCTAATATGCCATGACAATGCCCTAATTCTATATGACATATCTATTCTAGATAATGAAATGAATTTATTCTAAGGCAATTTTTGTATTTTTCATGAAATGCAAAAATTATTTATCTAGATTAAGATTTTATCTAGCTTATATTAATCAGGTCAGACTAAATCCTAATTAAAACTAAGATATTATCTTAACCTAGCAAATCTCTAACCTAAGATGCAATCTATCTAGAAAATTAATCTAAACTTAAAATGAAAAATGCAATTTTATCTAATATGCTATGACAATGTCCTAATTATATATGACATATGCATGATGACTTCTTTTTGTGTTTTTTTATAAAATTCGAAATTAAAATTGCCAAATAATTAAACATCTAATTCAAATTTAAAACTAACATCCTATGTATTTTTTTTGGATTTTTTTATTTAAAAATTCGAAATAAAATTGCAATCCTAAATATGCAAGATAATAAAAACAAACCTAATCCTTATTCAGATTTTTTTGGATTTTTCTTTTAAAAAATTCGATTAACTCAACCAACTTGACGACAAGCAAAATCAAACAAGATGAGATTGATATCTGAAAATTGGCGAACCATATCTCGCGCATGAGATCGGGTTGGCCAATTTTAAATTAAATCGCTTGAATCGAATCTCGACTCAGATTGGATTGTCGATTTTTATAAGGGATTGCGAGTCGGATTTCGGGCGCGAAAATCGGACTATCAATCCCAAACTTGAGGACTATTTCATGTTGAAATCTCAATCATGTATCAATGAATAATTACACTAAAACAAAAATTATATTAAAAAAAACTATAAACTATATAAAAATAATAAAGATAAAATAATAAAAAAAACTACCTAATCTGATTTTTGTCTTTTCTGTTTTTCTTCTTTCTTCCTTTCCACGCTTTGGCAGCTTCGTGGAGGTCCACCGGGAGTTAATCGTCGGAGCTCCGGCGATAAGGACCAGCAGCGAGCAGTTCGGCGGCGAGCGGTGGCGTCGCGAGGAGCAGCGGCAGGCAAGATCTCGGCCGGCGTCGCGGGCGCAGGTGCTCGGCTCCGACGGCAGGGCAGCGAATGGGACTGTAACTCAGGGAATCTGGTCACGGTGTTGCGGTGGGCTCGGCTCTGCAGGCGGAGAGGCTTCACGGGCGTCCGGGTCACAGGTCTGCAGGTGGAGCGGCTTCGCGGGCGGATCGGGGACAGACGACGCAAGGCGGGGCTCAGCGTCGGGGCCGCGTGGATCGATCGGCGACGGTGTTGCGGGCAAGGCCGGCAGGGCGTTGAGGCGCGGCGCGGAGATGAGCAGTGACGATGGCTCCGTCGGACTGGTGCAGCGGTGGCGTCGGGGAAGGACGGCAGAGGTCGCGACCGGAGCAGGGAATGCCGGGTGCTGGGTCGCGAGCAGATCTCAGGCACGGGCGTCGAGGAGTACCGCAGGCGTCGGCGAGGGCTGAGGTGGAGCGACCAGATCGTCGGTGCAGCGTGGCGGCGGCGAGCGGACCAGCGAAGTGGCGAGGTGCGGTGGTGTCTAGCGTCGGGGTACCGGCACAGCAGCTGGACGAAGCCGGCTGGTGCGTTCGAGCTTCTCCCTCGCGAAGAAGACGATGCGGTGGCCTCTTTTTTTTCTCTCTCTCTCTCTCTCTCTCTCTCTCTCACGTCACTTGCTGCAGCTTTCCTCTGTACTTTCTGCTGGCTTTTCTTCACTTTTTACTTTTGTTTTTTTGACCAAGAGAAGCCCCCCAGGTTCCGAAGCCTGCAATCCTTATTTATAGAAAAAAGACCCCCGTTTATTCTGCCCCTCAAGGTTTGTATAACAACTCAATCGCTGAAGATCATCCTTCGAAAATACGAGATGTGCTCAATTAGAAAGTGGCTCCAAAATCTAAAAATCATCTGTTAAAATTTTCCAAACTGACTCACTCAACCATTGAAGATTATTTTCTGATAAGGCTTCATTATCCAAACTCTAAAATCTTTCAATATCTCCTTCCATAACAAAATATATTTTTTTAACAACTTTTCTTTTCTTAAAAAAATAAAATAAAAAATAAGTTAAACGAACAAATAAAATAGTTAAAATTTTATGTGTCAACAGCTGGTGATGTACGATTTATCATAATCCATGGGATGGGTGGCATTGAAAGACAACTCTTGCCAAGGCAATCTTTAATAAACTATTTTATGGATTTGAAGGTCACTCCTTCCTTTCAAACATCCTGGAGTCATCTCCATGCCATGGCATTGTAAAAATGCAAAGGAAAGCGGTAGCAGATCTTTTCAATTTCTCGTTTCCGAAACCTTTGATTTTGAAGATGTGAACAATATGATCGAAATAGATTACCTAACAAACGAGTCTTACTTGTTTTCGATGGAATGGATGAAAATGACCAATTTATGCAACTAGTGAGGCATTGTACTTCATGTGGTCTAGGGAGTAGGATCATCATTACAACTAGAGATAAATGTATTTTTCCTAAGATCGAGGCAGAAGGATTGGAGGAAAATATCTTAATCGGGTATAGAAAATTTTTTCTGTATGAAATGAAGGAAATGCATTTTGATCATGCTCTTCAACTTTTCAAGAAGCTTGCTATCAACACAGATTCAGCTCTGTTTGATCTTTATGATCTTTCAAGAGAAGTTGTTGCCCTCACTGGAGGACTTCCATTGGCTGTTGAGGTGATAGGTTCACATCTTCGTACCATAAGTAAAACAAAGTGGAAAAGCACGCTGAAGAAGTTGAAGGAAATACCTCACGAAGAAGTCCAACGAAAGTTAAAGATAAGTTATGATGCACTTGGACATGAGACGAAACAAATTTTTCTGGACATTGCATGTTTCTTTGTTAACAAGAAAATAACTGATGTAATGTATATGTGGGAAGCCTGTGACTTATTCCTGGAAGTCGAAATTGACGTCCTTATTAATAAGTCCTTGATCAAGATTGTTGATCGTGACAGAATATGGATTCATGATCAGTTGAGAGATCTTGGAAGGGAAATCGTTCGTCAAGAAAGCATCGGCAAACCTGGAGATCGAAGTAGATTGTGGTTTCTCGAGATGGCCTTGAACATAGTACAAGCTAAAAAGGTAAGTAAGAATAATGCTATTTCATTCCTTCCTGCATAACTACACGTCTAAGAGTTCATCTCTCTAGCTAAGAAGTTCGTGCTGTAGAAAAAACTTGGGAATTTACTATGCGTTTCCTTGAAAGAGAAGTTGCTAATTATCTTATTCTTTTTCACCAATAAATAGTGCATCCATCTTCAAAATTATACAAATAGCATAATTATTGGGTTTAAATAACTTCAACTTTTCCACTACATAATCATATAATTCATATTTTAACTTTGTAATTTTTTTCTGATTGATATACGATGAGGGGTGTGTGTATATATATAGTAGCAAAATTAGCTTGCTGAATTTGGATAATGCACGTTCGAACGGAAGGAAAATTGCTTGGTCACGAGAGTAATAAAAACGTATTTTTTGAAAAGATTACCTTAGTAATGTCCGATAAAGCTAAAAGAATCTTCTCTTAACAAATCCGGTGGAGAGGTCAGTTCACGGCCAAGTAAGCTGATTACTAACTTAGAAGTTGCAAACATCACTTCCACGGAATCAAATACAATCATTATTATAATATAAATATCTTATATGATTTGGAATATTAGTTCCTAGAAATAGGTTCTATGTCCCTGTGGGATGGAGCGACGGAAGTTCTATATTTATTCACATAAAAGCATGAATACCATCATCAAGTAAACTTGATTTCAAAAAATAAAGAAATATTAAATTATATTCAATAATTATAAAGCCAAATTACCACATGCTATGGTCAAACTCGCTAGGTTATAAAGCTGAAAACTACAATGGCCATGGCTAAGCCCCCCCAAAAAAAAAAAAAAAAAAAAAAGGCTATGATTAAGCCACAAAACAGAATTACTCCGCGCGCAATTATGAATTTCAACTTCAATTTGCATAGTATGTTATTTCACAGGGAATGAAATAGGGGATTCCTATGTTGGGTAGTGGTTATTAACTTCATTTCGGTATGGTCAGGGGACAGAAAACGTGGTAGCACTCACACTATGGAGATCGAGACACAATTTTACACGGGAAGATTTTGCGAATCTCATAAACACAAGATTTCTTGAATTGGATGGAGGAAACTTCACCGGCAACTTTGAAGATATTTTGCCAGAGCTAAGATGGCTTTGTTGGCAAAATTGTCCTCCAAAACTTCAAGCAAACAATTTTGTGCTGAATCACTTAGTTGTTCTCAAGCTTTCAGGAAATATCATCATAGAAGAATGGAGTGGATGGGTCGAAATGATGGTAGAATTGCACCTCATTTACTCTTTCAACTAATTGTGTGAATATATGATGACATGCACATATTTTGCAATGCATAAAGTTGGTTGTTGTTTTGTAGGTGGCAAGTAAACTGAAAGTTTTGCATCTCGTGGGATCTAAATCCTTAATCAAAACACCTCCCTTCTATGAATTAATTAGCTTGGAGAGATTGATTCTGAAAGATTTCCCAAAGTTGGCTGAAATTGATCCCTCGGTTGGCAAATTAGAGCGGTTGATATACTTGAAAATTAAATGGTGTCCGCATCTTGGAGGGTTGCCTGAGGAAATTGGTTGTCTAACTGCACTGAGAGAGCTAATCTTGGTCCACTGTTTTAGTGTTCGTTATTTGCCAAAATCGATCCATTGTCTAAAACATTTGTCAAGGCTAGTAATGGAAGATACAAGATTAGTTAAACTTCTGGTCGCAATCGAAAAGCTAGTGGCTCTTGAGTACATGTCTTTGGTGAATTGTACGAGTCTAAATGGGTTGCCATATGCTGTTGGGAAGTTAGGATGTTTGACCGAGTTGGATCTATCTGGGACTGCTATCAAGGAATTACCTTATTCGATTCGGAACCGTGAAGATTTGATAGTACGGACGAATAGTTGTAACATAAGAACACCGCGAAGACTTGAAGATGAAGAGGTGTGCATCCCACGGTGGATAATGTTAAGTTATGATGCACTTAAATATGAGGCAAAACAAATTTTTCTGGACATTGCATGTTTCTTTGTTGACAAGAAAATAACTAATGCAATGTATATGTGGAAAGCTTGTGAATTTTTTCCGGAAATCCAAATTGACGTCCTTATCAATAAATCCTTGATCATCATGGTGGATCATAATAGAATTTGGATAAATGATGAGTTGAGAGATTTTGGAAGGAAAATTTTTTGTCAAGAGAGTACTGACAAATCAGGAGATCGAAGCAGATTGTGCTTTTTTGAGACGGCCCCGGACATAGTAGAAGCTAAAAAGGTAAGTACGAGCAACACTATTTTATTCCTTCCTACTATGTTATGCATCCAAGAGTTCATCTCACTTGCCCATTCCCTTCTTCATTTATTACTAGCTAAGAAGCCTGTACAATAGAAAAAACTTGTGAATTAATTATGTTTTCTTAAAGAGAAATTTGCTAACTATATGATTTTTTTTTCACCAATATGTAGCGCACCAATTTTCCAAAGTATTTAAATAAGATAAAAATATCTGAACACAATAGAATTTTTTTTTCAAAGACTAACTTAACTTCTCCATTACATAATTATACGTGTGCAATTTATCTTTCACCTTTACAATTTTTCTGATTGATATATGACGAGATTTTTCATATAAAGTAGCAAAACGTTATCTTGTTCTTTCTAGATACTGCATACGCAAAAATAATATCTAAGGTTTTATGAACTCAAGAGTACTATAAAAGAGTGTTTTTTTTTTTTTTTTTTTTGGATAATGTTACATTAGTAATCACTAGTAAAGCTAAAAGAATTATCTCTTCAAAAGTTTGATTCAAATGTAGTAAATGGCATCATGTTTCATTTAACTTTCACAAATACTGAATATCAATCCTTTAAACTTGAAATAATATTGAAAAGTTATTCTTTAACACCAAAGTCTAAAAAATCAACTCCACCAAAATTCACCGATAATATTATAGTCACGGAAGTACATACATCCATCAGATTAATATAAGAAAATTATCCACACCTCCACTGAGCACTCTGTTAAAAAAAATCCTGAACCCCCAAGTTTCTTGATCTTACTCAACTTTAGCAAAATCTGTAAAAACGTCAGTTTCACTGATGAGTAAGCGGATTACCAACTAAGTGACAAACAACACTTCCGTATAATCAAATACAATCATTATTATTGTACCCGTATTAAATATAATAAAGAAACTATCGGTATTTGATTAATGGATCCGATTTCATTGCTCAAGTCAAGAGTATGTCCAAAAACCATACCAACGACAGCTAGGCCCCAAAATCACATAGGCAGAGATTAAGCCACAAAATAGAACTTAGCTGTTCACACTTGGGAATTTCAATATATGATTATCGCATAAGTTGATTGTGAGCATAGTTAAAAGGAACACAACAATGCAAATAACATGTTTCTCGCTAATAATTTGTAATATTTATAGATGGACAAAATAATTTCATTGTTACTTTATGAATGATGCACAATAAATAGATAGAAGTGATAGACAGTGACCTACCTTACCAAATCAACTTAACCAAGAAGTGGAACAAAAAAAATCATTCTTCTCCGTATCCCCAAACCATTCCTCTTTTCTCCTCTTTTCTTTAACGAGAAGCCACAACCTTCAACTCTCTATGTTGGCACCTCTAAGAAAACTTTACATCTAGAAGAGGTAGGATGCAAAATCAGATCAACTACAAACTCTATCTCATCTTGTAAAACTCTAACCGTCACATCCAATAATATCCTTATGTCCACCCATAACCTCGAACTCGCAAGAAATTGATTTTCCAATCTTACATTAATCTTCTTGAATTACAGACATTCACATCCAAAAAGATATAGAAACCTCCCATAATCTCCAATATAAGCATCCCACACAACAACGAAAGATCTTGTCTCCTTATGAGAACTTCTCCTCTTTCTTACTTCCATTATTACCCAAGGATGCTTCTACTTCAATTTCAAATTTCCAATAACATCAAATCGCAAACTTAAATGCGCCCTTCTTACAATCCATATCAAAGGCACTGTAAACAATTGATTCCTCAAATAATTTACAAGATATCTAGAACCTTATAAAAAATTGAATCTTCATTATTATTCGTAACTTAGTAACCATTCATCTCAAATAAAGATTTCACACTCAACTCCACCCTCATCCGAGGCTTGGCCCATGTAGAAAGGACTGGGTGGTTACAAGAAAAGAAAGAAAGAGCTCATGCAGATGTGCGGGTGAATGAAATAGTGGCTATTAACTTCGTTTTCCTACTGTCAGGGAACAGAAAATGTGGTAGCACTCACAATGTGCACATCGAGATGCAATTTTACACGTGAAGATTTTACGAATCTCAAGAATGTGAGGTTTCTTGAATCGGATGGAGGAAATTTTGCTGGCAACTTTGAGGATATTTTGCCGCAGCTAAAATGGCTTTGTTGGCGAAATTGTCCACCGACACTTCAAGCAAATAACTTTGTGCTAAATCACCTTGTTGTTCTCAAGCTTTCAGGCCACATCACTACAGAAGGATGGAGTGGATGGGTCAAAATCATGGTACAATTTCACTCAATTTATTTACTCTTTCAACTAAAAGTCTGAATATATGATGACATGCACCTATTTTCCAATGCATACCGCGTCCTAACAGTATTAAGTTGGTTGCTATTTTGCAGGTAGCAAGTAAACTGAAAGTTTTGAATCTTGCGCGATCCAAATCCTTAATCAAAACACCTTGCTTCTCTGAATGTATGAGTTTGGAGAGATTGATTCTGAAAGATTTCCCAAGCTTGGCTGAAATTGATCGCTCAATTGGTAAACTAGAGCGGTTGATTTACTTGAAAATCAAATGGTGTCCGCATCTTAGGGAGTTGCCTGAGGAAATTGGTTGTCTTACTGCCCTGAGAGAGCTCATCTTGATCCAGAGTTGTAGTATTTGTTATTTGCCAGACTCGATTGGTAATCTAAGACGTTTGTCAAGGCTAATTGTGGAGGATACAGGATTAGTCAAACTTCCAGACACAATCAAAGGGCTAGTGGATCTTCAGCACTTGTGTTTGGTGTATTGTAGGAGTCTAAATTCGCTGTCGAATGCTGTTGGAGAATTAAAGGCTTTGACTCACTTAGATCTATCTGGGACAACTATCGAGGAATTACCTCCTTCGCTTTGGGACCTAGAAGTTCTGACATTATGGATGGATAGTAGTAAGAAAGAAACCCAACTGATGAGGTATAGGCTTCTCATGGAAGAACTCGAGCATTGCTTAGACCAGGGAAGAAGCCTGGGACCAGATGGGCCATTCAAGACTGCAAGGTTCTCTGTTCGTCTCCCAAGCTATCCGATAGAAATACTTATTCAGGGGCAAAGGACAATTGCAACACCAGGATTTCATGAGCATCACCTGTCAGGAAGGTGCCCATCTAAGATTTTAGCGAGCATATTCTATCGTCATGATGTTTCTTCGATATATATTGATGTGGAAGTGCCACTTCGGGACACCGGGTTAATGAGCTCATCTCAACCAATCCTATACCTCAAAAATCTAATTTTAATGCTTGTGTTCTGGTTGGAAAGAAAGTGGGTATCCAAGTGGATGCATGACCTTCAAGGAGCACAAGATGTGCTGCTCTCTTTAGAATTCTGCAATCATTGTATGTGTATAATCTCGGAGAACAGAGGGTTCAGTCCCAGTCCGCCTTGTTTGGAAGGTTTTGATCGGTTTCCACAGCTTTTCCTTAGATTTTCAATGACCTTATATGAGCCTGGGCACAGTCACCAGTTTGGTCGTCGGGTAAAGCATCTGGAATTGGTAACCAAATCGTCACATCCAATCTTGGGTTCCACCGTTCTGTTGCTGCCTTGTTGGAGAGAAAAACTTCTAGACTACATTGAGAGGTGGGACTCTTGGCATGAGGCCATTCAAGTTCGTCATGGGGCTGCTGCGGTCATTCAAGCTATGCATGAGGAGGTCGTTCAAGTTCGACATGAGGCTGCTGAGGTCATTCAAGCTATGCATGAGGAGGCCATTCAAGTTCGGCATGAGGCTGCTAAGGTCATTCAAGCTATGCATGGGGAGGCCATTCAAGTTCGGCATGAGGAGGAGGCCATTCAAGTTCGGCATGAGGAGGAGGCCATTCAAGTTCGGCATGAGGCTGTTGAGGTCATTCAAGCTATGCATGGGGAGGCCATTCAAGTTCAGCATGAAGAGGAGGCCATTCAAGTTCAGCATGAGGAGGAGACCATTCAAGTTCGGCATGAGGCTGTTGAGGTCGTTCAAGCTATGCATGGGGAGGTCATTCAAGTTCGGCATGAGGAGGAGGCCATTCAAGTTTGGCATGAGACTGCTGAGGTCATTCAAGCTATGCATGAAGAGGCCATTCAAGTTCGGCATGAGGAGGAAGCCATTCAAGTTCGGCATGCGGCGTCTAGAAAAAGCTTCAAGAACTGCATGAGTCAACAACTGAGAAATACACGCAGGAATATATCACGAGCCAAGAGGATGCGAAGTCTATCTTGGTTATGTTTTCGCATAAATACTTAGATGAGCGTTCGCTGATGCATACGATTTAAGTCTGTCCTTGCTGCTACATTTTGTGCCCGTCTATGAAGACAAAGCTGGATTACCGTGACTACGTGTTGGAAGAGGCTTGCAAGGGAATTCACCGAGGTCGTAAATTGGTTGGGTGGGATCATCCATATAGAAATACTTCTGGAGGTAAATACCCTTAGTTCTTTGAAGATATGGGCATACTCTTGCTCCCTAGATACTACCGTGATCGGAAGAAAGGTCATCATCATAAGTGAGCCCTTCTTTTCTTGTTATCTCTGGCTTTTCACTGATTCTCTACCCATCCGAAAAAAGCAGTATATGGATACTGAACGTAGGTGATTCACCTTACCTCTGTTATAGCAAAGATTGCTTCAAATAGTGAACTAAGAGGCTAATTAATAAATTGACGATGATTCGAGCAGGACTTTGGTAGCAGATTTCTAAGACTTACCAAATTATGAGGGACATCCCATTTAATTTGATAGCTAAACTCTATATATTTTGCAGACGTGACCCTCGGTTATGTGTTGATGCTTTTTTTTCTAAATGAAAAATAGCATACAAATATTGCAAAACCCTAGTAATATTTGAGTCGAGTAGTCCTGACTACAAGCCTAAATAGTCATCATACAAATGCAGCCGGATCTCACCGAACTAGAATCTCCAAAACACATGGTGTGGCACCCAGAAACACCTAAGGTCGCCATAGGTACCTATCGCTCCACTTAATGAACACTAGTTACATATCTTAGTAGAAGCATCGTAGTTCATAGGCATTTTTTTTTTTGAAAACGGTCCCGGCGCAACTTATTAGCGGAAACATAAACAAGTCTCACCATTCCTCACTCCAATAACCATAATGCAATGTACACCAACTACACATCATATGAAAAGATGAAGCCGAGCCACTTTTATTTACATATTTTCATGATGGATTTCTCAGGTCGGTACAACCAAAAAGAAAAGCCAAGATTTTTCAACTAAACTTGGCCACAACCCAAAAGAGATCTCGACCCCTATATCGATCACATGTCATCATCCATCTACAAGTGTCTGCTATCCTCAAAAAGTGCCAGCTCTCCACTCCTCACGCAGGCCATCACACCCACCCCGGTGCGTCAGGCGGTGGCAGTGGCAACATCCCCCGAATCACTCCGTCACGGCGGACGTGGACCGACAAAAACTCCTGAATGACCGGGCCCCCAGCCAGGCCCACATCATACATCACCAGCACGCGAACCCGTATAAAAGTCAGACCAGGGATGGTAACGCAATCAATCTCCGAAAACTCGACCTCCACATCAGATGGAAGGCCGTAAAAGGTACCCCGCGTGACCAGAGGGAGAGGCATCTTTCTAATCTGAAATATTAGTCCCCAAAAGGGGTGAGTACAACCACTCAACAGGTAAAAGATTCATTAAACTACTCAATGCATCACACAGAACAATCAAGACATCACAAACAAAGCACATATCATTCATGCATCCAGGCATAACTTACCTTGTAGACATGCATATGTCATCATACCATATGTGCATGCACCATCATGCACTCATCATCAAGCATTCATGCATATCCATGCCTCATGTGCATATGTTCCTTGCATTCATACATGTCATATCATATAGCCATGCATACACGTCACCATACCATGCATGATTCAATTTCAACTTTTATCTTTCAATTGGGTCACCACATTTCTCTTTCCCGGGACCAGTGATTGCATCCCATATTTTATCGCTCGCACCCCACCTGGCATCGCGAGGAACCTCCGGCACACACCGCCGGGCATCCGGCACCCCCACATCCCGGACATCTCGCATCCCAACTAGCATCACGAGGTATCCCCTCGGCACACACCTCCGAGGCTTCCGGCACCCCCACATCCCGGGCATCCGGCACCCCCACATCCCGGGCATCCGGCACTCCCCTTACCAGGCATCCCGACACTCCCGGGGCATCGTTGGCTCACCCCTCTGACGGTATTCTCATTTATCATACTCATATTCACAATTTATGTCTCAATATCAACATAGCACATGATGTGATGGCAATCAAGTCAATTTCAGCTTTTCATTATATATCTAATGTCAAATATCATCACATGTGCAGCAAGCTTCAATCGCTTACAACAATACAATTTATGGGGCTCATGCAAAACAGGATAGTCAATGCATTACAGCTTTTGAAATTCGCACAATCCGGCTTGCACAGTTTTAGAAAATATTTCCATTAAATACCCAAATGACCTTTAAAAATTATGAAATTTGAACATGTGATATTCAAGACATAAAAGCAGATATTTCATGAATAACACTGCACCAAAAAGCCTTCATATCATGCGGTATAGACCGAGCATCACAGCACCATTATTATAACCACTTAACTTGCACAGTTTTTGAAACATTTTAGTTAAATAGGCAAATGAACTTCAAAAATTATGAAATTTGAATATGTTACAGGGAAGACATAAAGAGAGATACTTCATGAAGAACACTTTGTCGAAAGAACCTCATACAAAATGATATAGCCCACGCATTGAAACTGACTAAGTCCGAACACATCAGATTACACGATTTTAGAAAAATTTCCGATTAAATGCCCTAATGACCTTCAAAAATTATGAAATTCGACTATGTGGTAGTCGAGACCCTAAGGTATATTTTTTATGAAGGAATTAAAGTCAGATTCGTCCTAGATAATTAAATATAGGCGGTTAAAACTTCTATTCCTAGTACCGAAATTTCCAGATCCAACAACCTCCGAAAAACCACGATTTCACCTACCTATTCTCGTTGGTTTTCTCTAAATTTTTTATATGTTAAATATCAGGATGTCCTTTACATCTTTTGTTAAGAAATTGAAGTGAAATTTCAACAAAAAGTTGGCCTTACAGTCCATGCATTCATCAAAGGTAGTTACCGAAATTTCCAGATTTAGTCTTTCCAAAGAATAGAGATTTCACCCACTTATACTTGTTATTTTTGTCCCAAATTTGAGTATGTTATATTTCAAGAAGACCTTAACAACTTTAATTTAGAAGTCACGGCCAAAATCCAATTCAAACATAACATGCAAGCCAATAGAACATCCAAGGTCGAACTGTTTTCTCAAGAACAGTTTACTAGCCTCAAACATCCCTCTTAAAACTTCAACTTTTAACACCCTAAACATCCGAAATTTATCACCATTCAAGCACACATACTAGGCACAACATGCAAGAGCAGATTAAGGATACCACTTGCCTCTAAACCGATCAAACAGCGAGCACACGGCGACTGGACATGGCGGCGACGGACGACGGACGCACGGCCTCTCCTCCTTTCCTCTTCTCTTCTTCCTTTCTTCCTTTCTTTCTTCTCTTTCCCTCCTCTCTCTCTCTCTCTCTCTCTCTCTCTCTCTCTCGGACGAACCCCCTCTCTCTCTCCCTCTCTCTCACTTAAACCGGCATCATCCTCCCTTAATTTTTCTTCCCCTCCACCATTAGCTATCATTAGGTCATGCATGAAGGACACTTGGCAGCTAGGAGGGACAAATGGCCTTCTTCATGCAAGATGGGCCTCCATTTTCGGCTGGGCTTGAGCCAGCCATGGGCCGATGGCTGCTTCCTCTCCTTGGTTTCGTGGGCCGGCCTAAGATGGGGTGAGGTAATGGGCTGGTTTGGGCTTTTAATTGTCCAGCCCATCCTCATCCTATTAATTCACCTAATCCTTAATTATATATATATATATACACCTAATTGAGATTTATTTTTCACCAAAACCTTGTGACCCAACTTAATAAATTCCAATCCATAATTCACATGGCCAAAATTAGAATTTTCCTATCAAATAATTATTCACCAAAAGCTTGGCCAAAGTCTTAATGCAAGACATGAATTAGAACACCCCTAAAGATTGGCAAGGAATTCTAGGATGCCACACATGGATGGAAGAGGCTTTTCAACACTTGGCACCAATTTAACACGTAACAAGTACCGCCACAGCAACGTAGTAGAATTCCATGTGAATCGAAATTGAAATCGATGTCTGAGTTTTGAGGAACACAGCTGACTCACTTTCCTCTCTTCCTCTCGCTCACTGTATCTCCCACACGAGCACTTATTTCCCTCTCTATTTTGGCTTATGTTCGGCGTTGCTCTCATCTCTCTTTGCTCTTGCTCCCATTTGCAACGTGGCTTCTGTCACATCAAGAGCTTCAACCATCAACTGTCGAATTGAGGTAGAACTTAACTTTAATACTATTGAGGAAAATTTCCTTATTAGTTTTGATGGTTAACAAAACTTTCTATGACTCTGATGATAAAATTTTCCAGGTGGAAACTCTCATAAGCACCTTCGGATGTTACTCATTAGATTCAAAGAATTAGACTCAAAGTCATGAAGTAATTCATATCTTTGATATTTGATTATCGAGATATTGTCAGAAAATTGATGGATTTCTTGCTGCAATTAAGAGATCTATCAAAGAAGGAAAGAATATCATATCTAATCTCTCAAAATTGAATTTAGCAAGTCTTGGATAATTTAATTTACAAGAGGTGAAATATTCTTTCCAAGTGAAACACTCTTCTTATGGAAACTCTATCTGGTGTATGGGCGGCAGAATTAACATTGAAGCTATCAGATCTTCTAATAACCTTCAAGTTCAACGGGTAGATTGGCCTAGTGATTTTCTAAGGAAATGTCCAACGATCAACTTGCTGTTCTATTGCAAATTGTTTAAATTTATTTTATTTCACTTAATCACTTATTCACCCCCCCTCTAGATGATCTATCTAGTCCTAATAAATATGACGTTTAAAAGTCCAATTAAGATGCTAAACATAATAGATAGAGGGAAATCTCACACACACACACACATATATATAAATAAACAACACATAAATTTAATAGTCACGTAATATGAGATGATTTAACAAGCAAAAATGAAAAAACTCAACAAACTTCGATAGACCTATTTAGTATGATAAAATATTGCATGATCTTTTAGATTATGTAGACAATTGATTAATCAATGTCGAATTGATGTACTATATTATGAGAAATCGTAGTAATCAAGTGTTAAGACATAAGTAAAAAAAGAAGAAGTAGGGTATGGACACCGGTGTATCTTGTAAATTCCCAGTTCCAAGCTTCGGCCTGAGTAGTCGCACATAGCGAAGACCATGTCGTCGGCGAGCGTCCCTCCTGCGACGGGATCGTCGCCATCGTCCTCACTCTTTGACCGCCTCCTGCTCTCGTGCGCCCACGCCGGACCCACGTCGAGGATCAGCAACTCTCCAGGGGCGTGGTGCTCGTCATGTGCGAGTTCTCGGCCGAAGGCACCTGGTCGGGACGGGGCGTATGTCTCGGGTAGGTAGGTGAGTGCTGTGAAGGCACGGTGGGCTTTGATATGATTCTTTTTTCCCCTGAGATTTCCGGTGTCTCGCTATTTTCCTGCTTGGGAGCGAGTTGTAATAGTATGAAAAGGATCAAAAGCGTAAGTATGGAAAGAAACTTTCTTGATGTTTCCATTGCCTTTTGATTTCGATGGTACTTTGATAATCTATGCTCAAAGAGGCTACTTTCCAAGAGATCAATACAGGAGAAGGTGCTTTTTGCTTAGTCCTGGCACCGAAAGTTTTGAATTGCAAATCTGGAAATTGAATTCAACTACTGAGTTCTGATGTGTATAAAGCTTGCCGTAAGTATTTTTTTTTTTTTTTTTTATGGGGCTACTCTGTGGAATAGTTCAATTAGTAATCTTAGCAATCCCCTTTAGCAAAGTGTGTGCAGATGCTGACTGGAATGGAATTCATTTCATTCTTTACTGTGCACTGAGAGAAGTCAGAAGCGTTTTCCACAAAGGCTCTTCTCCAATTCTTGCTAACGGTAAAGCTCTTAATTTGTATTGTCGATTGGTTTCATTTTATTTATTTTTTATTTGTTGTCTATTTCTATTGATCCTTCTTCTTCATTGTTTCTTTTCACTGCAGAAACAAATGATATTTTTCAGTCTGGCAGCCAAAGCACGTCTCTTCTATAAATATTTTCCATGTTTCTTATTCCTCTTCCTATGTGTCATTTCCCAACCCTATTTCTTGTAATTTTATCTTGTGATGCGAAATGAATTTGTTCTTCTAGCAAAAAAAGTTTTTGCTGTGGTTTTTGCTTTCACACTTACTCATATCTTAAGGGTGGGCACATTTTCGAGATTGACTATGATTACACTGAAAAGTGTGTCACTCAACTACTTGTTATTTCTATTAGGGATTGATAAAGGAGGAATTGGGTGGATGATCATGCTTGAACTATATGAACTGCCGAAAACAATTATATTGACTATTGACGTTCACGATTGATTCTGTGCCATCTTGTCAAATTGCCCTTCCTGGTTGGGAAATGTAGGCAGCTAAGTGAGGCATTGAATTTCCTATGTTATGCTTTATCTTAGATCTTGTTCTAAGACTGTTGTGTGTAGGGGAAATATACTTTTTGTTACATTGGCCTAATTTAGTTTGGCATGGTCAACTCGTATGTCTATCTGGGTGACCCACCTGGTGAGAAAATGCTAGGTGGTTGCTGTATGCTTAAATTATTATATTGTCATGCTTTAGTATCAAAGAACAATTGGATCATAGAATATTACCATGTTCTTAAACTGTTTAAGTTCTTGGTTGGTAGTGAGTATACTGTGCACAAAGCAAAGTTTATGTCGTTGCTTTATAATTAGATTATAGACATACCTTGTTTTTCGTCTGCAGATCTCTACTGCTCATGTTCAATAAAGCTGATGTATATTATAGCTAATACATTGGTCGTCATTTTTCAGGCAATTGCATGCACTATATTAAGGTATAGGAAGTCAAAAGCAATTCTTCTGAGTAGTTATATGAAGGACACTGCTCATGTTATGGACAACTTTCATGTGCCCTTACTTTTAGAAGCATGGAAGCCAATATCATTTGTTCACAAGAGAAGGTAATTTTTCTGTCATGTTTGACCTATTCAAGATTTATTTGTCAAACATGAACATACTCATGACCAATAATTGCATTTAGGTGGTGGGAATGCGTAGCATTGCCAGAGGATGTTGATCCATCTGAGGAAGCTGCATTTAGGATGGAAATTAAAGAGCTTGCCTTCATGGCAAAGAAATTTCTTCTAGATGTTGCATCTTAAGACAATTATATTGCATGTTTTAGCCAACCTTGCTTTTAGTTGTTTGCTGCGTGATAGTGAAATTATGAATGTGAACCTCCATTTAGTGACTGATTGGAGATTCGATATTGAAAAGAAAAGATTTGGACTGGCTAAAATACTCCAGTTTTCTGTGACAATGTAAAAAATGATAGTTAAATTATGAATGTGAACCTCCATTTTGTGACTGATTGCAGATTTGAAATGTGACATCCAGAATTTTCAGTATTGTTTTCTATTAAATTAATCGGACATTTCATTGACGCGTCTATAGGGTTATTCTCAGAGCCGATCACTCTCGAAAGCCATTAAAGAATATTAAGGCAATAGATTTGAGAATTCGACCAGGAATCGGCTTCTCGACCGTGTTCATCTTTAGAGGTCATTACTGCACAGTTAAAGATCGAATTGAGATCAGAGATAGGTCGATTCGATTGAGATGTGTGGCCGATCGTGGGCGACTCCACTAAATTGGAAAATTCTCGTCGACCGGCACTAATTTGATTTTTCTGTCGTTTTGGTACCCTGTGTTTGTAATCGAGCCCTCGAGATTTTCACGACAATCGAGAGTCGCCAATGTGTCGAGTGGGTTTATTGTGGCTCGAAGAAAATCGACCACGAGTCAATTGCCCTAAAAAGTTCTGAAAACTACCCGGTAGTCTAGGTCACGCTAAAAGCACGCCGGAGTGAAATTAACCGTCAATTTGAGTCGATTTTAAATCGAAAGTTCGGTGATGTCACAAGCTATTTTAGGAACGTCAACTCGACTCTCGAAGATTTTTCGGAGATTCGGGGAATTTTTACGGAAAACCGTTTCGGACGTCATGGAATTTGGCGAAATTTAGATTGGCTAAATTGATGGAAAATTCGCTTTCGGGTTGGCCAGCTTTGTGTGTCGGGGATTTATAGAAAATCACTTGGGATTTTTCACATTGAAATTGGACTCAATTTGGGAAATGAAGCAAGCGAAAATTTAGTTTATTTGAGTGAAATTCGAAATGGAAAAGGGCAGAAATTGGGGGGCTTCAAATTGGATAATTTAGATAAATATTAGTGCAAAGAAAAGATTGGGAACATTAGATATTTTGTGCGCTCAGGGACCAAGCCTTAATTGAATGTGGATATTTTTGTTGACTTTAATTCTCTCTCCCCTCAATCTTCGGCCGCACGCTTCATTGGCTTCTCCTTTGCGCGATCACCACCCCTCCTTCGGACGTTTACGGCCGCACAAACACCACAGCTGAAGAAGACAAGAAACCCACGCCATCTGCTCTCTTTGTTCGTGCGCTAACCCTCACCGAACGAAGAAAAATCACTCAACAGCCCCGCAAGCCCACTCGAACACCAACCCTCAGCTCCACGCATCTTCAGCTCTACCGTTTGCTGCCAAGTTTGGTCAACCATGGGGCACCTCCACCGGTTTGTTGACCCAACAAACGCCCGAAGAAGCCCACCGAAGTGAAGCCGCACGCGTATGACGCTAGGCCACCGAAGACCCCGCAGCAGCTCTCTCCATCTCTGCCACGATTTCTTCTTGCAGCTGCTGCCACGTCCCATCTACTCGACCATCAACGAAGCCTTGGTGTTGACTCCATCAACGAAGACCACCCATCTTCGTGTCTTCGTCCACCGAGTCAGTCAAGTGAAGCCAGCGAACTCTCCTCCATCCGTGTCTTCTGCCAGGCGTCGTTCACTTCTTCGGTCAGCAGACGCCAGTTTTGTCGACCTGCTCTCCACGGGATTGAAGTCGGCGCGCGTCCTCTCTCCAACTCGCCAACACCACCGAAGGAGGAAGTCTCCACGCGTCTTCGTCTTCAGCTCACGCCTGCGTCAACGAACGGTGGAGCTCTCCTCTTCGTTGACTCCCTCACGGCCCAGACGAAGCTGCTCCATCTCGCTGCTTCAACGCCACGGTTCCATGGAAATTTCATGGACCCAAGAACTCCGTGCTTCTCAAGCGAGCAGCCCAATAACAGCCCACTTCGCAGCCCAAATGATCAGCATTTTGGTCCATCAAGCAGCCTGCAGTTTGACATCTTGAGGCCCAGCAATTTCCTTGTGAACTCAGCCCATCATCAATTAGAATTGAAGCCCAGCAAATTTTGGCCCAAGCTTCAGCCCAAGTTGTTTGAAAGGCAGGCCCAATTCAGTATTTTCAAGCCCAAGTGGTTAAAGAAGTCAGCCCAATCTTGAAATCCAAAGTTTCTTCGGGCTTGCGAAGTTCTTGGCCCGGCCCAAGTTCGGCCGCCGTCGCGTCGCCGTCACGGTGATTCGATCCCCGCTTTTGATCAAGTGAGTTTTACTCACTAATGCTTTATTAGTTTGCTAATTATGCTTAGGGTTGGTTAGATTTAATTAAGTGCAATTAGGTGGTTAGATTAGGTTAGAACAATTAAATTAGTGACTTAATGATGCATGTTAGGTGGTTAGACTTAGTCATTAGCAAAGTAGAGAGTCTCTAATATTTATTGAATGCATCTCGGGATTTTTCCGAAGGCCGTTTAGCTCCAATCAGGCAATACAGGCCTAAATTGGATTTTTATTATTTATTTATTTAATTTTCGAAATTAATTATTTAATTAATTATTTTTCCGGAAATTCAACCGGGATGGCCGGTGACCAGAATTTCGTCTTTGATTGTCGTGGTGCAGTCCGTTTATTTATTTGAGCTTTATTTGGTGCTAAAGTAATTTAGGAGTGAATTTAAGATTTATTCATAAATTAAATCTTGAGAGGGTCGGGTGGGACCGTAAAGCCACTAGATCTTGAGAAGGTCGGGTGGGACCGTAAAGCCACTAGATCTTGAGAGGTCGGGTGGGACCGTAAAGCCACTACATGTTGAGAGGGTCGGGTGGGACCGTAAAGCCACTAAATCTTGAGAGGATCGGGTAGGACCGTAAAGCCACTAAATCTAAGGGATTGCTTGGTGTAGGATGAACGACCTAGAAAGGGTCTGACTGACATGAAATCGACTAGGTCGATTTGATCGATGCTTAGATCGGTGATGTGATTGTTTGAGTACCTATTGAACTGTACTAATATGCAGATGGAATCTGAGGCGAAGGTAAGTCCTCTGACTCGTGCCGTGTTTAGGCAGCCTATAGTGTATTGGCTTACTAATCGATTCTTAGGGGGTAGGACTCGCTGAGACGTGGTCTCATTGGTTATTGAATAACCATTTCAGGACCCTGAGGAGAAGCTGAGGAGGAGGAACCTGACGGGGAGAAAGACTTTTGAAGAAGAAGATGATCCAGAGAGGGATCTTGAGTATAACCCGAGTATGGATTGAGATCTTATCCCTTTTGTGAACCCTATCTTAGTGTAGATAGGTGTGAGACAAGTATGCTGTGAATAGTATTGTAATTATACTATGAGTAGTGCCTTAAAAAAAAAAGTGTGGTTGTGAATTTCAATATGAAAAATATGGCCTGCTTTTCTATCACATTGTTTTATTGTCTGGAGATTTATAACTGCTTCCGCATGCGTAATAATCAGAAAGGGTTGGCGATACTTAGTCCTGGGATATCGCACTTTAAAATCGACCAAGTAGAAGGATGGGCGCGTCCCCGAGGATCGGGGCGTGACATGAAAGACTTGTGCTAGTTTGTAATTAGGTAATTGAATCTTGGTATCTAAATAGATTATCATTATGCTTCTTAAGAGTCTGCTCCTGAAGAAGTGTTCATTGGTGATGCTCGCCCATTATTTTGTTGGCTGCATTCCACTCTTTAGTTTATCTTCTTTACCTTTCCATGCTCAGTTTGCTAATAGTATTTGTTATGTGGCAAGTTGAAATGGACTCAGGGCCAACTACTCCCAACATCTTTTCGTAAATGGGTGCTTCTTAGTGAATTTCTCTTTGCTTATTTAAGAAACAAAAATTTCAACCGCTTGATCTTCCTAAGTGATGCCTTATTTGGTTTTTGGGTTGTTTTGTTCCATGTAAGATCACCACCAGCCTCAAGAATCTTTCAGAAGTTCAGGTGTATTGCAAATGGGGATCAGTGGTCATTACCGTTTGCTCATTCTAAAAAGTTGCCACTAGATACCTTCTACCTCTTTCCTGGAGAAATTCAAATAGTTGATTTTTGAAATTCTGTCTTTATCTATTTTTATCACTTTGCATGTCAATGCTCCTCCTGCATCTACAGTCACTTCCCTGATAAATCCCTTTTTTCTTTTTTCTGTCATCACAACTCCTGAAGGCGGCTATCTTTGACAAAGAATGTGAACCATGTGTCCTTTTAAGAACCCTCACAGTTTGTTGATGATCAGTTATCTTTCTTTTTTGGCTTGGTACTATAGTATGTGAGGTTTGATTCCTTGACTCTACAAAGTATTCTCACTTGACATTATGGGCTCATCATTGGAATGTTTGAGCTGAATAATGTGTAAGTTATGCTCTTATCAAGGTTTGCATATTTCCTACTTTCTGAGTCTCAAACCATAGACTGTGCAGACAACAATATCTACAATTAAAATTCTCCTTTCTTTCTCCATTTTCTTTTTGCATTGAACTACATAGAAATAGAAGGTATGACATTTCTACTTTACATGAGGAAATACAATCGGTTGGGTCTCCTTGATATTGATGACACATGTTGTTTGAATGCCTAACTATTGATAATCTGCTTTGGGCATTTATGAATCTTCTTTTAGGTTTTGGTATGTCTCAGTGATCTGGTTGTAGCATCTCCTGTGGAAGATTACTTTTTGTATATCGATGATCTACCATCTCTTGAGAAGGTATATATGATGCATATTTCTGTCTTTGACATCTGTTATAGAATTTGGAAGTTCTCTATTGGCAGGAAGAAGCCAAGAAAGTATCTCAACCATATTTGGATGCCCTTGGTGATAAGTATGCAGTTTGTTGTGAGGGTATGGGAAACTTTAACTGGACGGACTTGATTAATGAACAAACATGGTTGTGTTTCGAGCTTGAAAAGTCCCTTCTCATACTAAATCCAATTGCTGTTTTAATCATGCCATTACTGCTTCGTGTATTCAATTAGGTATATGTGACAAAGCCCGAGCTAGATCACATCGTTTCTGTCAGACTCTTTAGCATCTGATCTTTTTATTTATTGATGGGCTGGCATCCGATCTTTGACATGCATGCAGTGGGATTAGAGAAAGCATACAGTTATAACATACTGGACAAAAACGTGACATCACATAGCTGCTGACCGCATTTTAGCTGACAGGATAGGATGAGTTACCTGAGAAGCAACTTTAGAAAATGAATATGAATATGAATCAGTAGGCTTTCCCAGTTTGACAATGTTGCTTGCAGTCCTGCTTTGTTTTATGTCCTGATGTAAGCTTATTATGATGTGGAGTAAATTTTTTGTTGTTAATTCTGCTTTGTCCTCACATATCCATGGACCGATCCCATCATCTCCACCCCATAGGAACTATGAGATCACCCCAAGGAATCCAGGGGTCACGGAGCGACCATAGAATCTCAGCAATTCCCTTTTCATTGGATCTGTGATTTGTGATGTCTAGTTATTTATGCCAGGTATTATTGCTAATAATTAAATTCATACTTTCAGGCACGACATTTTTCCCCTTGCAGAGCTGCATGAATCATTCCTGCCATCCTAATGCCAAAGCTTTCAAAAGAGAGGAGGTATAAGTAACCCTATGCATATTTAGTTCGTGATGGTGATGTCATTAACTTATAGTAATGCTCGGGGATGCAAAGGCTGATTTTAAAAATAGTTTACAAAGCTGTGGCAAACTACATAATGGGCAATGTATAAGCGCCCCATTAGAGTTTGGCGCACTAATCTTAAAAATAGTCTTTGCATCTCTAGCATTCTTCATGTTTTTTCATATTATTGAAATTGTTTGAAATTTCAAATCCTTTGAGGATTTACCCTTTTGAGGTTCGAGTTGATGTTGTCCATATTTACTGCGATGACCTTTCAATATGATTGACGTGATGTATCCCTATCAAAAATCCTTGAAGACCAATCGCATCTATAGTTCGTACAAACAAATGTAGAGATTCACACAATGTTGCCTGTTAACCATAACTTGCATGATAATTATTTATGAGATTCACTCGTACTTGATTATTTGATTATTTATCTGGGCTTACCTTTTACTTTCTGCAGAATCCAAACATCTTATAAGGCATCTCACTCCTTGCAATCCAATACAAAAGAATGCTATTACGCATCAAGTATTGGCAGCAGAAGGTATACTAAGCTCAACAATTAGAACAAAGTAAAATAAAACTTCTTCTTTATAGTTCAAATTTCAAAATGAAACCAAAAAAAAAAAAAAAAACCTGTTGGAACCTTAATGCAACCCACTCACCAACCTCTCACACCAGAACCTGTGACAACACCTGTGACGGCCCCCAACAGCTCACCCCTAGATCACCCCTAGATGAAAGGTTAGATGAAAGGTTAGCTATGCGGGGCTTGCTTTACTTGAGTCTAGCCATTAAGTCCATAATTATTTTGTTTTGTTTCGAGAAATGATTTCCATTTGTAAGTAAATAAGTAAAGAAGAGTAAACTAGTTTGGCATGCTGGATAGGTTTAACAACCTAAACTTATGGATCACCATTATCTTCTTGATTATTAAAGATCATTATTATTTTTTTTTAGGATTGAATCCACTTATTTCTCTGATTAGCCAAGTTGGTTGGTTAGCTTCCTTGGAGCTGGTCGGGTCAGGTACGAGAAATCTCATTTTTGTATAGTTTCTCTAGTTTCTGCCATTATATTTCTCTCCTAATAATTATTATTTATTTTATTTTTTATTTGATGAATTTATTTTGATTTAAAACCAAAAGTAAAAGTAAAAGGTTAATTATTTTGAATTAATTTTTTTGGATAAATTGCCGTACCCAATGTTCTACATTGTCGAGCTTCCTTAAGCTCAAGTTTTTTTTTTTTTTTTTTGTAAGTAAACTAAATTCTCTCCCTTATTTTGATTAAAGTAAAAGGTTAATTATTTTGAATTAATTTTTTTGGGTAAATTTAAGGAGACTAAACAAGTTATGCCGTACCCAATGTTCTACATTCGTAGAGCTTACTTGGGATAAACTCAAGTTTGTTTTTTTCTAAGTAAACTAAATTCTCTCCCTAATAATTATTAATTATTTTATTTTTTTATTTTATGATTTTATTTTCATTACTAAACATGTCTTTTACCAAGCTATGCCGTACCCAATGTTCTACATTCGTAGAGCTTACTTGAGATAAAACTCAAGTTTGTTTTTTTTCTAATACCCGATGTAGGTCCGAATTCTGTATACTTGCCTTTTTTTCATATGCAATTCTATTTTATTAGGAATAAATTTTTTTCAGGAAGCATATTAGTGCCTTTTTTTGGTCAGAAAATTATGAGTAGTCTTTTTTTCTGGTCGAATAAGATGCCCGCGCCCTACGCTCGTTTATAATAAGGAAGGAGGGCAGTGCATGGGTGCGGAAAAGCCCCAGTGCCGAAAAGCCCGGTCCACAGAAGGGAACCTAATATCTTTACGCCAGCCCAAGTCGGTCTAAAAAACGACGCGCCGTTCCGTCTCCGTCTCCGTCTTGGCATCGAGGAGATGCTTACCATCAAGGTGGCATCTAAAGCCCTATAAATAGGACCCTCAACCCCCGATCGAGGTCGATTTCTTCGACCACCGTCATCAAATTTCTCTCTCGGTGTCTCTTGCCTCTTGCGATCTCTCTCTTTTTCGAGGCTATTTCTCTTTTCTTCCAGGGTATATCTCTGGATTCTCTTCTTCAGAATGCCAAGTTGTTTTGGTTGAAGCTTTTTGCTTGGAAGATGCCATCGTGCTTGCTTGCGATGTCATCAAATTTCTCAAAAACGAGGCGCTGTTCCATCTCTGTCTCGGCACTTACCTTCAAGGTAGCATCTAAAGCCCTATAAATAGGACCCTCAACCCCGATCGAGGTCGATTTCTTCGACCGCCGTCATCAGATTTCTCTCTTGGTGTCTCTTGCGATCTCTCTCTTTTTCAAGGGTATATTCTCTTCTTCTTCGGAATGCCAAGTTGTTTTGGTAAGCTTAGAAGATGCCATCGATTGCGCCTGCTTGTGATCTGCTTTCTCGTAATAGACCCATTTAATCATAATACTTCAAGTCTACTTCTAACTTATCACCTAACTTATCACGGGACCTAACTTATCGCAGGGATTTTTAATTAGGATATGACAAAATTTTCATATGGTATATCAGTATAAATATGAGTATAAATATGATAAGACTCTTATGATCCATTGCTAATGAAATCGCAAATGCACCGACACAGTTTCGTGATTATTGTATGATCAATTTGGCAACTGAATGGAGAATAATAACCAACAGCTCAATGGATATGTGGTTTACCTCTTATGGTATTTGTTTCTATAAAACAATGTCATTGGGAGAATGCCGCAATCCGTAGGCCGGTTTTGTCAGACTTTCCGAGATGCTCGTTCGTTCTTTCTTTCTGCGGTTTTCCTCTTTCTTTCTATGTGGGGGCAAGTACAGTGGCATACTTCTGAGTTTTACCTCATTCTATCTACCCACATTTGTTCTCATTAAACGTCATTAATATGACATCAATAGTGAAAAAAGTAGCCTCAACTCCGATCCTGATTACAAAAACCTGTAGAATTCAATTATTTGAATTAAATATCATAAAATATAAGGAAAAAAAAAAAAACCAAAAATTGAAAGAAAAAAGGGGGGGAGCATGTTGATCCGCGAAAGACCATTTTTTCATCTTGATTTCCTTTCGTCTGTCTTTCTTGACCGGAGCTCTCTCTCTTTCCTCTCTTTTTTACTGTCGATCACGGGTAAGAAAACGATGCTCACATTCTTGGTAAACAACATCCAAAACAAAGAAAAGAGAGAAGGGGAAGAAAATTAAAAAAGAGAGAGCGAGAGAGAAGCCTTCCCCTCCCCTTCCTCCCCCCTCCCCCCGGGGGTCCCCAACCTCTCTGGTCAGTCTCCCTCTCTGTCTCTCTAGCCTGTCTTCTTCTTCTTCTTCCGCTCTCTGACCTCCGCTTGTCTTGTCTTGTCTGGCCTCCGCTTGTCTGGCCATTGCTTGTTGTCTGGCCACCACTTGTCTTACTAAAGTTTCAATTTTTCCCAAAATTAGCGATCAACATCGTGTTGAGATTTAGCCTTAGGTCTGTTTTACATTGTGTTGAGATTTACTTAAACTAACCGGCATCCGGAAATCAAATTTCGGATAAGGAGGCTCTACGCCCTGTGGACCTATGGGCTTGGCTACCCTCTATGAGCTTGGCGGTATTGGAAGGTTGGTAGTAGGACTCCATATTTACAGCTTACCGCTATTGAATTTAAATAAATAAATAAAAAAGATTCCAAATGCAATGTAAATGAGGCGATTCCTCCACTAGGTGAGAATTAAGTCTTGAATAGAATATTCTGTCTTTGCTCATAATAAGTTCTTCAGAAAAAAAAAAAAAAAAAAAGTTAATGGAACTTTGAATAATTCAAAAGATAATATGATCCAAGCTTGAAATCTTGAAATAAAGGATGAAGAAGCTATGGTCTATTTAAGATGAAAAACTAAAGGTTTAGTTTAGTCTCTTAGTTTGTCTTGTTTAATCAAAATAAAATAAATCTCTAGAGTTTGTTTACTTAGAAAAACTTGAGTTTAAGAAATCCCAATGCTCTACTACTTAGAAATAGAACATTGGTCAGGGGCATGGGCATGGGCATGGGCATGGGCATGGACATTTAGTCTCCGTGTTAAAAATTGATTCAAGGGTTGCCGAAGCAATTCATATTATTAGTTGGAATGAACCTTACATGGTCTCAAGACCTTGATGTGACAATTTAATTTGTTTTGATACTAAACTTTGCCCTTCTTTGCCTTTCCTGTTTTATTTTGTTTGAATAGCTAGATAGAGATGTTTATTTTGATCATCATAATTATCTTATTTTTTATTTTTAAAAAGACCAAAATATATTTAATTTTTTAGCATTTACATATATTTGATTGTTTTTAGCATTATTTTGGCATTTAAATAAATAATAAGGAGGGAAAAATCAAGGTTAGTCCCTAGGGCTCTACTTCAAAATGGTTGGTTGCCGGTAGCATTTTCCCAAGTTCAGCATTTTCAACTTTGGAGGTAGAGAGCGCCAAAAGCCCCTAAAGAGTAAACTATTTTGAATTAATTTTTGGGTAAATATAAACATGCCCATGCCCATGCCGTGCCTAATTATGTTTAAACTGGATTGATTAAACAAGAGGGAAAAACAAACTAAAGTAAGAGTAGACTAAATAGACCATTTCAATCTTAAATAGACCATTATTAAAGATCAGTAAAAAAAAAAAAAAAATTGGTAACTTATCATTGATAGTTTCTTTATTTTGATTAATCTAGTGTTGATTAATCTTGTAAGTAGGCCATTATACTTCTTTCCCTAATTAATTATTTAATTTGATGAATTTATTTTGATTTATAAGAGGAGGAAAGTAAGAAAGTAAATGAGAGAAGAAGAAGTAAACTATTTTGAATTAATTTTTTTGGGTAAATTTAAGGAGAGTAAACATGCCAATGTTGTAAGTGTCAATGTTTTAAGTAGAGGATTGGGATTTCCTTTGAAAAACTCAAGTAAACAATTTATTTTGATTAAACAAGTAAAGGGAAAAAGAAGAGACTAAATTAGATAGTTCTTGAGATCATTTATTTTTATCATCATTATCTTATTTGGATTATTAAAAAAATTTGTATGAGCTGGAGGGTTAGCTATACATTGGTCATGGTCAATTAAGTGTAGAGCTTTGGGATTGGGGGTAATGCCTAGTTAGTAAACTAGTTCAATGATAATTCTCAATTCTAATTCTGATTAATTATGTTTGCTATGGCGTGGTGGCTTGGGGTGGGGATTTAAGCGATGCCTTCCCTTGCCCCACCTTGCCGTAGGGCATTGGCAAGACTAAATTAGGTGAGTCGCCAAAAAGAAAAACAACTAGACCAAAGGTAAACCAGGAAGAGAAGTTTGAATTAAATTTTTTTGGGTAAATTTAATAAGGAATTAGTGCAGTTCTGCTCTCCTACTATCTAATTATACCTAATTGCTATCTAATTATACCTAATTACTATGATTATGAGGTAAGCGACAAAAAGGAGCTAGGGCGAGCAAAGCAAAAAGCTTTCCAATACAAAGCATAACTACATGTCCTACCACTATAACTATATGTCCTACTGTCCCCCTCTCCCTCTCTCTGCGCGCCTCTCTTTACCTCGCTCTCTCTCTCCTAGCCGAGAGTATCTCTCGTACGAGCACGAGCCATCACCAGACTGTGTCCCTCCCTCTGTGGCCTCTCTCTCTCTGTACTCGTATGAAAGTAAAAACGGAATTATCTCCGCAAAGTAACAAAATGCTAAAATCAGTCTTTTTTTTTTCCCTTTCTTCTTTTTTTTTTTCTTTCTTGCTCGACTGGAGTCTGCGCAAAGCCTCTAATCGGACGAGGCATGCCACTTGAGCACGAGTTATGACAAAAAAAAAAAAAATTGATATTTTCAAAATAAAGATAAAAATAGATTTTTTTAAAGAAAAAAATTAATTTTATAAGAAAAAGAGTTTGTTTTTGGTTTTGGAAAAATCTTTTCTTAAAAAATCTTTTCAAAATCAAACTATTACCTACAAACTATTTTTTACTCATTTTAATAATATTTTTAATTTTTAATTATTAAAAACGAATCTTTAATTATTTTTTAAAAATTCGAACTTTAATTATTTTTAAAAGAATTCAAAATTTTAATTATTTTATTTTAAAAAAGAAGAAAATTAATAATGGATTTAGAAAAAAAAATCCGATTTTAAAAAATAAATAAATTAAATTAGATTATAAATTCACCCGTTCCAAGCCCTCTGATCTCTTGCTCTGCTCAGAAATCCTCTTGCTCAAGAAACTCTCTTGCTCAAGAAACTCTCCTCTTTAGGAATCCCCTAAAAAAAATGTCTTTTTTTCTTCTTCTGCACAATGACTAAGAGAATGACTCCAAGCCTGATCAGCCATCCCTTTCCTCCTCATCCTTCTTCGCTGCTGTCTCCCAGATCTCTCACCTTTCCTCCTCGTCCTCATTTCACAAAGCTGACCCCCACACCCACATCAACATCAAATGGGGGTGAGGCCAATGGGATACCCCCATTCTTCAATCGAAAGCCTATATTTAACATCTGGATATTATCGCTCACTAAGAATGGAAATGGGAATAGGATGACGGCGTGCAATATAAGTATCTTAGGAGCAAGATATGACACTCAGGTAAGGCTAAATCAAGAGAGAAGTGAATCTAGCTAATATCATATATTCAAATTTTTTGAAATCTTTTTTCAGAGATCAAGGGAAGAGGTGCAAGAGCTTATTGCTTCTATGAAACCTACTGGTGTATTCATTGAGTTGTCAAGGGATCGAAAGCATATAATTAAGGAACCCTCTAGTGAATTTCATGTGGCCATGGAGGAGGCCAAAAAGTGTGGGGCCGAGGTTATATGGGGAGATATGGAATAAGGAGTAACAAAACTTGTTTTATTATTTGCCATTAAATCTTGTTAAATGTTGTTATTAAATGTTGTCATAAAGAATGATTTTGTGACATTTTGTGGATATGCCATCGCCAAAAGATGCACGTGTTGAGCGTGTTGAGCAAGGTGGAGGTATCAATCCACAAGGAGCGAGTTGATCTTATCTTTAACAATTTTCACTTAATCCTTCGCAATCTTGACTTATTTCTCTCGGTCATGAAGGTTATACGGGACGAAACAGGACGAAAGAGACAAGTGAGTTCCTTTTTTCCTATTATAGTTGAAAATCTCAAGTTATTATCCTTAAAAATCTCAATTGTTAATATTGATTCATGTTCAATCATTAGCTTGATCATTTGCTAAAAGCTGCCCAACGTCATCCTTCACTAGTTGTGGTGGTTGGCAAAGCCCACATCTCTGGACTCTTAAGGTATCTCATAATGGAGGCTCTATAATGGAGGCGGCTGAGAATTCATAGAGGATCATGGTGCCTGTTTGAAAGGCTCATAGGATCATGTTTGGAAGACTAATTTGGAAGGCTCTATAATGAAGTCCGTGATTAATTAGTCTTCCAAACATGATCCTATAGTCTTCCAAACAGGCACCATGATCCTCTACGAGTTCTCAGCCGCCTCCATTATAGAGCCTCCATTATGAGATACCTTAAGAGTCCAGAGATGTGGGCTTTGCCAACCACCACAACTAGTGAAGGATGACGCTGGGCAGCTTTTAGCAAATGATCGAACATGAATCAGTAGCAACAATTGAGATTTTTAAGGATAATAACTTTAGATTTTCAACCATAATAGGAAAAAAGGAACTCACTTGTCTCTTTCGTCCAATATAACCTTCATGACCGAGAGAAATAAGTCAAGATTGCAACGGATTAAGTGAAAATTGTTAAAGATAAGATCAACTCACTCCTCGTGGATTGACACCTCCACCTTGCTCAACACGCTCAACACGTGCATATCTTGGGATGGCATATCCACAAAATATCACAAAATCATTCTTCATGACAACATTTAATAACAACATTTAACAAGATTTAAAGGCAAACAATAAAACAAGTTTTATTACTCATTGTTCCATATCTCCCCATATAACCTCGGCCCCACACTTTTTGGCCTCCTCCATGGCCACATGAAATTTACTAGAGGGTTCCTTAATTATATGCTCTTGATCTCTTAACAACTCAATGAATACACCAGTAGGTTTCATAGAAGCAATAAGCTCTTGCACCTCTTCCCTTGATCTCTGAAAAAAGATTTCAAAAAATTTGAATATATGATATTAGCTAGACTCACTTCTCTCTTGATTTAGCCTTACCTGAGTGTCATAACTTGCTCCTAAGATACCTATATTGCACGCCATCATCCTAATTCAATTTCCATTCCTAGTGACGATAATATCCGGATGTTAAATATAGGCTTCCGATTGAATAATGGGGGTATCCCATTGGCCTCACCCCCATTTGTTGTTGATGTGGGTGTGGGGTCAGCTTTGTGAAATGAGGTCGATGAGGAAAGGTGGGAGATCTGGGAGAGAGCAGCGAAGAAGGATGAGGAGGAAAGGGATGGCTCATCAGGCTCGAAATCATTCTCCCAGTCATTCTGCAGAAGAAGAAAAAAAGACATTTTTTTAGGGGGATTCCTGAGGAAGAGAGTTTCTTGAGCAAGAAGAGGATGAGCAAGAGAGTTTCTTAAGCAAGAGGATTTCTGAGCAGAGCAAGAAACAAGAGAGGCTTGGAACGGGTGAATTTATAATCTAATTTAATTAATTTATTTTTTAAAATCAGATTCTTTTTTTTTTTCTAAATCCATTATTAATTTTCTTCTTTTTTAAAATAAAAATAATTAAAATTTTGAATTCTTTTAAAAATAATTAAAGTTCGAATTTTTTAAAAATAATTAAAGATTCATTTTTAATAATTAATAATTAAAAATATTATTAAAATGAGTAAAAAAATAGTCTCTAGGTAATAGTTTGATTTTGAAAATATTTTTAAGAAAAGGTTTTCCAAAAACCAAAAAACAAACTCTTTTTCTTATAAAATTAATTTTTTCTTTAAAAATCTATTTTTATCTTTATTTTGAAAATATCAAATTTTTTCTGTTTTTTGTCATAACTCGTGCTCAAGCAACATGCCTCGCCCGATTAGAGGCTTTGTAGACTCCGGTCGAGCAAGAAAGAAAAAAAAAGAAAGGGGAAAAAGAGACTGATTTTAGCATTTTGTTGTTTGCAGGAGATAATTCCGTTTTTACTTTCATACGGAGTACGGAGAGAGAGAGAGAGGCCACAAAGGGAGGGACATAGTCTAGTGAGGGCTCGTGCTCGTATGAGAGATACTCCCGGCTAGGAGAGAGAGAGAGCGAGGTAGAGAGGCGCACGCAGAGAGAGGGAGAGGGGGACAGTAGGACATGTAATTATAGTGGTAGGATATTTAGTTATGCTTTGTATTGGAAAGCTTTTTGCTTTGCTCGCCCTAGCTCCTTTTTGTCGCCTAGCTCATAATCATAGTAATTAGGTATAATTATATAGCAATTAGGTATAATTAGATAGTATGAGAGCAGAACTGCACTAGTTCCTTGTTAAATTTACCCAAAAAAATTTAATTCAAACTTCTCTTCCTGGTTTACCTTTGTTTACCTTTGGTCTAGTTGTTTTTCTTTTTGGCGACCCACCTAATTTAGCCTTGCCATCGCCCCACGGCAAGGTGGAGTAAGGCAAGGCATCGCTTAAATCCCCACCCCAAGCCACCACGCCATAGCAAGCGTAATTAATCAGAATTGAGAACTATCATTGAACTAGTTAACTAACTAGGCATTACCCCCAATCCCAAAGCTCTACACTTAATTGACCATGACCAACACATAGTTAACCCTCCAGCTCATACAAATTTTTTAATAATCCAAATAAGATAATGATGATCAAAATAAATGGTTTCAAGAACTATCTAATTTAGTTTCTTCTTTTTCCCTTTACTTATTTAATCAAAATAAATTGTTTACTTGAATTTTTTTTTTTTTAAAGAAAATCTCAATCCTCTACTTAGAACATTGACACTTACAACATTGGCATGGCATGGGCATGCCTACTCTTCTTAAATTTACCAAAAAAATTAATTCAAAATAATTTACTTAGGATGCGTTTGATAACATTTCGTTTAAAAATTGTTTTGGGAACGTAAATAGAAAAATGTATTTCGCTTTAGGAAACAATTTTGAACAAAAACGTGTTTGTAAACTGTCCTTAAATATAAAAAGAATAGAAACACGTTTGGTAAATTTGTATAATTTTTTTTATTTCTTTTAATTTTTTAATATTTTTATTTTATTTTTTCTATTTTATTACTTATTTTTCTTATTTTCTTATTTATTTTTCCTTTTTTTTTTTTTTTTTTTTTCTTTTCCTTTTTTTTTTTTTCTTTTTCTTCTTTTGGCTGGCGGCCTCGCCCACCCACGGCGAGGCTTGCCATAGCGGGCGAGCTCGATCTCGCCCAAATCCGACGAGATCGAGCTCGCCAAGCCCAGCGCAAGGTCGGCCTTGCCAAGGGCCGGCGACTCGGCCTCGCCGGGGCCGGCGACACTCCGGCGAGGTCGCCGAGGCCCTCGATGGCCGCCGCCGGCCATGGCCGAGGCCGCAACCGGCCAAAGAAAAAGAAAGAAAAAGAAGAAGAAAAAGAGAAGAAAATGGAAGAGAAAGAAAAAGTATTCCTAAATTTTATTCCAGAAACAATAAACAAAATTTTTTTGTTTCTTCTTTTGTTCTAGATGTGTTTATAGGAACAAAAAATAGATTTTGAACAAAAACGCAAATAAACGCGTTTATTCTTTTTCTGTTCCTGGAACAAAAGAATGTAAATAGTTGTTCGGGAACAGAAATAATTTTTAACAAACAGGCCCTTATTCTTCTCTCATTTACTTTCTTACTTTCCTCCCCTTATTAATCAAAATAAATTTATCAAATAAAAAATTAAATAATTAATTAGGAGAGAAGTATAATGGCCTACTTACAAGATTAATCAACACTAGATTAATCAAAATAAAGAGAAACTATTAATGATAAGTTACCAATTTTTTTTTTTTACCGATCTTTAATAATCCAATAATGGAAGCTTGAAAACCTATGGTCTATTCAAGATTGAAATGGTCTATTTAGTTTGCTCTTAGTTTAGTTTGTTTTCCCTCTTTAATCAATCCAATTTAAACATTGGGCACGGCACGAGAATGGGCATGGGCATGGCATGTTTATATTCACCCAAAAAATTAATTCAAAATAGTTTACTCTTTAGGAGCCTTTGGTGGTGGTGCGTTCTCTGCTTCCAAAGTCGAAAATACTGAACTTGGGAAAATGCTACCGGCAACCAACCATTTTGAAGTAGAGCCCTAGGGACTAACTTTGATTTTTTCCTCCTTATGATTTATTTAAATGCCAAAATAATGCTAAAAAAATCAAATATATGTAAATGCTAAAAAATTAAATATATTTTGGTCTTTTTAAACAAAAATATTTACATATTTGATTTTTTTAGCATATACATTTGATTTTAAAAAAAAATTATATATATGTATTTGATCAAATTTTATATTTAAAAAGTTACATACATTTTTTTTCAATTTTAAACAAATAAAAATTAAAAAATTCCCGGTTTAGTCTTTTAAAAAAAAATTATATATATATATATATGATTTTTTAGCATTATTTTTAAATTTATTTAAAATTTATATTTAAAAATGTGCATACGTTATTTTTTTTCAATTTTAAAAAATTAAAATTAAAATTCTTCTTTTTTTAAATTATACTATTTGATTTTTTTAGCATTGTCAAAATTTATATTTATATTTAAAAAGTTGCATACATAATTTTTTTTAAATTTTTAGCAAATAAAAATTAAAAAAAAGATATATTTTTAAAAAATTATTTATGTATTTGATTTTTTTAGTATTATTATCAAAAATTATATTTAAAAATTTGCATACATCTTTTTTTTCAATTTAAAAAAACTAGTATTAATCTCGGACTTTATTTTTCTCCTTACCAAACGGCTTTTGCAAATCCTTTGAATTTTTCTAAGAACCAAACGCAGCCTTAGTCCCCTTTACTTTTGGTTTACTTTTGTCCACTTATTAATCAAAATTAATTCATCTAATAAAAAATAAAATAATTAATTAGGAGAAGTAAAATAAATTCATCAAATAAAAAAATAAAATAACTAATTAGGGAGAGAAGTAATAAAAAAAAAAAAAAAAAAAGAGAAACTATGAACACTAAGCATTACTATTCTTTACTAACAAAAACTATGCAAAAACAAAATAATTATGGGAAAATCCCAATGCTCGAATGCTCTACACTAAAGTAACTTAGCTTGACCAACGCCAAGCAAATCCCATGGAGAAATAAGTTGATTCTTCCTCAAAATAAAAATCAAAAAGTTAATGATACTTGAATAATGCAAAGATAATGATGATCGAAGCTTGAAAAAGGATGAAAAACCTATGGTGTATTTAGTTTAGTCTCTTAGTTTAGTTTTAATCAAAATAAATCTGTTTACTTAGAAAACTTGAGTTTTATTTGGGCATGGCCATGAGCATGTTTAGTCTCCTTAAATTTATCCAAAAAAATTATTTCAAAAAAATTAATTCAAAATAGTTTACTTTCGTTTACTTTTGGTCTACTTATGAATCAAAATAAATTTATCAAATAAAAAAATAAAATAATCAAATTAGGGAGAGACAAAACTAGATTAATAAAAATAAAAATAAAGAGAAACTATCATAATTATTGAAACAAAACAAAATAATTATGGGATAAATAAATGGATTCATGATAAGTTCCAAAAAAAAAGAAAAAGTTAATGATCTTTAATAATCCAAACAAAATAATGACGGTGATCTATGGTCTATTTAAGATGAAATGGTCTATTTAGTCTAGTCTCTTAGTTTAGTTTGTTTTTCCCTCTTCTTTAATCAAAATAAATCTATCCATTCTAAACAAACAAATTAGAAAACTTGAGTTTAAACATGGTGCACAGACATGAGAATGGGCATGGGCATGGCATGTTGTTGGGACCTACCCTTGGGGGAGGGAATAGGTTTAGGAGTATTTGCCTAAAGGACAGGCCTAGGGCCCATGATTATGCGTGGGCTCCTAAGTCCATACCCCGTGCGACATTGGGATATTCTTTAAGAATTTTTGCACAAAAAGAGTCGCCACTAGCCTATTGGGATCGACTAGAAACCAAGTGAAACATGAGAGTGTACCTCACTTTCTACGTAACCAGAGAATTTAGGGTCGGGGACTTAATTACATTAATTGACCAATTAGTACCCTTTCGGTACCTAATATTCGGTACCTAATCTTGTTCATTTTAACAAAATAATTTTTGGTAGGCAGTTTAGATTAATTTTATACATATCCACTAACATATGAGGCAATCATGTGAGTGCGCAATCATTAAAGTAATAATCATGGCTACCAAGATCCTAATTACAGTAAAATTAAACACGTACAATTAAACATAATTAGATATGCAAATTAAACATACGATATAATTAAAATACGAGCAAATAAAGACATAATTACACTAAGAAGACAAGACATAGCAAATCCTAATCAAACCCTACAATTTTTGGATTTTCGAAACTTTTTAATTTTTTTAAAAAAGATGTAATTCCTTTTTTTTTTTTTTTTTTTTTTGTCTTTTCCTTAGTTCGTCCTTTAACTTGCACACTCTGCTCGTTGGTCCTCCTTCCTGAAGCCAACTCTTATTTTCTTTTCACTTTTTCTGCACTTTTGTTTCCTTCTCTTTTTTTTCCTTTTCTTTTTATTATTCTTCTTTGTGCTCATCTTCTCCCCGACGCCTCCTTGCACACTCGAAGCTCCCTCTGCCATTTCATAGTTTTCTTTTATTATTTTTCGTTTTGCTTCTTTTTATATATCTTTTTTGTCCTTTTCCCTATTTCGGCTTTTCTACTTCATCTTCTCCTTCCTAAAGCCAACGCCAACTCTACAACCTCCTCACCGAAGCTTCTTCCCACCGGATCTCACCCGCACACTAGCGACACGGCCCTAAACAATCGGTGACCCTTCCATCGCCCGCCTACCGGTAGTCGCTACTCCACGGAAAGATGAACAGGCGCAAAAGAATAACAACAAGACAAGGAATGGAACGCGGACACTAATGAACATCCGAACTCCCTAGATATCAAGTAATCACAATCAACCTACGTCAACACCTCTTCAGATCGGGACAAAATGGGCGCTGCTCTCCCAGACTTGTCTAAGGGGCATTTTAACAAACCTAAACCCAAACAATAGTTAAGAAATATTCGGATTCAGCCGTAACAACAACAAAACCTGAATGGAATCTTGCTCAATGATCCATAAAAGATTCCTTTTACGCAAGACAGGAGCATACTCATTCCAAATGATCCGAAAATCACGACCTAATCCACGTTAACTTAGTTCAAGCGTTTTATCAAGCACGTGGTAAGCAAGCACTGACTCGGGAAGAGGTTATTAACTCCTTTTTGGACCCGCTCGAGTCTAGACCCAGAGCAATCATCGAGAAACATGCAAAATCGACCGCATCAACTTACTTAAACTCAGCGTGCGTATGGACTAACAAAAGGAACAAGACTTGGCTTCCGGTTAGACCAAAACAAGGTGGATCAGCAAGGGTTCATGCAAACAAGCATCTCATCACGGAGTTCCCTACCCAACTCGAAGACGGTAGGAAGCGGGCCAACTCGTGACAAATCGAGCCATAGTTTGCCGTCTTGGTATCTTCGAGCCGGGATCCTCGGGCAAGGAGATTTGAACCAAGTAAAGAAACTCACCAGCGAAAGATCGTATGCCAGAGGGTATTGGCCAGAGGTCGTCGAAGAGGGTTCGAGCGTGGCCAATCTGATAGAAAACTCTTTCTCGCTCTCAAGTTTTACTCTCCCTCCAAGTCGCTCTCTGCCTTTCCCAAAAACTCCGGTCTCGCTCCAGCTCTCTCTCTCTCTCGTTTTTCTGTGTTTTTTTTGCTTCGTCTGTTCTTCCTCTCTTTCGCCATTCTATTTTCTCTGGTTTTATCCTTCTTGGTCAACGGTCGGTGTGTCCGTCCCTACCTCGCCAGCCTGTCGACCGGCCTGCTCTCCTACCCGCGGATCATGCTGGACTCCGATCCTCATGCTCCTCTCGCTGCTCCTCTGTCTCTGTGTTGCTGCTCTGCTTCATTTTCCTTTTCCAGCTCTACTTTTTGCAGGCTCTTCAGCGAAGGCGAACCGGAGGGGGGAAGGACTATGCGCGGGGTGAGAGAAAAGGGAAGAAGGAATTTAATTTTAATTTTAATTTTCGTTTTTGAATTTCTATTTTTTGAATTTTTTATTTTTTTTATTTTGATTTTTTTTTTTTTAAATTGTAAACTTTTTTTTTGACAAATTTTAAAACTCGTGATGCAAATGCTCCTAATGCCTATATATGATGTAATTTTAATGAAAGCTTTTTGTTAAGGGGTTAGAAATAAATCCATAATTTTTCAATGCAATTAATAAACACTTAAACAAATCAACAAAATTTAGGTGTCAACATATGTTATGTTTAGTCTCCTTGTTAAATTTACCCAAAAATTAATTCAAAATAGTTTACTCATGTTTAGTCCCCTTTACTTTTGGTTTACATTTGTCCACTTATTAATCAAAATAAATTCATCAAATAATCAAATAAAAATAAAAATTAATTGGGAGGGAAAATAAATTCAAATAAAAAAATAAAAAAGTAATTAGGGAGAGAAGTAATCAAAATAAAGACTGTCACGACCTACCCTCGGGAAGTGGGAACAGGTTTAGGGGTATTCGCTTAAAGGATGCGCCTGCGCCACGACAGACTCCTGGCCTCCAAGCCCCATACCCTACGTGACATTTGGATATTTTTTCTAGGAATTTTGCACAAAATGAGTCGCCATTAGCTTGTTGGGGTCGACTAGAAACCGAGGCATGGAAGCGTGCCTCACTTCCTACGCAACTAGAGAATCTAGGATCGGGGACTTGATTACACTAATTAATCAATTAGTGCCATTTCGGTACCTAATCTTGTTCATTCAAAATGATTTTTGTTAGACAGTTTGGATTGATTTTATGTTTATCCACTAACATGTGAGGTGATCATGTAGGTATACAATCATTAAAGTAAATCATAGCTACCAAGATCTTAATTGCAGTAAAATTAACATATACCACTAAGCAATTGTAAACATAGTTAAACAGGTAAATTAAACATGCAATATAATCAATATACGATCAATTAAAGACCTAAACACATTATAAATGCAATACATAGTCATTCCTAATCAAAACCTACATTTAATTTTTTAAAATAATAATAATAATAATAATAATAATAATAATAATAATTTTTTTTTTTTCTAATTTTTCTAATTTTTTATTTTCGAATTTTCAATATTTTCTGATTTTTTTAATATTTCTAATGTTTTCTGATTTTTTTGAATTTTCGGAGGGTTTTTGAATTTTTATTATTCTTCGAATTTTTTTAATTTTTTAATTTTTTTAATTTTTTGGACCAGATGAACCCGGTCCGACCCGCTGACCCAGTCCAAACGCGAATCCGATCCAATCGGATAAAAAGACATGTTTTTATTTTATTTTTTAAAATTTTAATATATTAAAAAAAAATTTGTCTTCTTCCCTATTTTTTGTTTGTTTTGCTCTTTTTTTTTTTTTTATTCTTTTCTTTTCTTCTTCTGGGCTCCTTCTTCTTCGTGGGTTCTCTGGACGTGGACGCTCGCCAAGATCTTGTTCCTCACTGAAGCTCGTCCAAACGGCAACACAGACCAAAGCAACCGGCGTTCCACCGCCGAACCACCACCATCTACCGGTCGTCCATTCCAACCGGCACAAACCACCATTGGCCGCGAACTCCGGCGACCATTAATCCAAACATCGAAACGACGAAAACTCTTGCTCTCTCGACCGTACACAATTATTTTGCGAAAGCCACGCCAAAACGCAAAAAGCATACAAAGAGAAAATATGATTCAACGGCTATGAACGCAAACACGGATCGATCCCCATTTAAAACGTGAGCTGGCTTCCGGTCCTTTGCGGGACATTTTCACAAGCACTTGGTGTATGCTATTAACACAGGGGATTTTCGACTTGATACGGGCACGAGCACAAATCTAAACCCCTAACGATGCATCTAGAACAACTCTCAGCTTTTAGGGAAGACCGGCTTGGACTGAAACTTGTGCGAACTAGTCGGCGCAAGCTCCGGCCCGTCATCTTCCGAAAACAAGGGCACACACGGTCGGAAAAAGCCTACCTGGTTCGAGGGGAAGGTTGCAACGGAAGGTGGCTGAAGAACGGACCTCCGGCGACGGCCAATCTCCTTCTCTGTCTCCCTCTCAGCCCTTCTCTGTGTCTCTCACCGTGTTTCTCCTTGGCTCCTTCTCAGCTCTCTCGGTTTCTCACAGTTCCAGAAGAAGAGGGTCAAGAAGCGGGATCTCGAGCACTACTCTCGCTCCAGCTCTCACTCTCCAGGACTTCTCTCGCCCAAGCTCTCTCTCCGTTCTATTCCTTCCTCAGCTCTCTCGGTTTCTCACAGTTCCAGAAGAAGGGGGTCAAGAAGCGGGACTCGAGCACTTCTCGTGCTCCAGCTCTCACTCTCCAGGACTTCTCTCGCCCAAGCTCCCTCTCCGTTCTGTTCCTCCCTCCCTTTGTGGAGTTCTTCCTCCTTTCTCTCGCTCCAGCCCGTGTTTTCTGTCTTGCCCTCTCCTTTTTTTTTCTTTTTTTTCTTTCCCTTTTTTGCTCTCTTATCTTCTGCAGGACCTCGCACGAAGACCACGGCCGTGCCAGTTGCCAGCCAGGCATTCCCGACCCGCGGATCACGCTGCCATCCCGATCTCCCTGCTCCTCCATCGCTGCTCCTTCTGCTCTTTGCTGCTGATCTGTTTTCTGTTCTTCCTTGCAGGTCCTGCAGCGAAGACCGGCTGGAGGGAGGAAAAACGAGCGCGGGCCGGGCCAAAAGAGAAAGGAGGCTTGGGCTAGCCTAGCGCGGGGGAGGAAAAAAAAAAGGAAAAGGGGTGGGTCGGGCCAAAGCTGGATTTGGCCCGACTCAACCATTTTCGATCGTTTTTTTTTTTTTACTTTTTTTTTTTTTAACTAATTCCTAGCATTTGAAAATAGTAAAATTTAGGTGTCAACAAAGACCATTACTCTTTTTTACTTATTACAAAAACTATGCATATAATTCGATCAAAATCAAATGAATTCTTCAAACAAAACAAAATAATTATAGGATTTTCATAATCGCAATGGTCTATGTAACTTACCTTGACCAACGAGCAAGCCCCACATAGCTAACCGTCAACTAACCCTTAGGAGAATAAGTTCCTCAAAATAAAAAATAAAAAAGTTAATGATACAAATTATGAATAATGCAAAGAAGATAATGATGATCAAACAAAGGATGAAAAAGGATGAAAAACCTTTAGTTTGGTCTATTGTTTAATCAAAATAAATCTTTACTTGAGTTTTATTGGAAGGAAATCCCAATGCTCTACTTAGAACATTGGGGGCATCTCCTTAAAGTTACCAAAAAAAAAAAAAATTAGGAGAGAAGTAAAATAAATTCATTAAATAAAAAGATAGAATAACTAAAATAAGTAATTAGGAGAGAAGTAATCAAAATAAAGAGAAAACGCTAGGCATTACTATTCTTTACTAACAAAAACTATAATAATCCAAGATGATGATTGAGAAACAAGGATAGAAACAAGGATGAAAGCGGTCTATTAGTTTAGTCTCTTGGTATAAATCTATTATAGTTTAAACATTATGCATAGTTTTTGTTAGTCAAGAAGAGTAATGAATAGTTTAGCATCTTTGGGAGCGTTTAGTAACGTTTCGTTCAAAAATTGTTACATGGAATGTAAATAGAAAAAGTGTTTCTGTTCCGGGAACAATTTTTGACCAGAAAGATGCATTTGGTAAACTTGTTCGGGAATAAAAATGAATAGAAACACGTTTGGTAAATTTATATTCTTTTTTTTGTTTCTTTTAATTTTTTAATCTTTTTATTTTATTTTTCCTTTTTCCTTTCTTTTTTTTTTTTTCTTCTTTCGGGTCGGCGGCCGGCCTCCGGCGACCGACCGACGGGGCTAGCAGCCTCGCCCGCCCACGGCGAGGCTCGCCGGCTCCCGGTGAGGCTGAGCCTCGCCGGTGGTTGGGTGAGCCTGGCCTCGCCCAGATCTGGTGACGCTCCGGCGAGGTCGTCGACTCTCGACGGCGTCACCGGCCCTCGACGGCCGGCCGCCGACCATGGCTAAGGCCGGCGACCGGCCAAAGAAAAAAAGAAGAAAAGAAAAAAAAAAAAAGAGAAGAGAGAGAAGTGTTTCTTCAAAAGTGTTTTTGGAACAAGAAACAATTTTTTTTTTTGTTTCTCATTTCTATTCTTTTTGTGTTCTGTGAACAAAAAATCGATTTTTAACAAAAACGCAAACAAACGCATTTCTTTCTTTTTTTTTTCCTAGGAACAAAAAAACAAAAAATCTGTTCTTAAACAGAAAAAAGAAATGAAAACATGCACACCTTTTTATATGATGAATCTCTAATTAATTATTTTATTTTTTAATTTGATGAATTTATTTTGATTAATAAGAACAAAAAGGGAGTAACCATTTTGAATTAATTTTTGGGTAAATTTAACAAGGAGACTAAAGCCCATGCCCATTCCCATTCCCATTCCCATTCCCATGCCCGGGAGAGAGAGAGGAAGAAAAAGAAGAAGAGAAAGAGAGAGAGAGAGAAAGAAAAGAATAGAAAAGAAAAGAGAAATGTTGAAAAGTCAAAAAAAAAAAGAAGGCAAACAGGGGGTATCAGACTTAGGGAATATTTAGACTTAGACAGTATCATCTTATTGAGGAAGCAGTCTATTAAGACTCAAAGACCTATTCAAAATCTAAATCTGTTCCAAATATTTGGAATTGCCCCATCGACAATCATGCTCTAGAAGCCTCCTGCTTTGAACATTCAAATATCTCTTCCAGATATCATGAGACGGAGACTTATTTAGAGTCTTGAGATCTAATGTGAACCAGCTAAGGATGCATTCTCGACAGGTCATAGCTTAGCCTACCAGCCTTGAGGCGGTAGTGGTGGTCGTAATGTTTCATCTATGCTTGGATGATCATTAACACTTTTTTTTTCTTTTTTAGGAACTTAATCCACTTATTTCTCCCACTTTAGCTTAGGTAAGGTTGGTTAGCTTTATGAGGGGCTTGCTTGGGGCCGGTCAAGGTACATAAATCTTAATTATTTTATTTTGTTTCAATTGATACTATCTCTTTATTTTGGCCATTATACTTCTCTCCGTGATTAATTATTTTATTTCTTAGTTGATGAATTTATTTTGATTATTAAGTGGACAAAAAGTAAATGAGGGAAGAACTAAACTATTTTGAATTAAAATTCAAGTAAACAAATTATTTTGATTAAACAAGTAAAGGGAAAAAGAAGAGACTAAACTAGATAGAGATATTTATTTTGATCATCATAATTATCTTCTCTGATTATTCAAAATTTTTGTAGTCAAAGAATTTATTTCTCCCGTGTGTATGCGTGTGTATGTGTAGAGCATTAAGTAGAGCATTAGATTTTGAAATCCCATAATTATTTTGTTTTCTTTGGAGCATAGGTTTTTTTTTTAAGTAAATGAGACCAGCACTAACTATTAACTAGTTCAATGATAGTTTCTCATTTTGATTAAACTAGTGTTAGAAGTTTGAATTAAATTTTTTGGGTGAATTTAACAAGGGGACTAGTGCCTGAGAGCAATTCTCTTCCTCTAATACCTAAATATACCTAAGACCATCAAGCACCAAGCACGGATGAGATGATATGAGCTAGGGGATAGGCAAAATTGGCGAAAAGGAGCTTGGAGACAAAAAAAAAAAAAGCGTCTCCCAAACGCTCCCAGCCCTATTACTCTCATGCTAGTCTTTTGAGCAACCAAGATCAAACTGTGTGGGTTCTGTGCGGCTCTGTGCGTCCCTTGTACGAAAGTCAAAAAAAGCTGAAAGTATCTCGCCGTAAGAGCAAGCGACGTCTCAGACTGTGTGTCCCACAACATGTTTTCTTTTTTTCTAAATTTTTTGCGGGGAGGGGATATGTAAGTTGTGCTTTGGATGGGCTCACCGCCAGTGGATGAATATGAATAAGAAGGTAGAATAAGGTAATAATGTGCATGAATATATGAATATGAATAAGGTAATAAGGTAATAAGGTGGCAGAAAGAAAGAAAGAAAGAAAGGAGGAAATGTAGGAGAGCAGATCGCGGAGAGGAGCAAATGTGGGAGATGGGGCAAATGTGGGAGAGGGGGAAGGACGATGAAGTGTCTATGCTAGGATTGTGTTTAACTTAGTATTTACTGATTCTTTAAATTGATACTTCTTTAAAAAGAATTTTAGGACATAGAGAGAGGCTACTCCACCCCGGATGAAAGAAAGAGAGAGGCAAGGGGGGAGAAAGGGGAGATGGAAACCGTCGTGGACCCCACCCTGTGGCAGCGGCTTCGTTTCATGCTGCGCGAAAAAAGCTTGCAAAGGCAAAGGTCTTTAAAAAATTATTAAATAATTCATTTTTTTTTTTAAAGTGCAAATGAAAATGTTTATTTTTTTGAGTTTTATTAATAACAATTCCTCCTCCTCCTTTTTTTTTTTTTTTTTTTTTCAAATCACTAGCCGGAAATTATTTAAGAACAACATTTTCCATGTTTCTTTTTACTTTGAAAAGGTTAATAAATATTTTCATTAACATTAGGAATATTTTTAAGTGATGATACTTTCATACTTATTATTTTATTTTAGCAGTAAATTTTCTTCCAAATAATATTGCCCATTGCCCATTGCCCATTGCCCACTTTCTATTTCTAATGGAAGAGGAGCAAATCCTTTGAGTTTAGTGGGGATGCTAATTTTGAGGATGAGGGATGTCGGTTTATCTAATGGGATCCACTTTCTCTTTTGGTTGTAAATTGTGGATGTAATTGTGAAAAACAAAATATGAATATCATCAGAATTTGATAACATTATAATAGTTTGGAGTTCACGTCTATTCTCTCTCCCAAGTCGCAACTGAGGATCTCTATTGGTCCACAAACTCGCAACTGAGGATCTATTGGTTGTGGACGATATATTTGTTGGATTGGCGTCTTCTTAGAGTCCTTGTGATTTCGATCATCCCATGGGGACAAGTTGGGACATGGGGGAGGAGCTTGTTAAATTGTAAGCTATTTTCTTCACTTATTCAAAATAGTGATTTGCATATTAAAAATCCTATACTTCACCATCTCACCTCTCCAGGAAGGAGGAAGGAGGAAGGAGGAAGGAGGCAGGGAGGGAGCGACCTTAAAGAGGCCTGGATGAGGACACCCAAAGTCCAAATTTATACTTATATGCCAAAAATGGCCTTTGATAAGTTTGAGATTTTCGTTGTAGAAAAAAAGTTTGAGAGTAAATATTTTTTTTGGGATAAATGTGTCTAAGATAAGGTATAATTTAAGGTTTTTGTTATTTACAAAACCCGCAAGACACATATTAAAATTAAATATATAATGCCAAAGGTAGAGTCAAAATGGCCACTCTAACTCTAACGCCCGAGAAAATATTGTTCCCAGAAAATCATTTTACTCCGGTCCACTAACCAAAGAGAGTGAATCACTCTTTTCTTCAATTATTTAATAAGTTAATATCCTTAAATCCCCATGCTTCAGTCTTAACCCAAGCCACCAAGAATAACCTCACTTTAATCATCTTGAAGGAGATCTTGGGAGAAGCTCTTGAAGAAACTAAGGGTAAGAATGTTGCATTGCAATTTTCTTTTTCAAGATTTAAAACTGGGGTTGTAATATTTACATGTAGTGTCATATTACCCAAATATATATTTAAAAAAAATATATTTTCTTATTCTTACGCTGTCTAGGTAGTTAAAAAGAGTTTTGTCTAGGTAGTTAAAAAAGAGTTAAAAAAAAGAGGATAATAGGGTTAGGGTGACAAATTTGAAATTAGGCTATTACAAACAAAATTTTAAAAATGTCCATGTCCCCCAAAGAAACCTTGGAATTGATTGAAAAAAATGGAATTAGCATTCAAATGGTTAGGTATTTACATGGGGCTTTTGCAAAGTAGTTCCAAAATCTATGCAAACACTTGTTTTTTATTCGGCAATGAAGTTGAAGCAATGAAGTTGAAGTTGAATTATGAAGATGGTCACACCCATCAAATATTAAACCAACCATCAAATATTAAACCAATTTTCAATAAATTTCCCTTCATCTGAAAATTTCCCTTCATCGGACACTGTAAATGATAAAGTTTCAAACTTGTCCAATCAAACTTTTTTTTCTCAAGTAAATTATCTAGAGATTTTTTTTATTATACATCAAGAATATTTTCATAAATTATAGTTCATTATTTATTACACGGTGCAAATAAATATATGGTTAAGGCTTCGATTATTTCTTTTTTTCTTTTGTTGGTTAATTTAATTAATTGAAATGAAAAAGAAAAATCATTGTTTAACTTAGGTTTAAGGTTTATTCAGCCAATTCAAAATTAAATTTTATGCCAGATATCAAATTGAGATTAATTTATAACTCCCTCGTTTAAAAAAACAAATATTTTCTAATTTTCGTCCGTCTTGCTTATTTTGCTTATTTTGCTAGAACGTAGACTTGTACTATAAATGTGTAGAAAAGAAAAAGCCGGCTAGCGTAATTATTCATCAACACCTGTCACCTGTCACCTGTCACCTGTCACTGTTGATCTCTGCATGTCCTCACTCTCTCTTCTCTCTCTGTTCGCCCCTTCCCGCGCTTTTTCCGTACGCTCTTTTCTCTCTCTTCTGCCTCCCTCTTCTGCCTCCCCTTCACGCTCTCTCTCCTCTCACGCTCTGTCTCACCCAACTCTCTCTCTTCGCCGCCTCCTCTCGCACGCCACGCTGCGTTCATTGGTCCGGTGCGGTGGTTCATTGGTGGGGTCAGGTGATTCGTCGATCTGGCGAGTGCAAGCCACCGGTGGCCTCCCTCTGCCCCTCACAACTATCAAATCGGTAATACCACTTTTACTTTGCTTTTTAAAAAAATGTGAGTAGCGGGGAGGGTTTAGCGGTGGTCGGGGGTGGTCTCTCTGTCTGGTTGTTGTCTGGTAGTCTGTGTGTGTTCTGAGAAGATGTGCTGAGAGGAGAGGATGTGGTCAGGGACTATTAGTCCGGAAACAGGAACATGATTAGTTTTATAACTCCTTTAATTTGGTTAAAATAAATAAATAATTTGTAATTTTCATCCCAAGTCCTCATTCCTTACTTTACTGGAGTTTTTCTTTTTTTATGTGACTAAGTAAATTATTATAGATTTTTATTTTATTCTGTGGGTTGAGTTAGATTAATTAAATGCAATCACATTAAAAAAAAAAAAAAAAAAAAACAAGGAGGGAAAGGGAAATTTGAGTTTTTGTCTTAGAAAGTTCCCAAAAAAAAAAAAAAAAAGTCCTGAAGCTTCTCTCACTCTTTATCCTGTTGCAAGAGTTTTAAAAATCCTTTTTTCAATTAATAAATTCGTATAAATGACCCCATACATTTTTTAATAGGTTCATATTTTGTGCTGGAATGATTTTCTTACCTAGAAAATTTGATTTAGCGTATGAATTTCCTTCTTTAGAAGTTTTATTTTAATTTTTATTTAATATAAATTTTTACTAACAAATACTATTCATGCATAAATTTTGAGATTGTTATTAATACCTAAATTTTGACCAGTTAATTTAGCATGAATTCACATTGGAAATACACTACACATAAATTACAATCCTCTGGTCATTCTCATTAACTCAACCATTAGCCCGGCTATATATATATAATAAATAATACTAAATTAATATATATATTATTTATATATAATATATAGAAATTTAAATATGGAAAAAAATATAGGAAAAAAATAAAAATGAAAAAAATTTTATTTTTTAAAAATGATTTTCCATAAATGAACAAAAAGACAGAGGAGAGAAGGGAGAAGGTTGGGGTCCCGCATCTTGTGGATCCATTAATGAAGATAAAATTTAAGAAAGAGTCTTGAATTTTCCTATCCTCAAAGAAAGCTCAAATAAAAAATTACAATCAATACATAAGCATATATTTACCTAACCTAAGAAATTTTTAAATACATAAGCATTTAGCCCTCATTTTAAGGTCGCATTAGGAAGATGGCATTAGAAAGATGGCATTAGAAAGATGGGCGAGAAAGGCTCATTTTGGCTAGAGCCTAGCTTCCTTCTGTGAGCTCTTATTCTTTCTAATTTCAAGGTTTTTGAATTCAAAATTTTATTAGTTTTCATACGAAGACAATTAGTTCCTAGTGTCTATCAATTTTGTCATATCCCTTTTATTTAAGCTGAAATTATTTGTTTATTTGTTTGAATTAGATATCAATTACATCAAAGTCATGGAGATTCAACCCTTTGACAATTTTTCCAATAATTTGGTGGTGGAGATTCTTTCTTTAGTGGCGGCTAACTCCATGGAAGACATTTTCAATATAAAATTAAGGTAACATTTTAATATACCCCTTAAGTCTTTTTCAACAAACCAGGGCTAATTGAGTTTCTTTAGACAATTTAGCTAATATAATTTCAAAATGATATACAAGAGAAGGTGCTTTGGCTTAGTCCTGGCACCAAAAGTTTTGAATTGCAAATTTGGAAATTTTATTCGACAATTGAGTTCTGATGTGTATATCATCTACAAATTGCCGAATAAATCCACAAACCTGAAATGCACAATCCTCACCACTTTTAGAGGTAGGTTTATGGGCAGCAAAAACCGGAAGATGCAATGACCCCACAAACAATAGCTCTTCCCATTTACTATTCCATGAATGATAATTGTGCTATTCAAACAAGTCATTTTGTTCATGCTTTCCGTTTTCACTCAAGAAATCAACCAACACATAGGAACCAATGCCCTGGTGCCACTTTATTAGAATAAGACCGCATTGCGACCACCTCACACTGTGCACTACAGAAATTATCTAACACAAGGAAATTTTTGTCTCCCCTCTTTGCAAATAAATGGGCACAATAAATTCTCCTAGGCGGACAACTCTCTTTAAGGAACTAAGCAAAATAATGCCATAACTTCGAGAGAATGAGTGCCTTCTCATTAGACCATCAACAAGCAGAGCTGTAAACTCTGACACATAAGGTCTTAAAATGGAAACCCCAATCGAAGAAAACTACAGAGCAAGCTCACCAAAAACATCCCCTGTGCAAAGTAGGGTTACTTCAGGCCTTCTCTAGTGTATCCAGATAAACTATTTTGGATGACGACAACAACAACAAGCTTATCGGGAGAATTACCAAAAAGTCCTAAACCTATTATAATTGTGCCAATTTAGTCATAAACTTTTTTTTTGGCCAATTTAGTCCTAAACCTTTTATAATTTTGTCAATTTAGTCCATTCCGGTCAAAATTGGCCGGCGGTGCTGACGTGGACGCTAGCCGATAGGCGAAGGATTTTTTAATAATTTTTTAACTTTTTTTTCGAATTTTTTAATTTTTTAATTTTAATTTTTGAATTTTTTTCCCTATCTTCTTCCAAGGCAAGGGCCGGCGAGTTTAGCCTTGCCCGGCCACCGGCGAGGCTTGCTCCGCCAAGGTCCCGGCGATGGTGAGGCAAGCGCCGCCCAACCAAGACGAGGCTCGGCCTTGCCCAACCATGGCGAGGTCAAGCCTCGCCGATTTGGCGACGGCGCGCCTCGCCGGGCGAGGCTTGCCTTCACCATGGTGAGGTCGAGCCTCGCCCAACCGGTGAGGCCACCATCCGGCGATGGCGGCCTCACCTTCGCCATGGCGAGGTCGAGGCAACGGCGGCGACGGCCTCGCCATGGTCGGGTGAGGCGAGCTCGCGGGCGACGGCGGCCCGGTGGCCGTTGGGCGGGGTGAGCCGGCGGGGGAGCCAATGGCCGGCGAGGTTGAACTCGCCGGCCCTCGCCTCTTTGGCCGGCCGTGCCAAAGGCCGGCTAGAGGAAGAAGAAGATAGGAAAAAAAAAGAAAAAAATTAAAAAATTTAAAAATTTCGAAAAAAATTTAAAAAAATTATTAAAAAATCCTTTGCCGCCCGGCTGGCATCCACGTTAGTGTTGGCTGGCCAATTTTGGCTGGATTGACTAAATTGACACAATTGTAAAAGGTTTAGGACTAAATTGATCAAAAAAAGTTTAAGATTGAATTTGCATAATTGCAATAGGTTTATGACTTTTTTGGTAATTCTTCCCAAGCTTATCACCATATAGATAGATTATAAATAAAATAGAGAAAAAGTGTGGTCAGATCTTAAGGAGTGAGGATGCTGAAATTACTAGGACAGAGGAGGCTTTCAAACTATCGGCGTGACATACTAGATCTTTATTAAAATCGAGAATTTTGAAATCGCTCTCTGATTTTTCGATAAACGCCACTCCGCCTCGCTTTCTTCTCTTCCTCTCACTCATCGTATCTCTGACACGAGTACTCACTTTCCTCTCTAATTTTGCTTTTATTGAACCTGGCACTTTTTATGATTCCTCAAGCATACTGTATTATAATAAATACTTCAGCGGTGTCGTAATAAAGCTCAAATACCTTGAAACACGTTGCCGAATTGATTTACTATATTACGACAAATCATAGTAACCAAATGTCGGACACAAGTTAAATAAAAAAGAAAAAGAAAAAGTAGGGTATGGGACACCGGTCTATCTTATAAATTCCCAGTCCAGCTCGTTCTCATCGCACCCCGCTCTCGCGTTTCCCTTTTTTCTTATCTTTGATGTCACGGTTCCAAGCTCGAATGTCGGCCTGAGTACTCGCACATGGCGAAGACCATGTCGTCGGCAAGCTTCCTCCTGCAACCTGATCGTTTGCGGTTCGACCGCGCTCCAGCTACGTTGGAGTCGATGACGGGAGGGAGGACGACGGTGATGGCAAGGGATCGGGGATCCGGTTGCGGGAGCATCAACTCTCCAAGGGCGTGGTGCTTGTTATGTGCGAGTTCTCGGCCGAAGGCACCGGTTCGGGACGGGGCATATGTCTTGGGTAGGTGAGTGAGTGGTGTGAAGGTACGGTGGACTTTGATACGATGCTTTTTTCCCCTGAGATTTCCGGTGTTTCACTATTTTCATGCTTGGAAGCAAGTTCAAATAGTATGAAAAGGACCAAAAGCATGAGTATGGAAAGAAACCTTCTTGATGTTTACATTGCCTTTTTGATTTCGATGGTACTTTGATAATCTATGCTCAAAGAGGCTACTTTCCAAGAGATAAATACAGGAGAAGGTGCTTTTTGCTTAGTCCTGGCACCGAAAGTTTTAAATTGCAAATCTGGAAATTGAATTCCACAACTGAGTTCTGATGTGTACAAAGCTTGCCGTAAGTATTTTTTATTTATTTATTTATTTTTATGGGGCTACTCTGTGGAATAGTTCGATTAGTAATCTTAGCAATCCCCTTTAGCAAAGTGTGTGCAGATGCTGACTGGAATGGAATTCATTTCATTCTTTACCGTGCACTGGAGAGAAGTCAGAAGCGTTTTCCACAAAGGCTCTTCTCCAATTCTCGCTAACGGTAAAGCTCTTAATTTGTATTGTCGATTGGTTCCATTTTTTTTTCTTTTTCAAATTTGTTGTCTATTTCTATTGATCCTTCTTCTTCATTGTTTCTTTTCACTGCAGAAACAAATGATATTTTCATTCTGGCAGCCAAAGTACGTTTCTTCTCTGAGTAATTTCCATGTTTCTTATTCCTCTTCCGACGTTTCTAGTCCCAACCCTTTTTCTTGTAATTTTATTTTGTGATCCAAAATATATTTGTTCTTCTAGCAAAAAAAAGGTTTTGCTGCTGCGGTTTTTCCTTTGACACTTACTCATATTTTAATGGTGGGTACATTTTCAAGATTGACTCTGATTTTATCTTATGAAATAGCGTCACTCAACTACTTATTATATCTGATAGGGATTGGTAAAGGAGGAATTGGGTGGATAATTGTGTTTGAACTATACGAACTAGGAAAACAATGATATTGACTATTGACGTTAACGATTCATGATGTTTCATCTTGTTAAATTGCCCTTGCTGGTTGGGAAATGTAGGCAACTAAGTCAGGCATTGAATTTCCTATGTTATGCTTTATCTTAGATCTTGTTCTAAGACTGTTGTGCTGAGGGGATACGCACTTTTTGTTACATTGGCCTAATTTAGTTCGGCATGGTCAACTCGTATGTCTATCTGGGTGACCCACCCAGTGAGAAAATGCTAGGTGTTTGTTGTTCTATGCTTAAATTATTATATTGTCATGCTTTATTATCACAGAACAAGTGGATCATAGAATATTACCATACTTAAAATGTTAAGTTCTCGGTTGGTAGTCAGTATACCATGCACAAAGCAAATTTTATGCCATTGCTTTATAACAAGGTTGTAGATATACCTCGATTGTCATCCGCAGATCTCTACTGCACAGGTTTAATAAAGCTGGTGTGGACAGCTAACATTGGTTGTAATTTTTCAGGCAATTGCATACACTTTATTAAGGTATAGGAAGTCAAAAGCAATTTTCCCGAGTAGTTATATGAAGGACACAGCTAATGTTATGGACAACTTTCATATGCCCTTACTTTTAGAAGCATGGAAGCCAATATCAGTTGGTTACAAGAGAAGGTAATTTTTCCGTCATT